>CM067210.1:9202273-10517898 GCA_034190965.1 Prunus campanulata | reverse complement strand
CTTTGTGAGTACTTGTTGCTTTTTGACTTTGGCCTTCTTACCCTTGCATACCCTTACCTTGCTTAACTCATGAATATTGAATCTCATTCCATCAAATGTTCCATATCACATAGAGTTCGGTATGTAGAAACAAGTTTAACCCTTCTTTCCTAAGGGAGTATCATATAATCAGAAAATGTTGGAAATCAGATTGCCACTAAATAAAAGCTTATCTTGATGATGTCCCTAATGTTACATTGGTATTTTTTCATGATTGATTCCTTAAATTAAGAACTCATCACCATTTTCATACCTACTTCTGCAAGAATGAGCCTGGCTGGATAGGAGCAGCCCTCCCTAGTTATTAGGCCTGTTCTATTCCAACTGAGGTATGGAGAGTTGGAGCTGTACACGAAACCCCACACTCATAATGCTTCCTCCATGTGTCCTCTTATTGACTGAAGCATCAGGGAGTTTAGACTTGATACCTCACCAAATTTTGAACATTTTTAGTGACCTCCCTTTTTCACAATGACCTTTGATTGTGGATTCTGCAACTACTCTTTGTGGCTTCTAGGGCCACGCTTTGTATATAGCTGCTGCTGGATAAGAATGGCTACCTTCATGGATCTGTTGGCATTAAAGGCAGAACTTTGTAGAGGCTTGTTTGATGTGAAAACTTATTATTAGTGATTATTGGGGAATCATCTTGATGTAGAACAACCCGTAGGTATTAGATTAAGTACTCGAACAATAGAACATAGAAGAATATCGGAGATCGAGGAGAAGAAATACAGATCGAAAGGACGAAAGAAAGGACCGAAATCAGAGAACCGAGAAGGAAGGACAGAAATCACATAGTTTTAAGAGAAGGTTTACTCAATATCCAAATCTGAATTTTAAAGAACTACATGGGGTTATTTATAGAAAACTAAAACCTAGACATAATAGGATAGAAATCCCTTGCTTAAACAGAATTCCTAACCCAAATAAAATAGGAAACTTAAAACTAGAAATCTGGAAATCTGAAAAAGTAGAAATCCTACTAGAATTGGGAAAACTAGAGAATCTAGGAAACTAACAAATACATTAGGAAACTAATAAATTTAGGTCCTACGCGTCCTGCATCATTATTGATGTAGAACAACCCGTAGGTATTAGATTAAGTACTCGAACAATAGAACAGAGAAGAAATAAGAGATCGAGGAGACGAAAATATAGATCGAAGGGACGAAAGAAAGGACCGAAATCAGAGAACCGAGAAGGAAGAACAGAAATCACATAGTTTTAAGAGAAGGTTTACTCAATATCCAAATCTGAATTTTAAAGAACTACATGGGGGTATTTATAGCAAACTAAAACCTAGACATAATAGGATAGAAATCCCTTGCTTAAACAGAATTCCTAACCCAAATAAAATAGGAAACTTAAAACTAGAAATCTGGAAATCTGAAAAAGTAGAAATCCTACTAGAATTGGGAAAACTAGAGAATCTAGGAAACTAACAAATACATTAGGAAACTAATAAATTTAGGTCCTACGCGTCCTGCATCATTCTCCTCCGCCGAAAAGAACTCGACTCCGACGAGTAAATAGCGACAAAATCAAAATCCTAAGGAAGTGTGAAGAGGCATGTGGCGTTCTTTAGTTTTTCAAGATCAGCATCATATTTGCCACCCTGAAACCAGCCGTTCCGCAAGCATGGAACATTAGTCCTTGTAAGAATGGCAAATAGAGAGCTCTGCCTAGACCCATGACGAACATGATCGGCCAATGAATGTAAGCTCGTGTGTGGGTGTGATAGACCCTCAATCCATTGTGTGCGTAAGTTGTCACTAGAGTGCCTTGGTTCAGAAAAAACACCTGGCTTGGCATGTCGGGCCATCTCAAAATCCAAGTGTCGATGCATGAAGTCCTTGTCGTGTGGTCGGGGTGTCGGGGTAAGGATGGGATTGTTGTCGTCAACCAGAGGAGAACCCATCGGATGTTGGGTATGGTTGGGCTGCGACATAGAACCAAACGAAAAGATGGGCCCCAATTGAGCCTTGGGCATGCCAATCGATAGTCCCGTTGACTGATTCAGAATACCTTGTGGCACGGGCTTGAGTTTTTGATCCATTGGTGGATTGGGAAGAAGGCCACCTTTTGGCGGTGGGGTAGATGAACTCGAGAGCACCGCTGAGGTAGAAGAAGGCTCAGTCGTTCCAAGCCGAAAGTGATTGATAAGCATCTGAACAGAGTCTTGGAGTTTGTTGATGGCAAGGTTCATCGTCGCACGATGTTTGTGAGCCTGTACCAACTCTTCGTTGTATTCAGCGCTGAGTTTGGAGAGTTGGGTTTCCATGCCAGCGATATCGTCAGAAACTTTGTCTTGGAACGCATGAAATTGTTCCGCAAGGCTGGCCACGGTTTGGGGTGCCATGGCAGAGGGCAAACGCAAACGAAAGTGAGGGAAGGCTCTGATTACCAATTGATGTAGAACAACCCGTAGGTATTAGATTAAGTACTCGAACAATAGAACAGAGAAGAAATAAGAGATCGAGGAGACGAAAATATAGATCGAAGGGACGAAAGAAAGGACCGAAATCAGAGAACCGAGAAGGAAGAACAGAAATCACATAGTTTTAAGAGAAGGTTTACTCAATATCCAAATCTGAATTTTAAAGAACTACATGGGGGTATTTATAGCAAACTAAAACCTAGACATAATAGGATAGAAATCCCTTGCTTAAACAGAATTCCTAACCCAAATAAAATAGGAAACTTAAAACTAGAAATCTGGAAATCTGAAAAAGTAGAAATCCTACTAGAATTGGGAAAACTAGAGAATCTAGGAAACTAACAAATACATTAGGAAACTAATAAATTTAGGTCCTACGCGTCCTGCATCACATCTAAGTTGTTTTCTTTTTTGTGAAAGGAAATTTGGGGTACTAGTGTTGCCTACTCCTAGTGTGGATTTCTTGGCATGTATGATCTCTTTGGAGAAGTTTTGATAGTGCCTAATTCATTAGACAGGGAGCCATATTTATAAGTTGGTATTATCCTAGGAGGCAGCTGAATGTTTGACCGACTTGTGATTGTAGTCCCGTCTCGTGATAGTTGTGGGGATCCTTGTCATCAGTCTTTAAACTCTGTTGGATGTTCTGCTCATCTTTTAATCCCTTATGGGCATCTTGACGTATTTTGTGTATTTAGATGGAGAGGAGCAGTCAAATCCTTTGATGGGGTGGATTGTTCCATGATAGAGATCCAGCCGTAACTCTTTAGGAAACTCTATTCTTTTGAAGGTCCTTGGTCCTCTTTTAGGAGATATTCTTCTGTATGTGGGCTGTGTCCTCTGTGGCATATTTTTTGAAATAAAATTTACTTGAGAAATCTTGTTAGACTGCTAGGGATGAATATAATTTTCTCCTACTCTCTGGATGGGGGAATGGTCTGCCAGTTTATTATAAACAGTTTGATTTGGTATGTTGATATCCTTCGATCTTTTGTTTTTACTGTTCAACTGAGGAGCCTTATTTCTGATCCATGATTGCGATTGTGCAATTTGCTATTCTTTTCTGTTCATTACTTGAATTTATATATCAACTTTTGGAAAATCATCTTTAGACTGCCATTATTGCTGTCATTGTAGGCTCTTGTCAAGAAAGATCCAATTAGACGACAAGTTTTACGTGTCAAAGGATGTTTAGCTGGATCTAAAGCTGAAAATCTCTTAGAGCAGGGAGACATGGTTTTGGCGATCAATAAGGAGCCAGTTACATGCTTCCGTGATGTGGAAAATGTCTGCCAAGCATTAGACAAAAATGAAAACAAAGATGGCAAGCTTGACATGACCATTTTTCGGCAGGTAAAAAAAATTTGGTATTTTTAGACTCCTTTTCCAGTCATTTCAAAATGATCTTTGGGTTAGGGGAAGGCTTGAAAGAACATTTGTGTTTAGGGATGCCTATTACGTTATTGTTATTATTATGCATTGCTCTTTAATTTGCTTCTCTTTTAAGTCTGATCTCCATGGTTTTCCAGGGACGTGAAATTGATCTTCTTGTGGGAACTGATGTTAGGGATGGGAGTGGTACTACTCGTGTAGTAAATTGGTGTGGGTGTATCGTTCAGGATCCACATCCGGCAGTGCGTGCTCTTGGGTTTCTTCCAGAAGAAGGTCATGGCGTATATGTGGCTAGGTAGGAATTTTTCTTGAAGTTCTTATTAGCAAATTAAATTCAGGGTGTTACAATGGAAGTGATAAAAAGTAAAATTTAACAATGAAGTTAAATGTATATACTTCAATACTTTAATCAGAATTCACTTTTAGAGTTTCAAGGTCAGAAAGGAGATATAATAAGAATGATAAAACATGCATAAAGAATTATAAGAAAAAAAGTCTATTTCCGTGCCCCCCACTACATGTGTTAACTTTTAGACATTGACTGTATGTCAGTGTTGGAACTGTGTTGTACCCAGAGGACGTGCCCGTGTCGATCCTTCATGGATTTGTATATTAGCTGATTTTTTACAGCCTGGTTTTTAGGTGCAGATATGTTTGAAGAATCAGGCTAATTTGGGTATCTGGGCTACTAGTCTAAAGCTGGTCAGGCATCCGTTATTTAGACTCTGGTATAATGGTGTTCTATGTACAGAGGATTATTCTAGGCCCAAATCCTCAATGTTTTACTCCCCAAACTGTCTGCCCGAACTTTGTGAAAGTCCAGGATTTTCACTTAATTACTCGGGCTTTTCTAAAAGAAATTTGGTGGTATTTTGTAACTGACTATGTTATGTTCTATTGTTCAATTTTTTCAATATGCTGACGGATTGTCAAATTTACCAGGTGGTGTCATGGTAGTCCAGTGCATAGGTATGGTCTATATGCTCTTCAGTGGATAGTTGAAGTCAATGGAAAACAGACCCCTGATTTAGATGCTTTTGTGAATGTAACAAAGGTACACTTCACTTTATATGTATATATGAGTTTTCTGGCTTATATTCCCGTTACGAGTATGGAGTGGTAAACTGATAATTTACTGAACTGGTAAAAAAAATAAAATGATCGTGAAGAGAAATAAAGAACTATGTTTCAGTTTTATGTTGAAATATGTTTCTTGCCCATTGTTTTTCTTTTTCATGTGCACTAGTCAATCTGTTTGTATTTTTCTTGGGCTGGGCTGTATAGCCCGGCCAATCCCTAAAATAATAAGAACTTAGGTATATAAATTTGGCCCCATTAGCTCCAGCCCTTACCTTCAGCCCAAAAATAAGATATTCTCTTTTTCCTTCTAAATATTTGCTCCAAAATTGCTGCTGCTACTTCTTTCTTCCATGTAACTTTTAATTATTCTTGGGTTCTTTAAGTTTTTAGCAACTTTTGGCAGAAAACTTTCATTCAAAAGAAAAAAATTAGTCTGGAAGTTGAGCCCACGACACTTTGAATCCTGGCTGCAGCCATGTCCCCAGATTAGTGATCTGTATGAGGGTTTTTGTTACATCCAACGAAAGCCGTAGTTTCTATATATATCTTTTGTCACAGAATTACGAGTGGGTGTAGTAGTTTGAGATATATATTGGATCCATGAGTTGCTTATGATATTTTGTAATGTTGCTTTGAAAATTGTGTCAGGAATTAGAACATGGACAGTTTGTTCGCGTGAGGACAGTCCACCTAAACGGGAAGCCCAGAGTTCTAACATTGAAGCAGGACTTGCACTACTGGCCCACTTGGGAGCTGAGATTTGATCCTGATTCTGCTATGTGGTGCCGAAAGACAATTAAGGCGCTAGATTATACTGGCATATAAACAATGCGTGTTCGTCTCGCGACACAGTTAGTGTTGGAAGCAGGAGGTAGAAATGCTTAAAAAGTTTCAGAAGCCCCTGCAAGTCAGGGTTTCAGCTTCTTGGCTCTTGGGCATCATACATGGAGTTTATTATATTCAGGCAGACAGATATCTGTATTATCTATTCAATCATTGGTTTTAGGGGTTATATAGACTGGAACGACACCTATAGATGTTATGTGAATTTGTTTAAATGAAGAAAATAAAGGAAAAATGGAAATTTGATGTCACACAGCATTTGATAAGGCATTGTTTTAGGGCATCTAATACCGTTTATTTTATTCTATAATTATTATTTTTCACTAATCATGGTCCTATTTGGTTGCTAAAGGCTTGTTTAATCTAATTCCAAGGTACCAAAACAAATTGAAAGGGCATTTGCGTCATGCATGTTGTTTATAAAGAATCTAGAGGGAATTGCAAATTGAGTGAGGCTAGTTGGCCAAGGCAGTATGTGTCCCTTTAAACCAGAGCTCAAACCCTCTCTTCCGTATATTAAAACCCTCTCTCCGTATATTAAAATAGTTTAGAATATCGTTCTTGTAGATGTTTTTGGGTTACCCCATGTGATCAACATTAGCTTGACACTAACAAAGAGAATAAATCACATAATGCCTTGATTTTGGTTAATTTATGAAATAACAATAGCTTGCCTGCAAACTATATTTAATTCAACTAATTAAATTTGAAGACGCATGATCTTTCTGCAATCAAGCCTAATAAACTAGAAGTCGAAGTAATTTGAAATGATGAGGGTGCAAATTACAGTTAGTTTGGTGCATGCAGAAACAGTCCTAGTCCTAGAGTCAACTGGCAAGTGGTTTGGACCTGATGAAATTATATGCAATTCCTCCTGCAAGGCATCCAGTTATTGGTCCCACTATATACACCCATAACCCTTTGTACACATGCTTCACAATCGCTGGCCCTAAGCTCCTCGCCGGGTTCATCGAAGCCCCTGAAACTGGCCTGCAATTTTTTTAATTTTTTTGTGCTTTTAATTAATATATATATTATTTGGAATATAAGAAAAGTTACTACGGATCTTATAACCATACATATCAAACTTAATTCTATGTAAAACGGAAAAACAAAAATTACAAAACTAGATACAAGGATGTGAGTAACTATGTCTGATTTTTGCTAAATCATCGACTACCATATTAGCTTCTTAAAAAATATGATGTATAAGTTCATTAATTTTGTACCTATAACCTATAATAATATGTTTCATAGCAAGAAAGGAAGATGAGAGAGATCATGAACAAGAAAGGAAGGAAGAATTACCCAGCAATGAAGACATTTAATAGTATTGTCATTCCAACGGCAACCCCAGCTAGATCACCAATCTGTCAAAAAGAAAAGGAAAAAAAAAAACTTGAAATGATTTAACTTTTTTTTTTTTTTTTTTGGGTTATATCAGAAGAGAATTGGAATTAAAAATGTAAATCCAAAGCCCGTCCGTATATATTTACCGCTCTACTATCTGTGGAAGCTCCAGAGATGACAAACATCAAGAGGAAGGAGATGATAATTTCAAAGACCAAGGACTGGACACTAGATCCAACTGGAACAGTTCCAAAGTAAGCTTGTGGGGTTACATCAAGAAGTAGAGCAATTGTGCCGCTAGCCATGATTGATCCCAATACTTGAGCTACTATATATAATGGGACCTGTACAAATACATTAGTGTGAATATCAATAAAAACTTAACAGTACCCGAGAAATAACATTACACTTGAAAGGAGTTTGTAGCTTGAGTGATTAAGAATAACATTTATCGCTTATGTGCGGGTATTGCAAGGGTCTGTAAGTCCTAGATTCGATATCCTCCCTCTCTCAATGTCATATGTGTGCAAGTATTGATAATGAAATCCACATTTGAGTTTGACTAAACAAAAAAGAAATAAAAGTTCAACATCTTGCAACCGAATAAAAGAAAAAAATCAACAACTTTCGCTTTTCTAAGTAATGTGATCTCAATTGATGCGATTGACAGTACATCTTTTTTCATCTAGAAGATAACAGTCTCGTCAATCTAATAGCTACAACCGTGTTTATATACAATACTATTAATTAAAGAAGTTGGCTAGCTACAACCCTGTTTATATACAGTACTACTAATTAAGGAAGTTGGCTAACTTACTATAAACATGAGGCTTAAAAGTATATCATTACGAAAAAATGGATAAACAAGAAAAGATAATTAAAGAGACTAATTAATAATTAACCTCCCGGAAAGAAAACCGGCGAAGGACGGCGAAGGTGATGGTGACGGCCGGATTGAAGTGTGCCCCAGAAATATGGCCGACTGAATATATCATGGCCATGACAATGAGACCCCATGTTACACATACGCCAGGAAACGTGACGTTCCCATATATTTTGTTCACAGCCACCGAACCACACCCAGCAAATATCACAAAGTATGTACCAATCAACTCTGCAATCAACTGACGATCAAAAATCGATTGAAAAATTAGACACAATAGTTCTGAGACCTTGATAATGTGTGAGAAACCCCTCCCGTTGTAGTTTAGACTATCGCTTGTATTATAAATAAAAAATACTATCGGGGTCTAATAGCTAACTGTCACGAGTCACGGCTATTACCTTTTGAGGGAGGCTTGGGGGTGCAGCTGATGAACGAAAATCATCGCTTGTGTTGGTTCTTGGCGTATGAGAGGTGCTTACAAGACCTTTTTCTATCTCTGAAATTTCTTCTTCAATTCCATCAGATTTTTCTGGCGCCAATGCCATTGTTAGCAAAAGCAAGGACTGATGCTGGTGGGCTCCCAGAAAATTGTTAAAGAAAGAATGGAAGTTGTTTTTTGCTATTTAGGTTGAAATGGTGTAAAGTGGTATATTATCATTAGTCTGGTTTAACTTGTTTTTGGATATACTCGGAGAAAGAGATAATTAAGGAGATTTTGCTGACTTTGAAAGCGGATAATTAGCTTCACAGAAAAAAAACATGGGATAATTCCATACAAATCGCCCTAAAAGGTTTTATAATTAAATATTTATCTTTTATTTAAAAGGGTTTATAATTCTTTTAGTTGGTTTTTTTTTATTTTTATTTTAAATTTTGGAGAAAAGGGAAATTTCAATAAATCATCAAAACCGGCACAAGATGTAGCAGCATGTATTTGGATACATAAATATATTTTGTTTTTGACAAAAGAAGTATCTTTTCTTTTAAATAGTTGGTCATTTAACAACTAGTAGCTCATTGGTTCGAACCGTGCGTGTGTAATCCCCCTCCCTTGTGTGTGTAATCGCTTGTACTAAAAAAAACCAAAAAAGGAAAAGCCAAAACCCCAAAAGAGCCATAAAACTTGAATAAGATTTATAGGGGGAGTTCTAAAAGAATTGCAAAAATTTACAGAAAATATGTTTGTATGCTCTCTAACCATCCCTTTCAAGAAGAGGGTAACATCTTACCAAGATTTAGAAATGAATTAAATAAGTCTAATAACGGGAAGATCCAGCTCCAGATTGCATTGCAAGCAAATTCTTCCACTCTTCTGTATGATTCTAAATTCAACAATGAATTGAAATCAACATCTGACAGTGACAGAAATTGATGGGGATAATGTTGCTTTCACTAAATTATTATATATAAAAATACAACATTTGCTTTACAAACCAGCTAATCAGACATTTTCTATCTATCAGCCTCATACATTTTTCACTTTATTGACACTTACCAGTCACTCGGCATCACAACAAAGGCCTGGACTGGCATAACTTTTACTAAATTATTCCTTCTTCTTTTTTGCCTTTTTTCTGGTACACCATGGAAATTTTATCTCACAGGAGGCCGTGTAAAAAAGACAAAGCTAGTTAAACCAAAACAAGTCATTTCAAAGAAACTTCAGAGGTGCAAGTACTGATAGGCAGATCAGTTGGTGTGCATACCAGAGCCCTTTGCTGCAAATGTCTCAGGCTCTGCTCCATGCTAACTTGAACCATCTCGGCCAGCATTTTCTTCGCTTTACCGGACTGATCATCACCGTCAATCTGGGAAATAATGTTGCATACAATGTTCTCCAGTGTGTCTGCTTGAAGCTCTGATCTTGGATATGGGGAATCCCTCAATAAGTGCAAAAGCGTGTGTGCTTTTGTCTGAGACTTTGGTGTTCCTTGAACTGTGAGCTCGAGAAGTCCAGGGATCACACCATCTTTCAGAATTGCTTCTCTATATCTGCATCTGTCACTCTGGCACATTGTTAGCAGAGCACCAACTGCATGCTCCCGACTTTGCAGCGATCCATTTTCGAGCACCTCAATCACTGCAAGCACTCCACCTTCTTCAGATGTCAATGCAGTTCTGCCCTCATCAAATCCCACCAGAGACTCTATCAGAGCACAGCATTTTTCGGCCGTCTTTGAAGATTTCTTGCAGGGTTTTAATAAAGTGACTATAGAAGGGATTGGTTTTGCTTCAAGAATGATGGTAAGGTTACTTGGGTGTGTTGAGAGATTGGAAAGAGCCATTACTGAATCAACTTTGGCTTGTGGGCTTCCATGTCTAAGGGTTTCCACCAGAAGAGGAATGGCACCAGAAGAACCGATGATTGGCTTGTTGACCGCAGAAGCCGATAGAGTGAGTAGAGATGCAGCTGCATACTCCTGCAGGTTGGAACTTTGTGACTCAAGGAAAGAAATTATTGGTTCTAAAGCACCAGCTTCCACAATCTTAATTTTATTCCTGTCAGATCAAATTCAAAGAAACAAAATCAGCAGATGAAAAACTAAGATTTACAAAATAGTGAACTTGTTTGTTCTTTCTTATTCTAGAAGGTATACAACATTATATTTCTTCCTCACCAAACAAAAAACCCTTTATTATAATATGATACCTTCAGGGAGAAGATATAAAAAGGAAAAGCTAAAAAAAACGATAGAGTAAGAACCAAAGAAAAAGAACAACCACCCCTCGAATCTTCGTTGGCTCCTCGAAACCATAAAGCATCCAATTCCTTTCAAAACAAGTCTAACATAAAGCAAGCCCTCCTTTTTGTTTTCTTAATATATACGAGTTTGTTCTATGATGGCTTCCTGTTTGCCTTTCACTCCCTCATAGTGCACCTTTTGGTTGCTATTAATTAAAAATATAATTCTCTTTAATCACATGGTGGATTTCATTTTAGTCTTTAGAGGCAACCGACAGTTTATTTTCTACAGTCATAGCAGACGCAATACACAGTTTTTCTTCTATGCGGACCCAATACACAGTTCTTCTTCTATGCGGACGTTTGGACGTTATTAACATCATTGTAAACAGAACGTCCGCATAGAAGAAAATCTTTATATATATACATATTCCTTTTAATATCAATATTTACTAAGAAATTTAGACCAGTATCAAATTTCCTTTCTTTCTTCCTTGAGCCAATATAACCAGTTTCAAATTTGCCCTTATTTGGTCTCTCATAACATGAACAAATTTATTTTGACAAGTCCAAAACGTTTGATGATAAGAAAACAAAATCTGACCCACAACTTTAGCAAATTGTTTCCCCCACAATTTTCTCGGCTAGCAATCAGAAAAAAGAAAAAGTAAAGTGGAAAAGAAAAGAGAGAAAAAGATAGAAGAGGAAAAAAGAGAATCCCCCGAATAAGATCCTGTGCGACCTATTATTTAATACTAAATTCAAATATTTTTCTTCTTGGATTGAGGAATCCGAGGAAGAAAATTCCAAACCTCAGAAAAAAATCAATTCACAAATTCCAAGAGATTTATTAGTCTCCAACAAATTCCAACAAAAAAGAAAAGACTTTTAATTAAATAAAATTCAAAAGAAAAAATAAAAAGGAGTTGGGTGGGGAATGTTTTACGTACGTCTCATCCTTGACGGCGAGATTGAGGAGAGCGAGGAGGGCGGACTCGTGAGACTCGGCCGAGTCGCGGACTCGGAGCATGGACACGAGCGGGCCCACCGAGGCCGACAGCTGGCGCCGACACCTGTGCGAGGTCTTGGTGAGGCGGCGGATTTCCTGAGCGCCCTGGAGCTTGGAATTCTGGTCGTCGGATTCGATAAGTTGCAGAGCGCGTTGGACGGCTGAGGACGGTGAGGAAGTGGGGGAGGATGATGAGTCTGGAGTTGAATTCAGACCGTCGGATGAATAGCGGGAATCCATTGAATTGTAAGAAGAAAAGAGAATAGGTGAAGAAATGGGTATAATTTAGTTTGGTGGTGGAGTTAGAAAAAAACAGAGAGAGAGAGAGAGAGAGAGAGAGAGGAAATATCTGAGTGGGGATTTAGAGGCTGAGAAGCTCAGCCAGCCCTCAAAGAGAGAGAGAGAGAGAGAGAGAGAGAGAGAGAGAGTTGGCGTTAAGCAACAGTTCGAAACTTTTATTAAGACATGAGCCAGTCCTTTTCCGTTGGCTTGTCATTTGAAGATTTGTCTACTTTTTATTTATTTATTTTGTTTAAATTTTTTGCTGGGAGCTTACTAGCTTTTGCCTTGTGTCTTGTTTCTATTGGCCAATGGCCATTTGTGTCACCATACTGTACTTGAGAAAGTTGATTTGAGGATGATATTGTTTTGCTCGTTCGGGCACGTGTTCGTTTATGATTTGAACCACGATTATTCGTGCCAATTGAATTAATCAAAAAATAATAAACTCTTTACTTATCAGATATTTACAAGAATTGTTTTGGAAGACTAGCCGACGAAGAGGAAGAGAGAGGGAGAGAGCTTGCTTCAGATCCGGCAGTGTTCTCCGATTTTTGGCGGATCTATGCCGATATGCTCATTCTTTGGCAAATTTATTGTCTCTACCGCGAATACAGGCTGGTTTTGAATGTGCCTTATCTTGCAAGATTGCTTTTTCAGGTGTTGATGCTTGGTCTTGGTAAATCTACTATTGATTGACGTGTTAGGGTCATGGAGTGACTAGGTGTCACCATCTATATCATGTCTCAGTGAATTATTAGCGGCATTTGCTCTTCTTTTGTCAGCGTTGTTTTAGATTTTAGTCTTGGTCTGTTTTTGTCAATAAAGTTCATAAACTCTTATGAGTTTTCTATGTTTTTTCTCTCATAATTCCAGAAACTTAGTTGAGTTGTTGGTTGTTCTTAGTCTCTTTAGGAGAGTTTCGCCTTTATATAGAACATAAAGAAAAAAAAGATTATGAAAGACAAGGGCGAAACCATGAATTTTTCAACGGGTTGGCTGGCTAAAATTGTTCATTGGTTCCACCGAATGCTCCTATCTCTCGGCAAAGATCTGGTGAGTGTTATGTTATGCTTCAAATGGTTTGCCATAAAATAGATTGACGTACTTCCTGTTCTTTTCCGATGCACTCGTTTTATATCTTTGACACAACTTAAAAATCTAATGATCAATTTTTTTTTTACTACAATTTCTATAGTCTTTCTACATATAAAAGTATACATTAAATCATTTAAACCTTGCTAGTTCATAACTCTTTGGACTAATTCCAATAAGCTTTAATATAAAACAAATTGCCTTGCAACTAAATTAGGGTTTTAAGATTAAAACTTGTTTGGTATCCTACTCAAGTAAGGAACTCAAAAATTTTAATTTTTCTTAAAAACAAATAGTCCTAAAATACATGTTTTAAGATTCAAAAACTTGTTTGGTATGCAACTTGAAGAGAAAAAAAAAATTCTTAAAAAACTCATTTTTTTTCCATTTTCAAGTGTTTTTTTAAATTTTTTTAATTTTTAAGTTTAGGTTTTCAAAATTATGCCTACTAAACAGATCTTTTGAGTTTGACTCAATTCTGTTTTTAAATTTAAAAATTTGGATTCAAATAGAATACCAAACATGCCCTATATTTTTATGTCTATAGCTATTACCTTAACATCAAAGAAGAGTTCGACCCAATTTTTTTTAATCTATGTCATAGTTGATTTGATTTGACAACTTAAGTATATTGACTTTACAAAGCCTTACATGTTCTACAATACCCCGTGAAGATATATAATTCTACTTTCTATGTAAGCTCTTTCACAAGATATTGTCTCTCAAGAGGTGGATAGGTAAGACTACTAGTTGCTTGATCAGGACCCTAGCTTTATTGTGAGCCAAAAACTGTAAGTGGAATTCTCCCTTAACTTGATATTTAATTGAATTATGGAATTCTCTCCTAGAGCTACGGAACTAACGACTCTATTAGAAAGTAGAATTACCAACTTTTACACGAATTTTCAAGTGGATGAGATCGGTCGAGTGGTCTAAATTGGAGATGGGATTGCATGTGTTGATGGATTGAACGAGATTCAAGCTAGGGAAATGTGAATTTGCGAGCAACGTGAAAGGAATAGCGTTGAATCTTGAGAATTTGCCCTACTACTTGTTTGACATGATATTAGAGCCAGGTTTTCTTGTGATCTATGCTTGAGTTCTCATTGCAATTTGAGTGCTCTCCTCCCCTCCTCTTCAAAGGGGGAAGGGGGAGTGAAAAAATATATGTTTCTCTTTCTTATGGCGATATTGCTTTTTTCTTGACTTTGACAACCCCTTCTCTTCAGGGGGAGATGGGGAGTGAAGAGAAGTTGTGTCTACGTGAATTAGCTAAAGTTGATACACAAGAATTTGTTGCCGTTTTTCTGTTGATGTTGTCGTTGCCGTTTTTGTTGCCGTTGATGTTGCCTTTGCCCTTGCCTTTGCTTGCTTCGTTTTCTGTTGTTGTTGCTATCGCCGTTGACCTTGCCTTTATCTGCCCTTGCTTTGCCTTTGACCTTTCCTTGTCTTTGCCTTGCCTTGCCTTGATTTGCCTCGTCTTGCCTTTGCCTTGTCTTACTCTATTTTTTAGGGTTTGGTTTTGCCTTTGTCATGCCATGATTTGTCTTACCTTGCCTTACCTTGTTTTTAAGGTTTGGTTTTGCCTTGCCTTGATTCGCCTTTGCCTTGCCTTACCCTATTTTTAAGGTTTGGTTTTGCCTTGCCTTTGCCATGTTCACAGGGTTTGTGTTCTACTTTATCTATTGTCGTGCTCACAGAGTTTCTATGTTCTACCTTACCTATTGTCGTGTTCACATAGTTTTTGTATTCTACCTTACCTACTGCTGTGCTCATAAGGTTTATGTGTTCTTTTATGTGCCCTATTTGTTAGGGTTTGTTAGTTGTTTCACTCGTGGTTTATGACAAGGCCTTCTCTACATTTCAACTGCCCCATTTTGCTTTCATGCGTATCTCCATGACATGTGCCCAGGCTTGTCACATTAATAATACTTGAAATAACCATGTTCTCTTCCTTTTTGAAAGCCATTTTCTCTTCCTCTTTGACGACGAACTAGAATTTTTCTCACCTTCACTTGAATTGTTTGACGAGACTCTTCCACTTTGAAAATAAGAATTTCTTCTTCTTCCTCTTCCGCCTCTACCACCTCGACCGTGACTGCGACCACAACTTTGACTAGAACCAATAGCTTGATTTCGATTGCCTCCCGTATATGTAACTTAGGTTTTTAGAGCCTGATCAGATTGTGTGGGAGGTGGATTCCTCAAATTTATTTTGATTTCATGGGCTTCTAATTTTTCTTGCAAACTTCTATGGAAAGAGCAGAAATATCATTTGACTATTCAATGGCAGCCACAACATAATCAAATTTCGGTGGTAAACTACGAAGAACTTTTTCAACAATTTTCAAAATTTCCCCATTTGACGACATTAGATTAACAATTATTGTAACCTTTGTAAAAAAAAAACTTTTCAATGCTTTCACTTTCTTGCATCTCAAACTTCTCAAATTCTCTCCTCAAATTCTGGAGTTGAACCTTCTTCACACTTTGTTCGCCTTGATTGGTGGTCTGAACTTTCTCCCATACTTCCTTTGCATTTGCAACTTCGGAAATTCTCTCATACACTAGCATCTCAACTGTTTGATTGATGTGGAAAGGGTCTTGCTATCCTTCTTTCGATTTTCCTTCAATGCATTTCTTTGTGCTTGAGTGAGCGCCTGTTCATCTTCAGGCTCCTCATAACCGTCTTCAACCATATTCCACAACTCCACGGCTTTTAGCAGCATCTTCACATTGTTGCTCCAATAATCGTAATTATCATCGTTGAATCGAGGAATAAGTGAAATAAAATTGCGCCCGTTGTTTGAGTTTGCATTTGACATATTGAAAGTACTTCAACTAGGCTTTGATGCCAATTTGTAGGAGGAAGAGAAATAAAACAATACAAATGGACACTAATTTCTTAGGAGAATAGACTCTTTCATTATAATTTGTTTCATTAAATAACAATGATAAAAGACCTATTTAAAGACTTCTCTTATCATAACCATTTAACCCACTCTCATATCTTAGACTCTTCATCAACCCACTAATGCATGAAAATGACAATTTATTCAATTCATTAATACATGAACTTATTGAATCATAGAATAAAAAGAGACTCAACATAATACTATATTGAAACTTCTTGAATGCAATAATGATGCATATTTGGTTTAGTTCTCCAACAATAAAAAAATAAATGCTTTTGTTTGTACCATATTTGGAAAATGGGCCAAAAATGGTTTAATTCTTCAAAAGGATTTATCAAGCCTAGGTTTGTCAATATCTTTCCTTTAGAAAAAGACAAAAGAACCTTTTGATTTTGGGCCAATAGTGGGTAAAAACTTAGTACATGGCCATAGTGCTAAGAGGCTCTAACTTTGGTTCACACTGAACGTTAAGAAAATTGGTAACCGTTGCACATTGACCCACGTGAGGGTTTGAAGAAGGATTGTCACCATTAATGGCTACTTGACCGTCTTCTCTCCCAACAAGAAAAGCAAGCTGGATAATAGCCACCAGGAACAGAAGAAACAGATTACCAAGTGGATTTCCAGCTATAAATTACTCAAGTTAGAAAAACATCTCGTATAACCAGCAGTTTTGTCCGAGATATTCCGTCCTCTCACCTATAAACCGATTCAGGAAGACAGACCAACAACTGACTTTGGGTAGCAACCAACTATCCTCTTTCAACTTTCATCATTATGAATTCTTGCCTATAAATATAGAAGCTCCACAGCAGTAGAAGAGGACTCTCTCTCCAAAAACCAGACGCAATGTCTTGAAAATACTTGAAAAAAGCTCAAGATCTTTTCAAATAAGCTTACTTAATATTCAGATAATCAGTTGACAACTCCTGTATTTATATTGTGTCGCTCTGCCATTCTTATGGTATGATTTCTTTTAAATAATCAGTTTGAATTGTTATAGACAAATGCATTGCTCAAACTGGATAGAGAAATCTCCAGTTTTTTCCTATGTTGTAATCGGTGTTTTGAATTAGTTAAATGGAGAAATCTGTGACTCTTATCTTTTCTTTGCTATCAAGCTGAAATTGGATAGAGAGATCTTTAAGTTTGTCTTAGTTATTTTATCTAATATATGCTATTTAACTATTTTTATATATATCCTTATAGAATAATTTTCTTTCTGGCCTTTATATTATTCAAGCCTATTATTCGGGCCCAAAATAGAAGTCTAGGCCCGAATAGGGCTCTGTTAGTCCGAAAGTAAGGGCTAGTTCAGGCCTGAATCAACTAAAATCTTGACCCAATCTAGGGTCATTTCGGATTTAAGTTAGGTTTCTGAACCCAAATAACGTAACATTAACCACAACGCTGGTTTCCCTCATGTTTGATCAAGTACGGTTCGTATCTATTGAACTGACAACGTACGAATGAAAGAATATTGAAGTCTTCTTGATTGAGGCATAGAAAAGAATTTATCCAGGCCAGTACCCCCTTGGAGCACAATGGCTTGAGCAGAAGTCCAGAACAAGCGCGAATCCAACAAAATGATACCCTACACTATATATACTAGATCTATTGGGTTGGTCTCATACCCAATAGTGGCACGCTTACGCAATCCATGATTAGGGCAAAAGAACAAGTCGTCAAGGTCCAGCTCGAGCTCGCTCATCCTTTTCAACCTAATCTAACTTTAAATTTTATTTAGAAGTTGAAAGAATCCCTTCGCATGCTAGAAATCCAATCGGGGCATTAATGTTGACCCGACAACCTTCCCACTCTCTAGAGCAACTCGATCCAAAGTATCACTCAGAGTGTCGGAAAAAGGGACCAACAACTTCCTAAACCTAATTATCTTTTAGAATCTTATAAATTATAAGGCATACAAGAAGATGTTGAGAGGTGTTGGATTAGGGTTTGAAAACATTTCTGCATGTCTAAATGATTGTTTGTTGTTTTATGAGGAGCATGAAAAAAAGGACAAGTGTTCTATGTATAATGAGCCAAGACATAAGCACAGTATTCGCAAGCAGAGAATAGAGGTTCCCCAAAAAGTGTAGCATCACAAAATTACACTATTGGGTTGTTTGACCGTATGACTTCCCATGAGATTTTAGTGGTCTTTTATTTGGGCTTGAATGGGCCCTCCTGGTCCTCCTTTCTTAATCATGAGTCTACCTATGGTCCACTCATAGGACTTTGGTGTCCTTTCCTTTGGGCTCCCATGGCCCTTGCCCCTAAGTCATCTGAAATTTCTAGGGGTTTGGTGAAAAACGTTACCAAACATCTGTATCTTGTAGAAAAGCCAAAATTTTATGTTTCACGAGAAGCACGAATTGTCAGATTATGTAGATCGAAGTGTTTGATCGAAATTGAAACAAACTGGAGTCTGTATGAGTAGCATATGCGACTAGATTGCAGTCTCAGCATCCATTATGTATAGATTACGAGAGTATTTTTGCTCACCATTTTAACTCAATGTGTATTCTTATCATCCTTCTCAACATTTGACACGTGTCTATTGATATGACCATAGTTTCATAAATACAAAGTAAAGAGTTAACTAGGATTATGCAAATCGACATATATCAAGTGTTGAGAAGGATGATGATGGTACATCTTGGATAATTAAAGTGGTAAACAAAAATATTTCCATAGATCATAGAAGCTTAATTGGGTCGCATCATGGTATAACCAAAAATGAAAACAAATGTTATTAGTTCATTGCCAACTTCCATGTATGACAAAGCTTTTCCTTTGCCTACGCAGTAATTACTCTAACTTATTTTTTTATTATTCTTCTAATGCCTCCTTTTCAAGCCCTTTACATTGAGCTTGAACTTGTGTCTCTCTGAGATGAGAGGATGGCATCAATGGCTTCCTTCACTTGAGAAATATCCGGAGCTTTCCCACCTTGAACCGGCCAAAATTCATCGGTCGCCAACACCTGAATTCAGATCTCACGATATAAGCCTCTGGTATGTGATTTAAAGGCAATAGATAAAAAAAATTAGAAGAGCAATGTTGATGTCACACCTTGACTTGCAATTGAAGAAACTTGACATAACTAATGGCTTTCTCTAGCATGGTTACCAAATCAACCTGCATATATAACACAATGCTAAGAATCACATATATATCATTGATGGCCTTATGTCATGATCTACAAGCTAAGAAATTTAGTCCAACCTTGCAGCCATTCGGCACCAGTTCTTGTAGTATCTTAAGGCGTTCGCTAATCCGCTCTCTACGATGCTGGAAGGCAAACATTCTTTCACTATTAAATCCCATTTTTTTAGATTTTACTTGAGTTGCAACCAACCAAATATAATATATGTATCAAAATCTGATCATTCTGTTAAAGTGAAACTGAAGCAAACCTTGGCTGCAATACTTTGGGGGTCCTTTGAGGAACTTGATGACTTGGGTTTGGGCTTCTTAGTACCACTATTAGTGCATTGCTTCTTTAAAGGTTGCATGGTCTCTCCCTGTGAACAAATTCCTTCTATATCAAGACCATGATATAGATTTGGTACTAACTTTAAATAAAAAAAAAGGAAGCAAAGGGAGTGCTAACCGAATGCGGACGCTTGTGGAAGCCTTCTTGTGATTCGGGTTCCTGGAAGCCATCTGCAACTACAGTGGCTTCAGAGTATAACCACCCATAAGCCTCATCTCCATGGTCATCTTTTGAGGTGTTGGGTATGGAGCTGTAATTGCTTGCTGTCTGAAAACAATTGAAATCCCCAGAGAGCCGCGGATCGCTGACACTAGCCGTGTGGTTCCACTGGTAATTACCTTCATGCAAATCATCATCACAATTGAAGTGCTCATCTTTGTCATTTCTGGTCTTCAAAATGTTCTGCTTACTGTTTTTCTCAAAACTAAGCAAAGATTCACTGTTCTGGAAGAAACTATTGTACCCACTACTTTTGAAGTTTATGACTGAGTGGGCTACCTGATGATCCGGTTGATGGTAATTAGATGTGGCCCTAAACACAAAACCATTAGAAAGATCAGATGAAACTTGAAGAGACTCATGAGTGCATGAGTCTATAGGCATTCTCATATCCTTGGCTAGAGCCATTGAGAGAGAGAAATTAAATGAGCTTGAAATGTCTATAAGCTAAACTAAACTAGCTCAAGTAGTTAATTAGCTAGGCATGCATATGCAGAATGACACATAGGTAGAAGCCCTATTTGTAGGGATCCAGACTGAAAAGATTATTATATAAATATTGTTATTATATATATATTTTCTTTTTTTTATGACCTTTTTTATTGAGATGGACGATAATATATTAAACTCATACACTACACGAATGTTAGGACTGAAACCCAAGACCCTTCCTCGGGAACAATTCCTCTAAACCACACTAGTGGGTTATTATTATATTATTGGTTATGGGTCTGATTGCATTATTATTTATTTAAACTAAAATGAATTATTAAAATGCGTGACATTGAAAGTAGCTAGCAAGTCTTAGTTATACTGCTCATGGGAACAAGAAAAGTGAACAAATTAATTAATATTCTGGAGATGTATATGAACTTGCATTCTAATAATTAAATAAATAATTAATTTGTATTGGGATTGTTAGCTGGCAGAAGTGAATAGAAATAGAAGAAGATTGGAAGATTAGAAGAGCTAAGCATGCAGCAGAAGGGTCGCCGGATCTTCCGCCATCCCACGTCGCTCAGATTCCTCTCTTTCACCTCCGGAACCTGGACCACTACTTTAACGCAGCTTCCTGCCTGCTTTCCTTCTCCCACATCGGCACGTGGACTGTGGCTGTATTTTATGTCTTTTAATACTGTATTTTACATTCTCTATTCTCTACATGCATAGGCCATGGCTATTAGGGTTGTGTCTGGTTATTTTAGCTGACGTGGGGCCTATTTGGTTTGCAGAATGAGTTTTTTGAGAATGTAATTAAAGTTATATGTTCATTTCTAGGCAGGGTAGGTGTTGATATTTTGAATGTCATGTTTGAAATTTAAACTAGGAATCTCACATGATCTAACCAGAGCACTTCTTTTTGTTGTTGGAACAAACTGAAAAAAGAAATCACCGCAGCTATCTTTCATATGATGTGATAAAAACTTACCTGATACGGGGTGTTAGGTTAGCAATCCACTTCAGTATCCTAAGCCACTTAAACGCTGCTAGTTGTAAGTTATTTTGATTTGTTTTTCCTCTTCCTTTCCTTTCTCTCATGCCTGTACTTCTTCAACTTTTTTTTGGTTTTTGGTCTTAATTACCAAAATTACTTAGAGCGGGCAGCATGTAAGTGGTCTGGGATACTGAGGTGGATTGCTAACCCGACACCCCGTGCTTGTAACTTCGACAAAAGAAGTAAATCAATCTCGCCACTTCATGGCCAACCGTGCTTGTAGGGAATGCAAACTACACTATATGAATCCTACACTACATTCTCATTCCCTTTCTATAGTATTAGGAATCAAAATTTCTTGAGTGTTTTAGTAATACCCTCATAAACAATGCTAGGAGGTTTTCAGGATAAAAAAGTATTTTAGTTTATAATGTGAATTAGTTGGTTAAAAAATGCAATAAAATGCATTTCCCATACATGAGAATGAGCATATCCATGCTAGTCAAGAGTTTTATTTTCCCCCGTCGTGAAAAATATATACATGAATACATTATCAAACATAATAATGCAATCTTATACACATTCTCGAGCCTCTAATGTACGAACTTGATGACCTAAGTTCATAAACTAAAGATTTTGAACATAGGAGTTAGGATCCAAGTGTTCGGTCTCAAGTCCAAGGTTCATATCAATAGCCGATGTTTCAATTACGGATCGAGCTCGGGATTTTGCTTTAATGTGGCTTAAGTCCAATTAATTGTCATGGGATTCGGAAATAGCACATGTTCATGTTGAATTTTTGGAGTACAAGTGATAGTCTAAATTAGGGGAGGGGGATTTTTCACATACACACACAACTATAATGCCGTGATGATTTGAATATAAGACCTTTGGTCTACAAGTCAATGCCATTTTTCACTAAGCTAGACCCCGTTGACTAGGTGGAATTTAAAAACAATATTTAGGCTTTAAAATTTGATCAATTAATTTCAATTAACTCCTCTATATAGATTTTCAAACCTCATCATAAGTCCCCAAAAGAAGTACTAGCATGGGAGTTTTAATCTCATCTTAATTACATCCACTTCCCTTATCACACATTATAAAACTTTCCAGGCAGACCAAAATGAGCACAAAAAGAGAGTATTAAGTACTTAACCAGTCTTTGTACCACTTTATACCAAACTGAAAATTTTATTGAGCCAACTCAAAGTTGAATCCAAATTAAATTAATCATTTCTGGAAGTCAAATAACATGTAAAGAATATTTACATGCACTGAACATTTGGCTGTTTGTCAAAGACAGTTGAGTATATATATATATTTATATCTTCTGCAACCCATTCAAGATCATCTCGATATATCCACATGCATGTTGTGTCTTTGACAAAAACAACGGAGGAAAAAGGGAAACCCAAAGCTGGCATTGAAAAAAGAGAAATTCCTTGTCTCAAGGAGAGATTGTGGTGTTCCTTACCTTGAAACGTTCTCTTTCTTTTTGGTCTCAATGAACCTATCTTTATTACAACAGATCATAATCTCTTGAGCCAATTAATTAATATTTATTTTAATGCCAGTTCCCCTTATGTCCTTGCAGGTTGATAATATTTTTTTTTAGGATCTTTTTTATTGAGAGAGCGATAGTATACTAAAGTCACACACGCTATATGGATGCTAGAGAACTCGAACCCAAAACCTTGCCTGAGAGAGTAAATACTCCAAACTACTACATTAGTGGGTTTGCAGTTGATATTGATAATCACTTAAAATTAGTAAAGTCATCCTAATTCCGGAACTGCTTAGGCTCTTAGTAGACTATTTATTGAACCCCCCTGGCAGTTTAAGTTCCTAATGATTCTTAATTATGTTTTAGATCAGAGCTGGTCCCAATCCTTGTTGAAGATTAAACTACCTTATCTTCATCTCTATCATATAAACATACCCGGAAATATTGAATTAGTACGCGAATTGTCTCACATGATAGCTTGACAAGATCAATAATGTTTTAGCAACTATCTATGAGGTTTAGAGCGCCTTTTTGAGACCTATATAAATTACAACACGCCTGTTTGAAGTTGAATATACGGCTGATAGTGAGCCAAAAGCTAACATAAACATAAAAAGGCATGTTAATTCCAAATAATTAATCTTAGACCCATATATTAACAAACATATCAATGTTAGAAATTTCATAATAATTAAATTCTTAGTCAAAGATCACACAAATAATCAAGAGAAAATAGTTAGTAGAAAACAACAAAAGAATGAACCAACTAGCTCTTAGTCTAGTGACTTCTCTTTCCAAAGTTGGAAGAGGTTTCGCCCCACGAGAACTTAACAAGGTTCATCCCAAAATGGGCAACGTCCCCTATCGGCGATGACTAGGACATTAACTGTTGTAAAAGAAATAAGATTACAATGAAGACGAAACAGCCTCTTCGGTTTTTTTTTTCTTTTTTTTTTTGGTCGGAATCAAGTTTCATTGTTAGAAAGGCAATGCCAATTACAAGATAGTGGAACTCATAAAAATGAATACAAACAAATGCAACAATAAAAGCCCACTAGAATAAAACTCAAATAGGCATAAAGTCTACAATTGACATAAAGCTAGAGTTCAAAACAGGCATAAGGTCAGAGTACAAAACTGGCATAAAGTTAGAGCCAACCAAAAGCAGAAACACCACTAAACTTCCATGAAGATCGAGACATCGCCACCAGGACTAATGATGAGTAAAAGAATTGCAAACACACCAAAACACACAAAACAAATACAAAAACTACAAATCTGAAAATCACTCGCAATACATAAACTGACCATCAAAGACTCAATAACTCCTTAAAAAACGAAACCACCAAAGCACCAAGAAGGAAACAACAACCAATCCAAGAACAAACCTAGGAAAACACTTCCCAAAGCCAAAGAAACCAACATCCTAAGCAAGGAAGGAGGTGGTGTTAGCACCCGAGCAAGAGCTTTACACATCTTCTGAAAAGGGACACGAAAAATCGTGTTTGGGATTAGTTGCTCTAGCCCATGGGGGTCGATAGATCCAAGAGGGAGATAGAATCCTTGAAGAAGCCATATAAGGAAGGAGGAATTTAAAGGGATTTGGGAAATTAAAAATAAAAAGAAAGGAAGATAACAGAGATGGAATGAAGAGGAAGATGGAAGATGGAAATTGGAAATTGAAAGGAGTATCAGGGGGGGAGGGAAGGAGGGGTAGTGACCACCTCCCCCTTGCTACGTTGAAAGACTATGAGGGTTTGAGAGACAGGGTGCAGCGCTTGGTAGGGTTTAGACAAAATAGCCTCTTCAATCACTAACTCTTAGGCAATCTCACTCCTCTCAACCTTCTCAATAGAGAATTCCTATGAGCCCCAAAAAAATCTTTGTATTATTCATTGGAGCCATCTACGTGAAATAAATTTTTGGCTCAAAGTGGTGATAAGTATGAGCTTATGGGCGTTTTAAAATCATTGAAAATGAAGTTGAATTATTTGAAGGTTGTTTTAATTTATTGGAGATGTTAGAAATTTATTTGGAAAATTTTTGGGGTTATTGGGAGAAATAGAGGTGATAGAAAAGAGTAGAAGTGAATCGGAGTCGGCATCATTTTTTTGGGGATTGGAGGTATTTTTAGCGAATTTTAGAAGTTTGGGGAAATTAGTAAATGCCAAAAAATTCAAAAAAGTGGCTCATGCCACAATTTGTGTAGTCGGATCATGATGATACGACACATCTAACAGTCCAGATGCGCTGACAAGAGTTGATACATCGTCATGTGATTGACCGAAGCATGCTAACACATCCTGTGAATTCGAAGCCTTTTCCATGTAGCTCAACAAGAGCCATCATATTGCATTGACCCCAAAGACTGCTCAATGGTCACAAGTTTAGGGGGCGTAAGGCCCATTTAGACTCGAAAGCCTTGAAACCCAAATATAAACAAAATTTTAGGGCACGTAAAATCTGTTTAGGTTTGAAGGCAAGTAAGATCGGCTTAATGTTTTCTGATTAGGGTTTCACCTCAACCTATGGTTAGCGAAACGTAATCGGACCTAGCACTAGCTAGTTAAGAATGTCTTTACTACTTAGTTAAACTCTTATATTTTTTAGCTTAATTGTACTAATCACGATGAATTCTTACAATTGTCTGCATGAACTACAAGGTTCGATCCACAATCATCGATTGAATTCCTGGTGTACATAATGAAGACATGTAACCAAATATGGAGATATGCATATCAGTGTCTAGATTGATATGTGAGAATGCTAAAGATGACCGATTGTTTTTTTATGTATATGAGTTGGGGTGCGGGATCACCAGGAAGATTATGAGGGTCATCAGGTTACGTCTCATGGTCACTGGGTCGAGTCAATAGGTCACCATATCAAACATGGAGCTGATTCGTTTGCGCATGGAATTTACTCATTTGCGCTTGTGGCGAATCTAATAGTTAGAAGGAAAGATTTGGGGGTCACAAGGAATGGTCTAGGGCCCATAGGGGTGGGTCCATGGTCAAGGGTGCGGGACAAGACCCGCCTCGAATTTTCCCTCGAAATTCGTGACAAACCCTGCTTCCCTTCTGACATCCGCCTGATGTCAGACCCTCTTTACTAAGAAGCCATTTAGCCCTAATTAAACTTATAAAGACTTTACAAGTTAGACTCTACCGAAAGTTTTGCTAGAAGTTGAAGTCTTTATCGGCGAGCTCTACGCAACGGTGCCGCTCAATTCCCCAAAATCCTTCCGAAACCAAAAGTGACTAAAGTGTCCCTACCCCCAAGGACAAAAATAAAATTTCACAATTAACTAATTAAATAAAAATAATTAGTTGGGTCGGGGTGTTACAGTGCGCATGTGGGCCTTAGTATCACGTGAACGAGTCTGATAGTCATTGCAGGATGGTCTAAGGATAAAGGGTAGATGCTCACTGAAGGTGGCAAGTCCTAGCGTATATTAGTTTTGACTTGGTTCAGTTATAATGTAACTTTAAAATAATACCTATTTAAGCAAGACTTAGAAATGAAATTCCTTTTTAGGTCAATTGTGAAGTTGAGGTCATCGAATGAAAATGCATGTTACAAAGAGTATGGATGTTCCAGTTCCTACTCAAGCACTGGTGAACCTATATGTCTAGTGTGGGCAGCTGGCAACACTTAAATTTTTTCTTCACTCATCTAGCTAGACACTTGGCCAATCTTTTGCATGCCCAGCCCCCACTTAGCCCACTAAATAAGTAAAACTTTCAAGATTTTAGCTTGTTGGGGTCTTTTTCCATCGGAAGGCTCGTTCGGGCTTATTGATTCTCAGACCGCCATAGAGTGGTGGATCAAGCCTTCGTTGCCCTTTTTTCTGAGTTAGCAAGGACTAGGCCTAAAGCGTCCCGAGGAAGAAGGATGTCCCAAGGGAGTACTATGTTCTTCTTCCAGCGACTGCATGTTTGGTGCTGACGTTTCCGGCAGCTTGATGAAGAGTTGAAGATGACTTGCTGATGTTGATATGAAATTATATGAGCTTGGCATGAGAGCTTGGAGTGTTGGAGCTAAAGATCCACAAGTTTAGCAAATGAGAATGCATGTGCTTGGCTTGGTGTTGGATATGCTTGTTGTTGTTTGTGGCTATGGTGTTTATAGCTTGGAAGGAAGGGAAAGCTTGGAGTTATGCTTGGCGAAGCTTTAGGGATTTCAGAGTTTCAAGAGAAGGATAATGGGAGGAAAAACTTGAGGTTTGAAGGCTATGGTGTTTATGGCTTGGAAGGAAGGAACGTGGTTTGATGGTTGCTAGGGTGCTTGAGCAACCAAGAGGTGTTGGTCGATGGCTGTTGGGATGCTTGCAGCAGCCAACGGATGAAGGTTGATGGTTAGGATGGCTGCTGGAACGCTTGCAACAGCTGAAAGGAGGAAGGAAGATAAGTTCTCATGGTTGCTAAGAAGCTTGCAGCCACCAAGAAAAACTGATTTTGCCCAGCAAATGCCTCTCAATTTATAGAGGGTGAGGGTTTTCCTTTATTTCCAATAGGCAAAGAGAGGTACTGGAACCATCCTATTTTCAATGGGTAAAAGGGAGCGCTGGGGCATGCTATTTTTCAGCATGCGAAGCTAGGTACCGTAAACTGATTATTTCATATGGGTAAAAGGAAGCGCTGGAAATGACTTGTTTCCAGCGGGTAATAGGGAGTGCTGGAAAAGGCTTGTTTCCAACGGGTAAAGCTAGGCAATTGGAAAATGGCTATTTACTATGGGTAAAAGGAAGTGCTTGAAAAATATTTCATTTGCTCACCCAAATTGGAGAACTCTAAGTAATGGGCTTGGACTTTGGTGCTTCCAAGTAGCTAGCCCAAAGTCTCCATTATCCAAGAGCTTCCGTGGGCCTTGTGGACCTCCGTAACCTTCCACACCACAATCCATCGTGCAAGCCCCGTAAACCACATGACTTGGGTTTATGTGAGCTTGATAGGTGATTGACATATGAAAATTGTATTAGTGGCATGACATGCACACTATTTATATATTTAATGAATTAATTCTCAAAATACAGCTTGGATTAACGCAGGACCAACATTATATGTTATATTGGGCTTTAAATGTCTTTGGGCTTCTCGTGACTTTTTTGGGCCTCAACATAGCTCAAAATCTCTCCCATATTGAAAATATTATAGCCCAAACTCGATAAACATGTGGTCTAGTGCATAAAGCCTTAGACTTTGGCCCAAAACCATATGTTATTGAGGACAATGAGCCAATACATAAAAACCTTAGATTTTGGCCTAAAACCTAGACTTTGGCGGAGTCAGCTATTAAATATTTTTTAGGCCCCTACATGAACAAAATTTTGGGTTCGCCATTGGTTCCAAGGATGGGTATGAGTCCACAATGATGCTCCAAAGTTGAGGCACCTTATACAATTTCAGAACCATATATCGGATTTTGGGCCTAGAGTGCGCACATGTGTACTGGCGTACGTAAAATTGGTTAATGAGAAATTATGGGGCGAAAAAACTGAAAATTGAAAACTGAAAAAAATAAAGCCTCCTAAATCTATTTTTTCAAAAATTATCCTTATTTTGGAAACTTTTTCTCTTTCTTTTTTTTTTTAAACTCACAACCCAACTAATTTCACAAAAATGAAACTAGAGAGTTTCTTGATCCCACCAGAAGTCAGCTATTATAAAACTTCCACGCAATAGTCTCCTTGCAATACTTATTCTTTCTCATCATGTTAGTTGCTTTACCAAAAACAGAAAAAGAAAAAAAAGATTAGGTTAGTTTGGGTGGGATAGAGAAGTTGCAACTACAAGAACTATATATTAGTGCAGGCATGCCACGTCAGAAATTTTAGTACGATGAACAATTTTCTGAGAAATGCGCATCACTTTTCATATTTATTTTAATTAATTTCTATTTTTTGTTTATGCATGTTTGGGTAGAGCTCACGCTTTACAAGAAATTTGTCATCACCATGTATAAATTGTCATTCTAGTACACATAATATGCCTACCGCTGAGACAAAAAAGGAATCCACCACGCCAGAATTGTATGGGCATTCAAAACTTTTTCTCTGTTATTTGAATTAGTTTTATGTTGTTTGGGCCTTGGGCCCCACTATTGTACAACAAAAGAGAAAGTATAGAACAAAAATAAAAGAAAAGACCTTTTTTCTGTTACTTACCTTGGCCCAACAAAATAAAAGTCCAATCCAAACACAAATTTTTCTTTTTTTTGCTCTATCATCAATGTAATGACCAACAAATTCGCTTGTGAAATTGCACATATGTATGGCAATTTTTTTGGCTCTTTCCTGTCTTTTATTAAGTTATCTGCAATGTGGCGTGTATTTTTTTTGTGTCTATCTCCCTTTTCACGTGACATATCATGTGAGGAGAGAGATAGATACACATGAGAAGAGAGATATACAAAGAAGATACAACGAGTTATATCCCTCTCATTCTTGTCATGTTAGCACATATATTATTGTTCTTTGCTCCAAACGTTACAACTAATTGAGATTTGTGAGGAACTAAGAAAGGGCATAAAGGGAACCACAATTCATGAGTCATGACCCCATGAGCTCATAAATCTGTATATATTTTCATTTATAGCATGAGGAGCTACACTTCTCATCTGCACTATATAAAGAAGCTCCAAAGCCTCATTCCCTCCAATCCAAACCATTCTATAAATGATCAAACACCTTTTAGTTGGTTTTGCTGTAAGATACTTGCTGTTGCTGATGATGAGACAAAACGGTTGTCTCCAAATTGGATAATTTCTTTTTTGGTAAAATTAATTAATTGTGTCATCAAACTTTTGCAGGTCACAAGACTTGCATGTGGAGGCTTTGTCTTGGCATACACATTGAACCACTGCATCTGTGATGCCTATGGCGCCTACATCTTGATAAATGCCATTTCAGAATTCTGCTTAAACCCAACTCAAGTAGCTCCTTCATTGTTACCAGCTTGGGGAAGACAAGCCCTCCACCCAAGGTCACCTCCCACCATCTCCTACCCCCACCATGAATATGACGTCACATCATCATCCCCTCATGATCCTGAAGATCCTACCGCTGCCTACACCGAAACCGACTTCAAGTCTCTTGCTCAAACTTCAGTCTTCCTCTCTCAGGCCGACATATCGTCTCTCAAGAACCAAACTTACTCCCAGAAAAGCCCCGCCTTCCACGCAATAGCGGGGTGTCTGTGGAGGGCAAGGACTAGAACCCTAATGAGCCCTCAGTCCACCACGAGGCTTCTCTTCCCTATCGATACCCGCTTTCGGTCCACCCCTTCCCTCCCTGAAGGCTACTACGGAAGCGCTGTCGTGTTCGCCTGCGCCATTGCCAAGGCAGGCGAACTAGTGGACAGCCCGTTACATTATGCTTCAAACTTGATATCACAAGTGAAGAAGGTCGTCACTGAAAATGAGTATAGAGCCTCGATGCTGGACTTCATCGAGATGAACAGGCGCAGAGAGTTAGTTGCGGATGGGGGGTTTGCGGTTTCGGATATGAGCAAATTGAGGTTTGTTGATTTGGATTTTGGGTGGGGAAAAGGTGTGTATGGTGGCCCAGGAAGAGCTGGAACTGGGCTTGTTCCTGGGATGGTGACTTCAGTTATTGGGCACAAAAATGAGGAGGGTGTTGAAGGGGTTTTGGCTCTGGTTTCACTGCCTGCGGAGTATGTAGAGAAGTTTCGTGAGGAGGTAAGGAAAGAGATCGACTGTGGTAATTCTTTGCCGAACATATTTCTGCACTGTAGAGAATAAAGAAGAAGAAGAAACAGAATAAAAATAATTTATTGTTTAAGGTCAACCAATAAGCTCTCATAGCTCAGTTGGTTAGAGCACCCGTTTAGTAAGCGGGAGGTCTTGAGTTCGACTCTCAATGAGAGCATTTTATTTTGTTCAATTTGTTTGACTCTCAACGAGAGCACTTTATTTTGTTCAATTTGTTTGACTCTCAACGAGAGCATTTTATTTTGTTCTATTTTTTACTTAATAAATATAATGATAGAGAATGCTCTAAAGTTCAGAGCATTCTCTATCATTATATTTTGTTTTGTTTTATTTGTTACTCAAGCAAATTTGGTCACCATAGTATCAATTTCGTCAATTTTATTCGTGTAGTTTTTAATTTAGTCAATTTAGCTCCTCCCAACTTCATTTAATTTTGACCACATGCTCTCATATAGAGGGTATTTTAATTCTTTTGAGCCAAACTCACCCAAATTTTAGCCCAGAGATGCAAATTTTATTTGTTACTCAAGCAAATAAAGTTGTCCCTTAGAGAACTCTCCTATATTTCATTTGTTTTTTCACTTGAGGAAACGAAGTTGTACTTTAGAGCATTCTCTATTGCTATATTTTATTTTTTTTGTTACTTTTTTATAATAAATTCATTAAGTAAGGGTCATTTTTAATTTTTTGAATGTTTCATCATTTTATATATATAGATTAATCAACATATTATCCTTTGTAAAATGGGTTGGTGTTGGGTTGAGCTGTTGGTGAGTTTGCGGGTTGAACCCAACCTAGCCCAACCCAACAAAGCTAGGCAACTCGAGCCTTACGTAAGTTAGCCTGAATTCATCATAGGTTGGGTTCAATTCATTTGTTTTGAACTCAACTGAACCCGAACCCAAATTCACTACAAAACAAGGAAAGAAAGAGTCACATTTTTTAAAGTAAACTAATTAGTTTGGTCTAGTTTACGAAATAGTGACTAATTACGAACTCAACTCAATCCCTTACCTTTCTTCTTTCTCACTTTCTAATCCAACTTCTTTCACCATTCTATCTTCTCCTTCTTCTCCCTTCAATCTCGGAATTATCAATCCTTGGTATGTTGTTAGTTCATCTTGCCTTTCTTTGTTTCTCTGTAATCTTATATTCCTAACTCAAATATTTAGATCTGAACCGCATCTCCCCTTAGAAAGGTAAAGGTTTTGTTTTTTGAAGTTTTCATGTGGGTTTAATTTCAGGAATGGTTTTGGGTTTGATTTATGAGACTCAATTGGAAAACTTACATCTCTCAATCTTCTATTGAAATCCTTTTCAGATCAGGATTTTTTCTATGCAAAGCAAATTTAACATATGCTTTAACCCAACAATGAGGACATTTTAGTAATTAGTGCCACTCCTATCCCAATTCCATATGGTTTAGTACACAACTTCAATAGGAATCCGGAATCTAAATCTCCTCAATCCTTATGGTTTAGTAAACAACTTCAATAGGAATCCGGAATCTAATTCTCCTTAATCCAACTCCTCCTCAATTCAATTCATCCTCAATTTAATTCATCCTAATCAAATTACGGATTAGTAAACATACCATAAAGGAAAAAAGTCATTTTTGGTCCATGTAGTGTACCACTTTTACCACTTTGGTCTTGTAGTTTCGATTTGATCAATTTTGTCATTGTAGTTTCAATTCTGAGCAATTCAAGGACAATCCCCAATTTTGTGTTAAATTACTCTAATATGGAGGGGTATTTTGGTCCAACTCACAACCCTCCACAACCACCCCCACAAAAACCCAGCAGCCCCTACCCAACCACCTTCTCTCATCCCTCCTCCCTCCTCCCCTTCCCCACCCAACCTCCTCCTCCTCCTCCTCCTCCTCCTCCTAACTCAACCCACTCCCTATCTTATAGCCACGACCGAACCACCCCACAATCACCTTATCCCCTCCCTCCACAACCACATTTTCCCTTCACTCTCTCTCTCTCTCTCTCTCTCTCTCTCTCATCAAACTCCATAACTAATTACATGCATTGCCTAAAACCTCTCATCATGAATCCAAGATAAAGTAGGGGCTTGAGACTTGAAAGCATAAGAAAAACTACATTAGGGATTGCTTGGGTGGCCAGGGAGTAGTTGTGGAAGGGATGCAAGATTGGACCTGTCACGCCTTGGACCCGAGGGTAGGTGGAAATCCCGCGCCCGGTGCGTGAGAAAATAAAAAATAAAATAAAATAAAATAAAAAGAAAGCCGAAACATAAAATAAACTTTTCTTATAAAAATAGCTCCCAAAAATCTTACAACTTTACAGTAAATAAATAAAGCCCTATCACTCTCATCTAATTCAGCCTCAACCGATTTAGTCCTTGTCTTGCCCACTAATTCATCTGAAAAATTAAACAGGATGAGGGATGAGCAACCACCGCTCAGTGAGTAGATTATGTAATATGCCAGTCAAGCAATGCCGTTTTACACACTCTAGAAAATATCATGAAAAAAATACACCAATCCAGGTCAAATCACATCATCCCTTCATATCTCGGTTATCCTTCATAGCATGTAACCAACCACGTGACCCCTATTGGCTTCACTGCCCTATGTCCCCGTGTGGTACATCTATCCCTCGGATACTCCAACATTGAAGTTCTCATGTTCCATGAATAATACATACTTCATAAATATTCCAATCAATATATATATAGTATGAAAGATTGCACCAAATTAGACATGCTTGACTTGAAATAGAGAGATATTTGTAAATGGAACATATCCATGATAATTCATGGTTTTCATATTTTATCACAAAATAAGAACTTTTAGAATACATTATATAAACCACTCACCTCGATAATGAGAGCTCTTAAAATAAATTGGCAAGACAACCCATCTACCTATCTCCTCCAAGAATTTCCTCACTATTATCTGTCCCTCTATGTTTTTCTTGGTTCATTTGCTAGGCACACAATATCCTATATATATAGAGTATATGTCGGCAGGAAATCACCTCCTATTTTTCATTGGATGGTGTAATGGCGGTTGACTGATACTTGCCATCCAAGTTATATTCTAGCTATGCAGATAAGATTGTTTCCAACTCCTCCAACCCTATACCACTTTTCTTGATGAACTGACAAAGCTAGTATATAGCCATGCTAACTTAGCATTTGGTTTTCTTTGACACGTCTACACTATCAATGAGTAAGCATAACCATATATAATAGAATAGGATATATATGTAATACACACATATATATAATAAGATATATATATATATATATATATATATATATATATATATATATATATATATTAACTAGTTATAGGTAGAAAGCTTGACTTTTGGAGGCTTGTGTATTTAAAGTTTTGAAGACTTTGAAGACTTAGAAGAAGAAAGGGATTAACTAGCTACGGAAGAGAATGAGAAGTATGACCAAGTAATTGGCTTGGAAGATGACTTGAGCAACTAAAAAAATAAAAATAAAGAAATAATGAATAAAATAAATTAATGAATGGATGCAAATTGAAACTAATAAATTAATCATAAACTCAAAAGAAAATTAACGTAAGTGAATAAATTATACAAATAAAAAATTATAAGAGCACTAAATTTAATTAAATTGAGAATACAAATTAATGAAAATGATTGAATTAACATAAATTAGAATTTGAAGGACTATAAAGATAAACACAGAAAATAATATTAATTGAAAATATTATTAACTGTGGAAGCTTTGAAAACAAAGTAAGAACTTACAGAAATCTAAGTTCAGTGAAAGCAAGCAATGTCACGCAGGACACTCACACTCCACTCTCACTCACAACTATTGTAGTTGCCTCAGGTCTATAACTCTGAGAGAACTTTGAAAACTGAAAGAAAATACAATGTTCACTACTCAAAGCTTGGAGAAAACTGAAATGAAAATTCCTAACTTATAGCCGAGGCTTTACAAGAGAAGACAAAATAACTTTTGAACTAACTTTGACTTTAACTTAAGTGAAAAACATCTAACATAAACTTTATCGGGGCATCTTTGAATGGAAGGAAAGGCATCTGCTTTCACATGGGTGAAAGGACTAAAGGCATCTGCTTTCACATGGGTGAAAAGACTAAAGGCATCTGCTTTCACATGGGTGAAAGGACTTTTAACTGGGTGAAGGGACTAAAGGCATCTGCTTTCACATGGGTGAAAGGACTTTAACTCTGCTTTCGGCTATTTTAACTTTGGCAGAGGCATCTTTGACTTGGAAGGCTTCAATCTTCAGAGAGATCATAAGGATCTTGACTATCAGGCACATAGTCCGACCATCTAGGCTTAGGCTTTTGACTGAATTGCTGGCTTGGAATCTGGCTTGAAGAGGATTCGGACTTTGGACTAGCATCATCTTCATCTTCATCTTTCATTTGAGAAACTTGAGCAAGAAGTTGCTCTGCTAATTCTGTTAGTTCTTTCTTAGATTTCCTTTTGAGGGAGGCATTTGAACTGCTTGGAGAGTCTTCTTTGGCTTGAGCGACTGGCATCTGGATAGGTGGGTAACTTGCATGGACTTCATTAATAATATTATTTAAAATGACTTTGTCCCACCATTTGACTACACAATGGCGGATTAAATGCTTAGAGTCCCAATTGGCTTGATAACTCCATTTTAGGATCCATGGAATCTTGTATTTGGCAAAGAAATGAAGAAGCATGGGAAAGAATTTTTCTTGCTTAGTTAATTGGTGCTTTTGACTGAAATAATTAAATGTAGGGCGTAGACCTTCTGGAATGATTTCCCAACAGGGTCCATTGATGGTCCACCATTGGAGAAACCAGCATGGAAAATAGGGCTTGAATTTGGCATCAAAGTTCATAAACCATGAATGACTGAAATCCTCGTGCTAATGGAATAAAACTGTATAAAAGGCATCAATATAGTCACCATAATTATAAGTAAGGCCTGATTGGAGTGGCAACTGGTCATAGGCATTTTTGCTCCAATGTTCTGGCTTAATGATTTGGCGTATGTAAATGGAATGAAAAATTGTGGCATCAGTTTGCTTGTCTTTGATGGGCCTGATTTCTGCTGACTGGGTTTCATAAAGAATATCCCTATAGAATCTTAAAGTCTTTGAAGGATGGCTTTGGAAATAATGAAGATTAGGAGGGAAAAACTTCTTAGCTATTTTGATTGGGTCATTCAAATTTTAGAAAATTTGGAATAAGTCCAATTATGATGAGAGATTTTGGGTGCAATCCACGCAGATATTGTTGTTGATCCAAGTCCTTTGACTTTTGCGCCACATAAGATTACATGCCTATTTCAATTTATTGATATTTACTTTTTTTTATTTTTTATTTTTTGTTCCAGTTATGCACCTAAAACATAAATAAGGTAAATTATGAATTCCTAAAACTGGTAAGTTATTGATTTGTAGGATATTAATTATCATATTTGATTTGAATTTAATTGCAAATCTATTTATCGAATTTTGAAATTTTTTCAAGGTATACCGACATCAAAATTTGTAATAAGAGTTCATAAAAACTTCATACCTTAACAATAGATAAGGTACCTATGCATACACCTTGTATGCAGTATGCAGGTAATTAAACCCATAAATTACCTTTGATCCAGGTAATTAAATCCATAAATTACCTCTAGTCTAGGTAGTTATACCCTCTAGCCTAGCTAATTGAACTCATATAATATCTTGGTATGGATCTTTAAACTCAACTGAGATAAAAATCCATACAAAATTTCTTTGGAAAAAAAAAAAAAAAACACTATTACATGGAAGACATGTACATATGTATATAAATATGAACCTCCAGAAAAAACTACTTAAGAAAACTCAAGAATAAAACACTTACCTGTAAGGTAGGTACATATATACCTGTATCTATTAACATTATTTACATGTATGTCAGGTACATAATTTAATGCGGGTGCTTGTCTGATCGATTGGTATAATATGTAAGTCTTTACTTTTTATTGATTAAATTGTATTTTATCTATATATTAGGAATATTATCAAGGAAAAAAAATTCAAAATTTGGAATTCAATTTCAAGGAAATAATGCATTAAATTTAGATTTTCAATGTGTTTTCCTTATTTACCTTAAAGGGTAAAATCAACACAACAAAAAAGTAATAAATGTCAAAGGACCTACATCTAAAACCAAAAACACGAGGACTAGACCCAATGACAGCTAATCGTTTTGGACCTAGATCTAAGAACCCCTTCAAATTTTCTAAATAAGGTTCAATAGAAAAAAGATTACTATTACTTCTAGGAAAATATTTGGACCTTTGAGTCTGGCTTTGAGGACTTTGATACTGAGAAGGCATAGGAGAATGAACAATAAAAGGGTCATATTGGGAAACTAAAACAGACTGATAATTAGGGCGTAGAGAAGGTTGGCTTAGAGGATTAAATCTATTATTAACTGGAATTGGCGTATAACCTGGAAAAGGCACAAGTTGGGCATTGGCATTGGCTTCTTGTTTGACTGGCATAGGCATCAAGGTAGCTGGAAGGACTCTAGGTTGGCTCTGGCCTGGGCTTGGTTGGCTTGATTGACTGTATTGCATTATTTGCTTGTCTTTCTTTTCTTTTTCTTTGCTTGACATGGCTCTGGCTTTTTATCCTGTAGAAACTCTCTTGTAAGAAAATCTGGAATACTGTTTTCACTACCTCTCAAATATTCTAATTCAAAATAAAAAACACTCAATATTGCTTGCCATCGTGCAAAAATTTGCTTACTAGCTATATTTTGAACATCTTTTTTTAAAACATGCTTTGCAGACTTACAATCTACTCTAACTAAAAACTTTTGATTTAATAAATCATCTTGAAATTTGCTTATGCATAATACAATAGATAAAATTTCTTTTTTAATAGTACTATAATTAATTTGAGCTTGACTCCAGACACCAGAATGAAAGCGAACAATTTGCTCAGGAGTAGTAGGAGTAATTCTTTGCTTAAGAATTCCACCGTATCCTAAATCAGAGGCATCAGTTTCAACAATTTTAAAAGCATTGACTGAAGGAATACCTAGGCATGGAAGAGACTTGACATGAATCTTAATTTGCTTAACTATCTCTGTATGGCTTTGAGTCCAGGCAGGAGGATTGCTCTGGAGACGATCAAATAGAGGCTTACATAATTTTCTCAAATTTTGATAAAAATCAGAAACATAATTTAAAGAACCTAAAAACCTTTGAAGTTGGCTTTTTTCAAGAATTTGATCTGGAAACTTATCAGCAAATTGGATGACTCGATTGATTGGGCTTATTTGACTTTGGCTTATGTTGAAACCTAAAAACCTGACATTGACCTGGAATAACTTGATTTTCTTGGCTGAAACAACTAAACCATTAGTTTTGACTATCTGAAGAAATTGATGTAGATGCTTCCAATGTTGTTCTATTGACTCGGAAAAGATAAGAACATCATCTATATATACTATGGAAAAATGACTGTAAGCATTAAAGATTTCATTCATAATATTCTGGAATTAACTAGGGGCATTTTTTAATCCAAAAGGCATAACGTTCCATTCATAATGACCGAAAGGGGTGACGAATGCAGTCTTATACCTATCTGACTCTTTAATCTGAATTTGCCAAAAACCACTTTTCATATCAAATTTACTAAAGATTACAGCCTTTCCTAGTCTATTGACTAGATCTCTTTTATTAGGAATTGGGTATCTAATCCATTCTAAAACTGAATTAAGGGGCTTATAATTAATGACTAGACGCGGGGCTCCTCTTTCTAACTCGGCATTTTTCTGAACATAAAAAGCTGGGCAAGACCATGGAGACTTGCTTTTTCTAACTATTCCTTTGTTGACTAAATCTGTGACCTCAGCTTTGCATAATTCCATTAGCTCTTGGCTCATTTGAATTGGATGGGCTTTAGTGGGAATATTCTTTTCACTGAAGGACTTGACATAAGGTAAAGAAACGACATGTTGCTTGCGGTGCCAAAAGGCATTGGGCATATCAGAACAAACTTCATTTTTTAACTTATCTTCAAATTTACTAATCCGTAATTGAAGTGACTTGTCGGCTAACTGTTGTTCTACCCTTTTGAATTTAATTTCTTCTTTAAGAAAATTAACTTGTTTATTTTTACTCTGAATTAATTTAACTGACTTAGAAATGGCTGACTTCTGTAAAGACTTAAGACTATGTAATTCTGGCTTAGTTAAAAATTCAAATTTAACCTTTTCGTCTAATTGTCTTGAGGTGACTCCATCATACTACCTGAAAGGGGTAAAGTAATGAAATAAAGGGTAAACCTAAAATTACTTCATCCGTGATATTCTTGATCAGGACAAACGACGTCTTAAAGCATATTTTATTTTGGCATACATGGGCTTTAGGTAATTCATATTTTAACTTAAGGGCTTTTCCTGACGCTATTCCTAAAACTTGTTTAGACTTTCTATAAAATCGGGTTGGTACTAGACCTTCCTGAATACAATTTAAATCGGCTCCTGAATCGAATAAAGCTATTGTATTTAATTCAAATTCATTAATAAAAATACTAACTCTGGAATACCATTTTCTAAAATTAATTTGCTTAATTAAATTAATGACTTTTTCTTCTTTATCGGATAACTCAGGCTCAGACTCAGAACTGGACTTACCGAATGGATTACTAGACTCTGCCTTGGATTCTAAGAGACTAATCAAATCCGGTTTAATGGCATAATTTTCAATTTGTAACTTTTGGCTTATCTGTTTTAATTCTAAAATTTCTTTTTTAACTAATTTGACTTCTAACTGGAGATCCTGGAGACTGACTTCTTTCTTTTTATTGAATCTTTCTAAAGTGGCATTAAGACTTATCTTAGGAGGCGTAGGAGAACTAGATTCTTCTTGACTTATAATTTTCCTAAGTTTCTTAAGGTACTCTGATTTTAATTCGGGATCCTGGACTTTACTAATTAATTCAATTAATAACTCTTCTTGTTCTTCTTGCTTGGTTAAGACACAAATTGATTTATTTAAAATTCTACAACATTTATCCTTACATCCTAGTTGGACATTTGGCTCTCTAGACTGGGAACTGTCTGAACTATAGTCATGTGAACTGGTTGAAGGCATAGAATCTAACTCAATGCTAACTATCTCAAGAACTTTGATTAATTTGGCTTCTTCTTCTTATGCTAACTTTAACTGCTTAATTGCCTCTTTAACTTTGCACTCATTAGCATAATGACCTTGCTTTTTGCATTTGTAACATTTAACTTTACTTTTATCCGTGCTTCTCCTAGAGTAATTCTTTTTACCTTGTCGGGGATTTTTCCTAAAACCTTTTGAATAACCTTTTGACCATTTATTTTTTCTAGGAGTAAACCTTCTTTTACTATAAAATTCATCATTATCTTTGAAAGAATTTCTTTTACGGGAATAATGGCGACTTTTACTAAAGCGTCTATCATGGCTTCTTTTGGCTTGTCTAGACGGCGGGATCGGTGCTAGACCATACTGTTCACAGAAATTTCCTAACTCATACTTAGCATTTTTCCTATCGGCTTGGATTGATTTCCCTATTTTTAAATCTACACACATTTTCATACCGACTTGATTAATTGTACTAATTATATTACCATAAGTTAACTCATCATAATTAATTTGACCTGATTCATTGCTTAAGACTGTCCTAATCTTATGTGCAAATAAATTAGGGAGACCGTTAATAAACTTTTCTTTCCAAAAGGCTTGATTACTATCATCTCTAAGCATAACTCTAGAAATGAAAACATCTTTATACCATCTAAAATCGCTTAGTTTAGGGCATCGTAGATTACTTAACTGATCATGAATTCTGGCTGTTGTATAACTAGGTGTACCTATAAAGTGCTCAATTATTGTATACAAAAGGACATTGACTCCGTCTTCTATGCTTGTACCTATTCTTTCATCTAAAATAGGGTGACCATCTTCATTTGCTTTGAAGGCATGGATTATTCTGAATTTGGCATCTTCTGTGAGATGTTTATGCCACCAGAAACGAAGTGTTCCTGTAAAACCTGTTTCTAAAAGGGAAACTATTTCTGACTGTCTTAATTGGTGATTAGTGGCATAACTATTAGCTACCATAGACATATGTTGTAACTTATTAAGTATTTCCTATTCGGACAAACCATCGATATTCCATTCGTATAGCTTATCAGAAGACACTGAAAATTGGCTTTGGGTTCTTTCTTCAAACTGAACATCTGGGGGCGTAGGCTTAGGATACCAATTTTTGGTAAGACTTGTAGGATTAACTTTGCCTGTTAGACGACTAACTTTGAGACTCTGGGCATCTTGATTAACCTGGAGGTTATTAAAGGCTTTTTCAATTTCAGAAATATTACTAGTTTCTGACTCTAGACTTTGGCTTGATTCTAAAGACATAATTGACTCGCTATCTGAATTAACTTCAAAACTTAAGACTTTGACTGACGTTTCTTCTTCTTTTCCTTTATCTTTATCTTTATTAGGTTTTGGTTTAACTAGGGTTAACTCTTGAAACATTTCCTCTATTTTACGCATTGTTGGACTGACTTTGAGTGCAGACTCTGGTTTTAATTCAAAGTGTACTAAAGGCTTTTCCTTCTTGGGCTTAAGAGTAATTTCCTGTGGAATTAACTTATCAATTTTTGTTTCTATTTTATCTAATTGCTTTCCTATTACTATTAGGCTTGTGTTGGTATAATTATTCTGTTCTATCACTTTCTTGACTGGCTCATCTTTTGACTCAGCCATTTTGTAAGGACTTGCAATAATTTTGGCATTTCTATGATTAATTACTATTGCTTCAACTGGGGGGTGAGTACTGGTGACTTTAGTATTATCAGCTTTTTCCCATTTTTCCTGGGTTAAAGTAACTAACTTTTGACTTAGATATTTGGCTTCTACGTAATCTAGATAAGGTGACTCGGACCTAGTTGCTTTTAGATAATCTTTCCATTCATTGAAAATTTCTTTTCTTTAGGCTTGGGAAAAAAAATCATGATACTTGGCTTTTCTTTCGGCATTTTCAGGGGCCTGAAAATGGGCATCTAACTTTGACCAATGAATTTTAAATGGCTTATTAAGGACTCTTAATTGGGCATCACAATTATAAACTTCAAAAGTAGAGTCTTGCATATCTGACCTAGTTGGTGATTCTGGTTGTATTGGCTCAAGGGGTGCAGTAGGGGCTCTGTTGTAACTAGGTTGGACAACTTGTTAGGCCTTTCTTAATTCATTAATTTTAAAATCAATTAGGGCTTTATCGGCTTCTAAATCTCTTTCTATAATTGAAGATGACTCTGCAGACGAATGTCTTGCTGGAGGCTTAAAAGATTGACTAGGCGTAGGTAACTGTTCTAATTGGACTGTGGACTTGACTGGCCTATCAAAACTAATCTTAACTGTACCATCTAAATATGGTTGAATATAGTCTAAATCGTTTAGACTACGTTGAATTGGCTTAGGGGGGCATTCAGTGGTTAAAAACCAATCTTTTGGTAAACTGACATCGGACCATCTAATCATTTGGGGAACTTTGACATTGGCACAAGACGTATGACTCTAAATTAAAAGTGTTTGATTCTTTGGGCTTTTGCTCAAGGCTTGGAAATTCATATTAGTACCTGTGACTTTATAATAAATTCTGTAGATTAAAGCTAAAGGCTGTGTACCTGGTAAAACATTATAACCATGTGTTTTAATATTTAAAGTTAAAACCTTTAAAATATGAGGATCACTAAGGCTTACTGTAAAGTCTGGATAACAATCAAAATGGACTGGACCATGGCATAGACTTGACTCAATAATTCCTAAGACTCCTTCCTGGTAATCATTAAATCTAGCATCTCTTAAACTTAATAAAATTGCAGCTTTTAATCCTAACTTAGTTAAGGGTTTGACTGCAACTTGAACTAAACCTATATGCAAAAAATTATTACCTTCTTTCCTATGCTTTTTAATGGCATCTAAATTAAGTAATTGGCATGTTTCATGTTCCTTACTCAGAGCATAGACTTGTTCTACGGTTTTAATATGCATAGTAGACTTAAATGCATTAATTGACCATTTTTGCTTATAAATATCTTTAGTAGAGACTTTAGGTATATTCCAATCATTACAATGTAAATCTGAATTGGTTGATTCATATTCTAATTCCTCTGAATTAACTATATCTGGTACTTGGCTTAGACTGGTACTAGAACTACAAGAATTAACTGAATTGGTTCTAAATAAACGACTCATTTTGCTCTCATGTTTAATTTAAATCAACTTAATTAGAAAGACTCTTACATGCCTTTTAAAATAGAAAGACTCTTGGGTAACTTCTAAGACTGACTCTAAGAAACCTAAGGACCTATGGGCTACTCTCTCTCTCACCTTCTCATGCCTAACCGCTCATGCCTCTATCTGGGACTTACTATTTGGTAAAAAGGTCTTACCTTACGGACTTTTGAGAGAGGGGAACCTGAGGAACTAGATAACTAGGAGTAGGCTTGGAAGAAATCTAAGAGACTAACTAAATTAAAAGAAACTTGGGAGACTTGCTAACTCAGAAAACTTAAATCAGCCACTTGGGCGATATGAGTAGCAGACTTAGACTCAGCTCTTTCAACTCTTATGGCTCTGATACCAAATGGGGGACTAGAACCTATAATCTAGAAGAACTAGATTAAAAAGGATTTTTAACTAGTTATAGGTAGAAAGCTTGACTTTTGGAGGCTTGTGTATTTAAAGTTTTGAAGACTTTGAAGACTTAGAAGAAGAAAGGGATTAACTAGCTACGGAAGAGAATGAGAAGTATGACCAAGTAATTGGCTTGGAAGATGACTTGAGCAACTAAAAAAATAAAAATAAAGAAATAATGAATAAAATAAATTAATGAATGGATGCAAATTGAAACTAATAAATTAATCATAAACTCAAAAGAAAATTAACGTAAGTGAATAAATTATATATATATATATACAGTCCCCTTCTATTGAGGGATCCCTCAAATAATTTTATTTGAGGGACGCCCTTTAGGGTACCCTACAATTTTTTTCTCGATGATCCAAACCATCTATTTTTTAGGTCTTCATTCATAGATCATCCTTACAAAAAATTAGACAAATCGGAAACCGTTTCGATATCCAATTGTGTCCTACAAAATCAACGAACAACGGGGCATCAAGAAAGTACTCAAATTTCAATAACACAATTGAGTGGTCAAATGATATCGGATTCAAGTGATTTTTTGTAGAGATGATCTTTGAATGAGTATCTACAAAATAGACGGTTTGGATTAGTGAAATACAATCCGGAGTGGGGCCTACAAGGGGTGTCCCTCAAATAAGCTTATTTGAGGGATCCCTCAATGGAAGCTCTCTGTATATATATATATATATAAATTACAGGGTTTCACAGGACCGAAATGCCCCTCCATATTAAAGTAATTTGACAAAAAAATTGGGGATTGTCCTTGAATTGCTCGGAATTGAAACTACAGGGACAAAATTGATCAAATTGAAACGACATTGACCAAAATGATAAAAGTGGCAAACTACAGGAACCAAAAATAACTTTTTGCTTGTATTAAACTCATGATAAGACTCGAACCCATGATACGACCTTTCATGCAGTGGCGGTTCCAGTATTCAAATGTGGACTCGGCAAAACTTACATACTAAACTCGACGGTAAGAGTGAATTTTATTAATAAACATAAAAAGATACACTTAATAAGGGGACGTAATGAGCTTTACTTTCAAATGCATTTCTATTTATAAATAAAAGTTAAACAATTACAAAATCCTAAATCATGTTTAAAAAAAAAACTAATTCTCATAATATCATCAATACTTTTAATCAAATATCTCAACAATACCAAAAACAAATCAAACATCTCAACCGAATTCCTAAAATCAAAGTCCTAATTTAATTTCAACAAAATTTTCAAATTATAATTCATTCCTAATTAAACCTAAGATACTCAATTTCAAATTAAAGATGCATATGATAACTAAAAAGGAGAGAATTAGAAGAATAATTGTTGCAAAGAAGAGAGAAAAACAAGAAAATAGGAAGAAGAAGAAAATAATTGCGGAGGAAAAGAAGAAAATAAAAATAAGAGAGAAAAGAGATGAGAAGGAAAGAAAGGGAAGAGAGATAGAAGAGTGAACTCGAGCGGAAGAATAAAAAATAAGAAAAAAGAAAGGGAAAAGAGAGAAGAAAAAAAAAAAGGTCGAGAAAAAGTGAGCTGAGGGCATTTTTTAAGAAAAATGTAGGCCTTATTTGCCTTAAAGTAATATATCCCATATATATATATATATATATATATATATATATATGAGATAAAAAATAGCGTGAGTGTAGGCCATGGCCCATACCAGTCCTATGCTGGGGAGAAGTTGATGTCACAAGGAAGAAAGCTGAAAGAAGTTGCTGTAGACGTAGACAAGAGGAGAGAACTGCCCAGCCCACCCTTAACGTAGAAACGCCCCTGCTTTCATGTGAAAATAATTATTCCAAATCATTATAGTGGTCCTTTGCCAATTTTACTTATTATAATAGCAACCAGTGGGGAAGCATTGAACTCTCCACAGGCCCCACTCCCCACAACCAACCAAACCGACACTTTTATATAATTGAGAAATGAAAGGTGCGTCTAATTTGTATGGCCAGAGTGGCTCTTTGATGTCTGGCTACAGATAAACTTCCCTATCGTTTGATTTTGACAAAAAAAAGATATGTGAAACGTGCTTCTAATTTTAATTAAATAAGTTGGCACAGAACTCAGATTATTTATACACACAATTCTTGGCTGAAAGTAGAAAGAAAGCAATTTCTTGAGCAATAATCAAAGTTCAACTTCTATTTGTGTGTTCACCCTTGTCTCTCTTTTTAATCCATGGCTAGAGTCTCCAAGGTAAAAGTTCTTGAGCAATGCCAAGTCTCTCCCCCACCAAACTCCTGCTCACCTGATATTTCACAAACCTCTCTCCCTCTGACCTTCCTTGACATACCATGGCTCTTCTTCTCTCCAAGCCTACCTCTTTTCTTCTATGAATTCCCATTTCCCACTTGTCATTTCACTTCCACCGTCCTCCCAAACCTCAAGCACTCTCTCTCCCTCACTCTCCAACACTTTTACCCTTTCGCCGGAACCCTAGTGGCCCGGCCCGAACCCGGCATTCCCGAGTTCGTCTACACCCAAGGTGACTCGGTTTCGGTGACCGTTGTCGAGTCAGATGGAGACTTTGTATATCTTTCAAGCAATTTCCCAAGAGAAGTGGAGGAATTTTACACACTTGTGCCTGAACTAGCATCAAGTAGTAGTTTTGCACCTATTAGTAATGCTACACAAGCAGCCAAACTTCCTTTGTTAAGTGTTCAAATTACAGTGTTCCCAAATTGTGGGATTTGCATTGGACTTGCATATCATCATGTTGTTGCTGATGGGAGGACCTTCAACAATTTCATCAAGGCTTGGGCCTCATTCTCTAGGCTTGGAGATTCATCAAAAGTAGACATACGATCAAAGCCCTCTTATGATCGTACGGCTATTGTTGATCCATATGGGTTGGAGGCTATTTTCTTGAAGGAGTGGTGGAAGCGAATTTCTTCACAAGGCTTGGTTCTTCTTGGTCCTAGATATAATAATGGACATTCAACGAACGTGGTTAGGGCCACTTTTTTGGTGGACTTGGCCCAAATGGAGGGCATCAAGAACTGGATTATTACTTTATGCGACAAGGGACATGAGCCACATCCGGTACATTTATCGCCATATGTCCTAACATGTGCATTTGTGTGGGTTTGCTTGGTCAAAAGCCAAGAAAATTATCTTAATCACAACATTTGGTGTGGTGAAGATCCAAACTATTTTGGGTTCATTGCGGGCGGTTTAACCCGTATGGGTCATCCAATACCGCCTACATATGTCGGTAATTGCATCGGGTTTGGCCGGTCGATGGCGGTGAGGAAGGACTTGTTGGGGGAAAATGGAATTGTTGTTGCGGCAAGGGCAATTGGAAACACTATTAAGAAGCTAGACAAGGCAATTTTGGGAGGGGCAGAGAGGTGGGTATCAGAGTGGGAGGTGATGTTCAGGTCGGAGCTTCATGTTATGGTTTTCGGGTCACCTAAGGTGGATCTTTATGAGACAGATTTTGGATGGGGAAGGCCCAAAAAGATAGAGGATATTGGAATTGATGGTACAAAAGCCATTTCACTCACTGAGAGTAGAGACATATTGGGTGGGATTGAGGTTGGCTTGGTCCTACCAAAGCCTCAAATGGAGGCTTTTACAACTATACTCATCGAGGGACTCGATGCTTTTGTTGACTTCATCTTTGTATTGTAGGTATGTGTATATAATTATTGAGACTCCTTTTTTTTTTTTGGCCCTTTTGATTTGTCAGTTTATGGTTAGAGTGGTGATTTCCCCACTCCAATTTTGTCCACTTACATTTCATTTTATAACTGAAAAAGGAGTGTAAGTGGTCAAAATGGGAGTGGGGAAATTATTACCCTATGGTTATTGGGGCGCGAGTGAACTGTTAAAATGGGGCCAATGAATTTATATTTTCAATGAAGAATTTATTTTTACATTAGTGCCCCCATTTTTTTTAACTGTCATCACATTACACATGCATTTTATGTGTCATCTATTTGATAAAAGTGCTATTTTTGAGAGGGAAGGGGGTTCGAAATCGAATCTAGTGCCTCGAATGCAGAAGTAAATGCTTTTAATCACTTGTTATCTATATAATAGAATAAATGAAACATCATCGCATGATTTGAAAGCAAATTCTAGTCACTCCAATTCTAATGGGGGATTAGGCCCATAGTACCACCGACCTCACCTGCAAGGTCTTATTACTTCTCAGCTAAGAAGAACAATGATTTACGCAGAAGGCCATTGTGGGAAGAAAATAAGGTAAGTTTGTGAACCAACGGCTTTCAAAATTAAAAATCAAAGCAAATTCTAGCCGTTAGTTTTCTGCTTTTGTGACACCACAACGTGGCCAGCCCATAAATCCAGCTCTTGACCCATGTTCTCTCTCCACTCTGTGGGCCCCACTCCCTTCCCCAAATATCACTACATATTTGGGGAAGCAAGGAATCAGCCCAACTCTCTTCTTTATTTGTTCTCTCAAGCTAAAGCTAAAAGCTTTTCTTTTCTTCATTAAAATTAAGACAAATTTATAAATAAACCCAATTCTAGACATGTATTTATAAAAAAATCCAAACACTATTTAAACATAGAAACACACCCAAAATCAACCCCAAAATCAATAATTTTATATTTTTTGGGTGTGTTTATAAAAGGGTTTTGAGTGTGTGTAATGATGGATTTTGGATGTGTTTATAAAGTGTTTTGAGTGTTGGGTTTTTTTATAATTTCAACCCCCATTTTGAGTATTTTAGTGAAACTCCCTAAAATTAAATCTTTGATTTGAAATGGCACATTTGAGCGGCAGTGTGATGAAGATGAAGGCCTTGGTCTTTGCCTTTGCCGTGGTAGCTTTCTTTGCGGCTGTATCTTCGGCCCAAGATTTTGATGTGATACCATATTATAAATACAGACAAGTATTGAAGGTTCTGAAACAAATTAAAGTTTTGGGTGAATTTGCAAGCACTGCTTAATACAACTAACACAGTCCCTCCAGCTGGGTGATTGTGAGCCATCCGGGTGATTAAATGATTTAGATTTGATGAAGTTTATTGGGAAAAATATTATCAACTTAATAGAACTAGAATGAAGTTTATGCAAGTGTAGAATATAACCAAGCACAAAAAGTGATAATGCACGCAAACCAGACACAAGGATATAATATGTGAAACAAAAATCACATGCACATCATATAGAATGGAACATTATCTATCTGTTTGTGTATATAAGCCTAAATGTAGTAGCTCAAGGGTCGAGTCAATCTTATGATCAAAACCCAGGTGCATTAACAGGGAACATACATTTGAATGATGGCTTTCTTCACTCCATATGTTTCTTCTTCTCTCCACTGCATATGTATGAAAGTAACTAGATCGAAAGTAAACCAATGTTAGTACCATATCACATTTAGACGTGACCCTACAAACTATCGCCCAAGAATCAACAAATTGAACTCAACCAAGGATAGGGAGCAAAAAGCTGCTGGGTCCTATTATTACTTGGACGACTAAACTGAAACACCGTCCAACATGTTCGAGACAACAATTCCCCTTCTCCAACTCCAAGGGTGGGACGCTATGGGACGGGACTCGACTAAGCTCGAGCCACCAGGCTTTGAGTAGTCTTCAGACCATTCTCCACTCTCTGTCTCAACAGGGTAACCGTGAGACCTCTTACCAAGAGCAGGAGCTAGCTGGTTATGGACTTTCCCATCTTGCTTCTTATGGCCAACACCACAAAAATCAACACTCGTGTGCCCTACAGATATGTCCTCACATGGCTTTCCCCATCTATCCCAAACACTACCCCGAGGTTTTTCACTGCGCAGGGACACTGTACCTGGTGACAGACTACTTCAGTCTCAATCATGGATTGTGAATTGGCTCCTATGGTTGGTAGGAACCAGAGTGTGTTCAGATATTGTTGCTGATAATTTTTTTCTTTTCAGTTACAACTCCTTGCTGCTATAAACTGATGGATCTATTTCTCAGAATATCAAGGATTTATCTCAAAATTTAAGTAGGTTTCTTTCTTCATAAAGATTACTGATTTTTCAGCGAAGTCAATAAAACGTGTCAAATTCCTTACTTTTCCTTTGATCACAAAAAGATTTTTATTTCACTTCTCTACATGGAGCACTTGGTGTTATCTTGTCAGCTACGGATACTGTTTGCACCCTTCAGGTATGTATATTTTCCTCATGGCCATGTTTATTGAATCATAAAATCAATGGATAACTAAAATAGTATTTTTAAGTTTGTATCTGATGTGGCAGGTGCTTAAACAAACTGTTCTTTAAACCACTCTGTCTCAAGCTTCATTTTAATGATTGATGTTAGTTTTACAAGCCAAGAAGAGACATGCTGTTGTTGATACTACTACAAGGGAGGGGAATACAACATGGAAAATGTGCAAGAAGACAAAGCTAACTCACACACCCAAGAACATTCAGATCGAATTGGTAGAATTTGAGAGCAATCACATGTAGCTTCACTATTTAGGTTAATGTTATCGATGTGGTAGGAACAAAGATTGATTAACTATGTAATAACTATTGAAACTTCAAGTTTTATGAATGAAACAATTTTTGAGTGTATATATTCATTAATAAAGCATTATGGTTAGTTTTTTTAGTAAAAATAGTTGTATAGAATCATAGGAAACAAGAAAACTAAAATATAACAACTTGGGAACTTATTAGACGATTGAACTAAAATGTAATCAACGATGGTTTTATAGTAAAAACCATCGTCTTTACATACAATCAATGATGATTTTTAACAAAAAATCGTTGTCTTTACATACATTTTTTTAACAAAAAGCCGTCATCTTTCTATATAATCAAAGATGGTTTTAAATAAAAACCGTTGTATTTTGCCTACAATTAACGACGGTTTTAACAAAAACGTTGTCGTTGCGTCTAAACAACGTCGATTTTTTTGTCACAAACCGTCGTCTATATATCAAAACAACGATGTTTTTACTAAAAACCATCGTCTTTATATATAAACAACGACGGTGAAAAGCCTTCGTAGTTTGATACCCTAAAAGATGGCGGTTGATTTAACGACGGTGGATCACCGTCGTCTATTTTGTTTTTTTATAGTAATGTCTTTTTTTGATTAGTAGAAATATCACTATGTGAATTCTCATAAGCTTTTTCCTAAAAGGAAGCACATGCATGTTGTTGTGTATCATCTTTGTTATGGGAGGAGAATACAATATTTCAATTCCAACAAGTAATACAAACGCGAAAAATGGGAATATGAGCTCCATATCCGGTGCACACAACCACAAAAATAGTCATTAACAAGTACAGAAGAGCTGTACAACTCCTTGTCTGGAGACACAGGCAATCAATCAATAATTCCCGTATTGAGATTTCACCTCGGCAGACCTGTACAACTCAACTCTTTCCAGCACAAATTAGTCCCAACTGAAAATAAAGGGCATCGCTACTACTGTTTCAATCCAAGACATAACAATTAGCTTTCAACACAAAACTAACTAAAGCAAATGATGGAAGGATACTTCGTTGAACTAAGACGTTTTGCTTTTTAAAACCAAAACTAAAGCAAATGGAATAAATATAATTGCAATAAGTTAATAAAAAATAATATGTAATTAACTATCACAATTTTACAAACAATCACACCAATTTATGAAAGATTGTGATAGAATTTTAATTTTTTTTAGGGTCAAATTCATTTTTGGAATACTAAAATAATTTTTTAATAATTGAAACTATTTTTAAAATATATTCGGAAATTACAAATAATTTTAAAGTCCAAAAAATTATTTAAGATAAGTAATATTTATTAAGTAATTTAAGAAATTAATTAAAATATTTAAATACTCATTCTTTCATTAAATAAAGAATAATTAATATAATTAAATGAGGATTAGATATTATTTAATTAAACTAAACAAACTAATTCTGTATAATAAAAAAAATAAAAAAAAAAAGTCCACAACATAATTTAAAATAATTAATTACTATTTATTAAGTAATTTATGAAATTAATAAAATATTTAAATACTAATTATTCACTAAAAAATAATATTTAAAACATAATTACTAATTAAAGTAATTAAAAACATGGAATCTTATTCATGATACAAGTGCTTCATTCTCCTCATCGAGCTTTTTCTCCTGTCAGAAGGCCAGTCAGTAGGCTGTCAGTAGGATCCAAACTAAAAAATACAACTGAGATTAAGAGAACCATAATAGATGATAGCATTCCACATAATAAAAAATATAAAAAGTTTTTAGAAGTGCACACTACATGGATATATTATTATATACCTCTTCGCTCCTTCAAAGCCAACCGTTCCCTAGATCGATGTATCTTGTTTCATCGTTTTAATTGCATCACATATTTGGTTGACTCGTTAATTAGGCCCATGATAAGAAGATAGTTCAACTCACTTTCAATTCAGGGCAGCTTCAATTTCCAATTAAAATGGTAATTACCCTACCCATCATAACAGGACGGGCACTCTATGTTCAATATAAAATTTCTCTAAATAAATTATTATTCATCCCAGCTACACGATGTTGTAACAAATGCGCCAAAAACCATTAAAACAGAGCTCCAAACATTGCACGGTTCATGAACCATGGTCATCTAATACGTTATTGCAGGGTAAACAGAAACACAGAGATACAGAAAACTAGACAGGGAGCATGCATGTGTGCTACATATAAAAAGCACGAAGATTTTTCTTACATTTCATGCAACTCTTTGTTGCAAAGCCTCCAACGAAGCATTCTCACTCAAAGTCGCATACCTGAATAGAAGATACCAACCTTGTATTAGCATTACATGCAACTAATGTGTGCATATACATATATGGCATGCCTGAAAGAAACATAAACGGCATGCACTATGACTATGACTTAGTTCCAAAAATACATGCATTATCAAAGCCGCTACGCATACTACGCATATGTCCAGGTTACAAGAAATCAAACTCGATGAACTTGTCAATGGATTACCAATACACAGGAATTTACGCAGGGTTAAAATCCAAAGATTTCATGGCGTCTCCCACTTCTTCAATCTTCCTTTTCTGAATATGCTTATCTATAATTTGTTGTAACTGAAATGGAAATAAGCATATGTGATTTGAGTCATTATTTAAGAAGCAGCAAAGTGATTACAGACGGTAAAGGAATCTGAAAATCTGATAACAAGTACAAATGCATATACCCTGTTAACTAAGAACTCCTCTCTTTTCTCTTGCCAGTTTGGGCCCGTGCAAGGAACCAACTTCTCTTTTTGCAAAGGAAGTTTGAATTGAGTAATTAATTAAGCAATGTGATAACAGTAAAAGGCAATATAAAGACAGAAAAACATGAAGCATGCATATATACACATATATAGGCAGAATCTTTAGTTCCTTTCTTTTACCTCCTCAACCCTAGGGGGAAGCCAAGGGATAAAATCACGACTATAAAATTTCAAAGCACCGGCCTCAACAGCAAGGTGTGAACATTGTGGGTCTGTCCTTATGACGATCTCGGCTGAGCACTGGGTACAATTGAAACAAAATCTGAATGTGTGATCCTTCCAAACCTCCCAAAACTCCTGTAAACGATACAACAATTAGTAAGTAACCCAACCCAACTTACTGTGTATCGCATGAAATTTAAACTTCAAGAAATAGAAAACACCAAAGCTCTCAAAAACTAGAGTCTACATCCACCATCAACAAAAGTAAACAAACCCTAGAACTAGGATTAAGAGAAAGCAAAACGAGAGATGAACTGGGCAATTAAAGATTGAAAACCCAAACAAGATTAAGATTAAAACCCAAGTAAGTACCTCGCCGAGGGTTTCTTCTTTGCGGGAATTGAACTTGGTGCCTTTGGACATGACAGTGCTACAACAGGTGCAGCGAATGCTCGAGGGAAGCATCATCACAACATTCTCAATCTGCGGGTTCTTACGCTGGGCCGCCATCACAAATTTGATATAATCTCTCCAAATCGAATGGGTATGTATGATGTATTCAATATGAGGAGAAGGGAAGAGGTAATTGACGTTGCAGCAGAGTTTGTATTTGGGTGGGGGAGAGAAAAATACTTTATTTTAGGATTGGGTTGAGAGGAAGAATGTATAATATATAGGAGACGACAGATATAGGGTTTGGGGATGAGACTGATTCTGTCGAATGGGCGATTGAAATATAGAATGGTAGACAGTTAATTACCAGTCCGCCCTTGAGATTTAGCTCAATTATAAATAAGTCTTTTATTAAAGAGAGAGAAAGTAGAGGGGTTTAGGATCACTTAACAGAATTTTTAACGGCCAAGCTAACGATTCAAACACATTGCAACAAATTTTCAACGTTAGGGTACCTCATTGTTAAAATTAAAAATATAGGGACAACACATGCCTCATCGATACAACTACAGGGCACCAAACTGAAATTAACCATTTACTATATTATCCTCATGGGAGATATATCAATCCTTTTTAACTATATTACCGAAAAAATGTTAAGTAAGAATTTGAGACTTAGGAACATATGTCGATTTTAGAAGAGAGAGTATGAACAAAAAGAAATCCAAAAATTACCATGTTATATAATTTTCAAACGAAGACAATTTGATAAATCAAATTTTTGGTTGAATGAAAACCCATCATGCAACAATAAAGATAGTAGTAGCTTCAAGCTGTTTCAGATAATTTTCTAATCTTACCCTCCATCAATAGAACCTGTCCTTTGTGATCCATCACCATGAATACCAAATTGATTGTGTGTGTGAATGAAAACAATTATTATGTTTAAATATGAAAAATCGCATAGCATACAAACCTGAGGTGATTCAATTAGAGAACTTGCATCTTCCCTTTGGCATGGGTGGCGTCAATTTGGCAGACAACAATGCAATATCTATTATCATAAAAATAATGCCACCAGGTTTGCAGCTGAAGAGAAGCTATCAATTTAAATTACCACCTTAAAAATAAATAAATAAATAGTTGACAAACCTATTGAACTTAAAATTTGATGCTTCTTAAAAAAACCTACCATTTGAAGCCCTTCCCTTTCAAGCATTAACATTGATTGAACATGAAACTGAACTGCAATAATACTGCGTTTCGTCAATCAGCTTCTCTATCCAAGCGGGAACCTGAGCCAAAATTTTGAAATAGATGATAGATCTTCAGAATTTACACTTCATGGCATGAAGATCATTCAGCTTGAAATTTTTTTTTATCGCTGGTAGTTCAATAACTAGGTCTGGATACCAGACAATGAAGATGTATCAAACCATGTGTGTTAAATCTGCAACTATAGTGCTAAGTCATGAGTAGTAAGTGTACGTGGGTGTGGGTGTGCGTGTTTAATCTGCAACTGTACTTCTAATTCTTGGGTTTTAAAGGTCAGGATACAAATACATTAACCTGTATCAAATTAAAAATTATACATGCATACTTGTATGCATGCTCATGGATTTGTTTAGTATGAGAAACTAATACGATTACAACTCAAGTACAATGGATTAAGCAGAGTGCTGTTGGCACACACCAAAAAGCTAAGATCATGGTCAAGAGTTCAAATACTATGACTGACTGAAACTATCCCAATACCATTGATCCTGATACGGCCTAAAGACAGGAAAAAGATAAGACAAACCTTAGGTATGCCCTCAATTTGATCTAAGAGGAAGATTGTGATGCAACGTAACCGACCTGTACCATAGCTGATGCAGTTGTTTATTACGTGCACTAAGATGGTTCTTGGCTTCAGCCAAATCAACCTTTAAGACACCAATACTTTCAGTAGATTCGCTGAACAACGACAAGATCTGGAAGGAATTGAATAGAGTGAGATAGTAGTATGCAAGAGTTAACTCTTGTTTCCGACAATCCCCACTTCTTCAAAAAGAAAAAACTAAAACGCAGATCCATCAATTTTTCAAATAAAAACATTCTTAACATTTTTGTTTTTTGTTTTTTTTTTTGTATGAAAACGTATGATGTATTAAGCACCTAAAAGATTCAGTTTTTTTTATCACCATGGATGTTGAAAAAATAGGAAATTAAAGAAAGACTACAGAAAAAACGGACAAATGCATTATATATTTTGATCAAGAAAACTATAAGAAACCTGAGAATAATTTTGAATTGCTTTGTTGAAGCCACTGTGATAGTTATGCATAACTTCATCCATAACCTCCTCAACAACATCATGCTCCTTCAAAAACTGGACTTCACCTTCACGATCTTTGGACATAAAAAATATGGACAACATGAGGTAATGAATCAAAATGAGCAGCAGCCCAGCTCTCATCTATTTTTGCAATCTCTTCCCTCATATGCTGAAATTACCATAATATAACATAAAGAAAAATGAGAAAGTAACATCAAGAAGGTATGCACAACATGGCATACATGCTAACGTATAATCACTGTAATTAATTATATTATTACATATGTTGGTCCATGCTTCTAGCTCTAGATGCATAAATGCATTACTGTAAATTCTTCATATGCTCTTACCTCACAAAGTTATTGGTATAATTTCAATAAATTGACATTATGCAGAGCGCCATACATGAAAATATAGAAACTTCCAGCTCTTTTTTCTTTTCTCACTACTACAAAATAGTTAAACCACGACACAAAATAAACGACGGTGCTGTAAGATTTACATTCACTCAAGAAAGTAGGTTTGGCTGAATGATCCATCAGTGTGATGGAGAGTTGTATTTATAAACAAATTACAAGAGCTCAGTTACATAGATAAGATAGGACTCCTTCTTGATAAGGCAATCCTTGTATCAGAATTTGAAATACAAATAGAACATACTTTCAAACTTTCAAACATACAAACAATATCATGAGTTTGAATTCAAATATAAGGATAGCCTCTGACTAAAATCCCCCCGCAAGCTTACAACACGAGACACAACTGGAAGCTTGGACACCAACAATTTGAAATGAGCCGAGGACAAGCCTTTGGTAAACAAGTCAGCCAGTTGGTCCAAAGAACAAATGAAATTAACAGCAAGCTCACCTCAAATGACCTTTTCCCTAACATAATGATAGTTCACCTCAAGATGTTTGGTTCGAGAGTGAAACACGGGATTGAAAGCAAGAGCAATCGAGGAAATGTTATAGCACCAAATAGTGGATCTGGATAAGGGCAACTGCAAATCACGAAACAACGAGTGAAGCCATGACAATTCAGTCGCAGTTTACGCCAGTTGACGATACCCAGCCTCTGTGCTTGATCGGGATACTATTTTCTACTTTTTAGAGCTCCATGACACCAAATTGGTACCAACATAAACACAATATCCACGGGTTGAGTGTCAAGAATCTGAATCACCAGCATAGTCCTCATTCGAGAAAGCACTAACTTGCGAACTGCCTGGCTTGTAAACAATACCATAATCATAAGAGGATTTAAGATAACGCAGGATGCGCTTGACTGCTAGCCAATGAGGAGACCTTGGAGAATGCATAAATTGGCAAACTTGGTTTACAGCATAAGATAAATCTAGGCGAGTGATTGTTAGATACTGCAAGGCACCCACAATGCTTCTGTAGGTCTCAGGATCAGTATGCGGTTCACCAACATAAGCACTCAATTTTTGCCCACTGGAAACTGGTGTAGAAATTGGCTTTGCATCCAAAAATTTAGTACGTTGAAGAAGATCAAGAGTGTACTTGGATTGTGTGAGATGCATTGAGTCACCATCATAGGTAACTTCAATTCCCAAAAAAATAGTGAATTTTGCCGAAAGCCTTCACAGAGAAAAGAGTACTCAAATGACGAATGAGATGAGAAACTTGGACTGGATCATTGCCGGTGAGCAAATATCATCAACGTAAATAAGTAAAATTAAGTAGACACCTAGATGGTTGTAGACAAAAAGTGAATAATCACACTTAGACTCTTGAAAGCCAAGTTATAAGAGATAATCAGAGAACTTAAACCAAGCCCGTGGTGTAACATGTAGTACGAAACCCCATAACATTTGCATCACTAAAGCTACGCCACTACGAGTAAATTGCATTATGGTGTAACATGTAGTACGAAAACGCATAACATCAAAGCTTAAAAACAACCACACTTGAACGCCATGGAATTATTTCGCCTTGACTCTAATCCTCACTGGATATCACTTTATACTTTTCTCAATAAATCCTAAGCTTACACTCAAATGTCACATATGCGTATGAAGTTATGTAATGGAAATCAAATATTAACACATATGCTTAGCATGAAGAACAACGATTTTTGAAAATTATCTCTCATGAAAAGAATTGAATACTAAGAACTAGAGTACATACCTCATCTCCAAGCAAGATTTCCAAATGATCAGTTAAGTCTTTTACTTCGGTTGTAATGAAAGGCTAGGCTCGAGGTAAGAAAGAAAGGAAATAAATAACTAAAACTTAGGACATACCAAAGCATTATTCATGATCACATACACGGCCAACTCCTTTTGAACATTTTGTAATACTCAGTGTCCAAGAATTGTGCATAGTTTCTACTCCATTTGGAGTGATTTTGAACTTTTATTCTTTTGAACTGCAAAATACTTTTTTTTGGGTGTTTTTTTTTCAGCATTTTGATCTTTCTTGTGATTCTGTAGTCTTTGCGGAAAAGGAACTGGAGGCACATATATTTGCTCCTTGGAAGGGGCAGCTATTGTAGGTTCTTTCGTAGGCTCAATAGCTAATCCAAGGACGTCTCTAACGTTCGTTGTCGTAGGGATAGGGTGCGTCTGAAGTGTAGTGATGTCCCCCACATCTATGACAATTCTCAGTACTCGGCCATGAAGGAGGAGGTACAGAGGCTAAAGGAGGTCGGCTTCATCTGCGAGGTGGACTACCCGAGATGGGTGTCCAACGTAGTCATGGTAAAGAAAACCCCTGAGAAGTGGAGAATGTGCGTCGACTTCACGAATCTCAATAAAGCTTGCCCAAAGACAGTTTCCCGCTTCCCTGGATCGACCAACTCGTTGACGCCACCGCCGGATTCGCACTCCTCAGTTTCTTAGACGCCTACTACGGATACAACCAAATCTGCATGGATCCTGCCGACGTCGAGGACACCGCCTTCATCACCGACCGAGGGCTTTACTGCTACAGAGTCATGCCCTTTGGGCTAAAGAATGCGGGCGCCACATATCAAAGGTTGGTAAACCGAATGTTCGCTCAGCTCCTAGGCCAATCCCTTCTTGAGCAACTTCTCCAACAATTGCCGAGCCTTCGAATCGTTCCTGTCAATACCCATTGCTACACAACATAACATGTCAGTTTAGCCCTTACACAAGCAAAACACCTAGACATGAGGCCGAGAGCATCTTACCTTATGGGATCGGATCTAATAAACCAGACCTTCTCAAAGAGCTGGCCGACAATAGCTTGGCTGCGTCACGCGCACTAGGCGGCGGAGCACGTATCACCTCAAGCTGTCCCTCCTCGTTCTCGGACAACTCCCTGCTCTCCCAATCCACTGCCATGTCCAAACAGAACCCGGTTAGTCCAAACTCTTGGCACCCAAAAAAAAAAAAAAAAACCCACCTTTCTCCCTAAACCGCCTTGCCACCAGAGCCCTCGCCCTCTCCACCCCCGATGCCACTTCCCAACACCCAGTCGCAAAAAACCAGTGATCTTTCCATGACTTCTGCGAACTGGGGTTATTCTCCAGTAACTTCCCCTGCAATGCTTGCAGATAGAAGAACCCAGCTTGCTTTGGGCTCTTCCTTAAACCATATCAACACCACAAGATGTTTGTGCTCGGCTCGATCCCATGGCGCCTCTTCCACAGCACGAACATACACAATATAGTCCTCAGCAGATTCGGGTTCATCTGGTGAGGGGCGACGCCGAGGAAGGCCATCAATCTCTGCACGAACGGATGCAGCGGTAGGCGCAGACCATTCTTAAAGATCTCCCAGTAGAGCGTCACCCACCCCCTTGGCGGTCGGCTCAGTCAATCATTTGGTTGCGGCAGCGCAAAGACCACATCCCTCGACACCTCATACTCTCGCCTCCAATAGCTCATGGGTCATACGCGTCGGCACTGTATCCGCCGACCACTCCCCCTCTTCGTAAAAGTACAGGTGCATGGGCAAACCCTGCCTGTATGAGCACGACACCTTTCCCATGCTTCGTCTCGTACTCGCTCTCACATCCAGATCTACTCGATCGAGCACTGTCCGGGTCCTCAGCCTCATCCCTTGCATCAACTTCAGCCTTGGCATCTCCAACCTCGACATCAGGATCACCTCTACATTTTCATCCCCCTCTCGCTCTTCTGACGAGCTCGTTACCCCAACCACTGAAGGCTTTTCCTCAGCCCCTATCCCCACCACTGGCCTGTCACCCAACCAATGCCAGGCCTCACCCAATGCCCCGAAATTTATACTACCCCTACTGGACTCACTCTCATCTGTCCCCCCAGACACCATCACCACAGTAAACAAAAACAACAAAACAAGTTAAGAGAAAACCCTCACCTGGCTCGAATGCGGACTCCCTTTGCCCAGCTCACGCCTCACTAACTCCTTAGCAGGCACCACCTCGAACCTCCAACAGCAAACTCACAGAGCTCACACAGGTGCAGTTCGAAAAAAAACTCTCAAACCAGGCGAAAATGACAACCGTTCGCACCTCATGACTTCTATATACCCCGGCCCGCGCTCCCAACACCATCTGATCAATCCCACTACCACCTTCGGATCACGACACGTGGCAGTAACGCCTCGTATCTCCCAATTGACGCGACCCCAAACGTCCCACTCGCTCCGATTCCCCGGACTCTTCATCATGACCCCTGTAATAAATGCCACACACTTCCCGACGCGTCTGACACGCGTCCACACCATTTCGCATGCCCGAGGCAAGTTAATCCTTCCCTGGGGAGTTGGGGGACTCACCCGACTCACCGAGCACTCGGCCACGAAAAACCGACCCAACAAGCACCGGGCGGCTAGACGGGCAGACAACTCCGTACCCAAGGGAACTTGCCCAGAGAGTTGGGGGACTTGTTGTCGCTCGGTACATACCGAGTTGAGCTGCTCAATTAAAAGCATGAAGATTTTTTTTACATTTCCTACAGCTCTTTGTTGCAAAGCCTCCAACGAAGCATTCTCACTCAAAGTCGCATGCCTGAATGGAAGACACCAACCTTGTATTAGCATTACATGCAGCTCAAAAAAAAAGTGTGTATATACATATATGGCATGCTTGAAAGAAACATAAATGGCATGCACTATGACTATGACTTAGTTCCAAAAATACATGCATTATCAAAGCCGCTACGCATACTACGCATATGTCCAGGTTACAAGAAATCAAACTCGATGAACTTGTCAATGGATTACCAATACACAGGAATTTACGTTCACACACTTAATCACGTCCACAACAGCAGGGTTGAAATCCAAAGATTTCATGGCGTCTCCCACTTCTTCAATCTTCCTTTTCTGAATATGCTTATCTATAATTTGTTGTAACTGAAATGGAAATAAGCATATATGATTTGAGTCATTATTTAAGAAGCAGTAAAGTGATTACAAACGATAAAGGAATCTGAAAATCTGATAACAAGTACAAAGGCATATACCCTGTTAACTAAGAACTCCTCTATTTTCTCTTGCCAGTTTGGGCCCGTGCAAGGAACCAACTTCTCTTTCTGCAAAGGAAGTTTGAATTGAGTAATTAATTAAGCAATTTGATAACAGTAAAAGGCAATATAAGGACAGAAAAACATGAAGCATGCATATATACACATATATAGGCAGAATCTTTAGTTCCTTTCTCTTACCTCCTCAACCCTAGGGGGAAGCCAAGGGATAAAATCATGACTATAAAATTTCGAAGCACCGGCCTCAACAGCAAGGTGTGAACATTTTGGGTCTATTCTTATGACGATCTCAACTAAGCACTTAACAGAATTTTTAATGGCCAAGCTAACGATTCAAACACATTGCAACAAATTTTCAACGTTAGGGTACCTCATTGTTAAAATTAAAAATACAAGGACAACACATGCCTTATCGGTACAACTACAGGACACCAAACTGAAATTAACCCTTTACTAAATTATCCTCATGGGAGATATGTCAATCCTTTTTTACTATATTATAGAAAAAAATGTTAAGTAAGAATTTGAGACTTGGGAACATATGTCGATTTTAGAAGAGAGTATGAACAAAAAGAAATCCGCAAATTACCATGTTATATAATTTTCAAACGAAGACAATTTGATCAATCAAAATTTTGGTTGAACGAAAACCCATCATGCAACAATAAAGATAGTAGCAGCTTCAAGTTGTTTCAAATAATTTTCTAATCTTACCCTCCGTCATTAGAACCTGTCCTATATGATCCATCACCATGAGTACCAAATTGATGATCTCCTTTTAACAACGTGGTTCTTCGAGATAGGGACTGCGAATTACTCATTAAAAAGACAATTGTTGTTGTGGTTAGTTCCTCATCATCCATTTCATGCAAGCTCAAAGTGGCAGAGACGCACAAGGACAACATATATGAGAAATACCTTTCAATGGTACAGAACAGAATTTCTTTTTTCTTTTTTAACAAATCTAGCAAATTAATCAATCACCAATTTCCTTAAGAAGAAGAAAAAAAGTTCTCCCATAGTCAGAGTTCTGTCTCAAAATGACATAAGTTTGTGTAAAATTATGAGTAAATTAGACAGTAAGATTTTAATTGTAGGTTTGGTTCACTTTTCACTTGAGAAAATAAATGACACATAAGGTTTTAATTTTCTTCTTTGTTTTTTGTTATGCGAAGAAGAGGAAGAGAAAATACAATTATGGCAACCAATGTTCGTATAGATCAACTTTCTTTTCAAATCTCATCAATTTAGAAGAGAGAGTTTGATAGGAAAACTTAGAGTTATTTCTCCACCTTTTCTCTTCTTTTCTTGTTCATTTACATTTAATAAGTAAACCACGAAAAGGTAAAAGAACTTAATTAGTTTCTTTTCTTTTTTCTTTTTCCTTTTCTCTATTGGTTAACCAAAATTACGTATATGCTAAACCCGAAAAACTTAAAAAATAGCATGTAACAGCAACAAACAGAAAATGTTTCCTCTTTTTTTCCTTAAAACTACTATTTCTAAAGTGATGCTAAGGTATAAGAAAGTACCCCACAAGAAAGGAACTCTACATACCTATATTCACCCTCCTTGTAAAGATGAGCATGCAAATACTCTAGCACTTTATAAAACAGAACTCCTCGCAACTTTGTCGACTCAAAGCGAACATCTTGAAGGGCACCAACTTGGGCCAATCAATTATAATCACCAACTCATATAGACAACTAAAATGGTATCTTTTAAATATTTCCTCTCAATCAATTATAATTATAGGATAATGATGTAGCTGCCGCAGTGTCAAGGGGTCTACTGACTCCTAGAGATCTGAGGACATTGGGAAAGAAGGATGAGTATACTATTGCAGATGACACGATGGCTTTAAGCATCCAATGTGTAGCGTCTATTGCAAACTTGGGGCAATGACTGTTGGCAAAGAACCAAGAAGTGCAGGAATTGATACTTCACTCGGGTAATATGATAAATGTCCAGGGCTGTCACGCATTGCTCAAGGACCATAAGGAAGTGACAAAGGAGCGTGACCAGGCTTTTCCGGAGGCTCACTTACTAAGAGACTAATTAAGGAAGGAGCATGAAAAGAATGCTCATGAAGTGTTTAGGCTGAGGGCTTTTCTACATGAGGGTCACAAGGTCATCAAGCACCTGACAGACGAGAAAAAAGGTGGTCTTATTGTTGTTGCTGCATAAAATTGCAGGTCACATAAGGAGAAGGATGCACTATTGAGGATGGTAGACTTGTAGTCCAAAGAAATGCAGCAACAGTTGGATGAGGTAGAGGTCTGAAAGGAATAAGACAAAATGGATGAGATTGCCAAACAAGCATTCTTTGAGCACTTATTAGGACAAATGAGTAAGAAAGCTCGTGGTGTGACAATTGTGGAACCGAGGGCAGAAGACCAGAGTTCAAGACTTGTTAAGGTCATTGTTGAGGTGCAGGGACCAAATCCAATTATACATGTGGTGGAGGCTGAAGGTTGAAGGTTGAACGCCTTTTGAAGCGGAGGATGAAGCAGAGGGAGTTCAAACTCTACTTTGTCTAGTCTCTTGGAAGGAGACAAAAATGTTGAAGTGTGGTTTTTTGAGGATTGTACATTTTAAGGTTGTTTTTATTTTCAATTAATGTTGGTTGTACATGTTTGAAAATGAAATGAAGTATGTTTTGTGGACTTATTGTCATCAGGTGTTGTTATCTGGTTGGTTGGTGGTGATTATAACATTAAAAGAGGATGATTTTAATCGTGAGTTTTGACTAGATTTCAAAGTTGAAATTGGAATCAAGGGAGGCTCATACTGGTTGAAGTCAAGTATGACTGAATTTGGAATGTTTGTGGAATCCGAACGTGGTTGAATTTCATCCTTTTAAGGAGGGTAGAATGTAATAACCTCAAATTTGAGATTTTGTTGTTATTAATATTCTAAAAAATCATACAAGGTTAACTAAATGTATGTGCAGTTTATGTAACTCCCCGACCCTAGTTTTATTATCCATTTAATTATTTAATTAATTTAAATGTGAATTTCCAATTTTGCCCTCAAGGTAGGGGTGAATTGGTCACTTTTTAATCCGGAAGGATTTTGGGGTAGTGAGTGGTATTTTTATGTAGATCGTACTGAGATGAGTCCGTAGACACGTAGTGAGCTCAAATTGGAGCTGTAACGAAAAAGATACGGTCAAAATAGACTTAATGGCAAAATCGTAATTTTCTCTCCCTCTCTCTCTCTCCCTCCTGTACGACAGAACCCCCCCCCCCCCCCCTTTTTTTTTTTGAACAGCCGGTGGCTTCCAAGAGCCACCTCCGACTGCCATTCTTGGCAGTATCGGTCCCAAAAGGACCGTCTCTCCTCCCCCATTCTACCCCACCCTGTCGCCGCCTCCACCGCTCAACCAGGCCGCCGGAAATTCAAGAAATCCGGCTGGTTTTTGACAGATTTTACGATAACCATCTGATCGTGCGATTGCGAGTGATCTGACCGTCTAATCCGAACCAAGCTTGCAAGACGTATTTCCTAAACCTTGTGGAACCCATAGGAATGTTCGGATCGTAAAACCGAGGTTGTGGGCCCCACGGGCCCGCTTGACCAAATTTGGAAAGTTTGACCCTCAGTTGACCGTGAGTCTTCCGATGTAGTTTTGCCCTTCAAAAAGTATTAGGATAACCTTGTAAACGAGTCTTGATTGTTATTTGAGTTTTGTTGACTGTGTTGGGTTTTTGAGATGGTTTTATAATATCTTATGAATTCTTGGATTATTAGTTTGATAATTGAAGTTGTGGAATGGTTGAGTATGAGACACTGGATCGATGGGTTTTGAAAGTGGGTCTTGGGTCTCAGCTATGATTATTAGTATTTAAGTGGACATTTGTCTTTAAGAGTATTTAGTTTTTTTTAATATGGAATTTCTTGAGTAATGAGTTTAGATTGGAAATTGATTCGATATGGGATTTTTTTTAAAGGTTATTACTTATCATAAATTAATATTATTATGATTATAAATAAAGTATAATGTATTAATGGTGGGGTACAATATTTTATGGGATTTATGTGAAAACAAGTGTGATTTCTATTTAAATTGTTTTAAGATCTTTATGAAATTTATGCTCATGTGAATTATCGTTGGTTTAAAATAGCATTATTTCCATTGATTAAATTACCATGCAATCTACTATGGATTTATATGATCATGGAATGATTATATATATATATATATATAAGTAGATCACTAAATTGTGAATATTTCTATTATTTTGATATTTGAGATTGTAATTATTCGGAATACGGATTATATATGTTGAGAAATTGATATTTCATTCTTTGATGAAATAAATGGGCAAGAGATCAATATAGGATGGGGTACTCTATTGTTTGGATTTATGAATATAGGATTACATTATGTTGAGTACCCTCCCTTGGTTGTTGTACCCACACGTGGCGTTGGAACTTCCGGCGTGTGGGCATATATGATTTTGTTGTTAGTATCACACGTGGCGTTGAATCTTCCGGCATATGATAAAGTTTGTCTGCGCGCATAGAACTTAGTGATTGGTTTTGACCACACGTGGCGTTGGATCTTCCGGCGTGTGATAAAGTTTGTTTGCGCGCGTAGAACTTAGTTATTGGTTTTGGCTACACGTGGCGTTGGAACTTCCGACGTGTGGGTATATATGATTTTGTTGTTAGTATCACACGTGGCGTTGGATCTTCCGGCGTGTGATAAAGTTTGTTTGCGCTCGTAGAACTTAGTGATTGATTTTGGCCACACGTGGCATTGGAACTTTCGACATGTGGGCATATATAGTTATGTGGTTAGCTTATCACACGTGGCGTTGGATTATCCGGTGTGTGATAAAGCAGTTTGCGCACATAGAATATAGTTCGGTTGGGCCACATGTGGAGTTGGATTTTTCGGCGTGTGTACTCATTGGGATAATGGTTACTTTACCACACATGGCGTTGGATTATCCAGCGTGTGGTAAAAGATCCGTGTATTTGGGTCACGGTTATTTTACCACACGTGGCGTTGGACCTTCCGGCGTGTAGTAAAATAACAGGGAGAGGAATAAGGGACTATGATGGGTATGACGAAATTTAAAGAAAAGGGAAAGGGATAAATATAGAATTTACTATTTTGTATTGCTATAATTGATTGTATGTTATTTGAACCGGGATTTTTGTTGGAAGAACTACGTGTGACTTGATCCCTCAGTAAGGGTACGTAGGTAGCCTAGGGTCTCATCCATATATAGCCGCAAGACAAACCATATTTTTTTTGTGGACTTTCATTTGGTCATTGGAATCGAATCCGATTGGTTAGAGTTGTTAAATTTGGTTTTGAATTCATCGGTGACTTGAAGCCTGAGCTTGTTTAGAGCAATCCTTATCCATTTCTACTTATGTTGAACCCTGTTTCGTTTCTAAAAGGAATTATGTAAGTTATACTTTGCTATTGCCCGTACTAGGGTATGATAGTGAGGCCGGAAGCCTATAATGTAAATTGTTTGAATCTTGCCGTTGCATGCTGTCAGTTGTTGTTTTAAATTGTGCTTTTTTAATAGGGTAGAAAATTTGGGAAAAGTCAAATTTTCAGAGGAGACTCTGCTGAAATTTCGGCAGAAAGTCTCGTTCTTTAGTAAGTGGGCCGGACATCAATATGATGTCGGAAATACGGCGGGATTCATTCCGGACTCCGAGGAAAATTCGGGGCGGGTCTTGTCAGTGAGGGTGGGGGAGACAGAAATAAAAGGAGGGGAAGGAGCGGGAGGCGGAATGAGTAGGGGAGAGTAGCACTTTTTTTTCTCTTTCTTTTATTTCTTTTAGTTTTCTAATTTTATTTAGAAAATAAATGTTAAACTATTTTAAAAAATAATTGTTTTATTCAGATCCATGTGGCATTAACTCATTGGATATTTGGCACTATATATGTGCCATGTCATCAATTTAATAGAAATTTTGACAAAACTTGTAAGAGCATCTCCAAGGGAGATGTCAAATACCAAACATCAAATTTAAATTTGATGGCTGATGTGGCAATTTGACATTTACACAGTTTTACACTCCACCCGATATGTCAAATTAAAATTTTATTTTATTACATTTCAGTGTTGATTTATTTACTACTTTTTAGAATATAATTTTTATATTTTTGATTAAAATCCAAGCATGATCAAGGTTGAACTTTGCTTTGTATATTGCTTCATATGTAGCCTTCGCATCCGCAATCTAAAGGTTAAAAAAACAAAACAAAACTCCACATGAGAATAAATTTAATAATTAAATACACTAATACCATTTAAATTTACCTTATCTTGCTCAGTTTTGCCACTCTGATTTCTCTTATTTATAGTGGCAATACATCCAGAAAATCTATTGACCTCCTTTTGAATTTTTTGCCACTGTTGAGATAGCATTCAGTCAGTTCTACTACTTTCGAACCACTTATTTTGGTTGTAATATTCCCCAATTCGTGCCCAAAAAGTTTCATGTTTTTGCTCATTTCCATGTATAGCATCCATACTAGTGTTTAACCATGCACTAACAAGAAGACGATCCCCATCTTTGTTGAAGCGAGCACCGCGAAGGAAAAAACAATTGTTCAACGGTAGGAAATAAATTGTGTTTGTACCATATCTGATCCTCAACTCATCCATTGACACGTGGATCACTTCAACTCCCCAAGTGCCCAAGGCTCCAAACAATCAGCATCGGCTACCGATGGTATTGTCTCGAAGCAGCAAAAGGTCGCTACAGGCCCAACACAGACTACAATCGGTATGCCCTACCGATTATACAGAATCAACCTCGAAGCACCCGCCCGAAATATCTAAGGACTCGTGTCAACCTCATAGGGCCCTCCCACGAGTCCCACATCGAAATTGAGCACTAAGAGCATACAAAATGCCCTCTATAAATAAGCCCCTTCACTATAACACAGGGGTAAGACTTTTCAGCTTGACTTTTATACTATTATATTGTCAACATCAAAAGCTCTTAGAAAACAAACTTACTTTGGCATCGGAGGGTCTTAGGCTGGTTCTACACCGATTCCATAGACCTTACGAATCTTGGCTTCCTTCCATTCAGGATCGACATCCGAGGACAGGAAGAATCTGCATCTAGCACCCAATCGATCCCTCGATCGTCCATCTCACTTGTAAGTTGCACTCATCTCTATCTGTTCAGTTTTAGTGCCAACAAATTGGAAAGAGAAAAAAGGAAAAAATAAAAAATGAAAATAATAAATAAAAGTTACAACATGCTTTCTTTAAAAAATAATAAAATATTCATTTGACATCTTGCTTTTGGGATGTCAAAAATAACAGCTGAACCTCCAGCCTTCATTCCACATCAGCTTTGACAATTCGGTTGGAGTGATGTGGAATGTTATTTCTAGCCGTTAAATATCTATGTGGCACTTTTGACATATCGGTCGGAGATGCTCTAAGGACTAAATTGATGAGTCCGGATTAACATAAAGGATCAGACCAATAATGTAAAATATAAAGGACCAAAGATGATAATTTAACAAACCTGAGGGACCATTTGTGATAAAAACCCTATTTTTCAGACGTTCCCTTTCTTTTCTTCGTTTTTTCGCCCGGAAGGGACGCCCTCTGCACTCCGTAACCGGCGTTCGTTTTCCAGATGCCCTTCCAGGGTTCTCAAAGCTCTTAATCTTTCAGAATTCTCTTGTTTCAGTTCATCTTACAAATACCCATATGACCAGGACCAGCAGAAAACGACGCCATGGTTACCCACCTCCTCCCCCCTCTTCTTCTTCAAACCCAAATCGCCATAAACACCAACCCACCAAGAAACTCCACTCTTCCCCAAACCCAATTCGGAAAAACCACAATTCTTCAACCCCAATTCAGAAAAACCACTTGTCCTCAACCCCAATCCCTTTGCCCCTAAACCCAGTTCCCCAAACCCCCATGCCTAAGCGCCCAACCTTTGCCTCATACCTTGACACACCCAATCTACCTCCCAAGATCAGACTCCTCTGTGAAATAGTGGCCAATACCCACACTCTTTCTGTTGAGGAACGCCTGGCAGAGACTGGTGTTAGAGTGACCCAAGAAGACGTTGAAGAGGTCCTCAAACTCTCTTACGCTTTTCCGGGTCCCGCCGTGAAGTTCTTTAGGTGGGCTGGTCACCATCTCAATGACTACCACAGCCCCTATGCGTGGAACTTGGTTGTTGATCTTCTGGGCAAGAATTGCTTCTTTGATGCGATGTGGGACGCCATAAAGTCCATGAGAAAAGAAAGGTTACTCTCTTTGGCCACTTTTGCTTCTGTTTTTAGTAGTTACGTAGTTGCCAATCGTGTCCAGGAGGCTTTTATGACTTTTGAGGTTATGAGCGAATATGGATGCCCTAGAGATATTGTGGCATTGAATTCCCTTTTGAGTGCAATTTGTAGAGATGGGAAGACTTCAGATGCCGTTGATTTTTTGCGTATTGCTAAGGATAAGATTAAGCCAGACCCTGATACGTATGCGATTTTGTTGGAGGGGTGGGAAAATGAAGGCAATGTAGCTTGTGCTAGGCAGGTTTTCTCTGAGATGGTGATTGAGATTGGTTGGGACCCGAGCAATGTGCCAGCTTATGATTCATTCTTGAATACTTTGCTTAAGGGGCCTGATGGGATCCGCGAAGCAGTGAAGTTCTTTGAGACCTTAAAAGATAGGAGGTGTTATCCGGGGGCCAAGTTTTTCAGGCTTGCTCTTGATGAGTGTGTCAAGAATAGCGATTCTCGGGGAGCTGAGGCTCTTTGGCAGGCAATGGTAGGGATAATTGGTTTCCAACCTGATACAAATATGTGTAATTTGATGATTTCTTTACATTGTCGTGAAGGAAATCCAGATTTAGCAAAGAGAATGTTGGATGATATGGTGTACAATGGGGCATTTCCGAATTCACAAACATATGACATGTTGTTTAAGTCGTTGATCAAGAATAGGAAGTTGAAGGAGGCATCGACTTTGTTTACTGAGATGGTTAAAAATGAGTGTGTTCCAGAGCATGCTAATTGTAATATGGCAGTAAGGACTTTCCTTGATTTGGGGGATCCTTATTTTGCTATAAAAGTTTGGAAGTGCATGCTAGAGAATTACCATTCTGGCTTGGAGGATACTGGGAATTTGTTGGTTGTAGGGCTCGGCGATCTGAATAGGGTCCCAGAAGCAGTTAAGTACGCAGAGGATATGATTGTAAGAGGAATCAAATTGGAATTTTCCACATTGTCAAAGCTGAAGCAGAACCTCGTCCAAGCAAGGAAGGAATACTTGTATGATGAACTTTTTAGAAAGTGGAAAGCTCAATAGGTAGGTTAGAAGTACTTAGAATTATACATCTTTTTGACAGTTAGCCTTGTGTATAACTTGCACATTTTGGTCGCTGTGAAAAAAAGTGAAACTGCATATTGTCATACAGCTGTATGGCTGCTTTGTAGTTGCATTTCTTTTCCAATTTTGTCTGTGTCAATTGATAGAAGTACTTTCAGATGCGTAGGTTTTTTTTATAATGAAAATATTAGTTCTTTTCTTCTGAATGTTGTTATCAGTTTAGCCTTCTAAATGTTATGTCTAGACTACTAATTCAGATGCAAAGACATTTTTATTATTCCTTCCTTGGTTAAAATATTTTGTACTATTTAACGTCTAAACTATATCATGTCCTAGGTATAATGTGCGGAAAATGTTATGGATATATATGCCCTTTACAAACAGAAATCTCAAACCAACTTATTCAATTTCGAACTATGTGGAGTCTAATGGTATATTTGGATGACGAAAATAAACTTGGAAATTGAAAAAAAAACTTAGAATTTCTTAAATGACATACTAATTTCATTTTTGAGATTCGTAAACAAAGAAATCTATAAATTCCATGTCTGCAAAAATTTGGAATTTGAGGGGTATAAATCCCAACTTTAAATTCTACCTAAATAGGTGTTATTATCCGTAAAATTCTTAGGCAATGAGAGTTTTGAGAGAGGAAAAAAAAAAAAGCTACAACACTAACCATTGCCACATTGCCACCTCTACTACCACTACCTTGCCATGGCCATCACCACCACCTCAATTCCACCACCAGCTCCTCCATCGCCCCCACCACTGCCGCCCCTCACTGTCATCAGCACAACCATTACAACCACCAACACATCCATTGACAGCCCCCACCCCACCACCAGCACACTATTAATAAAACTACCAACACTCCCAACACCTCTCTTTAATGGAGGCATAAGGATCAACTTTAAATCCCATGTTTAAATCTCATTATGCTTAATAGGCTAAGGCATCATAAATGTCCTGATTTGTTGTGTTGTTGGATTTTGTCATGTGACATATGCACATGTGTTCCCCTGATCAATCAGTGAAAAAGTGTATAAACTAGTAATTGTGCAATCTTCTTTTTCCACCACATCATACTTAAAAGAAAACTCTCGTTACCAGTTTTTTTAACCTAAGCTCTTGGTTTTGAATGTCAAAATTTTTATATTTTTCACTCAGCAGTATTTGGAGTTGTTAAAATTTTTTGTTCAATATTATGTAATTTATATTTTGTGATATTAAAATTTGAGATTGATACTATTAAAGAAAAAACAGATGTGTTTTGGACTCTGGTCTTGTATGTTTGTTGTCTCCATCAATACGAGTTTGTGACCTGATCTCACAATTTTCTAGTGCAGTTCAGGTAAGTATATTGCTTTCCTGTTTATCTAGTCTCTGACATGATCTATGAACAATATGTATATACTGGAACAATTAAGCTGGACTCAATTAGTTATCTGGAAACTTTTACTCGCTTCACTCATGAAAGACTAGTGTTCTTCAACTTCAAGACATTAAAGGGTGGGGATTTTGGATAGCAGAAATGAAGTGCATTTCTGGTACGAGTTAATGCTTTATGCTAATTTTAGTAGTTGTCAGAATTTAGAGTTGAGGGGGATACCCTTGCTAATGCAAGATAAAGGATCAGGGTTGTCAGGAACCTTATTAATTATTTGCTTCCTTATTGCCCAGCTGAGCCTGACATTAGGAATATGTCAGAAGTTACATACTCGCATGTTCCTTAATTAATTTCTCTAGTTATATTACTTCTGTTGACTAACTTGTGAAGATAGGTTTCTTCCTACATGTTTCACCACTTTGGAAGGGTTCCTGCATGTTCATGCAACAACGTATGTAATTTACCAAGTAGAGAAACAGAAACCATTCATGAAACAATGCGAGTCTTTGAACAAATATGATGCGAAAATTTAAAATTCTAAACTTTATATGTCTCAAGGTCCAGATACAATGCAAGGAAGAATTTTATGCATATATATGTCTTTTACAAACAGAAGTCTCGAACCAACTTATTTTGAGTGTAAATGTCCTGCTTTGTTGGGTTGTTGAATTTTGTCTGATGGCATGTATGCATCTGTTCTCCCTCATGGTAAAAAGGTGGATAAACTATACTATGCAATTTCTTGTTTTTCCTCATCATACTTGAGAAAGCTCTACCAGGTTCCTTAACCTAAGACCTTTGCTTTCGAATGTTGAAAGTGAAAATTTTGTCTCAGCAATATTGAGAGTTGTTATGTTCAGTAGTAGGCAATTCATATTTTATGATGCTGAGATGAGAATTGGACCTTGCACGTTTATTTTTGTTGTCTCCCTTGCTGCGAGTTTGTGGGATCTTTGTCATCTCATTTGAAAACAATTAGCTCTTCCTTTCCTGTGGTGGTTGATCTTGGAATGTCCTGGTGTGGATAAGTTTTTTGCTTTGCTCTTGGTCTGGGATTGGCATGGTCTACCACTAAAATAATATCTACATTGGAACAAATAAGCTAGATTGAATTAGTTATCTGGATTCTGAAAACCTCTCACTCTCTTCAATCAATGAAAGATCAATAATTGCACTTCAAGGCATTGGTTAAGGTCACTTCAGGTGCGTGTCAATCCTGATCATAAATTGCTTTTTTGCTCTATAAGTTGTAGTAAGTTTAGAGTTAAGACAATTTGTTTATCGTAAAAGATTTGCATGCTTGAGCTGCAAACTTAACTAGTTGAGGTCGCTTAGCTTGACATCTGGGACGTGAGAAATTTTACAACCTCAATGTTCCTGAATTAGTTTCTTAAGAAGTACTTTTAGTTCATGGAGGTTTGGCTGATATTTCTTCCGTTAAATAACTTGTGACAGTAAGGTTTCTTCCTCCATGTTTGACCACTTTGAAAGACTTCCTACATGGTTGTGCTTAGTATTTGAGCGTCATCATTGGAAACTCGTTAATCGTTTCTATCCAAATAGCTCTTTGATTTGACTGCTGATCTTTTCTGATTTGTTTATTTTGGGTCTCTTTTTGACAATCCTTACGGGTTCAATTCCTTGGTTTCCCTCAAAGATCACCGCCATAAAAAAAATCACTCAAATAGGAAATCATTCGTTGATAGAATGGAAAGGTTTTGGAGAAGGACCCATGTAATGAATGGGAATGTCGAAAAGTTGAAAGAAGAAGTATTTTTTTGTCCACATGAGAATCCAAACTTCATAGCATTGTCACAATTAGGGTTGGGCATGGTCTAGTTTAGTCTGCTTTACTTCCAAAATCGAAAACCAAACCGAAGAAAATAACTGATTTGGTTCGGTTTTGATTTAATCCAATTAGTTCTATTTGGTTTGAGTTATCCCATCATCACTTGAAGACCAAAAATAAAAATCCAACTCTCTTACGCTAATCCGTCAATGAATTTAAAGAGAAACAACAAAAAGATATGGATGATAGTGTTGAAGGCGTGAATGACCTATAAGACGATGAGCGAGGTTGAGACCATGGAGATAAGGGAGGTTGAGAGATGAGAATGCTAGAATTTTGGTATTAAATTCATTAAAAAAAGTAGTTGTATATATATGATTGGTCCATTTCAATTCTTATGCAGTAAAAATTGAGAATCAAACCAATTCAAGCAAAAATTGAATTTTTCCAATTTTTTTTTTCTTTCAACCTGATTCAGTTCAAATTATCACTTCAAATACCAATTCCAAGTTAGAATCCATATTATATATTTGAAAGAGGTTGACTCCATGCCTTAGATAAGATCCTCACTCACTCCTTATGAACCCATATGCTAGGTCCCTTAACTTTTCAATGTGAATATAAAACGAATTTCCAATAGTTATTTCTCATGTCACGACTGCTTTGTTACAAATTATGGTCAAGAATTTATTAGTTTGATTAGTGCGTTCGGAAACAGTTTTTGGTTTACGAAAAATCAATTGTATGTGTTTTTTTTTTTGTTAATCTTTGCACCAAATTGGATTATAACAGGTTTAGTATTTTTGGTTTATAAGTCATCCATGTCATAAATCTTTTCTTTCTAATTTGACATAGTCTTGGAAGAAAAAATCTTTTGCCCAAATTGGAAACTGAGCCAGGAGCCATTGTAGGTAATTCATGTTCTAAAGCTGAGGAGCTTGATTAATTACTAATTATAGGATGGTTGACCAACATTCAACTTCTTAATTGGCCAAATGAATATTAACGGTGATAAGCTTTCTGATGGGAGTATAAATTGGGCTAAAAGCAATGGAGTTTCATCATACTCCAAAGAAAAAGGAAATAACAAAGTCTCAAGATGGGTTTGAAACTTAAAAATGTCTTGCCAATGTTCGTGTTCTTGTTGTTAGCATCCACAGCTAAAGCTCAACCTGCTGCCTTAGATGTGACAAGTGCAAAATATGGTGGAAAGCCAGACTCTGATATTACCCAGGTAACAAAAACATTTGAATTCATATTCGGTTATGATTAGAATTTGTTTCTACAATGGTTTACCAAACTAAATCATTAACAGTTTTAAATTTGTGTAATGTTAATTAGGCTTTAGAGAAGGCTTGGACAGATGCATGTGCATCAACAACACCGAGTAAAATTGTTGTTCCAAAGGGAACATTCAAGTTTGTAGGAACAACTTTTAAAGGTCCTTGCAAGGCTGCTATTGAGTTCCAGGTCCAAGGAACATTGCAGGCTCCAGTAGATGGTAGCCAGCTCCCGAAGGACGACACTTGGATTGGTTTCGACCACGTCGACGGGCTCACCTTGTCAGGTGGTGGAACTTTTGATGGCCAAGGAGCACAGTCTTGGAAAAACAATGATTGCAACAAAAATAGAGCATGCAAAACTAAACACATTGTAAGATGATTTAATCCTACCATGTTGTTTTATATACTTGAAAATCTTCTTGTGTCACATAGGAGCATTTGCGAATCTTGCTCATTGATCAATTCTTGACTTGATGATACGTGATCTAGATTCACAGCCTGACAATATAAACATATTTGTGTTTGATTTGTTTTCTTAATATATGCAGAATTTGAGGTTCCACTTCCTCACCAATTCAAAAATTTTGGACGTAACGTCAAAAGATAGCAAAAATTTCCATGTCAATCTTTTGAAGTGCGAGAAAGTTGAAATCAAAGGATTTACTGTCTCAGCACCTAAGGAAAGCATGAACACTGATGGAATTCACATCGGGCGTTCAACTGGCATCAACATCATTGACACAACCATCGGAACTGGGGATGATTGTATTTCGATCGGTGACGGTAACAAGAACATCACTGTGACCAACGTTACTTGTGGGCCAGGCCACGGCATAGCCATTGGGAGCCTTGGAAGGTACCCAGAGGAAGAACCCGTGTCCGGCATCAACATTAAGAACTGCACCTTGACTGATACAACGAATGGTGTAAGGATCAAAACATGGCCTGCTTCGCCAAAAGATGGCACTGCCTCGGATATTCACTTTGAGGATATTACCATGGTTAATGTTGGTAACCCTATCCTCATTGACCAAGAGTACTGTCCATGGAACGAATGCAAAAAAGGGGTATCTATCTATAACAATTTATTAACATCATATATATGTTCCTTGTTAATCAAGTCATCATTTACTGAATCTTTAAAAGGATTTAAATTAATCAATTAATGAATGGTTTTGTGTAGGTTCCTTCCAAAGTTAAGATCAGCAATGTTAGCTTCAAGAACATCAAGGGCACATGCACCGACCCAATTGCTGTGAAGCTTGTATGCGCCCAAGGCATGCCATGTGAGAATGTGGAATTGAGTGACATTGATTTCAAGTACACTGGAAACAAAGGCCCTATTACCTCTGTGTGTTCTAATGTCAAGCCGACAATTAATCGCGTGCCACAGCCTCTTGCTTGCGCTACCGGCGCTGCTGCTGCTTGATCTAACAAGCACAAACCATGATGTTGATGTTTCTTCAGAGACACATTGTTTGTGTGCTCTTTGATTTTGTGCTAATTGTACTTGGTGTTTTCATCTAAGAGGGGGAAAATATCTCAGTACACGTTTTGTTACATCTTAAAAGAGATGAATAAATCTTCTTTGGGTATTTGATTAAAAAAGAATGTTATTGGAATATGAATCTTCTTTGGATATTTGTTTAACCAAATTTACTCAATTAGCCTCTTTATTTAATTGTTTCTGTATGAATGACCACCTCGACCAGTGGTGTGCCAGGAAGGGGAAGAGGGATGGGTGATTCAGTCTTATTAATTCAAGTAATGTGTTGAGTTTAAATACACATTAAAAAAAAACTTAAAAAATTTGCCTTGAACATTTGTTATCTACTATCATCTGCATTTTTTATGCACGCCATATTAATCATTCTTTCTTCTTTGTAGATGTGGATTAGGACAAAACAATGTGCCAATCCCCTTGCAATATGAAACTTCTTTGGATATTTGTTTAACCAAATTAGCTCAATTAGCCTCTTTATTTAATTATTTCTCTTCCTAGATATTTAGTAAGTTGTAACTATTGTCAGACTGTGAATGCGGGCGTATATCTTAACATCTTAGTAACCTTTTGAGTATGCTATCGATTTTAGGCTATTAATAGTTCTTGGAAAGAAGCATGTGCATCCACAACTCTGAACACGGTTGTGATAGCAAAAGGAAACTACATGGCTGGTCCAGTGAAGTTTCAAAGGCCCTGTAAAGCACCGGTTAGCGTACGGGTTGAAGGAACATTGTAGGCTCTTGCAGAGCCAGAAAAGCTCAAGTCACAAGATGGTTGGGTTGTTTTCCAAAATATTGATGGGTTAACAGTCTCAGGAGGTGGCACTCTTGATGGCTAATGATCAATAGCTTAATCCAAAAATGATTGTACCAAAACTGGAAAATGCAACTCACTACCTATAGTAAGTTTTTTAAATTTTAAGTGCACGTTTTTTTTTATCAATTTATTTTGAGCTAGAAACGGAGGCTAATAAATAGAATTTGCTCAATTGGGTTCCTTGAATGCAGAACATAAGATTCACAGGGCTCACCAATTCACACATTCAAGACATAACATCTTTGAACAACAATCTGTTTCACATAACCGTCTTAAATTGCAAAAATGTGACACTTCAAAATGTGATCATCACCGCCCCTGGTGAAAGCCTAAACACAGATGCAATCCACATAGACCGGTTGATGTAGATTTTCTAACACCTGAAAAAGAGTATCCAAAAATCACAAATTAAATTACTCGCAAGAAAAGAGAGACGTGCGTCAAATATTAGGGTTTGGGTTTTTCACAATCAACCGTCATCCCCTCATCGGCCTAACGCTCATTTTCATCCATGTTCAGCTGTCGTCACCCTCCTCGACTTGACAAGGTCGAGTCACTTTTCTTCCACGTCAGGTCGTTGTCATTTCTCTTCCACGTCGAGTCGCTGCCGTTTCTCTTCCACGTTAAGTCGCTGCTGTTTCTCTTCCATGTCGAGTTGATGTCGTCACTCCTCTCTTTGATTCTGGGGTGTTGGCCTCGTTGTTGTCTCTCTCATATCCTGGGTGTTAGTTTCGTCATTCACTTTCTCTTTGGTGTGTCAGCGTTTCTGGTGGTTGCCTTGGTATGGTGGTTTCAGCGGGTTTGCTACTGCTATTGTGTCGACAGTCTCCAAGTCAACGGCGACTATGGTGCAAGCTACTTCGTTGGGTCAGCAGTCACGGTGGAGGTGGCTTTCTTTACGCTCCTTCAGTCGTTCGATCTGCGATATCAAGCCTTACCTTCATGAGAAGACAAGTATTTTCCAGAGATTTTGTGTGGGTGGCTCTTCACCTAGGTCTATAGCTTCGGTCCTTTTTTTCATGGTGTTGGGCCAGGTTTTTGGCAACTAGAGGGTTGTTGGGTACCATTTTTGTACCCATCTTTCCCTTTTTTTCATCCGGTCCAGTTTGGTGTTCCAATCCCGATGCACACCCCTAGTTCTTATAGATTAAGAATACTGTCCAAATGGCCAATGCCAACCAAAAATCCCATCGAAAGTTAAGATAAACAATGTGTGCTACAAGAACATTAAGGGCACTTCTGCTGATCCTGTTGTTGTGAAGCTTGCTTGCAGCAAAGGCATTCCATGCCAGAATGTGCAAATTAGTGACATCCATTTGACATACAGTGGGAAAAATGGTGTTGCCACATCTGTATGTACTAACGTCAAGCCTACTATGACAAGCCAAATTTTTCAACCTACTTGTGGAAAGACTAGTTTAATTTGTTGTAGCTTTAAGGTGATTTAATTGCATCTTAAAGAGATGATTAAAAGATATTAATAGGGATTTAGATGAAAATAATCTGTAGAGCGCCCCTTCCATGCTTAATGTACAGGTATTATGGATTTAGATTAATGTACTCTTGTTATTCATGGGAAAGAAATAGTAGAGAGATGTTAAAAAAAGTTTTATTTGATTGAAAAAGAAAGTTGTTGGAATATGAAGATTTAGATTTTTTTTTTTCAAACCAAATTTACTCAATTAGTCTCTTTATTTATTTATTTATTTATTTATCAATGACCACCTTGACCTGTGGCGTGCTAGCCAGGAATGGGTTGGGTGATTTGTATATTCTTATGTTTTTAATTTTTTTATATGCAAGAATAAAAGTAAAAAACTTCAAAAGAAGAAGGATTATTCGAGTAATGTGTTAAATTTAAATAGACCCTTCTTAAAAAGAAAAAAAATATCCTCGAACATTTTTTATCTACCATAATTTGTATTTTTTTATGCACCTATTAATCATTCTTTCTTCTTTGCAAATGTGGGTTAGGCTAGTGTGCCACCAATCGGGATACCCATGAGATTTAAAACAAGTTTCCCGAGTGTGTTTTGGGTTGCCACAATGATTGCATCCATTCACGTTGGTCAGAGCCCTTAGTCGAGGAGGTTGTGTAGTCGGGCTTGAAGGTGAGCCAACAGCTGTGACATAGGACTGCATCTGAAGCAGCACAACGATAGAAGAAGGCATCTAGCCGGGCTGACAGGTCACCGAGGTGTGACCAACAGGTTGGTGAGTTCCCTTGGTCGCCAAACCAGCCACAGTCGGCGCCTGAGTACCCATCATCACAGCTTGTCGGAGATCTTCGCATCAGACATAAGCATATTCCTGCTCCACGGTGGGAAACAGAGCCATCTGAAATCACTTCGGGCCTTGTCAAGTCGGTCACCCAAGTCATCCAAGAAGATATAAACACGGTCTTCCTGGAAAATGTCGTTGTACTCATGGATATCAAAGCCACACTTCATCCTATTTGGACGACGGAAGTCTATTTCTTGCCACAAGCCTTGGAGATTATTGTAATAAGTTTCAATCGAGCCACCTGTTTGTCGCAACCGGTGAGTTTGCCGTTTAAGGTCGTACACTTGAGGGGTGTACATGCCATTAAAATAGATTGTGGCAATCGCATCCCATATTGCTTTTGCCATCGGAAATTGAATAAAGGTGCCAATCAAGCAAGGGTCCAAAGAATTGATTAATTGGCCTTTCACAACTGCATTCTGGGTGCGCCAACAGTTGAAACTCGGGTCGGTCTGAGTAGGTGTCCCAACTTGTCTTTGCCGACGACATACATCTTGACCACTTGGGACCAAAGGGGGTAGTTGGAGCCATTCAACTTGATTCCAATATGTGCGGAAGCTTAATAGGTAATAGTCGGGGTTGGGTATACCATACTAAAATATGAGAATCTATGAGAGAATATTGTTTGTGGGAATTTTCTGTATATTCTTCTCCTTGTAGGAGGCCATATTTATAGTACAATATATATCCTTGTAGGTTAAGGAATCTAATAACTCTTAATTCTATTTACAGTAGGAAATCATGAATTAAAGTAAATCAATTACATTTAATATAGGAATTCTTGGCGTGTAAGGAAAGTAAATGCAGGTCCACAACGAATATATACAACTGTTGAGGCCCAAAAAATTCAGGGTTGGGCCCAAATAAATTCTCGGCCCAGCGCAACACCTTATTAAGAGGAAACCCGGTTTGGAGCGTGCGAAATTCGTCATGCACGCTTGCACGAGCCACAATCCACGTGCCATGCCAAATAAATATGTAATCCGCCACGCTAGAGCCTATAAAATGCACTGGCTCTACAAGCCCATGCTAATTGTCCTCTCAAGCATCATGTTTCTTTTAAAGGCGACAAAATTCAAGCACGCCAAGCGAAAATCATTATTATTACACCTAGCCACACTACAAGCTTAAGTGGGCCCAAGCCACGCAAATGCCCAGGGCTTGCTTGAGTGGGTTGTGGTATGGATAGTAATAAGTTGTCATGAGGCCCATTAATGGTCGAGAAATGGAAGTCTCGGGTTGCTTGGGAACCTCGAAACTCAGGCCCATTTCTTGAGCCCAAACATGTGGGTAAGCATAAAAGAGAGAAGGAAAGTAGCCCAATAGCCTAGAAAAACCAGCCTATTATCTCAATAAATAGCTCATCACTCGAAAAGGATTGGCCCACTCCTCTAATTATTAGCTAGACCATCACCTTAGAAAAGCCCACACAGCCAAAATAAATATTTACAATCTCCAGCACATGGCTGGAGATAAAAGCCACGACAAAGAGCCAAAGATGCCCTTGTATGTGAGCTGCTGGGAGGCTCCAACACATGGGCAAATAACGAACACCAAGGTGGAACACGCAAAGAACCAAGGGGTGTTAGCGTGCATAGGTTGCTAGGAGCCAAGGCACCCTTCAGACCAATGTACATACCTATTTCTTTTCCCCCCATCAGATCTAGCCAGGGAAGATGGGAGAAAAGAAGGAAGGAAGATGGCTGAAATGGGAGTCCCCCACAGGAGCAGCCGCGGGAAGAGCCTATAGCTCCCAAAACCCTGTTTTTATGCAATTGGGCAGAGAGAATTTCACCAAGTAGGATAAGTCAAGGGAAGAGGAGAAAAATGAGAGGAAAGACCTGGCCAAATTGGATAGAAACCATTAAGGTTTCTTGGGAAAGGATAGTTTCCAGCAGCTATAAAAAGGGCCATCTTCTACCCATCAAAACGAATCCACATCTGGAGAGCAAGCTTTCTTTCTCACCCTGAAATCTTTGCAATTTTGAGCCATATTCCTCCATCTCCTCCCCTTTTTTTATTTTGTTAAAGCGTTCTAGAGCTTGACAGAGTTTTCGTCAAGGCGCCGAAAACTACTCAACACACCCATTATACTCCCTTCTCTCTCTCTCTCTTCAACAAACCCTCTTAGAATCCATTCCCCCTTGTCTTAAAACCCCTGTTTCTCATAGGAATTCACAGCCCTCTCTCTGTTTATGCTAAACTCATGACAATTTTGCTCTCATGCCACAAGCTCCTCAAGCAAGTTGTATTCATAACTTACCACGTACTGTTGACCTACTAGTGAAAGATAGCCAGAGTGTTTTCTAAGGTTCTCACGAACTTTTCAAAACCTCCTGGGAGCCTGGTTCTTGAACTCAAATACAAGGGGCGCTTTATCAGTTTCTCTTTACAGCAGCCTAAGCCCATTCGTCAGGCACCAGGCATAAAAAGGCCCCTACAACAACCATACTATTTTTCAAATTTGTATCAACTTTCTCACATGGAAGATGTCTACAACTTTTACAAATATTAATGAGTCTCACCAGCTAAATAATATACACATTAGAAGTTGCATGAAAACATCGTTTGCAACTAATTGATGGCTCTTTCAAAGAAAAAGCTTATAGTTAGAGGGGAAAAGAAACAAATAAACTTGCCTTGGACAAAAGTTGTTAGTAATTTGGTTTGATAATGTTAGTGGTGCGGTGGTAAGCTTCCAACTGGACAATATATAAATTGGGTTGAAACGAAAATGGAGTACATAAAACTTAACTCACTTTTAATCATTCTCAACATCACCATTTACTTGATCCACCAAACAAGGCTCCTTCTGTTCCATTATTTGAAATCTCAAACTTGACATAACCACAATTAGCACTCAACAACATTCTCTCTCTCCCAATCGGTTCCACCCAAAAATCGTGCCTTGCTATGTAAGAATTCTATAGTGAGGGCCTTACTAAGGCCCTTAGATGATCTCTTAGTTGTTAGATCAAATTGGTTAGTTTGATCAAACGGTTAAGAAATATGACCTCATGGCTTTAATTTGAGTTGTAGATCCTACCCTGGAAACATAATTTGAGCTGTGATCTAATTCCATCATTAAATAAATCGACAGATAAGAATATTTGTCCATCTGTAATAGAAATTACATTAGAAGGAATAAAAGACGAAACATCTCCCAATTGGGTCTCAACTATTGGTAAAGCATCCATTGCTTCTGTTTGTGCCTAATAAATCACAGCCATAAACTGGCCGAAGGTGCCCCTTTCCTCGGCCCTTGCATTTGCTCGCAAAACTGAAGCGCAGCGTTCCGCCAAGATGCTTGGCCTTCCTGAAGACAAAAGAGAAGTCGCCAAGGCATGATCTTCTCGGACTCGATTATAGGTCGAGGCCGAGGCCGAACAAAATCACGGCCAAAGATATTAAGGGTCAAATCATCACGTGATGACAGAGTCCCATGCTTCATTTAATGAAGCAACGCCTCTGTTTATTACAGCAAACCCACTGGCCACAAATAAGCATTTAATGCACGAGGGAAGGTGGGAAGTGACTGAAGTCAGGATTTGGCGACAGAAAGCAGAGCGATTAGACGCAGACATTCTCACAAGAATTCTTGCAGCTTGAGAGATTGGGTGACTAACTATCAGAGCAATAAATGCGTCCCCACGGCCAATTGCGCAGAAACCACGATTAGGGCGGCGGCCGAGATTCACCGGGATTCATGGGGTCACACCACCATACTTCACGATCCCAAATGTCGATTGGACTACCCACTTGCTCTAATCAGACTCCACTATGCAGGATTTCAGCCTCGATTACTCACCCAGGAACTCTCCTTATAAATACAAGGCTCAAGACCACGATCAAAGGGTTCAAACACCAAACCAAAGCCTCCCACGGAGCAACTTATATTTTCCTGTAATGAACTTTCAATATTTTACTTGCTTTCCTAGGAGTACCGTTAGTTTGTAAGGAAAATTCATTCATTAATATATCATACGACCCTTGATTTTCAAGGCGCCGGAGCACCATTCCTGTTATTCGCTCATTCACCCCATATATCATACGACCGTCGCTCACTGAGTAACGCGCCGGAGCACCGCCCGAAACCCACCATCAACACCATTACTAAACGGCCTTGTAGCTCAGGCCGTGGACCTAACGGCCGAGATTAGTTCCTCTCTCGGCCACAATCGTTTGATCAGGAGTCAAGTCCACACAGGCGCACCACTTAAACACTTCCATCCACATCAACATCTCGACGCACGGTAGACCGTGTTGGCACGCCCGCGCACAACCGCACTGCATCCAAAAGCAGGAAGCCGCGTGTCAACGCATATCCCTTCGGCCCGGAACTCCAGGCCGTGAGATTTGCACGGCAGACACTTTCTCTCATGTAGTAGTTATAAATAAATTGTACATTTTTGCTCACTACTTTAACTTAATGTGTATTATCACCACCATTTTTAACACTAGACACGTGTTTATAGGCATAACCATAGTTCACAAATACAAAACAAAGAGTTCACTATGGTTCTGCACATGAACATGCGTCAAGTGTAAAGAAGAGTAATGAGGGTACACCTTGGATTAAAGTGACAAGCAAAAAGATTTCCATAAATAAAAGTATATGGCTGAATGTTTTTCCAATGTGCCGCCATCCCTTAGAATGTGAGAATGAGATGTAATGATATAGAACAAGTAAACTTAAAATTAAAACTACCGGTATTTAATTTTATGGGTTAATGACCTAAATGATCCCCAAACTATTGCCTCATTATCATTTTGGTCCACCAACTAAAATTTTCAATTCAAACGTCCTTAAACTTTTTATTTTGTAACAAAATGGTCTATCAGTTACAGATTCCGTTACTTCTGATCACGCGATGGCCATGTGACTGAGTTTTGAAAGGTATATGCGACTTTTTGTGAAGCTCTACCGTTTAAAACCAAAATACCTCTGGTCCCTTAACTATTGCTCTAGTATTATTTTGGTCCATCAACTAAAATTTTCATTTGAACCGTTCTTCAACTCTTTTTTTTTTTGTATCAAGATGGTCCTACCGTCAAAGTCCGTCAATTTTATTGTTATTTATTTTTGTATTTATCTGATTTTAAAATTTTTAATTAATTTAAACAATAGAGAAAAAAAATTATTTTTTAAGTCCATGTCAGCAAAAAAAAGCCATGTTGGTGATGAGGTTCAATTTTTTCAATTTTAAAATTAGGTACAAGTTCCTATAATAGTTTCCTATAATTTTTAATTATTGTTTACTCTTTTAAAAAAATTGTTATTTTATTTTTATATTTATGTGATTTTAATTAATTTATACAATAGAGAATTTATTATTATTAATTGTTAGGTCAGTCTCACGAAAAAAAAAAAAAAAACCCCATGTGGCTAGTGAGATTCAATTTTTAAAATTTTTTAAAGTTTTATAATAGTTTCCTTTAATTTTTAATTATATATTACTATTTTAATTCATAGAGACATTTTTACCCCTCAATTTAACAATAAAATTGACAGACTTTAACAATAGGACCATCTTGGTACGAAAAAAAAAGAATTGAAGGACAGTTCAAATGAAAATTTTAGTTGGTGGATCAAAATGATACTAGAGCAATAGTTGGGGGATCATTGGGATCAATAACCCTTTTAGTTGTCCCTCGATTTCACTGAATAATACACTAACTTTGACAGATGGACCATCTTGGTACAAAATAAAAAGTTTAAGGATGTTTGAATTGAAAATTTTAGTTGGTGGACCAAAATGATACTGGGGCAATAGTTGGGGGACCATTTAGGTCATTAACCCTAATTTTATTTAGTGAACCATTCTATCTACACTTCTATCAATATCCTCTCATTTTTCTTTGTCATCTTCAATTAAAAACTAAAAGGCTCACTACTAATCTAATCAAGCACTGATATTGTTAGTAACTTATTAACCATTTAGGTTCAATACATTAGACATTAGATTCTCTCTCAACCAAAAAAAAAAAAACAAAATTTGGAATTTCGCAAGAGCTTGAGTTGGCGACCACAATCACCATCGGCACAAATTCTGATTGAGGTTTGAATTTGAAGTCCCTGTCAGAAAGCCTGGACAGTGACTTTGGCCGAGAGCTAGCTACTTATTCACATTTTCTTTTCTGTAGATGCTGTTTGTTATATCAGATTAAGATTAACCAAGAAACCACCATGATTCATTTGATTTGATTTCCATCCGACCATGACATATGAAATCATAATTAGTAATTAAATTATGCGAATATAATGCAAATCCGAGTTTTAATTAAATTAATGATCCAAATCATATGCGATTAATTAATTAATTAATGAAGGGCCATCTCACGCTCACGAACGGCTCATAACAAAGTTAGCTAAGTTGGGCTGTCAAATTGGGTTGTCGGCTGCTGGATGGTATTTGGGTGGTCACCAAACTACAAAGTCATTTTGGATATCATTTGCTCATTATATTATTATTATTATTAATTCATAGAATCATTTCATAAAAAAATCCACACTAAACCACAAGCTCACCCTTTTCCCTAAATACATCATCAATTCGTCATCAAACACATTGGTCCTCACTCTCTCTCTCTCTTCTTTCTTCTCTTCATTTTTTGGTGTTCTATAAAATCCAATAATGACACATTCTCAGTTTACTTTTTAGATAATTAAAATCCCATGATGACACAATCTCTTAACCATTAAGTACATGGAATATTATCTAAATGCATAATTTAGATTGATAGCTTTATTATCATCATGACTTGTGTCGAGCTACCAACGCCAACAATAACAACATAACATCTATTACCTGACAAGTATATGAGCCAAAGTTTAAAGTTCATTTGAAATTACCATTTTACCCTTTGTCTGTCACCAAATTATTCTTGATGGGTGGTTCTGGCTGTCCACAATAGGCTCGGCAGGAAGAATCTCTTTCTTTCTCGGATCAAATCACGTTTTCTCTCCCACCACTTAAAATAATTGCCATATGTTTTTCTTGGTAAATGGAAAAAATAATAATAATAATGCCATTCAAATTTTTAACAAAAGGCAAGCAAGCGACCCCATAACCATAGACACCAACTCCTCTCTTTCATTCACCTGGCAAATATTTGTTGAGAGGACCAATGCCCACAACCTTTCCACTCTCTCTTTCATTTCACTTTCTCCCACTCTAATCCAACGACCTTTGTTTAATTTGAAGACCCATTTATATATACCCCATCTCTCTCTCTCTCTCCCTTTCATTGGAAAATTCTCTCCCACCCTGCAAGCAAAGCAGCTTTCACTTTTATTTTTGTTCTCCTCTTTCCTCTGGGTCTCTTTCTGTCTTTGCTTCTCTCTCTGGCTTCTGGGTTTGTGTGCTTTTTACTCATTGAGATCTGCATCAAAATGGGTTACTCCCAAGGCACTTTCACTGACTCTATAGAGCCCCCCAATGCTCCTCTATACGCTTCCTCCTCTGTAGTAGCTACAGATCACTACTGTGACTATAATGAGCTCAGAATCAAAACCATTGTGAAGAAGATGCTTCGGGAGCTTGGTCTGGCCTGTTTTCTTCCACCTCGCCAGAGGAGGAGCAACCAGAGCCCAATTGATGACGACGACGAAGACAACAATGGAAACAAAAAAAAGAACATAAATTTAGAGCACAACAAGGCATGGTTGCTAGCAGAGTCAGGTGGGTGTGGAGCAGAGTTGGCAAATGCTGATCCACACTCAGTTCATTCCTCTTTCAGGTTCAGCTTCTGCTCTCAAGTTGAGCTTGAGTCCTTGAACATGAGCTCTTCGGCCGCTGCAACTGTTTTGATGGTGAATTTGGACAATGGGTTGTGTGAGCCTAAAGCTAAAGAATTGAAATGGAGGAGATTTGAATCATTAGAGAGGAGCATATCCCCAATGGCTCACACTTTGGTCAGATTCAGCTATGGTGAAATTCTTGCTGCTACTCGTCATTTCTCAAAAGGTAATTAATTGGGTTTGTTTTGTTTGAATCAAATTTTGTTATTTTATATGAAATTGTAATGGATTTTGTTGTTTTGGGTAGGCAGAGTTTTAGGGAGAGGAGCTCTGAGCTGTGTCTTTAGGGGTAGAGTTGGGATTTTGAGGACTGCTGTGGCAATTAAGCGATTGGACAAGGAAGATAAGGAGTCTTCCAAGGCATTTTGTAGAGAGTTGATGATTTCTAGCTCTCTTCAAAACCCAAATGTAACACCTCTTGTGGGGTTTTGCATAGATCCAGAGGAGGGCTTGTTCTTGGTTTATAAGTATGTCTCTGGGGGAAGTTTAGAGCGGCATTTACATGGTGAGTTCTCTTGGTCTTTTGAATGGAAGAATTTGATTTGAATTTGGTGAATTTGAATGATTTTTGACATAACCCATTTGCAGAGAAAAAGAGGGGAGTGAAGGGCTCTGCAACACTTTCTTGGTCTGTAAGGCATAAGGTTGCAATTGGAATTGCTGAGGCAATTGCATATTTACATAATGGAACCGAAAGATGTATTGTTCACCGTGATATCAAACCCTCAAACATTCTCCTGTCTTCCAATAAAACAGCCAAGGTAAAAGGAGAATTTTCTTATTGAGTTCATTCTTGTTTGAATGTTAAGTTTGAAATAGGTTTCATAGCTCACTCTATACACCGTACAAGTCATTTTGATTGATTGAATGTATATTGTTGATACTGTTTGCAGTTATGTGATTTCGGATTAGCCACATGGACTTCTGCACCTTCCATCCCTTTCCTTTGCAAAACTGTCAAAGGAACATTTGGGTATGATCTTGAAGAAACTTAACTAGAAAGAAATACTTTTTCCTGTTGCTTGTTCCATAAAGATGGCTTTTATTTTACATTGCTCAAATTAAAATTATTTGTGCAGTTACTTGGCTCCTGAGTATTTCCAGCATGGGAAAATATCCGATAAAACCGATGTTTATGCTTTTGGGGTGGTCTTGCTGGAATTGATAACTGGAAGGAAGCCAATTGAAGCAAGAAGGCCACAAGGAGAGGAAAACTTGGTTCTATGGGTAGGTGTATCTTACTACCTTCTTATCTTGCCTTTACTTTTTTGACTATGTGAATGTGAATTGATGGGCCCCTCATTGCTTCTCATGCTGAACATAATTTCTGTTAATAGTTTATTCTTAATTATAGCCAAAATGCTCCAAAGTTTTTATCTATTCAATCGGGATACTTTATCGATTGACTGATAGACACGTTTCTTAACAAGAAATCACTTTCTGAAAGCGGGATTTTCTGAATCATCAATCTTTCTGTATGCTGTTTCCATGGAAGTATTCAAAACTTGTCTTTTTTTCTCCAATTGGGGTCAATGTAAACAGATGAAAAGTGTACGTGGTGTATATTACTGGATGCTATAACTGGGTAGTTGGTGTTAATTTATTGACAAGAATCAAAATACTCAATTACAAATGTATCATTTCCATGTTTTCATCAGGCAAAACCACTCTTGCATAAGGGGAAAGGCGTTATTGAGGAGTTGCTTGATCCACGGCTAAAATGCACTTTGAGAAATTCAAATCAAATAACACGGATGATTGAAGCTGCAGCTGCCTGCATATCTAGTGAAGAATCTCGTAGGCCAAGCATTTGCGAGATAATGGCAATACTTAAAGGTGAACAACAACCTTTCTTCTCCAAGAGGAAGAAGTCCAGCTTGCTGGGAAATGGATTGGTTATTGATTGTTATTCTCAATTACAGCAAACAAATAGTGAGATGAAGAGTCACCTAGCTCTGGCTATGCTAGGGGTTTCTGAATTTGAAGAAGATGATCACCTGTACTGTCGTTGAAACGCGATTCATAAACTATCGGGATTTTTCAACACTTACATTTATTGTTGCTTGTTTGAAGTTTGAACAGAGTGCTAGAAGTGAGAACAGCAAATAGTGTTGAATTTGTAGATACGAATAGCCGAATAGGAGTCGGATGAACAAGTGCCTGTACATATCTTCCGTTTACCTCTCCCTATTCAGCTATTCCAATAGGGAAAAGTGTAATAGAAATTTTTATTTAAGTTTAAAAGTTCTTGTTCCATTGAACCCTATGAATTTTAATTCATCATGATTCTTGAATGGGGAAGGACAAAACTTGCAGCTCACGTTTGCGTTTGGCCAATTGGCGAATGTAACAAAACTTACCCAATTCAGCTAACAACGTTATATCAAATAAAATAATAAGAACAAAGAAAATGTGTGTATATATATGTAACCTGAATCCAATTGGGGCCACATACCAACTACTTCAATACAGTGGTGGTTGACTTGTACGTTTTATTTGTGACCTGTAGGTTTTATAGGTCACCGATAATATGTATCTATTTGATGAGGTAAATAAGTTTTTATTTTTAAAAAGCAAGATTTCAATTGGTAAGGGTACACTTGAATTAAATGTACCATATGCATAGGATGAGAAAATAAGAAGTTTACAGTTAAACTACCAAAGCATTTCTGTTCTAGAAAAATTCAAAATGAAGAAAAACAATCAATGCGCGTCTCATAGGCATGGAATGAGTCGCATAAACACGCCTATGAAATGAGTCGCATAAACACACATAAAAGAGAATGACATAAATAAATTGAAGAGAACATATAACTAAAATATCTTAGCAATATCCTTCATTAAACCACGGTTAGCTAGAGCAAAAGCTATGTACTCCTGGTACGAAATGTAGCCGTCACCGTCAGTATCAATCTCCGCCATCATAAATTTCACTTCGTCTGATTGAACGCAGCCGAGGGTTTTCAATGCATCCCCTAGTTCCGATGCAGAGATTTTCCCGTCATCATTGGTGTCGAAGCGCTTGAAAATGCGCTCACGGTCGATCTTTTCTTGTGGATCTTCTTCAGCCATTGTTGAATGTCGCTTGATATGATGAGATTTTTTCTATGTTGTTTGTGATGAATTAAGGACTGCGAGACTGACAGGTAAAAGTTTTGGTCTTCGAGAAATGAATGTGTGAGAGAGGTGAAAGGTCTGGTTTTTAAAGAGATGGTTTTGTAAAAAGAGTAAGGTGACCCTTCAAAGTAGGGGTTTGAGCATGAAACCCTCAACAGTTTAACTCCCAATAAGGAGAAAAAAAGAAACATGGCTTGCTTGCTATTCGGAAAATCCTTGGGTCTTGACCAGTCAAGACATCATCATCCTCACACCAACACTGTTGAAGGAAATTGTTACACGTGTCTCTGTTTTATTGCTTGAAAAAGGAGAGTTTGAACATGCGGTCGGTAAGAGGGTGTTTTGGGCACATATTTTAGTGGTTTGGAATATTTTGAACATATTCGTCAAACGTATGCGATGATGGTGCTTTCTGTTTCTAGAACACTATTTTCCTAATTCATTTTTAATTATCTAACATGCATAATAATGGTTTTTTTTTTTTTTTTTATACAAGCGATATTAGGGGAGGGGGGGAATCGAACCTAGAACTTCAAGTTCATGGTATACGTTCTTAACCACTTGAGCTACAAGCCCCTTACAACATGCATAACAATGCTGAAAATCCATTCTATATGAAGATTTCCAATGAATAGTAATTCTAAACCAAACATTTAAAATTGACTTAACCTTGAAAAATGTATGGCCTGAAATTGATGAAGGAATTGACACTAGGACAATTTGGAAAACGTTGATTTGTTGGATGATTTGAAATGCATGGATGCTGTGATATTTGACATATTGAGTGGCCTAAAGTTCCAAAACTATGTGCTCTAACAGAAGGGCAATGATCTGTCTAGTAGCACACTGAAAAGACTGTTTCCGAGAAAATTTGGTTCCAAATTCCACACGAACTTGAGAATGGAAATTCCACAAGAATAGGGAACAAAGCAGGCTGAAAATTGATTACACAAAAAGAGAAAGGAAGAAAAGGTGGAAAAGTGATTTGCAAGAAATAGCTGGCTGAAAATTATTATTAGTGCTGTATCTCAGCATGAATGTTTATTGGATGATGGTGACATGATGTGTTACAATCAAATCTTAATTGTGCTAAAATGGCTGAGTTATATCTCACAGCAGCATGAGCTGACTACAACCATAAATTGGAAAACTTTCAAATGGGCTCAGTGTTGTCACCATTCTAATATATAGGCAGGAACCTCGGAGGTAGTTACATATTTACTTCAAGAACCTATGCTACAGATTTGAGCATGACATTCAGCACAGCTTCTCTAGTCGGCAAAGCCGGAATAGCACCTCTCTCCGTCACAGTCAATGCACCACAAGCATTAGCAAACAGAAGAGCATCTCTCAGTTTGCCCTCTTCCTACATGTCAAATCCAGATACATGGCCACTTTCTTTAGGTTGACAGATTTAATTCATTGCTAGCAAAATAATTAATTAAAAATAAAAACTAGAACCCTATATTTCAATCAATAATAATCACACTATGAAAAGGAAACTGAGAATCACACAGCCAAATACCGCAGATCAATCAAGAAAGTTCACAATAAAGTTAAGAGGGTTAAAAGGCAGTGCATGTTAAATACTATTCTTTAATAAAGAAGGCAGCAGTATTCAATATCCTCATTATGCATATACTTTGAGATTTTAAACAAAAATGCAGGATTTCTTCCCAAGTCATATGATAAATAACAGATAAGTACGGAATAAAAGGGTGAAACTAAGTTATATAGATCTTCCACAACTCAGAAAGCCATTATCATCTGTGCTCTGTCTTAAAGATGAAATATCCGTTTGTGGAGGAAAATGTCTGATAAGCGAGTCCCTATGGTAAATTAACATTATTTTGTTGTTAATGATGATGATATAGAGTAGCCTGATAAGAACTCTCTAGAATTTCAGTAGTAGACTGATTGCACGCCTAACGGCCCTGGGAGTGGTGCATTTTATAAATTCGAAGGCAGTAGTTGAGGAGGTACTTTGCCTTAGATAAAGTGTGACAAACTGGTCTGCATGACCAAGGCTGTAGACAAGCTGTTCTAAGTAATCAAGTATTCCCACATAAAGACAGGCTGTTCTAAGTATTCAAGGATTCCCATGTAATTTGTGGACATCTTTTGCAGTTTAGCTGACAAGGACTGGAAAATTCCAGTGAGTAAAAGATGTACTGTTCACTCAAAAACAAGCACCACGTATAGTGAGCAAGGTCATGGACTAAAAGCAAGCATATGATGTTATCAAACATGTTTCAGTTTTTAGTTTTCAAAAGAAGTGAAAAATGAAAACGAAATGGTTATCAAAGGGGCATTGAGTGTTTTCGTAGACTGTCTATTCCAACCCAGTGAGGTTTTCAGTAGGCTGAACCACCTATGTGGTCTTATGAGACATACGCTTAAATTCAAGTCGAAATTAATTTGTTGAATTCTGGTGCTAATTACATGCATTAAGTATTTAATTACTTTTGTGTGGCCTTATGCGATTAAATTGTACATTTCAATTTACAATCCTTAGGTTTACCAAGCCGTGGTTAAGTTGACTTAGTAATTAACTGGGTTGATCACCCGATAATTAATTGAGCTTTTAGAAAGAATGTTTCCACAACTTCAACTGAACTGGCCTTATATCTTGCATGGGTAATTTAACTTGCAGGAATTAAAGTCAAGCATACATGGAGCGGTTTTTTTTCAGATTGTGTTAGTCTTAGTTCTGTTCATACCCCTCTAAGATAATTCACATTCTAGGCCCGGATCACAGGCCTACCAAGTCCTTTGGGCTAGATCAACTAATATGGCTTCGGAATATTTTGGGGAAGAACAAAAGACCAGTCTCAGTATTCCAGCGGGAACCCATACCCCTTGGTAGCCTCTAAGGGGTGTTGCAGACCAAGACCGCCTTCTCCTTTTTGCTGTATCAGTTATTGTCAAAGCTCAACTAAAACTAAGGACAAAATAAAATTTCTTCGTTTTGGTGACTGAAACCTGTTTATAGAGATAGGGATTCACAGAACACATTTACATTTCAATTTCTTGGATGAAACTTTTTGCTTATGATAAGAAGAATTCAGGAAGGAGCTAGTAAAGATAATCTTACTGTTCCTTTTTTCTACACTAGAACTTCAGTTCAACAATTTAAAAGATACCAATATCGTTTTTATATAACCTAAAAACAAAATGGTTTTAGCACCAAATCCACAATTGAAGTTTCACATAGGGAAGTAAAAACTAATATGCATGGTCAGAGTGACTCATTCCTGCCTCGATTTTTATTCAGCCTGTCTTGCTTCATCTGGCGTTGATGGAAATACTTCCACATACCTCTTCACTGAGAAGGGGAGATAACGCAACTAAATCCTCATTCTGAGTCCCATTCCCAACCTAAAACCCTAATTCTAGAACCCCTCAAAGTGCTTAAATAATGTCAGATTGAGTAACAATTGGGGATCAGTCAGTTTTGGGTAAATTTAGAACTTGTTAAGTGGAATGACGAAACTGTCCTTAATTACGTGGTAATGTGCAATTCACTTGATAATTTCAGTTAAAAAATACTTAACAGACGTTAGGATTTTGTCCTTAACACAGAATCCAAAGTTCAGGAACATAATAACACATTTTAAAAATTTAGTACCAGAGTGAGACAACTCAAAGTTCAGGGGACATTAGTGTAATTTACCCAGCAGCTTATGCAAAAAAACACGATTGTTTTCTTCAAGAGGCAAGATCACTGCTTCCTATTTAATTAGAAAATGATTAATAAAGTAGATTCGTAGAACTAGTACCTAGAGGCTGTAATCCGTTTTCATTTCTTTCCGTTTCTTTTACTATGTTTTTCTGCAATGGTAGAGGCAGTCATCTGTATGAAGATATGGTTTTCCCATGGAGACCTTAGTATATCCATTTTTGTGAGTTTCTATTTCATAGTGGTGCAGTATGATTAATAAAGTAGATTCGTAGAACTAGTACCTAGAGGTTGTAATCCGTTTTCATTTCTTTCCATTTCTTTTACTATGTTTTTCTGCAATGGTAGAGGCAGTCATCTGTATGAAGATATGGTTTTCCCATGGAGACCTTAGTATATCCATTTTTGTGAGTTTCTATTTCATAGTGGTTCAGTATGATTATGTTACTTTCTCAATGTGCGGGGTGATGAAGCATGTAGCAATATATAATTATATGTTTAATTAATAACTTGAAGAAAGTTCTGTGAAATATCTGTATCCAAGATGAAGTACCTGAAGCAAAGAGAGATCAACAGCTAGTTGTGATAGTATTCCAGCTACAAATGCATCCCCAGCACCAGTGGTGTCCACTGCATCTACCTTCATACCCTTGACTCTTCCACTGAACTCCTGCAAGTACACATACACTTTGCGGTTTCAGACTTACAAATACTAGGAAGAGAAGTATATATACTGTCAATCTTGCTGAAACAATATCATCCCATTAATTTAGAGATTTTTAAACAACAAGATCAGCATCTTAGGAGACTACTGATAGATATAGACTAATCCAAAAGAACCCCTTTATAGCCTTCTTCAATCAATAACTTTCCAAATAGCTTTTGAAGACTAATAATAAATATCATGAAAACTATAGGGAGTCATGAAAGTGGAGTTCAATTCTAGAGTTTAGGAGAAAATAGTTTTTACCAATTTTAAAAGTCAACTTCCATCGGAACGTACCATAAAAATATCTCCTTATTTTCATGGTATAGCTATGTTCAAAATATTTCATTTAGGAAGATACTCGATCTCTATTCCACCTCAAGATTCATATACGATTCATATAGAAAAAGAAGGCAGTTTTCATATGGCTCATTAAAATTAATAGTAAGAAGAATAATAATATAATAACACTTTATATTTTTCTTATGCTCAAAAGCACTATATATTCCAGAATGATGACCTTAACACTTTCAAAGGAGCAACAGTTTGATTTGCCAGAAAAACAGGAGCAACAGTTAGGAAAACAAAATAACCTGTACTCGATAGGAGGAGTATATGTTAAAACATTCAATGGACAAAAATATCCTTATTAAACTACATCCTTCCCTTGATACTCCATTTTTTAATGCATGCGTCCATGCAAACACACATATATTCATATAATGTATCCAAACCATCTCTCTTGTGTTATTCATTTCAGATATTATTAGTTAAAACTTACTTCCAATTCAAAATATTTGAACATAAATATATACCTATATATATTTAATTACAATTCTAAAAAGGTTCTGTTAATTATGTGATCATTCAAATAACTTTGCATGTTACAACAATTTTAAAAATCTGCTAATACTTTCTTTCTTTAGTAAGACACACAAATTTTATTAAGAAAAAACTGAAGGCACATAGAAAAATGGCCGAGAAGTCCATTACCTAAACCAACAGCCATCACACCAAAACCCAGGAAGTACTCAACAGAAAACTGTCCCCAATCCAGAATATATATGCTTAAAGGAATTTTCTTGGAATATTTTGACACAATGCCCAAAAAGAAGCAAGCAGTCCAATTCTATCCTAAATTGCACCCCTTTCCTCCTTATCTTTGATACTCGACAACAAAGTCAAACATTTTTTTAATGAGATCGCCAATAAAATCAAATTAATTCACCGAGGTTGATATAAAACTCACCTCATAATCTCATCTAATACTAAATTTTACAATTTAAAGGAATAATATTTACTTAAGTATTTCCTTACTATATTACAATCTGATTCGTGGTATGGTGCATGCATCAATATGTAATCTGTAATAACTATCATTTTAGTCACACAGAGAGAGAGAGAGAGAGAGAGAGAGAGAGAGAGAGAGATGGCGAGAGAAGTAGAATACATAAAAGAGCATATTTGGAAACTTACCTTGGTGTAATACCTGCAGCCATCAGGGCCCTCAGTGACCAGCAGTAATTTAAGATTTGGATGGTACAATTTTCGAACAACATTTTCGTCATAAGGATCTTCTCCTTCCGTTAGAAAAGAAATCTCCTCTTCACTTATCTGAAAAATAAACAATTGATATATCAGCGGATGTAGTACCATTACTTTAATCAATTTTCATATTACCCTTTTCAGAAAAGGGACAAGAAAGATTAAATATGAACCAACAGGTGCATAATCTACATATTTAAAGGTTTGCATACCTTGATAACATCAGCAGTCTCCCATATGCTCAAAATTCCTTCTCTGGCACTCTTTGCAGAAGGCCACAATGGAAGCCTGAGGTTAGGATCATAGGACAAAACTACACCAGCGTCCTTTGCAGCTTTAGCTGCTGCAATATGAGCAGACTTGCATGGTTCCGTGATTAGACTTATAGAACCATAATGTAAAATTTTTGCCTGACACAGGATGGTTAAGACATACCTTGAGCGTTACTATAAAGAAAAAGTCAAACAAAAATCAATTGTGAAAACTCAGCGAAACTATAGTATGTAAGGGGATATAAGACAGGCATGTAGCATAATATCCAAGAATAAGAAGGGCCCAACATGGTGACCTAAATGAAAGAAAACACCGATACTGGTGTTGCAGCCATCATGATGTCTGAGATGCGTACAATTCAGTGGATCTGTATTCTGGAATAAATAGTTCAAAATTTAAGTATCTTTCTGACATGAGGTGTACTATGTGTAATTGAAATTTTGGTTTTGGTGTACCAGAAGGATTCTTTAATCAGATGATGTACCATGCAAGATACTTGGCTCTAGACATTTCCTTCATAAGATGCATTTAGCTTTGCCTTCTTTTGACTCCTTTACAATTATAATCATCACTGATGTTTAATTACCAATAAGAGAAATTCGTTCATACCTTCCTAATTAAATCAAAATCAAGTTCAGCTTCTTGAAGCAACATATCAGCACTAGGATTACGATAAAACATGAACTCACGTTCCCCATCACTCCTCAATGTAACAAATGCTAAAGCGGTTCGTGCACCAGGATCAAAACGCATCCCTTCACTGTTCACATTATTTTCCTTTAGTATATCAGCAAGCATGTACCCAAATTCATCTTCCCCAACCTGCAAACATTGCATATTAATATTAAAAATCTGAAAGGATAAGGTTAGCTTTTTTGTTTTCTTAGCCCATGAATTCGACATTTATGCAGTAAAGAGCTGAACAACACAAGAGATATGTTTTCAATTTGTTTAGTCTTGTTAATGCATTAGAAGGAGAAATCGGTGTATAGAGAAAGAGTTTTCTCTGTTTTTTTTTTAATGCATAAGAAGAAGAAGAACTCACTGTATAAATGTTGTGACAACATGTAATATTACAGATACGAGACACAATAGCAAATTAAGTTGAAAATGCCCTAGCAAACACAAATGTGTGGTCAACTATGATATATATTATACACATATAAGGTGACACGGAAAACGACCCAAGCAAAGGAAAAGGACTTTGGTTTGACCTTTAGAAAGATAAACACTAAAACTAAAATGTGAGGTGGGAGGAAAAAGGGATTACCTGAAGTCAAAGTGGCCAAATTATTAGTTAAAGACTCAAAACATTTGATAACAAGTGCTGCCTCCATCTAATTAAATCAGAACAACAAGAATATGGACACATATGTTCAAAATGATACCTTCCCTATAAAAGCTGATGAGCCACCAAGACGAGCTATGCCCACTGCAACATTAGCAGGGGCTCCTCCAGCAGCTTTTTTAAATGCAGGTGCTTCAGCCAATGAAAGTCCACTAGTGGTTGGGACAAAATCAATAAGCATTTCCCCAAAACAAACCACAAGGGAGGATTCCTTTGTGTCTAGTAGTGCATCTCCTGCAAATGCTTTTCCTAAAATACATAACAGTCAGACAATGAAGGGCTCAGTTTTTAACAGAAGACAACTTTGATACGAAGTAAGCAGATGACCAAAAGCTGTATGATGTCACTCATGATTCAAGTCATATGCAAAGTTCACTCATTGTGTACATGTACTGCAAAATAAGAAAGCACAAGCTTAGTGCCCTGATTTCCAAACACAAAGTGTAAAATCTAGGATTATAGTTTGGCAAATTTCATGGTGTGTACATGTGATAAATTGTGACATCCAAATGGAGGGTCAAGTGCAACAAAGACCTCTAGAAAGAGGGACAGATAGATACCTAACGAGCATCAATATTATAGCTATAGTGAAGACAAACTCAAGACAGTTGAGGGGGAATCAAGAAAATTAAGACCAGATCAAGACATCACCCAAACTTTAGAGTACTTCCAGCTTTTAGTTATGGTCAAAGACACTGAACTAGGATAAGTTCTTGACCCCAAAACATAGAGTTAGGATGTGTCTATGAGTCTAGGATAGTGCAAACATATTGTAGGATATGTCTATGATCCTTAGAAATAACAAAAAAGAGAGTAGACATTAAGCTAAAAAAATAAATCAAAACAGACAAAATCATGCCCGAAATTGACATCTGGGGTGAACAAACAAAAGCTCTCTTGGTAGACTAGGGCATTGACAGGGAAGAAGCCATGCTCTAGGTACACTGAAAGGTTTATTAAGGGGACCAGTTACTCCCGGTCAACCAAAGATTTGAGTAATCGACCAAGACAACCTCAGTCTCCCAAGGTTTCTTAGGTGTACAAGGGGTTTCACTGGTAACTGATCCCAGTCAAACAACACATTAAAAAATCAAATCTCAAATGCTTTTTACATGTTGCCCAAGAGCTGTTGGTTCTTTTGCTCTTAAAGGGCCCCCATAACTCTTAGAAGAGAGCTATTGTGTAGGTTGAGAACCAACGAATAATGGCTCTAGCGATGGCAAAGGAGTGAAGCTCCTCACTTCTCCCTTGCCCTTGAAATATCCGAATACTTATTTGAGGTTTTGGTTGCTCAGTGGATTTCCCACCTCTCCAGTGGAGGAGCTCGTTGTCAACATTGAGGTAAGTTCTTTTCTTTGTTGCTGCTTTCTTTTGTCCTTGGTTCCTAATATTTTCATTATTTGTGGATATAATACACATATAGGCAGGCCAACACACACAATCTTCCCACTTCACTCTAGATGTATATGTTTCCCTCATATACTACTACTTTAGTTCATCACAACACTGCATGGGATTTGGGGTATCAAGTTACTAAAAGCATTCATAATTACCAGTGAAATGATACTGTTACATTTACACATGTTTGTAATTACAAATGGCTTTTTGCAAATTACATGAGGGGTAAGGTACTGCTTCAAGATTAAACAGCGGACCCTCTCCTTCATTCCTCGTATTTTTCCCATAAGATCTTCAAAATTTAATATCTAAGCTCCAAAAATGAGATTGTACTTGCGGAAACTAGCAGCACACAAGGCGTTAGAATTATGGTCCTCCAGCATGGCTTTCTAAATTATAATTCTTGGTTTGCCTAGATTACTCTAATTCTGACCAAATCCTTTTTCCTTAATCCCAGCATCTATTGCTTTCTACTTTGGAGCTTTCCAAATCCTTCTTTCTTGTTTGCTTTCCTACAGAGATCACAAGGGATATGGTAGGCATAGTGGCTATGCTAAAATCTTCTACATAAGCAAATACTATATACTCAAAAACCTATAGTTGGATGACCTTCCAGTTTCAGTTATTCCTAGTTTCTTTACAATTTGCATTATGCTTCACCGGTTAAACAGCCCCAAACATCTCTAGCAGTTTTCACTTTGAACTTCCCAAGATAAGATTAAAGAATTGGACAGTTATACAGTTAAAGAAACAAATCATCTCACATATGCAGTAAACAAGAACCAATCAGAACAATCGTTGATTCATTTCTGGTCTCTATGTCCTCTCTTAGTTGCAATATCGTCCTCAATTCCACAATGTAGTTGTGACATTCTTGATATAAATACCCAAATGAAAATTCGTTAAAAATAGCAACCGGCAACAAGTGTAAATAATGTCCCCAACAAATTGTGAAGTTAAACACATTATAGCTATATAAACGGACCAACCCACACCATGATAACTACAAGTTGATTAATTCACACAATATTTCAAGCAATCCAACCCAAGAACATCACAAACGCCCCAAATTATAAAGTCCACTGAGCTAAAAAATTTAGATAATAAGTGAAACTAACCAAACCCATTTGTCAAGTGAAGCTAATACAAGTCCAAAACCAAAGCATACCTTGGACATTCGATCTGGAAATGGAACTGAGAGGTGGACAAGAAAATGCCGATGCTCTGACTGTCCTTTGACTAAAACACACCGAATTGCGAGGCAAAGAAACCACACCACTGAAGCAGAAAGCAGTTGAATGAAGAGCCATCAAAATAAGCGCAGACCCAGAACAGTATTCAAAGTCGTTGATGATCCCAAAAGTGCTTTTAGTTGGAAGCTCTTGTGAAATGAATTTCTCCGAAGAAAAATGGCAGAGCCCAAGGCTTTTACATTTATTTAATTGATTAATTAAGTTTTGGGTTTCAGCCTAAGACAGTTAATTAATACACAAAATCATCTGAAAATAGTATTATGGGTGTGCAAGAGAGTGACGGGGGTGAAGAAGCAGCGGAAAGAGCAAAGCGAGAGTGTAGTAGTTAATGTTTGTCGCCTTGCCACTGCCGCATTTGGACTGCCGATTAAGCTTTGTTCTTGGCCCCTAAGCTTTCGTTTTGTTGCCACGTGTATTGACAAATCTATTCCATTCCATAATACTAGCACATTCCGAGATTTAATCCTGATATTTTCATTTCTATTTAAACCCATCCTTCTTTTTTAATTTAAAGTCAACAAATCTAACACAATGAAATAAGGTTTTCACTTGTAGGCGAGTGGTCTTAAATTCGAACCCCATAGCATCTTAGTAGTAGAATTTACCCTCCATCTAAAATAGCAAATCTTGGTTTTTAATTATAAAATTGATTTATTTGAAATTCTAAACAAATTTTATTGAGAAGTCAACATTTCATAAACACTCACAAATCAACATAACATGGTCACATTACAAGAGTCTGATTATATTCCAGCAATTCACAATGAAGATAAACCTAGCTCAATGAGTGGGATGTAATCAAATTGGCAATATTCCACTAAAAGATTATCCACCTAATAAATTATAAGCAAATAAACTGATTATCCACTTAAATAATAAATTAATGGAAACGTAGTAGATGACAAAACCAATATAATAAAATATTTGTATGCAAACATAGCTTTATGAAATTATGATAAGCTTTGGGATCCAAGCACGAGTAAAAGAAAAAAGAAATATTCATGAACAGATAAATATTGATATGCTTCGTGATGCAAGCATAAGGAAAAGAAAAACATTCAAGATTTTTCACTAACCTGAATGAAGTGGATGAGAAGATGGGATACAAAAGTGGAGCCCTAACCTCAAGGAGAAGAGAGTGTGTTTCTCACTGTTTGCTGCTTGATATAATGAAGGGAATTGGAGACCTTTTTTCTGTCTCTTTAGCTTCCCAATAGTTCACTCATAAAGTCTGGTGTAAATAAGGAAGACTTTTGGTAGTAAGAATTATTGAAAAGTCATTTCTAATTAAAAAGTCATTTATTTAACAATGTTTTCATTATGACCAAAAAAAAAAAAAAAAACAATGTTTTCAAATATCATTAACTTTTTCGATACCACAAAACTTTTAAATATTTTTTAAAAATCACAATTGAATACCACTAAATATGTTCATTAGTGGCCCCTTTATTAGATGGATGTTAACAATGCCTTTCTCCATAAAGAAGTTTACATGACTCCTTCTCCAGGCTTTATTGATAGGGGGAGAGTAATTTGGTTTGTTGACTGCACAAATTCCTTTATGGTCTCAAACAAGCTTATCGTAATTGGTTTCACAAGTTTTCTGTTGCCATTCAAAAAGTAGGGTTTACATAATCTCTTTCATATTATTATCTCTTCACAAAAAGCAAGGTTCACATAATATTTTTCATTTACTATTGTTTTAATCTACATTGATGACATGGTAATCATAAGCAATGACGAGAGTCCTATACATAATTTAAAGTCTTTTCTTCATAATCAGTTTCACATTAAATATTTGGGCCATTTGAAGTATTTTCTTGGGCTTTGCAAGTTCAAAGACAGGAATTACGATCTCACAACGAAAGTACACACTTGAAATACTTGATGATGCTGGTCTTCTAGGTGCTCAACCAGTAGACTTTTCTATTGAGCAAAACTTGAAGCTCACGACCAGAAATGGTGAAGTGCTCAACAATCCTTCGTGATTTAGACGATTGGTGTGGCGATTAATCTACCTTACAATCACTAGACTAGAAATTACTTATGCAATCAATATTTTGAGCCAATTTATGCATCAACCAAGGAAACCACATTTGGATGCCACTTTACGTGTTCTTTGTTATTTGAAAAGTATTCCAAGTCAAGGATTACTTTTCTCTTCAAACAGCAAGTTGCATTTGATAGGTTATTGCAATTATAATTGGGCAAACTACCTCACGATGAGAAGGTCCACTTCAGGCTACCCCACAATATATTTTTCTTTTTTGTGTGTTAGCTTTTCCCCACCTTTTGAATGGTTGGACATTTGAATACTCAATTGTTTACTTTACACTTGGCTACTTAAAAAAGAAAATATTTAGACTTCATGTTTCTTCTCTAATGTGGTCTTTTTTAATAGGCTAACACGTTAGGTACACAACCTTATATAGTTACAAGTTACAACAAAGTGTCCAACACATAAAAAAACAAGTTACAACAAACTGTACACACACATCTCAAACAAACGACAAGGATAATGGAGCGTGTGAGTATTTGTTATCGACATTATCAACCCTCAATAAAAATAATAAAGTCATGCACGGACAAGCTAGTGAGAATTAATTGGAAAATTATTGGAAAATTATTCTCCTTCAATGAGACAATACCAAATATGCTCTAGATTAGCTCAACCTGCAATCTCTCTCTATAAAATTTGCTTAAACAATATCAAGTTGAAAAGAGATCCACCTACTGCAATCGCTTCAAGCTAACGTAGCTATATTATGGACTCCAATTGCAAGCTAATTTAGCTATTCGATAGAGAACAACAAGCTTACCCATGTTATTTGCTTAAATTGCAAGTAACCCTTGCCACCAAAGTTGAATTTTGTATCAGCTTCGTTGATTATAAGCACATTCTCCAATCTTATTCCAAAATTCTCATCTTCGTTGATTATGTTAGACCGTTATCCTAATTATGACTGCATATAATTACTTGCAGCTGTTATGCTATTATTGTATTGTAGTAACTGATATGGCAGCTGTTATGCTATTATATTATTATATTGTAGTAACTGATAGGTTTACGTTTATGTTCCTGTGTATAAAGAGATTGTAAAATCAGTTTTGATAATATAGAAAACTCTGTTTCTACATGGTATCCAGAGCCTAACTTTTTCCTTTCCTTCTTTTTTTTTCTTCTTTCGATGGCTTCAAGCTATGTTCCCACTATCTCCATTCCCAATATCTCTCACCTTGTCTCTGTTAAACTATCTGATACCAACTATCTTGTATGGGAAAGCCAGGTCAAACCTTTCTTACTCGGCCAGAATCTTTGGCGCTTTGTTGATGGCTCTCATCCTTGCCCCTCCCCTACACTTCCTCCTTCTGATAAGTCTGAATCCTCTACTCCGTCGTTGGCCAATCCTGACTATGTCTCATGGTTTCAAACTGACCAAAGTCTGATTAGTATCCTTCGTGCTACGCTTTCTGAGAGTGTTCTTCCCCAAGTTATTGGGTTCTCCACCTCGAAGGACATTTGGGATTGTCTCCAACAAAATTTCTCCCAACAATCCCTTGCCAATTCTGCCCAGCTCAAATTTCGCCTCTTCTCTATTACCAAAGGTTCCAAATCCATCTCTGAATACCTTGCTCAGGCCAAGAGTTTGGCTGATGAACTCACTGCCATCCAGGCAGGGGCGGAGCCAGAATTGTAAAGTTGAGGGGGCCGAAGTAGAAAATACAAGTATATAAAATACCTAAGTATTCAATAATTACATGTTTAGAGCTAAATATTTCTAATTGACTCATGTTTAATTTGTTTTGGAGGAAATTTTAACTTAAATTCTAAGTTGTTTATGACAAATTCTATATATTATATATAATATAATAGAGAGAGGGATAAAAATATGGGGGGGGCCAGGGCCACTCCAGGTCTAGGAGTGGCTCCGCCACTGCATCCAGGAACCTGTCTCCAACTCTGACCTGGTTACTTATGTGCTTCGTGGTCTGGGTATTGACTACCAAATGATTGTGACGGCAATTTTGAATTTCCCACCACTTCCATCCTTCTCGGACCTCCGAACTCGCCTTCTTGCTTTCGAGGGACAACAGGCCTTAGCAGCTCAGATGGCTCCTGTGGCTTCCCCTGCTGCTTTTGTAGCTGCTCGCTTCCCCCGTGGCCCCCGCCACTCTCGACCGCGTGACCAATCCTCTCGTCCCTTTGATGGTCCTTCTTCAGCCCGCCTTTTCTCTGGTTCGGGCCAGCCTTCTCACCATGCTCCACGTCCTTCCTCCTCTCAAGGTCTTTTGGGTCCTCCTCCCTCTCGCCAGTCAATTCAATGCTGGAATTGCCAGCAATTTGGTCATGTTCAAGCCAAGTGCCCTTATCCTCGTGCTTTCGCTAGCATGCATGTTGCGTCCTCTTCCGATCCTAATTGGTATTTGGACTCCGGTGCCACCCATCACATGACCCATGATGCGCAGAAATTCCACTCCGGCACTCCGTATGCTGCTTCGGATCAGGTTGTTGTTGGTAATGGTGACACCCTCCCCATCACTCATTCTGGTAACCTTTCTTTTTCTTCTGGTTCCTTTGTCTTTCGTCTCTCTGATGTTCTCCGCGTTCCTTCCCTTCAGAAAAATCTTTTATCTGTCACTCAGTTTACTCGTGATTTTAATGTTAGTATTACCTTCTTTCCTTGGGGATACCAAATTCGTGACTTACAACGTGGTGTTGTTCTCTTTCAGGGCCTATGTAAGGATGGTCTTTATCCTATCTTTCCCACACTATTGTCCAGTTCCAAGCAAGCTTTTTCTTCTATCGTCACGTCGTCCTCTTTGTGGCATCATCGTCTTGGTCATCCCTCCAATAAAGTTCTTCGCACACTTGTTTCTCGGTCATTATTAGGTTCTCTTTCTCGTTTATCAACTTCCCCTTGTAGCCACAGTGCGTTATCTAAATCAATAAAACTTTCCTTCTCGTCTCATGATCATTGCTCTACTAAGCCATTTGATTTAATTCATTCCGATGTGTGGATGTCTCCTGTTGTTTCTGTTTCTGGATATCGATATTATGTCTTGTTTACAGATGATTACACTCGTTATTCATGGATTTTCCCTATGCGTCTTAAATCTGAAGTTTTTGGTCATTTTTCTACTTTTGCTGTGTATGTTCAAACTCAATTCTCCTTGTCTATCAAACAATTTCAGAGTGATGGGGGGAAGGAATATGATAACTTGCAATTTAAACAGTTTTGTACTACTAATGGCATTGTGCATCGTTTTTCTTGTCCTCATACACCCCAACAAAATGGGTTAGCAGAGCGAAAACATCGTCATATTGCTGATATGGGTCACACTCTCTTACACACTGCTCATATGCCTCACAATCTTTGGGTCGAAGCATTTTGTACGGCAGTTTCTTTGATTAATCGACTTCCCACCCCTATCCTTAAAGGGACTTCTCCCTATAAGTTATTATTTGGCATTCTCCCGGATTATGCGTTCCTTCGTGTTTTTGGATGTATTTGTTACCCATATCTTGGAGATTATGTAACTAACAAATTACAACCTCGTTCTCTTCAGTGTGTTTTTGTTGGCTACAGTGATTGCCATCATGGTTACCGCTGTCTCCATCCTCCTACAGGTCGGCTCTACGTTTCTCGCCATGTCATTTTTCATGAAGATCAACTTTATTATGCTGCTGTTTCTAAGCCTGTTCAGCTCTCAGACCTTGCTGTGGTCCCCGTGGGCCTTCTTCCTAGTCCACCAGCTCGGCCCATTACTGCTGTCAATTCTCACGACACAGCCCGGTTCTCCAACACCACATCTGGGTCAACTTCCTCTCAACAACCAGCCGACCTCTATTCTTCCCAATCAGTTGTCTTGGCCCCATCATCAGCCCTCTGTTCTCCAACACCACCAGACTGCCGTTCCTCTTCTCCACCACCAGTTGTCTCATCCCCATCCTCTGACCCAAGTTCTCAAACACCATCCGACTCCCTTTCTCTTCCTTCCCAGCCAGCCGTGTCCGCCTCTTCTCCACCAACTCTGTTGTCGTCTCCTCTTGTTCCTTCTCATGTCCCTGTCATCGCTCCTCCACCACCAAGTGCCCGTCTCAATCCTATGCACACCCGATCCAAGTCTGGAATTGTCAAGCCAAATCCCAAATATCATGCCAATTTTTCTACTCGGTACCCCGTTCCTCATGCTTTCTCTGCTTTGGTCAATATAGACGTTGAACCCACTTGCTACACACAAGCATCTCGTTATCTTGAATGGAAACAGGCCATGCTAGATGAGTATCATGCCCTCCTTCAGCAAGGCACCTGGTCTTTGGTGCCCTCGTCCCCTTCGCTCAATACGGTTGGTTGCAAATGGGTCTTCCGAATAAAGCGGCGCTCCGATGGCACGATTGAACGATATAAGGCACGCCTTGTTGCCAAAGCCTTCCATCAACAATCTGGTGTCGATTATTTTGATACATTTAGTCATGTGGTTAAGCCCACAACCGTTCGCACTGTTCTCTGTCTGGCTATTTCTTCTGAATGGCCTCTTCGGCAACTTGATGTCAAAAACGCATTCTTGCATGGCTCTCTATCTGAAGATGTTTATATGCGGCAACCACCTGGCTTTGCTGACCCTGACCGGGCCAATCATGTGTGTAAACTTCATAAGGCCATTTATGGTCTTAAGCAGGCTCCCCGGGCATGGTTTCAGAGATTTAGTTCTTTCCTCCTGAGTGTTGGCTTTACTCAAAGTCAGGCTGACACTTCTATGTTTGTTTATCATGATCACTGTTCTGTTATGATCTTGTTGCTATATGTAGATGACATCATTCTCACTGGCAGTAATTCTTCTCATCTCCTTGCCTTTCTCCGCAAATTGGGTGCTGAGTTTGACATAAAAGATTTGGGGCGTTTGAATTATTTTCTTGGTGTGGAGGTCCATTATCACCCTACTTCCATCCATCTTACTCAAAACAAGTACACCGTTGATCTTCTCAAACGCAGCAATCTCTTGGACTGCAAACCTGTTTCTACACCCATGACTTCCAAAGGTACTCTTTCTCGGACCCATGGTACTGTCCTTGCAGATCCTACCCCTTATCGACAGATGGTTGGTGCCTTACAATATCTCACCATGACTCGTCCTGATATCTCATACGCTGTTCAACATGTCTCTCAATTTATGGGATCACCCAGTGATGTTCATTTTGAAGCTGTCAAACGGATTTTACGTTATCTAAAAGGCACCCTTGGAGTTGGTCTTCCTGTTCGCAAGTCTCCTGATTGTTCCTTCTTAGTCGCCTATTCCGATGCAGATTGGGCTGGATGTCTTGACACTCGCAGGTCCACAACCGGGTATTGTGTATTCTTGGGACCCAACCTCATTTCGTGGAGTGCTAAGAAGCAGCCCATCGTTTCCCGTTCTAGTGCCGAAGCCGAATATCGAGCTCTTGCCTATGCCTGTGCAGATACTTTGTGGATTCAAAGTCTCTTAACTGAACTTCGTTGTCCGCTTACTTGTCCAGTTTTACTTAACTGTGACAACCTGTCTGCCACATACTTAGCCGCTAATCCTGTCTTCCATGCTCGTACAAAACACATTGCTATTGATTATCACTTTGTCCGTGAACGGGTCACCTCTGGCAGTCACAAAGTTCAGTTTGTTCCTTCTCAACTCCAGCTTGCAGATGTCTTCACAAAAGGATTACCAGCTGACCGTTTTGAACATTTGGTTTCCAAACTCGTCACCTATCCGGTGTCCAGTTTGCGGGGGAATGTTAGACCGTTATCCTAATTATGACTGCATATAATTGCTTGCAGCTGTTATGCTATTATTGTATTGTAGTAACTGATATGGCAGCTGTTATGCTATTATATTATTATATTGTAGTAACTGATAGGTTTACGTTTATGTTCCTGTGTATAAAGAGATTGTAAAATCAGTTTTGATAATATAGAAAACTCTGTTTCTACAGATTATATCCAAGCTCTGAAAAGTGCAGTTTTATAGTCAGTCACTGTAAATGGTAATTACAAGTCAAATAGGCGAGGATCGGAAGCAGCCTCTCCACTGTCCTCTTTACCCCTCACAGGGCTCTCTCCCTTGTTTTTCTACTCCAACAAGTTCCTCTTTCTTCCCCCACCCTCATCCATAAAACCCCTGAACCCTTTACAAACAAGATTAAAATGGCCCAAGGGGAATCCCCAACGTCCAATTCGACATCAGATCCATCTCTGTTCTGGAGCGTCTTGTTTAGCCAGCTGAACACCCAGGCTCCCGAGTTCGTCCTAACCTGGTAACACACCCAATTGGAGAGCGCGATCAATGAGCTTGGTTTGATCGACATCGCAAGACCTGGTCTTGAGAAGCCTTTCAAAGGAGATTTCAATGGCGAAAAAGGGGGGGGTGGGGGGTGTGGATTCGGAGAACTTGAGAAGATGGGACGGGGGAGAAAGGGACGGAGAGAAGGAGGGTGAGAGGGAGGGAGCTCGGGTGGGTGTGGTTGTGCGTTGATGAGAGGGGTGGGGAAGGACGTAGGTGAGGGTTTCTTTTTTTTATTTATATATATTTAGTTTTTGTTTAATTATATGTTATTTTATCGTTGTATAATAAAAATTTGGGAATTGAATAGTGGGTGGGTCCCACAGTAGACACGTCAACATTTAACGATTGACTACATAGTCAACTTAACGGAAGGATGAAATTGAATGATGTTGCAAACGTAAGGGTGTAAATTGATAAAATTGATATCATGAGGTCCATATTGAAAACCACCCCAAACTTGCAGGGTGTATTTTGTCATTAACCCTTGTAATTACTTATTTTCCATACGTTTACTTACACATAGGCTGTGTTTGGTTCATGGAAAAAGAGGCTTGGGAATGAGAAATCAATTACTTTCCCATGCTTGGTAAGTCGAGACATAAGAAATGGTTGCATGACACATGGAAAAATATGGGGAAATGAAATGGGAATATCACTAGTTTGCAATCCCGACCAATAACGCTACGACACACGTGATAACACTTCCACGTGGCATAACATTATTGGCAAGGGATAGCAACTAAGTTTTTCTCCACCCCCCTTACCCCCGAGGTTTCATTTCCTTTTTCATGGGAAACTTTGGAAAAATAGGTCAGCATTAAATGCACATTTTTCATGACCATTTTGTCCCCATTAACAATATTGCATTAAATAATTTTTTTTTATTTCATATGAGTATAATTGAAAAAAAAAATAAAAAAAATGGTATTTCGTGTTTACTTTCCTAGCATTATCGAATATGGGGAAAAAAAATTTCCATTTTCCATCCCTTGGGAAAAGACATAGGAATTTCCCATCAAATCTTTTCCTCCAACCAAACGAGGCCATAATGAATAAAAGAAAATAATGTGGATTTCATGTTTTTTTTTCTGTTGGAAATGGATTTCATGTTAAAATTTATAATCAATCAAAACTAGGAATCATATCAACTAAGGGAGTAGTTGACTCAATTCCAATTCCTTATTCCCTTACAGTGCGTTTGGATGAGAAAATTTAAAAGTACAAAGGAATTCATAAATGACGGAAATTAATGTTCTAGAATTTGTAAAGTTTCTTGTTTAGGTAACAGATTTAAAATACGGAATTTAAGCTTTATTTGCAAAGTTATATTTTCTAAAAACTCAATATCTCTTGGAATTTTAGAAATGACGACTTTTAGATAGAACTTAAAGTTGAGATTTATGACCTTCAAATTCCATGTTTTTTCCCACGTGGAATTTCTAAATTTTTATGTTTTTTTATCCAAACACGGGAATTGGTGCATGTCAATTTAGAAAGTTTGACTTTTGTCAAAATCTCAAGTTTATTTTCTCATTCAAACGCACTATTTTTTGTTATTTTTTTAAAAGATATTTCCTATTGAAATGGACGATAATATACTAAACTCACACACATTACATGAATGCTAGGACTCGAACTCATGACCTTTCCTAGGGGAGTAATTGCTACAAACCACTACACTAGAGAGTTTTTTTTGGTTGCAAAAGTTGAAAAAGAAAAATAGTCAAATTAATGTCACTAATCATGCTGATTTCATCGTGCTGGATTGCACACGCGAGTAATTAAAAATTTCCCAAACATTATTTCTAGGTAACCACATAACTAATTTCCTATTGTATTTATATTCATCTAAATATTTGACCCTTTGCATTCCTCACACTTATTTGGGTATTTATTACATTTACACTCTACGCGCTTTTTCCCATTAATTATGGAAAAAATAATATTCCCAGACAGATTTAATAATTTTATTAATCGAAATCCACGTGGCAAGGAATTCGAATCAGGCAACAAGAAGAGTAACTCCCATTCCCAACTGCCATCTGACGTATCTTTACGGATTTACTTTTCCTTCCTTCTAAGCCCAGCCAGCACAAATTTTGCCTTTATCTTCCAAATCCTCTACACCCTTGCTCACCCTCTCTTCCCACGTGTCTGTTTTTCATTCCCTGAGGACTCGCAAATCCCAACTATGCTAAGTCGGCAAACACCTGATCGCTGCCTCCTCCACAAGCGCGTTCAAAACCGAGTGAAAGTCGCCTATATATATCTCTTGTTTGTCACGCAATTAAACAAAGCTCAGAGCCCTTCTCTACTCTATCTCTCTCTCTCTCTCTGTCTGTCTCTGTGGCGATGTCGAAGAGCAATTTGGTTTCTTCAAGCCCTAACCCTAGCTGGATAGGCTCTGGAGTCGGCGCGGTGGGATCCAGGGAGCAGTTGGAGATAATCTTCAACAAGTTCGACAAGAACGGCGACGGAAAGATCTCCTGCGACGAGCTCAGGGAGGTGTTCGGTGAGCTAGGCTCCGATACTTCGTCGCTGGAGGAAGTGAGCAGCATAATGGCGGAGTTCGACAGAGACGGTGACGGCCACATTGACATCCTGGAGTTCGCTGAGCTCATGAATGGCGGATCGAGCCAAGAGCTTCGCGACGCCTTCGACCTCTACGATCTCGACAAGAACGGACTGATCTCGGCGAGTGAGCTTCACGAGGTGATGAAGCGATTGGGGCAGAAGTGCTCGCGCCAGGACTGCGTGAGGATGATCAGCAACGTCGACGCCGACGGCGATGGCCACGTCAACTTCGACGAGTTCAAGAAGATGATGAATCCCCGTTGATCCTCCGTACGGGTGCGTATTTGGCTAGCGATCAAAATTCAAAATCAAAACAGTGCAAAAAAGAAGAGCGTAATCAGAATTATTAGATAGTCTTCTTCTAATTAGTAGTTTGATTTAGATTCAGTTTCTTAGGGATTTGACGTGGTTAATTGGAAAAGTGTACAAAATTAACATCGTTGGTGCTAATTGGATCCACTATCGTCTTTTCGAATTAAGTATTGCTCTTCTCGTTTCTTAATTTTCTTAATTTTTCTTTTTAATTTTATTATTATTACTTTTCTATGGGGTATGTTTTTGGTACTTTTCTTGATAGAAAGTGGTGGAAGTAGCGAAAGGGTGGGTGGCAGTAATAATGCTAGGTGTTGTTGTTGCCCTGCCGTAGTGGGATGGTCAGTGATTTGGGTTTTGCTGACCTCAACGCGGAATTGGGTGCGTCTCTCTCTCTCCTCGTCGTCAATGTCTCAGTCTGTCTCAGTCTGTCTCCAAACTCTCTTTTTTTGGTCGAAAGTATTTATAAAATTATTTTAAAATATTGACCCAGAATCTGTGGAGAGGAGGAAAAACAAGTTTTCAGATAATGTAAAAGGTGTTGGCAAAGTAACCCGATGTTGATTGGTTGTTTGGGGGACTAAAGAAATGCATACCGTGTGGATTCGGGGAGATATTTTGTGTGTTGAACGATACTCTACTTTCCGCTGACTTTAAATTAGGGTTTTTTTTGTTAATTTTTTAAAGTCCTTTTTATACAGGGAGTATGATTCACATGCAAGGGCCCACATGTGAAGCCCATGGTGGGATGGCTGCCAGCTGTGACATGTGGAGCCGTTTGAGACAACGGTGCTCTTGTTGGTCGTTTGAGTAGTTGTATTTGTTTCCTGTTGTTTTTAATGTTTTTTAGAGTGCCAATAATAGCTTCTTTTTTTAAATTAAAAAAAAAATTATCATGACTTCTTATGTGTTTAGAATATATTTTAGTAAGATTTAGAAGATATGAGATATTCTCAACAATTTTTTTAAAATCACATATATACTCATTCTTAGCACTATTGATATAGATAAATCCTACACTATTTAATTCCTATAAACAATCCCCCAAAAATCCCAAAAAATGACAGCTGAGCCTATTGAATTTAATTTCGATTATTAAATTACTTTGATACCCTCTTGAGTGTTTTGAGTTTTTTTTATGAGGTTTTGTGATTGGGTTTGTTTTAAAAAATCGATACTAGTTTTCTAATTTATAAGAAGTTAAAAACCTCTTTGTTATGTTGTAAATGAGTTTTAGTTGTGTTTCTAAAGTCTATTTCAAATAAGTTTTTATTAAAAAAAAATTGAGCTCCTATATTGGGTATAATAGTGAATCACCCCCCCCAAAAAAGAGATATGAGATAGAGATTATGAGTCAAGGTCTCCTTTGTTATTGGTGTTGTCATTCATGTTCAAAATCCAATAAAGATAATAGACACTAAATTTGAATTTCAAATGAGATGGCATAAGCCACATCAATTTTGAATTAATCAAGTTTCTCAATATGTATTAATGAATGATTAATTGGGTAAATAGTTTCAAAAAATAGGGCTAGGAACTGGGACAGAAAATCAGCCGAACTAGACTGGCTAGTTAGGTTAGGTGCGATTTATTGAAAAATTAGTTAGTAAACTAGATTGAAAGGCTTTTGATCAATGAATTGGAGATTTTGTTGTAGTAGCCTCCATCCACAGATGGGAATAGTGTAGATTGATAACAATGTGATGGAACAATATGGATGACAAACTTTCACATAGATCTTATATAAAGAAGGTGCTCAAGAGATTTAATATGTAGAATTGTGCGGGGAGGTGATATTCCTTTTCAAAATGAGACAAATTAAGCAAAGAACAAGAACCTAAAACTGAGCAAGAGAAGCTTGAAATGGATGACAAAACTTATGCCTCATTGGTAGGAAGCTAGATGTATGCACACATATGTACAAGACGTGATATAGCTTTTCCTATCAGTGTACTAAGTAGGTTTCAATCAAATCCTGGTCAAGCACACTAGGTTGCAGGCAAGAACATCATGAGGTATTTGCAGAGAACAAAAGTTTACATGTTGGTGTTTAGAAGAAGTGATAGGTTGGAGTTACAAGGCTTTGCATATGCTAATTTTGCAGTTGCAAAGATTCCTTGAAATCTACATCAAACAACCTCTCACTGTAGGATCAACCATGCTTGTTGAATTCTTCTCAAGCTATGTGGTTAAAGAATTTTATCACTAGTATGAATGTGGTGGAATCTATACATAGGCCTCTTCAACTATGGAATGATAAATGCAAATGTTCTTTTTGCAAGAGGAAACAAGAGGACAAAGAGTTCGAGGCAAATGGAAGTTAAGTTCATAATAGTTAAAGAGAAGATCAAACAAGGTTACACTAATATAGATCACATCAGCACATATCAGATGATTGCAGATCCACTTACTAAAGAAGTTCTAAATGGTGTTTTTCATAGACATGTGTTGAGCATGGGGTTAAGAACAGATATGGATGCATGAATCAATGGGAGTTTGGTTTTGTTTAAATAGCTTTTCACTAGCTTTTAGATTTTGATAGTTTGGTTTGTTTCGATGGATGTTAACTCAGTTTGAGGTGCAATTAAGTGTTTTTCATTTAAATTAGATTAAAGTTTAATTTATTATTTACTTGTATTTTGAGACATGAATGCAAAATAGGTAGCAAAGCTAGCATTTAAGGTAGTTGCATATGGCATTCATTCATGATAGTGAAGTCTCTTTGTTTATCAAAGGGAGAGACATTAGTAGTAATATAGAGGGGCACATGAATTAGCATGGTTTTCACGTAGCATTTACAGTTTGTCATATTTGTTTAGTATTTAATCTTGATCGAAGCTTATGTGATTTTGAAAGATGTTAAGTGTTATTATAAAAACCTTGAAGTATCAGATATTCAATAAATTCTTGATGATTCCTTCTCATTCTTCACAATTGACAATGGCTTGGTAGGAATTAGTTTGAGTTATACATTTCACATGGCCTTAATGTGAGCAATGCAAATTCTTTCGTTGTATAGCATCATAGGAAATCAAAAAGAACTAAATTGTAGCAGTTTGGAAACTTATTAGACGACGGTTTTTATAATAAATCATGGTCTTTACATATAATTAACGACGGTTTTTATAAACCAACCGTTGTCTTTATAGATAATTAACGACAGTTTTTATCAAACAACCGTCATCTTTACAAACAATCTACGACGATTTTCGTAAAAAACCGTCATCTTAACATACAATACACGACGGTTTTATTAAAAACCGTCGTCTTTCCTCCTATAATTAACGATCTTTACCTCTAAACAATGACGATTTAATTTAAAAATCGTCGTCTTTACGGATAAACAATGACGGTGAAAAGCCGTCATAGTTTGACACCCAAAAAGATGACGGTCGATTTAACGACGGTTTTCAAAGCATTACAACGACGGTGGATCCCCGTCGTCTATTTCATTTTTTGTAGCAGCTCAAATTAAAGTCACGAGGTCATATCTCTTAACCATTTGATCAAACTAATCAATTTGATCCAACGGCTAACCAATTTGATCTAACAGCTAAGAGATCATCTAAGGGCCTTAGAAATAAGGTCATCACTATAGAATTCTTATATAGCAAGGCACGGTTTTTGGGTGGAACCGATTGGGAGAGAGAGAATGTTATTGAGTGTTGATTGTGGTTATGTCAAGTTTGGGATTTCGAATAATGGAACATAAGGAGCCTTGTTTGGTGGATCAAGTACATGGTGATGTTGAGAATGATTAAAAGTGAGTTAAGTTTTATGTACTCCTTTTTTGTTTCAACCCAATTTATATATTGTCCGATTGGAAGCTTACCACCGCACCACTAAAATTATCAAACCAAATTACTAACAACTTTTGTCCAAGGCAAGCTTATTTGTTTCTTTTCCCCTCTAACTATAAGTTTTTTCTTTGAAAGAGCCATCAATTAGTTGCAAACGATGTTTTCATGCAACTTCTATTGTGTATATTATTTAGCTGGTGACACTCATTAATATTTGTAAAATTTGTAGACATCTTCCATGTGAGAAAGTTAAATTTGAAAAATAGTATGGTTGTATATATTCGCATGACTTGTGGAGCTGCATTTACTTTTCTTACACGCCAAGAATTCCTATATTAAATGCAATTGATTTACTTTAATTCATGATTTCTTACTGTAAATAGAATTAGGAGTTATTACGTTCCTTAACCTACAAGGATATATATTGTACTATACATATGGCCTCCTACAAGGAGAAGAACATACAGAAAATTCCCACAAACAATATTCTCTCATAGATTCTTATATTTTAGCATGATATACCCAACCCCGACTATTACCTATGAAGCTTCCGCACATATTGGAATCAAGTTGGATGGCTCCAACTACCCCCTTTGGTCCTAATTTGTCGAGATGTATGTTGCCGGCAAAGACAAGTTGGGGCACCTACTCAGATCGACTCGAGTTTCAACCGCTGGCGCACCCAGAATGCAATTGTGAAAGGCCGGTTTATCAATTCTTTGGACCCTCGCTTGATTAGCACCTTTATTCCATTTCTGACGGCAAAAGCAATATGGGATACGATTGCCACAATCTACTTTAATGGCACGTACACCCCTCAGGTGTACGACCTTAAATGGCAAACTCACTGGTTGCAACAAATAGGTGGCTCGATTGAAACTTATTACAATAATCTCCAAGGCTTGTGGCAAGAAATAGACTTCCGTCGTCCAAATAGGATGAAGTGTGGCTCTGATAGCCATGAGTACAACGACATTCTCCAGGAAGACCGTGTTTATATCTTCTTGGATGACTTGGATGACTGACTTGACAAGGCCCGAAGTGATGTCTTTCAGATGGCTCTGTTTCCCACCGTGAAGCAGGAATATGCTTATGTCTGATGTGAAGATCTCCGACAAGATGTGATGATGGGTACTCAGGCGCCGACTGCGGCTGGTTTGGCGGCCAAGGGAACTCACCAACTAGTAGGTCACACCTCGGTGACTTGTCAGCCCGGCCAGATGCCTTCTTCTATCGTTGTGCCGCTTCATATGCAGTCGTATGTCACAGCTGTTGGCTGACCTTCAAGCCCGACTACACAACCTCCTCTACTAAGGGCTCTGACCAACGTGAATGGATGCACTCATTGTGGCAACCCAAAACACACTCAGGAAACCTGTTTTAAATCCCATGGGTATCCTGATTGGTGGCACACTAGGCTAACCCACATTTGCAAAGAAGAAAGAATGATTAATAGGCGCATAAAAAATGCAAATTATGGTAGATAACAAATGTTTGAGGATTTTTTTTCTTTTTAAGAAGGGTCTATTTAAATTTAACACATTACTCGAATAATCCTTCTTCTTTTGAAGTTTTTTTACTTTTATTCTTGCATATAAAAAATTAAAAACATAAGAATATACAAATCACCCAACCCCTTACTGGCTAGCACGCCACAGGTCGAGGTGGTCATTCATAAATAAATAAAGAGACTGATTGAGTAAATTTGGTTTGAAATTTTTTTTTCCAAAGCTTCATATTCCAACAACTTTCTTTTTCAATCAAATAAAACTTTTTTTAACATCTCTCTACTATTTCTTTCCCATGAATAACAAGAGTACATTAATATAAATCCATAATACCTGTATACAAAAGATAACATATATACTATGTCATACGTGTAGTCCACCACCACCCACCATTCCAATTAAGCATGGAAGGGGCGCTCTGCAAATTATTTTCATCTAAATTTCTACTAATTTCTTTTAATCATCTCTTTAAGATGCAATTAAATCACCTTAAAGCTGCAGCAAATTAAACTACAGTTTTCCACAAGCTGGTGGAAAAATTTGGCATGTCATAGTAGGCTTGACATTAGTACATATAGATGCGGCAGCACCATTTTTCCCATTGTATGTCAAATGGATGTCACTAATTTGCACATTCTGGCATGGAATGCATTTGTTGCAACCAAGCTTCACAACAACAGGATCAGCAGAAGTGCCCATAATGTTCTTGAAGCACACATTGTTTATCTTAACTTTCGAAGGGATTTTTGGTTGGCATCAGCCATTTGGACAATATTCTTAGTCTATAAGAACTAGGGGTGTGCATCGGGACTAGAACATCGAACTAGACCGAATGAAAAAAAAAAAAGAGGGAAAGATGGGTAAAAAGATGGTACCCAACAACCCTCTAGTTTCCAAAAACCTGGCCCAACACCGTGAAAATAAGGACCAAAGCTATAGACCTAGGTGAAAAGCCACCTACGCCAAATCTCTGGACAACAATCGTCTTCTCATGAAGGTAAGGCTTGAGATCGCAGATCGAACGACTCAGGGAGCGTGAGGAAAGCCACCTCCACCGTGACTACTGACCCAACGAAGCAGCTTGCACCATAGTCACCGTTGACTTGGAGACTATTGGCACAATAGCAGTAGTAGACCCGCTGAAACCACCATACTAAGGCAACCACCAGAAACACCGACACACCGAAGAGAAAGTGAACGACGAAACTAACACCCAGGATATAAGAGAGACAACAACGAGGCCAGCACCCCAGAATCGAAGAGAGGAGTGACGGCATCGACTCGACATGGAAGAGAAACAGCAGTGACTTAACGTGGAAGAGAAACGGCAACGACTCAACATGGAAGAGAAACTGCAAAGACTCAACTTGGAAGAAAAGTGACTCGACCGTGTCAAGTTGAGGAGGGTGACGATAGCTGAACGTGGATGAAAACGAGCATTGTTAGGCCGATGAGGGGATGACGGTTGAACGTGAAAAACCCAAACCCTAATATTTGACGCACTTCTCTCTTTGCTTGCGAGTAATTTAATTTGTGATTTTTGGATACTCTTTTTCAAGTGTTCGAAAATCTACATCAACTGGTCTATGTGGATTCCATCTGTGTTTAGGCTTCCACTAAGCGGTGATGATCACATGTTAAAGTGTCACATTTTTGCAGTTTAAGACGTTTATGTGAAACAGATTGTTGTTCAAAGATGTTATGTCTTGAATGTGTGAGTTGGTGAGCCCTGTGAATCTTATGTTCTGCATTCAAGGAACCCAATTGAGCAAATTCTATTTATTAGCCTTCGTTTCTAGCTCAAAATAAATTGATCAAAAAAACTTGCACTTCAAATTTAAAAAACTTACTATAGGCAGTGAGTTGCATTTTCTAGTTTTGGTATAATCATTTTTGGATTAAGCTATTGATCATTGGCCATCAAAAGTGCCCCATCCTGAGATTGTTAACCCATCAATATTTTGGAAAACAACCCAACCATCTTGTGACTTGAGCTTTTCTGGCTCTGCAAGAGCCTACAAGGTTCCTTCAACCCGAACGCTAACCGGTGCTTTACAGGGCCCTTGAAACTTCACTGGACCAGCCATGTAGTTTCCTTTTGCTATCACAACCGTGTTCAGAGTTGTGGATGCGCATGCTTCTTTCCAAGAACTATTAATAGCCTAAAATCGATAGCATACTCAAAAGGTTACTAAGATGTTAAGATATACGCCCGCATTCACAGTCTGACAACAATTACAACTTACTAAATATCTAGGAAGAGAAATAATTAAATAAAGAGGCTAATTGAGTTAATTTGGTTAAACAAATATCCAAAGAAGATTCACATTGCAAGGGGATTGGCACATTGTTTTGTTCTAATCCACATCTACAAAGAAGAAAGAATGATTAACATGGCGAGCATAAAAAAATGCAGATGATAGTAGATAACAAATGTTCAAGGCAAATTTTTAAGTTTTTTTTTAATGTGTATTTAAACTCAACACATTACTTGAATTAATAATCCTTCTTCTTCTTTTATGTTTGAGGTTTTTTTTACTTCTATTCTAGCACAAAAAATAAAAAGCATAAGAGTGAATCACCCCTCCCTCTTCCCCTTCCCAGCACACCACTGGTCGAGGTGGTCATTTATACAGAAACAATTAAATAAAGAGGCTAATTGAGTAAATTTGGTTAAACAAATATCCAAAGAAGATTCATATTCTAATAACATTCTTTTTTAATCAAATATCCAAAGAAGATTTATTCATCACTTTTAAGATGTAACAAAAAATGTACTGAGATATTTTCCCCCTCTTAGATGAAAACACCAAGTACAATTAGCACAAAATCAAAGAGCACACAACTAATGTGTCTTTGAAGAAACATCAGCAACATGGATTGTGCTTCTTAGATCAAGCAGCAACAGCGCCGGTAGCGCAAGCAAGAGGCTGTGGCACGCGATTAATTGTCGGCTTGACATTAGAACACACAGAGGTAATAGGGCCTTTGTTTCCAGTGTACTTGAAATCAATGTCACTCAATTCCACATTCTCACATGGCATGCCTTGGGCGCATACAAGCTTCACAGCAATTGGGTCGGTGCATGTGCCCTTGATGTTCTTGAAGCTAACATTGCTGATCTTAACTTTGGAAGGAACCTACACAAAACCATTCATTAATTGATTAATTTAAATCATTTTAAAGATTCAGTAAATGATGACTTGATTAACAAGGAACATATATATGATGTTAATAAATTGTTATAGATAGATACCCCTTTTTTGCATTCGTTCCATGGGCAGTACTCTTGGTCAATGAGGATAGGGTTACCAACATTAACCATGGTAATATCCTCAAAGTGAATATCCGAGGCAATGCCATCTTTTGGGGAAGCAGGCCATGTTTTGATCCTCACACCATTCGTTGTATCAGTCAAGGTGCAGTTCTTAATGTTGATGCCGGACACGGGTTCTTCCTCTGGGTACCTTCCAAGGCTCCCGATGGCTATGCCGTGGCCTGGCCCACAAGCAACGTTGGTCACAGTGATGTTCTTGGTACCGTCACCGATCGAAATACAATCATCCCCAGTTCCGATGGTTGTGTCAGTGATGGTGATCCCAGTTGAACGCCCGATGTGAATTCCATCAGTGTTCATGCTTTCCTTAGGTGCTGATACGGTAAATCCTTTGATTTCAACCTTCTCGCACTTCAAAAGATTGACGTGGAAATTTTTGCTATCTTTTGACGTTACGTCCAAAATTTTGGAATTGGTGAGGAAGTGGAACCTCAAATTCTGCATATATTAAGAAAACAAATCAAACACAAATATGTTTATAATGTCAGGCTTTGAATTTGGATCACGTATCATCAAGTCAAGAATTGATCAATGAGCAAGATTCGCAAATGCTCCTATGTGACACAAGAAGATTTTCAAGTATATAAAACAACATGGTAGGATTAAATCATCTTACAATGTGTTTAGTTTTGCATGCTCTATTTTTGTTGCAATCATTGTTTTTCCAAGACTGTGCTCCTTGGCCATCAAAAGTTCCACCACCTGACAAGGTGAGCCCGTCGACGTGGTCGAAACCAATCCAAGTGTCGTCCTTCGGGAGCTGGCTACCATCTACTGGAGCCTGCAATGTTCCTTGGACCTGGAACTCAATAGCAGCCTTGCAAGGACCTTTAAAAGTTGTTCCTACAAACTTGAATGTTCCCTTTGGAACAACAATTTTACTCGGTGTTGTTGATGCACATGCATCTGTCCAAGCCTTCTCTAAAGCCTAATTAACATTACACAAATTTAAAACTGTTAATGATTTAGTTTGGTAAACCATTGTAGAAACAAATTCTAATCATAATTGAATATGAATTCAAATGTTTTTGTTACCTGGGTAATATCAGAGTCTGGCTTTCCACCATATTTTGCACTTGTCACATCTAAGGCAGCAGGTTGAGCTTTAGCTGTGGATGCTAACAACAAGAACACGAACATTGGCAAGACATTTTTCAGTTTCAAACCCATCTTGAGACTTTGTTATTTCCTTTTTCTTTGGAGTATGATGAAACTCCATTGCTTTCAGCCTAATTTATACTCCCATCGGAAAGCTCATGACCGTTAATATTTATTTGGCCAATTAAGAAGTGGAATGTTGGTCAACCATCCTATAATTAGTAATTAATTAAGCTGCTCAGCTTTAGAACATGAATTACCTACAATGGCTCTTGGCTCAGTTTCCAAATTGGGCAAAATTATTTTTTTTCCAAGACTATGTCAAATTAGAAAGAAAAGATTTATGACATGGCTGACTTATAAACCAAAAGTACTAAACCCGTTATAATCCAATTGGTGCAAAGATTAACAAAAAAATACACAGATACAATTGATTTTTCATAAACCAAAAACTGTTTCCGAAAGTACTAATCAAACTAATAAATTCTTGACCATAATTTGTAACAAAGCCGTCGTAACATGAGAAATAATTATCAGAAATTCATTTTATATTCATATTGAAAAGTTAAGGGACCTAGCATATGGGTTTATAAGGAGTGAGTCTGGGTCTTATCTAAGGCAAGTTGTGAAGATAGTCAAAAATGCTCACCATTATCGTCCTTAGATATTAATAATAAGAATTACCACGAGTTTCTTGATACGAACTCATGTGCGTGTTTGAATTACGAAAACAAAAACAAAAACAAAAACAAAAAGATATGCATCCAATATAAGTCACGTGTAGAATTTAGACCCAAGTATCATATGTAAATCGTGTTTTAGTTGTTGTGTAAGGACGGAGAGAGTAGGATTTTATTTTTTATTTATCCCCCGACATATATATTTTGATGTTGACCGACCTATGTCCTTGTAGCAATAACCTCACGTGGAAACTGTTGTGTCTTCTGTGTGTTCACTTTTGTAATTTTGTTCTTCAATAATTGTCGTTCACGATCATTGGCCAATATTCCCGCATATTTTCAAGATCAATAATACTAAATACTAATTTTTCGACACCAACTAACGTCACAATTTCTTATTTGCTTTGAATAAATAGTCACATGGTGTCCGAAGAAAAGTTCCTGAACTGAGCTCACTACTTTTGCTAGCACAATTGACCTCGCATCTTGCGAAGCGAACAAAGCTTAGCGCGAAAACAAACAGTTTGTAACATAAGTTGGTGTCTAAGAAATCTTACAAATTACCACAACAATCAAAAAATGACGCAGATTAATCTGGGTGGAAAATTTGCTTAAGGATTTACGGATTACAATCGATATTTCGAAAGATTGCCAAGAAATTTGTTCTTGTTCATTTTCATTCAAAGGATGTCTAAGAGAAAATTTGAACGACCTTCAATAACTACAAGATGGTGGATTTCATTTCATGGTGATAACACGAAGGAAAGTACCGATAAAACTTACATTTGCAACACCTTTTTTAACATGTGATACAATATGTTATGTGGTTTAGATCTTCCTAAGTTAGCAGAATGAGTTACCAAATCCTCTAAATCGTTCCATCCAAATGGGCACTCGATTTTAAAATATTATTGACAACAAAATTCTCAACTATATGCAGTCCATGGCATCAACAATTGTCTCTCAACCACATTTCAAGCATATACAAAACTGCTCGTCTCAACTCAAGGTAGCAGAACAAAGCAAGCAAATGTTGATACTGTCTAGTAGAACACCGGATAATAATCTCATTTCTAAATCTATTCCATTCCATCGAGTTCTAAATCGGTTCAATTCCATTGAGTTCTTGGGTGAGCTTCTGATCTTCGAAAGTAGAAAGTCTTTTTATTTTGATATAGAAAAGGATGGAACAAAATGCAATTGGTAGTGTAGCTTTGGCTATAAACTGTAGTGAAATGGAATAGGAATTAAGGAACAGGGAAAGAAGTTCACTAAGAAAATATAAGAAACTACTATCTTGATTCGATATATCTTAGGCGTAACACCTAGGGCTAGACTGCATCACAATCCTAAGTGTATGCTGCAGGAAAATTCTGTAAAGTTGATTCATATCTCTAAAGAAATGGTTTCTGTAATGACCTTAAACTTTCAGGACTTTCTTCGAACTACTCATTTATAATAAACGATATTAAAGACTACCACTTCTCAGTTTCTCCTAACATAAAAGCATAAATACTATGACTTCTAGACTGCATCAAAATAAGGACATTAAATACTGTCGTGAAAAAACAACAGCATACAAATTCTTGGATAGCACAGTGCAACTGCAGTGCATCCACATAAGTTATAACAACAGCCTACAATCATCCAGCATAAAGTCTGGGTAAGAAGAGCCTTCTTTTCCATATCTTCAATACACTTTTTGAAGGGTACTACCACTCATCTATATCAACATTTACAACTCTCATTTTTTTTTTTAAAAAGTACATGCCATTCAACAACAATACATGAGTAAAATTCAAAATTTACAAAATTGAACCCAAGTCTAATCTCAACCACACTTTGTTATCTAATAATGTGACTAGATGAAAGACGACTAACAGCTCAGATTACTGATTAACCGATTTCTTGCCCTCTAATTCAAAATAACTTGTCACCAATAATGCCACATTTCAGCATTAGCATCGCAAATCCAGACCAACAACTCAAACAACCCACCATTGTCTCAGCTATTTTGCCTTCTTTAGACAGACCCCTCCCAGCATTCAAAACTCTACCTGCATGCCCTTCCCAAAAACCTAACATACCATACCACCAATTCTCTCTCATTCACAACCCACAATTTTGCACCTATTCTTCTCGTCCCTTAACACCCTTGTCATCACCAAAACTCCAGTATAGTTTCCCACGCATTTCTAAAGTAAGGGAAGTTTTCTAGCGTTTGCTAAACAGTTGGTTTGAAACTGGTCATCAATCGAAATTCACCCAAACAAAAAACAGGCAGTACCAAAATCAACTCACAATTTTCATAAAACACGCTACAAATTTAAAATTCAACTTCTTTTAACCAAACAATACAGAGAAAAGTACAGAGCAGAGCTTACAAAACTACAAAGCGAAGCCTTTAAGGTACTCAGGGTCGCGCTTAGCTCTCTCCTGAAACTTCTTGAACCACCGATCCAAAATATCCATAGGGACCACCAGCTTAGACCCATCCACACCACAAAACGACTGCATGAAATTGAACAGATTCTCCCCAACCTTCATTGCCAATCGCTCTATTCGCTTCTCGGCGGTGACGTCGAGCGACGGCAGCGACGCCAGGTCCTCCACCGACACACCGATTTTGGCCGACAGCGGCACCGCGTCGGCAGTGAGCTGAAGCTCGCCGCCGGGCTCCGGCCACGGCAAGGCGAGCACAGCCGACGGCCGAGCCACGGTGACGGCGCCGCAGAAGAAGAAGGACGAGCCGGGGGACTGGATGTAGACGGCTAGGGCTTTGTCCGGTGGAAGGGTGAAGTTGTTTAAGAGGAAGATACACATTTCGCGGACCTGATCGTAGGCCTCCCCTGCGCACGTTAGAAAAATCATAGGTTTGAGTGATAGAGTGAGCCGATGATAAAAAATTGGGAAATTGGAAAAATGGACAAAAAGGAAAATAAAATACCAACGAAGGTGTTCATGTCGAGGATCCAGTGGATGGTGTCGATTTGGGAGAAGGAGGAGATGTCCATTGGGAAGCTACGGTTTGGGAAGACGACGCCGAACATATTTTCGATTGTGATTTAAACTGTTAATTTATGTTTTTGTATTTTTGGACTTTGTTGAGAAGAGAAGAGAGAAGACTAGAGCAGCAACGGGGGCAGAGGAGAAATGGAGAAAGGAAACTCCTAATATAGAAAGTGAAATAATGGAGAGAGGAAAGCATGGTCGTGTAGTCAGTGTGTGAGCTGAGTGAGAAGGTTTCTTAGAAGAGAAGCATCGAGTACAATCTAGAAGAGTTTTGAGGCGGTTTCTGTAATCTAAAAACTTTACTTTCTATTCCGATGTTATCTAGCCCAATAGAAAAAGGTATTGACTTGCTTTGCTGATAAGTTATCACGTGTTTGAACCTATCTTGATAGTGTGTGTATGAGAAACTTCTATGCTCGTGTAATTTAGACGGACCCCCCAAAAAAAAGCTATCACTTATACGAAAAAAATACTTTTTTTTTTTTGTGTGTCAAAGTAACTTACAAACTTGTATGATGTACACTTGTAGGCTTAAATAATAAATACAATTTCTCTACCTTTATTTATGTGTGAGGGGATCCTTAATAGATGTGCGATCAATAAAATTGTTATTATTGAATAGTTTGATTGAAATCAAAAAAAGAAAAAAAAAAAAAAAGGAATAGTTGGATTGAACTTCTTGACACACTCCACCGTTATAGAAGGCTCATTCCAGGCAGAAAACCTTACTTGTAACAGGGATAGTATTGTTTTGTTATTCCAACCAATGACACATGAAAAAGTTATCTCACGTGTCATTGCGTTATTGGCCACGAATAGCAAAAAGTGTTATTCTTATTGCATTAAAGTCTTTCTCCATTCCAGTGCCAAACTCCAAGGCGTGTGTAGAGGTGTCAAACAGGACAGGCTGGCCCAGCCTGTTTAAATGGGGCACAGCACGAGCACGAGCACGAATATTAGTGAGCCATGTTGGGATCAAAAAATTAGATCCAATGGACCGAGCCATGCTCAGCATGGGACGCCGCTTGTGTAATAATGATGATGGTTCTATCTTTCTCTTTATTTTTTTTTTCCCAAAAGTTATTAATAAAGCATTATATTTGAAGCAGGGTAATGCTAGGCTTACCACATTTTTATACAAAAAGTTGATTTTAGACTCATTCCAGGATGTTTCCCACAATACACATACTGCCAAGATGCCCGACTCTTGTCAACCACAAAATTTGATTTCAGAAACATGTCAGGATGTTTCACACAATGTGCATACTGCCGAGATGGATGTCACTGCTAAACCGTCTCACTCTCACGAGCAGCGTGATATTTCTTCTTTTGAAGCCAATATTCACATTGTGTACCACCTCTTTAAAAAAGATAGAGCCCAACAATACAATAGAGCTCACCTTTATTAGAGATGTGGTATATAATGTAGTATACAAATTTGATAAGCCTAGCATTTTCCTTTGAAAAAAATAATTACAAATCACAGAAACTTCTCTCTTTGTGCTTTCAATAAGTTATTTATGTACATCTTATATTGTATTGTAACTTTGAAATAAAAGGCAGTTTTAATCATAAAAGAAGTGCGATACGGTGCTTTACCCGTAGCCGCTTCTCCAGCTCTTGCACTAGGTCATCCACTCCCAACAAAATAAATCTGGCTAGATTGAGGACCACCATCGGCATACTCTTAAAGCATGCAACTTGCAAGAGCAAGCAATTCTATTTTGTTCTTCATGAAACGAAGAACAGGATTGTATGAAGGCCCAAACAAAGCATCTACCACCAAGCCACACTCAAAAACAAATTCCAAGCCATATCTTGGTTTTCTTCCCCGCCAGAATGAAAACTTTAATACTAAAAACATACTGTTGAGATGATCTTGGCCAATTTCAATAATATACAACAGGTTGCTAATCTATCTCTTTGAAACTTCCGGGTGCATGTGTTATCCCACGTCTTCACCAAAAACAATATGCACAACTCCTTTATCTGATATAGCAAATCGTCGGAACATTAAAGCATCATCATATTACAAGGAATAAATTCTACCATGAAAGAAAAAACTTTCAAATCAACCAACAGCTTCATTTCCTCTAAAACTTGCTAGCCCAGAATGAAAAGCATCGAGACATCCAAGCAGAATAAGTTAACATCGCGAAAATCATAACGGTCATTTTTGTACAGCTACCATAGCTAATACTGATCGAGATACCAGCAAGTTCCCCCCAGCTCCAGTTTTACTAAGATTGCATGGCATCTGCATGGTAGCTATCGAGTTCCTTGTCAAGTTCATCAACTGACTTATCAACAGGCTTCTTCCTCCCTTGCCCACCGCGACCACGCCCACGGCCGCTCCCACTCCCTCGAGGTTGCCCGCGACCATTTCTGATCCCTCCACGACTGTTCCTGCTACAAAATCCAGCAACATTATAATCACACATTGAAATGCTACAGCTATTACTGAAATCCAACAGCAGCACATATATCATACAACAGCTATTGCCAACTAACTCTAGACAAAAAATAGTTACCACAAATTTGGAGAATAAATAAATAAATAAAAGATAACATTATCAACTGGGAAGACAAAGTATCTTTCAAAATAACTGGGAAGATAAGCATCCAATACATGTTCTTAATTTTCACTGCTGGATTGCTCTATAAGTCAATAGGTAGATGATGAAGAGATTTCAAGACTTATGCATGCTGACATACTAGAGACAGCATCCACAGCTCTGGCTGATGTACACAATGCAATCAATCAAACATAGTTCAAACAGCTCAACTTTAATGCAGACTGCAGTGACCCATAACAATTCAATTTTTACTGAATGTGTGTTAGGTTATATTTCATCTTATCAAATCCTGCCGTTTTTGTTGCAAACTTACAACGTAACAGAGAAACAGCAGGCAAAAGGAACACCAGAAACAGTCTGTTAAAATATGGGCTTTCAATGTGGCCTTCATACAACTTTAGTAGTTACCCATACCAAAAGAGAAGTTATATTAATTGCAAAATATATATTAGAAATAATTTTATTTTGCAATACAATGCAAAATAACTATAATTAAGTTCCATAGAATTTACTGGTTGAAGATAATGTCTGTTGAGCCCATCCAAAAAGAGAAACAAGAATCACCTAAAGCTCAATCAAATCTACTGAATTGGAATTTATCAACTTCCAATAGGGACCCTCCCATATGATCAGAATGAATATTTGGCATTTGTAACCAGTCCAGTTGAAGTTGCAAAGTCTAGCCCATATACCAGAATTTTTTATTTTTTCCTTCAACAAAATCTTTGCACAAATCACTTTCTTAATAACAATTCACAGATTCTTAAATTAAATGGGAGACAGAAAGATAGAGATGAAGGATGCATGAAGATCAAGAAAAAATAAAGCTTGAAGACCAAGCCACAGCAGCTTAGGTTACATTTCTAAGCTAGGCTACTACAGTCATTATTGAGTTGTAACCGTAAATCCTGACTTCCCTCAATCATTAAGTCATGGCATTTCTTTGCCTATATTATTCTGGTGCTATGGATTTATAATTTGCTCTAGTAATTTCACATTCAAAAAGCCCAGTACATTTTTCCTTAAGAATAAAGGCCCTATATGGGTCGGATCTTCTCAACTCAATGGCCAAGTTCTGAGGAAGTGCAGCAGCCATAACACTTTTCTTTTCAATTGTGTTCTACTATTCATCCTTATGATGATGCGTGGCTGAATAGTGTAACACTAGGTTATGCAATTCAGCCCAAATATGATCCCTACGGAACACTAGGTATGATGCCTAGTAATCTTCTACTGTTTGTGCAATTCAGCTTAGGTGTGATGCCTAAGGAATGCTAGTTTTGGTGCCTGGGAGTCGTCTTCTCCTTCATTTTCTTTATTCTCTGCACGTATAACCCGAATCCCAGCCACAAAATATTTTGATCATGCCCCCTTCAAAACCCTAATTCTTCTCATGTTCAGACGCCAACATTTTGTACAAGATACAAAAACTTTATTAATGAAAGGAGTACAAAACAAGACAAGAAATACAAGATCCAGGGAGCAAACCACAAGAATAAAACACTAACAGAACACACCACCATCAGGCCAAAAAAATACACATTTAAGTTCCCAGGCAACATTGAGATTCATATCCATCCTAAACAACCCCCCAAACGACCCAATTGATGCAAACATCTTTCTAACATGCATAAGTCATTCAACAAGCATATGACACTACAGGAACTCTAGCATATAAGTTTTACATCATTGAAATTAACATAACATTGACAGTTCAAAAAGAAACACTTCTGTATTAACAAGATCAACAGATAGGGACTTACCCAGAACCACGATTAACCATAGGCAAAGCATAGCCACCACCACGACCAGGTCCAGGCCTACATTAAAAGATGTGTGAGTGGAATACAAAAAATGATAAAGATATTTATTTTTTGTCATCCAACAACACTGGCCCCGCACATATAAAGAGCCTACAAATCATGGAGTATAAGAAACTGTTGTGAACTGATGACTTAGTAAGTGTGCTCTAGGAAGGGAAACAAAGGATTATGAGGAGACAAGCAACATGTTTTTTCATATGAAACATGAAGCGTTTTAAGAAAAAACAAAATGGCCTACAAGGAACATGGAATAGCAGTCCATCGGACACCTCAAACAACAGCCATAACACGAAAACCCAGACAAAACACCTAAAACAGTCAAACCACCATAAACCAGTAAGGCCTCAGTACAAAACTGCAGTTTCTTGGGTCCACCCAACCAAAGCCCTGTAAAAACTGATTCCAGATCAGTCAAGTGAATCTGCAATGCAAGAATAAATGGCCCACATGCTCCCCCTCCTTACACAACACACAACAATGCGAAAATGAACATGCCACAGGTCTTCTTTTCTGGAACATGTCACAGGTATTTATCTTTCCGTGAACCACCAACCAAGAAAGAATTTGCACCTTAGCTGAAATTGGGACTGACCTGTTAAATCAACTTAAATGGAGAGGAAGCAATTGACTGGTGGCCAATTGAAGTATAAAAAATTCAAAATAGATAAAAAAAAACACAAAGTGTTGCCAGAAGAATGGCTCTTTATCTACCCAAATTGGATGCAAAGAAATATCACTTAGAAGGGAGAACAACTCTGCATATTTCTGGAATTATCCATCATTCAAGTTTCTATGAAACTGAGGAATAGGTGCCTGCATTTAAGTTCGAGGAGACTATATGAGGAAGGAAAAAGAAGTTGGAAAGATAATACCCCCACCCAAACATCTACCCAACTCCCCACCCACAATTTTCAAACAAGGAAAGATGGATAACCTAGGACTTCGGAAAGAACCTCTCCCCATAAGGAGACAAACAACATACTGATCTTATAATGGAAAGCATCACTAGTAAATTAGACCAAGAAAAGAAAAATTGGTCGGGCAAATTCATATACATTCATATTTAACCAAAAGATCTAATAGAAAATAACAAACAAGAATGTCATTAGGGGTGTTCATTGGATACCAGATAACATAAATGGGAGATGAACATTGTCCACAATTCCAAAAAAATATATTTGGTAGAAACTGAAGCAATATGTGATTATTCAAGGCTATCTTCAACATCTCCCCATATCCTTTAACCACAAGCTGCAAGCATATTGATACATCCATATTGTAATTTAATCATTAAAAGTGTCCATGTCAACAGGCTTATGTCCAGCAAGAAAAGACTCCAAAACTAAAAATCAATAATCTCAAGGATGAACAACACCAACTGTTATGGCACATAAATGGTCTTTGGGTTTATGCGTAACATGACACATGCTTATACTTGCAGTGTCAGTTGCTTAATAAATATGAAAGAAATGGAGTGTGAAAGGGGAAAAAAACATACCCCATTACAACAGTCCTTTTCTTCCTTCCATGCACTCCTGTCACATTCACACGAGCCGAAATAGGCATCCCTGCATTGGCACCAACAATCTCAATCTTCATAGGCTTCCCATCCAATAGGACACTATTATACCGCTTCAATGCTGCAAATGCATCACTTCTTCTAGTATAAACCACTTCAGCAGAACCCTGTGATAAAAACAGCAACCATTTTTCCCTCAATGAAATTGACCACCAAAGGAATCTGTCTATTGAATGGTATCAAGAAGAGCAACAGTATACATTCAATAATTCTGTGGCTAGACCTAATGGATTACATATAACTTAGGTCCTGGACATTCCCAAATTCAATAATCCTTAATGGACCGCTCATGTCGGGAGTTAAAACATAAATAAACTATTTCAAAATACACACCAAGGTCAAACAACAGAGGAAGATAAAACCTAAACTGGCTTTTTGCAGAAGGTTTGAGTCAGAAAGCCAGTTCTATACAACAAACTGCTAACGGACAACCACGGAGACCAATGCCTCTTAAAAAAAAGTGTAAAATGTGCAAATAATTATAAAGAACAAAATAAAAGCTTTGATTTATCCAGTTCTTTGTTGGACCTCAATCTGCATTGAAAACTTGTAAGAGAAATTTAACACATATATATGCATTATAAAATGTCTACTTGTACTTCTGAACATGGTAATTTCATAAGGATTGAACAGAGTTGAATCATGCCCAGCACATTATTATGGAGTATAATATTCTCCTGATTTGGTATATCTTGGTGCAGTCACAGTCACAGGCTTTGATGTGTAGTAAGCAGAGGGTGGTTTTCATGAAGCACCAACCAATTTGGACAACATGCTCTTTCTGCCTTTTTGGCATATATAGTGAATTTACGTCCAGATATAATAACAAAAAATAAATCTATTAACAATGCTTCCTTCATGATTTCATCTAGATCCAATTCTTTGACTCATTTCTAGACTTCACAACCAATATCAGGATTTTAACTGAGGATCAGTGCCAAATATAAGCAGAACAACAAATCAGGGTAGAAAATAAAATGAGGGAAAAAAATCTAGATAACAATGCTTCCTTCATGATTTCATCTAGTTCCAATTCTTTAACTCATTTCTAGGCTTTACAACCAACATCAGGATTTTAACTGAGGATCAGTGCCAAACATAAACAGAACAACAAATCAGGATAGAAAATAAAATGAGGGACAAAGTCTAGATAAGGAGGAGAAGAACTCACACTTGGACGGCCATTTTTGTCAAAATGTACTGCATATCGTTTCAGCTCTCCGATCTCAGAGAAAAGTTCCTGAGTTGCAGTTTCACGTGATGTTTCAGGGGAACGTTACAAGAAATTTGTTATAGAAAGCGCTTAAGATGAAAATAAATGGCTCAAGTTGTACCCTTATATCCTCATTTGTCACTCCATAGTCCAAGTTGGAAACATATAACTTTGTGCCAATTTCAATCCCTGATATCCCCGCAGCTCTAATGCTGTCTTCAAACAAATCAGGCTGCCATGGGAAACGCTTGGTTCGGCGGGTAGACTGATGAAAGAATGCAGAAAAAGATCCAGATGGGGAAAACAAATGTCAGCTCATGAATAGATAACAAGATAATTCGCCATTCCTCAAAGTCCCCAGAAATTAACCCAATTAACCCACAAGTACAGATAAATCTCGAAGATAATGGTACATATGCAGTGGACGACGATAGCGCTTTAGAAGATGAGCCAAAAGCCAAAATGAGCTTCTCCATGAACAACATACGTCACAGATCCTCTCGTATTTGACTTTCTAACGTTTTAGAGATCCTCGTGTATATTGGGTTTTAAAATCATATTCTCAAGCATATCATAAAACATCTACATTTTTTAGCTTGCCTTGGCAATGGTATAGGAGGATGGCCGAGTATTCACTGGGAGAGGACCTCTACGAACTGCTCCTGTCATTCTTCCACCTGGAATTCTTCCAGCTGCCATCCTTCCAGCATTAAAGGACCCACGTGGTCCCCCACGGCCACGAGGGGCCCTACCACCTCTAGTTCTCTCACGATTACCCCTGCTGTTCTTAATCATGTCATCAAGCGACATATCCAAAGCAGTAGACATCCAAACGAGAGACAAGTGAAATCCTTCTGCTAAAAATGGAGATCTAGACCTGAAATTACAAAACAAAATGAAACAAAAAAAAATATCAATAACGATAATCTCTAACTCATCAATCATAGTCTACCGCTTGGTTAAGATTGGCAAACAACACTTAAAAATTAATCATATCGCTTTGTAAATCAACTTTGTTAGATTTATTTGTTTCCAAGAGAACAATTTCATTGTTTAGAGAACGAACATATCCAATACAACCCCATCTTGAAACCAAAAGAAAGGTAGAAACAGTAGAATGTAAAGAAAATCAAACCAGAAAACAAGTTACAAGAACAAATAATAATTCAGATCAAAAGGCGGGCGAATCAGATCCCAAAAACCTAAAATCAACGCGATCTTTTCGCATCGACTAGAAATCAAAGAACATAAAGAAAGAGAACTGCTTTTAATTGGCGGAAAACACCGAGTAACAACAAATCTACAAAGGATTTCAAATCAGAAGCCCTAAAAGGTGTACAACAACAAAGAATTAGATCAGAGAGAGAGAGAGGAAAAGGAAAATACCAGGAGACGAATAAAGAAGCGTTCGAGGAACTGAGACAACGATCACAAAGAGAGGCGTGAGAGAGAGAGATTTGGTGCCTGTGGAAAGTAGGGTTGAGATGGGGACGCAGACGAGTGGGTTACAATGGAGAGAGAGGTTTTAGGGTTTCTGAATATAATAGAGGGTCGCTGTGGTTCGTTTCGGAGAAGGCGGTTTGGGATTTACTTTTTTCTTTTTCTTTTTCTTTTTCTAATTATCTTTGTTTCGATTGAAGTATTTTACTCTTTTTTTAGGAGTTTACGTTGTTACTACTTTTGTACGGATAGGCGGTTGGGGGAGTCCTTGAGACTCCAATCAATGTTGAACATCTTTTTTTGGTCGATCAATCAAAAGTTGAACTTGTTACATAAGGCCATACCCAATAGTTGGGGCTCTAAAAAGGGTTGATAGAGCCCTATTTAGAGCTTCGATGGAATCTTTGAGGCTTTAAAGGAATCACTCCCACAACAGAAGGGCTCTATATCTAGAGCTCTATATTCGATATAATTTTATATACGTATTATTTTTAAAATAAAAAGATTTTATTTGCTTTAATGTATATTATAATATGTTAGTTTTTTTTTGTGAACATTTCAACAACAAAAAATCAAAATTTGGACATGATTTGAAAATCTTTTCTATGAAAAAAAAACTTGATTGTTGACTTGAAAAAAAACAAAGCCACATCGTAAAAAACACAAAAACAAACGCTATCTAGCCTATCTCCTCTCATTGGTCACATTAAATAAATATAAAACAAAGAGAAGCAATCATTGGTCAAGAAGAGAGTATCATGAGTTGCAGTCACAAGGCAAGTCACCAACAGCACATATGGGTTGGCAGCTTTTTCTTTAGGGTCAAGTACAGTAAACCCCCCAACCTATTGGGCCATTTTCAAGTACACCCCAATTTATCGACAAATTACAACTACATACACAACGTCACGAAATATTACAAGCGAGCCCCCTCCGTTAGCGAGATCGTCAGCAAATCTATTATCTGCCTACGTGGCATTTGTTGGACCTATTTTTAATTGACGTGGACTTCCACGTGGACAAATAAATAATAAAATATTATTTTATTGTTTAAATTATTTATTATTGTTAAATTAATTCAAAATTTAGAAAGCAAAAAATAAAAAATAAAAAAAATCTGGCAAAACCTAGAAACATTAACATTAAAAAAAGAAAAAAAAATCTCATCTCTCTTCTCCAACCCAGCCAACATTCAGCTCAAGCAAGCTCACAACAATCCAGGCAGCAACAACCCATCACCATTTCTGCTGCAATCATATTTGCAAACCAAGATTTGGAACCCAACTTAAAACATCAATTACAACAATCCATCACCATTTCATCTGCTAAATATAAAACAATTCACATAACCAAAACCCATAAAATTTAAAGATTGAATTTTTTAAGGAAAAAATTGATCTGATAATCCTTAATCTCCAGAAAAAATAAAAATAGATCTCCTCTCTCTTCTCCTACCCAGCAAATCCTCTCTCCCTCCCGACTCAACCCCACCTCTTGGCCACCTCTCTCCCGTTGCCCACCCCCAAACCCAACTCTCTCTCTCTCTCTCCTTCTCCGTCCTAACCCACCCCAACTTCTCCAGCATAGGCCCAGCCGCCAACCATTATCAAACCTAAACCCCCGCCATCCTTCTCTCCTCCCTCCTCCCCTCGCCCCCCCAAAAAAATCAGATCAACTGGAGACTAGGGATTTGAGCTAGGATTTGAGCCAGATTTTTATTTTATTTTTTTAATTTTGCAGACCCATTTCAACCGCTCCTCCTCCCTCCCTTCACCATGAATACCCATAAACCAAAAACCAAAAACCCAGAAATGGTTCATTATTTGAATATGGACTACGGGTCTGTGGAAAGAGAGAGGGATTTGAGGGGGCTAGCTACCAGATCTGAACATAGCCCAACCCTCAAATCTCTCAACTACCGCCATGGCCTTCCTCCAATCGGTTCTACAGCAGCCACCCCTCCCTCACCCCCAGTAAATTTGATAGCTAGTTACTTGTGTAGATATGTGTTTTCGTGGTTCATGTTGGTTATTGACTTAGGATTAGATCTTCAATTGGGTCTTCGAATACTGGATTTGAAAAAGTCGAAATGTCTTTAATAGATCTGATAAAATTGTCTATTTGATTTGGAATTCAGTAGAGTTTTTTTTCTTTTTCTTTTTTATGGGTTGGGGTGGGGGAGGTTGGGAATGGGCGGAGATTTGGGGATGGGTGGCCTGAGTAAGCTTGGGTGGTGGTTAGGGTGGCTGGGGGCTAGGAGAAGAGGAGAGGTGAGTTCTGGGTTGGGGTGGGGAGGGAGGGAGGAGGAGAGAGAGAGAGAGTTTTTTATGTTTTTATTTTTTTAAAAATAAATATTTATTATTTTGAAAAAATAGATAATATTTTATTATTTATTTGTCCACGTGGAAGTCCACGTCAATTAAAAATAGGTCCAACAAATGCCACGTAGGCAGATAACGGATTTTCTGACGATCTCGCTAACGGAGGGGGCTCGCTTGTAATATTTCGTGACGTTGTGTATGTAATTGTAATTTGTCGATAAATTGGGGTGTACTTGAAAATGGCCCAATAGGTTGGGGGTTTACTGTACTTGACCCTTTTCTTTATGTGGGCACCATTCGGTTTCAGGGGCTTCAACCATGAACATAAATCTGTGTATAGCTCCGGTGGGGCTCCATCATTTAAGGTCCCAAAACTGAACCACTAGGGATGACTGTTTTGCTTCAGTTTCTATATATTGCAACCCAAGGGTGGTGCAACCCACTTTAGAGCCCCCATTGGGGATGGCCTAAGGGAATTCAATCTTCTAAATTTAAAACTATAATATATATATATATATATATATATATATATATATATATTATATATATAAAGCAAAAGGCAAAGAATGGTGAAACATCCAAAAATACCAGAAAATGCCCTTGGTTAATGCAAATATTAAGAATTAAAATTATTCATTAAATGAGGATAATATGATAAATTCACACTTTTTCATATTAAAAAAATTTTAAGTTAAAAGAAAAATTAGATAATGGATCCTCTTTTTATGTAACACAACTACCCATTATCTTTTTTAATTCTAAATAAATTTTTAAATTTTTAAAAAATACCTCTCGCAGGAGCGGAAGCGTGTGCAAAGAGGCTAGTTTAAGTTTAAAGCTCAAAAAATCTGTTTGGTAGGCTATTTTTGAAAATCTAAACCCAAAAATACTCAAATACTTGAAAACAAATAAATAAATAAATAAAAACTTTTTTTCTTTTTTTTATAAATTGTTTTAAAGTTGCATACTAAACAAGTTTTTAATTTTAAAACATGGTTATAGAAGTATTTGCTCCAACAAAAAAAAAAATAACTCTGGAAGTTGTCCTTCCAAAATGTTGTATGACAGGTATAAGGTTAGTAGGTTGTATGAAAGTCAATTGGTTCAAGCTGTGGACACTTGCATCAGCAATAATGGAATTGGGATTAGATGGAATGGAATCATAAATAAAAGCAAACATTCAAAGTTACAAGTCAATGAAAAAGATAACCAATTTTAATAAAGAAAAGTAAAAGCCAATACAATTTTCCCAATCTTTTAATAGCCAATTTGATGTAGCTTCATGTCCTCCTAAGTAACATTTCTCCATATATCTAAAGCTATGCTAGCCCTCCATGCATTAGCATCTTCTCGTTGCTGCTCTTGGGTTTGAACAATATGTTCAAAATTATCTTCTTCATTAACTGGTAATACTAAAGATGAAGAATCGTCTATTGGTTCAATTGGGAATTCATCAGAACGACACTCTTCGAAGAAAGTTATGTAGTGCTACACATGCTAACACAAGCTCTATTTGTGTCTTAAATGGAAATGGAGGTGCTGACTTAAAAATTGTGAACCGCGATTTAAAAATGCCAAATATCTTCTCAATCACATTCTTCAAGGACGCATGGCAAAGATTGAACAATTCATTTTCATTTTGAGGGTCATTAACATGACCTGCAATATCTTGGAGATGATATCGCACACCTCGAAATGGAGCTAAAAATTGACGTTGATTAGGAAATCTACAATCCACTATGAAATATTTACCTAATTATATATACAATATTTACCTAATAAAAGAAGCCAAAGAAATTATCAAACGCTATAAGAGATATGAAATTCTATTCATTGAATCACAAAGTATAAAATAACTAGGAAACTACCAAATAAAACGATTTGTAATTGATTGTACTTACAAATTGCAATGATAGTAAGTGATCCTAAGCAGGGTCCAACAAGTAATACGAGCTTCCCGAAGTCTCTGCCATTGAAACAGTAAATGAGATGATCATCAGCCCATGATGCTTGGTAAATCAGTTTTTAAAACCCCATTCAAAGAACAATTGGTGTATATATATATATATTAAAGGCACCCACCCCATTTACCTTTCTGCAAACCCAGTAACAGGAAAAACGAAAACAAAACCACCACCACCCTGTAATTAAAAAAGAACTCATCTCTGACTCTAATCACAAAAATTCAGAAACTTCTTATTCACAATAAAGCTAGAAGCTTAAAAGAATAATCAAATGTCTTGTGTAGATAAACATTAGGGTGACTTAATAGATAGAGAATAAAATAATGTCTTTTCAAATTTCAACCATAAGTCTTTTTTCTAACCAAAAACGTGGGAAAAGAATAGAAAAACACATGACAATATAATTGGGTTGATAATTGTTTGGAGGTATGGCAATATAATTGGGTTGATAATTGTTTGGAAACGAATAGAAAAACACATGACAATATATATGGCGTCATTTTTGGTTTTCTTTGGGTTTTTGTCAAGTCCAAGGTCTTTGATAAATATTTGGCAGAACTGCTAATAGTAGGAGATATGAAGTGAAGGGCCATAGACACAGATTGTTATAAAAAATATAGTTTTCTTTTTCCGTAAAGCCAAATACAAAAACATTATATTATAAATAACATATAAATAAATTGGAAAACTTTTAAGGTATAATGAAATTGAAGAAAACAAAATAATAGGTAAGTAAAAGGAAAATAAATAATAAATAAGAAGGTGAGTTTGGTACGATGAAGCACGTCAAAGACGTTGTCCTAAAGCCTTTGTAGCCTCCCTACGTGCATGTACTGACGGTCTACAAGATTCCAAGATACGACCCCTTGTACACAAACTCAAGATCCGCTATGAGCACGTTCATAGACGGATATAGGTATCCAAGTCACAGAACCATTGCCAAAATAATAATATAAAGTAGAGAATATATATATAAAGGTAGAAAAAGAGAGAATTAGTTTGTGGTGGTGATTGTGGTATGTGATATTCTAATGGTGTATTGTTGTTGTTTCAAATGTGAAGGAGGAGTGGCCTTTTATAGGCATCCAATAACATGTAACCTTCACCAACCAGAAAATTAAGGGGGTTGTATTCAATTGAGATTTTAATGGATTATTTTGCAGCTTAAAAATCTAGTGGTATTCAAATAGGATTTGTAAGTAATCAATAAAAATCTGGTGGTATTCAATTAGGATTTTTAAATCATAAATACAAATCTGGTGGTATTCAATTAGGACTTTTAAAAGATAAGACAAAGTACCGTGGTATTAAAAAACTTACCGATTTTGAAGTATTTCATTAAATGATGTATTGTGTGGTACTTTTGAGTGGGTGATATAAATACCAAACCCCATAACAAATCTCACCCTCCTATGCCTGATTCTCACGTTCTTTGTTTTTCTTTTGGGAGAAGATGAACAAAAGGAATAATTAGTTTTATGTTGTATTATTTGCTTCAACTCGTTTGAGTGTGTTGCATACGATTCTCTCCTTGTATTTTGCTTGTGAGAGTTAATGGTAGTTTTGCATTTGTAGTTGATGATGGGTGATAGAGTTCAAGCTTGTATAGAAATATAAGTAAAATTATGTAATTGCAATCTATTAAAATCATAAGTAAAATCCTAAGTAAATTAAAATCATAAGTAAAATCATGTAATTGCAATCTATTAAAATCATGAGTAAAATCATATAATTACAAATCCGGGTGAAATCCATTACATTAAAATCATGTAATTACAATCTATTAAAATCTCAATTGAATACACCCCCCTAAGGCATTCAATATAGAAATAAAACCTGAATATTAAATATTTATAACCCCCCACAATAAATAAGATAAAACAACCAAAATAATAAATAAATAAAATGGTTAAATTTTTAAAACCTTTTAAAATTCTAACACAGACCATATACAAACCACTGTTGTGAAGAGCCACTGAGAGAAGACAACATGAGAAGGACCATATACGCAAGAAGACAAAGCATATACAAACATGGCATATAGCAAATAGACCGACCATATACGCAAGAAGACATAGCATGAGAAGGAAGCAATACCTTGTTCACAAAGAGCTGTTCATCTTCTCTAGCGGACAAAAAAAAAAAAACTCACGTGAAAAGTCTGATAGGTTAGGGTGAGATTTGAGATAGGGTTTGTATTTATACTCCCACTAAAAAGTCACACAAATTCCACATTTAAAAAAAATCCTTCGAAATTAGCAAGTTTTTGAATACCAAAAGGCTATTTGTTACTTGTTTAAAGTCTTGATTGAATATCGCTAGATTTGGACACCCTCTTTAAAAACTCCTAATAGTCTTAATGGAATACCACAAAAAGATTATTTAAAGAGAGGGGGGGGGGGGGGGGGGGGTGGGGGTGTTGGGGTGTGTTTTAATAGATTTTTTTGAAGCTTAAAAGTCTAGTGGTATTCAATTAGGATTTTAAAATCATCAATACAAGTTTGGTGGAATTCAATTAGAACTTTTCAAAGATAAGAAAAAGTACGATGGTATTAAAAAACTTATTGATTTTGAGTTATTTCATTAAATGATGTATTGTGTGAGACTTTTGAATGGGTGATATAAATACCAAACCCCATAAAAAATCTCACCCTATTATGTCTGATTCTCATGTTGGTTTTGTTTTGGGAGAAGATGAACAGACACTTGAGAAGATAAACAAGGTTACCGCTTCTCATCTTCTTGATGGTTATTATCTCTTTACATGCTTGTTCTCATATATGCTATCATACCATTTTTTTTGTCACTATTTGTATTATCTATGTTGCTTTGTTGTGGGCACAAGTCTGCATACATACGTTTTTATTTTATACATCTTTCCACTCTGCCAATTTATCAATTAATAAAAAGTGTGGAACAGATAAAGAAGAAGAAACCAACAAAACCCAAATGTGAACTCACTTGTCTAGCAATTTTGATAAAAACCCAAGGAGGGCCTCTAGAACATAAAAATAATCAAGGGTTTGCATACAAATCAAGGTGCACACCTTTTGTATATCATCTAGCCATGTATGTAATTCATTAGCTTCAAGAGAAATTGATCTCTTGGAGTTGAACTCAGAAAACCCATTTTGTATCTTTCTGCTGGCTAACCATAGAGTAAGCCATTTGTGCAGTTGTGAAATTTTTGATTAGGTTGAAGACCTTGTATACCCATCCCGAATCCATATAGGGAGCAAAATATCCATACACATTTGAAGTCAACCCAATCTTTTTGAATGCCAAAAAAAATTACACTAAAACAGTAGGCACAAGCCACACTTTGGTTTAATGCAAAAATTATATCCATCTTATGTTATCTATAGATAAATTGATCCAAAGTAAGCCTTTGTAAACCATTTTTTGAAAAATCTTAATAGGCAGAAGGGGGACAAATGAAGAACGAGAGCAAAAAAGGGGTTAGGGTTTTCTCAGTCCTTGAGAGGGTGGGAAACTAGAAGAGAAGGAAGAAAAAAGCAAGGCAAAAAGCTCAAGAGGATGCTCAAGTGAAGCGTGCGAGTCCAATTATTACGTCTAAAAGCTGGTATGAAGCTATGGTTGCTTGTGTTGGAAAGGTTTTGAGTCGGTTCTTCTCCCCAAAGATTTCACAAGGATTGGGTTACGAAATGCTTGCCACTCCATCTTCTAAACCACACAATGTTGCTAAAAAGATGTCGTTTGAGATCCACGATCCATCATTTGATGAGCTCCCTTGTGGAAGTGCAATTTTTTGCTGCAATTTGCTTCGTTCTCTGTCTTGCATTAATTTCATTCACCCTAATCTTGCATCCTTTTTTCGATCTAATGGCCAAGATCGTCTCAGACTAAATCATTACCCCAGAAGTTGGAAACCCCATTTGCTACTGATGCTTTGGGAGGTACTCGATGCAGATTATAGCAACCCAGACCAGATAACTTCTTTCCCCCTCCTACATCTGTGCATGCATTGGTGGTTAGGCTATGTTTGTAATCATTGTGGGAGCTTCATCTTGGCTATTTATATGAAAATTAAGAACAGCAACCTCCACCACTTACTTTCAGCCCCTAACTTCCCTCTTAATACCCGTTGTCTTTGCTTAAACCTCTCTCATCCCACCATGAGTGCTCAACTTAATGCTAGCTCTTCTCGGATGAAATCCCGTAGTCTGAGTCCTACATCTTGTCCTAGACTCGGGATTAGGGCTTCTGTGGAACCCTCTACATCACATAAGGGCATATTCACTTTCAGGGTGGAAAGAAATGAAACCAAAGTTTCCACCTCTGCTCTTGCGTCTAGTTTCCAAACTCACTATGAAACTTTTTGCTTGGTGGGGAAAGTCTTTGGAATTCCTGTGAATAGCAGAGTTATTAGGCATAGGCTTAAGAGTGAGTGGAAGAACCTGTAAGGGGAGGTCTCTATTGACCATATTGGTCGAGACTGGTACAAGGTGAAGTTTAATTATGAAGCTAATGTTTTATTCGTTTTGGAAAACCGACCTTGGTTTGTCCAAGGTCAGATTTTTACCTTGCAACGCTGGACTCCAAATTTCTCACCCTTCCATGTTGTTGTGACTTCTATTGTGGGTTGGGTCAAAATCCTCTTTCTACCTCTTCATTACAAAGACCCTGAGGTTCTCTATGATTTGGTCTCTATCCTCGAAGACCCCATAAGTGTGGACTTGCAATCTGCTGAGGGTAAATAGAGTATGTTCTAGTTTTGGGAGAGGATCCCCAAGAAATTAGAATTTTTGTGAGTTATGAAGCCCTCTTTGCGATTTGTTTCTATTGTAGCCAGAAAATGGAACGCAGTCATATCTGCCCTGTCAAAATCTCAAACAAAAGCTTTCTGCAAGTTGAAAAATTGGAGAATGAGCCTAATGTTTTCCCTAGGGACTTAGTCCTTGAGGTTGAAAAGCAACAAAAATTAGCTAATGATGTCATACTGGTGTTCCCATAGCCTATAACTATGGATTCTTTTGCGGAGGAAAACTCTAATCAGGGTGAGAAATTGTCCACTAAGGTGCATGACCCGGGGTGGATTGTTGTGGCTACCCGTAAAGGCAAAGCCAAAATGCTAGAAAGGGATGGGAGAACCTTTAAAGAAGTGGCCAAGGGAATCAAAATGTTGAAGGTGGTGGGTCCTATGATGCTGGGGTCAAGTTTTCTCCAGCTGATCTGTTGAAATAAAAAAATTCATTGTTAGCAAACTTAATTCTGGCCCAAGTGTAAAGAAGTTGGGCTCATGTTGCTAAACTAGTTTAGGCCCAAAATGAATTAAACATTTTTTATCTAACATGATCATAATAGCAAGGGGAAGGGAAGAGCTGTTGTGATTGCCCCTGCCCAATCCTAAGAAGGCAGCAGTGCCTTCATTGGCTTTGCTTATAAGAGTCCCAAAAAGAGAGCTCGTGATGAGGTGGAAGTGGAAGAGAATTCTGTTCCAAATGTCGAGATTCAAGGTGAGTATCTGAGGGAGACTGAACCCTCGGTTGGTAACACCCCTAGCCCCAATCCATGAAGCTACTTTCCTGGAATAGCCGAGGCAGTGCTTGGCCTGGCTTTATGTTGCAAGCCCTTTTTTATATTAGTACGTTAAGTTTAAATGTTTTGTGTATTTTGGATTCCAGAGCCTCTAGGGTTAGAGATGAGGTTATTGCTCATAGGCTAGGTTTTGACGATTTCTTTTGCATCCCTGCCCTTGGTTAGTGTGGAGGGATTATCTTAATGTAGAATTCATGTTTTATTAATATAACTATTTTAGATTACCATGAGCGTTTTATTCATTGCCATATTCAGGATATTATTGACCATAAATATTGGAAGGCTACCTTTGTCTATGCTTATCCTCATAAACAAAAACAAAAACAATTGTGGATTGATATCTTTGGCCTTAAACCTACGGCTTCTGAACCCTGGATTCTTATGGGGGACTTCAATAATATTTGTGCCCCTAGTGAAAAATTAGGTGGCTATACTACTTTGCTTTATTCTTTGGCAGATTTTAATGGCTTTATAAATGACTGTGAAACTATTTCTCTTAGTGCTGCCGGTATTCCCTTTACTTGGTGTAATTGTCATAGAGACAATTCAGTCATTTATTAGAGACTTGATCGTGTCTTAGTAAATCCCAATTGGTTGAAACGTTATCCCAATTGTACTCTTCATAATCTCCCCATTCGTAGATCAGATCATAGTCCAATCTTTTTATCGTGCCAGTCTAGGAAAAGAAATAACCCTAGAGCCTTCAAATTCGAAGCCATGTGGTTATCCCACCCGGATTTTCATCATATTGTTCTTCAAGCCTGGAGTTTGGATTACCAAGGAAATTCCTCCCAACAAGTTAATACTTGTTGTCGAACTTTCCAACAGCTCCTTAGAAAGTGGAATCGTGAGGTTTTTGGTAATCTCTTTCATAAAATCAATTCTCTTCAAGAGGAGCTACAGATTATCCAGGACTAGTTAGCTATTAAACCCACTGACTCCTACATGATGAATAAAGACCGCAATATTAACCAAAACCTAAAGTAACTTCTCGAGCAAGATGAGCTTTTTTATGCCCAAAAGCTATGACCAATTGGCTGAATTTAGGGGATAAGAACACTCACTATTTTCATACTCAAGCCCTTAAAGAGAAACCAAATCTTGAAGCTCAAAGACTGTCAAGGAAACTGGGTGGAAGATGAGAGCCTTGTCCAATTGATTGTGGATGCCTTTAAAAAAAGGTTTATAGCCTCTAATGCCCCTAGTCAAAGCTCTCTTAATAGTTACATTGAGGTCATACAACCCTGCATTTCTGCTTCTGATAATGATAGTCTATTAGCTCCCGCGTTTGATTTGGAATTGCATAATGTTGTTAAAAGCATTGGTGCTCTTAAAGCTCCGGGTCTGGATGGGGTGCATGCCATTTTTTACCATAATTGTTAGGATAATACAAAACACCTTCTCAAAAATTTGGTTGATGACTTCTTTAATCACAACATATCTTTGAAAGAAATTAACCATACCAATATTGCTCTCATTCTCGAACTTACAAAATCATTAATAGGCTTAAACCCATCCTCTCTAAGTGCATATCCAAAAGTCAAGGTGCCTTTGCCCCTAGTCGGTCTATCTTTGATAATATTTTGATTGCTCATGAATTATTTAATGATTTCACACGAAGGAAAGGCTCTAGAGGATCCATGGCCGTCAAGCTTGACTTGGAAAAAGTTTATGATGTTCTTGATTGGTCTAATATTAAGGCTTGTCTCCTCCAATTTGGTTTTTATGTCGGGTTGTGTGATAGGATTATGAATTGTATTACTAGTACATCATTTTCGGTTTTAGTTAACGGCTCCCCCTCGAGCTATATCACCCCTTCTAGGGGCATTAGACAAGGGGACCCTCTTTCCCCCTACATCTTCATTTTATGCATGGAGCCTTTTATTAGGCATTGTAATACTCTAGCTCTTGCCTCCAAGACTAATGTGGGCATTTTGTCCTTGCCAAGAGGTTTTCGTATCTCCAATTTGGTTTTTGTAGATGATTGTTTAATCCTTGCCAAAGCTACTCCTGTGGATGCTAGAATCATTAATAAGTTGTTATTCTATTTCTCTGAAGTGTCTGGTCAGAAAGTTAATCTTCATAAATCTACTGTGTATTTCTCTAACAATGTTACAACTAGCTAAAGATCTAACCTTAGTAGCATTCTGCAAATTCAACACGAAGCCACCATTGGTCGTTACCTTGGGATCAGTAATATTGTCTTCTGGAAAGATCCTCTCAATGCCAAAACCATGATTGAAAGAATTAAGGGTAAGTTTGCTAGTTGGAAGGCTCAAACCTTGTCTCGGGCAGATAGGCTCACTTTGATTAAGGCAAGTGTTTCTGGCATCCCTAACCATACCTTATCTTGCTTTAAATGCCCTCTTGAAGTTAATACAAAAATGAACTCTACATGTAGGAAATTTTTCTGGGGCAACCAAACAAAAATCCCTCCTGTCTCTTGGAAAGAGATCTGTGTTCCATGGGAGGGCTTGGAGTAAGATTGGCTTCCCAATTTAACAAGGATGCTTTAGCCAAGCTCGGTTGGATCTGTCTCACTAATGAATCTAATTGGTGGACTCATATTGTAAGACTAAAATACCTTTAAAAGGAAAATTTCTTAGCCCTAAAAAAGAAGGCTTCTCATTCCTCAGCTTGGCAAGCAATTTTAGATGCAAGATTTGTTCTTAGCCTGGGTATCAGGTGGACTGTGGGAAATGGTAAGTCCATTCTTTTTTAGACTACCCACTGGGTTTTTCCTTTCCCCAGTCTTAACCTAATTCCTAGTACCCAAAGAAGCTCTCTTAACCTCCAGCTAGTTGTTGCTGATTTTTAACTGATCAACGTTGGAATTTAAATAAGCTTAAAGAGGGTGTTGACGAAGATATTCTGGACAAAATTATTTCTATCCCCCTTCCTCTAGCCCCCTTGGAAGATAAATTAATTTGGGGCCCTAACCCTAAAGGAATTTTTACTATTAAAAGTGCTTATAATATGCAGGTGCATGATGAAATTTCTTATCCTCAAGCAGCGCTTCTTAAGAAAATGTGGGGGCTCACTATCCCCCCTAAAGTCAAGATTTTCGCATGGTTACTTATTAGGAAAGGACTTCAAGTGTAGAGTCATTTGCACAGATTTCTCCCCCACATCAATCCGGAGTGCCCCCCATGCAACTCCCACAGGGAAACCATTAATCATTTGTTCTCTACTTGCCCTTTCACTCAAAGTATTTGGAGCTGCACCAACATGGTTCCTATGACTACCTCAAATTTTGATTTTCTCACTTGGCTGGGCACACTCCTGGCTTGTTCAACTTCTAATGGCCCCAACATGCTCTCTAAAGCTCTACTCTTATGTTGGCAACTTTGGGAAGTTAGAAATAATCTTATTTTCAAAGATGTTACCCCCCACCCTGTTCGTGCTCTCACTGTGGCTGGGAAAGTTGGCATGGAGTACTAGCACCAAAATTTCAAGCGTGTGAAGGGTCCTAAAGCCCCTCTTCGCATTAAATGGAAACCTCCCCCATGGGGTTGGGTCAATTTAAACTTTGATGGTTCTGTCCGTAATAACTCAGCTGCTTCGGGTTTTGTTATTCGAAACTCTGACGGCCATGTATTGTTGGCTGGAGCCAAGAACATTGGTGACAACACTATCTCTGTGGTTGAATGCATGGCTCTACGTGATGGCCTCGCTTATCATTGATTGTCTTAATCAGGCTGCGGATCCGCCGTGGAGTATTTGCACCTTAATCCATAATATAAAGCTTCTCATTTCCTTTTGCGTAGCTCTATCGTTCAATCATATCTACCGCGAGGCAAACTTTACAGCGGATGCCGTTGCTAACTTGGGCCATGGGCTGACCCTTTCTAAGTTGTGGGAGACGAGCTTGCCTTTGAATTGTTCGGTTCCTTTCTTTTTCGACCTTTTTGGGCCTGCGTGCCCGCGTAGTTTTTGCTTGTAATTTCCCCTTTTCACATTTTTTTTTTATAAAAAAAAGCCTTTGTAATTTGATTATACCCACACCCACTCCCCCTCATTTCTCCTGTCATCTGCTACCCAAACTCCTTAAAAAATTAAAGCCATTGATTAATGCTTAATTACAAGCATATATGAATTTTTTTTGCTTGTGATGCCCCTATAATTTGACTTGCATGAAATGAAAATGAATTTATCAAGCGTATATTTTCTTTTCGTTGAAGTTTATCAAGTTATATATGCAATGATATTTATTACATATTAATAAAAGTCTAATCTTTACTTTTGTTTGCTCAGATTAGTGTATCATTAAAAGAAGATTGAAGCATACTTTATTTGCTCAAAAGTATCTAGGTAACTAGTGTAGACAAGATATAACAAGGTTTCTAAAAAACCCTAGTCGCACTTTAGTCCCCTTTCTCCTTGCCGATTACCAACCGCAAGGAAGCTAAGGGGGGGAGGTGTTCACTGCCCCTTTTCCCCTCTGCCCATCTTCCCCTTCCTCTCCTCATCTCCCCTTCTTTTTCTCCCATCTTTTCCCTTCCTCTTATCCCCTCTTCTCCTCTCTTTCCCCTCCCCAGATAGTCTAGATATGTTTGGATCTAGGTATGTTTGTCTGTTTGTTTTGTTTGATTGTTTTTGCAGTGTTCTATGTGGTTGGTGTTGTCTTTGTCTTGACGGCCGCGACAGTAGTGACGCTGGAATGTATCTCTCCTTAGGAGAGTTGTGATACTTGGTGGTTGATGTTTTGTCTCTGTTTCAATGGCAGAGGCAACAGCGACCGTGGTACTAGTTTGTTGGGATGATGTGCTCTTCTCTAACTGCGCTGACCAGCCCTAATTCGACAACCCTAAAACCTTAATAGAAAAAATATATCATTACATCAACCACAACCACCAAATCGACAAGCCTAATTTTAAAAAAAAACCATAAATTTAATTTAGAATAAACCCTAAATTCAAAGGAAGATGATGCCCTCACCTTTGACTGATATGAGAGAGAAACTCACAGAAGAAATCGCAGGAGAGGAATAGATGTTGTCAGCGATCAGAAACTGAGACTGAGAAATATAGAAAAATCGAAATAAGAAGAGAGAGCAAAGAGAGAGTTAGCGGAGCAAAGAAGCGACGGGGAAAAAAAAGAACAAATAAGAGAGAGAGAAGCTGACCTGCCGCTGCGTGCAAGGCTGGAGGCGGCGCGATGGCTAACTAATCGATTGAGAGTGAGAGGATCAAAGTAGAGAAAACAGAAGATAGATGGTTGTGGTGCTGGTGCTATGCGAGGATTTAAGATCAGAGGGAGGCGGGTCGAGAGAGAGAGGCGTCGCAGCCTCTTAGGTCAAAAACGAAAAGAAAAATGAAAACATAAGATAGAAGAGAAGACTGAGAGAGAGAGAGAGAGAGAGAGAGAGAGAGAGAGAGAGAGAGTCGAGTGCGATGTGAGGGTAACAGGAAAAAAAAAATTGTAAGGGATCTGCTGCAAGCAGTCTCACACTTCCTCTTTTTTTAGCCAATCACACCACGCCACGTGTAATATAAATATATATTTAAATATCCAGCGGTTCGGTTCAGGTCCACCGGTTCTGAAAAAATTAGAACCAAGAGCCGAACCATGGACCTTCAATTCAGTTCAGGTTCATGGTTGACTTTTTCGGTTTAGTCAAAAAACACTATTTTTTGGTTTGGTTCGGTCGGTTTGATCGGTTTATCGGTTTTTATGCCCACCCCTACTATGGTATGCCTTGCAGTTTGTGTAGGTGTCAAAGTACCATGATTTTGCTCATAGAAGGCTTTTTTTGACAGTTGGGATGTTCTGCAGTCCTCTCATGTAGGTCTACTGTGTTGGTCTATAGTTGCGGTTCTCGTCGGAGGTCTATGTGTTAGTTTTCGTTTTTGATTTGTTCTTTTATTGTAATGGTCCAAAGTTACCTGAATTGGACTCTCTTGTTAGTCCATGACATGTGTAGTACTCTTTTCTCCCCAGGGGTTTGTCCCAAGAGGTTGTCCTAGGAAGGTTTTAACGAGGCCATTGTATCATGTCGTTCTTTGTACGTCTTTGGTTCTATGAATGAATTCTCTTTCTTAAAAAAGAAAAAAGAAAAAAAGAGTATCCAGGTAACTACACACCTAATGGCATTTTCTCATGTGCTTATTTGGCTCTATCATTGTTGTCGTTTACTTGTTCAATGGCGGAGCCTTGTTAAGGCCTAAAGGGGCCCGGCCCCGCCCCCCACCAAAATTTTTTACTCCATTTAATATTTGGTCTTTCTTTCCTACACATTTAGGAAGTCTATGTAATAATAAATTGGTTGTGGCCCCCTCACAAAAGAAAAGATGCGTTCTCTCTCTTTACAAGTAAAAGAGTAATGCTCCGTTTGGATAAAGGAATTGCCAATTACATAGAATTCTAAAATGACGGAATTTAGATTTCCGTCATTTCAATTTCTGGCAATTGAAGATTTCAGTGTTTGGATTTATGTATGCCGGATTTTGTAAATGACAGAAATTGAAAATTTCAATGTTTGGATATCTCATGTAAATTATAAATGACAGAAATTAAATATTTCGAAAGAAAAAAAAAACTGATAACCGACAGAAATTAAATTATAGCACATGCTTTGAGTTGTTCATTTTCACTAAGACTTGGTACTGCTTGTACTTTAGCATATACCTCTGCTGGATCAAGGTTCTTAGTATCAGCACGGACTTCAAATGATAAAGCCATTCCAGCAATCGAATCAACAATAACATCTTTGACAGAACTCTTTTCTTTGTAGGAAGAATATCAGAAGAATTTGATGCACAATTTCTTCTCTTTTGACCATTTGTTGATGTTGGTGAAATATCATCAATAACATGAATATCTTCTAAATCTTGTGTATCACCATCCAAATCAACATAATCAACTACATCAGTAGAATTTGATACACAAGGTATTGCTGAATTAATATCATCAATCAGCTTTAAGTCAATATTTCCATGTGATTAGAACTAGAAGCAATCAAGATCCTGATACTGCTTTTTCACTTGCCAAAAGACCAATGACTAGAGAAATTAAAAGGGCTTCGTTTAAAAAGTTGCAAACAAAAGTATAGGAATAAACGATTAAGATTATGAGGGTATTAATGACTTGTTTTAGATGAAGCTAACAACTACAGAGCAAGGCGATAACACAAAGTGATAAAGCTAGCAAACAACTACAGAGTGATTAATGACTTTTTTTTTTTTTTTTTTATGAAAAGTTTGGCGTTTATTTATTTATTTAAGTTTTGGCTCCATGGAAAATTTGAATTCCCGCACTATGAAAATTGTGAAATGACGTCTATTTTGGTGGAAATTAAACTCGGGAATTTGATGCCTCAATTTCCATGATTTTTTCCGTGCGTCATTTAATAAATTCCTCGCTTAAGTTGCCAAACAAGGGAATTGTCAATTTCTTCTCTTAAATTCCCGACTTTTAGCTAAATTCCGAGTTATTTTTCCGCATCCAAACGGAGGGTAAGTGATTTCTTTACAAAATAGAAAGAATAAGTAATTTTGGGGCCCACCAATATATTAATAAAAAATAAAAGTAGCCAATCAAGTAAAGTTTCAAAAAATCTCCTTTATAAAATAGGAAGTAGACTTTCTCACAGACTCTTTGATTATATACATTAAAAAGGAAATTGCAAAAAAGTTTAGTATTGACTCAATTATAGATGGTTTTCGAGATATGAAAGAACGACGAGTGTTATTTTGATACCTAATTAAAGAAACAATTGTTTTCTGCCTTGTATTTTTCCAAACTTTGTTAAGGTTGAAAATTTGAAATTTTTTAATGTCTTTGTTGACCAACGCGAATCTCGCGGCCTGGTGCTCCGGGCCGAGGGGATTTGCGTCAACACGGGTTGTCCTTCTTTGGTGCGGTGCGGTTGTACGCGGGCGTGCCAGCACAGTTTACCGTGTGTCTAAGTATGAGTTGATTGGGTGAATAGATGAGTAGTGCGCCTATTTAAGTCTAACTTCTAATCCGAGCGACTGTGGCCGAGAGAGGAACTGATCTTGGCCATTAGGTTCACGGCTTGAGCTACAAGGTCGTTAATGGTGATGTTGATGGTGGTTTTTAGGTGGTGCTCCGGCGCGTCGTTGGGTGGCGACGGTCGTATGATATATGAAATGAACGAAAGAGTAACAAAGATGGTGCTCTGGCGCCTTGAAAATCAAGGGTCGTATGATATATTGATGAGTGGATTTTCCTACAAACTGCCGCTACTCCTAAGAAAGTTGGTAAAAGTATTGAAAATACATTACAAGAAGATAAATGACAGGAAAATATAATCTGCTCCGTGGGAGGTTTATGTTTGGTGTTGAACCCTTTAAACGTAGTTGGAGCCTGGTATTTATAGGGATGGTCCTGAGAAGACAATGAGGCTGAAAATCTGCATGGTGAGGTTGGTCAAAGCTAGTGGGTAGTCGAATCGACATTTGGGAATGTGAAACATGGTGGTGTGACCCCCATAAACCCCGGCCGCCACCCTGATGGTGGGCTCTACGTCTTGGGCCTTGGAGGAGTATTTAATGCCCTGGTCTGGTGGTTGGTGACTTAATCTTACAAGTCGTGAGATTTTCGCACCTAATCCCTGATTTTACTCGCCATATCCTAACTTCAATCACTTCCTCTCTTCTCCTGCACATTAAATGCTCTTACGTGACGTGGGTCTTGATGTAGTTAGAGGCGTTACTTCATTAAATGAGGCGTGAGACCTTGACGCCACATGGCGATGCCGCTTGACTTTCCTATCTTGACCGTGTATCTGGGGAGTTATACTTCCTTTGTCCTCGGCCAGTATCACCGAGGCCGTGATAACTGTGCCTTATAAGCTCACCTTTGTTTTTAACGAAAGAAATCGAACAACGACTTGTGGCCGTGGGTAGGCGCTAGGGCCGAGAGGAAGTTCCTTCAGTCAGCTTCATCTGCCGAGATTTATTAGGCACAAACAGTCTTATTTGGTTTATATGTTGGCCCCGCAACTATACTTGTTTACATGTTTGATGTAAAGTTGTGAGAATTATGTGTGATATATGATATGGTAGTAAAAGAAGTTTTTCTTACATGTATGATGTAGTAAAATGAAGGATTCACAACAAGGAAATGACAAAGGAAAAAGCAAAAGTTCCGATAATTATGAACTTTGGACCAAGGAAGAAAGTGATTTCCTGTTAGAGTTTTTGATTGATAGTATTAGTCGAGAATGTCATCATAGTAATGGGTCAATAAGTAAGCAAAAAATAGAAAAAAGAGTATTTCCTCACCTAAATGAGAAAACTGTCTCTTAAAACATATAATAATGGGTAAACTGCCGAATTGCCCCCATGAACTTGTACATAACTATCAATTTACCCATAATCTTTTTTTTATATAGTAAATTAAGGGCTCGAATTAAATTTTATTATCAATGTTCCCCCCACAGTCAAAATTCTCACATTTCATTCATTAATCCATCCATTTGAGGGTTATTTTGGTCATTCCCAAGTGGTTTTAATTACCCAGGGTTAAATAGGTCAGTTCTCACACTTCACACACTTCTCACATGTCGCTCAGTTTGTAGGGTTGGAAATGGACGAAATTGAGGGCTGGAAAGGGACGAAATCGAAGGTTGGAGAGGGACGAAATCAAGGTAATCTGAAAGCTTTTTCATAAAGCTTCTTTTGGCTATGTCGATTCGATGCAACATGAGTCTAGATGTGTGGATTCTAACCATTACAAAACCCAAACACCCATCCCTTTCTAACCATTACAAAATGTCAATTACCCATCCATTTCTAATCCTTACAAAATGGCAAGCACCCATTCCTTTATAACACTTACAAAATGCCAACTATCCATCCCTTTCTACAGCTACCCATTGGTGCCTTTATCTTCATTCAAAGTCAACCACATAATAACCCCAAACATGCACAATGACACCCAAAACCATGGTTTTTCAGCTTCGAATTCCCTTTTTTTTTCTTTTTTTTTTCCTGCTTCCAACTTGTTAATTCTTCTAAACAATCTTGGATTTATTTGCTTAGATCTATTGCATATAACAGGGTCACCCCATTCCCACATTTGACAACGATTCTACAAAGACAAAGTTTTAAAACTTGGAAACTCAAAGCTACAAATTTTAACCCCAAACTTCAAAATTCAACTCACCCGCGCACAAACATAAAATCTTCGTCCTGGATGTGTAGAGGTCCAAGAAGTCTAAATTTTTGCAACCCTCCCATAGTAGCAGACCCGTGATGGCAACATCCATGAATTGCTGTCTTCGAACTCCGAACTCCCTTTGTGTGACCCATCAATGCTGCCAGGTAAGTTTGTCCTCATCTATCTTTCTCTCTCTCTCTCTCTCTCTCTCTCTCTCTTTCTCTCTCTCTAGATAGAGGGAAATTGCTAGAAACAAATGGAAGACCAATCTTGGAGGTAAACCTGGCAATATTGCACACGACCTGTTAACACGACATGAATTCGCACGAAATTATCCGTATTTGGGTTCAGCTTAATGGGTCGGGTTGAAAACGGATGAACCCGTTAGCCACCCGTTAAGCTAACGGGTCGTGTTGAGTCAAAAATGGGTTAACCCGTTAGCCACCCGTTAAGGAGGTTAATTTTATAATTTTGTAAAATATATATTTTTTCTTTTATTCTTCCCCTTTTCCTCTTTAGTTTTCTTCTTTCCTTTTTGTCTTTTTCTTCTTTCCCCATTTCCTTTTCTTCTTCCTCTCGTTCTTCTCTTCTTCTCTTATGCTCTTTTTTGGTCAAGATTCTCTTCTGCTCTTCTTCTCTCCACTCAATAGACTCCGCCAATCTAACCACCAGGGATCAAGGACGAGGTATCTGGGTCGGTCCACATAGGGTAATCGATTCTAGAGTTGTTGGTTTTGGTTCTCTCAGTCAATTTTGAATTTTCTTTCTTCCTCAGTTTATGTAGTTGTTGGGTTTTAAAATATCTGTGAGAGAGATATATACTGTTTTGGGGTGAGAAGACTGAAATGAAGAGGGAAAGAGAGAAGAAAAGTTAGGGTTGGGGTTTGGGGAAAAAAGACAGAGAAGGCGTGTTGGCTGGCTGGGTAGAGAAGCCGTGCTGTGATAGTGTGTTTTTTTTTCTTTTCTGGTTTTTCTTAATGGGTTAACGGGTCGTGTTGAATATTCGCGAATTGTAACGGTTCGTGTTTGGGTCTAGTATTTGTCACCTGTTAACTTAACGGGTTGACACGAACACGACCCGAAACCCGTTAATACAACCCGTTTGCAAGGTCTACTTGGAGGTGCAAAATGAGAAGTGAGGTTCACCTGGGTAATTCAATCCAAGCAGAATGACCATAACAACCCTCAAAAAAGAGTCAATGTGAGTCAAATGGACAGATTAATGGATGGAATGTGGGAATTTTGAATGGTGGAACATTGATAATAAAATTTAATTCGAGCCCTTAATTTATTATAAATAAAAAAATCAAAGGGTAAATTGATAGTTATGTATAAGTTCAGGAGGTAATTCGACAATTTACCCTATAATAATTACATGAGAAAATGAGATGGTATAAGAAGCAACATGACAAAATGACCAAAAGTGAATTTTTACGATTTTTTTTTTGTCTTTTTAACTGTCAATTGGTTCGGTCAGACTGACTGTCTGGAACCGTGAACAGAGCAGATCTAGGCCGGTTCGGTCGGTTCTTCAGTTTAGCGGGTAGATTTCCCAGCCCTAGTTTGTTGCTTACCGCGCCAAATCACACTATTCCTTCTTCATTCACGAACACCGACTGCAACCAAGAAGACCTAACCCTTAAAAAAAAGGTAGACCGTAACAATTTTACGCGCGATCCTCTCCCTGTACAGTTGGGCCTGTAAAAAATGAGAAGCAAAAACGAGACTAAGCGTTCTAAAGAATCGTCATCAGGTATGTTTCTACGTTCCGACGAGAAAGTCGTTTTGTGTTTTCTTGTTTGGTTCTGTTTGGTTTTTTGTCTGGTTATCATTTACTTGAATTTGGGTTTTAATTGTGTTGTGGCATTCTTGAACTTGTAAATATTTCCCTTTTTTTGGAAAAAAATTGTTTTAGTTAACGAACGAAGACGCGGTTAGATTAAAATGGTTGTGTGAGTGTGCTTGATTTGAAGAGTGTATTGAGTTCTGCGGGTTGATTTCGTTTTGTAGTGCAATTTGGTATTTAAGTTTTCATATATATTACTGTTTGTTTGGTTGCTGAGAACTTGAGGGAAAAAGAGAAAGTGAATTTGCAAATTTTTATTTATCTTGGTGAGGTAGAATTGGATTGAACATTAGTGTCCACTTCACCAGATGCAGCAGCAGTTCTTGGCTTAGTTTAGTTGAGTGTTTTTATTTGGAACAAATAGCAGAAGCCACTTAGAGTAATTTAATGGAAATCCCCAGTTGTGTGGAACCAAAGCTGTTGTTGGTTTAAACTGTGCTTTGCTTAGGGAGTCTTAAAAAGTTGTGTCATTGATTGAAGTTAATACTTAATCTTGATTTCAGGAACTCTTGCCGATGTATCACTGGAGGCTGTGGGCAAACTTCTGAGGCGTTGCAATAAAACTGGGAGAAAAAAATTTGAGAATAGTCTGCGTCAATGTGATTCAATTGGAAAGGTTTGCCCGTTTATTTTTGTTATGAGCACACACGTATGTGAAAATTAATTTTTTGACATTTGGAGGCTTTGTCTTATGTTGGTTGTATTTCAGCCAGAGTGTGGGGCAAAAAGAGATGAAGAAGATGTGGATTCAAGAGTCAGAGGGAATACTTTGGAAACTGCGGGTGGTAGTAAAGATGCAAAGAGAAAGGTCTCTTGGGAAGAGAAAGTTGATCGGGAAAGCTTTCAGTGCAGTTTTACAGACACTAGGGAAGAACTGGATGACTCAGATTGGGAAGATGGCCCAGTTCCCATTTTAAATTCCGTGGGCGATCAAGAAGTGACTATTGAATTAAATGAGACACCAGATTCTACAAGAAGGAAACGTATTCGTCGGGCTTCTGCTGAAGATAAGGTGAATTACAGATTTTCATGTGGAATTTGACATGGCATTTTGTTTCATTATACCTTCCTTTTGTCATGACTCAATGCCAAAAGGGTTTGAAGTTCTCTGGTTTTCTTGCAGGAATTGGCTGAGCTTGTTCATAAGGTTCATTTACTTTGTTTACTTGCACGGGGAAGATTGATTGATAGAGCTTGTGATGACGCTCTTATTCAGGTAGGTTGGTTTTGGTAAATAATGATCTTAATATTTGCTACATGAACTTACATGTTGAATTTATCAAAGAAAATAAAAGATACCACTAACATTAAATGTATAGCTTGTGACGATGCTCTTCTGCAGGTCGTTGTTTCTTGTATAGTATGATAATTGTTGGCATTGTCATCCTGATAATCCGAGCATCTCAAAAGTCCATTGTTACTTGTATTATTGTTTTTCATTTTACCATAACATAACAGTGATAACACTAATTACAAAAATTGGGCCTTGTTTGCGGTCTTCTATTCTTAAAAGCTACCTATGTGGCAGGCTACTTTACTTTCTCTTCTTCCAGTACACTTGCTGCATTTATCAAAGGTTGCAAAACCTACTGTAAAGGATTTGCGTCCCCTAGTCTTTTGGGTATGGCTTTAATTTTACTTTATTTTCTTGCATTATGCATCCTGACTTTGTTTGTAGATTAATGGAATACAACTGTTCTATCTTGTTTGATTCGTTCACATCTAATTCGCAGTTTCAAAATAACTTCTGTGTTAGAAGTACAAGTGTGAGCAGATCATTTTGTTCGGCTCTGGCTTTTGCTCTCGAAACCCGTGAAGGGACTCAAGAAGAGGTCAGTTTTTTCTAATATCATTTCACAAGGGTTTTTAAATTTGACTGAATTTCTTTGGATTCAATTATCTTTTGTAGACCTAGTCACTAGTTGTAAACTGGTACCTATGAACTATTGGAGTCTGATAAAAAAGTTAGTCTACATTTATGACTGATATTCTTTTATTATAATGGTTGCATTGTTTTCTGTAAGTTAATTAGTGCTCTAAGAATATCATTTTTGTTGCAGATTGCTGCGTTGTCTGTGGCACTCTTTAGAGCTTTAAATCTGACAACCCGGTATGATATCTGTTATGACAAAACTGAGAATATTGTATTGTCCTTGCTGATAACCAGTGCTTTTGAATATAATTATCTTTTGTCTAAATTTTCAATGTGGTGATTTTTCTGGAGTGAAAAGAGAGAAAAAATCATTCTTATTGAAGACTTTCTCCTTAAGGTTTCTTGCATGCTTCTTCAGCTTCTCCTCATTGAAAATTGGACTACAAAAAGTCCCCTAAGATTTCTAAGAATATTGCTGTCTGTTTTGTTGTTTTTTGAAATGAGGATGACCTTCTTTTAAAATGTCAAGTCAGTATAACTTACATTTCTAGAAGCTGATATCTTTAGTGAAGCAGAATATCCTTGTACCCATCATTCCATTATAACATTTGATAATTTGTTATAGAAAATTTCAATTTTGCTTTCCATATCTGATTTGTCACATAGAAGATCGCGTGGAGCAATCACTTAGAGTGCTATTGATTTCCTAGAAACTTTGTAGGAAGGCATAATTTGAGCTTTAGAGGGGAGTATTCTTGCACACTGGAATTTTGAAGTGAGGATATTGATGATCTAAGAAGTATAAAAATCTTAGCCCCTTTTAAATATTTGGTTGATGACTTGATAGCACTAGATTTGCACATACAAAATATCAATACTATATTTTTCACTCTTGTCTGTTGGTTGCTTGGCAGGTTCGTGTCCATTTTGGATGTTGCCTCCTTAAAACCAGATGCTGACAAGACTGAATATTCTAGTGAAGATGGAAGCAGATCAAGTAGGGGAATATTCAGTACTTCAACTCCAATGGTGGCTAGAAAACAGGATGTCTTTGTGTCTCTTGGTAAATCACCTTCATGTAATGAGAGAGACAATGTCTGTGGAACTTCTCAGATGGGTTCATGCAGAAGTAAGGACTGCCACCCAACAAGTAACAACACTCAGCCCAAAGGTTCTTGTAATGCTTATGAGGTGAATGATAGAATGCTAGACACATTAGCTTGTGGGGCACATGATGATATCTCTGAAGCAGTCCTTAATAAGAAATCACAGGGATTAAAGAGGAGAGGGGATCTTGAGTTTGAAATGCAGTTGAAAATGGCACTTTCTGCTACAGCAGCGCCAACTGCAGATAGAGAAATGGGTTCGGGTGTGAAATACTTGAATGGTAATGAAAATTTCTCTTACTCAAAAAGAATGAAAAGAATTGTTAGCGAAGAATCACGAAACTCGTCCCAGAGTATCTCTACTGCAGTTGGATCGAGAAAAGTAGGTTCTCCTTTGTATTGGGCAGAAGTTTACTGCAAGGGGGAAAACTTGACTGGAAAGTGGGTGCATATTGATGCTATTAATGCAATTATTGATGGAGAGCAGAAGGTTGAAGCTCTAGCTGCAGCATGCAAAACGTCTTTGCGATATGCTGTTGCTTTTGCTGGGAATGGGGCTAAAGATGTGACTCGCAGGTTATTTCATTGTCTTTGATTTTATCTATATTCACCATTACTATTATGCTATGCAGTTACTTTAATCTAATTGTTGCGTACTTTTTTACACACTATCAACTTCCTACCAGCTTTGTGCTGCTGCAAAATGTGAGTCCATACCATGGGTTGCATGTTGTTTAAATTCGTTGTTCCTGAGCTGGGACTGATTCCAGATGCCATGGTAGTGCTTAGACATGCTTCAAGTTTCTTGATGCAATTCAGAATGCATAAATGGACTAAATTAAAGTCCTGGTATGGATATTTTGAGTTCATATGTAAAAAATCGTCCTTTTCTTCTTCTTTTAAACATCTGATCATCTGTTGTGCGCATCTGCACTATAGGATGTGAACCCATGCTATTCACTCCGTAATGGTTGCAAAAAGAAAAGGCTCCTGGGGTATTATGATGTATCACTGAAAAAAAAAGTGACCGAGGGTACTTGATTTCTTTTTGTCATTTGTTTACTAAACATGATTTCTATTTGACATCATAAATCACCAGAACCAATGGTCATCGTGTTGTATTATTTTTCTGGCTTTCTTTCTTCTCTATGTCTCTCTCTTTCTCCTTCTCGCCCTGAGTGTGTGTGTGTGTGTATGGCCTGCTCAGACACCAACACAACATTATAGACGGGAGAAAATTCTGAGGGGGCAACATTCTTCAATGTATGGGTATCTGATGCTTTCCTCATTGATTGATCAATTGTCAATTCTACCCATTTAAAGTAAATCTACAAGCAGTACAGACTGTTCTTATTGTGTGTTAGATTGGGAAATTCCTCAGGGTTACATCAAGAAGCTTCGAGATGTGTTGGATTGCCTCAAGGTTTGAAGATCTATTCATTGATTTGAATACTTTCTTATGCTCGTGTAGTCACAGGTTAAACCATTTTAACTCTTGAACTCCAGTTGACTCTTTCTCTGTGGAGTCGGCCACACCCTATGGGGTTTTGCGCACATCTTGCAGAGTGTACTGCGCCTTTTTTTTAAATGAATTCCAAACAGTGATTTTGTCTTTTTGTGTTGGAGCTGGCATTTTTATTAAACGGTTCAGTTGATCATCTGCTTATTAACGTCATTCCTGCGAGATTTGAGAGAGAATTCCTCAGAGATTGAAACTCTTTTCCTTCTCCCCTTGGTTGCGTTCGCTCCACAGAGAGGAAGACCTAGAACAGTTCTCTAATGTTTTCTCTACCATTGTGCAACATCACCACCATGACTTTGTTTGTAAATCTTCTCCAGTGACAATCACCACATGACTCACTTAGAGAAGTGCTTAGATTGTTCATAGTGTTTGGTTGATTGCGCTGTGAATTTCTGCTGTGAAGTCCCGAAGATTTCAGTTGAAATTTTTGTATATTTGTAATGTGTAAGGTTTTATGGTTTACCATAATCCCTATTTAAATTTTAATGGATTTATGCAGTACCAGGAAACTAAGGGTGGATGTAAGCAACAGGCCGAACCGCCTAAAGTTGCTCTTTTTCTTTGTTGTGCATGCTGAATCGTGTTATTTTCTAGTTCTAAAGCTTGTTTAACAGTGCTTACTATTATGTAATTTAGTATGCTTTACGTGCATTAGTTTTGATTTAACCTGTGCTTTTCATGCTCCTGTTTTCGTGCATTTTATCTGGAGTTTTGAACATGGTTTTGCAGAGTTTGAAACGGGGTTGACTGACTGGAATCCCAGTCAGGTCCGTCACATTTCCAGCCAACTTTTTAATTCACAATTTCTAAAATAATTATATTTTGATCCTAGTTCCTATTGGATTTTTAACCACATTTTTTCCGATCAAAATCATATCCTGTAGGAGGCCCTTTATTTGTTAAATAGTGTAGATCATTACAAATGCCCACCAGTCGTAGTGATAATCGGGGTTGAAGCTGTGTCTGACAGGAGTTTATAATAGTGTAGGTCATTAGTAAATGCTCACCAATCGTTGTTATTGTTGGTGTTGTTATTGTTGTTATTATTATTGTTATTGTTGCTGTTGCTGTTATTATTGTTTTTACTACTTTTAATCATCCTCAATACCAACTTGGTCACCCTGCAGGTACTGTCTGAAGTGGTATCAGATAGCATCCCAACGAGTCAATTCAATATGGTGGGATGCGGTATTAGCACCATTGAGAGATTTCGAGGTGACAGCAACAAGCGACAGCATCCATTTGGAGAAAGAACACACTGGATCGTCATCGGGACATGAACAAGCTAAATCCTTAAACATCTCTGACAGAGCAGTGACTGCTACCAGAAACTGTCTCGAGGATATGGAGTTGGAAACTAAGGCATTAACTGAGCCTCTTCCAACTAATCAGCAGGTATAGTGAATTGATATTGTTATATTACAAGATGTAAGTTGCGTAGCTGCATGTTTTTTCATTGCTTGATCATTTGAACTTCCATACACAGGCCTATAAAAACCATCAACTATATGCCATTGAAAAATGGCTTACCAAGGATCAGGTACTTCATCCGAAGGGCCCCATTGTGGGTTTTTGTTCGGGTCATCCAGTTTACCCTAGGACATGTGTGCAAACACTAAGGACAAGAGAAAGATGGCTACGGGAGGGGCTGCAAGTTAAAATCAATGAGCATCCTGTGAAGGTCTGGTTTGGTTGATAGTATTTGGAGTACTTCTTGATGCATTAACTCTATTCGGTTTATTGCTGTTCATTGTTGTTTACATATTTGCTTCCCTCCCCTCCCATTTCGTTTCTTCAGGAGTTGAAACGTTCTTCAGAAGTCCACAAAGTACAGGACCCTGAGTCTGATAATTATGTTGGGGCTAATTCAAAACGAACTATCGAACTTTACGGCAAGTGGCAACTCAAACCCTTGGATCTGCCTCATGCTGTTAATGGGATAGTGCCAAAGGTGAATTGCTTCTAAATTTTCCGTGGATGTTCATTCATATTGGAAGTGTTATGAATAAAGCATCATTTTCTTCTTCTGTTTCTATTTTCAATTTTTTTTTCCACACTGCAAGCTAGTACTGCACTTTTCCTTCCATTTGACAAAATTGTATTTATGCACAGGTTATATTTTCAGCATTCTAGTGAGGTTAAAAATGCTGTTATTTAATCTATGCCTCTCTCTCTCCCCTCTTTTTTAAACATTTGCTCGAGAATGAATAATAGTAGTAGCTACTTCAGTAATAGTCAGTTTGGTTGTTCTTCAGTTCTAAATGGAGCTTCTTGTTACTGACAAATTCCATTTTTGATGCATAGAATGATCATGGTAATGTGGAAGTATGGTCTGAGAAGTGCCTTCCGCCAGGGACTGTGCACTTGAGGTTACCAAGGGTGTTTTATGTTGCCAAGAGGCTGGAAATTGATTATGCTCCAGCCATGGTTGGTTTCGAATTCAAAAATGGTCAATCATATCCTGTCTTTGATGGTATAGTAGTATGTGCTGAGTTCAGGGATGCAATAGTGGAGGTAAACTACATAGCTACCTTGATAAATTTGTATTTTTCTTGTGATTCAGTTTTATTTGGTGCCTTTCATTATTCAAAGCCCCTGAATCGTACCTCAAATCTTCCCAATGGGAAGGTGTTTTATTTTGTTAACTCTGAAGATGAATTGCCATTTGTCCATCAAAGTTGTTTGTGAATTTTCCGAAATTTTGCTCGTTTTCTTGATTCAATTGTCAGCACATTTCACCTAGAGATCTTGACTGAGTGTTTGGGCCACTTGTTCTTTAGGCATATGCAGAGGAAGAGGAAAGAAGAGAGGCTGTAGAAAAGAAAAGAAATGAAATGCAGGCAATTTCGCGGTGGTATCAGCTTCTCTCTTCCATTGTAACTCGTCAAAGGTTAGAAAACCTCTATGGGGATTCCTCCTCATCTGTGGCATCAGTTAGCACCAAAAGTGTGAACAGTAAGTTAGATGTACAGGTTGGTGGTAGTCAGAATGATGAGCAATCTCTTGCATGCCAACAAGATGTGCATGAAAATAGGCCGGTTGGTCCATCAGCTGCCGTGCCGGAAAACCATGAGCATGTATTCTTGACAGAAAACCAGAGTTTTGATGACAACTTGGTGGTGACAAAGAGGTGTCATTGTGGGTTCACGGTGCAAGTGGAAGAACTGTAGTATTTCCACATAAACAATATTCTTTGTTGAATTAAAATTATGATGCTGATTGTCATTTAAGGACGTGGGCTGAGCTCAGAATGAAGAACGAACTTCCATGTGTTTTGACGTTTTAAGTGCATTCTGGCATTAGTCATGGTGAGTTTGATGAAATGTAAATGCAATAGGATAGTGATGTGTAGAAAATTTGAGGCTATCCTCATGTTTATAGTTCAATTTTCTGTCTCACTTAACTTTTGCTTTTGGTGCGTTTTGGGTAATCGGAGTTAAGCAAAGGTTTACTAAGGGAGATGGATGTTTTATTACTTTACCTTCTCGATTGTATTCTTTTAGCATTTTCTTAGGACATCGGATCATTAATTTATACAAGGCACCCATAATTTCATAAATAAATCAAACTTTTGGTAGATTTTTGGTTGAAGGAATATTCAGTTTACAACTCAATCCAAGTGGGTGAATGGCTGAGTTCTGGGGTACCAGCAATGGAGCAATCGCAATGCACAACCAATGCCCAATGGTCCTTGGGAGTTATGAACATTAAAAGTAGGATATCCATGATGAAACCTTAAATATATTTAATTCCAACTGAATTTGAACCCCACAGCAGAACAATTTGAACAAAAATCCTATATCAATTGTACACCACATTCAACGCAAAATATGGAGGGTTCCACGGTCCACCTTTAAGCCCCCACATGAAGTCACCATGGGACAAAAGGGCCTTCAAGAAAGAGACACACCAACAGATAAAGACTAATAAAGGCCCCATAAATATTAAATATAGAGCAACCACTTTGCACAAAGTAACGGCCTTATATAAGAAAACACGTTATTTTACGAGTTCTATTTTGTGTAGGGGCTTGTCGTTCAAATAGTTAAAAGCTTTTATTTTTGCACCGGGATTCTAACTTCGATTCTCCCTTCCCCACAATATCACTTGTACAAAACAGAAAAAGAAAAAGATGCTCTGTTTGGTAAAAGATACTGAATTGAACCATATTTCAAACGACACTGAACTCAACTATATTAAACTACTCATTGCCAACATAATCATTAAACATCCTACTAAAAATACCCAACTTTCAAATAAACCTTGAATAACCCAAATTAGCCTTCAGAGAGCACAGCCAAGGAACATGAAATTATGACCCCCAAAAAAAAAAGCTGAAATTTTGGCACAAGAATTATAAGATCACAACAACAATAAAATGAAATCCCCAATCATATAATTAGTAGCAGTCATGTCATACCCCCTCTAAAAACTAGAAAAACCAACAGAGCCTCAAGCAACTGCATTACATTGTACAGGCTAGCGGTTAAGACATGACACAGCTAAACTAACAACACAACATCCAATTCTACAAAACACAGGGGGAGAGACACTAAAAGTGGTAATAAAAATCTATTGCTCAACACTAACTTCAGCACTCAATGAATCCTTCACCTTTGGAGGCCTGCCCCTTGGCCTCCCGGGCATTGTATCTGTCACCGTGGCCGAGCCACTTAAGCCTCCGGTAGGCTTAGCCATCTTCCTTGGCCGCCCTCTTGGCTTCCCACTCCCTGAAGACACCTTAACCTTGGGAGGCTTTGGGGGCGCATTGGGGTCCTTAGGCGGGCGGCCCCTAGGCCTTGTTGGGCCCAACACAGCGTCTGGTGGCAGTGAATCCTTGGGTTTTGGTGGCCTTCCACGCCCCCGCCTCGGGGGTGCATTAGGATCCGGCTTGGTGTAGTTGTTTTTCCAGAATACCAGCTCCCCACTTTCTTTCATTTTGTTCAGGTGGTGAGAGAGAAGTGAATTGTGGCCGGCTGGCAAATCCCCATATGTTGATTCAATGAACTTTGATATTGAGGATTTGTTCGAGCCATTCTTTTCATTCAATGCTTCAATGGCCTTCAGAATCATCTGAAATACCACAACTGACACATTTTACAACAACAAAAACAAAACGAAAAATCCTTTTTCTTTTTATTGAGAAAATGCTCATTGGCTGAACTTAATGCCCAGAAATAGAAGGCTTTTCAGTCAACATAATGCAGTTCAAGGGCAAAAAAAAAAAACCATTGAATTTTTTTTTTCGGTCCTGGTATATCAAATTATTGAACGGAGTAGCAGAACCCAAATCTATGAAACAATGTGAAATTTTAGGAAAATCCTAAAACTGTAGTCAGAATTCAGATGAAATAAATGGGTAACTTTTTTCAGGAATTTCCAATATTTTTTATTTTTCCTCAATAATTTACCCAAATAAATGAAAGAACCAGGACAACAGGTAGAGGTATTCAGATCAGTAAAAGTTCATTTCTGATGAGGAGTTTGAGAATTAAATGGAATAAAGCGCCCATTTTTACTTGTTTTTTACATTATTTTGGAACCCAACTTAGTCTTCCTTTTTCATAACACAAAATCCAAAAATGTAAATTCAAATCCAAGTCATGCAATATTAAGAAATTCAGTAGGAAAAAAAAACCCAATATTTGTTAAAAATGTGAAATAATGGCTGAACATGAAAGAAAAAAAAAAAAAAAAAAGTTGTGAAGAGAAAATTATTTTAGTTTGAGATTTGGGCAGGAGAGAGAAGATGTACCTCAGGGTAAGGAGGAAGGGATAGAGGTTTATTAACCTCTTCAGTGGCCATTAAAATTGTTGCAGAGAAAGAGAATAAAATCTGTTTGAATTTGAAGGCCTGAGAGTGTAAAGAGTACCCCACAAAGTCAGCAGACACACCACACTCTCAGCTACAGCAGCAGCAGCAAACCCTCTGTTCAAATTTCAGATGGTAAAACTCTAAACTGTTGAAGATTTCGGCAGAAATTTGCAACTTGCAAGGATTTGAGAGCGAGATTTAAGCCAAAAGGATAAAGTAAAGAATAAAATAATTTTTTCCATGTTGGTTCTTGAATGGACGGCTGGGAGTCATGGGGTGGAGGATGGAACGGTTGAGAGAGTCTGTCATGGGGGATCACACGGATCGTTGACGTGGCAGGTGATGGAACGACTGGTAGGAACTTGGAAGCTTCTAAATACAATTATTTTTGTTAAATCTTTTTTTTTTTCTTATATACCAATATTCTTCCGACCAAATTTTTTTTTTGGGTAAATCTTTTTTATACAAGCAATATTGGGGGAGATGGGGTTTTCTCATACACAATGTCAAGGTGCCATCGGGGTTCGCTGTCATATTTCCAGTCGGGATCCAACTCTGATATCATTTTGTCACGACCCAGCTTCACTAGCAAGATATTGTCCGTTTTGGACTTGGACCCTCACGCTTTTGTTTATGAGCTCAAGCTTATGCCATTTTGCCAAAAAAAACTCTTGCTAGGAAATTATATGGCACTTCACCTTTTCCTTCCCGAGCGATGTGGGATTGCTCATTGATCATGCCCATTCTCTCCTTTAAAACTCACAAGTCTTATTCGTCCAAAAAAAAAAAAAGACTCACAAGTCTTAGACTAGACCCTATTGGCTTCTTCTTTTTGTTTCTTTTTTTGTTTTGGGTAATTTGCTCCGGCTCTCTTATTTATTTCTTCAATAACACAATTTTGAAAATTGCTATCCTAAATAGGATGTACTTCAACCGATATGTCAAAAGTGCCACATAGACATTTAACAGCTAGAAATAACATCTCACACACTCCAACCGATGTGTCAAAGCTGATGTAGAATGAAGGTTGAAGATTGAGATGTTATTTTTAACATCCCAAAAGCAAGATGTCAAATGAATATTTTATTATTTTTTTCTTTTCTATTCTTTTTAATTAAAAAGAAATCAACACTAAAATGTAATAAAATAATAATTTAATTTGACATATCGGGTGGAGTGTAAAGTTATGTAAGATGTCAAATTGCCACATCAACCATCAAATTTAAATTTGATGTTTGGTATTTGACATCTCCCTTGGAGATGCTCTAAAGGCAAATAGGTTATAGCTCAAGTGTAAAGGTGTTGAAAGGGTCGTGATGAGCTGGCACGACTCATTTAAAAGAGTGCTGCTATTTTCACCCACCTGTCCTATTTTTCCACCCACTTTATTTTTAAAAATTTAAAGACAAATTTACTCATTTGTAAAATGACTTCTAAGGACTTAGGAAAAAATCTCAACACACCTATAACCTCTGCAACCTTCAACGTCTTATGACTCTTATCAACGTTCTCATGTGCTTTCCGGAAAAAAATGTGTACCATCCAATATTCAAACAAACCCAATAAGAAAACATGAACAAATGCTCAAAATTGTGAAAGAAATTCAAAATCCCAACATTTCCTGAGAGATCCGATGTTTGGTCACTAAGAAATTAAAATTAAAAATCAAAATAAAAAAGCTCTAAAACCCATATTTGGTTCTATTAAGAAAAGTAAAGGCCAAGACAAACTCAAAGTGATCCATAACTATTGGTTCCATATTCTTGTTGAATAAGATTTTATGGCGACCCGAACAGAAAGAAAGGAGAAGACCCACATGGGTAGGACGCATGGAGGTTTCAAGTGCGGAGAGGCAGTGGTCAAAGGAGCCGAGAATGGAGACGATGCTGTTAGTGATGGTTTGGCTCTTTCGCAGTTACTCACTCATCATGGCTGCTCGGACGCTCAGTGAATTGCTGCCCATTGTTGTTGGCAAAACACCATCTTCTTCTTCCTCCTCCTTCTTCCCTCTTCTTCTGCGTCGTTGTTTGAGAGTTGGAGAGAGAGGGATTGAATTTAATTGCATTATTAATTAATTAAAGGGTATTTTAGGAATAATGGTGGGTGGAAAGATAAGATTATGTTTTTTAAAATTTACATGGTGGGTGTGAAGATAAGGTGGGTGGGAAAATAGGATAGGTGGGTGGAAATAGCAGCACTCATTTAAAATCATGCCACTAAGTAATTCGGGTCGTGCCATGACGGCTCATTTAATTAATTGTATCTTGTCTTGTCAACCCATTTACAAAAATTATTAAGCTCAACTCGATTCAAACTCAAGTCCACATTAAAACAAACCATGCTCAGCTCGAGCCCAAACCACAACCCCATTTAACTTTAATTATTATTTTTTTTACCCGGAATTTTCTTTCAAGTCTTGTTATTAATATACTTCAATTTTATTTAGACCTCATATTAGGATATTTAGGAGTGAGCTCAATTTACAAATCTCATATTCTATGTACTATACCTGAACTCACTATCAAAAAAAGGCAATATTTTTAGGCTAGTTGACTATTTGCATACTAGTAATTCTTCCAAGTGACGGTCACTTTTTAGAACTTCTATACTAAATTGACCACATATATAATTGTCAATAAGAAGAAAGACCGCATAATTAATCATAATCAATATACAACAACTATCATATCATGTGTTCATATGTGTGTTCAAAAACATATGATCTGCTTTGAAGTACCAACAACTATCCTTCCCATTTTTCTGGAAATTAGAAGGCTTGCCAACAGTTTCCAGAGTGTCATATGGAGTTGGATTCCTCGAAGTGTCAACGAAGCGGCTCATGCAGCAGCTAGTATTGGCGAGCGGTGGCGCAAGTTTGTTGGGCTGAAAGGCCACCATCGTCTCTTCAGAGAGTGTTGGAGGCAGATGGCCTTCCTGGACCACTAAACTAATGTCCTTATCTTTACTTTGTACTAAGTTAGCCTCTCCATTTCCTTGCTTTGGCTGAGTGTGTGCTGACTTAGTTTATAGGTTCTGTTCGTGGCTTCTTTTAGAGTAACTCCAGCCAGAGAGGCTAGCGTGGGCAAGAGGCCCCCTAGGCCCCCAATCCCTTTTCTAGCGGCCAAGGCTAGCTAGGGCAAGTGATGGGCTCCACCAACCCGGGCAAGGCCCAAGGCAAGACTTGCCTGGGCAAGATAACTAAATGCTAACGTCAGCAACCAATGTAAATAACAAAAAAACTGAAAAAAAATACCAAAAATTTCATTTTTTTAAATAAATACCTAGCCGTATTCTTCACTTCCCACCCCAAAACTTTATACAAATTCCTCTCCTCATATCTCATTTGAATAGTGGTTGTCCTTGGGTTGCCATGACAATGGGTGTAAAACCAACAAAATATTTCTAGGGCAGGCACTATTCATGTAAATAGTAACAACCCTTGCCTTTTGCCATGGCAAAGGGGTGAAAATGCTCTTAATGAAACACCTTTTCGTAAAAATATATATATATCTACTTTGACTTTTTTTCAAATTATGCAAGGACGAAACCAAAGTCTTAAATTTCAATAATATTGCTGAAATCAGATTTTGGAAACTTACAAACATAACTTGAATCTTAGGCTTGCTGGGTTTTTTTTTTGTGTGTTTTTATTGTAGGTATTTAGTTTGGTTGTGACAACGGCAGTAGCGACGACATCGATGGCACCGAAGACGACAGATTTATGGGTTTTCTTTTCGAGTCTATCTTTTTTCAAGCCATAGTCATGGTTGAGGTTGGTTGTTGTTGGTTTTCAGTTTTTGTTTTGGTCCAATAAGTGCATCAACTCTGTCGAGTTTGATGTGTGGTTGTGGTTTCTCTTCGGGAGAATTTGGGTTTGTAAGTTGTGTTATGGGTGTTGTACCTGGTTATTACAGATTTAAGGCGATCAAGCCCGATTGTTTGTGGCCTTGTGTGGCTTTAAGTTGGTCTTGCGTTGCTTTAAGTGGAGGTCTACCATAAAGTGGTATTTCTTGGTTACTTTTCCATCATTACCAAACATGAGAAATGAATTTTCCATTTCCTATCCCTTGAAAAAAGACATGGGAAATTATTTCACATCACATTTTTTCCGTGAACCAAACGAGACTTAAGTGTTTCGTGTATTGTAGGGTGATAACCGATTAAGAGAGAAACTTAGAAAGCTTGAGTTATTGTGAGCTCTTGGGTTTATTAGGAATTCTCTATTCTAAGGAATTGAAAGCACTGAAATCACATTAGAGTTTTTATTTATTACAGATATGATTTCTTCTTCGATTTACTTTTGCTACTTTCTTAGTGGATTTGTCACCTGTGGACATAGTACAATTTAATATGGACCTTGTTAAATTATTGTCTTGACTTTCTATTGTTGTTGAGAAATTCTAGGATTGCATTCATAATTCAGCCAAAAAGGCCACTAACCACAAGGGGCCAATACAAACTAGCCACAAAGGGCCATTACAATAACGAAGCGATCTAACATTAAAATTTACACAATCTGGTGTGCCTCCACTAACGATCACGAAAGATTGAAGAAACTCTAGCATAGGCATCCCAACTAAGATTGCAAAACTCAGAATAATCAAGACGAGATAAAGCTTTAAAAAATAAAGCCATAACAATACAAATAAAACTCACAAAGAAGAGATGAAAAACTCTCATAAAGGAGAAGTGAAAAGCTCTCTTAAAAGGAGAGGTGAAAACTACACAGAGCATCCAAAGAGTCTCTATGACTTATTCCAAACATAAAGAAATCGCAAAAACGATGGTGGTGGAGATCTGACGCCGAAACGCAGGTGGAGATTTGACGCCAAGATGCAGCCGCATGTGATGGTTGGAGAAAAATCATAACAAAATGAAGACAAATAAGGGAAACCCTCTGTCTTTGAGAATAAGGAAACCCCCATCACATGCGGGGGTTATATAAGGAAACCCGCATGTGATGGTTATATATATATATATATATATATATATATATATATATATACAGTTCTTTTTTATTAGGGGATTTCTCAAAATAATTTTATTTGAGAGACATCGTTTAGGGCCAACTACAATTTTATTTTCAACGATCCGAACAATCTATATTTTAAGTCTACATTCATAGATTATCCTTGTAAAAAATTACACAAATTGAAAAGCATTTTGACATCTAATTGTGTCCCACAAAATCAATGAACACGGTGGAGATCTTACGCCTAGATGCAGCCATATGTGATGGTTGGTTGCATCTATTTCATATATATATGTGTGTGTGTGTGTGTGTGTGAATGACTATCTACAAAATATATGGTTTGAATTAGTAAAAACTATGCGGAGTGGGCCGTACAGGGGTGTCCCTCAAATAAGCTTATTTAAGGGATCCCTCAACTGAAACTCTATATATATACTGTCTCCTTTTATTGAGGGATCCTTCAAATAAAATTATTTGAGGGATACCCTTTAGGGTCCCCTACGAAATTAATTTCAACGATCCAAACCATTTATTTTTCACATCTTTATTCATAGATCATCCTTGCAAAAAATCATGCAAATTGAAAATCATTAAGGCATCTAATTGAGACCAACAAAATCAATGAACATGGTGCTTTAAGAAAGTACTTGAATTTCAATAATTTAATTGAGTGGTCAAATGATATCGGATTCAAGTGATTTTTTTTTTTTTTGTAGAGATGATCTTTGAATGAATTTATACAAAATAAATGGTTTGGATAAGCGAAATACAAAGTGAAGTGGGCCCTACAAGGGTGTCCCTCAAATAATAAAAGCTTTCTGTATGTATATATAGGGCTCACTCCACATTGTATTTCTTTAATCCAAACCATCTATTTTGTATATATTCATTCAAATATCATCTTTACAAAAATCACTTGAATCCAATATCATTTGACCACTCAATTAAATTATTGAAATTCAAGTACTTTCTTGAAGCACCATGTTTATTGATTTTGTTGGTCTCAATTAGATGCCTTAATGATTTTCAATTTGCATGAGTTTTCCCAGGATGATCGCTGAATGAAGATGTGAAAAATAAATGATTTGGATAGTTGAAATTAATTTCGTAGGGTACCTTACAGAGTGTCTCTCAATAGAAGGGGACTTTATATATATATATATAGAGAGAGAGAGAGAGAGAGAGAGAGGAGTTCTCTAATTAATGGAGATATGTGAAGTTTTTTATTTTTTTTTTCAATCATAAAAATTAGGCTTAAATGTCAAAATGGTCCATGTGTTTTACCATGTTGGCCAATTTAATCCATGTGTTTTCAATTTAGCCAATTTAGTCACTGTGTTTAAAATAGTTATCCAATGTGGTCCAAGCCATTAAATTTACATTATAAACCTCTTTTTTGTCTTTTAAAAACCGAAAAACCTTTTTGATTTTCTTTTTCTGAAGAATTAACTTAAAAATATTGAAACTTCATTAAAACATAGCAAAGGACGAAAAAGACCCTCTTCACCAATCCGTTCAGAGCTCATAAGCTGCAATTTCTTCACTTCTCCAAAGCCAACCTAAGCCCCAATCACCATCTCCAATTCCAAATAAACAAAGATTTTCCAAACCCAATTATGCATCAGAATCCTCGTTGCATCACCCATATTTTGTATTGGCATCAACAACTAGCTCAAAACCTTCCCCACAACAAATTAAGATTGACAATTCATTCAAAGAAGGGAAATTGAGAATCCACAATTTTGTGTGTGATAGCATTTTGATGGTGGTGGTGGCTAGGATGGGCGAGTAAGGGGAGGTAGCTGGGATTGGATGGTGGTGCCTTGTTTTTTAATTTTTAGTTTTAATTTTTTATTTTTGGATCTAATTTTTATTTTTTCAGTGCTTGTTTATTTATTTATTTTTAAATTCAATTCAATTATTATATTAGTTTTTAAAAACTTTTTAATATTAAATTAACAGATTGGACCACATTTGCTGAACTAAGTGCCATGTGTGCAAAAAAATTTAAAAATTATCTTTTAAAAAACTTAATTTAACTATTAAAAATAAAAATAAAACCTTAAAATAAAAAAATATCCCTCACCGAATGACTCCTCCCTCCATATTATGATGCTGCCCAAGTTTTGGGCTTGATCTGAAATGAATAGGTGTAAGAAATTGGACAATTCAAGTTCGTACGAAGTTTGTGCATTAAATGGAGTGGTTGGTGTATTCTATAGTTTTAGCGATTGGATTTCACTCAAAATTCACCGAATGACTTCTCCCACCATATTATGATGTTGCTCAAGTTTTGGGCTCGATCCGAAATCAATAAGTGTAAGAAATTGGACAATTCAAGTTCGTATGAAGTTTGTGCCTTAAATGGAGTGGTTGGTGTATTGCATAGTTTTAGCGATTCTCCTCTCTCTTCCTCTCTCTCATACCCAAAACCCAGCCTCCTCCCTGAACCAAAACCACGTTACCCATCTTCTAACCCAAATCATCATCACCCTTCTCCAACCCAAAACCCTACTGTGCATCATGACCACCCCTCTCTCTCTCTCTCTCTCTCTCTCTCTCTCTTCTTGGACTAGGCAAAAATCCTTGTATGATACAACTAGGTCCTTCGTTTTGAGAATAAAAAATCCTAAGGAAACAATGGAAACCCTTTTAATGGAATTGGGGTTGGGTCTTCGATAGTAAGGTCAACTAGAGCTCATTTGCTTTTAATGGTTCTTGGTGATTTTTGATGGAGGCTTGCCAATCCTAGAGGATATGAAAACGGATGGAGGATTTGACTAATTTTGAGTGATTTTGGAAGTCTAATTATTAAACTTGTTGATTTGAAAATCCAACACCCTCTCCTCCTCTTCCCACTACCCTGAGAGCAAGTCCAGCAGTGGGGTTTGGACTGAGGCAAGGGGGGGTTTGGGAGAAAAAGGGCCTCCAGCAGCAAGGTTTGGCCCGAGTTGGTGGTGGGGTCTACAAAGTCGGGCTGGCCCGAGGGCAGGTCCAGCCCCAGGTCCAAAACTAGGGGTGCTGACGTCAGCAATGACGTCAGCAACAAAAAAAATAATTAAAAAATCGAAAAAAATTGAAAAACAAAACAAAAAATTTCAGATTTTTAAAAAATAAATACTTAGTCATATTTTTCACTTCCCACACCAAAAATCTTTAAAAAAAATATTGTCCAAATTAATTGTTTAGGTAAACAAATATGTAAAAAAAACAAAAAAATGAATTATATTTGCCCTAAACTAGGGCAATTGTTGGAAACCAACATTGCTTTTTGCAAAGACAGCCACTATTCACATGAATAGTGGCTGCCCTAGCACCCCCCCTTGCGGTGGCTAAGGGCAACTGGTGGAATTGCTCTGAGAAAGCAACCAACTCACCATCCCATCTCCCCATCCGCAATTTCCTAAAACCCACATCGGATATATTTTTAGCAACCAACACTAATTTAGGTCAAAATTTCAACAAAAAAAATAAAATAAAAAGCTACCTAAAGAAACTGCAGAACAACCCATAAACTCAACTTTAGTACAACCCAAAAACTCAAAGCTCAAAACAAGAAAAAACCCACAAATCGAAAACTGTTGATCAGCCCTAGAAACACTAAAAACTCTGAGCGGGGGTCTGAAGGCTTGGGGGTTGCTGGGGTGGGGGAGATTGGGGATACGATGGTGGGGTTAGATTTGGCTGGAGGTTTCTTGGGGTGACGGTGGGACTGGGGTTTTTGGGGGTTGGCTGTATGTGGAGGATTTTAATTTTAATTTCTTTTATTTTTATGTTTTATTTATTTTTAAACTTAAATAATATTTTATTCAGTTTCTATGTGTAAGTGGGCTCCACTTTGCCCACATGACACTTAGGGCTCGTTTGGTACACCCTATTAGACTCTGTATAGGAGTAAATAGTCTATGTCAGGTGTTTGGTGTCAACTTGTATTATTTAATTACATGACTATTTTATACGGGTTGGACTTTTAATACTCTCATTACCTGACTAACTAATACAGCTCACACACCCTAGTTTAGATAATACACACTTAATTATATGGCTAGGGAAAAATAACACACACCTTCACTTGAAAAATCATACGATATTTTCATCTTCTTCTCCACAGGTTATTCCCTTCACTCTTCTCCAGGTTTCCATCTCTCTCTCATACTATTTTCAATATGCTTCTTCTCTCTTCTTCTATGTTAATCTTCTCTTTTTCTTTATTTATTTATTATATTTTCTCTTTTATTAATTTTTTTGTGAAAATTAGGTTATGAGTTTTTCCTTTTTGTGTTTTTTTATAATCAAAACCCATAAGAATTAGAACAATACATGAGTGACCTTGCTGCCCAAACTTGATTGGTTGTTCCAATCATCAATTTAATATAGTCTTGTTAATCATTCGTTGTTTCGGTGGGAAAGGTTGTGGAAGGTTAAATATGTGCACTGGATATACCTTGCATGCATAAGTGGGTTTGAGGCGCTCTACGTGTTCGTCTTCTGTGGTGGAATGTCTAAACAGCATAGTGTATTCTGAACTTACTCTATTTGCACACAAAGGAATTGAGGACTCAAATTGAAGCCCTTACGAACTTATGCAACTTATATAAATTCTCTAGTTTCTTCTAAGTATCATCCTCTTGAAGAATTGATTACAAAAGCAAATTTGGAATTTTGTAATTTCTACAAAGAGGATTTACTCTCATATCTGTATAATCAATTACAGGTTAGATTAGTTCATGTAATTTTATCTTATAGATCTTGGCAAAAAGAAATTTTTTTAAAAAGTCTTGTCATATGAACCTTATCTAAAAAATTTCATGTCATTTGAATTTCAATTTCCACTTAAATTATCAAATAATTTTTTTTAAAAAAATAGTCTGATTCGATGTTATCTGTAACAACACAAAACACAGTATAACTTAGTGAGACTATTTATCCGGAACAACACCAAACGCCTTATAATGTTATGGATAAACAGTCAGTACTCTCCGGAACTAATTAATACTATCCGAAAAAAATTAATCAGTAAAGTCTGATGTACCAAACAAGCCCAATTAGCACAAAATCAAAGAGCACACAACCAATGCGTCTATGAAGAAACATCAGCAACATGGTTTGTGCTTGTTAGATCAAGCAGTAGCAGCGCCGGTAGAGCAAGCAAGAGGCTGTGGCACGCGATTAATTGTCGGCTTGACATTAGAACACACAGAGGTAATAGGGCCTTTGTTTCCAGTGTACTTGAAATCAATGTCACTCAATTCCACATTCTCACATGGCATGCCTTGGGTGCATACAAGCTTCACAGCAACTGGGTCGGTACATGTGCCCTTGATGTTCTTGAAGCTAACATTGCTGATCTTAACTTTGGAAGGAACCTACACAAAACCATTCATTAATTGATTAATTTAAATCCTTTTAAAGATTCAGTAAATGATGACTTGATTAACAAGGAACATATATATGATGTTAATAAATTGTTATAGATAGATACCCCTTTTTTGCATTCGTTCCATGGGCAGTACTCTTGGTCAATGAGGATAGGGTTACCAACATTAACCATGGTAATATCCTCAAAGTGAATATCCGAGGCAATGCCATCTTTTGGGGAAGCAGGCCATGTTTTGATCCTCACACCATTCGTTGTATCAGTCAAGGTGCAGTTCTTAATGTTGATGCCGGACACGGGTTCTTCCTCTGGGTACCTTCCAAGGCTCCCGATGGCTATGCCGTGGCCTGGCCCACAAGTAACGTTGGTCACAGTGATGTTCTTGTTACCGTCACCGATCGAAATACAATCATCCCCAGTTCCGATGGTTGTGTCAGTGATGCTGATCCCAGTTGAACGCCCGATGTGAATTCCATCAGTGTTAATGCTTTCCTTAGGTGCTGAGACGGTAAATCCTTTGATTTCAACCTTCTCGCACTTCAAAAGATTGACGTGGAAATTTTTGCTATCTTTTGAAGTTACGTCCAAAATTTTGGAATTGGTGAGGAAGTGGAACCTCAAATTCTGCATATATTAAGAAAACAAATCAAACACAAATATGTTTATATTTTCAGGTTGTGAATCTAGATCACGTATCATCAAGTCAAGAATTGATCAATGAGCAAGATTCGCAAATGCTCCTGTGTGACACAAGAAGATTTTCAAGTATATAAAACAACTTGGTAGGATTAAATCATCTTACAATGTGTTTAGATTTGCATTCTCTATTTTTGTTGCAATCATTGTTTTTCCAAGACTGTGCTCCTTGGCCATCAAAAGTTCCACCACCTGACAAGGTAAGCCCGTCGACGTGGTCGAAACCAATCCAAGTGTCGTCCTTCGGGAGCTGGCTGCCATCTACTGGAGCCTGCAATGTTCCTTGGAGCTGGAACTCAATAGTAGCCTTGCAAGGACCTTTAAAGGTTGTTCCTACAAACTTGAATGTTCCCTTTGGAACAACAATTTTACTCGGTGTTGTTGATGCACATGCATCTGTCCAAGCCTTCTCTAAAGCCTAATTAACATTACACAAATTTAAAACTGTTAATGATTTAGTTTGGCAAACAATTGTAGAAACAAATTCTAATCATAACCAAATATGAATATAGATGTTTTTGTTACCTGGGTAATATCAGAGTCTGGCTTTCCACCATATTTTGCACTTGTCACATCTAAGGCAGCAGGTTGAGCTTTAGCTGTGGATGCTAACAACAAGAACACGAACATTGGCAAGACATTTTTCAGTTTCAAACCCATCTTGAGACTTTGTTATTTCCTTTTTCTTTGGAGTATGATGAAACTCCATTGGTTTGAGCCTAATTTATACTCCCATCGGAAAGCTCATCACCGTTAATATTTATTTGGCCAATTAAGAAGTTGAATGTTGGTCAACCATCCTATAATTAGTAATTAATTAAGCTGCTCAGCTTTAGAACATGAATTACCTACAGTGGCTCTTGGCTCAGTTTCCAATTTGGGCAAAAGATTTTTCCTTCCAAGACTATGTCAAATTAGAAAGAAAAGATTTATGACATGGATGACTTATAAACCAAAAGTACTAAACTTGTTATAATCCAATTTGGTGCAAAGATTAACAAAAAAATACACACATACAATTGATTTTTCGTAAACGTTTCCGAATGCACTAATCAAACTAATAAATTCTTGACCATAATTTGTAACAAAGCAGTCGTGACATGAGAAATAACTATTGGAAGAAAGAATGATTAATATGGTGCGCATAAAAAATGCAGATGATAGTAGATAACAAATGTTCAAGGCAAATTTTTAAGTTTTTTTTTAATGTGTATTTAAACTCAACACATTACTTGAATTAATAATCCTTCTTCTTCTTTTTTTTACTTCTATTCTTGCACAAAAAATAAAAATCATAAGACTGAATCACCCCTCCCTCTTCCCCTTCCTAGCACACCACTGGTCGAGGTGGTCATTCATACAGAAACAATTAAATAAAGAGGCTAATTGAGTAAATTTGGTTAAACAAATATCCAAAGAAGATTCATATTCCAATAACATTCTTTTTTAATCAAATATCCAAAGAAGATTTATTCATCTCTTTTAAGATGTAACAAAACATGTACTGAGATATTTTTCCCCTCTTAGATGAAAAAACCATCGTTCAACAAAATTGTGGATCCCATTGATGCCACGTTAGTATTTTTAAAAGATTTTTTGACAGACTTAATGGTGGGGGGCAAAGTGAGACGCAAAACATCGGTCAATAGGGTAAAGTGAGTCATTTTAACTTTCAGGGGGCAAATTGAGATTTAACCATAGTTCTAGGAGGCACTACAGCAAATAAGCCTTAAAACAACTGCCAAAACCAGTGACAGACACTACAGTACAGAACCATATATGTGGTTTACAAAGACACGTCCTGCTTTGAGTTGAAAAAGGCTGATGATAATATGACAGGCAGATTAAGAGTTACACATCCTCTTCCACCCACCCAAAAATAAAAAAGAGCTAAGAAGAAGCATGAGAAAATTAGAAGTAATTGCCTAACCAACAGACTCAGAATAGTATGCTCCTCTTCACCATTCAGCTGTGCCAGGTAACTGCAGTGATGAAGAGCTGCTGCAAAATTTTGGGCATAGCATTATTCTTATACCAAACCCAAGTGGAACAAACAATACTAGGAATCTCTCCCCTCCATTAAGAGATCTTCCCCTCATTCCACAATTTTTGTTCAACAGTATTTAAACAAAATGTGGATTCTTCATCAGTCACATATCTGTTTCTGTAGGCATTCTGATCACCAGGCGTGCAATCTGCAATCATCAAACTGATTTATTATTTTAGGGCTGTTGGATAACCATTTCAATTTTAGTTTTTAGTTTTTAGTTTTTATTTTTTATTTTTTGTGCTAAAGTATAGAGGAACAAGAGAGAGAATGGAAGTGAGAATGAGAGTGGATATGAGATTTAGAGGGAAGATGAGGGGAGGATGGGAGGGAGGAGTAACAAAAGTGAAAACAAAAACTAAAAACTGAAATCTATTTGACATTGTTTTCACTTTTGTCACCACCCCCCCCCCCCAAAAAAAAAATCCTGCCCTCTCATCCTCATACTCACTTCCATTATCACTCTCATTTTCCTCCATGCACTAGCACCATTTTCCTCTATAAACTAAAAACTAAAATTGAAATGGTTATCAAACGGGCCCTTAACATTTTTGTTTTCAGAAGTGACAAAAATACATGCATGCTTCTTTATCCTAATCCTATAGATTAGAAGGAATGTAGAAATTTAACTTTATTTATTTATTTTTCTAACTAGGTTGTGTTATTTTATTTGTCAGTTGTTCCACTGTAAGTGCAAAACACCAAAAGTTTTGTCTGTTTAGAATTGATCTGCTTGAATATGCTATATGTTATGGAGGGTTTTGGCTTGAGAAGAGTAGTCTTATGTGTTAGAGTGGTGTGTGTGCCTCCAACATTGTTTTAGTTCTTCCTAAATAGTAAAATTGAGTTGTGAACTTTGTGAATATTTTTCTCCAAATTAATTTTTGCTGTACAAAGTTGGAATCAGAATATCTGTTACCTCTTAGCTTCTCATTGTATCAATCAAGTGCAACTTCACCCTCAGGATCATTCAGGTTCTTTACGCGGAGTTCAACGACCCTCAAATCCTTTAGATGTTGCAGGATCTCTTGGAGAAGATCCACTCCCTTGTCTCCCTTCTTTATGGAGCCCATACAATGCTTTAGAAACTCCCTGTCTGCTTCAAGAGCTTGTAGCCTCTCATAAACATGATCCACCTCCTCTTCAATGGCTATTTTGTTATCATGCAATTCAAAACTGGTAAATGAATTCTGCATTCCAGTAGATTCAGATTCAGCTTGTTCTTCATGCATCAACCCTTCCTCAGTTTCATTGTCAGTTGCATCCAAAAGTGGAAGAAGTCTCTTTGCCATGGAACCCAACGTTTGTCTCTCAGGATGGTGTTGATCCTTAGAAAATCCATTCAATATCCCATTTTCTTCTGGACTAGTAAAATCATGATTCTCTTCAAAGTCTTTGACACTACACGTTGAGGAATGCTCAATTGATTTAACATCCTCGGAGAATTCCTCATTTTCACCCAATGTGATTAGCTTCTCCTCCAATGCTTTGAGCTGATCAAGAATGGACAGCCTCTCTTCCTCGAAGCCTGCTAGTGATTCATCAAGAACACTCATATTTTTAACACAATCCAAAGCTATTTCTTCCAAACTTAGAGCTGCATCATCTGTAGTATTGTGGTTACTGGTTTCTTGTTGGCCACCGAAGCCACTATCTTCATCCCTCGCTTGAGAATTAAGATCAATCGATAGTGCATCACTATCCCATGAGTGGCTGCAAGAAGCAGAAGAGTTTCTACTTCTTACACTTCCATATTTAATTCTGCTCACAGTCCTCATCTTCTCTTTTTCCTCATAATCTAGGACTTTCTTTTGATAAACTTCCACTTCTTTCTCTAGTTCTTGCTTTTCCTTCTCCTTTTTGTTCATCAACTCATTCAAAAGTTGTAAGGCATCCTGATCATACTCAGATTGTTCTTCCATCATCCTCTGGTATTGCAATGCCTCCATTTGCATTGCTGCCTTCTCTTCCTGAAGCCTTGTTATCATAGCCATAGTCTGGTTGGCAGCAATTGCAGACGCACTCCTCTCTTCCTCTAGCTCTGCATATAAAGAACTTAAAGCTTTACGTTCAGCTGTCAGCGCTGCTTTGAGCCGTCCAATGGTTGCAACAGGATCCCCAACTTCCATCTCACTTACCACACTTCCATCTAAATACTCTTCTACCGCTGATTCTTTTTTTTCATCCAGTTTCTTGTGCAAGTAACCAAGACTGTTTACAGAAGTTGGTGTGGCAGGAAAATTCTCTTCCTCTGGTTCATTAGGCTCTGAACACATGCATGAATGATTTATTTCTTCTTGAGCCTTTTCAAGCATACTTGTTTCCTCTTGCAATGTAGCTCTTTCTTCATGCCATATACCTGTCAAAACTAAATATATTTTAAAAGCCAGATCTTTCTGATTTGATAATTACACTACTTACAGTACTATGTGTTTCATCAAATGGATTTTTGTCTGTAGGTAGAGGTAAGAATGAACTTGAGATTTACCATTATCATTCTGAGCCAAGAATGTGTCAGGTACATTGGGAATTTCGAAGCATGGCGATGAAGAACCTTCTCGAGCTTGAGGCTGATCAGTTGCATGGTCAGACAATTCCATATTTGCCAAACTTCTTGATAGAATGTGATCAACAAAAGTACTTTCTTCTTCAGATGCTGCTTTCATTAAGAAACATAATTAAAATAGGTCATCATGGTCCGGGAAGAGAAATAGATTGCAGTGAATAAATGTCATGAATAATTGCAATTTCTCTGTACCTGGTGGATCATTTGGTTCCTTCTTATCCGGCTCTTCAATGTGAACAAATAATTTTTGACCTCCTGGAGCAGTGACAACTTGATCAGATGGCATGCCAACCAAATCTTGTTTTCCCTCTTCTGCATCTACAACAGAAGAATTATCACTAAAACCCCTGGCCTTCTCCAGGCTTTCAAGATCCCCATTACTTGTCTTCAGTGAACTCTTGTTTATCATGAACAATGCTGCTTCTCCCGAGAGTTGATGTCGCGATCCAATACTTGGCTCAGAATCAAAACTTCCTTCTTGATGATCATGCTCTCTCACATCTTCCTCTTTTGCATTGCGAATTCCTTGGTCTATTCTTGTTGAAAAATCAATCAACTCAATGGGAATCAACCGATGATTGAGAGCACAGACCATACCATTTTCGGAAGGCAGGGGGATAATTTCAAGAGAGTAATCTTCTCCAAAGCAACACTGGATGGTAGTAGCACTAGCATCAGAGGATTGATGGACAAGCTTCATGCTGTTAGAATCTGACCGTATAATGTCACGAGAACCTGCTTTGTTATCTGCATTCGCGTCCGTTTCATGACATAGAAACGTCGATCTAGACCTTGGACAATCTTCCCCTGCATTGCCTCTGAAGCTAGAACTACAAACATCAGATGAGAATTGATGTTCATCTGCCACTCTATCATCCTCATGTTCTTCATTAGTTGTTTCCATCTCATAACCATTGTCACTGTCGGTTGACAGGCTATCAGGTTTGGTTGTGCCTTGGTATTCTATAGTTGAATTTCCTTTCTTGGCATACTCCAAGGAACCCCAAGATGGCTCAAACGGCGAAGAAGGAGAGTAGAGCTTGCTGTTCAAGCTCTCACTGCAGCAAGAACATACACAAGGTAATTTCTCTTCTTTTTCAAGCTTGTTCTCACTCAACCACGAAATGAAAGCCACACTTGTTGGCATTCCAGTAGAATTTCCTCTAAAATTTGGTTGAGAAGCCAAGCAGTTGCCACACATATTATGTGATTTGGCCAATTTGTTATGATGCAAACAGTAGCACATGTATGATATCTCAGTGGCATGCCTCTCACATACATCATCTGTGTAAGACTTCGAGCTCTTGCCTCGTTCCAAGATGTGCTCAACTCTACAAGTACACAATGGGCAAGGTGGTTTGAGGCCAAAGTACTTGGAAAATTTTGTGATCAAGTAACTGAACAAAGAGTTGAGGAGGAGGAGCATTATCAAAGTCCATTCAAGGACAGCATACACTAGAATTACAATGAACTTGGGGACGCTTCTATGCAACCTGGTTGCAAACTTGTTGGGAGCCATGGATGTAGAGGGAGAGAGAGGAATGCTCTTCAAGTTTAGACAGAACAAGACTGAGCTGTTGCAAGAGAAGCAGAGATGCTTCCCAGTTTGTTGTACTTTTTTTTAACGGTAGTATATTATAATGTACATGCCAAATTTTGTCTTGGGAAGAACTTGGTAAAATGGTTAAAGACCATTTTTAACTTTTTGTTAATTAATGGCCTCGTCCAACTTTAATAAGAAAAATACCACTAAACAAATAGGTAGTTAGTTCCGAATGTTTGTTAAAGACTGTATTACCGCTGTATAAGGAAGTACATGCTACATCTAATACTCATAATCAGACCCCTTACACCTCCAATTTAAGCTTTCAACTTTCAAGTGATGATCTAAAATTATTCTTTAATAGTTTTTTTAGTTGTCAACTTGTTAATTGATACTTAGATATACCACTAATATAAACTATATGCTACTTGGGATTCTTATATTGAAATTAAAGTGACAGGCAGGGAATGATGAAACATGGGTTGTCAACAGTGGCAGGCATGATGGAAAAGCTAGGAAGAAAGAAAAAGGTTAGTGGAAAAAAAGGGAAGGGAGTGGATCAAATTGGGGATTGTGACAGTGATTGAAGAGCCTTTGTAAGAATAAAGTTGGTTAATAATGTCTGTGGGTTAAGGTCTCTCTTCCTGCTTTTGCTCCCTGGCGGGCCTCTATGCTTTCTTTAACTTTTGAAAAGTTGAGGCACCTAAGAAATATAATCAAAGATTCTAACTAAAGCATACCAAACCAATGCTTTTTTGAAAAAAGTCTAAAAGAACAAGTCAGAGTTACCAAACACCCCTAATAAAGGCCAACGGGCTCTAGCTTAGTGAAAAATAGCATCGACGCTATTGGTCTCAGGTTCGAATCTCATGACATCTCAACAGTGTATGTGCAAGAAAACCAACCTCTCTTCCTAACTTCGACAAAAAAAACCCCCCCAAAAAAGGATAGAGTTTAACAAGAACTAAAAAAATTGTAGCCCCACATGCGGCTAAATTGCTCATGCAAATTCCAATCAGAAAGGCAAACATTGGATAATGGTATGAACTTAGACAGAGGACAGACTAAAGTTGGGAGGGACTAAAATGATGTTATGGGGTCGTCTTGTCTCTTGAATTAAAATCTGTCGAGGGTGCAATTCATGTGCAACTACAATAATTAAGTGGACCCTGATGATGATCGCTTCTTGTATTTTGGTTTGTAGAACAGATATGGTTCAATTTGGTAGCATATTGTAAAAATGGAATTTTAACCCATAACCATACCAACTGGCACCAATAAAATGATTGAAACAAATTTTCCTTTTATCAGGGTTCAAACATTTGCAAACCAGTCATCTGCCGTAGTTAATCAAATCAGTTATTGAACTTGACTAGTATTTGACACAAACCAAAACGACACGATTCGAATATGACTCGATAACATGATAGGATTTGTAACTAATCACCATGTCCTAAGTTTGAATCCCGTAGATTATCAAAGCATGGTTTTTGCAAATGATATGACATATATTTCAATAATATAAAATAATGTAGCATTTTATTTACAGAATTTTGATCACTTTATGGTAATTAGTGAGGGTCTATATCCTACAACTAATTTAACCCTCCATGTGAATACCTACACTACAGTTGTCTTAATACGTCAATATGCATCTTCATTGTCGTCAGCTTCTTGGGTTTCCCATTCTTCAATGGGATTTTGGTTCATCGTAAACCTCCAGCTATCTCCTTCCTCTATCTCCCATTGTCTCTTAAGTTCAAAGATTGCTTTAGTGGCAGCGGCGGCAATTGCCGGATTGCTATCCTCTGCGAGTCTCTGCAAGGAAAATGATAGACATAAGTCTCTGGCATCATTATGGCAGAGAATGATGATTACCATCATGTAATGACCACGTAACCTGTAGTGCTCCCATTCCTGCATTTCCAAGAGTCCACATCGATGGAGCTGCAGCCAAGGCATTGGCTAAGGCTTGCCTATGCAACAAAAAACAAACAGAGAAGAGTGGATGATATACAAAATAAGTAATGTTTGAGTAAAGAGCAACGAGGGATTTAAAATTCATAATTCATACAGGGTTCCTTGTCAATGGCCTATCTCACTAAATCTTGAGAATTTGAGAGGTTTCTTTTTACACTCTTTATCTTTGATACAAGAAGTTTCATGGGCCTTGTACATGCACGTTGGTTGGAAGATTAAAGCATATTACATTTGGCTTTGTACTTTGACATCTTTGTTTCAGAACCATAAAGACCAAACTCATAGCTTAAGAGGGGGCCAACATTGTCTAGGGGGGCTATAAGATATATAACTAATGCTTGCATAACTTACCTGGTATTGACATCAGGAGAATTTGAACACTCTGCCAATAACGATACACTACTTTTACCATCCATAGCGTCGAGATCAATAAGAGTTGCAATTAACAGCTCGAGCTGCTCCAGATACAAAAGATTAGTTAAAAGAAGGACCCCACAACCAAACTAACATTAATTGCTCAACCAGATTAGGAACGTAAATACATAGAGATATGAACCTCTTCAGGATCAGTATAGTCAATTCCATCAGCTTCAGAGAGAGCAGATGCCATACTCCAGTAAGCTTCCTGTACACCATTTATACGATTATTAATGTCCTGAATCGCAAGAAAGTGAGGAAGAAAGAGAACTGGAGATAGCCAGGAAATAGGGACCTGAATTGCAGTAATGCGATCAGTAGATACTTCACCAAAAGGGAAATCAAGACTTTTGCCATTCTTTTCAAGCATTATACGCCCCAGCATGTCATTTTCTGATACAATACCATTTTCGCTATGCAGAGGACTGGATATGAGCATGTCAGATATTATGTTTCATAGACACACAACTAATAGAGGAGATCAAATGAATAAGGAAGTTAACAATCACAAAAGAAACTTACAAATTGTACATTTTGCTCACCATCCGGTCATGAATATTTTTGACAAACTGCAAAACAATATGAAAAAGGATCAGAGACCATGGGAAACTATAGCTGGACATGATAAACTAGGAAGATGATCTCCAACAAGTATCCTTGGAGAGTATCGCAAAGCAAATGAAGTTCACCTCCAAGGCCATTAGGGCATCTTCCATTGCACGTTGTTTGGCACGGAAGTCAGCACGGCGCAAATCAGCCTAAAATGAATCAAAAGACAGCATCAAGAATGTATACTTTAGTGCATTAGTGCAGTTTTTACTGATTCATCAAGACAGCATCAAGCAGAGCACACTGTTTTCACCGTATATGTTGTCTGCTCATTGTAAATACACTATTTTAAGAAGTTCACATGGTTAATTGATGCACTATTGTATTATTTAGATTTCTTTAAAGTTTTCTTCAAAATTTCTATGTTGCAACAAACAACAGAGAGAACCGAACTATTTTTTTGTTTCTGTTTTTTTATGGTACCTCTAAGGCTCCATCACTCCAATGCTTATCAGCGGCAGTTTTCAATCTAGACTCTGCTTTGTCTTTTAAGATCTGTGGAGGATGGTTAGTTATCAAATATTACCATGAAAGCCAGGTAAAAAGTGTCTTCACCTCCAAGATAAACAAATAAAATTTTGACCCCCAAAAAAAAAAACAAATAATACACAAACCATAGCAATATGATGAAGGCACTCAGCTTTCTTCTTCACATTACGGTCAATTTTCTCCGTATCCTCTCGTGCCCGAGCTACAGAGCAGAAGGTCAGGATAAGGAAATCAATAACTTTCACCAGAAAAAATGAGAAAGATGGCTGCATGTTAGGCAACCAAAAGAATGGAACCAAACACCATATTCATTCTACAGTTTTTATAAATAAATAAAGAATAAACTCATTCTAGGCAACCAAAAGAATGGGGAAAGATGGCTGCATGTTAGGCAACCAAAAGAATGGAACCAAACACCATATTTATTCTACATTTTTTGTAATTCAATAAAGAATAAATTCATGTAAGTGCATTCAAGAATAAATAAATTTTTTAAAGCTGCTATAGAAAAGCTCTGCACTGAACATAAAGGTGAAAGAGTTTTACCATCAAGCTTAAGAAACCCGGACCCAAGAATAGCAACGTCTTGACGAGCACGGGCATTTAACCTCATTATGCCACTGACAAGAAGTGGCAAAACATGAGCAGTGATCTATATGTATGAACATTTCAATTTATTTAAAACCACGAATTAGATGACTATCTTGATAAATTAACAATAACTACCACATGCAAGTTGCAACACATGTTTACATCTATTTTCTCTTGTAAACCATGCTCAACCTGACTTTATAATGCATAATCTACAGAAAAAAGCCAGAAACATGGTGTTACAAATTTTGCACACAGGTCCTAAGTACTTTTAAGATTCCTAAACTAATTGTAATTTAACAATGCAAGATTAGTTCTTGAAAATAAACAATAAAGACCAAGATAAGGTGGATTTATGATCAATTTGCAATCTCATCTAGGGGGACAAAAAGCAGTTTATGGAAAATTACCGAGAAAGCAGAATAATATCATTGCGAGCCCTCTCATTTACAAACTTTGCATCATTGCAAACAAATTTACAAGCTTCAGCTAAACTGGAGTGAGTAGTTCTCTCAGAAAAGACTGGATGCTCATCTTCCTCATCCCCACTCTGTGAACTAGTACACAACAAGAGTTCTTTCAAAGATATTGCAAAAGAAAATGGCAGTGTTTACAAACTTCATGCACTAATTTGTTCAAGTTGAGAAACAAACTAATTTGGTCAAGTTGAAGATATAACTATAGAAAACTCTGAAAGAAGAAGATAAATCATTATTAAAAATTTAGAAACAGTATATAAATGAGGAATAAATTGGAGAACACAAGACATCAAACAAATTCATGAAGTAACTCCTTCTGATAAGCAAAAAAACAACAATTCAAACTCAAATTTGTATTAATAAAAGACAGCGAACTAATTGTAGGTACAGTTATAATTGACAAGGGAGTAAAAGGAAGAGGAAATCAATTAGAGTGGCACATAACAAATAGACGTATTTCAGGAAAGAGGAAGCTTGGTCAATTAAAAAGCAGTTATGCATACCATCAAGGGAAGAAAATAAGAGGAGAAATTTATTAAATGACAACCATGGTAAAAGATGAGGATCAATGTGGCCTAACTGATCCTCAGTAATTCAAGTAACATCAATACCAGGATAATTCCAAGATAGCAGTTACAACCCCATTTGAGAAGGTGATGTAAAGTGCTATAGTCCAAGATATCAAAGATAGCGTAAAAAGCTAATGGAAAATGCTATAGTCCCATGGGAAATGTTAAAATTTCATGGGGATACCAAAAGTCTATCTGGTTCTGAACAGCCCCCTCCAGACTCACAATCTGATAGGCTGAAGCATCAAGAATCTTCCAAGAAGAAAGTGGACACTCAAGCTGGTGTGCAACTTTGGGAAGTTAGGCATCCTTATCTTCTCCTTCTTCTGATAATCTAGGTATTTCTTTTGAAATATTTCCAATTCTTGCTTTACTTCTTTCACTTCCTTATCTCTCTTGTTCATCAGCTTTGTTCAAAAGTTAAAGGCTTTCTGGTCATACTCACATTGTTCTTCCAACATCCTTTGTACCGCAATGCCACCATTTGTGTTGCTGCCTTCACATCTTGAAGCCTTGTTATCATAATCAGAGTCTGGTTGCCTATAGCAGACTCACACCTTTCTTCCTCTAGTTCTGCATATAAATCACTTAAAGCTTTGCGGTGGCTGCTTTAAGCTCTTTAATTGTTGTGACAGGATTCCCACCATCCATCTCACTTACTGCACTTCCATCTAAATACTCCTTTGGCCCTGATTCTCTATATCAGAGAAAAAGTTTCTAGAGCAAGTAATGGCCTGTCTACAGAAGTTGGTATCACAGGAAACTTTCCCTCGGGTTCATTATGTTCTAATTTAAATTATTTTCTGACCTTGACACAATTATCTGAAGATCTAGGTGAAGGGAATGCACATGCACTTGACCTTAGTCTGAGGGACGTGAAAGCTGCCTAGAGGGTGAGGCCCCTGCCACTAGATATATACACAGTACTGTACTTGTTCGTCTGATTATCCTCTTCCTGTTAAGCAAATCCTCCTTGTGGTACGTTTGCATAATCTTCAATGCCTTATAAAGAGTTATATCCTCCGGTCCTGTCTTGATAGAATCCCTATGAGTGATTAACCCTCTCTACTTCCAAGTGTTTATTTCTTACTCTAAAAAGTAAGCAAGTAAATTTGGTGTATCTCCTTCAGTGGTCTAAGGCCGCTTGCTTACTTAGTGCTTGCGCTAAGGAAAAGTTTGATCTATAGAGCTAGATGTGGCTCCTATCGAGATTAGAATAAAAAACTCATTATATCAATCAACCCTGTAGCCAGGAGAATCTATTCCTATGTCTGTAACTTCTCGTCTGCTCATGTACTGTTTCTCTCTTCTCTTTGGCAGCCAGATGGAGACATATAAATTGCACTTTAATACCTTCTATGTTTCAGAATACAAACCCCAAGCTTCATGTGAAAAATTACCAGGGATCATAAATCTCTACACATCTACAACTGTGTAAGACATTCACAAGTTCCCATTTACCAGTACAAGTTGAAAACAGTAAAATCATAAGCCAATTGACAGGTTGATACATAAAAAAGGCTAGCACTACAAACAAACAATTTGTTATATGCACTAGCTATGCTTATCAAATAAAAATTGCAGAACAACTGCATCATTCTTTTAAGTAAATTATTACTCCCTTTGTCCTCCTATCATTAATGTTTGCTCCAAATACACAGAATAATATCTATTTCAAAAAAGTAAATTCAAAGAGTGTCAGAAACATAATAGCTGTTTCTAAAAGTCATAGTTAAAGAAAGGCATGTTCAAGATTCCTGAAACGTAGAAAACTTAAATGCAGATTTTGATAAATAAAAAAATTTAAAGCATCCTTTTAATGAAAGAAAGGGAGAGAGAGAGAGAGAGAGAGAGAGAGATGTAAAAATATTCTTGATCAGGTGTACGTGTCTGGTAAATGAAATTTATATTAATTTCTAACTGATTCTTACCTAGTCTCCCCTGCAGGATCACCGTAAGTTATAATGGGTTCTTTTGCTTTGGTATTATGAGTTCCTCTTGACAGGTATAAGACATTAGATCTCTGAGAGTCAGTGAAACTAACAGGTTTACCCGATCTACGCCACAAACCATCATTAGAAAATATCATTTTTTCTTTCAACGGACGTCCATAGTTTAGCTGCCTCAGTTCAACCCCTTGACTTGGACAATGAAAGTTATTTCGTTGCATTGACTTGGCATAAGAATTTAAGATTCCATATGAGTTAGGAATAGTTTTTGTATTAGTCACCGCAGGACAGCTTAAAACCTTGCTTGCAGTAAGTGCCATGGGCAAGATCAACACAACGAAGAAGTGAAACTAGCCAGAATTTCCCTCACAAAAGCTTAAAGCTTCAGCAAAGACAGAGAAACGAAACAATGAAGTGTTATATTCTCATTTAACATAAAATAACTTATGAAAAATTACTACTGCACTAAACACAAAATTTTATTGTACCAAAAAATCCTTATTAAAACAAAGTAAGTTTTTACGAGCATCAAATATACACTATTTCATTCAGCCTTCAGTCAGGACACTAAGTCCCCTATATCTGCACTCTAACATGTAAATGAAGACCACATTTCCTTGAGAATCCCTTTAACTCATAGGCACATCTTTTTCACCACAAGAAATTCATAACTTTTGGCTAGAGATATGATTGGGTTCAGAATATTTCAGCAACATAATCCTTAGAGCCAACCAATAAGGTACTAATTACCTATCTTTTCTCTAGTTCTTTTCTTGGAAAATTCTAAGTTTCATGTCCAGTGTTTCTTATTAGGGTTCCAGAATCAGTGAACTTGAAAATGTTCAGTGTTCAAATTCCCTTAACTATGAGGTTGGAGTGCTTCTGCTCTATTCCAAAATCATGTTGTGAACATAAATAAATTTTCTCATGTTTTTTTCTTTCAATTTTTCCAATTTCAAAATCATATTGCAGTTCAAAGTCAGTTCAAATCAGTGTTCAAATTCCCTTTGGCCGACTTCATAGGATGCCCACATCTATAATTATCTCTTCTTCCATTTAACCACATTTGACGGTCTTGGTAGTTTCCTCAGGAAGTAGTACAGTTAGTTCTTGGCAACAACAGGTCTATTTTGTTCTTTCATTTGTAATGGGGAAAGCTGTTGTTGTCAGTTAGAATTCAATTAATCAGGAAGTGATCTATTTTGATTGTTTTAAAGGTGTTACATAAGCTGGATGAAAATTATTAATTTCCACTTCACTTTCTGGATAAGATTGTGCTAAACAACTCTAAAATGTTTAGATATTCCATTTGCCTATTACGTACAGCTAATGGGTAAAGCTTAAACTTTGATGCAGGTGCGGGTAAGTTATATAAATAAATAAAAATTGACAGCTTATGGAAAACTAATATAGTTTACCGCAACATTTCAGTTTAAATTTGTATGTCATGATTGTAGACGCATTCCTGCATAATTATTTTGCCATGATCATAAAGCAAACGCATAATTGTAAATGCAAACTTGACCCTGCATATAGTGATGACGAAATCCCACTAAACCAAAGCTTAAAATTGAAAATTAAAGAAAACCCACAAAAGAATTTGCAGAATAATGACATGAAAACAGTTCGAAGTCAGTGAGGCAAGCAAGAAATGCAAGGAAACTAACTAACCTGCAGAAAGCAGCACTCACTTTCCAGAGAGAGAGAGAGAGGGAGAGAGAGGGGAAGTGAGTAAAGCAGCCAAATTTGTAGTCACAAAGGAGGCAGAATGTCAAGGGAATTGAAAGGAGAAATTGCAACCACAAGCAATGCTTGTGGCCCCAGAAATGCCAACACAAAGTACAAGAACAAGGAAATATAATGAGAGAGAGCAACATTTGTATGTATGCATGTATGGTATGGATGAAGGTATGATTTGTTACCCCAAAAAAAAAGAGAAGGTATGATTTTTGGCATCCACTGCAGTCTCTCTCCCCCTTTGTTTATTTATTTTATTTTTGACTTTACTTACTGTGTGCCGGATGTTATGGATTGGGCTTACCACAACTGCAGAAACTCCTTGCTAAATGACAGAAAACCTAATCCGTTGTGGATAAATGTAAAAAGAAGAAATTAAAAAAATGGCGTGTATACTAGAGCATGTTCGAGGTAGATGTTGCAAAATATTAAATTTTAATTTGATGGTCTAGATGGCAAATTGACATTTTGTAAAATTGCTGATTAGACTCAAAATGTTAGATATCATATTACTTTATTATATTTTTTCAAACGAATGAGACTCATATGATAAATAAAACTATAAAAATAATAAATAATTGTGGGGGCTTAAAGTTCAAAAAAAATCATTAGAATAACATTTGACATCAACTTTTATGAGATTTTAATTTTGAAATTACTTTTTTCTTGTTGTCTTCACATCTACGTAGGAATTGACTACTCAAAGCCCAAAAAGTTCAGAGGCCAAAATGTGCTCCAAGCCCAACACATCCCATGCTCATAAGCAAAGTTCGGCCCAGTGTATCAAATCCAACAAATGTCAGCAAGGATTTAGAAGAATTAATTATTGATGATATTTGCGCCATGCCGAGTGAAAGCCTAACTTAGAGCATCTCCAAGGGATATGTCAAATACCAAACATCAAATTTAAATTTGATGGCTGATGTGGCAATTTGACATTTACACAGTTTTACACTCCACCCGATATGTCAAATAAATAATTATTGTAACAGTCAAATCATTCAAGATAAAGAAAAAAATAATAAAAAAGAAAAATAATAAATGAAAGTAACAACCAGCTGTCTTTAAAAAATAATAAAATATTCATTTGACATCTTGCTTTTGGGATGTCAAAAATAACAGCTGAACCTCCAGTCTTCATTCCACATCAGCTTTGACAATTCGGTTGGAGTGAGGTGAGATGTTATTTCTAGCCGTTAAATGTCTATATGGCACTTTTGACATATCGGTTGGAGATGCTCTTAGCACTTCGGAAGATCAGACGTTAACCAAGCATAAATACCACACCAACTTCCAGTCCTCGCAATTCAAGCTTTTAATCTCTATTATAATGACCAAGCATGAAAAACACGTGTTAAATGCATCCTTGCAATGCCAAGCAGCTTCCTTTATATCAAACCATCCAACAAGCTCAAGTGGGCCGAAACCATACAAATGCAATGGGCTTGCAAGAAGGGTTGTGGTGTGGAAGGTTACGAAAGTTCACAAGACCCATGGAACCTATTGGATAATGGATACTTTGGACTGTTTGGGTGCACCAAAGTTCAAGCCCATTTCTTCAGTTCTCCCTTGTGAGTAAACAAATGAGATACTCTTCAGGTTGTCCCTTTACCCACTATAAAAACAGTTGTTTCCAACACTCACATTTACCTGTTGGAAATAAACATGTTCTAGGGCTTCCTTTTAATCGATGGAAACAAGTTGTTTCCGACACCCTCATTTGCCCTTTGGAAATAATCATGTACTGGCACTCCTTTTTATCCGCTGAAAACAAGACGTTTCTAACACTTTCTTTTACCCGCTAGAAATAAGCATGTACTGGCGCTCCTTCTTATCATATTCCATGTAAATGATAACCTCAAACACAACCCCATACTTTTCCTTCATTCTCCTACCTCTGGAACTCCTAAATCCTACAAGAATCAAAGACATAAACACCATAACGTCCAAGTCCCAATCTTTTCCTTCCATGGCCTTGATCTTTGAAACCCTCAAACACTCTAGCTAAACCCTCAAGCTTCAAATTGACTTTAAAAAATCTCTACACCTAAAATCAATCATCCATAAACGCCATACCCATTGCTCCAAACTCCCACTTCTCTTCTCTCTCAAATATGTGAATCACCATACCACAACCCTAATCCAAAAATCACTTAAAGACCCGAACAACTATATTATCAAATTCTTCTAACTATTCCATCCTTTCAATGTTGAAGATTATAACTTCATCAATATAACATGTACAACATGTCAAACGGTAAGTGTGTGTGCATATGTATACAATTGTGTGGGCATATGTATATAGTTTTTTTATATTAAGGTCCCCTAAGTTTTTACAATAGGGAACATCCTTAAGACTTTAGTAAGATGCAATGCAATGGATGGCTCAATAAGCTTCATCCAACGAGCATTGGCTTCACAAATCCCCATTCTCAAGATGGAGGGCGACAACTTTCCCCGTGAGGCGAGAAAACTCATCTTTCCCTTCCTCTCATTTGGCCTTGCTTGCCTTAAGGCGTTGTTCCTATGAGACTCAAGAAAATTTTCCAACTAATTCTTTCGCCTTGGACAACTAAACCAAGTAAAGCTCAACCGTCTTTGAAACATTTATACGAAATTATTGTCATGTAAGTCAAATGAAGTAAACCAACAAAAGAAGAAATGAAACATACTAAAATCAAGCGATGAGCATGTTGCAAAGAAAGATCATAGTCATCCAACTCTCTTAATTCCCTAAGGTCACGAGGCTATCGATTGTCGTGCCCCATTCTTCAAGGCCCTTAAGGGCAACAAGCGTAATATCATCTGGACCCCATAATGCAAAAAATCATTCACTGAACTAAATGAGTATATGAGCAGAGCCCTTCTCTTATCCACACATGAGCTTGGTGAAACTCTCATGATTTACCTCTCGATATCTTCCACTGTCATTAACTCAGTGATGATTCAACAACCTGTTGGTGCCGAACACCCAGTATACGATGTCAGCAAAGCACTACAAGACGTTGTAGCTTGTTACTCTGACATTGAGAGACTTGCCCAAGCATTGGTTATTTTAGCTCGACGGCTTTGGTCATATTTTCAAGTTGACACCATTCATACCCTCACTAATCAACCTCTAAGATAAGTCTTGCAGAAGTCGGAGACATCTAGCAAGATGATCAAGTGGGCAATCGAACTTCGAGCGTTTGATATCCACTTCAAGCCATGACCAGTTGAAAAAGGGTAGACAATCGTCGATTTTATCTAAGAATTAACAGAACCCATACCTCTGGCCCCTTCCCAGATCATTATTAAACCTACTCTGACACCGAACCTTGTCTACCTTGTTGCTGAAGGCAACTTCAACCTCAGTGAGCCACTATGGTCCCTTCATGTTAATGGATCTTTCAATTCCCAGAGCTATGGCGCATGCTTAGTCCTCCTTCAGTATACCCACAGTTGCTGAACACTTTCAGCTCTTATTGCATCAGTGAGATCCCACGCTCTGAAAATAGCCATCATAATGCCTTGGCAAGGTTGGCTTCTGCATTGGATCACAGCCTCGGTCGCAATATCCATGTTGAACTCCTAAAGGAACCTAGCACCCAAGCGCCTGTCATCTGCATTGTTGACCACATCACCACTTGGATGGATATCATCTTTACTTTCGTACAAAACCAAACATTGCCTGTAGACCTTGTCGAGGCACGACGTGTTCGCTACCGTTCAGCTCGATACTTGATCATTAGTGACGCCTTATACAAACGCGACTTCAGCCTCCCTTACCTTTGGTGTCTCACACCAGAAGAAGGCAACTATGTTCTTCTGGAGGTACATGAAGGAATTTGTGGCAACCATTATGGTGCCTGATCTCTCGCCCATAAAGTTACTCGGCATGAATATTTTTGGCCTATTATCCACACCGACGCCCAAGCCTTCGCCTAGAAATGTGACAAATGCCAAAAGTTTGCCACTATCCCACAGATCCATGCCGAACCATTGACACCAATGCTCAACCCATAACCATTCGCCTAGTGGGGATTGGACCTCATTAGACCTATGCCAGAGGGAAAGGGCCAGGTCAAGTATGTCGTTGTTGCTGTCGACTATTTTACCAAGTGGCTGAGGCTGAAGCTCTAGCTACCATCACAGCAGCTCGCTTCGAAAACTTCGTTTGGCAAAGTATCATTTGTCGCTTTGGCATACCTCAGACAATCATCACTGACAAAGATAGACAATTTTATAATGCCAAGTTAAAGCAATTTTGCTCCAACCTCAAAATTCGCATTTGCTTCACCTCTCCTGCCCATCCTTAATCTAATGGACATGTCAAGAGTTTGTAGTGGCCAGCTATTAAAACAAGCATAAAGATTCAACTAAGAACAAGTGAATGAGACCAGAAAACTAGAATTAATCAACAAGAGTGATATTAACTTGAAAACATGAAACTGTCTTGTCGAGCTACATTAAAACCCTAGCTATGGTAATTAGTTACACCCCATTAATGGAAAATACATTTGAATCATAATAAACATGGAGAGAGTAAGAAAAACCCGTGAAGAACGAAGTATGTTGTTGAAGAGCTTTTCACAGCTTCCACCATGTATGCTGCAGCCAGAAATGAAGAGTGGTGTAGATGATGTGGATTGCATGGATTGTGTTTAGGAAATGATGGAAAAGTGGAGGATGGAGTGATCTATGGGAGAAGTGTATAAGGCTGTGGCTGATGAATGTTTGAGGGAGAAAGTAAGAGTAGTGCTGGGATGGGTGAACTTCTGGGAAATGGAAGAGAGAGAGTGTCAATCCCAGGATGTGATTGATGAAAGTGTTTGGAATGAAAGTGGTATTTATAGGGAGAAGGATATGGGACATCTGATTTGAATATGACTTCTACCTACAACACTTGCAATTCAAAATCAGTTTCTTAGATGCTACACTTCACCAACAAATCTCACTAAAAACAATAACTTATGCATAGCTCGTCATGACTAAGCAACAATTAGGTCATGCTTAGGTCAGAATGACGAACAACTTCTTGGGCTTACGAATTGGGTTTCTCTTAATCAAATGACGACTTTGAGCCCACCATCTTCAAGTTCAAAATGTCTTCTTTCCAACCACATGTAATTTGGCCCAATCCAGGCTTGGATGAAGAAGATAAGTCCGAAACGAATTTCTAACTCAGTCTCCAATTTTTGCACATTTTTGCATCATTTTGCTTCAAATGCCTCAAGTGGTACCCAGAGCTCAATGAACTGAATGACAAACACAAAATAGATTAAAAACACAAGTTTTACTTAAAAACATAACCAAACAATAGGGTAGAGTGCTACAAAATGATATAGAATTATACATTGATCACATAAATAATGTCAAAGGTAAGACACTTCTGGGAATCCCTAAATACTGATGACACCATCATGATCTTAGCTACCGAAGACACCTTCCTACGATGTGGCAGTTACCTACTGAAGGCGATTGCTGAAGCTCTCAACTACATAACCTAAGCCTTGGACATGTGTCACCATCACTGTGATTTGCATAAAGTCCCACATCGAAACTTTGTACAAAGCACTTTCATTTCTTTATAAAAGAGGAATAGTACCCAGGTAAAAGGGAAACTACTTTTCACCTTTACGATTACTCGATTAAAATTACTATGTACCCCACACTTGTTGACTTAAGCATTGAAGAGTGTTCAACAAGTACCACACCAGTACCCGAAACTTGATGTTTGCTTCTTCCATCCCTTCTCCTGCAGGATGACCTTGTGCCCGAAGTCCCTTTTTCCGAAAGGCCACAAACCTTAGTCTTGTTGAAGACTCCACACTTCTTCGATCTAAGTTGAATCCAAATTCGAACATCAACATAAGACAAGACTGCAATGGCAATGCTTCCAAGTAAGACAAGATGATCGAAAGAAGCATTTTGGACGATGTAGACCCAGAGTCCAATCATATCCTAATTGCTTTCTAATCAAATAGCATCCAACAGCCCCAAGGGGTCTAAGTTATTTGGAGGCAACACAATCATTAATTTAAAATTATGCAGGATATTCGTCATTTATAGTAGGGAGAATTGGCAATAACATATAGATACCAAGTTTATTACAAATAGGTATCGAAGAGTTTATCTACATGTTATTGATACCTCATTGACATTATTGCAAATCCAAGAGAGTATTGAGAGTGGGATTGAGAGTGGGGCTAGTCCAAAACAAGTCATTCACAACTTTAATCTAATCTATCAAAAGCACCTCCTACAAGAGGAGAGGTGTGGCTATCAACTCTATCACAGCCACACCACATTATATTAGATTGTGCCCTTACATAAGCCAGAACAAAATAAAAGAGACATATTATTTCCATCAAAGAATATAGTAGAGCATAACAACAATTTACAAAATTTGAACTTCATCAATCACATTTTAGAGCCTTTGTCACGAAGATATTTGATTTGTGATCTTGGTTGCTAATTTTGGTATGAGATCTTTGTTGCTAATTTGTACAGTTGCCCAATTGGCTTCTTTTAGTTCTAAAAATTCCCTCTTTTAATGCTCTCCTACCAAGTTCAACTCCAATTACTGTAAATAGCCGTTTAGTATTGGTTATGCAATCATAAGGGAAAAAGACATCCACTAAATTCATCCACTCAGCTTCAACCTCATTACCCATGCCTACAAGACATCCTTCAAATCCAACTCGATTTCATTGATTTATGAAGTCCTGTCATAGTACTTAAAATAGTTAAAGGCAACAAAAATAAGTTAACAACTACGAAAACTTAAAGACAATCCCGAACTTAAGAACTAAGAAAACTTCAAGACAATTTCTATTATGAATCCCAAGTTAACTAAGAACAATTATGGTCTACCTTCATTGTAGCAAGCCCATGGTTAACAACTTCATTATGCTCTAAAATTATCATGTCAATGAGATAGCTAGCTATCTCTACCTCCTCAACTTGATGCTCAACATAGTCTACTCTAGATACACATGTAAACTTTAATTCTAGATTCACCCTGATCAGTCTTCCAATCAATTTGGGTGAAGACATGTTGGACAGTAGACTGCATCACTTCACCAACACATATTAATATGCGCATATGAGGGACCTGCAAAAGAATAGGAAAAATATCAGGGGTAAGGAAACACGAAATGCAATGCAATTCGTCCAATGTTTATGAACAATGCATTTTGTTATGGATCCAAGAATGTTGTAGCATATAACATTCCATAATGTAATGTCATGAGTTAGTTTTCTAATTTTTTATATATAAATAAAACTGAGCGAACTTGCCGTGTTATCAATCATTTTCAAAAAGATATCCAACCCACCAAGCAAGCCTTGTCTAGTGGTTGCACAAGTGCTACGAATAAGCTTACAAAAACTGATAACAACAATTGTTTAGGACATATTACACCATCTTTACATAAAAGATATGTAAAACTCTCTAGTTAGAACAAATGGTCACATATAATAACTAAACATCGTGAACAGAAAATTAGAAAAATAGTTTACCTTTGTTTGTGTCTGAGGAATTTCATACCGAGCTCTTCAGTCAATTGTGCAATAGTCATTGCATCTAGAATATCGTTCTTGTTGGCTAATAAAAGCACACTAGCATCCCTCCATTCATCCTGAAGCCAAACTCCACAAAGTCAAAAACATTAAGTAATGGAGAAAAGACAAAGAACTTAATCTAAAGGCGTATAACTTTCATGTCTCTTTTACAATGAGAACTTAACTTTGAAAATCACAATACAAAGAAGCAGAATGAAAAATAAGACATGAATAAAGAAAACTACCTCATTCAACATCTTGTGTAACTCATCCCTAGCCTCCAAAACTCAATTCCGGTCATTGCTATCAACCACAAAAATAAGACCTTTCGTGATTCGGAAGTACTGCATGTATAACGGAGGGATATGCATTTGGAAGATCTTAAATCAATCACTAACTCACTCGCTATGTATAGCTAGAACTTCTGAAATATGTCATGAGGATACATATATTTTTTAAGGAGACGAAATTTTATGAAGAAAAAAAAGGTACAAGAGACAATGGCTAAGGAAGCCACACCAACCAAACAACACAAAAGAAAAACTCAAACACCTATGCAACAAGATTATATTACAACAACATTCCAATATAAATGTTAACTGAACATTAATCCCCTTGAACTCCGAAGAGTTAGAAGCCCAAAGGGACACACAAAATCTCATTATGTCTCAAAGTTGATCTTTTTCCTCCCTAAAGGTACTCCCAGCCACGGCTTTGTAAGTATTACAAACATGATAACTTCCTAATTTCAAATTATTCAACAAGACCCAAACATGAACCCACTCCACGAACTTGTAAGCAATCTTTCAAGAATATAAGAGAGAGAGAGAGAGAGAGAGAGAGAGAGAGAGAGAGAGAGAGAGAGAGAGGACTTACAATGTTTTCACCACCAACATCAAAGGCTCATATGCTGGTATAGGGATGACTCAGCATCTCTATACTAAACCCTACAAAGTAAACAATGGGAACATAATGCAAAAGTTGTCAGAGAAACAAAAAATCATTATGAAAAGGGCACAAAGGATGGGGCCTCACTAGAGGTGAGGATCTCAATCAAGACTCCTTCAGTATGGATCTTGTTCAAGATGGTGGTCTTTCCGGCACCAGTGAGACTTGTCATCAAAATGACCTTCTCCTTCCAAGACTTTAGGTATGATAACAACTTAAAAAATTCCAAGTCCAGATCCATCTAATTACACAAAGACAAAACCGGACCTTATAGTCATTAAAAGAGGTATATGATGAAGTAGAACTAGATATCATAAAAATATAACCTCATTATTTAAGCATACTTGTATATTTAACTAAAATAATGTTAACAAAATCAGCTTCAACGGTGGAGTAGGATATATGAAGAAGGCCACAACGACGGAAATTCATGTAAAACATGGATACAATAAATCAATCATAAGCTTTCATGAGACTATAAATGTCAACTACAACAAATTCTCCACAAACTTTAATTTTTTTATCCATTAACAATGAATGACAGGAGAAAGAAATATGATACTACATATTACTTGGTTCTGTCATGTACGAAGTAGTGAAATTACACCCAATACACAATAAAATAGTCATCTTCTTTACTACTATACAGCTCAATAACATTTTATATGCAAGAAATTACCTGAATTGCCAAGTGTTTAAAGCTATGATTTCTTTGTAAAGCCTTCCCCAAATCTTGCCTAAAAAATCAATTAAACACAAAAGGACAATGTATAAATCATACTGTCATACAATAAAGACAAACATATTTTACTCAAAACAAAAAGGAGAAACCTATCAATGATCAGTGCTTGAAGTCGCAAGAAATATGCCAAAATGTGCAAAATCAAGGAGATAGTCCTAGTTCCATAAATGATGACACAACACAAGTATACAATTAGACAAAGCCGACATCTCTTTTGCTCCAAACATGGTGATAAACCATTCTAACTCAAACTTTTTGGCATTGGTCATTGAGACCAGTTGGGGGTTATAAATTGGCATTTGCACATATGTGCTCCAAGTGTTTGATGAAATGACGAAATGATATTTTTAGAGTTCCTTGAGTTGATGCCTTAACCAATTTCGGTTCTTTAAAACTCCAAAATCATAACTTCAGCTCCAAACCCTTGCAAAGGATGACTAGCCTACAAAATCTTAACTAAACACATAAAACTAACCAATTTCACATGAAAACAAAGCAAATAGAGATATATTCTATATGTAAAATATGAATATATCAACTATCAAGGAGTAATTCCAATTCTGATCATTGACGAGTTGCTTGAGAAACTCACTGGCGCTACCATTTTCACTAAGCTGGATTTGCATTTCGGCTACCGCTAGATAAGAATGCATATATAAAACTTGAGGAGGACATCCATAAAACTGCTTTCACCACACATGAAGGCCATTATGAGTTCATAATAATGTTCTTTGGGCTTTCTAATGCTCATTCTACCTTCCAGCTGTGGCCATCGATTATCAAGGTCAAATGCATTCTGGACTGGCATGTTCCAACTACCATTAAGGGTCCACTCGTGTATCTTGGGCTTGCCGGTTACTACCACAAGTTCATTAAAAATTTTGGTATTATTGCACATCCTCTCACTGATCCCTTAAAGAAAGAAACTTTTTAAAAAAAAGCACTTACTACCACACATGTATTAGTTTTGCTAGATTTTTCCAAGTCTTTTATAGTGCAATGTGACATATCAAATAGTAGTTTAGGCACAGTTATTTCATAGGACCAACATTCTATTGCTTTCTTTAAAGAAAAATATTGTTTGCAAAATACAAAGCTCTCCCCACCTATGAGTGTAAAATGATAGCGTTCATCTATGTCGTTCAAAAGTAGCGGTCTTATCCCTTGGGAAGACCTTTCACCATTTTCATGGATTATCAAACCTTGAAATACTTCCTCGAGCAGCATATTTCTACTTTTGCTCAGCACAAATGGTTATTCAAATTGTTGGGGTACAATTATACTTGTCATTATCGATCAGGGTCTTCTAATGTGGTGTTGGATTCTCTTTCACACCAACTAGAATTTCTGTCACGTATGGGTCTTTCTCTGCCCATTATTGATTGCCTTAATGATATCCAACAAAATATGTAACTGATCTCGCCACTGCATCTATTTTCAAGACCTCCAAAGTGATGCATTGCGCAATCTCATCCCTATTTTTCGCTTTACGGTGACCTATTATATTATAAGAAGGGTATTTATGTGGCACCATTCTCGCCCTGGTGACTCTGCATCCTTAATGAGTTTTATCCATTTTCGATTGCTGGTCATTCCAATTATCTTCGTACTTATAAGCACAGTCTCCACAATTTTTGGTTGCCTCACCTACAAAAGGATGTCAAACACCATATCTCCATTTGTAATACATATCAGCGCATTTAATATTCGACCATTAAACCCTCTGGCATGATGCATCTTTTACCCATTCCATCACAAAATTGGAGGGATATTGCTATGGATTTCGTTGAGGGCCTTTCAGCTGCCCATGGTCACAATGCAGTTTTGGTTGTCATCCATCAGCTTCCAAGTATGGACATTTTATCCCACTCAAAAATCCTTATTCTGCCCATAAAATTGCTGAGATTTTTCGCCTTCATGGCTTGACTTCAACTATTGTCAGTGATCGTGACCCTATCTTCATTAGTCAATTTTGGGAGTCCTTTTATTCTATCCAAGGCACCAAACTCTATCGAAGTTCTACACACCACCCTTAATTGGATGGCCAATCCCAGTTGATGAACAACACCCTTGAGCACTAGTTGCACAATTTTTTGGGTGATCAACCAAAGTATAGGGTCCAGTGGCTGCCTTGGGCTGAGTGGTGGTACAATATCACATTTCATTTTGCCATTCAAATGACCTCGTTTGAAACGGTGTATGGATCCCACCTCCCAATGGTTCCACTTATTTATTAGATTCATTTGTTGTTGATCAAGTAGACAATACCCTCCGAGACCGTGACACACTTCTTTGTCATTTGTGTGCGAACCTTCAATTGGCCCAAGACCGGATGTGGCCATAACACTTAACATAAGCATTCCGAGCGCAAATTCAACATTGGGGACTGGGTTTTTCTAAGGTTGCAACCTTACCAGAAATCTTCAGTGGGTAACACCTACTGTCCTAAATTGTCCTAGGTATTATTGAGCATTTGAGATCATTTCCAAAATTAGGAAAGTCGCTTATACACTTAAAGTTCCTCCTTATTCACACTTGCACCATGCTTTCCATGTTTCTCTTTTGAAACCCAAAGTTGGAACCAATGTTGCTGCTTCCCTACTTCCTCCTATGAATTCCAATGGTCAAGTATTATAGACTCCTGAAGCTATCTTACAACGTGGCATTACCAAACGCCACAATGTAGTTGTTACTCATTGGCTAATCAAATAGCATGGATAGCATGATGCCACTTGGGAGGATGCATCAGTTATTCAATAACGTTTTCCTGCTTTTCAGACATGAGGACTTTCCTATTTTGATAGGAGAGGATTGATATAAGCTTGTGTTGTGTTAGAACCTATTTCACTTATTAGGCCTTTAGTAGTAGACGTATTTTCCATTCTAATATTGTATTTCCTATTTCCAACTAGATATTTATGGTTGACATTAGGTTCATGCCTTCTGTATTTTGGATTTTGTTAAAACCAACTCCTTTCTATTATTGGAGGTTATGAATGAAAACATATTATCCCAATTTCCTTTCCTTTCTCTAGTTTTTATCTGGTAGCTTCTATTCACTCGCCTACAAACCTAACAAACCCACTTGAGGGTTATGTATTGAATTCGCTAAGAGTTAGGATGCGCATAACTTGATACGAATTCATATGCACATAACCTTATATGAGTTTAGATGCGCATAACCTGATATGGGTTCAGATGTGCACCACCTGATATGGGTTCAGATGTGCACCACCCAACATGGGTTCGAATGCGTACAACCCAATGTGGATTTGGGTATATATCATTCAATATAGGATTTGACTCATCCAATACGACTTTGTTATTTGAGAAGTTCAAGATTTGAATATTCAATCGCTCATATTCCCATATCCTCATTAAGTGTGGAGCAAGACGAACATGGTAATGGTTGAGCCCCGACAACTCTCTGTGACCTGAAGATGGTGAAGGTGTGTGTAGAACGTGCAAAGTGGAGGTTACATCCTAAGGTTGTTAGCAGGTATAAAAGTTGGGCTTCACAGCTAGATCAACATAGTTGATTTTGAATTAATTTGTGCACTTCAACAGAGACAATAAATGTGGAGTAATTTGAGCATCAGAATACGTTTTGCAGGTGCCTCCCTCCTCATACTTATAGAAGATCGACATCAAAGGTGAATTTCTAGTGACTTTTTAGAAGAGTACAAATTACGATTGAGAACATGGGGAATAGTTTTCTTATTGTAAGAATTCATGCTCCAACATTTGTCGTGAACAAAGGCGGCTTTCCTTGCCCCCTAGTGACTTGGAGTGATGGAACAAGGAATCAACATCTTTGACATGAGTGCAGTGTCATATTTTTTTTCCCTTGTTTTCCTAGCTAGTTTGGGTGTTGTTTTTGGATGCCCTGTTTGGGTAGCTCTAGTTCTTTTGTTGTTGTATCTTGCTCTCTTCAGTTTAATGAAATCCCATGTTAAATAATAAAAAAAGACTCCAAGCTTCATTTAATGGAAATAACATAATAGTATGTAGGGTTTAATTCTCTATCATACCTCTATTTTTCTTAGTGAAAAATTAGCACGAAAGGGTGAGAATGAGTAGGCTACAAATCAATAATTTTGATTTCTTTTATAACCATATCAAACATTCACAACCTAAAGTAAAAACAACAAACTTGTTAATGTTTTAAAACTTTTTCTATCATATAGTAAGGCTTTCCTATGACGGCAAACCATTTACAACCCAAAACCATTGATAAATTTTAGTTAACGATATATTAATAGAAGTGCATCCATATATGAGGTCACATAGGTAGGTTCTTTGTCTTTTATGTAATTATCACTCGAGCATCATCTCAATTCGACACAATATATGAGATAAAGTGGGACACAAAAAGTCGATTTAAGAAGTAAGTTGCGGTAAAGTGACTTCCGAGGACAGATCTGATATCTTCCGGAGGAGAGAAACTCTCATGCAATGGGAATAACACTTTTTTCTATCCCCGGCCAATAACGCAATGACACGTAGGATAACTTTTTCACGTGTTATTGTGTTATTGGCCGATGATAGCAAAACAATGTTATCCCCGCTATAGGTAAGTTTTTATGCTTCTGAAAGGACCATGGAGTAATTAAGCAAAATACTATTGAAAACTTTTAAAATCTAATATAGATTATGTATACTAACGTTCAAGGACGAATCCATCTATTGGGCTATATGGGCCCAAATAGAATTTTTTAAAATTTTTATGTGATGTAGTCTTTACCAAAAAAAATCTATGTAGTCAAATAGAAATAACCATAGCCCAGCCTAGCCCACCCAAGTTTTAAATGTGATGTAGTCCAAAGCCTCTAAGGGTGGAATCCAATTTTCCTGTTTCCCTTTTTCCTGTGCCCTTCTTGTTACCTATCTTATTTTTTGACACCTATCCCTCCACACTTCTAACATAACAATGTTAACCATTTTAATAAAATTAAAACAAAAACAAAAACCAATTATTAAATAAAAAAGAAAAACCCAAAAGCCACCACAGCCCTACCCCCATCCACCCATCCAACCTGGTCAGCCATCCCATCTCGTCGACAACAACCCCGACTCTCTAAGCAGCTTGTTCCAAAGCCTCGGGACCATCCCAACCCTCTGGGCTCTTCACCTTTAGGCTTCGATTTTGCATTAGGGCTTTGGTCCATTAGCGCAGCGAAAGGAGAAAAAGATCAAAATATGGATTAAAACGGAAGGGAGAGTCGGCGTAGGTGCGATCAGAGAGCGCGGACATGGAAGCCACATCGGCGACCGCCATTGCTATGCACGAAGATATCTTCGAGGCAGCCATGGATATCTGGATAAAAGTTCGAGCTTTGCTTTAATCGAATTTCTAAGTTCGAGAATTCATGGGCATAAACTCAAATGTCTCAAATGTCTGTGCGAGCATGAACCTCTTCGACGACAACCACTCTCCTCTGGCGAGGTGGGGTGGCTGACCAAGTTGGATGAGTGAGTTGGCTGACCAGGTTGGGTGGGGCTATGGTGGCTGTTGGTTTTTGTTTTTGTTTTTTTTATAATTGGTTTTTTTTTATATAATTAAAATGGTTAATAATGTTATGTTAGAAGTTAAGTGTAGGGACAGATGTCAAGAAAGTAGATAGGTAACACGGAGGTACAGGGAAAAGGAAAATTGGAAAATTGGACTCCTAAGGGTGCAACTCAAATATTTTTATTTTTTTTTGTTTGTATTTGTATTTGTAATACATATTTATTTATTGTTGTCTATTTTTTTTACTAGTTTCTATCTTATGTAATAGATGCATTTTGAGAGCTACGACTCATTATGTCCCCTTGACTAGGTATATCATTTTTTGTTAACAATTAAATTCACTCGTGCTGTTGAATTTTTTTGTAAGATAAACCAGTTCATTTTGAAATCCTAAATTTGTCCACATTAACGTCGGACATAAAATGTTCTTAAACTAGGGGTTAATCTGAAGGTTTAAATCTAGTTTTCTTTTGACTTTTCCCGACAAGAGTGAAGCTCACTACCTGATTCAATTTGCCATTGACGGACGTTACACTCATAGTAGGGTAACTGTCAAATAATCATTTGGCTTGGAGAGGAAAAAGAAAAAGAACAGCATCATTCAAATCAAACCATCAAATCAATAAGGCCAAACCAAAACGTGTTTTGGCTCATTTTTCATTTTAGACCTTTTATCATTTTAAATTTTGCAAATCAATAAGGCCTAACAATGAAGTGTTAGCATCAAATTTTACGGTCTGCAACAGTTTTGTGTTCTTTCGGATTTTATAATCTTTTGCAAAGACAGGCTGCCACGCACATCACAGCCAGTCATTGTGCTTTTACTTAAGATGCCTTAATAGCCATCAGATTACAACTTAGGATGACCCCACCCAAGCCTAACAATTATACAAACCTAGTCTACCAGAAATTTATAAATCTTGAGATCTATGTGAGCAAAATGTGATAAATCCATTATACTTTTGTGTGTGGATTAGAATGCAAAAATGAGGATGGAAGAGTGCTATTATCCGACTTGAATGTTTTTCCTTTTGGTTATGTTCCTGGAGAACTCAATTTAATGACTCATAGATTATCTCGTTATGCTTTAACTTTAAGCGATGCATGCATCTTTGTGGTATGAGACTCCTCCCGATATCATTCAAGGTTCTTTGGTTGAGGATCTCATGTAATGTCTCCATGATTTCATATAATTTCAGAGATTTGTGACCAATGTCTTTCATAATTTTCAGTGCGAAGTTACAAAATTGAATCAACAGAAAATAAAACAAAGCCAACACAACACAAGTATTGTGGGCTCAAGATCATTAGGTTACTAGAGCCTAAGATATATAGACATTAGGGTCGTCCTAATGTATTAAATAAATAATTGCCTGCTGCCATGCACCATTGTCACATAAATATAGAATCAATGGCAGGCTTCTTAATACTAATTAATATAATTTGAAAACGATGGAAGATTTTCAAATATATATATATATTCTTTTTCAAGGGCATTTGGGTCGTCCTTCTTGGGTCTTCCAGTTGTTGTAGCAAGGGCAAACTTGTTTGTTGCCATAAACGCCTGGAGGAACACATAGGCATGTGGCGCAGCATTTTTGGCAGAAGAACATGCATGGCTTCTTGTGCGATGTGGCCGAGCAACGATAAGTACATCTCGGTTTGCACTCTGCAAAATTAACAAACAATTTTCAAATCTTAGATGTTTCATGCTTTATCATAATGATAATGGATTTTTCATGAAATTTTAGTAAAATAAGTTCATTTCATGTACCTGAAGGACGAAGCTTGTTGTAACCCTGTTCAAGAAATACAAAAACAAAAACAAATTTAGACAAAATAGACAATACATCCACGGTCATTCAAACTGTTTACGTTACGTTTTTGAATGTGAACTGTTGAATTTTGATCCAACGGTTTAAGTTAGCGACCGACTTTGGATTTTTAGGGTCGATAGCAAGGTACCCAAGAGATCAAAAACTTGGACAATGTATAAATGGATGATGGTGTATAATATGAACGTACCTCAGCTACATCAGAGAATGTGAGTAGAAGAAGCAGAGAAACAAGCAGCAAAATGGAGGTGTACGGACGTCCTGCCATTGCTATGAGTGAGCACTAACTGGTACTGTAAACACAAAGCGCAAGAAGGAGAGATGGATTATATTTTTATGGTTTCAAGGAATGAGGATTTGTGGGGTTATTTATAGGAATTTAAGTGCAGGCATGGCCAATCCGAAATGATTATGAGAAGGAATAGAATGGAAGAAGAGGATTGCGTGGTTTAAGGCGTGAAATGGGCGACTGCGCACCAAAAAGTCCATGTGGGCTTTTCATGTGAGCGTTGAAGGCGCCGTGTTTATGGTTTATTTTTGTCAACTTTTTCACTTTTTTTCTAACAAATCCAAATCTTCATTTTGTTTTTGTTTTTTTTTTGGGTCTTTCCAAATCTACTGAAATAGTCACTCCGGATTTCCTTCATAGTAATACCCCGTGAGTGTTATCAAGCAACGCGTCTTTCTGTAAAGAATGTGTTTTCGTTTCTAATTATAATGCACTCTGATTATCGATCGCATTAGTTTTCAATATATAGATTGTTTGAAGTAACCAAGTTTTTTTTTTTCGAATCAAAGAAATATATAGACACTCAAGAAATTAATATAAAAATGAAAACTAGGTTGAGTATCTCCGTTATATATATATAATCGCACATGGATATTTTGTTTTTAGTTTTGTTAGACATGTAGATGAGATCTGGTTAATCTCATGTGAGGTGGTCCTTTTGGCAGTACGGTTTGCATGTTGCATGTGAGAGAACATGCATAAATGGTTTTTGATTACTTGCTCTGATCTAATGCAAGTCAAGCCACCGACTAAAATAGTTGGTACATTTTGTTATTTTAGTACCAAGAGGTCCTCTTTGAGACGTCACCCAACATGGCAACATTGGTAAGCTTATTATTATGAGTTTATTATTTAAAGAAAGACTCGACATAAGTATCAAAATAAATATAAATAAATAATAAAAAAAAGGAAGAAGAAAAGTGGTTTGCATCATCATTTTGTAATCGTGGGTGATGCACCACAGGAAGATGTATCCAATTAGCTGCTTTTTTATTTTTATTTTATTTTTAATAAGTTCCTTGCAGATATATGACATTAGTATTAAGCAAATGTTAATTACAACTTGCATGTAAGCGATGATATGAAAGAAGAATCAATCAAGTATATTAAAGAAGATATCAAGATCAAGAACAAAGTCGAAATCAAGATAATCAATAATGAATAAAGGCATAACTGTATATATAGGCTTAGCCAAGTTAGCTAGAGCGGATATACTCACCACCACTCTGCATAGAGTTCGAATTCCTCTCGCCGTAGTTTAAATTAATTTAAAGTAAAATATCGCTTGTATAAAATAAATATTCAAAGTATGGTTTTTTTTTTTTTTTTTTGTCTATCAACAGTCCACTATAGTTTAAACATAGTTTAATGACATGTTGTAGGGTTCCTTTTCAGCAGCTAATCTGTAATTAGTATTTGAACCCTAATTTTGTATTGGTAATAGTATTAAACATATGTTATTCTGGTTTCTAACTTCAACTGCTAACATGGTTCCTGGTTAACGTGAAAGGAACCGCTTAAATTCGGCCGAAACTAAGCACCTATAATATTAAAAGAACAAAACTTATTTCATGTGACCCTTACCATCACGTTATATGTAACCCCGCCAAACCAAAATTATCAATCAGGACAGACAAGGAATCGTAACGTTAGGAACTTGAGAGAAGATTCTTTGTCACCCAGAAAGTGATTTGGTAAGGGTCAAAAGTTAAAATACAATGATTAAAAAATAAGAAAAAAAAGATGCACTTTTTCTTTCAAGCACTTATTCCATCATTCATTTCCACCTTATGGCCATTTTGCATGTCCACATTTTAACAGACTTATTAGACTATGAGAAAATATAACAAGAAAACCTGAAAACACAAGCCACCATAACTTAGTCCCTTGCAAAGGAAAACAACTCACTCAACACATTGACACTGAAAACTAGATAAGCCAAACACCCTGTGAAATAGCAACCCGGACATGGGCTTCGCAGCTGCTTATACCTTAACTTCCACTTGATACCTGTTACAAGTCGGTCAAACGCTGAACTTCAACTCATCCTCTGCCTATACTGTTATGGGCCACCCTTTTTTAGCTGACCTATGCCAGGCATAATTTAAACGCTATGCCGTAAAATACCGGTGAGTAACTCCATTTACAGAGTTGGGGGAAAGTTGAACATGGCTGCAAGTTTCTTGAGGTCCTCAGGTTGTATGTTTTGTGACATGATAGCAGCGCCCACAGCCAGGGCAACAGACACAAGCACCATGCTCTTCATGCATCCGTGCCCTTGAGACAATCGTCCCAAAATCAGCTTGCAATATTTGTCTGCATCCTTCAACAGTGAATGGTGGGCAAAATCATCTCCTGCTGCCAATGCTTTATCATTCTACACCCAAAACGGAAATCAAGTTCATTATAGTAGAGTTGATAGTTAAAGAAGGCATGCAAGGCAAGATCAATAAACGAAAAATGAAATCACAAGACGAAGTTAATCACTTCAATATCTGGATATGATTACCTTTTCCCTGAAACTCTTTAAGGTTTCCCTCAAGGGGTCAAGAGAAGTATGTTTACTGGCGTGCTCCTTCCACTCGTCAGATAGCTTTTTCAGGACAACAACACTTGCATCAAGATTCTCCAGATAAAACATGTCCTGTTCCAAATATTCACAGTGAAGCGACAAGTTGATGAAAAAAAATTGTTTGTACAATGCCTTTAATGAACATTTGCAAAAGTAAAAGAACAATAATCCAAATGCTTACCCATTGCCTGTAACATTCAGGGTTTTGTGTCAAACACCAAACAAAAATGTCACTTGCTTCCTTAGACAGATCAGGGATGCCTGCAAAATGCTCCATGCATCAAGCTCCAATAGAGAATAGGCCAAAATTCATACTATTTTTACTTCCAAACACAATTTGAAAGGGGAAATACTTGTAAAGGAAAATCAGTTTCTTTGTGCTTGGCTTTACCTTCTTTAACGGCTTTAACTGAATATTTCAATATCTGCTGTGTGACCTGCCTCATTGTTTTGCTACCCGGGGAACCAGCAAGCGAAATCTCTTTCAAGGTTGGATAAACAGCTTCAAACCTCTCAGTTGCCTTAGCAAAGCCAAAATGTTTCAGACATTAATCTTTTGGTTTAGGGGAGTAAGAGGGGGTGGGGGTTATGCTTGATTAGCATGTTAGATGGAAAATTTTGCAATTCTGCAAATGCTCCTAAAAGAGGCATACCTTAACTCGGGCAGAAGGTGCAGGAAAAGAAGCTCTCATCAACAGATCAAGGGCTGATGGTGGCACTATGTGCTCCCCCTTTCTGACAGCACCATTTAATAGAATAGGACGAGCTTTCGGAGAAGACAAAATTCTGAGATAATTCACCCGGAGAAAAAAAAAAGGAATTACTACCAGAAGAAAAAAAAAAGAAGAAGATAGTTCTCTCTCTATGACAAGGAAGCCAGACGTGTACATATGTAAGATCAAGGAATAGAGCTTATGTTAATCTAAATGGTGTCCAACCTTTCCACCGATTGCAAAATCAAGTCTCTAGACAGCGGATTACTACTTGACTTGCTACTCAATATAGGCAAGAGAAAATGAACCCATGTGTACAACCCCACAACCAGATCTCCTTGAGAAGCCTGTATAGACATAGTTTTTCCTAGTTAAAATTCATATTTTAGAAAAGAACAAACCACTGTTTTAGGAACATTAGGTAAAAACAATTACCTGTGCAATCAACCACACTGTGATTGGAAGCTTATCTTGGCCTTGATATTTTGGACTTTCCTTCATCACTGGAAGTAAGTTAATCAATACATCAGGTTTTCGCCGCAACACCATTGCTAAAACCACGAATATGGCAACCTGCAGTTCCAAGGTTACATCTAATTACTCACTCTGTTTGAGGAGATATAATCTAAACTGTGAGAATTTTGACCAATGTAATGTAAGGATAAAAAAAATGAAGCTTATGGAAAGGTGTGGAGCTTTAAAAACTATTTACTGTTGCATACATAATTCAGTAGGCAGTCGTTATGAACTGAAATCCCATTGGTGCTATTTTAAAAGACTCTTGTCTTCCTATGACTATTTCCAATATTAGATATCAAATTTTCCACATTGAAAGTTGAGTCAGCCTTCAAAACATGATAGAGGAAAGATAGAACTATACCAAATGTATACAATGTTCCATCTTCAAGTTCAACTGAATTTAGTAGAACATGATGAATTATCAAGGGCACTGGGCGCAGGAAGATAAAAGTGGGAGGAAATGTAGTCACATACAAAGGTCTGGAAGCCCTATCAAACAAACCTCAGAGGATCATAAAACACTGTCATGATAACGTCGATGGATGCTCCAAATCAAAGCATTGACAAAACTAGGCAAACATACAGTCAATCATGGCATCAGATGATATATGCAACAAAGTTGGATGAGCCATAGAAATGGGATTATATGATAACTACAGAAGGTTCATTAATACTTGTAGCCCATAGAAGACTCCTCTGGGATGCAGCCACTGAACAAGGAACTTACTTGAATAGAAAACAAGAATGAAAATGAAGAAAACAGAGAATAGTCATAATTACACAGAATAATAGCAAGTTCAAATAAAATCAATTCTAGAAACAAGAGGTTAAAAAAATTGAATCATGCCAGCACACATAGCACTAACAATACCACACTATGTTTTGCTATATATACAATTACGCAAATTCTACAAAATATTCACTTGACAATATGATATTCTGGTAAAGTCCTACGAAGGGTGGTGTAGTATGTATCTCTCAAAAATATGGATTGAAAAGTTTTGAGCAAATCTGCTCCTATAGTTTTCAATAAGAAAGATGGCCAAGGTCATTTTTCTTTAATATCGTATGTCTTTCCTAAGATGTGCCACTAGAGTCCATCTATGCTAAAATCAATGGCTCAAACTGTTTACAGTAGTAATTAGTTTATCCACCTTATACAATTTGCCACAGACCACCAAGGCATAGAAAACAGGCACAAATAAGTTTTAACACCACCTGACACTTTAATGGGAATTTGATACATGCTACAATCCAAAGTTACCTGAGACTTTGAAGGTGCTTGCTGGGCCACCTTTTTGGATCCCTTGGCTGCTCCTTGATGATTTGCAAGGTCAGAAAGAATGCTGTCCAAAGACCATAGCACGAAGGATCCAAGTGCTTCAGTAGAGCAGTGGCCGATCCAGTCAACTGATGTCTTGTAAACATTTTCAGATATATGAGAAAGAGGGATCTGCTTAGGCAAATAATATAGTCATTAGAAATTAGGAGACCCTGTGAAACATATTTATATATTCCACCAACCAGAAATAAACAAAACAAAAAGGAAGATATAATTTACTGATTATCAGCCATTAAGGGTGAAATCATATGCCTACAGACCCAATGGTGTATCCATATCCATCATGAGACATGGCATGTATGTAGTCACAATCATCAATCATGAGACATGACATGCATCTAATCTCAAACATAGCTTCCATAATATCCATATGAAAGAAAATGGGGGTTTAGAAATCAGCACAGAGTATGAACCAGATAATGTGAAGCTAGCCTCACATTGTATCCAAAACCCACATGCATGTAAAATTCAATACACAGAATAAGCAGATAAACACCAGGATACGATCAAAAGCCCTTCTTTTCTTCAATATCTCCAAAGTTTGATGCTTTATTAAAGCCCTTTTTTCTTTTTCTTTTTTTCAGACAAAAATTCAAAATCGAATATATGAACCAAACACAAGAAAAAACTCACATCAACCAACTTTGCCACAGTGGATTCCTTGAACGTCTTCAACCATGGAAATTGAGCCGAACTGACCGACGCAAATGCTCGACCGAAATAATCCGCCAAACGCATAAGCTGTATGTCTTGTTGCTTTTCATACGAAGCCTATCCAACACCAAAATAAAATCAGAAACAATATAGAAAAACAAAAAAGAAGATACATTTCCATTTTCGATAACAACATTTTACAAAATTGAATCCCCAATTTACCAAAAGAAAAAACAACAGAAGCAATCAGCATCTCACAGTAATATCAGCAAGAAAAGCGCCGAGATGATCTGCGTCGATCTTCGAAGCCGCCTCACCCACAGTCACCTTCGGCTTCTTTGGCTTCTTAGTCTTCACCTTCTTCACCTCGCCATTTTCCACAGTCCCAGACACCTCAGCATCGCTATCCTCATCGTCGTCATCGGAATTCCGCTTCGATCCGCCGGTGGTGGAATCTCCGGCAGCGGCGGCTGCCTGAGCCTCCAGAACTTTCCGACGGCGCTCCTCGGAATGCAGCTCGATCGGCCGGAACACGTCGGAGGCGGAGGAAGCTCCGACGTGGATATCACCGTTGGAGTCCGCCGGAAGTGCCTTGGACGAGGCTTTTCGGTTTCGCTTCTGATACGACACCGTTTGCCAGCCGTAAGCGTCGCCGTTTTGGGTCCGCTCATTGTTCACCTTCTTACCATATCTTTCTGCCTCCTCCTCCTCTTGCTCTCTGAGAATTGATTCGATTAGTGCTGAATTCTCGTCCATGCTTCAGGAATTGCTGTCCCTCTCGTTCTCTAGCTTCTCTCTCTCTCTCTCTCTCTGTGTGCTGCGAAACTCTTGACTGAGAGAGAGTTAAGAAGTACTGTCGAGATCACACAGGGAGGAAACGAAAGGGACTCGGTGTCAAAGGACACGTGGGTTTTATTTTTATTTATTGTGTTGACGGGTTTGGCCTTATTTCACTCGCAATATAACGTAAATGCCATTATGCGTTTCGGATAGAAGAGTTGTTCTAGGATTACAATGGCATCAATGATCTTTATCTCCTAAAATTATTGAATGTCTTAACGCAAAAAATATTTTATATATCTCCAATTAAAGTGTCAATTTGATGCAAGTGCAATATTCGAAAAGAAAAATATATATATTTTTTCTCATCACTTTAACTTAAGGTGTATCATCAACATTCTTCTCAACACTTAACACGTGTTTATGAGCATAACCATAGTTCCACAAATACAAAGTAAAAAGTTAACTTTGGTTAGGCACATAGACACGTATCAAGTATTGAGAAAGGTGATAATAGTATACTAAAGTGGTACGTAAAAATATTTCTAAAAAAAAAAATGCTATGCACAAGTTTCAGCCACCTTACATTAAGCCCAACAAGAGTGTGCAAAATCCAATCTAAACCGATCAAACTGACCAAATCAATTTAATTCAATTATAATTGGATTGGATGCTAATTTTAGAGTGTTCAAAACAGATTAAAATCGAATCAATCCAATTGTGTTTTTTTACAATAGATTTGGTTTTTAGGTAACTTACTTATCCAATTGCCTTTTATCCAACAACTTCTTTATCTAAAATGTTGCTTTCCGTTCTTATTTCTAGATGCGTCCAATTGTATCCAATTTGGATATCTTTTGCTTTCGAAATTGTGGGTTTTTCTTGTTAGCTATCTTGCAAGAATGTTTTATATATAAATCTTATATGGACATTAAGTATTTGGACTTGAGGACAACATGAATTTCATTATTTAGTTTCTTTTCTCTGATATTCTTTTTTATTATTATTTCCTTCATTCTGATCCAAGGTGGTCCTTCTCACTTTCTATATTAAAATGGCATTGGCTACCCAACTATTATGTCTTGATAAATAATAAAAGGTATGCAAAATGTATTGTATAATAAGTTTGTGTGGTTAGAAAGATCTACTTTCAAGCCTTTCAATCTTCACGATTTCTTTATACAACCGTTATTACATTGCACACGCATCGCATATGCGACTCAATCATAGCGTATGGGTTAGATATATTGTTTTGACTTTTAGCCCTCATCAACCATAGTGTATAGTTTTTGAAGATTGGGCATTGTTTGACTTCACACCCCAAATCATAATGTGTGATTTGAAGAAGGTTGGACATATTGGTTTACTCATCAATAACCTCAACCAATACCTACTACCATTATTGTTTTGTGATATGATGTGATGAATTTTTTCAAAATAAGTGGAGTAACGGAAAACAATGTGCAACCAATATCTAGTCTTGCAACCACCAAGTTGTAAATAGGTAGCAACTTTACCAAACCCTTGATTCATGGCAGCTTTGTAATTGCAGTAAGACCTCAGGGGCAAAACGGGGAATGAAACCAGATCCCGTACGAACGAACGAGGATATCATTTTTATATATATGTACAAAATGTATTGTTGGTTTTGAGGTGGGGCCCTCCGCCCACAGCCAAGAGGGCCAACTTCTTGAGTTGGCAAATTATATTACGCTAATCGCCAGTCGCTGTCCCAAATCCCCAATGACAACACCCTTCGTCGTCCTCATCCTCTTCTTCTTCACAGTGAACAGAGCATCACAAATTAATACGCGGGCCCCACATAAACTTTGTCCGTAATCTAACGTGCGATCAAAATCATCAATCTTTTTGTTTTCCTCGATCGGACGGCGAAGAAGTGGTGGTGGTGGGTGCAAACTTGATCACATTATTACGAAAGAAAGGTGCGGGGGGAGCTTTGCATTGCATGTTATGGATAAGTGTTGTCTTCTACTTTGGGCAGGCAGTTGCAAACAACTTTTACAAAGTTTGGATGGTATCTTGTCTTCCGCTTGTGGTGTCTGCTTGGAGCAGAAGCATAAGCTATTTTGGGGACACTTGTTAAATGTGCAGTTTCAAGCTTGGTGCATGTCAAACAAGTAGCAAAAAGAAGAAAAAAGAAAAGAAAAGAAAAGTAGCAAAGGTTAAAGCACTAGAGAAGGAAGGGACCATGCCGGGACCCAGTGAGAATCAAATGTGTTCTGTAGTCATTTCTATTTCGTTTTCACAGTTTGCTGCTTATTAATACTCTCGTTTTGTGTTTGGAATTTGAACGTTACCTTATGTAAACGGGATCTAGTCCAATGATAAAAGGACCTTGACTTACAGATCAGTGATCACAGATTTGAACATTCATGGAACTAAATGGTTGAGTGTGAGAAACTCTATAATCTTGTAGTTTAAACTATAGCTTGTATTAAAAATAAATATAAAAAAAATTATGTTAGTAGAAGATGAAGTCACGTATAAATTGAATTAATGAGTAATCTCTAACAAGAATGTCTGGGTGGTGTAGTCGGTTATCACGCTAGTCTCACACACTAGAGGTCCCCGGTTCGAACCCGGGCTCAGACAATTTGCTTCTGCTATATAATAGTTTATTTTTGGACTGGCTTAGCCAAGCTTGGTCGCCATCCGCCAACTATAGCTTCTCTCCCCGCATATGTACCCCACCGTGATGCTCTTTCTTGTCCTAAAAGTTGCACATATTTTCCCCTTTTTTAAAAACTCCAATGTCCTACTATTTCAAAAGATTCTCATACTCTCAATTCACCTCGCATTCTTTCTGTTGAGGCCCAAATAAATTTCCGGCCCAGTGCGACACCTGATTAAGAAGAAACCCGATGCGGAGCATGCGAAATTCTTCATGCACGCTTTCACGAGCCACGATCACGTGCCATGCCAAATAAATATGCAATTTATCACGCTAGGAATTAAAATGAGCCTATAAAAGGCATTGGCTCTACAAGCTCATGCTAATTATTTTGTCAAGCATTACGTCTCTCTTCAAAGACGACAAAATTCAAGCACGACAAGCGACATGCCATGCCAAGCATGAAATCATTATTTCACACATAGCCACGCTACAAGCTTAAGTGGGCCCAAGCCACGCAAATGCCCGGGGCTTGCTTGAGTGGGTTGTGGTATGGATGGTAATGAGCTTTCATGGGGCCCATTGATGAGCCAAGAAATGGAAGTTTTGGGCTGCTTGGGAGCCCCAAAACTCAAGCCCATTTCTTGAGCCCAAACACATGGGTTAGCATGAGAGAGGAGAGAAAAGTGATCCAATGCCTTAGGAGAACATCCCATGGGCTGCTGTAGCATTTAGGAAAATCCATGACAGTTAGAATGCTCAAAAACGGATAAGCCACTTCCAGCAGCTGGACGAAAGCGTGCGGGCTGCTGGAAAGGAAAACACCGATAACCCCAACACTGTACATACAAGCCCAGCCCAGTACCTTATAAAATATCTAGCATTGTCATAAGTCTCAGACCCAAGTCAAATAGCAAGCCACTGCAAAAACCAAGTAAGATTCATAGGAATACCCATCGGGCAAAGAACTTCCTCCATCTCTCTTTTCCTCTGCAAGCTCCATCTTGAAAACCCACAAGGAAAGCAGGTGGCGCCTCACCCTTATGGGGGAGGTCCAGCTGCGTCAAAACCTTGGAACCACAAAGGGCTCCTTACCCATGCACCTTGGATAGGAAAATTGCATCAAATAGGATCAAGTGGGAAGAAGCAACGAAAAAGGGAGGAGGAGGTTAGATAAAATTAGGGTTCTTTGTGGCTATAAAAGAGGGCCTTAGCTACCCAGAAAACCAACCCCATTCTTCAGAGAGCAAGCTTCCTCTCTCACCTGCAAACCCAGTTTCAGAGCTTGACCAAGCTTTGTCAAGCAATCTGAAATTTACTCAAGCCACCCAATCCTCTTCCTCCATGGTCTTCTTCTTTTCCTGAGATAAAAAACCTTCATAATCTTCCTCTGCCCCAGTCTTAATTTCTGTCCTCTGTAAGAAACTCATGCTTTTCTCTCTCAAATTGCTAAACTTGTGAAAGCTTAGCTCCCATGCCACAAGCTCCTCATGCCAAGCCATTCCATTGCTAATTTGTCATGTTTATTTGGTTCATTGGTGAAGGGAACCAAGGTGTTTTCAAAGGGCTTTCACAAACCCTTTCAAAACTTTCTTGGAGCCTGGTCTTCGAACTCAGAAACAGGGGCAACCTCCTCAGCTCATCCTTTACAGCAGCCCAAGCCCATTCGTCTGGCTGCTGGAAGAAAAAGACCCCTACACTTTCATTTTGATTTTATCTCTCTCTCTCAGCCCTCTTTGTAAATGTAACCTACTTATCTATACATTCATCGTGAAATTTCTGCAGAAATGTCCGCATGTAAAGAAGAAAAAGTGAGTCTGATTATAGGAACAATAGAGAATCAGTACTGATAAGATATAATTGTTTGTGCCAATGCCATTTTTTTTGCACACCCAAATTGCACTTCATCATTTGAACATTTTGTTATTGTGGTCTCCCAAACAATAGCATCGCCGCAACAAAAAAGCACAGTAAAATTGGTCCTGCTCAAAAGCGTAGCAGTAATCTCAATGGCTCACCCATGTTTTCAGAGGCATGCATCATTGAATTGGAATGCAAGAAACGAGGGCAAGAGAAAGAAAAAAAAGTTGATGGTATGAATAGAAACTAATTTGGTTTCGTAAGCATCCTACTCTAATTTTTCTGATGGAGTTCTGTAAGTGATTTTGTGGCAATGATATTGTCCCATCTTGTTTCATACACAAATTAGAACACATGAGCCATGGAGTCAGAGGACAAATATTTTCTTCTTGTATTCAAATAAGAACCATCCGGAACCTTAAGCACACAATGTGTGTACGGAAATTAACTGATCTAGGTTCATTTTAGATGAAAAGCCTCCTTCTCGCATTGTAGCCAAGGTAACAGTGCCCCCTTATTCGAAAGGACAATATCAGCACCAAGGGATCAGCAAGGGATCTGCTTATTTGGTTAAGGTCACAAGTCTTAAAGCACATGGCAAGATACCTTCTGCCTGAGAGAAATTGTCGTCAACTACAGAAAACACACTTTCCCTTCCTAGTTCCGTGCCTGAGCCATGCTACTTGCTAACGTATTGAATCTTTTCGAAGTTTAACACTCTACTAAAAAACCTACAATGGCAACTTTGCACTATGCCAAGTCACCCATCATCTCTAACGACACGTCAAGCACACCATCACAAAAGGAACTAAACACAACCCTATGAATCCGAAGAATGCCTCTGTTGAGAGGAAAACAGCCTCTAACCTAGAACATATATAAACACAAAATTTTACTTAAAGAGACTTTTTAACACCCAATAGGAAAATGAAGTGAGCCACAAGGACAATGTATTATTTACCATCTTGTAGCAAAATATCCACCAATTGCTCCTTGGAGCATTTTTCGGATTCGAAGGGGAAAGGTGCAACCTTTGCATTAGCAAATTAAGCATTTGATGCGTGAAGTTAAAAAAAGTCTCCACTTAAAAAGCACACTGGCTTTATTAAGAACTGTGGTGAACTGTCTAAGGACCATACCCATTCTTATTGACCAGGGCAGGTCAGCTAGATTATTGAATAACCACAAAGAAATAGTTTGACCATTTGTTCAATTATCTAACCAAAACCTCTCTGACCATTTAGATTTTTACGTAGACTTCGTGAAACAGATAACTGCTTTGAATGGCTGTTAGGAACACTCAAAACATATCACTCATGAAATGTAGGAAGGATCTTGAGAAATCTGAACTACTAACTAGATTACAGGTATGTGCAGATGTTTAAGATACATCATGGAAGTGAACCAATTAATCTACTGTCTCAAAAAAGATTGAATGCAAACTAATAATTCCTGACTGAAGTTCTACCTTAGGAATAAGGCACCACGACAAAATCGAATTCTATCTATCTGGAAAACACTCAGCTTATGCCATACCATTAATGAATGCTCTTGAAAAAAAACCTAATACTCATATGGTATGGCCAAGGTGCGCAATAACTTCACTACTAAATGTACTCATTGAAGCAACATGCCTCAAGAAGCAACTGTAGATACGAGAAGTAATGATATAATTAAAGCAATAAACTGAAATTAACAAAATTTATCCAGTAAAGCATGTAAATTAAATGTATTAAGTCAACCTAATCCTTGTATATTATGAGGGGAAATGTACAAAATTCGTAAGAGCAATTCCATTACATATGTCAATTTCCTATACAAATTACTTACATAAACTCATTGGCCCCGAATGGTGTTGTCGAGAACCAACCTCAATCTCTGAGACAATACATCCAATTCAGCAAGCCGTTGGAGCTGCCATTGCCGCTCGAAGTCCAGTGCAGTCTTACCCTCATTGGAGGAACATGAGCCAGAGCCAGAGCCCGAGACCGAACCAACATGATCGGGGCAGAGCAGAAAATGTTGAACAAGAACCATCCGAACCTCATTCAAAGACTGATCGAACACGTCCAAAACAGTCTTCGCCGCCAGCCCAGCAATGGGCCTAGATAAATTGATCATCTTCACCTCATCGCCATACTCATTTTCCACAAAAGGATCATCCAAAACACTCTGATTCTGATTCACCATTAAATTATCATCACCCTCGTCGCTCTTGGCTTTGTTACCAAACGGCGAAGTGGACCAGCACTCGGAGCTCCAAATCTTCCTCGAGAGGTCGTACAAGGCGCGATCATGCGGCGAAAGCTGCGACTCGTGGAGGCCGCGAGCGAGCCGAGCCGAGACGACTCGGAACTTTTTCCGGAAGCGGCGGAGCTTCTCGGAGAGCTGGGATTTGGTGTAGTGCTGAGACACGGTGGTGGAGAATCGAGCGTAGAAGAGGTGAAGGTCTTTGGGGAAAGAGAAGCCATCTGAGGCGCAGTCAAGGAGGCCTTGGAGGAAGAGAAGCTCGTCGGGCTCGGTCCAGATTCGGTGGTACTTGAACGGCGGGGTTCTCTGCCCATCTTCTGCGGAAAAAACGACGGCGTTGTAGTCGTATATGGCTGTGGATTCGAGGGTGGGGGGGAGAAGATTAGGGTTAGGGTTGGGGTTGGGGTTGGGGTTGGGGATGGGGTCGGGGTTTTTGCGTTTAATGGGGAGCTTAGTGGCGGAGGAGAGTTTAATTGAGTCCATGGCTAGATTTTGGGGTAGAGTTCGCTACGGAAAAATATTGGGGTTGGGTTGGGTGTGGAATGGGCAGTGACTCATTGCGCCGTGGCTGACGCGTTGGTTTCTTTCTTTTCGAATACAAGTAGTAGTTTAAATTACAAGGGGAGGCGAGTTTTCCACATGCCATGAACATACTGTAAGGGGATGAGAGTTTTTCACAGACCATGACATTCAGACCAGATCGAACTCCTTTTCACTAGGCTAAAAGATAGGTTCTTCAACTCTCAAAATTCAATTAATTGATTTCACTATTTTTTTTCATTAGAGATTGATTTCATGACTTTAGTATATTAAATTGATATTTTCAATTCCAAAATCAACATTGTTGAAAACCTAGTTAGTAAATTCACGGATATTTTCGTTTCTCTGTATGCTTTTTAAAGATAAAGTAAACGTCAAGGAACTTGTAATTCAAGTGATTATGCTTTCATTTGTAACACTAACGACAGGGAAGATCAACAAGAGCATAAGATTTGAAGCGCCTATTTATCAGCTCAAGTTTTTAGATTATTTTCACAACTAACAACTGAAATTTGGGAAGATCACCTCCAATCTCTGGTTTAAGTTGTGAAGGGGACAAAAATGGCTAGAGCCTCAACAATATTAACCTACATTGTAAGAAAAATGGCATATTACAAACCACCTGAGTAGCATACAAAATTTACAAGGGAAAAAAAATTAATGGTCAAGCATCTATTGGACGCTTCGGTGCTACAAGGAAAAAAAAAGCTATCTCCAGACTTGTTAATTTGAAGCCAAGTTTACTGCACATTGATCCTTTAGATGGTAATAAATTGCTGTCAAAATGTTGGCCAACCTCAGTACTGCACAATGCAGAAGATGCAAATCCCATATGGATCATGGGATATATCGAATCAAAAAATGGAGCATGGGATCACAAATGGTCTGATTATGTAACCACAACTGTTGATTTGAGTAAAGCTAAACGGTTTTTGGTAAGAGTGATCTTCTCTTCTGTTTCTGCCGCCTTTTCTTGGACTCCACGGACAATATCCTCTGGAGCTTTCTCTACAAACTGCATGAGCAAAGATGATATCGTGAGAGGTACATGAGATATGTGCATGCCAAGGTACTATGAAAAAGAAAGAAAGGACTCTAGAGTACATGCATGCATCATAACAAGAAAGATCACAACTCAGTTTTAGTGTTTCTTTTTTCAACATTTGAAGCAAAAAATTTAACTAAGAAGCCAACTCCAACCTACTTTATTGATGTCTGCATTTTTCCATAAGTTACGGTTATCCTCTTAAGAGAACCATTGTATAGGTAGCTTTTCATATCTAGTTATTCCAAATACATCTTACCTAATGCTTTAGGTTATATTTAATCTTTGTTAATTTTTAACAAATTACCCCTATTATCAAATCTAAATCCAATCGTTTAGCTGAATGGATCCTTAGAGAATTAGACATGTAAAGTACTCCCTCCTGCATACCAAACCTAAGTGCTTAAACATTAGTAAACAGAATTCATACCTTAGGAGAACTGAGCCGAGCTTTAAGTCCATCATATTCTGTCTGCATCTTGGAAAGTCTCTTAGATAGGCGTTGGATTTCGGCAGTAATGTCAATCATATCAGCAAGAGGGAGATATGCCTCTAGTCCTTCACCAGCTACAAGGTGGACTGATTGATCCGCATTCCCTGAAGTAAAATACATGAAATCCACCAAAATATATGGCTCAACATCAGATCATAGAAAAAGCCATTGATAAATGAAAATAAACATGAATATTCTGTCCCTCGGCCAAATGGAAAATAATCCATAAAGAAACGTGCCTGGAGGAGAATCTGTAAAATGGATGTTTTGCAAATCTAGCCTGGAGAGAAGTGCTAAAACCTCCTTTTCTTTCTGCATCAAAATAGAATATTTAAGTAAGCTAGTGCTAATGATAATTATGTCCAAACCAAATAATTGGATAAATAGTTGAGTCAACCCAAGTTAAAATTGTTGGACATGGCCCTGCGATGGCAAATATGCACGGAATATACAAGAAAAACATATATGAATTGAAATAATAAACTTATCAAAAGAAAAGACAGAACAACTAGTCATCTCGATTTCTTTTTCTCTAAACTAAGGGTTTCCCTGTAAAAATTGAAATCCGAGCTCATCCGCATGCCTTTCCTTTTGTTGCTGATGAGACTTCAGACGCACGAACTCTCCAAGATTATATGCAAAACTTAATGCTTAACAAATTAAAACCAAGCCCGACTCTTTTTGCTCTAGCAGGGCCATGCTTGGGCCAGCAAAACCTGGCCCATAGTAGTCTAGTGGGGGCATGGACAGCTTTATGATATGATTTCTGATGCTGGCATCAGTGAACTCAAACTAATCTGGCCCAGGACACACATCTCAAGAATGATTCAGAGTCTATGGCCCTACACTTACTGAAGGTTCGAACAATGATCCACCAATTCGTTACACCCTGAGTTTATTCATTTCGTTCTCACAAAAGTGCAAAATAATACAGGAACAAACTTGAAAAGCACCTCATCAGCTCTTACATTTTAATCTTATGCAAAATCATGGCTGGAGAAATGGATACGTACCACTACGTACTCAGTGACTTCTTCGTTAGCAACTATTGAGGCTGATATACGCTTTACAGGCTCAACAGAATATTCTGCTCGAGCATTCCGGATGGCTCTAGTCTAAGAAACACAAAGAAGCAAACTTGAGTGATTTAATTATCCACATGACTGACTACAAGGAAAAGATACAAGAGATCTAAAAGTGCCAGCTAGACTTGGATGTGGAGCCAATAAAGGAGAAACATGAAGAAAGATTTACTCACCAGAGCCTGTAAATTTTCAAACTTCTTAATCGAGTTGCTCTTCCTTGGAAGTGAAGTCAGTGGCCATGGAGATATTATAAGAGCTTCTTTTCGATATGGGAGTGCCTATACTAAATCAACCATTCATTTTATAATGGAAAATAGAGAAACATTATAGATAACAGTACAATGGAGGTGAAAACAGAGAAACCTAAATTGAAAGCATACACTTAAGAGTTAACTATCGTAGCAAAATGAAGCTAAAAGAGAATCTATCCACATGAATAAAAACATAACCATGCCTAAATTTGTCTTGTGAACAGGCAATGTTAAAGACGTGATCCACTTTCCCCCTCTATTTAGCACAGAACACACCAATCTGGAGATAAGCATTCAAGGGACTTTCTTCGTAGCAATTAACAGCTATTTAACTTCCCATGAAATATTAAACAAGTGAAAACTTGCAACTTAGTGGGAACACCAGCCTTCTGATCATCTTAATTGGCTTAAATGTGAGGTCCAATGGATTATTTATCAACCATTTTCACGGAAAATTACCCAAAGAATGTCTGGACCAAGATATATTGCCGCACTGGCTCTGATTCAGAGAACCATAATTTATTTGAGACAGCAAACATGATAAATCTTCGAGCTCGTCATTCAAATTCCTTCTAAATTGTAAAATCCCAAGAGAGATCCTAGAAGGAGAATGAGATATTATGGAAGAGATGACAACATAATGTTTCAAGGATATGTCATATAAGCCGAGAAATAAGATAGAAATGACAACTCTGCGAACCAAACATTGTCCGAAAACCTAAATCTATTCCAATTTGCAACAACCAGTTTTAATAAATGAGAAAAGGAAAAAGAATCCTGAGAAATGAACTTCTGAGGACTTCAGAGACACCAAGAATCCTACATATTAGGTATATCATATATGATTATTCTCTATACTATATTATTCTGCATGTAATTACGAATTCTTCCTAGGCAATTTTCCTTGTACGTAATCTTAAGGAGAAGAATAACCTAAGACAATTATCTCCATTCCTTCTCGGTAGAAATCTTTACATGGTTCATGGAGAAATATATATATTTTTTCCTTTAACAAATGAGCCTAAAGAAACCAATAAGGACCTTTTAGGTAGAGAAGTTGAGTTCCACACAAGTGTTGAATACAGTAAATCAATTTACCTGCCAGAGCTCCTCAGTCACAAATGGCATGAAGGGGTGTAGCAATTTAAGTATGTTTTCAAAAACATACAATAGAACTGCCTGTGTGACAGAAGCAACTGAATCACCACCGGAGTGGTAAAGACGAGCTTTACTGGCTTCAATATACCTACATAAGTGAAAGAAATTAACAGTTGGCAAACAGGAACATCAGTGCATTTGAGTTAGCAGAAGGTATTAACAAAAAGAAAGAAAAAAAAGGGCTAAAATTCTTTTTTCCTTTCTTTGTCTAATAAGAATCACACTTCCAATGATAAAATAGAACAGTACACTACAGGGGACAAGTTGTCCACTAGTCTAGCTAGGCTATGCAAAATAGAGCTAGACCTCATAATATGTCATGACAGCAGACAACTACTCCAATCATAAAATATAGACTGATAGTTAAACTCTTAAGAACCGAAGCCCAAAGGGAACCTGAAAAATGAACTCATCCCACAAAAGACCCACCTCCACATCCCTTGCCGCTACAAATATTAAGAGTTCAAACTTCTTGAAACAAATATAAAGATCCAAACAAATCCCAGCAAATAGTTTCTCCCTTTTTGGATTTTTTAATATACGCTTTTGGTAAGAATATCCTGTAATTATCATCCTCATAAATCATACCAGACATAGAAACGTTATAAGTTGGCATACAAATTTAGGCCCAGCTGGTTAGCTGACCTAGTAGAGATTTTCTTGGCACAAAATCAGCATGCCAGAAAAATTCCTAACCATAAAACCAATCTGCATTGTTGTCAGCCACAGTAACCAATAAAGGCAAACTTTCAGAAAAGACTCTGACCACAAACATAAATTGGGCCTTTTATGATTCAAAGTTTTCTTTGGGGAGGTTCAAAATCCTTTAAGACATATAAGAGATTGGATTACTCTTACATAAAGGAATATATAAAAACTGATCATGCCCAGTCAGGCAAGTTTTTATTTTGGACAAGATACCAAGACTTTATTAGAATAAAGTGAAACCCAACATCTTTGTCTAACAGGACAAGTGGTCCACAAGCAGAAACACAAGGTAGTCGTTCACCATATCCATTGAATGTTGTCAAAGTAGTATCCAACACAAAACCAGTTCACCTTATCTAATCAATATTGTATATTGTCATGCAACGCTTAGAATTCCTGATATGGGATTCTATATTATCAACAAACCCCCTCACATGTGGTGGGAGATGTGGAGCACAAGCAGGTGTTGGACCTGACACACGGATTTTCCATGAATATCATGTTAAAGTTAGAGTATCCAACCAAGTATCCAACCTAAAAACAATTGGAATTGGGCGGATAGTCCCCAAACATTGTATATTATTCTCAATAAATGCCTTCGGCATTGTATTCCTACAGTTTTCATTTTCTATGTAGGAACATAACATAAAGCTTTTGATTATTTTCTGATGTAAAATATTTGAATAAAAATTGCAAACTTACCAATCAGCAAAATCACCCCAAAAAAATTCATATGTATCTCTTCCTACATCTCCAAAGAAAAATTTGTCATAGCTTGCGGTGACTGTGTCAATAAGCAAATGAAGTTTTGAGATCTGAAAAAGGAAGAAAAGTGAGTGATTAAACAAAGAAGTAAAATCAACAGGCAATTCAAAAACTTAACATGACAATTATCTTACCACCCAACATTCTGGCAAAGGTAGCTTGCCCAAGAGTTCCACTTTGTCAAACTGAAAGAGCATGTCTTGATTTAAGAAGCAATACAAGCAATGATTATCATTCTATAATATTAGCCTAATGACCGCTAAAGTAGAATAAGATCAAAATTTCCAATATTTAATAGAGAAATACAAGATACAATGATGGGCCATGATCTGATATAGCAACAGGTAATTGCAATAATTTCCCATCTCATGGAACATGGAGAGATTGAGTGACTAAGACATGTGTACGGATAATCTATTTAGTTCCCATTCCATGAGACAACCAGCCAGCGTGCTATTGGCATATTTAACACATTTTATAGAAAGATCCAGAGAGTTAGAAAAGTGGAAAGATATTATGACTTAAAGAAAGATTATGAGGACAGCAAGTGAGGTAACTTCTAAACAACTTGGAAGATAAGTAGTGTTCAGAAATCATTTCATGAATTTTTAATTATAAAGTAGTTGCATCAAACACCAACAATACACTTCTACCCATTTGCTTTGGTAATTGAGAATTCGGTAAATTCATTCAGACACATTCAGACATGATGTGCCACTGTTCAAATTATTTGCAGACAAGTTTGTAATACATATATGAGATTGGAGCTAACTTTAGAGATATCAGGTCAAGTTAAGTTCTTGTGAATCTTTAAAGAGGAAGTTATAACTTTACAGATACATATATGAGATTGGGGCTAATTTTGTGATACAAGAACCTTTCACCATAACAAGAAACTAATCACAGGTGGCGCATTTTCTGGTGAATCCTTAAAAAGAGAGTAAACATCCATTGCTAAGCAGGCAAGAGTATGCAATTTGAGTTTTCTGGTATGACTTGAGACTGAGTTCTGTTTTCATTTAGCCTCTCCCATCCATTCCTTGATCCATGTAGGAAACGATAAAAAGAAAGAAAGAAAAGTTTCACCGTGAAAAACAAAGAATTGAGTATGACCTCAGCATATTCTAATGCACCCACGAAGGCTGAAATTGTAATTTATCTCTTTCTAAGCAGGAGCAGTTACAAGGAAATTGTTTTTAAGCTACTAGGGTGTAAGGAAAGCTTTTAGCTAATGCAAGAATACAGAAAGGAATACTAACAAGAATTGCTCATTAAGGCTGCAGTATTTCAAGCATTTGCTTTTTTCACTTTTGTTCAGTAAAACACAAGCAGGCACAGACATTCACAAATGAAGACATATGCCATCATTCTCTGTGGTTAATTGAAAAGTAATTCACAAGTGAAGGACTGATACATGCAGACATACTAATACCATCATCACTATAACCAAAAGTACAATTTTCCACAAGCAAAGCATTAGCGCATAATTTTCACGATAACAGTACAAATTGAGAGAACAAAACAAACCTTGTAAGAAAGTATATTTTCCCAAGCTGATGCATCATTTTGACTGGGTAAATTCTGCAATACAAACTTTCCAGCATTCCATAGTTTGTTAGTGAAGGCCTTATTTGATGTCAACCTCTCAGTGGATAAATTAAGGTCCTGAAAGAAAAGAATACTAAATCAGCCAGATAGGTGTACAAGCTAAGAACCATTAACATGCAAAAGTGGAAGACTGCATACATATATTTCTGGTCAGCAAGTGAAGTAAAATATATATATATATATATATATATATATATATTAAAGCAAAAATGTCTGTATAAGTGACATGCAGAATTGACGCATAAGTGAAGTCAGAACAAAACAAACCTGACCAGCAGTCCCTAGAGCAATTGTAAATCTTAAAGCATCTGTGCCATATTCCTTGATTGTATCTAAAGGATCTATGACATTCCCCAACGTTTTAGACATCTTTCGACCCTGAAATAATAATTACACAAATTGTTTAATACATCAGAATACCAAAATTAACATAAGAGTAGACTACAAATGCATTAGAGAATTAATGCTGTAAACAAGAAGGAACAAACAAGGTTGCAACAAAGAAATGTTTGACCATCCACGTTCTTTTTTGCTGTATACTATTTGTGTAACCAATTTACACGAATAGTATACAAATGAAAGTAACAAGTAAAACCAAGTACAAAAATAAAAGCTCAGACGACACTAAAACTAGTCATCCACATGGAAAGTAATCTCCACATATTAGCCTAAATCTCAAACAAGCAATGCTTCAATCCTTAACAGTCTGATAAAGTCTTTCCATACATGAGCACCAGATCACACAAGGAGAACAACGCTCCAAATTAATTGAGTACTCTTTTAAACAAACTTCACGTAGACATGCCAAGACATTGCAAGAATAAATAAATAAAAATCCACAACTCCTATTCCATTAAAGAATGCAAGAAACAGTGGTTTATAGATTGGTCCACCACTTGCAAAACACCATTTTGCGTAAACACTGATTATTTAAGAATCAATCTTGCATAAATTGTGAAAACCAATTAGTGTCTTCTCAGAAATTTGGTCGGAGACAATCTGGAACATAGAAGAGTAAAAGAAAATCTGCAATCCAAAGGGGAATACCCAACATATCGTGAAAATAATGTAACCAATAAATTAATGGCATTCAAATAATTAGGAACTTCATCAACAAAGAATTTGGAGGATCCTCACAGTAGGGACGCAAGGGAGAGTATGGGAATAAATAATTTTACACTCAAAAAACAATGACTAGTTAAAATGACAAAATTAAATACAATATCAACATTGAAGTAGTAGTATTTATCATGCAATTTCTACTCACTTGTGAATCCCGGATGAGACCATGCAGATAAACATATTTAAATGGAACTGTCCCTGTAAACTCAATTCCCATCATGACCATCCTCGCAACCCAAAAGAATAGTATGTCATGCCTGTTCAAACATGCAAGCAACAATATCAACTTCAACAACTTTTCAAGTAAGCAAGTTTAATAGTACTAATAAAGTAAACAAACCTTCCAAACTTTTGCAATAACCTAACCATAATAAATCTACCACTGAAAATAAAAGGTGTTATTAAACTAATTATCAAATTACCAAAAAGAAAAGAAAAGAAAAGAAAAGGTGGCATGGACACTATCTTATTACTAATAAAAATATAAATCATGACCCTGAAAACCAAACTTGCAGCACCCAAAAGAAGTTCCATTACAATATGGTTCCTCAAAAACAGATTTAACTCCTATTCTGCGCCTAAGAAGGCTAATTGTGGCGGTGTAAATTATTTCATTCATTATTTCATTGGAAATCAGAGAGAATATTTGTCAATTTTTTCCTAGGAGATGGATTAGCACGCCAAACTGCAATGCAAGGAAAAAACCCATTGCTCACACCCCGAGAATGCCATAAAAAAAATACTTTGCGGCAAACACTCCCATCTTGTTCAACCTCCACAACATCATATCAGTCCTCAATTCTCTCATTTAACAGCATAACAGCATACAAATGGGAGAGACCTCATCATCCAGCCACCACATCATCAAGGGCAGAAGATGGTTAGACTTGGCAGGCAAAGGAAGGGCAGGTGAGAGAACAGTGGGAAAGCTAGTGTTAGACCAGCTGAGGAAGTAGCGGTCTAGAAGTTAGGTCCAGAAGGAGAGGTATTTGAAGGCTGAGAGGCAGACAAAGTGGGGTTCTGTAGAAGGCCTGATATACTGGAGTTGAGAGAGAGAGAGAGAGATACACTGGACTACTTATTTGACCAAATTATGATAACGTTGCAGCAATAGATGAGAAAACAAGAAAAGATGGCAAGAAAATACTAGCAAGGGATGCACATACCCTGTTTCAAGCATTGTAGTAGGATAAAACCGCTTAAAATCCTCGATTGACTCATCTGGCCACCCAAGCGTACTGAAAGGCCACAGTGCACTGTGAAAAGGAAAAGATTTATTTAGTCAAATTACATAGCATCTAAATAGGGCACATTAAATCTCAAATCCTGGAAGTGCTGGCTGGAGTCCTCAAAGTTTAAGGTCTATGATATAAACAGAAAATAGTAAAGTCCTTACCAAGGATGAAAATGTCAGTCTCCATGAAAATATTGGTAATTTGGATTTATGGAAATAAATGGAATTTGATTTCAAAGCAAGAAAATTTGTATGAAACATTAGGAAATGCTAAACCAATTAATAATGCATCGATTAAACATGCAAAATTCATGAGATACGATAAAATGGATGAAAATAGTGTGTGCCACTGCCATCAACACAAACATGAACTTAAAACTTGAATTCTATTGCAGAGAAGCTTCTTAATTTCATTGAGCATGATGGAGTATAAGCATTCTAATGGGTAAATTTGAAATATTCAGTTGTTGTCTTTGCTAACAAGATCAGGTTGCACTTATAACTCCATTAGTCCTGACTTTTTCCTACCTCCGCTCACCACTTGAGCCAGCCCTAAAATCTAGTCCTAAAATCTTTTTATATTCTACATAGCACACAACATGATAATTTTTTCAGGACCTAATGAAAAATTCGACAGTTTTTATAATTGTAAAAGAATAAAGTTGGACCTTTCATAGTTTCTAGAAAATACATTTCAATAAGTGGCAATCTTGTGAACAACAGACCTTGAAAACCATGTGTCAAGAACATCTGGATCCTGATATATTTTTGTATCTCTTCCATACTTCTTTTGAGCTTTCCGAAGAGCTTCATCCTCACTCCTTGCAACAATATATTCTTCTTCACAGTCTTTACCCACAATGTACCAAACTGGTATTCGATGTCCCCACCACAGTTGTCTGCTTATGCACCAATCCTTAATATTTGATAGCCAGTGATTATAAATCTGTTATTTTAAAGAAGGCGCAGGTGTGAGTAAAACAATCTAGCAAATCTTTCTGGGTAAGCCACTACCAATTACAAGTTAATGGGGTTGAACACTCATTGCATTAATGCCATAAAGTACTCAATTCGTGATGCAATACAAAGAATTAGAGGTGTAAAACAAACCAGCACATGGCGCATCACATATATCTGTACTCGTGCTGGGAATTGAATATCAGACCCTTCGAGCATAGAACTAGTGACTTCCATCACATTCTTAATTGAACTATATGTTATTTAAGAAAACCCTATTTTTCAACTGAAGAGTACAAAATGTCAATTATGTCGCCCTTAAGTTCCTTAAGATTAATAATAAGATTTAAAAATTAAGGATAATTCAGTAAATTAACTCACTATTCATACTTATCTTCTCTCTCCCACAGACTAACTTTTCTCTTTCTACAGTAACAAATGAGGTCAAATACTGCATACCTTTTCAAATCTTTCGGGTATGATTTTCAAATCTCCTTTTTCAACAGCACGAAGGGCTTTCTCAGCTAAGGGCTCCATCGTTACAAACCACTGCTTGCTTACTAGTGGCTCTATAACCTGATATCCAAAAGAAGGAGAAAAGTATATATAATTAAGAACAAAATCTTCATAGAGAATTTATATTAATCTTTTTAGAATTTGGAAGTTGAAATACTAAATGTGAAAAACAATCAACTCACTTCTCCACCACGCTGAGATCTGGGAACTCGTAAAGTGTGTGGTTCTTTCTTTACAGCCAAACCAGTCTCCTCCAGATCTGCCCAAAGTTTCTTGCGGGCCTCAAACCGATCAAGTCCACTAACAGAATCATAGGTTTCATTACCAAATAAAAGATATAAGATTAAAAAATTTCGCCAGTGAATTCAAGTTCAACAATCTAAGAAAACTGAAACAGCATTTACCAGTACAGTCCGGCAACCTTGTTTAGAGTTGCATCCTTGTTCATGACATTAAGTATTGGAAGACCAAGCTTTCTTGCAAGATTGTAATCATTATGATCATGTCCAGGGCTTATCTTCAACACACCAGTGCCAAAGTCTTTATCAACATGCTGCCAGGTGAAAAACAATTAATGTTCCAAATATCAAGTTATTTACCTGGACTTGTATGAGAAGCAGGCAGTTAGCTAAAGGGTAATGATTCAACAAATAGCAAAGTACAATTATCAACAAAAACAAATATCTATCTTCCGGGGATGTTTTTTATTTTATTTTTCTGATTACAGATGATGGCTTATAAAAGAAGTAAAGCAATATAGTCCAGGACTCCAGGCCATTGGCCCAACGTCTGCAGTATAATTTAATATGGCGTAATTTGCATAAAATCCTTAATTCAGTTAGCAGATCAGATAGAATTTTCCTAAGGGGATATATGTCAATTTGAAGCACATAACATGGGGCAGAACATAGCAGGCATTATTAAGGCCCTTCACACTCCAGTTCATGGGTGAGACAAAATTAGAGTACAGCAAGCTACAAACCCAAAACCTTCCCCGGAGCATAAAGCAAAAACATAGCAAGAGTAGAAATCAATCTTCATCTCCTTTAATCAAAACATTATTCCTTTTTACTTTTCATGCACATAGGATTCTAATTAAAGACAAACTCACTGCTGCAAGGGCATAACCACAAAAATTACTTGTGTTTCTTTTCCTTAGCAGGGAGAATATTGAAAGCTTATTCTGCCAAGTTGAACTTTACAGCAAGTGAAAAAACTGAAAATATTCAGTATCAAGGAGGAAAAAAATTAATGTAAACCCTAAACCCTAAACCCTCATCACTACTTTTTTTGAGTTCTAACCTTGCACTCGTTTTCTATCATAATTATTAATTAATGTAAAGAAATGCACACAGATCTAGTCCCATTTAATGAGGCTTCCATTAATAAATTCACTCCTATATTAACTTTCTGCTTCTAAATGTCCCTAGACAATACTATTACAGCACAATATCTAGTCAAAGATCCCAAATCAGGACTAATTGGCATCGTACTAACAATAAAATAACAACATCAAATACAATGATGATATAGAAAAGTAGTCCAAGGTACTTTACCTTGTCAGGGATGATAGGGACGTGACGGCCATATGTCAAAGGAACTATAGCCATTCTATTAATATATTTAGAATATCGATCATCCTGCATGACATTGTCAAACATTGGATATTACCAAGAATAAATCAAAATCAAAATAAAATATTTCATTCAGACTAACAGCTATGATAGCGATTGAAGTTCAGAAACATGCAAGTTACTGTCCTTTGGCTAAAAGGAAAAGAAAGAAAAACTATGAAATGGGATAAGGAGAACTCCATTATTTCAAAGCATGGAAAAAGAACATAGCCAAATATTATAGAGACCAACATTGTTCAAGGGAATAACAGCCAAAATGATCCATAGAGGAGGCCCTATTCTTCTTTTTCTCATTGGTGTATGTGGAACAAAGCAGCGAGTGAATCATCCAAACATATGTTCCAACATTGTCCTTTTGGGCCACATATTTGGAGTAGGTTGCGCTTGCTTTCAACATAGAGGGCTCATTTGGTGCCTAGGATTGGATAACTCACTAGATTTAAGGTATGTTGAAGGAGGAAACTGGTTTGGAATTTATACCTATACTAAGCACTATTCATTAATGTAGCTCTTCGCAATAAAGCCTAGGTTTGGAATTTATATAAAAGATTAGGTAAGTAGATGTTGATCCCAAAAATCAAAAGTGATGTCTGAAGTTGTGAACCTATCACCTGTCTAAATTGCTTAAGCATTACTTACCAGAAAAAATTGTCATCACCTGGTCGATCCATAACTAAACTCCTACAGGATACCAGAAAATGAAATTTAACCTACCTCAGGATGCACAGCAATAGCTACATCACCAAATAAAGTCTCTGGGCGTGTTGTTGCTATTGTCAGATAGTCAGACCTGAGTACAGGAAGGTACCAATCAGAGTGCATAATATACCCTCTGAAAATTGTTAGAACATATCACTCATAGACACACACCACACACAGCAGCAGAATATATGAACTTACACAACAAGCATGTTATCGTGTTCAACCGAGTTTATCAAAACCAAAATAAGTATTGGACTGATAAAAGAAATCAGAAGAATTAAGGGCTCCTAAAAATCTTCTAAAATCTTGTAAAGAACAATCATTTTTTCATTCTTTTATTAGTTGATTGTCAAATCACAAAATAAACTAGCAAGGTTTAATCTCTGAGAAGTCACAGTTATTGTGTCAATAAGTTTTCTTCTGTTGAGAGATAAAGTTGTTGAGAAGATTAACATAAGATCTGATTACCTTGTAAGTTATAACACTAGCAATGTTATATGTACTGAATATTTTGAATCAGCATACAGTAATAGTACAAGAGAAAGCACTTGCTTCTAAATTCTAGTAGACTGAAAGATTAAGAACACATTTCATAAGGGGATCAGAAATGGTAAGCTGGGAATTACTTTGAGCCTCCAGCAACACGATACTTAATATAATAGAGAGTACCAGATTCTTCATGATATTCTACTTCCTGATCAAATATATCAAAGAACCACGTCAAATATTGCATTTTAAAGCATAAGCTATCAAGATTAAAAAGTAACATCTACATGAAACCAGAAGTAACTTACCAAGTCAGAAACGGCAGTTTGTAGACTAGGAGACCAGTTCACCATGTAAGACCCTTGAAGGAAAAAATATGCATCAGTTTTACTTGGCTGCTAGTCACACTTGCTGGTCAATGATAAAGCTACAGGTGACTCTCCACAATCAACTCAAAGCATAGAGGGAAAATTTCACGAAAAAAACAAAAAGTATAAAAATAAGCTGAACATCACTTCAACTGTTATTACTAGAAATGCTTGATTCTGTCACCGTAGCAACATAACTGTTGTAGACAGAAGAAAGCTAGTTCTTTACATCTTTACTTTTGCTATTGTTCAGAAGAAAAGAACCGTCAAGTTGTTCATAAGTTCATAACTGTAGACTTCAACATACAATATTTGAACAGAAATTCTGACTTACCAGTTTCGTCTCGGATTAATATGTAAAAATCCTCAATTAATGCAATCCTCTCAAATTTTCATAAACACAAAAACCTATGCAACACTATGCTAGTAGTATATTTGCAGTACAAAGATGTCACCATATATTTCCTGAAATGGTCACCCCACATAGAATTAAAGAAAAAGGATCATTTAACAGCAAAACTCAACTAAATATACTGCAGCTTATGGTAGACAACCAGGCGTCCCCACCACGTTATGATAACTTAAAGCAAAGGACTTCAAATAATAACAATAGTTGTCACAAACTAAAGTGCATAATAACAAAAACTATATACTAAGGGATTCAGTAGCAAAACAAACCCACCTACTGAACTCCATTAAAAAAGGACCAGGCCACAACAAACCTCTTCAGGAGCTAGGATTATGGAACAACTTTAAGAGGAACTCGGGGCTATACCTTGATAGATTAAGCCTTTCTCATGAAGTCTGACAAAGGCCTCAATGACAGCTCCTGCAAGGAGTAAAAGGATATGAGCCTTGACCGAATAAGCCTTTTCTTTTCATATAAAGTTTCAATCTTTTCGGAGAAAATAATAAAAATGAGAATACAAATATTTACTAGCTTATTACAACATTAGCGACCTTCAAAGCTTAACTATCCCTTTACTTAGTCTTTAGCAAGGTTTTGAAAAGCATTTTTGAGGTGTGCCTTGTGGCAGTGCGTTAAGGTGAGGCACTAGCAAGGGGTAGAGTGGTTTAGCAGATTGCACAGAAGGTGTATGTGTCCAACGCGAGGCAGTGCAAGGTGTACAGCTTTGCAACTGAAGTGACACATTGGCAGCTGAAGAATACCTCCCGAAAAAGATGAATCCTGCGTGCCCTAACTTTTGCTTTCAAGACAAACGAGGGCATCTGTTCAAGTTTTCTTTTTTCCCCTTTAAACAAAACTCACCATTTCACTAAAGGCTCGTAGATTTTAAAGAACATTGTAGTTTAAGTTCATGAGGACCTATATTTCTCACTTTCCATCTCTTCTAATACTTCTTATACAATTTTATAATTTCCATTTTATTTTTAAAAAGTATACATAATTCATGTTCAAAAGGCTTAAGCCTTGCCTTTTAAAACATTGGTCCCTATGAACAAACAAACGTTTGCATACTTCCCTAGATAATTCATTGATTACCTTATCCTGTAGTTACTACTCATAGGAACTAGACTTTTCCGACTCTTTGACTAATTCTGAAACACTTCCCTACGCATCATTAAATCTTTTGTTCTGCATGACATACACCCCACCCCGATGACAATGTTGTAAACTATCTCATACATACTTTGTTGATTGACAAGAGTTCAACCAGATAGAAAAATGCCTTACGACTTAGCTGTTCATCAAGGGTGAAATGCTCTCTATTCCAATCACAAGATGCGCCAAGTCTTTTGATCTGATTTGTAATGGTTCCACCGTACCTGATATAATAAATAAATAATCTATCAAGAAATAACAAGTATAATTGGAAATAACAATTTTCAGTTAAACATAAATAAATGCAGTTCACCTTTTTTCTGGAAATTATATGTAGTATAGATTAGTAAATTGCAAATCTACTCTTATATGGTTCTGTAAATGTTTGAATATACAAGAGAGGATTCAGAACAACAGAATCATAACTGCTACAAGATTTTGATTCAAGGTAATTCTTCAAATATACACATGCCTTTGGCATGAATGACTGATTTAAGGTACTTTTCGATAAAATCTTTCACTGTAAATAATCTTCAGAAGCAGAATATCATGATCATGGTCATTGATTCACGCTGCATGTATAAATAGTAAGAGTAAGGTAATCATTCTTTTTCTACATTGCTTGGTTGCGAGGGAGGTATTTTGAAGAGAAACGGCAATTTATTAATGTAGAAAAGCTAATCACAAAGAGTGGATGAGGAATCCACAATCTGAAGAGAGAAGAGAAAACCACTGAAGCTACACCACCCTAAAAAAGGCTAAAACAAACCTCTTTAAGTATACTTATCTTAAGACAGCTCTCATATCTCTCAAGATAATAGGATAATGGTAATCCTTAAAATGTTCGGTGACAGATGCCCAAAGAGAAGCCCAAAATTTTACTCTATTCCAGAGTTCTTCATAAGTCACTCCATTTTTTGCCCCACCTAATGTGAACTTGTGAAATGAGACTTCCATACGATCCTAGCTTGCTTTTAGCATTTTTCATGAAGTGCCCACTCTCCAAAAAGTCATCTTTAAAATAAAGAAATAACTAGATATTTAGAAGAGATGATGCATAAAACCGCAAGAGAAAACTAATAAGTTCAGGAGATGCGCCATAGACCAAAGTATCTATTTATTAGTGATTCAGTGTACTAGGGCCATCTCGAAAACGTCCAGGTCGAAATATGGTTTTCAACCAAAATTGCTTTATAAAGGGCATAACAACCGGTACAAAGAATTCAATGTGTTGCAACAAGGAAACAACAATTTTTCTTTCATGATGTAAAAAATATGAGCATGCACAAGTTAACGACAATATAGAACTCATAATCGGAGGTAGAAAGGATAAACAATGTAAGATAGATAAGCATATATACTTCTCTTTCCACTCCCAAACTCGATTCACAAACTCATCTCGACCCAATTCAACCCTTTTAATTCCTTCAGATGCAAGCATTTTTTCTACAACCAGCTGGTAGGAAAAGAGTAATAGTAGTATAAGCAAAAAAAAATATCAAACTAAGATAAGCAAGTTACAATTTTAGTACTAAGTCATACCAAAAGTACAAAGTAAGACAAAATCGAATCCAATGAACAAATATAGAATCAGAAATTGACATACAAAATTATCATTAAGAAGATCAAATCCCAATCGTAAACTCCAAAAAAAAAAAGAAAAAAGGAATCAGATCAAAGCCGTTTCAACTCTTCAAGAATTATAATAATGAAAGCAGTTGTAGATCACTGAAAATTGGAAATGAAGATGGTGAGAGGCATAGCAATAAAAATGTGAAATCAGTGGAAACATTTATCTGGAAACATCGGCTTATGGTACAGAGACAAACCTGAGTTGCTATACCAGCATGATCAGTCCCAGGAAGCCAAAGTGTGGGTCTTCCCTTCATACGATGGTATCTAACCATAATGTCCTACAGCAGTAATTAATGGAAAATGAATACAAGAAATAAGCAGCAGTTGAGTTACAGTTTAGGTCTGGGTTCATCCACATGATAAAATACCAATTCATAAGAACACCTTTCACAACCTCAAGAGTCACAAACATCGCGTGTCCCATGTGCAGGGAACCAGTAACATTTGGAGGCGGCATTGAAATCACAAAAGGATCACTTCCTCGGTCAAGGTTTGGCCTAAAATACCCTTGAGACTCCCACCTAACAATCACATGAGTTCATAAACAATATGCAATGATTTTACATAACAAATAGAAAGTAAGCACTACTTGATCAAATCTGCAAACTGGCATGTGAAAATGCAGGCAAAACAAGAATTAAGAACACGTGCATGAAGCAATACAATTTTTTTTTAAAGAATGACAAACACTACATTTAATAGGTGCAGATGCAAATACCATTTTGTATAGGCCAATGCAGCATGAAAGTGAAATTTTTATCACTGAGGGACTTAATCTTTAGTTCTAGTGTGGAACAATAATCTAAACCAATTATAACTAGGAACATACTAAAAGGTAATTGAGAAAAATTGGGCCACAAGAGACCCATATACTCTGGACACATAGGGTTTGTGGATTTTCATAGGAATCAAAATTCAATAATAAGCTCTAATCATGATTACACTGCCAGAGAGATTTGTACACACTGATACAGCATCAATAAGGGGCGTGTGGAGTTGAAAGTGTAGATTGGAAAACTAGCCATTTGTTTTATACACCGAAGTACACAAAAGAAAAAACAATCAAAAGAATTGACATAAACTTTGAACCTTCATAAGTCTCAGGACCAGCCCTGCATAATGCACTTCGAAGCATCACTGGAAAACTTGAAAACTAACCACTGAAAGTGCAGACAAGAGACCTTGTTTTTAGGGGATACTTCTTTTTCTTTAAGCCTTGGTTTAGGGAAGCTTCAATATGGAAATAGTTTGAAAACGATGTCTGGTGCACTGCACTAGTACTCAAGAAAGATTGGTAATGTGATCACTTCAAGAAAGATGACAAATGTGGACTCCAACCCAAATATTATCCCGGAAACAAACACTCCAGTTCAACAAATGGGAAAACTCATCTCTGATCCCACCAACAAAAAATTTCAGTTTCAAATTTTTAGATCATTTTTCATATGAATGGAATTTACGAAATAAGGATTACAATACCATAGTATTCTTCCAGAATAATTTTATTGGATTAGAGGAAGTCAAAGACCAAAAGATATTTTGAAATATTATCTAAATTCTCAGGGGGGCTGATATATTTTTTGGTTTTAGGAAAAGAAACAAAATAAGGTTATTAATACGAACAAAGAAGCAATACAACAGCAGAGAAGCAGCAGTCCGTCAAACATACAACAAAGCCTCTACAATCAAAATTTACAGTAGAACGATAGCATTGTATCAGACAACATAATAATGATTAAGGGCTCTGTCCAGAATAATGTACCAATTGTATATCCCTTCTTCTGAGGTAAAATCAAAGGTTTTTGCAATCTCTGGAGAAGTGAACACACCATTCTCGGAGGCGGCAACTGAAACATAACAAGAAATGATAAATGCATTCACCGCCCTCATCACAATGTGACCGAACTGCAACTAGAATGGTTTTGAAAAATTGGAAGTGAAATAAAATAGACAGTTTTATAAACCCAACTAGAATGAAAAAACTTTAATTAATTCAAATATGTTAATGTTCACTTATTTGATTTATTAAGTTCAATTCTCAAAACTTCCAATTGATACATGAAAGCGAAGCTATTTCTGAGTTTTCTCAGCAACCAAACAAAGACTTGGAAGAATGAGAAGAGAATAATCACCTGCGAAGAGCCTAGGCCTAAGACGATTGAAATGCCAGTAGGAGAGACTACTGCGACGACGTCGTTTGGAGAAGAGAAAAGGATGGAGCCTGTGAGCGGAGCACGATGACCAGAGAGAGTGGCCAGGGAAGGTCGTTTGGAGAATCATCGTTTTGATAGAAACTCTTTTGAGGTCGAAAATTCCAGTGAGTGAATGATGATAAGCATAAACCCTGCTAGGACTTTAGCGAAGAAGAAGAAGAAGAAGGTAATTAGTGGCAGAGAAACGGCAGAGCTAGTGGATTACGAATAGTCTCATTTCGGATGTGGTCCTTGGGGATTTTTATTTTTTATTTTATTTATTTAAAAAAAGGCCAAATTACAATACTCTCGGTAAGAGCTTTTCCACCCGTTGCCTCCAGTCCGGCAGGACAAGGCCTAAGCCCCCATTTGACGTTCCAGCGGGCTTCTACAGCTCTTGCAGCTTGTGGGTCCCAGCAAATCGGGCCAGTCCAAAGGCAAGATTAGCTTGTGCTATTGTCTGGGTTTGTTGACGTCAGCAACAAAAAAAAATAAAAAAAAATCTGAAAAAAATACTAAAAATTTAAGTAATTTTTTTTAATGAATACTTAGTCATATTCTTCACTTCCCATACCAAAACTCTATACAAATTCCTCTCCTCACATCTTATGTGAATAGTAGTTGTTATGACAATGAGTGGAAACACCACAAATCTTTTGAAAGAGTTGTCACTATTCACGTAATAGTAACAGCTTTTGCCTCCCCTTGCCCTTTGCCATGGCAAATGGGTGGAAATGCTCTTAGGTGACATATTATACAAAAACTCATATAGAGCCTATTTGGAGAGAAAAACACAAAATTAGCTACTTGTTATTTTCTAATTGGTTTTTAGTGTGTTAAAAGTGTATAAGAACTAATTAGAAAATAACAAGTGGCTAGTTTTGAGTTTTTCAATCAAAATAGGCTCGATAAGGGCTTTTGTATATTATGTCATGCTAAAATGGATTTATTAGTGAAATCCACTCTTTTTTTCCCCTAATAGTTTCATTATGTTTTCTGTTTGTGTACCCATCTTCTCATTTCAAAAGGTCAATTTCGAATTTGTTTGTTTTTGCTTAATCCTGGGTGAGTTAACATTATAAATAATATTTTAGACAAAATCAATTATATATATACGTTGAAAAGAATATATGACTCCTACATGCTAATATGCAGTCGTCATTGGATTCGCACAATTATGAATGAGGACAAGGGCGGAGGGAATGCAGGCCCACAAGGGTCAGCTGACCCTCCTGAAATTCCTTAATTAACCCTCCAGTCAATATTATTTACCCTTTGTATATAAATTATTATTAATATATGACTCTTCTCAATTTCAGCTTTCCTTTTTTATTTTCTTTACCTTTTTTTAATAACTTCTTAATTAAAGAACTACTAACCTAAAAGCTAAAGAAGACAACCTTTTGCACTACTTAAATTAACCCTATTCTATTTCAACTTTGCACTGCGTGAATTAAACCTATTCTATTTCAAGTCTTCGTTTGCATCAATCATTCAATTCTTTTTTTTCTCTCCAACTCTACAGCAAGAATTCAACTTTGTTTCACTGAATTGTGATGACTAATCCAGTAGGTCTTTAACCCTAATAATGTAATTTTTTTTTGTGTAGTTTTTTTATTTTTATAGTTCATTGTATTTATGGTCAGTTAATTAGTTATTTATTTATTATCTCAAATCAAGAACAATAATATTTATATGATTTCTTTATCATCTGATTTCTGAAATTTAATTTTAAAACAGTTATGGAGAAATATTTTAAAAGAAAAGCAACAGATCAATTGTCACCTCCTCTAAGAACGGATGCATTAAATCATGGTACTGCAAAACGTCAATGTGAGGAAATCAATCTAGCTGATCTTCCTTCAGATCCTAGGCTACGAACTCGAATTTTGGATTACAATCCTACTGTCCAAGATTAGGTGCGCAGAGCTTATTTGCAAAGAGGTCCTTGCCAACCTAAAAAACACAATTTTCCTCAAACGAATTTTAGTAATACAATTCGAAGGTTCAACCCTGCTTGGTTTGATGAATATGCTAGTTGGTTGGAGTATAGTATTGAAAAAGATGCTGCATATTGTCTATATTGTTATCTCTTCAAACCAAACAATGGAGAACAAGCTGGTGGTGATTCCTTTGTGGGTGAAGGGTTTAAAAATTGGAAGAAAAAAGAAAAGCTAAAAATTCATGTTGGAGGCACTAATAGTGCACACAACCATGCTAGGCGAATGTGTGAAGCTCTATTAAATAAGAGGCAACATGTTGAGACATTTTTTTTCAAACAGTCACATCAAGATCGAAGTGATTATTGTATTCGGTTAAATGCATCAATTGACTGTATTCGATATCTTCTACGACAAGGGATGGCATTTCGTGGTCATGATGAATCTGATGATTCAAATAACAAAGGTAACTTTCTTGAACTTTTGCATTGGTATTCTAATAGAAATGAGGAAGTGAAGAAAGTTGTACTGAAAAATGCTCCTGCAAATCTTAAGTTAACATCACCCGATATACAAAAGGATATTGTGAATGCTGCTGCAATTGAAACTTTAAATAAAATTATTGGAGATGTTGGTAACTCATTATTTTCAATTCTTATTGATGAGTCTTGTGACATATCTGGAAAAGAACAGATGGCCATTGTATTGCGATATGTATGCAAGGGACATGTAATTGAGCGATTTGTTGGTGTTGAGCATGTTAATGATACTACTGCTTTGTCACTTAAGAAGGCAATTGATAATTTCTTTTCGAGAAATAAATTGAGCATATCTAGGTTGCATGGCCAAGGCTATGATGGTGCCAGTAATATGCGAGGAGAATTCAATGCTCTTAAAACTCATATTTTGAAGGAAAATGAGTCTGCTTATTATGTTCATTGTTTTGCTCATCAACTTCAATTAGTTCTTGTGTCTCTAGTAAAGAATTATATCAAAACCGATGATCTTTTCACTTTGGTTTCTAATTTGGTGAATGTTGTTGGAGGCTCCTCTAAACGTCGTGATTTTCTTCGAGAGAAACAAGCTAGCAAGGTTATTGAAGCACTTGATAGTGGAGAGATTTCAAGTGGGAGGGGCTTAAATCAAGAAATCACTGTTAAACGAGCAGGTGAAACAAGATGGAGCTCTCATTATGGTACTTTGATAAGTATCATAAATTTATTTCCATCTATAATTGAATTGCTTGAGGAACTTAAGGTGAATGCATCGAAAATTGATCAGAAACATGAGGCAAACAAATTATTAGATTGGCTGGAATCATTTGATTTTGCATTCAGTCTACATCTTATGAAAAATTTGTTGGGAATTACTCATCAGTTATCACAAGCATTGCAAAGGAGAGATCAAGATATTGTAAACGCCATGAACTTGGTTACACTCAGTAAGCAACAATTACAAGAGATGAGAGATAGTGGATGGGATTCTTTACTCAATCAAATTGTTGTTTTTTGTGAAAAATATGATATTGATGTTCCTAACATGGATGATATTTATCTACCTTCAGGCCGGTCACGACGCAGAGCTCCAAAACTCACAAATTTGCATTACTATCAAGTCGATTTATTTTATGATGTCATAGATATGCAACTCCAAGAATTAAATAGTCGTTTTACAGAGACTAATACTGAGTTGGTTCTTTGTATGGCATGTTTAAGTCCACTTGATTCATTCTCTGCTTTCAACAAACAAAAATTGATTCGCCTTGCTCAATTTTATCCGAAGGACTTCTCAGAGAATGATATCTTAGCACTTGAGGATGAACTTGAGACTTACATATTTGATATGAAATCTAGTAGTGTGTTTTCAGGATTGAAAGGAATTAGTGATCTTGGAGAAAAATTGGCTGAGACAAAAAAAGATAGGGTATACCCTTTAGTTTACTTGCTCGTGACACTGGCACTAATCCTACCAGTTGCGACTGCCTCTGTGGAAAGAGCATTTTCTGCTATGAACATATTGAAAAGTGATCTGCGCAACCGAATGGGAGATATATGGATGAATGACAGCTTGATCATATATATTGAGAAAGATACATTTGATATTATTGATAATGAAGTAATTATGAAAAGATTTCAAGAGATGAAAACTCGTCAAGGACGATTGTGAATGTGTTGGAATGATTTATGAGTTATTACTAAATACTTTGTTTTATTATATAAATTTATCTTGTTATGCGATGATTTTAATTTTTGAGGTTGACCCTCCTTGATGAATTTTCTGGCTCCGCCGCTGAACGAGAATAAACATGTTATATATCAAGGATCCTCTTGGATCTCCTTTTTGTGATCAAGATTGGAAAAGTGATGTCATGAAATAAGTTGTTCTATCCTGATATGTTTAACACATTGTTTTTAATTTTCAATGAATGATTTGATAACCTATATATGTGTTGTTTTGGGTGTTCAAGTGGGATTAAATCATATAATAATGAAATTGGTAGACAAAGAAATAGAGTACCACAGTAGAAAGTGCTACAGTTACTCTTATGTCATATCTATGCTCATATTTAATTATCAAAGGATTATTGTATAACCTATCTATGCAATCTTATAATTTTCATGTTTGTAGGGCACTCCGAGACAAGAAGGAGGTGTTGAATATGGGTATTGTGTCATGTGATACATAAGGGACATCATTGAAGATATGATCCCTTCATTCCGCACTAAGGTACTGTTTTTATTTGTTACATTATAAATATTAGTATGCTTTTATAAATCGGCTGATGTGAATTTTGGATGTGGCAATTAGTATAAATTGTTATTATGCTGGCAAATTTCTTAGGAGTTTGGTTCAATGTTGTGTTCTCATTTGGTTGTTAAATATGTTGTTACTTCTTTTCTCTTGAATTACTCTTGTGTTCTCATTTGGTTGTAAGGAATGAATAATAAGTGTTTGTTGGCTGTTTGGTGCTTTTAATTTTTATGTATTTCTTTGCTCATTTGGTTGTGAGCTATTCTAATAAGTGTTTGTTGTCTCTTTTAAATTTTGATGGGCTGTTTTGGTGTGCAAAGTTTGATTCTAGCTTTCTGTAAATTTCAGTATGCAACAAATAAGAAATCATATTACACCCAGGAACAAATCGATGTGGTGCGAAATAAATGAGGAGAGTTTATGCTAAACCAAATGAATTGATCAAGTGTTGTTAGACCTCAAAATATACTCGTCTATGCTGAGCTTATCAATGTTAGTGTTCTAGCCTAAATGCTCTTTCTCTTCTAGCTTTTAATGTGCGGAAATTTCCTTATTTCTATCATGTAGTTATTCACAATTTGAATTTTGAACTACAAATGAAGTATTATGTAATGCTTTATTTTGAAATACAACGACTTATTTTTATTTTTATTTAGGATTCCAAGAGATTACTTGCAGAGGGAACAAAAATATGCATTTGGTACATTGCTTGATTTAATTTGTCTATAATTCTTAAAATTGATGCCTTAAAAGTTTATGCTAGTTTGGACAAATGAATACATATAATTCTTAAAACTAATGCCTTCAAAATGTGAGACATCAAAAACCTAGATTCAACTTAAGTGTATTACACATATGGCACCATTAGTAAAGTGGGGGAAATATATAATTAGTGAAGTAAATCTTGTTAAAAAGCATCGAAAATATGTATAAAACAATGCCCTTAACAATTAGACACTACAATGGACCAAAAGAACCAATGTGAAATATCATAAAGACATCGGATAATATAAGACAAAGGATGTGGTTCTTCTACAAAGGCATCACAACAATAAAGACACCACTGCTTATGATATGAATAAATGTGGGAGCAAATTTTACTCCATAAGCAATAACCCACTACTCATGCATCCTAAATTTGGGGGAATAGAGAAAATCAAGTAATATGACATCCATTATCCTGAGTCATTGAGAAAAATGAGGAATGTGGAAGTTGGAGCCCAAGACTCCACTGCCTATAAAAGGTCAGTTAACACAACATCCCAGAAAGAGGAGAAAATCAGGTACAATACTATTCTAAACTTTCATGCGATTATACTCCTACTAACTGGAGCGTTGGAGTGTTTTCTTGCAGGTACCCCCCTCCTTCACTGATGGCAATCGAAATGGTGTCCAACTTCTCAACATGGAAATCATATTACTTGTTGGAGGACCCGAAATTTTCTGCTCCAACAATAAACTACAACATTAATGAAAATACCGATGTTAAACATGTTATAGACATTTGAAAATAAGAATTAGGTGAAGTGGTTCTTATGAAAAGGCATCAGTGGTATACAAACAACCGTTGTAGTTGTAGTCAAAGACATCGGAAGACAACGAAATTTGGACGAAAGTCAATAATTGAAGCTCATTAAAGCATCACTTTGGTTGAAGACACCAATGTTGTTTCTGTAAAAGGCATCGGGTTTTCCCTGATACCTTTTACACCCCCTTTAGCATCACCTTACGAGGCATCAGTGGGATAGTAAAAGACATCGATTTTTCCCCGATACCTATTAGCATTATTGTAGTAGTGTATCCAGTTCAAACTACTAGTTTTGAATCATGAGAAGACTAAAGAGTTATTAAAATTTAAAATTCGTGAGCATAGGAACAGCGATGTGGTGCTACAAGGGCTTCTCAACCGACACACTAACCTTGCACCTTTGGATAGCGATCCTATTAATGAGCTACTGATCAAGGTTACAATTCTACAAGTGTAAGATCCCACATCGATCAACGGAGAGGGGGTTGATGTGCCTTATATGTACATGTCTGCATTCATCTAGCACGAGGCCTTTTGGGAGCTCACTGGCTTCGGAGTCATGGGAACTCCGAAGTTAAGCGAGTTGGGGGCTAAAGCAATCCCAGGATGGGTGACCCACTGTGAAGTTGCTCGTGAGCTCCCAAAAACAAAACCGTGAGGGCAGAGAGAGGGGCCCAAAGTGGACAATATCGTGCTACGGCGAAGCCGATCCCGGGATGTGACAACAAGAGGTACACCCAAAGTCTTAAAAGGCTTTTCAACAATGGGATTTATACCATGTTTGAAGGATGCTAACATCCTCCTGGAGCGGGTATTTAAATTCATTTTTTAAATCTCAATTAACTATATATATATTATATTAGGGTTACCCTTAATTATATTAACTAACTATGTATTGTTTATTTTTGCAGCATTTTAATGTGAAACTATCACATTTTGGCATGAAAAGTTTGGGGCACAAATGTGTGTCTGCTCTTAATTTGAAAACTTAATTATATAGACGATATGAAGTCACAGTTCTAAATTCTTTGTTAGTCCAATGTTGAAAATTACTGTAGTTTAAACATGTTTGATCCACAGACTTTTTGTGGTCAACGTATGAAGTACGCTTTATTTTACTTGGAGGTGGAGATGAAATTTGGTTTCTTAGCTATGTGAAATATGATCATGGCAAGGATGAGAACAAACTTTTATATACTTCTACATGTCGTTCTTGGATTCAAGATCCCCTTCTTACATGAATGGCAAGCCCTATTTATAGGGAATTTGTACAAGATAATTCTAAGCCGGTCACCTCAGCTCGGAGCCATTTATGTCACACCAAGCCATCCTGTCAGGTGATGGATGGTCGGGGTTCATCCACGTTTTCCTCTTATGATGCCATTACGCGTCTTGTAAGGAGGTGGGCGTGAGCAGGATAGTCTATCACAAGCGGCCGAAGTCCCATCTGGTCAAATGGTGGGTTAAGTGGTTTACCCGTGACCTTGGAGAGGACAGGGGGGCCTGTCTTAAGAGGCTGTGAATCCATTGTCAGGGGAAGTCTTGTCGTCAATGCGGCTGATCCATACCCTTTCCTGTTTCCTAGGATGGTACCGAGGCCGAGGTAGAGAAGGGTCCGGATGGTCATTTTTGCTAAGTGGCTTAGGGTTTAGGGCATTCGAACTAGGTATATACCGAGGGTCAACAAAACCAGCAAATGTTTTCCATTACATGAAAGAAAGAAATGGGTGTGAGAGAAAACCATTGTTTTTTCACAGTCAATCTGAGAAGCTTAATTAAGGGAGACAAGGGTATAGTTAGTGCTTAATGATTGCTAAAAACTAGTTAATCTCATTAATTGACCCTCACTCATTACTCTGCAATAAATAATACATATTTTGTTCGTCAAAGAAGGTATTCAAATTTGGAATATATACTAAGGTAATGTGTTTGAATCTCCCTCTAGTATTTACTAGTGGCATATTGCATGATACAATGTTATAAAATCTTGAGATTTTTTCTTTTGGAAAACAATCTGTCGCAATGCATCATGCATGCTTGATGGGAGTTTGGTTTCCTCGGGGAATCTAATCTTGTAGGCAAGCTAAGCAGGTTCGGAATCAAACAGGGCTGGCTGTATCATATTCGAGGTTTTCCGACAAGCCAAAGACAATATTATCGTAGATAACAACATCAATTCCAAAACTACTGCAACACAATGACGGGTGCTTACTTAAATAGTCAAATTAAATAATTCAAATTCTTGCATATCAAATAGGAAAAACATAAATAAATCTCAAATAGAGTGTGACCAACTGTCATCACCACAACAATATCCAAAACGTTAACGTCCAAATAAATAAATAATGAGACACTAGAGTCCAAGCCAGATCAAAGGGAATAACCCTAAGCTATGGAAATTGACATCTTAAACAGCATCTTTACTTCTTTAATATCTCCTATATTCTTAAGTTTATAACTCCCAAGGCCATCATTCACCCAACAATTAATATCATCAAGGAACTCTGGTCTTCCAATCAATGGCTCTTTTCTCAACCATTCCAAGCTATGAAAACTCAGCCCTTCTCAGAAACCCTAATATTGGTCTCAACAAAAGTCCTAGACGTAGAACATCAAATGGTAGCCTCAGGCTCATTTCCTTGAAGATTAGGGCCACGCATACACAAGTTGCTGACTCATCTTCAGTCCAACCATTGCTCACCAAACCACTTGAAATTACCCAATTGCCCATATTCCAATTTGATGAGTACCTGTCCATGAAGGCAAAGAAGGTGGAGAAAGCTTTGAATGAGGCTGTGCCTTTGCAATACCCCAAGAAAATCCATAGGGCAATGAGGTACTCACTTTTAGCCGGCGGAAAGCGTGTGCGCCCGGTTCTATGCCTTGCTTCGTGTGAATTAGTTGGAGGGGATCAGTCTCTTGCAATCCCAACAGCTTGTGCCATTGAAATGATCCATACCATGTCACTTATTCATGATGATCTTCCTTGCATGGACAACGACGATCTTCGTCGCGGAAAGCCCACAAACCACAAGGCTTTTGGGGAAGAAACCGCTATTCTAGCCGGTGATGCCCTCCTCTCCCTTGCCTTTGAGCACATAGCGGCTAAGACCATAAAAGTGGTCTCCCCTGAACGTGTGGTTCAGGCCATTGCCGAGCTTGGTTCAGCCGTAGGGTCATCAGGCCTCGTGGCGGGTCAAATTGTCGACATTTTGAGTGAAGGTAAAGAAGTGACACTAGAAGAATTGGAGTACATACATGTGCATAAAACCGCGAAGCTCCTTGAGGCTTCGGTGGTTTGTGGGGCAATAATTGGAGGAGGGAATGAAGGTGAGGTAGAGAGGATGAGGAAGTATGCAAGGTGCATAGGGTTGTTGTTTCAAGTTGTTGATGACATTTTGGATGTGACAAAGTCGTCGGAGGAATTGGGAAAGACGGCTGGGAAGGACTTGGCAAGCGACAAGGCGACATATCCAAAGCTCATGGGCATTGAAGGGGCAAGGAATTTTGCTGCTAAGTTGGTGGCTCAAGCAATAGAAGAGCTTGCTCATTTTGATGCTGCTAGGGCTGCTCCATTATATTGTTTAGCGAACTACATTGCCCACAGACAGACTTAGAGGAGCAATTAACAAAGACTGCATGTGCTTCCTTTAATTTTTCTTCTAAACTTCTTGGTGGGTTTTCGCCTATAGTAATTAGTGTTTAGGCAGTAAATATTTGTGTGGAATTGTTTTACATTATGATATTTTACGTAAGTGTAGTAGTGAACAGTGTAATATATACTTATATATACTATAATATTTGTGAAGAAGTATGGCTAGATAGGACAAAACTCTTGTCCTTTATGGTGTGCTTACAGACCTGTGGCTGTGTCTACTAGATTAATTAACCATTATTTATAAGAAAAGAAACCTGACTGCAAAAGTATCTCATAATTCTAAATAATGAGATTAATATCTCATAATTTAATTAGCCATCGTATGGCAACAAACAGCTATTTTTTTTATCAATGGGGTGTTAGTTGGATTGACTCAGACTTTTGGTGTGCTCCCAAGTGGTCTTATGGGTAACTACTCTTAACCATTTGAGCTACAAGTCCCTTGCCATTAATTCTTAAAGTTAGAAATATATGTAATTCACTTGTGATTTCGATCACACTTGAAAGTAAGCAAGCACAACGCGATTCATGACCCTTCCGAATTCAATGCAATTTCTTCTTTTCTTGACTTCTGCAATCTTTTCCTTGATGCCTATATTGACGCAACCACCACTCTGTTCCAAAGACAACTCCTAAACCCAACCGGTGGTCAAGCTCATTCACCAGATACCAGATCCTCCACACTACAATCCAAGTTACAACTAGCTATATGACTATATGAGATTGGTGATCAAACTGACATGAATAGGTTACTTGCACGCTGCTTTGGTAACTTAAAAACCGACTACAGAACGACCATCGAAAGTGATGATGCATGAGCCAGTATTCTTCCATCGGATTTTGGTAAGGTCTGCCCATTGATGAGATGTGGAACCTATATGGATCAACGGTAAAACAAAGATTACACTAGTCAAAAAGTAGCTACAAGTTCAGGGGGATTTCAACAGTATACTGCAAAAAAAAAAAAAAAAAAAAAAATTAGCTACGAATTGAGTTGTAGTTATGATAGAACATGACTAATGTGCTGATATGGAACCGTAAGTCAGAGAACTTGTTCGGTTTCCTATGGGAAACAACGTAACCCTTCTCTAATAATCCTAGAGAAAATACAAAGATATAAAATCCTAAGTGTTCCTTTAACAAGGTACTGCAATCAAACCCGGTGGTTCCTTCCAGCCCATAGTGCAAAAAGAAATGGCATGTATAAGGATTGCCATCAGAGTTGGAAAAAGGGGAAGGAATTCTACATGAAAATGGTAAAGATGAGAAAGCATCTTACCTGGCTTAGATGCTTAAAGAAGAAGACACATCTAACTGGTTGCATAGACCATTTTATGAGTCCCAACAAGTAGCTCTAAGCGTTTATCCTGCAGTAACAATCAACATCAGAAAACACCAACTCTACCAGCCACTGCTTGCTATTGGCTGGTTCAAGGATAACATGAGTGCAAAACAATACAAGTTTCTAGGGGCATCAGCCCTTTGATAAGTGCACAGTATAGCTTAACCCTACAAAATGAAACTAAATACTTAGATAACACCAAACATTCATCAAAGAGCAAAATATTTCAGCAACAAAATTTGAAGTGAACATCGAAAATAATTTAAACAAAGGTCTTCTGACAGCAAACATGCTTCTATGGATATCAAAGCCATAATAGGACTATGGGGCGCATCGTTTCCAGAGAAAAAAACTACATTGCAAAAAAAGAGCCATAATTAGATACATAAGCAAATGACTTGCTCTGGCTAAGCAAAGGGAACTGGTCTACTTCCCATTGTCCTCCAGAGACACTCGCTGAGGCACCAAATCTGTACTAGATACGACACCTAGCAACAATTTAAAGACAACAATAATATGTTCAGAAAAATCATCAAATAAAGTACAATAAAAGAGTCCCACATGATATATTGCATATTCTCATAGTAACAAGAAAAGTCCAGCATGAACCTTAATCGTCCTGGTTAGATAATTTGTTTCATCGCTTTCTTCCACCACGCTCTCTTAATGAAAGAGTAAGTGTTTCTCCTGCTCCGACATTGTAATATGCCAGCGACATATTGTCCTTGAGAAAACCAGATTTTCCACTCAGTTTCTGCTTGTTTGCAGGAAGCTGGATCTCCCCAGAAATTTTTTCTTTCAGACTTCCAACATTTTCAGATAAAGACTGCACCATAATCTCCAAAAGTTGTCCCTTCAGATTATCTTCACCAACATTGGGGACAGATACTGTGATGTGGACAGGTCCCGAATGCTGTGCCAAAAACTGATCTTCTGGAATAAGCATAGAATCATCAAGCTTCTGCCGCTTTGGCGCAGGTTCTTCTGGAAGTGGTGGTGGAGGCATCCCCTGAGGCAAAGGTGGTGGTGGCATCATCTGTATTGTAGGTGGAGGAACAGCAAGAGGGTTATAAGTTCGGGGAAATTGCATGACTGTAAACTGAGAACCGGGTGGGGGTGGTTTAACTGATTGATATTGGACAACTGGGGGTCTTGACAGAGGAGGAGCTGCAGGACCAGGAAGGTTCCTAGCATCATTGTTAAGGACATGATTTTCTGTGTGGCTAATGCTTCCAGTGTGACCATCCCAGATGACCTGTTGTGGTTGCTCATCTTTCTTTCTTTCAACCTCAGCCTTGACAGCATTAGAAACTTCTTCCTCTGTGGTACCAAAAATATCAGGGCGGGTTCGTGCAAGGCCAAGAATGTTTCTTGAGATTTCGTCATCCTGAGCAAGCGTAGTCTCCCGAAGCTTGGCAAACATCCTTTCTTTCTGCTCTTGATATTTTGGATCAATTAGAGAAATCCTCATGTGTTCAGACATCTCATTGATAGGGATAAGCTCCCCAGTGATTGGAGAAATGACATACTTTGTTGGGTCTCTTTGGGCAAGGATCCTGTCCTCGGGTCTCTTCCAATTGTTCACAATTCTCAGTGGTGGTTCTGGACCCTCTGTCATGAAGCCCTCCTCAACAAGCTGCATCTCTTCTTCATCCATTTCCATTTCCACCTGCTCACCAGGCTGAACAATATCTTCTTCCATATCTGTGACCTTGCTTCTCCTTATAACCTCCTCAAGGACCATTGGAGGAGGTAAATCCTCGTCCTCATCATCAGCAAAGTTTATTGTTTCAACCAGAGAAAAATCATACCAATCAATCATAGCCATTTGTATCCTTTCCTCCTCAATCTCATCTTCAGCCTTCTGCTTTGCCTGCTCTTGTGAACGTTCCCACTCCAGCCGATGCACACACCTTTCGAGCACAGTTTCCATGTCTGCAACACTTTTCTTAAGCTTCTCTGTCAAACCCTTCGGCGGCATCACCATCTTTGAATACGCATCTACAAGAGAAAAGAAAAACGTGAACATTCTGTGGGTAGGAATCATCAGAAAATGGAACTGGGGGTTATTGATTTCCCTTTTTGCCAATCCTTTCAAAAACGATTTCCCATTTCGAGCCACGGACTGGGCTGTGAGCATAATAATATCTAACTCTTCCCCAGTAATTCCTTGAGGAAGCCGAACAGTATACTCCTCAGCTTCGGGTGTTTCGAGCACTTTGAGCACTGGTTTAAACTGGGCAGAGGGATCTGCAGCAGAAGCTGCAGGCTGCTGCAAAGAAGGTTGCTCTTGCTGTTGCTCTTGCTGTCCAGAAGACTGATTTTGAGCACAGAACTCAAGCAAGCGATGCTGATAATATGCGTGAAAAGGGCTTGAGGAAATCAAAAAGTTGAACTTTTGATTTCCAGTATTCTCAGCAACGACCCTGTTCTCAAATCCGGGTCCATTCTTTGCCACGAATTCGGCAGTTTTGTCAAGAACGATTCTGATTTCTTGGGGAGGATGAATGATCCCAATAGCCCTAGTATGCGTCGAAACTGAAGAAGAAGAAGAAGAAGACAAGTTGGTTGTGGTTTTGCTCACCTCCTCACCCAATTGCTTCTCATCCTTCACTTGGGATGCTGGAATAGGACCAAGGTTTCCGTCATCAGGAGGAACCGCTAAGGGCAAAAAGGAACCCATCTGATCTGAGCTGAGCACCATTTACAAGAGAGAGAGAGAGAACGAGAGAGAGATTGTGTTTGTGCCTGGGTTTTATGGAAGAGAGGGACTTAGTCCTTGTATTTATAGGTATGGGAAAGCCTTAACCTACTAGGATTGTACCTTTTTTTTTTTTTTTTGTTGGATAAGGATTGGATGGACTTTACCTGTATGCCTTCAGTTTTGACTTGAGAGTCAAAACTAGTTTTTCTATTCTTTTTTTTTTTTTTTTTCTTTGCACATATTTTTTTTCCTTCCTCTTTTGATTGAAGGATATCAGCACAAGATTTTGCTAATCAGTAGAGGAAGAAGAAGGTGGCTAATTGAAGTTTTTTTTTTTTTTTGGGTCGAAGTTTCAATTCATCGCAATCTCCTAAAAGGGCAGAGAATATAACAAATAGAATCCGTATAGATACTATTTTTGTCATAATTTTCAGTCACTTACCCTTTTTTATATTTCCCCATAGTTGCCATAAGAGTTATTCTAATTTACGGAAAAGTTATACTTGAGAAATAATAAGTCCTAAGTTTTCCTTATAAATTGGCTTCCTTAAGCCCTAAGATGGTAAGAAGATGGGTAAAAAGTTGAAAGCAAAAAATAGAGTGCTACTATTTTCAATTTTTCATAGACTAATAATAAAGGGAGCTTTCATTTTAACACTATATAGTTTACTAATTTGGAATATATAAATACAATTTTACATAATTAGCATAAGGCCAAAGCCCAAAAAGTAGTACCTAATTTTACAATAATGTAATTAAAAAAACATCAAAATTACACACAATGCCACTCTTTTTAAGTCCAGCACACTATGCCACATGTCCACCTCTGGCAATCCCCCTTTCGGCCGACCGCCTATTGTCGACCAGTCGTCTACCGCCGCCTCCCATCACCAGCCAACCACCCACCACCAGCCAACCACCCACCACCGACGCCGCCCAGTAGTTGTTGTCGCCGTCCATCGCCGTTGCCGCCCATCGTCGGCGATCAATTCCGTTGCCCTTTATTCACCATAAAAAATAAAAGATTTAGTGTGATGCCGCCCATCGCGGGCAACCAACTCCGTTGCCCTTTATTCACCTTAAAAAATAGAAGATTTTGTGTGATTGCAGGGACTTGAACCTTGACCCTCAGATGAGGAAGCCTCATTCACAAACCACTACACCAAACTCATTTTTGTGATATTTGTTCAATTAAACAATTTTTATATAAACAATTAACGGTTTTATATATATAAAAAATCATTTCAACACCAATTCGCGCAACATTTGTATCAAATCCCTCATGCTCTAGAGATATACATAACAAAATAATGTATATATCAATGATGTAAACAAAAACAAAAAATGCAAACAAAGCAGAAAATGCAACAAAAAAAACATAGACTGCAACAAAAACAAAAACCAATTCTATAGAAATATAAACTGCAATGCATTGTGTTAATAATGATCAATCTACAATCTAAAAAGCAAAGCCATCATGAAAACAAGCAACTAAACTAAGTCTAAAAGGCATATCCATTGATGACACAATTGTATAATTTCCATTAACTTCAAAAATAATACCAATATCCAATTATAAAACAATTTAGCCAATTGTAATTAAATGCCAAACTGGAATGCAATTTGTGCAAAAATGAGCAGTTCTTTTTTCATAATGTAGGTGATTAAAGCATTATATTGAACTAAAGTACGCAAAACTTGCTGGCATAAATTGAACTATAAGAAACATGAGGTAGATATTTCATACCTCCAAAGGTGCTACGCTTTTCATGTAGGAAGGAAGACCAAAAACTACATGACAAAACCCATAAACAAACAACCTAAACAAATCAAATCAGAAAATATAAATATAAACTCTAGTGCAACACATAAAAAACAGCAGCCTAAAGAAATCAAAACAACAACTCAAATCAAAAGGAAATATAATCAAAAACCAACAAAATAATACCAAAATTATAAATGAACAAGAGATTCATTATTGAAAAACAAAAAATATTTCATCAAATCAAATACAATTATTAATGTTTACAAGATTCTACTTCCAATGCTAGGAAATGATAAAACCATTTAGCCAATTGTAATTAAATGGAAACTGCAATGTAGCATGTGCAAAACTGCAATGCAGCACCTGTCTGAAAATTCCTCAACTAGTAAGGAGAGACCTAAACCAATCAAAATAGCAACTAAAAACCAAAAAATTCATGCCAACAGCTAGTAAGAAACAGCCAAAAACTAATAAAATCACATAATCAAATTAGAAACTGCAATGCAGCACCTAGTAAGCCACATCCCAAAATAACTAAACCAAAAACTACATGACCGCGACTAGTAAAAAGAGACCTAAACCAATCAAATCAACAACTGAAAACCAAAAGATTCATGCCAACAACTAGTAAGAAACAACCAAAACCAATAAAATCATATAATCAAATTAGAAACTGCAATGCAACACCTAATAAGCCAAATCCCAAAATAACTAAAAACCAAAAACTACATGACCACATCTAGTAAAAAGAGACCTAAACCAATCAAATCAGCAACTGAAAACCAAAAAATTCATGCCATCAACTAGTAAGAAACAACCAAAATCAATAAAATCACATAATCAAATTAGAAACTGCAATGCAGCACCTAGAGAGAGAGAGAGAGAGAGAGATTGGGGGTTAGGTTTATTTATTTGTTTACTCTTTTTTTTGGCGAAATTTTATTTACTGTTCTGACTTTATTTATTTGTAATCTGAACTTTTTTGTTTCTTATTCTTTTTAATTAATTTAAATGTGACAATTGTAGATTTAAATAATGTTTTAAAAAAATGATAAGTATATGTTGTGTGATTGAATTTGTTTTTCTAAAAGAAGTATTAGTTTTATTATCATGTCCCTTTTTGTCATTATACATATTAAAGGCACTTCTGATAAAAATTTACCAAACACTTTGATTACTCACATCACTTTTTCAAATGTCATTTACCAAACGCCTAACTGCTTTATTTCACAATTGATTATTCTCGTAACACAGTGGAATCAGTTTTTTTTTTAAGCACAGCAATGCCAAACTAGCCCTTAACCTAGTGAAGATTTGATTGGTACAAGAATTCTATAGTGATGGCCTTATCTAAGGCCCTTAGATGAGGCCATATCTTTTAATCGTTGGATGAAATTGGTTAGGCATTATGTCACATCCCGGATCGGCTCCGCCGTAGCACGATATTGTCCGCTTTGGGCCCCCCCTCTCTGGCCCTCACGGTTTTGGTTCTGGGAGCTCACGACCAACTTCCCAGTGGGTCACCCATCCTGGGATTGCTCTGGCCCCCAACTCGCTTAACTTCGGAGTTCCTACGACTCTGAAGCCAGTGAGCTCCCAAAAGGCCTCGTGCTAGATGGATGCGGGTGTGCACATATAAGGCACATCACCCCCCCTCCGTTGGTCGATGTGGGATCTTACACATTAGATCGAATTAGTTAGTTTAATCTAACGGTTAAGATATATTATCTCAACTAAGGGTCCTAGGTGTTTGTAGGCCTCATACCATTTTTTAACATTTTTCAATTAGGCTTTAGCTCCCTTTTTTCATTTAAAAGAAAAAAAGAACATAGATTATTAAACAAGTTTATAACATTCTTGTTGATGGAGCATACCATCACTATGAGCCGAGCCCACTAGAAGACACCACGTGGCCTTGTTGGACCAGGTCATCTGTATCTACCGACCCGATCCCAGGGTTGGACCAGTGATCGATTGTCTAATCACCGACCCGATCACTGTGGCTCAAATATCTGCTTTAGAAGGACATTAAATGAGACAGCCTGGCAAGGAGGAAGATCGATTAAATGCACCGCCCGCTCTTGACCAAGTGTCGCCTTGCTAGGGGTGGGCATATAAACCGGAAAACCGGAAAACCGAACCAAACCGAAAGAAAAAAAAACCGGAAAAAACCGAGTTGAATAAAAAGTCAACAAAATCGGACCAGACCAGACCGGATCGGTTCAAACCGATTTCGGTTCCGATTTTACACAAGATAGCACCGGACCGGACCGGTCCAGTGTTTAATATATATTTTTTGGTGGCCCAACCACTAAGCCCAGAATTTTTCTCACTTCCCAAACCCAACTACTAACATCTAACCTTAGCCAAGCCCAACAACAAAAGCCCATCAACCAACACCTAACCCTAAAACCACCTTTTCTTTCCTTCCTCTCTCCCTTATCTTTTCAATCCGCCGCAGGCAGCTTCTCTCTTTTATTTTTTGTCTCTCTCTCTCTCTCTCTCTCTCTCTCTCTTTCTTCTTCTTTCTCTTTTTCTTCATCTTTCTGATTCCAATTTTCTCTCTCTCTCTCTCTCTCTCTCTCTCTCATTCTCTCTGACTCGGCGGCGTCACGAAACTAGGTGAGCTAGTTACTCTATTTCTAATTCTTCATTGCTTATTGTGTTGCCTCGTTCTCTCATTTTTTGTTTTATTTGATTCACGATCGAAGATGTGGGTATGATTGATTTAGGGTTCTATCAAACGCAAACGTTCAGTATTCCTTCGTTTCATTCTCGTTGTTTTTTCTACTGTAAAAATTTCAAGCTCGAAGTAAAACCCTAATTGCTGTTTGGAGATAATGAAAATGAAAATTTCAAGCTCGAAGTAAAACCCCAATTCTCTCTCTCTCTCTCTCTCTCTCTCTCTCTCTCTCTCTCCCTCTCTGTATTTTTTTTTTTTTGGACTAGGCTTGATGTGTCTGAGAGTGGCTTGGCGGCAGTTGTGCGGCTTAGCAATGGTGACATGAGAAAGGCTCTGAACATTTTGCAGGTTATAAGATCTCTACTCCGATGTTTCTTTTCTGTGGATTTTTCTACTCCTCTTTCTCTTTTTCTGTGCAAAATCTGTGTGTGGCTATGTAGCGATTCATAAAATGACAGGTTAGAGAAATGAATTTTTCTGCTATGTTAGAATCTTATGAAATCAAATGATATTGTCATTGGATTTAGTCTTTAATATTGTCAATGTGATTGAGTATGACTGTATAAGTAAAATCTGCTGTAGCAGAAACTCAAATTACTTGTGGTTGGGGTGACTAGCTGATTTTTTTCTTGCAATGTGTTTAATGTTTCAAAAGTTTGCTACTTGTGCATTCCTCTAATCATTTTGCTTCGGCGGCAATATTTCTTACTTCCTTGAAGTATTTCGTATTTAAGTATGATTTTGAAATAATCTTGAATGGACAGTTATAATTATGAAATTTATATTTTTTTTTCTTCACGAATAGATCTTAAATGACACTGTGATTCCTATTTCAATGTACACAGTCAACTCATATGGCTTCACAGCAACAGATAACAGAAGAAGCAGTATATCTTTGCACAGGAAATCCAGGGGCTGGGAGAGCTTAATAGAGAAGGTTTGAAGAAGATGCCTCTTTGAGTTGCCCTTGCCTCCAAGAAAGAACAAGGGGAAGATGGAGCTTTTTTATCTTTTTATTTCAGTGGAAAATGGAGTAGTTTAAATGTTAGTTCTATAATTTTTTTAGTAATTTTGTTTGCAATTATGTGTATTTGTTTTGTTATTGGCTTGTAATTTTAAATTTAATGTTTCGGATGATTGGGTGGGAATTGGGCTAATTCTGAATTTGTAGGCCCAAATTTTTTTTAAAAACTTCAGTTGGGCTTAAATTTCTAAAAATTTATAATTAAAAAATCAATTGGGCCCAAGGGCCGGTCCAAATTGAAAAACCGGAAACCGAATCGGATATAAACCGGTTCGGGTTGGTGCGGTTCTCTTAGGTGTTTAATTGAAAAATCGAACCGAACCAGACCGGATGAACAGTATCGATTTCGGGTTTAAGGGAGAACCGGGCCGAACTGGACCGTGCCCACCCCTACGCCTTGCCCTTCAAACTCCAAGTAAAACAGGTTGGTGATAAGAAGAGAGCATTCAATGCACTTCCCATCCCTGTTCTCCTGCCACTTCATCCTCTGACCCCAGCAATGGCGGACCCACAAAGGCGCAAGGAGGTGCAATGCACCTCCTTTGGCCGGAAAATGCGTTGGAGATGCAGGAATTTGCCCCTTTACTTGTGCCCACCAAGTGTTCGATTAAAGGCCTCAAAGAGGCTGTTTTGTTGCTGCTGTGTGAGACCCTGAATATTTACCTTAGATTGTTGAGCTCGATCTCACGATCACGTAGGAGAAAACAGTTCGTCAATTGGACCTCCACAACCAAAGTTGTAGATTTTAGAAGATTTTGAAAAAATTTCACTTAAGTTGTAGACACAACCAGTCGAAGAAGACGATGACTTGTGTTTGTAGTTAGAATCCTGTGCTTCTCAACTTGCATTCCTTTTTAATGTGGTCCACTATCAGGGCGCCATATGTCAAATTTTAATTAGACCAAATTTAGAAATTCATTAAAAATTCATATGTGCTCCAAAAAATTCACCGAAAAATACCCCAAACTCATAATCACATCTACTTTTATCTTGTGACCTCCAAATCACATGTACTTTGGGTTAGATTAATTGGTATTGATTTTGGTTAGATTAATGGATGATTTCATATGAATTTTGATAGACTAATTGTGTAATTGACATGCATTTTGTTCATATTTGATATTAATTTTGGTAAATAATTGTGTAACATGAATTTTGTGCATTTAATTTATATAGAAAATAGACTATAGTCGATTAGGCTTAGACGTAAAACTCTTATTTATTTTAATTATGAATAATATTAGTATTGTTTAAATTGTAAGGCTATTTGGTTATTATTATTATTATTTCTGATGTTTTAGCCTTTTAACATTGCCCCTTCCCTGAAAAATTCCTTGATCCGCCACTGGACCCCAGTCAAGGATGTAGGTGAAACAGAAGCACAACATTAAATGTAACTCAAATCAGGGAGATAGAGGAGAAAGATCTCATTCATTAAAAGATCCTTATGACCATCCTCCTCCTATAAATACCCCTCACCAATCTCTAGACAAAGGTAATAAATATTCTCACTTGTAAAAACCCTACATCCATCTTAATCTCCCACAAAAAGATAAGTTCCTGACTTAGTCATCGGAGAGGGTACAACTAGGATCATTCCCAGTCCGCCCTTGTTTGATCTTATTTTTCTTGTGCAGGATACACGAGTCCAGATTATCAATACGAGAAGGATACGCGGAGAACAATTCTAATTAAGCCCGAATCAGGATTTTTGGCTAAGTCTCTTGCGTTTTTTTTTTTAATTTAAAAATTTTCAGTTTTTCAATTTTTTTGTTAAAGAAAATAATGTTCGAAAGGCCTTAAATTTCTCAAGTTGCTGACGAATTGGTGGCTCAAGCATTTGAAGAGCTTGCTCGCTTCGATGCTGTTAGGGGTGTGATATTGTTTAGCTGACTAGATTTATCGCTAGTATTAAAGATGGCGAATTTTCGCGGATTTTTTGGGTCAAAGTTCGGAAGGGGGATGGGGAGTCATTGGGGTTCGAATCTAAACCATTGATCTGCGAGCAAATGCTCTTACCTCTGAGCTATGAACCTGTTGGCCCCAAAATGACATGTTTACGTCTTTTTGTTGTTATTTAAATAATTAAACAGTATTGCCTTATATGCCAATAATTCAGCTCAACAATAAGAACCGCAAAAGAAAATGTACAATGGGATGCAACTGCTTCAGAAAAAGCAACCTACAACCTCAGAAAATTTATTTGCGGTATGCCTATCAAAATAAGGAGACAGCAGCAACCCAAGGGCACAAGGCTCAAGCTTTCACCTATTCTAGTTGCCTTCGTAAAGAATCCATGACAGCCAAAGTCTCTCTATGTGTTGGAGGAGGAGTTGTGTACTTTTTGCATTTTTGTACTTGAAGACGAGTTGTTGCCCGATGGCATTCAAACAGACAAAAATTTTGGTTTAGCCTCTGCCTAATATGATTCACAGAGCTTTTTGTAGCAAACAGAAAGTAAAAAAAAAGTTCGGTATAGTTGAGATATTCCATTTTGTGGATTAACATTTGAAAACGCCAAGTAGTAATTCTTACACACATCTACGTGAGGAGTTCTGAAATTACTATACCAGTAATACACTCCAAATTCTAAACACCGGATATACACACTCGTTCTTTTTCTTCCTTTTTTTTGCTACCTATGAACTCATTGTACTCTCTTGTTTCACATAAAAAGATGAAATCCAACATAGAAGTCAATAATAGAGGAATTCATTTGATTACGGTACAGAACAGGTGAAGGTAAGGTATGTACCTAAGGTGTCCCACAGAAAGAGAACAGCAAGACAATTTTAACCCAAGACTTTTGGCCGCCAACCTGCAATGACATCTTCTTTCAGGGCACTAGTTTTGACGAATGAATCCAGTGAGAATATACTCTGCATATCAAAAATTCAGCAGTATTAGGAACATAGAACACTATCTAGTAAAAAAGGGTAGTAGTCCTTGCACAAACATGTTTACGTAAAACTGCTTCTGCATTGTTAATGCCATCCAATTTTGTATCCTGTAGATTTCCTTTTCAATCAATAATACGATCTCTTGTTCATTACAAGTGGAAGCTTGTTAGATACATATCACATACCTTCATGTACGACTTCACGTATGGAAGGGAATCTGGAACTGACCAATCTTTAAAATGCCCCAAAGCAATCTCTAGATGATACAACTTGGGTCCAAGTGAAAAATCTACAGCAGAAACCTTCTTCCCATTGATGAAAGGGCCCTGATATAAATAAAAAGATAAATGTCAAAATATCCATTCAATTTGGTTTTTTTAAACATGCCTGTACAAGAAGACATCAAACTTCACAAATTATGTATACATCAAGGGACCATTACATTACACAGAAAGACCACATCATAAATTTGTTTTTAATCATAAGTTTTAGCCATTAATGGTTGAATCCAATATGGATGAAGTAGGAAAATAATTCTAAGATACCAACCGATGGAGGACAGAGAGAGAAGCTGAAAGAAAATAAAAAATAAATAAAAAAACAGAGGAAGTAGAAGCCTCACATTTTCTTTGAGATAATCATTGAAAGCGCTAAGTTCATTTAGCAACGCTTGTTCTGTTCCATCTTTGGGGTCTTTGCTCTTAAGGAACCCAATAAATGTGGAGAAGATCTTAGACCCACTGCGAAGAACAACCAAAATTGCTACTCATAGCGCTTTGAAAAGTATTCTGAGCTAATGATATTATGGCAAGCCAAAAGAGTCGAAACTAGAATAAAGAAATAAATAATTAAAAGTATTGAGTAACAAACAAACAAACTGGAGGCCAACTTAACATGAGATATTTCTCTAAACAGCAACAACACATCAGGTATATAAATTTGGTGACTGCAACACGTTACAGCACGGTATTAATTATGATGGCAACTTCTTATTGACTGCATATAGTAACCTGTCCAGCATAAGCAACATTACAGTCCAGAAAAGACTACCATGGATGCTCAGATATTTAATACTTCAGCTTCCAGTTCATATTAGCAAAATCATTATCAGACTGCCTCTATTGAAGGAATACATACTGCTTCCATTGACCAAAAGCACGTTCGGAGCTTTGGACCAAACTCTGACTCCAAGATCAAGAATAGATGCAGAAAGAAACACACCATCAAAAGACAATATTTTACGAGATTCATCCCAAATTGGGTTGCGTCTCTGGACAATCACGATGATCCACTAATGTTGAAAGGATAAGATTACAAACCCGAAGAATTTAATAGGTTCTTCCAACCACATTAACTAATCTCCCACTCCTATCAACGTTACTCGACAGAGAATCTCAATCACAATCAAAGGATCACAATTGCTCGATCTCGCTAGGTTTTTCTCTCAATTGGTTTATCTAAACCTTACAAGAGATAAAACAAGCATGCCAACAACCTAAGAAGGACAAAGCTATGCAACACCTATTTAAAGGCTCACTAAAACCCTAAAACTGATTAGGAAACGTCATAAAGTCATAATACAACTAACAGAATGAGATAGGTACCAAACAGGACTCAAAAATGCATCAAAACTAGAACAGGAAAGCTAAAACCACATGGCATGCTCCAGCTTCCCTCAAGACTTCCCTTGGAACATCGAGCTTCGTCAATTTACCCTCTGGACGCTGAAGCGCCAATTATCAAGCTTGTAATTTTGGAGCCCTTCTCCAATAATTTCAAGCCACAGCCTCAACAATTCTCTTCTGCCTAATTTATTTAATGCCACAATCAAAGTGGGAACTTCTTACTCAAACAATCAAAGTGGGAACTTCTTACTCAAGCACTCAAAACTCAAGGATGAATTTTGTCCCCTCCAATTAGGGGAAAATGATGAAGACAACAAGAAGCTCAAGAAAAAGCAAACTCAAAGACCAAAATATCTTAAATTTTAGTTTAATTTTTATGTTGGACCTGATTTCCTATCGCTCAACATACATATCTAAGTTAGTTACTGTAAGAATATAAAATAAATGTCAGACCCTACCAGCTTAAACTTTTGGGAATACTGGTAATCAAGAAACATTTTCAAAGTAAGAGTTGGAGATCCTAAGTTAGAATCCCAGCAACTGTAACCTTCCAAGTTAAGTTGAAGTCCACGTTTTGGACACTAATAATGGAGAGAGACCCCATATGAGAGGGAATGTTAGAATATAAAATAAACATCAGCTGCATTCAAACAGCTTAAACTTTTGCAATAGTGATAGACCAACAAACTCAATTGTTACATTCTTGCCTTAGGTCGATTTTAGTTTGTGAGTTTAAAAAGGTAGGGGTATTCATTCGTAACATGTTTTTTAGGAATTTCATTCTCACCAAAAAAACAAATAAATAAAAATCCTTTTCTTGCTTTAGTTTTAGTTAGATAGTTCCTACAGACTTTTTCATAGGTTCTCCAGCCTTACATACTTCTCATGCGGTTGGGTAGACAACACATTTGGATATTTTTGATAAATTTACTTCTAAGAGAAAACAACTACCCGTGTTAGAGTTCAAAATGAAAACAAAAATTCATTATGACATTTTTCCCTTTTTCTTTCACCATTAGGCTGTACTTCAAGCCATAACATATGTCCTAGCAATGAGTAAAACTATCAGAAATTCATAGTACTGGATATATAACATACACTGAAGCCTTCTCAGGGGGGGCTGCCAAAGGTGGATCTGGGTACTTTTCTTCCAAAACTTGTGTGATAACATCTGAATCTGCAACCCATTTCTCATCCAGATTTATCACAGGTACTTTACCTTCTGGATTAATCTTTAAGAACCTACACACAGAAACAAAATAAAGAAACTCATAGAACTCAAAAGATAAAACCAAATAGAAGCAGATATTTGCACTTTCATCTTTGTGCGCTAGGGCATAGGTAAGTGACAATTTTTCAACAACACAGAATGAAATTTAATCCCAGATAAATTCAGAAAATCACCACTCTGGCTTGTTACCCAAGTCCACCAACTTCAGGTCATAAGGAAGATGCTTTTCCTCTAGAGTCAGCAACACCCTTTGACAAAATGGACCTAGGAGAGACAATTAAACAATCAATCATTCGAGCCCATGATTTAAATGCACCACTAAAAGTACAGTAACACATTAAATAATTTCCCACCTCAACAATTATAAACCACTATGCAACAATGAAAGCAATATGAGAATTTAAATCCACACAGATATCAGACGTTTCCTGCCATCTTATAAACTCTTCAATGCCTATCAGAATATCAGTCTTTCTTTGGTTAAATTTGATTCCATAACCTGCACTCTCAAACTCTATATACCCCTCAGTCTATGTATGTAAAGCTCCAAAGTAAAGATAGCCTCTTTTCACATAACGTCCATATTTTCTATAACCACAAATTCCCAATCCTTCACATTCATTTTTTCTTCCTCCAACACACAGATAAACACAACTTATTAAGTAAAAACGAACACAAGTAAAGCGAAAGAGGCTTTTCTCTACAAAATGTTTCACAAAATTTTCAGTTTCTATAAATTTGGCGCCTTATGTGCGCTGACATTGCAATGCTACGAAATCTGCCACAAGGGTACTCTACAAAAGCCTAAACCAAGAAAGACCCCATTGAAAAAATTTCATTTTCCGGCAGTTTCTGGGAGACCAAACAGCACCAGACTTTTTTTTTCCTTTATCAAACAGAAACAGACTTACAGTCGCCAGGCTTGTTGGGGACAGTGACGGAGGCTTTGATGCAAACTTCGAAAGGGGCAGCCGCTGCCACAGTGAGGGTTCTTATGGTTCCGCGACGCCTGACGGAGTTGGGATTGGTTCTGAATACGACGGCGTTTGGAGGGGGCCGGAGGAGGTGGTGTTTGATGGTGGAGGAGAGCACTGTAGAGGCTGCTGGATGAATTCTGGCGGTCGTCGACATTGCTATATCTATATGTATCTAAAGCTTACCGTGGAGATGAGGGTTTTGTTGCCTTTTATTTTAGAAGTGAGGAAGAGTGCCAGTGGTTTAATTTAACGACACAGAGCTTTTCCGTACAGCCGAGTTTGTGCACCAGAAAATTCCAAATATATATATATGAGTGCTGCTATTTCCACCCATCTGTCCTATTTTTCCACCCACTTTATTTTTAAAATTTTAAAGACAAATTTATCCCTTTATAAAATGACTTATAAGGACTTAGAAAAAAAAACATTAAAACCAATTTAAAAAATGAGAAAAAGATAATAAAAAAAACTAAAAAGATTAACCCACCTCACCCCATCATCTATCTTCGCCTCCACCAGTGCACCCCTCCTCTATTTTCCCTCTTTGTTTCTTTAATAGTCACCACCCCACAATCAAAAGATCTCAAGCAGATCCACCCCCAAATTTTCAGTATTAATAATATGAAGGGACTTTTAACTGAGATTTGAATCAGCACAGCAATTCTAAGGTCTCAAAGTCTGCACCTCTCAACTGAGAGAGAGAGAGAGAGAGAGAGAGAGAGCAGCATCTGGGTTGAGTTCTGTGGCTAGGGTGCTGGGCTGTAGGGGGTGAGTTTGATGGGTGGTATGTGTTGGAATTGGTGGGGAGGGGATCGGGTAAAACATAGAGAAATAGGTTTTTTTTTTGGAATATTTTATATTTTTAATTAATTAATTAATAATATATTATTATTTACTTAGTGGGTGGAAAGATAATGGGTATTTTAGGAATAATGGTGGGTGGAAAAATGAGATTGTGTTTTTTCAAATTCATATGGTGGGTGAGAAAATAAGGTGGGTGGGGAAATAGGACATGGGGTTGGAAATAGCAGCACTCTTACATTTATAAAAATTCAAACAAAGGACAAAGGAGGATGAGGCTTCAATAGAAGAAAAGAAAATGGTATTTTCCCCCTTTTTCTCTTATACGCATGGTATATTTCCCTTTACATGATTCTTGATATAAACATTTTTATTTTCGTGTAATTGACCCATCATTTTGTAATGTAATAACTACTTACTTTTGGGAGAAGTTGTGCTACTCTTTTTTCTTGTCCGAAATTTCTTCTTTTGAAGATTTTTTTATGGCAAAATTTTAACCAGGTCACTTTACAGCTCCCATGTTGATAATTGGTTGTACTATTTGTTTACCAGTTGCTAATGAAATAAATCCATTTGGAAAAAAAAAAAAAAAACTACAATTCTTAACTTTTATTTCAAGCCTTTGGTAAAAGAAAAAAGTGTAAAACTAAATCAAGGGGCTAGAAGAATGTGTAAAAGTAATTGTGAGTAGCACATTGTCAGTGTAAGGTACATGCTACAAAACCTACCACCTACTTTTCTTTTTTTGTTGAAAAAATATGGTATTTCATTAAACCGAAAGGAACATTACATGGTAAGAACTAGTATGTTAATGGCAGCCTCGTTAAAACTTTCCCAGAAAAAACAAAACCCCAGAGTAGGAAAAAGCATTACCCATACTATTGACCAACCACCTACTGTTTCTCACTCATTTTGGAAGTAGCATTTCTTAGGTAAGATATATGTTTTGAAAGCCAATTCGAACTAAGGTTTTTTGCGATTACAAAGGGTGTGTGCTTGGGGCGTCTTCGATGTAACTTGAATGTTACTAGCGGTGCATACGAAAGTATTCATTAAAGCTATTGAGCTCCCGTGGCTTCATAGATGGTATAATGTTAAAAGAAAAGATTCCTTCATTGCCCTCTAATCGCTTTGAGCGAGAGAGGGTAGGCCGCTTCCTCTTCGTTGCCCTAGATATTATCGTTAAAAGAAAATATTTCCAGATATTTAATATTTTAACAACTTTTTTATTGTTCATCAAGTAACAATTATAAAATGTGATTTTCCATGTAATTCATGTATTGATCCAAGCTTCGAGCTATTTACTTTTTAAATACATCATAATACAAGTATCATACTTTAAAAGATTATTCAATTAAAAAATCATATATTCATCGAATCGTTAGTAATGAACGTAAACATCATCTTGTAATGTGCCAAATGCTCGTTGTTTAGGCCACTTTAAAGTGATCATGTTACGTGATGACCGAATGGTTAGACAATTTCTCGCCTAAGGGGTATATTCAATTGAGATTTTAAAAGATTTTAAAGAAATTTAAAAGTCCAAGTGTCTTCAATTGAAGACCTAAAAGTTAGCCAACATATGTTTGGGTCAACAAAACAAGCCGAAAGAGATCAAATATAAAGAGAAAGAGCTCATGACAGCCCAAAAAACTGGGCCTACTTAGCCCATATTTTTTTTCTGGGAACATGGTCAACCCAACAGTCTGGAACTTTCTTTTATTTGCTAATAAAAAGATCTGGTACTTGTTTTACTAATAAAAAGAGGGTAAAACCCAACGATCTGCAACTTTCTTTTACTAATAAAAAGAGGATGTACTTTCTTTCTTTCTTTCAATTTTATTTGTGTATTAGTTAGTTAATTTACTCCCATATGCTTGGGTTTTAATAAGAAATATTATTTTATGCAATGCAGATTTGCTTCAGTTGCCATAAAGGGTGTGTCAGGCTTTACTGAGGGAAAGTTGTTTGTGTCTGAAATGAGCCAGCCTGACCGTCAAGAGCGGGCTGTCATTTATGGTTGCTATAAAAGTTTTAGTTGACCCTTATGGCCCAAAATTTTGGATTAGAGAAGGGCCCAAAATCAGTTTGCTCACTTACCTTTGCATTTTTTTTGGATACACGGGATGGTCTAAACTCACACACACTTCCAAAGTCTCATAGGTGTTCGAATTTGAAATCACTAGTCTTTTTTCATTATGTTAAACCCCGTTGGCACCATTTACATTTTTTAAATACCAACAATTAGAAAACAAAGGAATTGAACACAAATCTAGGTATATGAATCTATCCTCATAATGACTTAAGTTACAAATTTCTTGTCAGTCTTTTTTGCAGTTTAATTTGGATGTTATGCCTTAGCTTAATAAATAAGTAATATTTTTCCATTAAAAAAAAAAGTAAGTTAGTAGTAAGTTTAATGAGTTAACTAGTGTATGGGAGTTCTAGCGGGTTAATTGTTTTATTAGTCTCTGAACTTAGACCTGATTTGCATTTGAGTCTTTCAATTTCCAAAATCGTTCATGTGGTCCTTCAACTTCAGTTTCGTTAGGACAAATGATCATGCCGTTATTTTTGTTAACTTTTCTGTTAAATGCGGGAGCAAAATGATATTTTTGTATTAAATTGATTAAAATATGAATAAAAAATTAAAATTAAACTATCTCTCTCTCATACTGCTTCACATTCACACATCTTAGCAAAGTCGAAGAGGTTTTTCTTTTTCTCCAAACCTCGACGCTTCCTCCACCCCATCCCACCTAACCTAATCATCTTAATCCAAGTTGGCTACCAATTAACAACCAATGTACACGTACCCTTCTGAGCTTTGAAGGAAGCTTCAATGGTGATGACCAATAATGGGATATTTATTTTCAAATTCAGATAATTTCGAACGCTTTCCCACATGATTTGAGGAACCATTTCCCTCTTTGTCCCTTGCTTTTTGACAAAATAATAATAAATTTCACGAGACCACCGCAACAGAGACATACCTCTCCTCCCACTTTCTGTTTTTCACCCATAAACCCTCAACCCCAAACCCACCATCTGCAACCTATCCACATATGAAAACAATGAGAAGAAAATCGCAGAGGGTTCGTTGCAGGCTGGGAGGAAATCGCAAAGGGGGTGGAGTGAGAAGAAAATCGCAGAGGGAGAAGAAACTCATGTGGGGGCTGATTGGGGAGGATTTTTTTCTTCTCTTTTTCTGCAATTTTTTCCAGAAAATAATATTTTAATTAATTTCTTCTCTCTCTCTCCTCTCTCTATCCGATTTCTACTTCCCCAAACTTTATTATTATTAGAGAAATTTATAAATAAACCCAATCCTAGATATGTATTTATAAAAAAACCCAAACACTATTTAAACATAGAAACACACCCAAAATCAACAATTGTATATTTTTTGGGTGTGTTTATAAATGGGTTTTGAGTGTGTGTAATGATGGATTTTGGGTGTATTTATAAAGTGTTTTGGGTGTTGGGTTTTTTATTATTAATTTGATTTTTTTAATTATTATTTTAAAGATATAATTGTTTTATTCATTTTTTAATTTTTAATATAAAAATACCATTTTGCCCCTGCATTTGACAAAAAAAATTAACAAAAGTGATGGCAAGACCATTTGTCTTAACGAAAGTGAAGTTGAAGGACCACGGGAACAATTTTGAAAATTGAGGGACTCAAATACAAATTGGGTCTAAATTCAGGGACTAATAAAACAATTAACCTGAGTTCTAATAGTAAAAATTAACCGCGCATTTAAACTTAGAGCTCGAAACCTCACTCTCCCTCTTAACACTTTTTGTAAAAAAAAAGAATTTTATAAAAAAAAAAAAAAAAAAAAAGGAGTAAACGAGTAATTGACTCAGCAAGTATGGGGACCATGTGATTTGACCTTATTTTAATCCCAATTACAAGCACAATTAGATATAAAATTTGAAACCAGGTCAGTCATCCTTTTTATAATCAGCTTTAAATGGTCAGTTGTTCAATTATTATCATGATCACATCGATGGTGGCAATTTCTACATAATTGATCGTTATTTTAAGGTTACATTTCAAATATCTAGGGACAAATTGTTGTAATCAACAGGAGCCTAGAAAAGGATGTGTGATTACTTAAATCTTAATCAATTTGTTCTATGTACTTGGTTCGTATCGTGAATCGCCGGCGCGATACTTAAGAAATAATAATCTAAGCATGTACACATAATTAAGTAAATCATTAACAAAACCCTCAACATCTCGTATGTTATTATCATAATAATTGTAAGTCTACGTATACGTGCATCAAGATTGATTAGAAATTGAATAAGATTTTGTTGTGTAAAAAATTGTATGTCTATGTACGTAATGCGACAACATGGTACCCCTTCGATGAGATTGTAATTTGCTAGAAAGGAATTTTTTTGGCTTCTATTTGGACGAGAAATTCTGTTTAACATTTCAAAGGAATAAACAAAGTCCAAGTCCAGGGACAAAATTACAAATGCAAGAAATTGATAATTTTTGAAAAAAAATGTTTACATAATTATATTATATGAAAATGTTTAGCTTATTATTTATGGAAAAATTTAGCATTGCCTTTGAATTTTGGACCTTGCTCCACTTTGTCATCCGAACTTTCAATTTAGTTTTAAGCCCTCCTAAACTTTCAATTTAGTTAACAAATTACTTTTTTTTTTTGGTCAAATAGTTAACAAATTACTTAAGTGGTACAATCAGTACATCCTGACACATGTATTGTGGTGACCTCAGCTTTTTGTATGGAAATTTGTGCATTCTCGCATTTCACTGTTTCTGTTGACCGACTTAGTCAAGCAAATTATTTAGTTGGCATAATTAGGGTGTCCCAACACATACATTGTGGTGACCTCAATTTTTTGCATGAGAATTCGTGCATTTTCTCATTTCACGGTTTCTGTTGGCCGACTTCATTAAGTGATAAGGCGAATTATCATCGATTATAATTCCATCCAATTTTCCTGTTCGTGTTTAACTTTTACCCTTTTATGTTCAAACTGCTTTCACATTCTTGTTTAATGTAAATAGAGGTTAGTTTTCTCCCAAAATCAAATTATGATTAACCACATTTCAATAATATGGTAAATTAATGTTTTTAAAGAAATAAAAGAATAAAGAGAGCCAAAGCCCTCAAATAAGAAACAAAGCACAAGTACAAAATTTGTAGACCTTTCTTTTTCCATGTGGTTTAGAGCCCCTCCAGCCATACACCAAAATCGAGCAAAAGGCTGCTCGGGCAAGCCCAATTCAACTCCAGCGGTAGAGAACAAGCCCGGGCAAGGCATGGGACCCACCAGCCTGGGCAAGCCCACGGGCAAATCTTGCTTGGGCTCAAGCCCGAAGGCGTTGACGTCAGCGTTGTTGTTACGCTGACGTCAGTGAGCAAAAAAATTCAGAAAAATCCAAAAAAATTCAATTTTTTTTAAAATAAAAAAATCAAAATATTATGGATGTTTTACCTATAAATACATAACAATTTTATTCACTTTCTAAATTGTTTATATTTTGTTGCATAATCTTTTTTTTTTCTTGCCCTTGCCCTAGCCTTTTGGGGTGGAACCAAAAAAGGCAAGGCTGCCACTATTCACGTGAATAGTGGCAGCCCTTGCCTTGCCTTTGCTTTGCCTTAGCCTTCATGGGTGGACTTGCTCACATCTCAATATGGGACAGGCATTTTACCGGCTTTAAAACTTTAAATAATTTTTAAAATAAAAAAAAGAAAGAGAAATAAAGAGTGAAGTGGACGACAAATATAGGGCCCAGAAATACATAGATAGATCATGGACTGCATAGGGCGGGACGTAGAGGTGTGGGGACAACCATGATAACAGAGAATCTTGTCAACGTGGCAGAATCACATGGCGAGGGGCCAATTTTTCAGTGAGAGGTGTCAGCACCAGCTCCCACTGGTTTCGTTGTCACACCTTCCAAATTTAGAAAAATAAATCAAATTCCAAAAAATTAAAAACGTCAGCTTCAGATTTTTTTTGCCTTTTTAAATTAAATAAAGGCCGTTACACAAAACGCCGTTAAGTTCCAACGTGCTGTTGCAGTGGGCGCCCTTTTCCGCGTATAAAAAAACATATTTCTAGTGGGCCCAAAAATATATATTTCAGTGGGCCCCACGAAGAGTTGATGGTCCACAGAAACTTAAATTGACGTCTGAGGCCCCCACTCCCACCCTCATCGTGGGCCCTACATGAATGCATAAACTGGGTGTTGTAGTTTGAAATGATAATACACTGTGTGAGCGTGCGGTGCACTTGCACTGACGTACTTCCACGTGGCGGCTCGCTGACACTAAGCTCGATCTGATTGGGGAGGTGTTATTCTTGATGTTGAGGTGCGTTGAAGTTAAAGTTGACCCTCCGATCCCTCCCTCATGTGGGTTTGTGTCTGCTGGAAACTGTTCTTCTCACTCGAGCTAAGGCAGGTGCGGAGCACTCTCTTACATCTCGAATTTTCGAATAATACGTAAAAATTCATATATTAATGGGAGTTTCACTAAAACACCCAAAATGGGAGCTGAAATTATAAAAATACCCAACACCCAAAACACTTTATAAACACACCCAAAACCCATTTATAAACACACCCAAAAAATATACAATTGTTGATTTTGGGTGTGTTTCTACGTTTAAATAGTTTTTGGGTTTTTTTATGAATACATGTCTAGGATTGGGTTTATTTATAAATTTGTATATATTATACACATATTATGAAGTAAAATACTTATACACTAAAATTTTAAATAGTTAATTATAATGACCAAATTTTTCAACGTGTATTTTACTAAAAAAATTTCGAATAAGGCACACATGTATTTAATTCATATTTATAATATTTCGTATTGTACTAATTATGTATGCTAGAAATAGTTGATAAATATTTCACGAGAAAAGCCAACTAGCCATCAGAAAAAAAAAAAAAAAAAAAAAAAAAAACCACTTAAAGAGCGATTCATCCTTATAAACAAATCATAGTTGCACATGTGTGTATAATTTACTTTTTATATAATTTTAATGAGTTAGTTTTCACACGATGTGTATCAAGAACACAAAAATATTATAGCCCACCCGGTGGAAATTTTTGGTGCTGCCTAGAATTAGACAAACGCAATTAGCGGTTTTTGCCTACTTGCTGAGTTGAGACAAGTGGTCCATAAATGGTTGAATCATCCAATGGAGTTCATACTTATCCGTTTTATCATTCTCTATTAGGATTTTATAGTGGACCACATTATTCCATTTGCAAATTTTAAGAAAAATTATCAAACAGATCCTCGTTATTGCATGGCAAAATTAAAAAGTCCCAAGAATATTTCCTGAAATTGAAGTACTTAAAGGAAATAGCCAACAGATGATAAATGTCATGCAACTAAAAGGAAAGGAGAAACAGACTCTGGGTGATTATGTGGAGTTCTTTTAGAAATGAAGTACTAGAAACTAGACATGTAAACGGGTCGGATTCGGATTGGACATACTTAAATTCAAATCCAAATCCATTTATAATTGGATTATCATATTTGGATTGTATTTGGACTATCGGATTGCACCTATCAATCCATATCCGTTACGCATCGGATCAGATTATTATCGGATTTTATTTTGTGATGTACAAAAAATCTAAATTTCATAGCCTCGTTCTTTTATTGTATTTGTATACTCTTTATATCAAAATTTGATATTTTATCATAAAATTATACTTCATACTAAGTCGGATCAGATTATTACTAGATCAGATCAACTATAATCCATATCCAGTTCCATTTATAATCGGATTATTATATTTGGATTGTAATCGGATTATTGAAATGAGTAGTCCAATCCATATCCTATTAATTACACCGAATTTGAATCAAAATCCGATCAATTGACAAGTCTACTAGAAATTAGTACATAAGAATATCTTAAAATGCAACTCTTAATTAAATAAGTATCAAGTATAGATATCTACGACAAATCTTGAGTGTGTTTGTACCCAAATATGCATTTTCGGGTCTGAATTCCTCATATGTGAAATTATGGTGTGTAACAAGTTTATAGAAGATATGAACCTATCTTATGAGGCTTTAAATTATTTTTATAAATGAGGCCGATGGTTTCTTGATTTATTAAAGAATGTTGAAATAGGGAAAAAAAAAGTTTAAGCGTTTGGATTTGTCAACGTCAATCATGGTGATATATAACCTGATTTGTCAATGCCAAGAAGTATATTATCCCAATTGTACTCCAAGTAATCCTAGCTGCCATGGAGTTGGATTTGTACTCAAGTTAGGTTAAACACTGGCATATAAGGAAGATCATAAGAAGAGAGAAATGTCATCACCACAATTATCATAACTAGTTTCTTTCAATTATTATTTTTCCATAATAAGATTTTTTTTATGTGCATGTGTTTCTTATTTGCACTGGATTAATATTGAAGTCCGTATAAAAAAGAAAAAATTTGAGCCCGTTTTCGTTCGGAGCACAATATTTTGATTAGAAGTCATGCTACTTAAACTGTAAACTGTCGTTCACTTATCAATCTATTAGGCTTTCTCAATTGCTAATAGTAGCACACTCGCATCTAATACCGTGGTTTGGCCTATTGCTAGGACTAGAACAATTTGGGGTAACATATTTTAGCACCCTCAGAAACAAATGCAAATATTAACAAATAACCGAAGAAAAAATAAAAAAATCATCATCTATGCGTATGACAGTATGACAATGAGAAGAGCGTGCAGAGACGCGGTGATGAAGGGTGGTGAGATGCAGATGAGCGGGGGATGCAAACCTGCAATCCGAGCTGGACCTCGCATTTCATTCTGAGTCGGGAAATTGATGAAACGTACGGCAACCTGATATTTCTGCCGTATGCCCTATTCTGCCCACTACCATCAGCATCTTTTTTTTTTTTATAAAAAAAAAGTAAATTTATTTATTTAAAAATTATTTACTATTTTATAAATTACATGGCGGTGCTGCTGCTACGGCTCTTTTACGCTTTTAAGTACTCGCCGGACCAAATTTTTACGTTCACCACACAAACCCCCATTAAAAAAAAAATAAAAAACTCAGAGTCCCAAAAATAAAAATAAATAAAGAAGATGGGAAAAAAATATCCCAATTATTTTGGCCTCCAATGTTCCTTATCTCTTCCAAACTCAACCCTCCCTGTTCCTTCATTGGACCTCCCACCCAACACCCGCCCCTACTCATCATCTCTCTATCTCTCTCTCTCTCTCTCTCTCTCTCTCTCTCTCTCATGGGAAAATAAATAATAAAGAGCCTCAGAAACCCATTTGACCAACATGTACAGACCCTAGTGGTTGTGGTTTGGTTTATATCTCTCAGTGCTTCTTCTTTCTCTGTTTCTTCCTCCTCAAAACAATCAAACTCAAACAAATATGAAGAGAGATCACCGCGATACCTGCACGGATCAAAATGGTTCCAAGGGCGAATACTCATCCTCCTCATCCTCAGTGTTGAATGGCAAGGCCAAGATTTGGGAAGAATACCAAGATGGCTGCGGCGACGATGAGTTGCTTGCCGTTTTGGGTTACAAGGTTCGGGCCTCAGACATGGCCGAGGTGGCGGAGAAGCTCGAGCAGCTGGAGATGGTCATGGGCTCTGCTCAGGAAGATGGGATTTCTCAGCTTTCTGATACAGTCCACTACAATCCATCTGATCTCTCTGGCTGGGTTCAGAGCATGCTCTCTGAGTTCAACACGGTTGACGGGTCAGCAATCGACGACCCGCTTTTTGTTGCAGCTGATTCTTCCTCAATCACCTCCATACATTTCTCAAATTCTCACCAGATTGAAAACCCGGCATCTCGGGTTTTCCACGACGATTCGGAATACGATCTCAGAGCAATTCCTGGCGTTGCGGCTTACCCACAAACCCATTTGGACTCGGAGGCTGAGAGCAGGAGAAAGCGATTGAAAACCTCAATTGGGTCCAATTCAATCGGGTCGAATTCCGGTGTTGGAGCCGACTCGGGATTTGTATCCGACCCGGCTCGGCCTCTGGTCCTGGTTGACTCACAAGAAACAGGCGTTAGACTCGTTCATACACTCGTGGCTTGTGCTGAGGCTGTTCAACAAGAGAACCTGAAGCTCGCAGACGCGCTTGTGAAGCACGTGGGTCTACTCGCGGCCTCCCAGGCCGGCGCTATGAGAAAAGTGGCCACTTACTTTGCTGAAGCTCTGGCTCGTCGAATTTACCGAATTTACCCTCAGGACAGTCTGGATTCTTCATATTCAGATATTCTCCAGATGCACTTCTACGAGACCTGCCCTTATCTCAAGTTTGCTCACTTCACCGCAAACCAGGCCATTCTCGAAGCCTTTGCCACGGCAAGTAGGGTCCACGTCATTGATTTTGGGCTTAAGCAGGGGATGCAATGGCCAGCGCTTATGCAGGCCCTAGCATTGAGGCCTGGTGGGCCGCCCGCGTTTCGGCTTACGGGGATTGGCCCGCCGCAGCCCGACAACACGGACGCCTTGCAGCAGGTGGGATGGAAGCTGGCCCAATTGGCCGAAACTATTGGCGTCGAGTTTGAATTTCGGGGATTTGTCGCCAATAGTTTGGCGGATCTCGAACCCTCAATGCTCGAGATCCGCCCTCCAGATGTCGAGACAGTGGCGGTGAACTCGTGTTTTGAGCTCCACCCTCTCCTGGCTCGACCCGGGGCGGTCGAAAAGGTCTTGTCATCAATCAAGGCCATGAAGCCTAAGATTGTGACAATTGTGGAGCAGGAGGCAAACCATAATGGACCGATTTTCCTGGACCGGTTCAACGAGGCCTTGCATTATTATTCCAACTTGTTTGACTCGCTCGAGGGATCGTCCGGTCCGAGTCAGGATTTGGTCATGTCCGAGGTGTACTTGGGTAGACAGATATGCAACGTGGTAGCATGTGAAGGTCAGGACCGAGTCGAGCGACACGAGACTCTGACTCAGTGGCGAGGCCGGATGGACTCGGCCGGGTTTGACCTGGTTCACCTCGGGTCGAACGCGTTCAAGCAGGCCAGTATGTTGCTGGCTCTTTTCGCCGGCGGAGATGGGTACAGGGTGGAGGAGAACAATGGGTCTCTCATGCTTGGGTGGCACACACGGCCCCTCATAGCAACCTCCGCATGGCAGCTGGCGAGTTCGACTGAGTCAACCCGGTGAGTTGAACCGAGTGACTCAGTGAGCTACAAAACTGACCTCTGAAGACCCTTGGGTGATTGTCGATTGACTACAAGATGAAAAAGGGGGCCGTGTCGTATGGTGGGTACACATACCCACTGTGGGGGGTGTGGCTAGTCTGTCAGTAGAAAGAGTGGTGGGTCTGCAGTAAAACCAATCCAATCCAATCCAATCCAATCAAGTTTGTAATTGTAACTGTAAAATGGTGGGTGCTTTTATTTTTACCCTTCTGTAGTCTCGGTAAGATTTTCACCCCATCTGTTTTTTTAAACTTGGTTTAGTTTAATGTAATTTCTCTTTTGGTCTAGATTTTTTTTACTTAATTTTAGTTTGTGTGTGAAGTTTTTTTTGGGCCCCTTGCAGAATTTCAAGGGAGGGATCAATGTGGATCATTGAGAATGTATCTATCTTTCTTTACTTTGTTGAATAAATATGATGAGCATTGATTCTGAATGAGAAAGAAAAAAGAAAAGAAAAGTCGCTATTGAGATATACATCTCTCTCTCTCTCAATTTTGATTTTTTGTGTGTTTTTTTGTGCCACTTCTTCTTTCTCATCCTTCTCTTGGCCTGCAAAGACTGGACTTAGCCGATGATGATGAGTCTAAAAATAGATGCTATGTCACCATCTGAAAGAAACTGTTGGTGACACAAGGATGACAAATATTTAAATCCATGTCCCTATTTATAACCCTAGTATAGTAGCTATCAATTCAAAATTGGGCTCAGTGTTTTCTTTTTCCCTGTTATCTGCATTTGAAAAGCGGATATATATACCGAGAGCTTCAACTCATGATTTATTTACAGGCGATATTCTTGTGGGTTCACTGATGCATTCGTATTTCAGTGATCTGAATCGTAAGTGGTAGTTTAGTTTGCATTGGTTATGTTGCAAGAGAATTACTTTGGGATTATGAAAGTAATTTAACTAGGTTATTATTTGGTCTGAGATGTTCATAATTTTCTGTTAAACTTTAGTGTCATTGGTACATTCCAGATTCTGGAAATACAAAAACACAGAGAATATGTTAGTACATAAAAGATCAGATTGGCAAATAAAAAATATGCAGGTGTTCAACACTTCATGTGATTGAAAGTGCATGCGACAACTTCAGCTTGTACATTCTGGGGTCCATGTTTCTCTTTACTCTTCTCAGCCCAACAGTATATATATATATATATACTCTGTAATGGCTCAGATCAGACAAACCATCTTTCCTCACTGTGAGTTCCGAAATCTTGATCTAAAATAGCTCTACCTTCAATTTTCAATTTAGTTTTGAGCAGAAAAGATTAAGGGCTTGCAAAAAGTAATTTAGATCCGATAAAAACTTTTGAAGATTGCTCCCACTAGGTTTACAGAAACCAACAAATAGCTGCTTGCTTGAATGTACTCTACCGACCTACGAATTTCAAGCATGTTGTGGGCATTCGACAAAATTAAGGCATCATCTATTCATCTGTCTAGCATACGGTCCTACTACGACCCAAAAAAAAAAAGCATACGGTCCTACTACCCTAAGCACACTCTATGCATTATTACCATATTGTGTGAACCCACCCTAGCCCATGTAGTTTAAATCTATGGCAAACAAGAATAGTAACTGTACTGGACCTCGTGAAGATAAAAGAGGAGTAAAATTACATTAGCTCAAGGTTTTTTCAAATTTTGTTTTATTGTTTTTGCTGCGAGAATTGGATTAATGCTTGAAGATATTGAGATTTGATTTTGAGGCTCCAAATGGAGATTGGCATTTGAAATCGAATCTACAGAAAAGTACTTCTCTATGTTTCCGAACTTAGATGGGGTAATCAAGGTATAAGAATCGGATCAACTATTCCCCCTAGTTGATTCCATTCTAGATTTTGAGGGTATTTGATTATGGATTTTAATGTGGAATTCACATAATTTTTTTAAAATCTCTTATGTGTTAGTAAACGCAGGGGAAGTCAGGAATTGGAATCATTCCAATACCCATTCCTTATGTGTTTAGGGTATATTTGGTATTCTATTTTAATCCAGGTTTTTAAATTTAAAAACATAATTTGAGTCCACAGCTCAAAAAATATGTTTGGTAAGTCCAATTTTGAAAACTCAATCTAAAAAAATTCCTAAATACTTGAAAACAGAAAAAATTTGTTTTTTTTAAAAGAATTTTTTTCTTCTTCTTCTAGAAACAGTTTTCAAGTTGCATATGAAATAAAATTTTAAATAATAAAATGAATTTTAGAAACCCCCCTTAAGCTCTTATAGAATGAGCCCACATTTGTATATCAAACTAATGAAGAGAAGTGTAAAAGTTCCCCAAAAAGAAAAGGAACTAAATACGAAGGTACTTATAAAGTACAAATTGGGTAGAGTTATTTATATTGACACCTTATGAGGCTCTGTGTTTTTTGTTGGTATTTTTACAAAATATCCCCCAGAGGTGTCAGTGTAATTAACTCGTGAATTGTAATTCAAGTAGGTAGGTAATTCCTAAATTAAGATGATGTTGTGCTAAACTATGACCATCCCTAGAGATTACAATATGCAGTGATTTTGTGGAGAGAGAGAGAGAGAGAGAGAGAGAGATGAGATGAGATATGGATAAACATTTGGATTTGCAATGACTAAAATGAGGTGTTTCAATGGACCACACAAAGGCATGATGAATAATAATCGTAGCAGGCACCACCTTTGTTCTCAGTTTGGACCACCTGCGCTGAGCTTCATTGGGTCTACAGGTGACATTAAAATTGGTAGACATCATTGTCTCTAGCTGAAAATAATCATGATGGAAAAAAGCTGAACTTGGACAATTTTTTTGGGAAAACTTTTACTTGCATTCAGATTTAGGGTTCCTGGCTAAGCTAGCCTAATATAAAAGCAGCTCTACGAAGCCTTGAAGTTATACGAGTTACTAATGGCGATTCGGGTAGGTATTTTTGTCAAAAAATATTCTGTATATTCATAATGCAAGGACAATAATGACGATCGCATGCATGATGCATATCTAGGAAAACAGGAATGAAATTTCAACATGAATGGCAGATAGTGTAGATAAAAAAGACAAAAGAAGATGCAATAATTCTAAGTATATTGGAGAAAATATGCTGTACTATCGACTTTAATATAAGGCAACTACCATGCTATTCATAGCAACTTTTGATGAGTTATTGATGAGTTTTACTACTCTACCATATTATTGGTTTGAAGAATGTTTACGACATGTTTACGTACTTGGATTCGAGTCGAAACAAGAAATAATGTTGAAAATGAATCATAATCAATCGTTCTCATCGATCGCGAGCTGATTCCAATTAAACTGTTTACTAATAATTATTATGAGAGTGAATGATAATTGACTGGTGCATGAATACATTGCATTTGTGATCTGTTTTCTTGACATGTCTCTTTTGGATAATTGTCCTGAAATTTATCCAGTAAGTATTCGGGCGTTAGTGAGGACTGGTGCATGATGGTTTTTCCGTAGTGGTACTTTTTGGGTCCTGCATATAATTTGGATTCGAAAGGCATGGGGACAAATACTTGAACATGAAAGCTGGTTTAGGAAAACTACCCAAGTCATCGATCGATTTGCCTTTTACTGCATGGTAAAATTAGTAATTATGGATGCTCATAGATTTTTTGCCAAAAAGATAGGTGAGCTCGGGAGGCCAACCCTTGGTAGGCCTAGCGGTACGTAGTGGTTAGGTGGTGCATATGGATCCCAACTCATAGTTTGAAATGTGATTCGAACTTGGAACCTGCTTCGATACTATTTATTGATCAGGTACGATTTTCTAACAAGTCGAACTTTTAAGAGTTCGATATCTCATCAAATTTTGGTAATGGGCAATTAACTTTTAAACAGGTTTATCAAATTTTTATTTTTCTTTCTCCATTACAAGGAACTTGCCCATGCAATATTATGAAGTTGAGTTATTTATACTAACACCTCTTGGGGCTTTCGGTGTTTTCAAAAAATCCCCCTAAAGTTTCAAAAATTACACAAACACCCCTTAAGGTTTGAAATTGTTTTCACAAAACCCTTTTCTATTGATTTTTCATCTAAATATTGATGAATTTATATAAATAATTTCTCCAAATGACAAAGTTAGCCTTTAAGATTATATTGCAAATGCATTCATTGAGGTTAATTTTGTCATTTGCATAAGTTTCTTTTATAAGATCATCATTTTTTGGACGAACAATCAATGAAAATGGGTTTTGTGAAAACAATTTGAAACCTTAAGGGGTGTTCGTGTAATTTTTGAAACCTCGGGGATGTTAGTGTAAATAACTCTTCCGAAGTTTTATTTGGACACTTTATTACAAAATTCTTCTCATCTGGCAATATGATACAATGCAACTCATCAGACTGACGAAAGCTGCAATCTCAAAAACAAGCTGCCTAATAAAAACAAGGTGTAATTTTGAAAAAAAGGAACAGCGTGTAAAAAAGTCAGAATGAACGAGTTTGGCAGCACTGTGCTGCACATGGAAGACAAATAGGTACGTGAGAAAAACTTATTGTTGGAAGGACCATATATTTCTTGAACTCAAGCATCCCCTTGCTCTCAGAAAAAATTTATTAGTTGTGGACATTATGAAGTAACTAAATGCCTACAGCCAAAGGGAGAGGCCAACGGATCCTTAGTTCAATAGTAAGAGTATTTCCCTTTTGATTAATCGTCTTAGGTTCAAAATCCGATGACATTTTCCCTTCCTCCAACTTCAATGACATCTTCCCTTCCTCTTTCCAGCACAAAAAGAAAAAGAGGGGAGAAAAAAGAAAAAAAACGACAATTAGTTAATGATTCAGGAGGGGTGGCTTTCCCATTGAGAAGCAAGAGGTCGGCATATGGTTTTTCTGGCTGTGGGGTACATGTCGCATCCTCTCTTTTCCTTCTTTTTGTAGTATGAGGCTGTGAAAAACACGAGTTACCCAGAGAAGAGAGTTTTCATAAGCATCACCGTATTCCCATCAAAGAAAAAGAAAAATGGTGCCTCCAACGAACGGCTTAAAATTCTAATAGCGTTTCCATCAATAGTAATCAATTTCACTTCAAGAGTATAGTGTTTAGGACAATCGTCGACGTGCACGTAGATATCTCCCGATCGTTGATATAAATGAGCCTCACAATGAGGTTCACATGAACCAAACCATTAAAAGTCACTTACACGCGTGTGTTGTCGTTATTAGGATTTCTTTTTACATAATTACCAAAAAACGCCACTCATAAAGAAGCCAAGCGAACATAAGATGGGTGGTGGTCTTGCTAAGCTTTGCATTGAGGGGTATGGCACCAAAGACGACGCTTTGATTAGAATTATTAGTGTCAAATTAATTATAACAATACACTCTCCTTAAATTAAACTTCATCCAATAATCTTATTAATTCAACAGAAACACAAATGAATTGGGATCAAGGGTCAGTTTCTCTAGGATAAGCCTAGCAGACAATTTTATTGTGCTGGGGGCCTTGAAATTGACTGGTGGTTCCATTGATTTTGACAACCTCATCACACATGCACTACGTTTGCTTCTTTTGACAAACACAAGGGCCCTTCAGAGCTTCTTTACAGCTCCATTTTTTCTAAGTGCAAAGTCTTCTCAATAACTACTCCTAAAGTCTCTTTTTTCATGAGTGTAAAAATGCTTTCTCCACTTTCTACACAATTAAATAATTAATTAACTATTTGTTTATCTAAAGCTGTGATTAAAGAATAGGATTTGCTTAATCACTCCATTTGTCAAGCTTCAATCTCCCTCAGTGTTGGAAAATTAAAGGTGTTGCAATCACCATAATTGACCCATTGTCACTAACACGATCTACTACCTGGATTTATCAATTTCTCAACGTGCCGTCCACGTATCATATAAATAAAATAATATGTTAGAAGCCGAAGTAGAAAAAAAATATTTTTCTATACTTAGCCTATGATTGGAAGGTCATCAACTTTATAATGTGAAATCTGCTAGATTGCAACTCTTGCATGCTCTAAGAGCTGAGCCAATTTCTTAAATTATTAGTAGGATAATTAATTCTATCTTGCTTATGAATTATTAAACACAAAATACAGTGTGAGTGAGTGTGACTATGTGACCCTTCCATTTAATTTAATTTTTATACCAAATGGTGCATTGTGAAAGTGGAGTCCATGCCACCAGAGACCAAAGTGGTCTCTATTGAAAGTTCAAAGAACCTAAATTTAATGAATTTTTTTGTTATTTTCTTTTTTTTTTTTTCTGGAGAAGAGCGAACTTTATTCAATTTCACTATTAATATGCATTTGGTATATTGTTATTTTTGTACATCAAGGTGTTGCAACATGTACTCTCTCTCTCTCTCTCTCTCTCTCTCTCTCTCTCTCTCTCTCTCTCTCTCTCTTTATTTATTTATTTATTTATTATTTTTGAATACAAGCTATATTGAGGAAGAGGAGTTCTACAAATAAAAGCCGTTTTAAACTAGGGTAGAACCACGAGGTGGTCCTGGATGGGCCCCAACTATGGATGACACCTTTAAGCCTTAACCACAACCCAGACTAATCCCCGCTCACACTGGGTCGGCCCATAAGGGGTAAAGTGCTGGCCAAAGTGGTGACTCCGTACAAGAGCAGGGATCGAACCTCTGACCTCTCTTAAGGAATGAGAGTGCCGAACCACTCACACTAGCCACCTTAGTTTAATGGTTTTTGTTTTCGGTAATTATAAACTGTCAACTAAATAGGAATGCAAAGGCCAAAGAATACACCATTAGTATTCAAGGCTCAGTTCTTGAATACTAAGTTTATATAGGACTAACAAATACACAAGTTAATTTAAAACTCCATTATTCCATACTCCAACAACTATACATATGAATTGAAAATAAATCTCAAAAACATGGATGTTCATAATAAATCAAAAATAGAATAAAATTGTATATCAAGTATTTGGACCCATTTTTACATGGACTTAGGCTGAGTGAAAAATAAAGGATACAGAGCCCAAAACGGCCCAAGTAAACGAGATTGGGTCACTGGAAAGATTGGGTCATTTGGATATGGCTATTTAGCCCAGAGGTTCTACACCGGAAAAAATGTCGGCAGGATTAAGAAACTTAAAATTTGTCAAATTTAAACCTTATAAATGCAAGGAGGTGTCACCTCCTCTTGTCAGAAAAGTCTTGAGAGGCGCTGCATGTTGCACCTTTGGTGGTGCACTCAAGGTGTTCGACAAATTGCCTAAACCAAGTTTGTCTTTATGTGCTGCATGAAGTGCACCTCTTTTTTCTTTTAAACATCATGGTCAAAACGAAGTCATTTTTGATCAGGCTTAAGAAAAAAAAAGGAGAAACTTAGGCTATGTTTCGTGGGCTTTAATAAGGATTCTAGGGCATGCTTGATAAATGATAAAAGGCTTTTAAAAAATGGCTTTAACCTCTAGGGCTTTTAAGAAATATTTTTTTTTTGAAAACAAGAATTAATAAAACTTTTAACCTTTTCAAAATTGCATTTCTGCTAAAAAGTTCATGAGTTCGCTGGAAGACTTACAGTGGAAAGATATTTCTTCCTCGGCTATAGTTGTATGAAGGAGTTATTCACGCGCAAACCATCATTTCAAGTGTATGATTTGCCTTCGACTGCGCACTTGCACTCCACAATCCACAAACCCGAAGGACGCCCTTGTTCTTAGGTTTTTGGGCTTGGTTGACACCTAGTGGGAAATATTTTAGTGTAACACCATCACAACACACATGTCTCATCTTGACACATTTTGGTTTATTATTTACTGATTGATGTCCAACAATCACAACTACTGCATGTATCATCTTGTACCATCATCAGATGTTTACTGTCCATCCAAATGCTGTTGTACGAGTGAGAAACCCAGACATTCATAGGGTTAATCGTTTTCTTAGTTCCTGAACTTAGACCTGATTGCATTTGAGTACCTCAATTTCAAAAATAGTTCCCATGGTCCTTCAACTTTAGTTTCGTTAGGACAAATGGTCCTGCTGTTAATTTTGTTAACTTTCTGTTAAATGCATGGGCAAAATGGTATTTTTGTATCAAAATTGATTAAAATATGAATAAAAAATTAAAATTAAATTCTCTCTCTCTCCCCCTCTATCCCGATTTCTACTCCCCCCAAACTTAATTTTTTTTTGGTTGGTTTTTTATTTGATTTTCTTTTATTGTTATTTTAAAGATATGATTTTTTATTCATTTTTTTGGTTTTAATATAAAAAAACCATTTTGCCCTTATATTTAATAGAAAAAGTAAACAAAATTGATGGTAGGACCATTTGTCCTAACAAAAGTGAAGTTAAAAGACCACGGGAACCATTTTGGAAATTGAGATACTCAAATGCAAATCGGATCTAAGTTTAGGGACTAATAAAATGATTGACCCAACATTCATATATTGGTTTCCCTTAGCTAGGTTTGAAAGCCATTGAACTACACAACTTTTAAATCATAACCATAATACTTCAACATCGAAACTTAATTCTTGATTGTTATAAACCAGTAACGAAGACTTCGTTACTGGTTTGTAACAATTATAACCAATCAAGGTGCTGGTAAAGTGCTTCAAGTCACACAACCACTTTTTCTTTTTCTTCTTACCAAAAAAAAAAAAAGAAAGAAAGAAAAGAAAGTAGCTTTGTTGAAGCTGAGCCTCTATTTTGACAAAGTTATATTCGTATTCTCCCATGAATGAATAATGTGATGAAAGTTCTTCGAACAACCTCCTCCACCTCCACCTCCACGGACCAAGTAATCCTCTGAAAAATTCATCAAGGCATCCCTTTCTTAAAGTAGGAGGACCAATATGACGGCCAGAAATCAAAGGCAGGAACATAATTTAAAGGACTCTACTGAAATGAATTAAAAGTCAGGAATATATGCTCATATTTAATTAATTAATAAGGCATAAGTTTACATGGTTGGCAGCAGAGAATATAACATAAAACATTTAATAATTTCAATCGTCTGAGAGACTTGATTGAAACATTAGATTATGGTATGAAAAGATTCAGTTGCCTCAGTGAGATGATGTCTTGAAAGGAAATGATTTGTTCAGCCATGCCTTCCAGCTACTAACTGATCCCTTTGGAGCTGTCATCTCTGGCTTTCTCTCTGTAACATTCTGCACTGCCCTCTGCTTCTTGCTCAGCACAAAGTTCCTTACCCCATGAGATCCTATACTTTCCCATGGACTTAAGGCTACAAGTTATATATAGAATTAAAATGTAATTAACAGGCCTATTAATTAACGATAAAGTGAATATATGTTATTCTAAAAAAAATCACAGTTTGACATGTATGCGTAGCGACGTAGATTTTAACACATGAACACGAAAGAATGAATTGTTTTTTTATTGTACCGTCGGATCCTGCGTTAGCACAGTAGAGAAGGAAATCCTTGACATCGGAACCAAGAAGTGGTAGGCGGCCTTCACGAGCATAGGACTTGAGAGCAGTGTCGATGACCACAGCAACAAGATCATCTTCATTCACCACAAACCTTATTGGCCCTGCGCTTCCAACAACATTCACTGTGATCAAAAACCTGTTTTTCTTCACACTGTGAACTGCATTATTGTTGATCTTCGTATGCTTTTGCTGTAACGTAGTTCTCTCTAAAACATTCCTCCTCTTCAGCATTCTTTCTTTCTGTTTTTTTTTTTTTTTGCTTTTTTTTTTCTTTTCCAAACACCTGAGTGAAATCAACCCAAACAAGAGACACACAGCACAACACAAATGAACTTTCAGAGAGAGAGAGAGAGAGAGAGATTAAGCGTTTAGGGGGTCAAGGCCAAGGCAGCGATGGTACCAAGCCTGTTTGCAGGAACCAAAGGTGGTGGAGGAAGAGGAGAAGGAGGAGGACAGCGCGCGAAGGGAACGCGCAGAAGTCCTCTGAGGAAGGAAAGGAAGGAAGTGCATGAAGGAACAACAAATCCCTACCATTCAAGACTCAAAGGTATTTCACAAGAAGAGGGAAATAAATTTGTGAAAAAAGAATATCTTCAGCGGACATGGAAGGCTTCGTGTCAAGTATGACAACTTCCGTTTATGTTGTTATACAATGTAAAGAAAGGAAGCGAATCCTCAGATTTCCACGCACTCCTTGGGAAAGAAATTGCGTGTCACCCTAATACAATGGCAAAGTGATGTTACTCATACATGTGTTGTAATATGACCACGTTAAAAATTACATTTAAAATATAATATTAACAATTATTCACACCTATTCCTGTGAAAAAAAATAAAATTATTCACACACGTGAATTTATTTGCAGTTTTGATTTTTTTTTTTTTATAATACAAGTGATAGTTTAAACTACAAGGATAAGGAGTTTATTATACACACATATTATCAATGTATCATGAGGGTTCAAATATGAGACCACTGATATATATATATATATATATATATATATATATATATATATATATATATATATATATATATATATATATATAATCTTCTTTTGAAAAAAAAACTGAATAAATGTCTCGTCATACTCTTTAATTTTATTTAGTTTTTGATACATTCAATAGTAGGAGAGGGGGAATTCAACATAACATCTCAAATGCAATATGAACTATTACCTTTATTATTTACAAAGATATATTCATATAAACTTCAACGTCAAGGTTTATTTATATATTTATGTTTTTATAAATATCAATTTTTACTTTCCATTATTTCCTACTATTACGCTCATATGAAAATCCTTCTAATTGATTCACTAGAATTTCAGTTCTAGAGGTCATAAATTTATAAAACATTTTTCCCGTCTACTCTGAGCTCATAAATTTTGTGTCACACAAATAATAACAGAGCCAGACATCAGGGAGAAAATGGGGCTTATGACAACATGGGAATTACGCTACAGCACAAGGCCGACTAACATTGTTATTGGTCAGTCATATCGGATATACCAAACCCAGACCAGTACGTATTGAATTCTAGCCCAATTCTCTTCTCAAGCCCAAATTTATTTGCCCAATTTGAATTTTTACATGTGTTTTTTGTTGTTGCTAAAGTTAGAAAGAGGGAGGGGAATACTCACATACACGAGTATCGTGGGGGTTCGAAATCAATATCACTTAGGCGCACACCAAAGATCTGGGTCAAACCAACTAACACCCCATTGGTGAGAATTTTTACATTCAATAACATTTTAAGTTAAGCTAGGATTAAAAATAAATAAAACACAAATAAATAAGGGAGTTTCACTAAAACACCCAAAATGGGGGCTGAAATTATAAAAAAAACCCAACACCCAAAACACTTTATAAACACACCCAAAACCCATCATTACACACACTCAAAACCCATTTATAAACACACCCAAAAAATATACAATTGTTGATTTTGGGGTTGATTTTGGGTGTGTTTCTATGTTTAAATAGTGTTTGGGTTTTTTTATAAATACATGTCTAGGATTGGGTTTATTTATAAATTTGTCAATAAGTAATGACTCATTGCATGTGTAACTTAAATAGTTAATGCCAAATGGTGGCCATTGCATGAACTTCCATTAGCTCTTTATCTTTGTTGAACGAATGAATATTGGGATATTTATTTTTGGACATATTTATTCATCAGTCGAAAAATGTTGAAAGGTTCATTATAGGCAACAGCCAAAACAATGAATGATGATGAAGTATGTAAGTGGGTTACATGTACAATTTTGCTTTTAGAATTTATTTTATTATATATCTTGTGAAACAAGTCCAGAAAAACCACCAAGACATTGGTCAAGGTTCACACACTTTGACAACAATTTGAAGTGTGGAATACTCAGGAGCAATCTATGTGAGTTGTTCAATTCAAGAATGTTGGATGCTCAGTCCAGTCCAAGCCAATATTGATGGAGGAAATCAGGGTTAAGCTAATGAGGAGAGGCTTGATGATGACATTACGTATGAGGGAAAAACATGCCTCAAACCCTTGGGCAAGCTTGAAAAGAAGAAAGTAAAGCCAATAGATTGTATTGGAAATGGTGGGTGGTCATATTGCACAAAATTTGATCATTTGTTGACAACATAAGTCATATGCTTACTACATAACATCCGCATTGCAACAATTTTAAAAGGTGCAACTGAAGAAAACACCGTACGTCATTAACATTTCTAATATGTAAAAATTCAGAGCACTAAACTTAAATTAACCCTAAACTTCTATAAGAATACGAGGAGAAAGTAATTATTACGGGCAACTGACATTAATTACCTCGTATTTTAGCTAAGAGATTCGAGGTAGTTTCTTCACACGTTGTTTTAAATTATCCCTTGGGAGAAGAAAAGGATAACTTAATTGAGAAGAAGTCAACCCCGCACCAATAAGCATCTTCCAACAAATTAGGTATAGCACACCAGATTTTGTGTTCTTTCAAAAGAAAACAAACAAAAAGGGAAGATCGAGAAAATGAAATTAAATATTCCTAGATTCCATTTTAATTAGTCTTTGTGGAAGGAGAAGCAAAAAAATATTATATAGATTAAGTAACGCTAATATAATGCATGCAGATGCTTTTTCAACAATTCTAGAATGCATGACATTAATTTAAAACAACGTGCGAAGAAACTACCTCGAATCTCTTAACTAATTTGTCTTGTTGGTTACTATGTTTTCTAGTGGAGTCCGCCAGTCCGGCCGTTGTTTTTTAAATATTAGTTTTGTGTTCACAATTTTCTTTTTCTCATCTATTATTATTGAGTGAATAATACTATTTGTCAACTAACTTTGATTAATTATAAACTAATTAAAGTTTTTTTGGTTGAGATAAACTAATAATTGAAGTTGTTATCCATACTTTTAAGCCCTTTTTAATTTGATTAATTTGACCCCCAATCAAATTACACGCATTGCATGTGACATGTGTGATCTATTAGTATTATATTTAAAAATAAATATGACAATTGAATATATACAAACAACAAATAAAATAAATTGAGGTTGTGACTTAGAAAATTAATGGTGTGACCCTAGTGTAGATACTATCGAGTTTGTAAAAGAAAAAAAATTTGTGATTGTTGGAATGGTTGGAGTGACGTTTGACTCTAAATTAATTAAAAGAAAAAAAATTTGTGATTGTTGTGTCCCTATTTGAAAGAGTGGTGATTTCCCCACTCCAATTTTGTCCACTTACACTCTATTTTATAACTGAAAAAGGAGTGTAAGTGGTCAAAATCATTACCCATTTGAAAAGTTAATTTCTATAATTTTAGGGCGCTGATTTTCCGATTCCGGTTTTGTCCACTTACACTAATTTTTATTTTATTTTTAAAAAAAAACTTTTTAATCAATTTTGTTATTTTTTTTCTTTTTCTTTCCTATTTTACCCATACCCTGCATTAATTTCATTTTACTTCACTTTTATATTATTTTATTATTTTTTATACTTAATTTTCCCACTTGCACTTTATTTTCAATATTTTTTCCTTTCATCGAGTAAGAAATAATTAACATAGTATATTGTCAAGGCAGAATTATATGGTCTAGTTGCTGCAAAACTCATGCCCCAAGAATAAAGTTTGCAGCCATAATGCTTGAACAACCGTACGCCCTACTAGGCTCTCTTCTAGAATTTTAGCCTTCTTATTATAAATTTTTTGACAAATTTCCCGAGAGTTTATGATCAGGTTTGGTTTTTTTTTTCTTCCTCTTTTCACCTTTTAGAAAGATGTTAACGGGTGAATTTGTACCTAACAGATTAAGACATAATCACACACATAACACAAGTGTTTGAGTGGTTCACCCATAATGGGGCTACATCCACTATAGTTTATAGCTTTGTATTTATATTTGAATATTGTACATGAGAACGCTTGGAAGAGCTTTGGACAACTCTTGGAGAAGTGAAGAAGTAGCAGCCAATCCTTCTGCTTGGAGGTAATGAGCTCCCTTTTATAGTCCAATTTGGAGTAGACAATGTTGATTGATGACTGTGACATTTGCATGACTCCCCTTAATTTAGGGTCTTGGGCATTGAGAAGGCATATGAGGGGGCATGGCTAGTCACTCCTTGTTTGGTGGGATGTGACTTTTGACAAGCAAGAGTTATCCCTTAATTGGTGGGATGTGACGTATGACAAGCAAGAGTTATCCCTTAATTGATGGGATTTGCTTAAGGGGGAAGGTGAGGTCAACGTGGTGTCAACAGAATTTTAGTCTTTTTCAGTTTGAAGTTAAAAAAAACATCAAATGAAGCCAGTTTTGAAATTTGCCCAAACAAATTCGTAGCTAAACTTCATTAAACAGGTGGAAGGAGACCTCAATATAACTGCAGGCTAGCCTATACATATATATAGCAGATATATAAGTTATAATTTGTAAGCATCTTATCATGTTTCAAAATCTTAATCAACACTAGCAACTTGTGTGGCTTAATTGTATATTGCTTTTCATCTGGAATTGATAAGATTCCAAATACCAAATCTATTCTACGATCATAATGAAAATGTAAAAATAAAAAAACAAGAAAGGTAATAAAATCAAATAAAAACCAACACAAAAGCAATTAAATAAATCTAAACACCATTTCAAAATAGTAAATGAAAACAGCTTAAAATTAACACTCTATCAATTTCCTTACTGTTTTATTATAAATTATGAACAATCACATTCATTAGAACACCCATTAAAGAGAATAAACTGAACAAAACACTCAAAAAGAAACTAAGGGAGAGTAAGGATATAATAAGAAAGAGAAATAACAAAAAAGAATAAATTGATAAAAAATTATTAAAAAATAAAAGGGAGTGAGAAAATCAGCTATCTTTTTTTTTTTTGGGGTCGAAAAAAGTTTAAGGGATGGAGAGGCTACTCCCACACCCAAGACCTGGGCAAACTTGCTACCTAGAGCTGGTTGGAAGCTCCCTAATTTTAATACCTAAACATACCTACCCTTTTTTATGGTTAGTTATGAATTCTTAATTTGATGCAAGTTGAGGTATAGATGTTTACAATGCATGTGTTGTACATGTAGTAAAAATTAGCACCCTTTTCTATTAGAAAATGGGATTAAACTTTGGGTATTTTCTTCTCACTTTTTGAATACTTATTTGCTTAGCAATGGTCAGAGATCCATAAAAACTAAGACTTATGTGCGATCAAAAATTTAAGACCGTTGTTTGCTCGTGACCTCAGATGAGACGTAGTTTGCTTGCAGCTAAAGCAATGGATAATTTCAATGTCACGAGCAACGGTCTTAAATTTCAATTTGGTTTATCAAATTATAAACCCTTTTTTTGGATGCAATGACTTTTGAGATCTTCGTTGACTACTTATGCAATGACTTTTGAGTCTCATATGAATATATGAAATCAGCTCGCTACACTTCTAAAAACATAAACAACTGAGCACAAGTATTACAAGAGAGTTGGAACAAATAAACATCTTGAATATCACATGTAAAGATGATACTCATGCCGTTACTAACAGAGATGAGAGAGATATGTGCTAATAATACCAAAAGCTTTCCTCATCAAGGCAATTTCCCAATGTGCTATCTCTACCTACTTGTCATCATCGATCCTCTCCCACATTTGACTGTGAATGACCAACTGTAACACCGTATTATTATTAAAGATATGATTAGGAAACACCTAAGTACATTAATTATACTTGCTGTAATCTTGTACAGTGCAAGACGAGTTGAGTCAAACAAGCCCACAATCTGACGCCTTGGATTGCCCGTCAGTTATAAACAAATAAAAACCCGCCCACTTAAACAAAACCCGACCCGTAAGTCATTCTACCCTAAGTCAAACTTTGTACACACTCTGAATAAAAAAAATGCAAAATGAAAGAAAAAAGGAAGAACAAAGGAAAGGCAAAGTGAAAGAGTCTAGAGGAGCGCGTGAGACTATTGCTGGTTTTGATGTTGATTGGTCGCATAACTCACGTTGAAAATATTAAAGCCATATAGGATAATGGGTGGCTTCTAGCTAAAGCACAAAGCCATAGCCTTCACAGACTTTTTGTGTATAAAAAGGAAAGGAAGCTAGTGGTTTGGTATCAAAAACTCATTCGACCACTTCACTGTTTAGAAACAGAGCCTTTTAAACTCCTCTAGGATTTTTGGTGCTACTTGAATTGTGAAAACCATAAAACCAGTTTGATTAATCTGATCTTGATCTAATATTTGATGGAGAACTTGATGGGTCTTCTGAGGATTCACATCCAAAGAGGAGTGAACCTTGCTGTTAGAGACATGAGAAGCAGTGACCCTTATGTTGTTGTCAAAATGGGCAAGCAGGTAACTCATTTTGCTGTCTTTGATCATGAAAATGGTCTATTTTTCTGATGTTTTTCTTGAATCTTGATCCATCTGGACTTATGGGTTTCTGGGTTTTGATTTGATGCTTGTTTATTTCAATCGATTGCTTATGAAACCAATTTTCTGCAGAAGTTGAAAACTCGAGTGGTGAAGAGGAATGTGAATCCTGAGTGGGATGAAAGATTGACTCTTTCTGTTGCAGATGCAAATGTTCCGATCATGGTTTGTGTGTATGATAAAGATACGTTTAGTTTTGATGACAAGATGGGAGATGCAGAGTTTGAGATTGATTCATTCATTAAAGCCTTGAAGACGCGCTTGGAAGGCTTGACAGATGGAACCATAATTGCCAGAGTGCAACCAAGTAGGGAAAACTGCCTTGCTGAAGAGAGCTGCATCATCTGGTCCAACGGAAAACTTGTCCAGAACATGGTCCTCAGACTCAGAAATGTGGAGTGTGGGGAAGTTGAACTTCAATTGCAGTGGATTGATGTTCCAAGTTCTAGGGGTCTCTAGATTGCATCCTCTCTCTCTCTTTTTTTCTCCTGTATATTTGTATTCGGGGCCCCTGCTTCTTCAATGCTTTTGTTCATAGATATGAGAGATAGAGTGGTGTTTTTAAGTTTTTATACTCCCATGTATTGGTGTCAATCCTATGGGATGTGAGAAAAGTTTGAACAGCTTCATTTTCATTTTCTAATAAAATTACCATTCATTTGATTCATTCAAATCACTGTGTGAAGCTGTTGATGCCAAAATTTGTAATCAACAGTCAGTCACTTCAATCAGGTGGATTCAACAAAGTCTCCCTTATTCAACTTCACTGTCATTCCTTAGGATTCCACCAGCACCAATCTGACCAGAATTACCTCTTCTTACCTCTTCTCTGCCATAGTAAATGATGATTTAACCTGGACTTCACAAAATGTGACCACTTGCTTACTCTATTTCAGCATCCTCAACCACATCGCAACAATTTCATGATGTACGAATACTGAAATGTTAAACTTGAAAACACGAGTAACATTCATTATGAGTGAAACTTAAACCTCTTTAACGATTTACTAAACCAATGTTACCAGGAGAAAGTAACATTCATTATGAGTGAAATTAGGTATAGCACACCAGATTTTTTGTTGTTGAAAAAGGAAACAAACAGAAAGGGAAGATGGAGACATTTTTACATTAAATATTCCTAGATTCCTTTTTAAATTTAGTCTTTCTGAAAGGAGGAGCACATTCTATAAAGTAAGGGCATTTGCACTACCTTAACTTATGGCTAGAAGGCACGTGACCGCGGCGGCCGGAGGGAGCTCTCGCATTTTCAACAATTCTAGAATCCATGACATCACTTAAAAACAACGTGGGAAGCGAAGAAACTACCCCGAATATCTTATTTCAGACTTTTTTGTCTTGTTTGGTTACGCGTCTCTACTTTGTATGAGACTTTTTTTTGGTATTGCAAGTCAGTTTTTCTACAACATAGAAAAAAAGGGAACTGGGGGCAGTGGCGGATTCAGGATTCAAAGGTGAAGTAGGCAGAACTTACCTTAAAAACTCGACGGTACGAGTGAAGTTCATTCATAAAAATAAAAAGATACACCTTGTCAGGGGGACATAATGAGCCTTACCCTCAAATATGCATTTCTATACATAAATAAAAGCTTAACAAACTTCTTTTGTAAAAAAATAGATAAATGCAATGCAACACAAAACTAAACTATTTAAATCTAAAACTTTACCCCAAATTATAATTTATTCATAATTAAACCCTAGAATACTCAATTTCAAATTAAAATTAAGATGCATACATTTATTTTAGGAAAAACCCAGTATAAGAAGATAATTAAAGAGAAGACAATAAGAATAATACTTGTTGACTTAGATATGAGAAGATGCTGCTGCCAAAAGAGAAGTTTTTATGTGTTTGGGTAGGCACGGGTTCACACCATCACATGGGCTGGGTAGGAATAGCTTTGCTTACATATAGGTTTTTTTTTGGTGAAAAAATTTGGGGTAGGCGGTTGCCTACCTTTCCCTTGCTGTAGGACCGCCCTTGACTGGGGGGATTGAGAGCGATGTATGCCTTCCGCCATGTTCACTGTGAATAATAGAAAACAAGGGACAAAAGGGAAGGGAGCTGATTTCATATATATGTTCATATGAGACTCCTGAAATGCCTAATGAGCATAATTTGGTAACCAAGTTTAATAATTTGGTAACCAACATATATAAAATAAAAATAAAAGTATTAAAAAACATATATAAAATAAAAAACTATATTGAAATTGTCGTTTGCTTTGGCTGCAAGCATTGAACCACGTCCCATCTGAGGTCGCTGGCGACGGCCTTAAATTATTGATCACATATAAGTCAAATTGGGTGTATAACGTAACTTTTTAGAATTATTTGATATATAAAATCAGTGTGCTCAATCATTATTATGTTGATGACCGGATCTTTTTTTTTCTTTTTGGTGAAGTTGATGACCAGATCTTCAATTACTAAGCAACTGCAAACAATAATTGTTTTTTGTTGGTTCACCAACGGTCAATTTAAACAAAGAGTTGTAAAAGACTCTGTAGGGATAATAATGTAATGGAATTTTTGTAGAAATATCACCTGAATTTATACATAAGTTTCAATTTGTCACCTTAAAGAAAAATTTAAGAGAAATGTCACCTTATTTTTTCAAAATTCATGATTTGTCATCTGACTTTAACACCATCAATTTTTCATCAATTTTAAGAGTATTTTAGTATTTCTTATTTTCACGGGTATTTTAAAAATAGAAAAATTCTTATAAAAAAAATTTATACATGGTGAGAGATAAGGGGGGGGGGGGGGGGAGTTTTGTGCGATGTGTTTTGGGGTGGGGGAGAAAGGGAGAGAGAGGTCTCTTTTTTTTCTGTTTCTTTTGTCCAAAATGGAAAGACTAAAATACCCTTAAAAATGGATGGAAAATTGGATGGTGTTAAAGTCAGATGACAAATTATGAATTTTGAAAAATTAAGGTGACATTTCACTTAAATTTTTCTTTAAGATGACAGATTAAAACTGAGGTATACGTTTAGGTGACATTTCGACAATTATCCTTAATGTAATATGCTATGACTATTTCTTAACACGTGAACGTCCAAGTTTGAACCTCCATGTAGTAATATACATGCTAGATCTACAGAAAAGTATAGACACCCACCCTCCTCTTAATATGCCGTCTCTCAATCCAAGCAAATTCATTTTTTACCTCTTCCTACAAAGATGATTCCAGTACAAAGGCAGACAATTTAGTCATTTCATTGCCGCTGCCACCACCATCATATCATTGTTATTGGACACATTATATTTATGTCTTTTTGTCTTTTAATACAAGTGATAATCTAAATGACTCTAAATTAATTTAATTTATAAAAAAAGGGATTCAAACTTGGGTGCAACGGGAGGTGGGCTTCTGTTTTTAATCTTCTCACATCATCGCATGTGAAGGTGATATTTATGTCGTTACTAACAAAAGATGAGAGTCTGACCTAATACCAGCCAAAGCCTTCCTCATCAAGGAAAAATTCCCCAAAATGTCGTCTTTACCAATTTGTTATTATCGATCCTCCCATATTTAACTCCAAATGATTAACTGTAACACCGCATTATATGATGATTAGGAAACACCTAATTACATACATATTTTCATTAATTATACTTGCTATGATCTCGTATAGTCCAAGTCGAGCTGAGTCAAGTCAGCCCGGATGTAGCCTGCAATCGACCACACACACAGTGACATTCAGCATCACAATCCGGCACCTTGGAGTGCCCGGTCAATTATAATTAAACAAATAAAAAGCCACCCACTTAAACAAAACCCGACCCGTAAGTCATTCGACCCCAAGTCAAACTATGTACACTCTCTAAATAAAAAATTACAGACTGAAAGAAAAAAGGAAAAACAAAGGAAAAACAAAGGAAAGTGAAAGATTCTAGAGGAGCGCGTGAGACTCTTGCTGGTTTGATTTGATGTTGATTGGTCGCCGTTGAAAAAATTTAAGGCACATTGGATAACGGGTGGCTTCTAGTTAAAGCACAAAGGAGGAAGGCATAGTCTTCACAGACTTTTGTGTATAAAAAGGAAAGGAAGCTAGTGGTTTGGTATCAAAAACTCATTCGACCACTTCACTGTTTAGAAACAGAGCCTTTTAAACTCCTCTAGGATTTTTGGTGCTACTTGAATTGTGAAAAACATAAAACCAGTTTGATTAATATTTGATGGAGAACTTGATGGGGCTTCTGAGAATTCACATCCAGAGAGGAGTGAACCTTGCTGTTAGAGACATGAGAAGCAGTGACCCTTATGTTGTTGTCAAAATGGGCAAGCAGGTAACTCATTTAGCTGTCTTTGATCATGAAAACGGTCTATTTTTCTGATGTTTTTCTTGAATCTTGATCCATTTGGACTTATGGGTTTCTGGGTTTTGATTTGATGCTTTGTTCATTTCAATTGATTGCTTATGAAACCAATTTTCTGATATTGCAGAAGTTGAAAACTCGAGTGGTGAAGAGGAATGTGAATCCTGAGTGGGATGAAATATTGACTCTTTCTGTTGCAGATGCAAATCTTCCGATCATGGTTTGTGTGTATGATAAAGATACGTTTAGTTTTGATGACAAAATGGGAGATGCAGAGTTTGAGATTGATTCATTCATTAAAGCCTTGAAGATGCGCTTGGAAGGCTTAGCAGATGGAACCATAATTTCCAGAATGCAACCAAGCAGGGAAAACTGCCTTGCTGAAGAGAGCTGCATCATCTGGTCCAACGGAAAACTTGTCCAAAACATGGTCCTCAGACTCAGAAATGTGGAGTGTGGGGAAGTTGAGCTCCAATTACAGTGGATTGATGTTCCAAGTTCTAGGGGTCTCTAGATTACATTCTCTCTCTGTCTCTCTCTGTCTCTCTCTCTCTTTTCTTTTTCTCCGTATAGTTGTATTTGGGGCCCTGGTTATTGAATTCTTTTGTTCATAGATGCGAGAGATACAGTGGTGTTTTTAAGTTTTTATCCTCCCATGTATTGGTGTCAATTATATGGGATGTGAGAAAAGTTTGAACAGCTTGAGTTTCATTTTCTAATAAAATTACAATTTATTTGATTCATTCAAATTATTGTGTGTGATTTTGTTGACGCCAACTAGCCAGAATAACATTTTCTGATATGATCAATAATGATTTTTTTTTTCCGAGTTTTTATCACATAATGTTCATGAGGTTAATGAAACTATCAGGTTACATCATTTTTGTTTTGTTTTGTTTTTGTTTTTTGTATCATTCGTGGTCTTTGTGGTCTTTAAGGTTAATATGGGTGCTTGCAAGTAATCCTAATCCCTACCATTAGCTTCCATCGAAAAATCTGACATGACACACATGTGGGACTCACATATATAATGGGTATGGAGATTCAAATTTGGAATTTCTATTAACATTGTGAAGGGAAGTAACAATAACCACAGGCTTAGTCTAGAATAATCCGACTCGCAACCAAATTATTGTGTGAAGTTGATAGCAAAAATTGGACTAACAAACATAATAGCCAATTAGGCAACAATACATAAAGTATGCAAAATTAAGAATGCAAAGAGTGTTGATCAGATTGACATCGGTGTTCTGACAAACAAATAATCTCCAATGCAGTATTCAATGGAAGGATTTGTAGACAATCTTTTTGTGTTATGAAGTCCATATCTTTGGTGAGTACTCAAGTGAATTTGCCACTGAAACAACATGTAATATTGAAAAGGGTAAGACTAGGCTTACCACATTTATATAACATATTGTGTACCACCTCTCTAATAGAGAGGTGGAGCCCACCTATACAATGTGACCCATCTCTATTAGAAAGACAACAGACAATGTGGTATGCCTAATATTTTCCTATTGAGAAATTTACGTACCAAAGTAATTAGAAGTTCAAATTGCAACCACTTTATTATCCTCCCTAGTTATGACTCAAAACTAGAACCTCATTTGCTTTTGATTATGAGTGAAAATACAAAGTTCTCGCTCGGAACTTGCATAAAAGTCAGCAAAATCGCATCATTTTCATTCTAAATCTGATTTATTAACAGAAAATAAGAAGTTGTCACATTAATTAATAATGAAAATTTGACATTTAGTGTTAATGATACGATTAATTACCCTCCCATATATATTTGAGTGAAATTACCAACTGGAATACGGTGTCATGAGGACCCACACCTAATTCATACCTGAGCCAGCTTAGAACTCGTTTTTCTTTTGTTTTTACCATAAAAAATACCAAACTTGTAGTCTTTGTTTATTGGAGCGTAGTCAATTCGAGCACACAATCAGGCGCATTGGACTCCGAGTGGGATAATTTTTTCCCCCCAAAGTCACTGTCTCTCCCTCCCCCAAATAGCTATGAACGGGTTTGGTTGAGTTAAAAGAATTATAAATTAGTGATCGCAGAATCGAACCCTAATGACAACATGATAGCATGTGAAAACTCTCGTTTTTCTTCTTAATTTTGGCAAAAAAAAAAAAAAAAAAATCTCTCCCCAAAATGAGAAATAAAATAAAATAAAAGGCAAAATAAACGAGTAGAAGAGCCTGGAAGAGCGCGTAAACAGTTGAGAAAACAAGAGAGTAAAGTGAAAAAATACTTTGGCTTGTAGCTATTGGGGTCAATATAAAAGGTTGTGGTTTGGTAGCCAACTTCACTCAGGCACTGAGATTTAGACAGAGGCTCCCAAATTGCAATCCGAAATTGCAATCTTCAATCGAACCTCTCATCCTCCTCCTACTCCGGGGATTTCTGGTGCTTCTTACTTTGTGAAGAAAAATAAAAATAAAATCTGGATCCAATGGAGAACATGATGGGTCTTCTCAGAATTCACATCCAAAGAGGAGTGAACCTTGCTGTTAGAGACATAAGAAGCAGTGACCCTTATGTTGTTATCAAAATGGGCAAGCAGGTAACTCATATGGCTGTCTTTAATCATGAAAATGGTCTACTTTCAGATGATTTTTCTTTTGTTGTTGCATTTCTTGATCCATTTGCATTTCTGGGTTTCTGGGTTTTGTTTTTATTTTCTACAAATTTAGGTGATTGATGGCAATACATGGATCTGGTAGGATCACTTGGTGTTTGTTTGGGTTTAAGTCATGTCTTCTGGAAACCTCTTAAATATACATGTTTTTTTTGGCCTTATTAGTTGTTGCTTTTTTCATAATATTAAAAACTCCAACCACACAAGAGGGTATCTTTAAAGAAAAATGAAAAGAGAAAGGAATCTATTTCTTTTTGTTTTCTTTCATTGTAAAGATTAAAGAACAGTAAATGAAGGTATTTAAATCTACCTTGTGTGTGGTTTTCTTATTTTCTGTCTGTTTCTGTAAACATTTGTTTTGATTTCCAAAATATTGATATCAGTAACGGATCTGGTTTGTAATTTTATTTGAAGTCATCAAGAAATTATTATCAGTAAGGGATCTGGTTTGTAATTTCAAAGTACTGTGCTTCTGTTGAGGACATTCGCTTTCTCAGTTAACAGTGCTATTCCCGTCACATGCAAGTCCCTCTCTTGTCCCACAGGAATGAAAAAGACATGGGTTCAGGCACATTAATTATTGACCAGGAAATCAATTTACACCAAACTTTGCTATGTGGTGGTTCTCCACCAAACAACTTTCTGAATTACGTCTTGTTGAGGTTAAGAGCTTTGAGAAATTGATGTGATTCCAAATATCTATCATTTCAACTGATAGGTTGTTGAATTTATGTTCAAAAGCAGAAGGTGAAAACCAGGGTGGTGAAGAAGAATGTGAATCCTGAGTGGAATGAAGATTTGACACTCACAGTTGCAGATCCAAATCTCCCAATCAGGCTTTGTGTGTATGACAGAGACACCTTTAGTTTTGATGATAAGATGGGGGATGCAGAGTTTGAGATTGCGACATTTATTAAGGTCTTGAAGATGGGCTTGGAAGGCCTCCCAGATGGGACAATAATCACAAAAGTGCAACCAAATAGGCAAAACTGCCTTGCTGAAGAGAGCTACATTGTCTGGTCCAAAGGCAAACTTGTCCAAAACATGGTCCTCAGACTGAGAAATGTGGAGTGTGGGGAAGTTGAACTTCAATTGCAGTGGATTGATGTTCCTACTTCTAAGGGTCTCTAGATTTGCTTTGCATCCACACTGTCTCTGTGTATAGTTTTGAGTCTTTGGTTCATAAATGTCAAAATAGTGATGTTTTAGAAGGGTATCCACCTATGTAGTATGTATTGCTAACATATGCGATGTGAGAAAACAAATTATAAGAACTTGATTTTCATTATGTATTACATTACTGTTTATTTGATTCTCATTTTGGTTTCAAATAATTTTTTTAATCCTCATTTTAGGCCTGTAAAACTGGCCCAAGCTCGATGGGCTAGTCCGAATCCGATCCTATTGGGGGAAGTGAGGAGAAAGAAGTAAAAAGACCTAGCTAAAAGAGCAAGAAGACAATATGTTAGGGTTTCCAGGGCATGACAGAGCTACCAGCGCTTATAAATTGGAGAGGCAATGTCAGAGCAGTAAGAACAAGCACCTTGTAGGTGTTGTAACTGTTAATCTCAAGCATTCACCCTTTCCTTATTTGCCTTTTCCTTCCAAACCCCCATCTCAAATTCTAAACACTACACAAACCTTTCTACAAGACATTGTCCTAAGATTCAAACATCGAAGTTACCTCTTTCTCTTTTACTAAAGTTATGGGCAATTAGCTATTATACCACAAGCCTCTTTAGTCAAGCTAAGTTTTGGTTTATCATAAAAACCATAGATTCTCTTATTGGTAATAACCATTTAAGAAAACCAAAGCACTATCTAGGAATTTGCACCATTTCTGAGTTCTTTAGGTCCAAATCTATAAACCTAAGAAAAAGGGCAACATCAGAATCAAACTCATCTGTTACGACGGTCTAAGAATTCTTGTAAGTCGGAGGAATGAAAAATAGAGAATTAAACCATCAACAATTGGAGAAGAAGACAGAAAGCAGAAAAACATTATCGCCATAAATAACATTAAACTAAATACGGGTAAATACACGAAACCTAAATGAAGAGACTCATGATCCATAATGCCATACTTACCAAGTAAAGTGGGGTTTGATATCATTCGTCACAACTTAGCTAGACATGAACTTGTTTACACCAATCATACGTGATATTTTAGAAGGGACATTAACAAATGAAGCTCCATTTAATGCTGATATTATATAGGCTAAATTGACCGGTATATTATAATATATGATTCAACGCACATACAAGCTACCCCAGTTACTTGGTGATCACACACGTCCCTTTCCACTTCTTGCTTTTGCCAATGTTTTTCTGTAAGACTTTTTACTCCCATTTCTAACCATACATAAACTCAATCTTGTTATAAATGAAATCTTCAAGCTTTAACCTCAAAATCTATTTTTAATTTAAAAACTCTGGATTATTTTGGATTTGCCATGTGTTTGTGCAAGGATCTGATCTTGATTCATGCTAGTTTTCTCTAAGGCATCTTTCACCTTTTACTGGATGTTCGACCAGGACAAGTTTTGTTCGTATATATTTGTTGTTAAAGACGGCCCCTTCAAGAAAACGACCCAAAAGTCAAATTCCAAAAACGACCAAGTCAAATAAATACTGCAACCATGAAAGGGCGGGGGGCCGGGGGGCGCTCCCAGTGCTTGGACTTTCCGGTCAATTGCGTACCAAATAAAATAAAGGCAAATAAATCACTGATCAAGAGTTACAGTAAAATCGAACACCAATTCCTTCCAATGAAGAGTTTGACGAAAACCATTTCCTTGCCTGCGCGTGAGATTATGGAGTTAATTAATTGATTAATCAACTCTATGGTGCAAGTTGCAACGACCCAGTAGAGAAAGGCTTGATTTTTGTGGTATAAATGTGAGGACTTGTTTAATCAAACGTCAAACAAACCGGTTGGGTTTTTAATCACGGATTGAAAAAGCTATCCACAAATACATACATCTCTCTCTCTCTCTCTCTCTCTCTCTCTCTCTCTCTCTCTCTCTCTCTCTCTCATCCTTGTTTTGTGCCATAATCACAGCTTGTTTTCAAGTTTCAATGGAGCACCTGTTGGGCCTTCTTAGAGTTCGAGTGCAGAGAGGGGTAAACCTTGCTATTAGAGATGTCACTGCCAGAACCAGCGATCCTTATGTTGTCATCAAAATGGGCAAGCAGGTAACTTGGTTCTCGTCTCTCCATATGTTTTCATGTTTTGTTTTTGTTTCTGGTTTTTGCTGGAATTGTGGACTTTAAGTTTTAAGGTTCTGGTCTTGGAATTTAAGGTTTGTGGATTTGGATTTTTGGATTGCTTTGGTGGTCGTTGACTTCATGCTCAAGCTTTTCTTTATATTGTCAAATATTTTAGCCAGTTAGAGCCGACCGTGTTCAATGTAAATTGTAAAACAAACAAAGAATGTTCTTGTTGACTCTGTTTTCTGGGGTTCCTTTAACTTCATCCTTAAGTTTTGCAGATGATTTTGTCTCTGTCTTTACCTTTAAATTCAATCATATTTTGATAGGGTTTTAATTGCTTGATGCTTTCAAATAAGGAGGGGAAACAAAACTTCAATGATCTGTAGCTTTGTCCCTCTGCCCATCTGCTCTGCTTTGAGTTGGTTAAGGTTTATTTGTGTATTGTCACTGATGGTTTATAAATGTGTTGTCTGATGCAGAAGTTAAAGACTAGTGTAGTGAAGAAGAGTACCAATCCCGAGTGGAATGAAGATTTAACACTTTCAATTGCAGATCCAACTCTTCCAGTCAACATTGTAACTACTTTTTCTTTAGCTACATAGTAGCTGCATTTCACATTAAACTTAAAATTTTACATATCTTTACTGAATGATTTGTGCTGCTCATGTTGCAGCATGTGTATGACAAAGACACATTTACTCTTGATGACAAAATGGGGGATGCTGAGTTCGAGATTGGCCCGTTTCTTGAAGCGTTACGGGTGCGGGTGCAAGGCGTACCAAGCGGAACTGTACTTTCCAGAGTGCAACCGAGCAGGCAAAACTGCCTAGCTGAAGAGAGCTGCATCATCTATACTGATGGCCAAGTTGTCCAGAACATGTGTATCAGACTGAGAAATGTGGAGAGGGGGGAACTGGAACTCCAGTTACAGTGGATTGATGTTCCTGGTTCTAGGGGTTTGTAAATTTTCTTGCCAAATTAGTCCTCTGCTTTGGCATTATGGAAGAGATTTGGAGCATTATAATACCACCAGCTCTGGATTGGATGAGTTTCTTCAATGGGTTCCTTTGTTAATAGGCTTAAAAACAGAGTGGTTTTGAGTGTATCCTCCCCTTTATTATTGTAAACACGGTTTGTTGAAAATAAAATAGACAAGAAGATGCATAAAACATATGTTTGAATATGATGAATTTGCGTGTCACAATCGATGTGGGTATTCTCCAGAAATGAAAAATGAAGGGATTCAATTTCCTATATGATCCGAGGGTTGCAAGTAATTGATATTGCATTGTAAAATGAGGTTTGATCAAGTGCAGTCGATGCTTGATGACGAGTTTTATGGTACATCCAAATTTGGATACTGTTTGCCTCTTTTCCTGAAAATCACAATCTGACATATGTGCAAAAAATCATGGTTTTCTAACGTCTCTTACTTCATGTTGAAGAGATATACTAGTGAGTGTTAATTTTCTTTCTCTGAAGAAATGTAGCGGATGGAAAATTCTGTCACGACTAAACACTGCCTGTTGTCAAGAAAGAGATTTTATTGTTCAACAATTCATCTTCCTCTATGTTTTCCTCAATAAATTCAGCCATTAGTACAAAAGGTATGCTTTAAGAGACATAATTTTTGGAAAGTCGTACTTTTTTTTTTAAAGAATGTGAATTTCTGGACATGCACAAAACATAAAACAGAAAGCTGAATTAGAGGCATTAGTAAAAGCCACAGTTTTTCCTGGCCAAAATGAGCAGGCCATCGACTGACGTGACAATGTTTAACTTGTTTAAATTATTCAAAGCAAATGAATTATAGTCACAATAATTGGTGTCCAAATATTAATGTAATTAGTTGTTGGTTCTAATAGCATTTGCCTTATATAAAAAGGTTAATTACAGTTTAGTACCCTATGATTACACCCTTAAGATATGTTAGTCTCTATCTTTTCAATTTTTGAAAGGCTTATTTACTGTAGTGCCCCCTGAAACTTTCGTCAAATCTCATTTTACCCCCCCTCAAAGCTAAAATGGCCCACTTAATCCACTTGACCATGATTTCGTGTTCCATTTTACCCCCAACCATTATCTTCATTAATAACTCTGTCAATTTTGATGACGAGGCATGGCTATTTGAGTCTTTTTACCATAAGTGATGATGTGTCATGTGAATGACCCACATTTTTTTTAAATAAAAAATTCCATTAAATATAAATAAAATAATTACTTGTTTAATTATATATAATGAAAAATGAAAAAGTAATGAAAAAATGAAAAAAATAATGAAAAAATAAAAAAATAAAAATCTTTCTTCTCTATGCTTTAAAAATATAGAAAATTAGCTAAATACCCATTTCTAGACATAAAACAATAAAAATACCCTATACGATTTAATGTATATAAACACACCCAAAATAAACCCAAAAATCAACAGTTGTATATTTTTTAATTTAATTATGAAGATGAAATACCTTTATTACCCTTTTAACATAAAATTGGAATTCCTAATAAACACCATATCAAAACTCATGACCTCCAGTCTCTCATCTTCATCTTCAACCCCAATTTTCAGTTTTTGTTCTTCCACCTCAGTTTTGACGATGAAATCCTAAGCTCTGTTCTCAAGTAACTCTCTCTCTCTCTCTCTCTCTCTCTCTCTCTCTCTCTCTCTCTCCAACCTTGCCGATCAAATTCATGAATTTTCCCCTTCTCGAGAGCAAGAGAAAGAAAGAGAGAGAGAGAGAGAGAGAGAGGTGACGAGAAAGCAAGAGATCGACAGTTGGAGAGAGATTGAGCAACGCAATTGGCGACAGTTCAAATGCAAAGAGTTGCAGTATCGCCACAGGAACAAGCCAATATTGACGCAGCGAAGAAGAACAGAATTCAGGTTTCCAATACCAAGAAACCACTCTTCTTTTACGTCAATCTTGCAAAGGTGTGTTTCTGTAGTAAAATAAATAAATAATTAATTAATTTGACAAATGAAGGAAAGAAAAGGAAAAGGAAAAGGAAAAGGAAAATTAAATTTAGTATGCTGTGAGTATGCTGGATCTGTGAAAAATTTGGAGGATTTGCAACATGAGCAAATGGACAATGACTTGGCGGATTCATGGGATGAAAAGGCTCAGTATAAAATCTTATTCGATCTGCGATCTTCGATTTTGAGGTATTTGATTTTTTTTATTGTGAATTCATATTTGATTTTATTGTAGTTTGATTTGGGTGATTTCATGTTCAATTAATTAAGTTGCTGGTTAAGTTTTCATAATTTTTGCAGTTTTGGAGTTTAAATTTGAAATGTAGATCCAATTCTTATTTATTTTATATGTTTATTTTTGTTATTGCCGATTTGGAGATAAGCTATTGGATTTTCTGATTTTGTTCTAATTTGTATTTAGATATTCATTTGAGTTTTAAATTGTGATTTTAATTTCTTTTTGTTTATAATTTGGATTGATTTCAGATTCGGTTTGGTTGTGGATTTGCTTTTGTGTTTTGGTTTGAGCTGTGGTTACAAATTTGTGATATTTGATTCAGTTATCATATTAATTGAGGTATGTTTTTTCAATTGAATCTGAGTATATTCGTGTTTTTTCTGTTTTTGCACTATTGGTTTTTGAGTCGACTATAATTTGCTGTTAGATAGCAGTGTTATTACCTTATGTTGGAACTTTACAGACATGCATTAGAAATAGAATTTCATAGGAAACAAGCAGTGTTATTACCTTACATTGGAACTTTACAGACATGCATTAGAAATAGGATTTTATATGAAACTAGCAGTGTTATTACCCTATACTGGAACTTTACAAGGGGTAGACATGCATTAGAAATAGGATTTCAGAGGAATCTAGCAATGTTATTACCCCATACTGGAACTTTACAAGGGTTAAACATGCATTAGAAATAAGATTTCAGAGGATTCTAGCAGTGTTATTACCCTATACTGGAACTTTACAAGGGGTAGACATGTATTAGAAATAGGATTTCAGAAGAATCTAGTAGTGTTATTACCCTATACTGGAACTTTACAATGGTAGACATGCATTAGAAATAGGATTTCATAGGAAACAAGCAGTGTTATTACCCTATACTGGAACTTTATAGTGGTAGACATGCATTTAAAATAGGATTTCATTGGAAACAAGCAGTGTTATTACCCTATTCTGGAACTTTACGGTGGTAGACATGCATTCGAAATAGGATTTCAGAGGAAACAAGCAGTGTTATTACCCCATATTGGAACTTTACAGCCATTAATCAACATGAAAGTAAACTAGCAGTGTTAATAATGGGTATATGACTAAATATCTCTTTCTTTTTTGAGTTGCTGAAAACAGACCATTTTATAGTCCTATGCAATCAGTTCAATAATGAAAATCCAATATAGTTTCAAGATTTTGTCATAGATTCGAATCTAAAATACTGTTATTACCCTAAATTGAAACTTTACAGTGGTAGATATGCATTAGAAATAGGATTTCATAGGAAACTAGGAAAAAAAAAACATCTACAGAACCACTGCGCAACCCCCCAATTTTCCTCTTTCTCTCATTCTTCCCTCAATCCATAAACCTCCATTAATGACACAACCACTAAGAGAGAGAGAGAGAGCTATGTTTGGTTTCTGAGAAAAATAATGAAAAGAGAAGAAAGTTACAGAGAGAGACAGTGGGAAAGTCAGGGGAATGGGGGAGGAAGAGAAGAAAAAGAAGGAGAAAAAAGAAAAAAAAAGAGAGAGAAGAAAGATATAAATTTACAAAAATGCCCATGAGCTTAATGGGTTAACGAGTATTCGTGACTTACACGACACGACCTGTTAGCTTAACGTGTGGCTAACGGGTCAACACGACACGATAACTCGAACCTGAATACTAAAATTTTCGTGTGAATTTGTGTCGTATACAATATGGCCAGGTCTACTTTTGGTTATTGAATTTCGAATTTAGTCTTCGCAGATGATTGCTTGGTCTTTACTAAAGCCACGCCTGTGGCTGCTAGAAATGTTTTAACAATTCTTAAGGCTTTCTCTGAGGCCTCTGGCCAACATATTAATTTCCATAAGTCTACCATTTATTTCTCACTCAAAGTTCCCACAAATTTCAAAAACAATATTAGTATTATCTTGCAGATCCAGCACGAGAACCACTATTGGTAGATACCTAGATATCCACAATACTGTTTTCTGGAAAGATCCCCAAAATGCAAAGGAGTTAATTCATAGAATTTGTTCAAAATTTGCAGGGTTGAAAGCTCATACCCTTTCTAGGGTGGGATGACTGACCCTAATAAAGTCGGGTGTGCCTAATCATGTGATGTCTTATTTTAGATGCCCCCTCAGGTGGTTAAAGAAATGAACAAATGTTGTAGCACTTTTTCTGGGGTAGTGATAGGACCCTTCCTATCTCTTGGAAGGATGTGTGCCTTCCCAAAGACCTTGGTGGCTTAAGGGTCAGACTTACTAACTAGTTTAATCTTGCAGCTCTAGTTAAGCTCGAGTGGAAATGCCTCACAGACCATTCTAATTGGTGGGTTAAGATTGTTACTCAGAAGTATCTCATACATGATAGTTTCTTTACTCTCAAGAAAAAATCAATTCATTATGTAGCTTGGAAATCTATTTTGGATGCTAGACATGTCTTATGCAAAGGTCTTAGGTGGATGGTGGGAAATGAGGGTTCCGTCTCTTTCTGGACCTCCATTGGGTTTTGCCTTTCCCTCTTCTTGACCTAAGTCCTGAGCACCAAAGAGCTCCTTAGAATCTTGACCAGAAAGTCTCATATTTTATTACCAATAACAATTGGGACAAAAAATAAACTCTCTCAAGTTTTGGATGATGATTTGGTTGATAAAATTTTAACAGTTCCTCTTCCTATCTCTAATTTGCATGATCAAATAGTTTGGGGCCTAACCTTAGTGGCTCCTTCACCATTACAAGTGCCTACAATATTCAAGTCCAGGAGCACCCCTCGTACCCTCAAGTTTGTCTTCTTAAGAAAATATGAAAACTTGAAATCCCTCATAAGTGAAGGTTTTTGCCTGGATGCTCATTAGAAAAAAACTTCAAGTGAGAGCTAGACTCCACAGATTTATGCCCCAGCTGTGTCCTAACTGCCTTTTTTTGCTAATAGCAGTTTGAAACCATTCAACACCTGTTTGTGGATTGTAGCTTTGCAAGGAATGTTTGGGGATGCTCCTCTACTTTCCCTTCTCTTCCTTCGCACGTTGGTGATTTCATTAGTTGGTTATCCTCTATGGCTTGCACTACTTAACCCCCGAGTCTGGATCACTTGTCCAAAGCTATTCTCATTTGTTGGAAGATCTAGGAAGCCATGAATAATCTGCTATTCCAAGATTCTCAGCCACACCAGTTATTTTCATGTAGCAGCTACTATTAGCATGGATTATTGGTAGCATAACCATTTGGTCAAAAAGAGGAATGATATCCCTATGGTGATAAAATGGCACCACCCCACTCCTACAGGTTGTATTAAAATTAACTTCGATGGATCTGTCATTAATTCTTAAGCCACCACTGGTTTTGTCATTTGGAATAGTGATGGTCATGTGATACTGGCTGATGCCAATAACATTAGTGAAAATTCCATAAATGTGGTTGAAAGTGTTACTCTCCGGGATGGTCTCGCTGTTGCTATTGATAAAGGTTGGGTTCAGATTGTGGTAGAAGGTGACTCTAAAATTGTTATTGATAGTGTCCTTAAAAAAGTTACTTCCCCTTTGGAATATCCAACAAATCATTCAAGATATCTGGCTCCTTATCTCTTCTACAACTTCAGTTCGCTTCCAGCATGTGTTTAGGGAGGCAAGATTCACTGCAAATGCGGTTGCCAAGCTGGGCTATGGGTTCTCGTCGCAAGTTAGTTGGGAGCTTGGGCTTCCTTTGTCAATCTGTTTTCCTTTTTATTTTGACCTCTTTGGGCTTTCTTATCCTAGGGATTTTGTTTTGTAATTTCAGTTTCTATATAAATAAATAAAATTGTCATTTTAGTGTTTTCTTGAAGCACCGTGTTCGTCTTTTTTGTTGGTAATAATTAGATACCTTAATGATGTTGAATTTTCCTAATTTTTTGCAAGGATTATATGTGAATGAAGAAGAGAAAAATATATATTTGGATTTGTTAATGTATGAATTTGATTAATTCTTTTGGCTTCCCTTGACAATTTTGTAATAGGAGTTTTATTGTATTTATCAAGCTCAAAGTTTAGATTAAGAATAGCATCTCTAGGTGTTCTTAACTATCATCTATCCTATGGAGGTTCAAGCAAATTGACAAAGGTAAATCATGCATTGCATATCATGCATTAAACTGTTTTCATAAATGATGACTAGTCATCCTTGCTCTGTAGGATTTCCAGCTGGTTAACCATCTGTTTTGTCCTATTCTCTTTTCTCTCTCTGCTGCCATGTGTCATTCTGACCTAAGGGATTCTTTTGTCTGTAAAGGCTAGTGAATTCCTCTTTTGGCAGTCGTCTTTTTTGTGTGGAAGTTTTGGAAATATTGGCTTGCCATCTTTCTCTTCTTCTTCCTAGAGTGAACCATATATTTCATCTATGAGTTTTTCTAATTGATTTCTTTTTGAAAAACTGCATTTGAAACATGAATCTGCATCTAGCTATTTAAATCATTCTCTCATTTATATCTAGGTCAGATTCAAGACTGATTTCTTCAAGAGTATGGTTTCCTGAAGAAATTGGTTATTCTCCCATGAATCCAAATTTTGGTTTCGGTCTGAGTTGGAGCTTGCAAGCTAGTGCCATGGGAAGAATGAGCTGGAGAAGGAGCTGCCATTGCCATGATGAACTGAGCTTCAAGCTTTGCTAAGTTGGAGAAGAAGATTGCACAAAGGAGGTATAGCTCATCTTCCTAAATAGATCTAGGTTTTGCTTGAGCTTGCTTGTATTCCTTTGTAAGAATCTTTTTCTACTTAGTGGATTGCCTAGTTGGTTGATGACTTTCAGTTTTTCCCAATGGTGAGTTTCTGGGTAAACAAATTCTGTTTTACATATCTGTAAATTTTTCTGGGTTTGTGTTCTTGGTGGTTGACTAGTCATCTTTATCTGCTGTTTGCTGTTTACTTGATAATGATGACTTCACACACTTTCACCATAGTTGTTGCTAGCACAGGGGATGCCTAGATTGACGGGTCCTTCTGAGTGCCTAGGTTGTCACTAGTAATCTTATAGGGCTGCAGGTACTTTGTGGCATGCTCTGTGTGTTCTCTTGATTGTTGTGTTGTTGTGTCTTGTTTGTGTCGTTAAATTTACCCCTCGTCACCTAAGTACCAATTTAAGGATTACTGAAAAAGAATTTGTAGTGGATCCCAAAAGGTGTCCCTCAAATGAGGTAGTTTTTTTAAGGTATTGGCATCAGCCAATACATGTTTTAATCTTTGTTAAGGTACTTTTTTCCCCTAATCTTGCAATTTCAAAATTGAGTCCCTAGTTTTATTAATTGTTTCACAATTGTTTTAATCTTGTTTTGTTAACGTTTTAATTTTGATTTAAGTTTTTATATATATCTGAATTTATGTTAATGAATACTTTAACTTAAAAAATTTCAAGTGCCAAAAACTTAATTTTATTTAATTTTGAATAAAAACGAATACAACAATAGTGAAATTAAAAACAAGTACAACATAAGTTAAATTAAAAACAACATGAAACTAGACACCAAACATCAACAAGGACTTAATAACTATGTAGCGCGGGTACGAGTATGAGTACGCCGGTATAATTCGTCGATAAGGCAAAATTCCAAAAACTAGGATACAAGTATGACACAAATACGACGATTTAAATTATATATATTTAAAAAATAATATATATAGCAAAAATTAATATTGCATCCATCATGTTATAATCATCCCTTATAACTTCAAAACATAAAACTAAACACAAAACACAAGTCTCCATAAACAAAACACAAAATACAAGTCTTTATATGAAGACCTAGCTTCTGTCAAAAAGTAGAGGCTGAGTCTTTATAGATGGAGTTTTTAAAATTAACATTATTGGAAGACAGTAAGGGGTCGTTTGGTACGGCGGATTGTTATGGATGGGACTAAATCCTGGGACTGTCGTGGATTGGCTTGGCTTGGTCTAAGCTGGATTAAGTACTGACCTATGTTTGGTGCTGCGTTGGACTAAGAAGCTGGATAACGAAAATAGTACCATCTTGTGTTTGGTTTATGCTGGACTGGGACAAAAAAATTTAAAATTTTCTTTGAAGTGATAATATTTTAATTATCAACTATTTTTATTATAATTCCAAGGCCAAAATTGGTATTAAAATTTTCAAAACTTGCCTATATTTTAAGAACACTTCCCTTCTGCAAATTGCCAAATAGTCACTTAGTAATTGCAAACACAACATGCAATTGCCATCACAGTTTGCAAAAACAAAATGTCTGTTTGTCAATTGCAGAACCGTTAGCCACATGACCCCTACCCTTTTATTCTTCCTTTCTTCATTCAAACATGGTGAGACAAGCTCCAAACCATCCCAACATCATATCAAGCAAAAGTCATATAATATTTATAGATGCAAAAGTTAGATATTTTATATATATTCAAAAGTCATCCACATGGCTTGAAACTACAAATTCAAATTCACATATTACTTTCCACAAGCCCACAGACTCAAATAATAATAATCGACCAAAGACCCACATATAAAAATAAACATCCATAATTCCAAACTGAGACTAATAAAGCAGCGAAAACAAAAGTAATAGCAGCTACTTGTGGTGTTTCTAAGGTGGGAGATGCACTTGTGGTGTTTCCAATTTATCGGATGTTGCCTCCTTCAAGCATTTTCATTGAGCAATTGCTCAACAAAGGCTTTTTTGATATCAGCATCAAGTGACTTCAATATGGCTGAGAATAGTTGCAGACAATGCCATTATAAACCCTACAAGCAATACAAACAATCCAAACAAGATTGCCAAAATCATGAGTTCTTTGACTACAAATGGAATTAACTGATGGCAAAAAGCAAAATCTTGTATAGTTACACTTTCCAAAAGAAAACAGAGTTATGGTTTGGATAACAAAAGAATTGAGCTTCTTAGCAAAAAAAAAAAAAAAGCAGAGGGAATCTGGAAACAACATTTGGAACAAGTTGTACTTCCAACCGTGCTCTTCAATTACCTTTGTTGGTTTTAAACATTATCAAAAGATAGAAAATATAAAATTTTGGGTTCTGAAATAAAAACATAAATTTTTCTTTGGAAATCAAAAGAACACTTGGGTTTTCCTTCTTTTTTTTGGTTCTTTGGAAATCAATCCAATCTGACCCTTTAATTTTGTGAAACTCCTCTCTTTCAAAAGTGAGAACAGAGTAGAAGCACAACAAGAAGAATTACCAGCAGAAACAGATCAAAATTGAATCCCAAAGTTTGTTTTTTTTATTATTTCTTTTTCTCTCAACTTTCTGCTAATTTGGGTTTGTTTATGTGTATCCTCTATCGCTCTTTCTCCCAAGCTCCTTCTTCAACCTTCTCTTAAGCAGCAAAGAAAATGTCAGACATGAAAACCATTTCTTCTTTTTTCTATCTTTTTATATCATCATCAAGCGACTATCCACAATGCTCCAATTCCACCCATCAGGTTGTTCATATATTCTCATTCCAAACAAAAACCCCATAATCAAAACAATTCAAAATTGAAAACCCTAGAAAAATACCGAATTATAATCCAACGAAAATTAACCAATACAAATCTTAATTTTCATCAGATTAAGCTAACTACAAACAACTCCATAATCAAAACTTAAAAATCAAACCAAGAAATAGTAAATTGAACCCATCAAATATCACCAAGGAGAGAGACAAAATAGAAGAAGAGTAGAAAGAGAGAAAGAGAGTTGAACAACTAACCTTGAGTGAGTGAGAGCAGAGCATAACATAAGAGGAAAACAAAGCAAAGCTAAAGAGGAGAGCCAGAGCAACGCCGAAGAGAAAGAGAGCAACGTCGAAGAGGATAATGGCAGACTCGATAGAGACTTCGTTATTTAGCGGCACCTCTTCAGAGCTCACTATTTTATGCCAACGAGTGAAGCCTTTTTTCAAGGCCTGGATTATCTAATCTCATTTAATTTAACGAAGGGTTGCACCAAACATGGGTTAAGGGTGTTATTTAAGCTAGTCCAATCCAAGCCAATCCAAGGAGGTGTACCAAACAGCCTCTAAGAGTATTGTCATATTGAATAAGAGTATCGACATACCGAAAACGAGCATTTGAGTATCGGATATGAATATCAGAGTATCAGAGTATCGGATAAGAACATACCCCTCTAATTAGGAGTATCGGTGCAACATAGTAGTCTTAGTTATGTTGATGAAAGGGTAAACATTATAGACGTTAGAACTTGCAAAAATCATAGATAGGTCATGATTTTACATATGCTGATTTTTTTGTTGTTGAGAAATTTTGGAATTTCATTCATAATTTAGCCAAAAACGTCACTAGCCAAAAAAGGCCAATACAAACCAGTCACAAAGGGCCATTACAATAACATAGCGATCTAACATCAAAATTAAGACAATCTGGCCTCCACTAAGACATGGTGTGCCTCCATTAATGATACGCATGATCGAAGACACTCTGACATAGGCATGCCAACTAAGATTTCAAACTCAAAACAACCAAATAGAGATAATGGTTGAAAAAATCAAGCCATAACAATACAAATAAAACTCTCACAAGAGAGAGGTGGAAAACTCTCAGAAGAGGAGAGGTGAAAAACTCTCACAAAAGGAGAGGTGAAAACTACACAGAAAATCTAAAGAGTCTCTGAGACTTATTCCAAATGAAAAAAAACAGCAAAAAGGATGGTGATAGAGATATGACACCGAGACGCAACTGCCAGTGGGGGGGCTAGGATTTTTTTTTGGTTTTCAAAACTAGCTAGGATAGATTTATTTTAAACACTTTACAGATGGTCATTAAGTTGTGGACATATTATTTATTTTTTATAATACAAGAGTACATTAAATTAACACCAACAGTTATATGATATAGGGGAAAACAGCCACCAAACATTTGGAAAAGGAAAAAATCTAAGTTCAAACTATAAAGACTTGGACAACAATAAACTCATTTCAACGAAACAGACCAAAATAACAGCTACTAATTGCTACTAATACAAATGTTGAGCACAAGTGGCGGTTGGGCTCAACACGTGAAGCTTTGCTTTGATACCATGAAGGAAGTTGAGGTACCACCTCAAATTCAATTGGTAATGGAGAGAGAAGCTCAACTCCCTATAAACCCAGACTAGGGGGCAAACACTCTCAAAAAACACAATACTACTAAGACTTAAGACTTACTTTCTCTATTCTTCATTTGAATGATTCCAAAGGTCCACGCTAAAAGAGTAATCACCTCTACTTAGTCCTTCTTCAGAAAAATTGATGCACCTTCTTGTCGATTGTGGCATATCATCATCAACCCAAAAACTTGCGAGCAATTCTTCATCTAACCCAAGACCAGAACCTGTAGCTCTTTCAGTAGCATCCTTGTCATCTAAAAAGGTCTCCCACCAATCACTTCCAATCCTTGTTGATGTTGATGTTTGTGATGGCGTACTAAAATTCTCTTCTAGTTGAGTATGGTCCAAAATTGGTTCTTTAAAACTCAAACAATTTGAACTTTTGGTGAAGCTTCTTGGTTGTGGCCTTATTATGATGGTCTTTATTGTTTCTTGGGATTTGTCTTTCATCTTTTTCAGGGAATAATCCATCCGCAATCGGGTGTTCCAGTAATTTTTCACATCATTCGCAGTCCTTCCTGGAAGTCTTTGAGCAATCAATGACCACCTTCCACACATAGCATGAGAAAGTTAATACATTTGTATGTTAGTTTCTTTGTTTTTTTTTGTTGTTGAAAATAAGCGATAGTATATTATTGATGAACAAATAAAAGTACAAAACAATTATGTGCCGAATATGAGTAAATCTTCTCCAGTGACCAAACACAACAACATATTGAATTGTTCTAGAGAGAATCAAGCACAATCCAAATAATGACTAAATCCCCCATTCAGCAACAAGAAGCACATGTACTCAGACATACAATACAAATTCGCCGCGCAAACGGTAGAAACGGCAAATTCGTATTAAAAGCCAAAAGCTAAAAAGAAATAAAAAATTTAAATAAAAAACAAATCACAACAAACTTCTAAAGAGTTTTTGAAAATTATTGGTCTAAAACAAAACTAAGAAATATAAGACCACCGCTCCACATCTTCCAGGCAACCTGAAGAAAATCATAACATCATACCGGCTAAATCTATAGTCCCGTACTGGCTAAACCCGAACCCAAGACAACCAAACATCTTCCCCTGTTTAGAGCTTCAAACTATGTTAAAGGGAGCCAACTCCTTGTATGCTAGTTTGTGTTTGAAAGATTTTACCAATAACAAAGATGAATAAAGTAAAAGGAAAAGGAGCCCAACATAGGTATAAAATTTCACCCAAGAAAACAAAGAGCAAAATAAATTTCCTATGGATGGATGTATTAATTTAATTTTTGCTAGTATGGGAAACAATAATGTTAGGGAGACAATATTATCGTGCCACGCTTTAATTGGGTGTCGCACCCCAAAATTATACTGTGTGATTTTTTTTTTCTTTGTAACATAGAAAAACTCTCCACTTAATATACATTAACCAAAGTACTAAGAAATTAAAAAATGATAACAATTAAATATTTTCGAAGTAATGTTTCTTGTATGACTAGCTGAAAGTATAATGAGATTTCAACGGGAAATTTAATGTTTATCTTTGCAGAAAGGGTATGAGTCTACGAGATGTATTTTCTGTGCATGCTGCCAAAATGTTTTGTCCTTCTGAGACAAAATAAAATAAAATAAAAAAGCACGGGATATGCTGGCACATGTTCGTATTTTGTATTTTTGTTTTGTTTTTGGGGGCTAGGGTTCAACCAACGGCAACACCATGACCATGTGTGTTATGAGCTCAATTAATTAAGGACAAAATAAGTGGATGTGAAGGTTGACAGCGAAGAAAGAGACATTTGTTTATTGGTACCTGTTTCCTAAAAGCTTGTGAAGCCTAATTATTAGATCTACTTCATCTTCCATAAAGTCTCCTCTCTTGATATTTGGCTTCAAATGGTTCAACCACCTTAGTCTACAGCTCTTCCGGCACCTGTTCAACCCTGCATCCATGCATAATGCAAAAAAATTGAGTTTTTATCACAAAACTAGTCATGAAATTATCAGGCTGCGTCTTAAACTTCGTTTTTGTCTTTGTTACAGCATGCATATCTACAATGTGTTTTCTTGAGGAAGTTCCCAATGTTGGATATCAAAATGGCCTTTTATGTATGACATCCCTTGAGCAGAACACGTACAGAAAACCAATTAAGAATGAGTGGAGAAGTTCAGGATGTCGTTTTTGTGTGTGCTAAGAAACAACACTAAGACAACGCTTCACTACTTAATTAAGCTGTAGCTATATATATATACACACCATATATCTATCTCTTTTGGAGTTATATTTTCACATTAATACCTGCTTTGTAAGGAACTTGGTGCCACTTTCCTTCTCCTTGATTCTCAATGCACTGCCTCAGAAGATCATCTTCCTGTCTTGTCCAAGCTCCTTTTCTCACACCCAAGTTATAACCCTCCATGTTTTCTTTTGGCCAAAGTCGTATGCTTGCAGCCAGCTTATTTTGTGCCTGCTAGTTACTTCAAGCGTCCAGAAGCCACCTAGCATTATAAATAAAGGGTCTCCGACGGCATGGAGACCATCAAATTAAACCTTACAAGGCCAGTGACGTGCATGCCTCATATCCACAGAAGTAAAAAGTGACGAAGTTTAAAAGATTGCAACAGTTATTCTCAGTCATAAATTAGCTACCAGTCAAACTATTAAATATATTTATATTTACACTAACACCCTTGAGGTTTTTTGTGTTTTCACAAAACTCCCCTCAGGTCTCAAACATTACACCAACACCCCTTGAGATTTAAGTTTGTTTTCACAAAACCTCTTTTCATTGATTGTTTGTACAAAAATTGATGATTTCATTTATAAAAAAAACCAAAAATCTTAGGGGAATGTTAGTGTAAATAACTCATATATATATTATTACAAACAAAAATAAAAGTTATATGTAGGAAGCTGCAATTTCCACATGAGCAGAAAAGTTAGTTTTCCACGGCATAAAATTGTCTAATAGTCAAAACACATTGTAAGAATATGAATGCAGCATCGTGTAACTTGTTACTACACACACATCTTTACCCACCTGGAATCCTGCTTTTGACTTTTTGTCTGCATGGTCCCAACAGGCTGCCTTACTTTTGAAGTGTTAGTTTGTAATTCGTTGTGTCTGGTTTTATGAAAATGAAAACAAAGATTCGCGTGACAATTGAAGTAACAAACCGCTAAACTAAAACACCTAACGTTGTTTCCTCAAATTATTGTAATACTTACTTGAGCTGAAGTTGGTGGAGTGTTAACCAGAGTCGTAAATATTGGGAGACGGGGAATCGAAGCAAGGACTTGTGAGTAAATGTTTTTAACCACTTAAACTACAAGCCTTTGTACGAATTCAGCTTTAGAGTTAAAAAAAAGGGACAAAACTTTAACAAGAATAATATTAGACGATATATGATTAAGTTGAAAGAGGAAAACAGTAATTTGGGGGAAGTAAAAAGATAATATTCAAAAAGCTCAAACAAGATATGTCCTTATTCAAAAAGCTCAAACACCACCGGTTGATTTGTAGTTTAGACGGGGCATTGGTGGAAACTACACTAGCAAACATAGAATTTAAGCCCATGAAGAACAAGAGAGGAAACTACATAATTTAATTCGAGGGATAGAGGGATAGCGTTTGGATCGATGTGCAATTAGGTGGAAAATCTGATTATTAATGTTAATTTCTTTTGTTTTGCATGGTAATTATATTGTTTAAACTCGAGGTTAAAGGTTCAGAAAAGTTACTCCTTCGTTATTTAAGGATACTTTTATGATGGAAATGGAAAAAGACAGTTTAACTAACGATGAAAACAAATTGCGAGGGTTTGTCTAATTGATTCCAAAATTTTAGAATCCTAAGTGCTTCTTTTAAAGCTTCTTTTCTATTTGTTCCATTTGAGGTTTTGGGTCCCAAAACCTCTGGAGGTTTCAAAATTTACACTCACACACTCTAGGTTTCAAATTAATTTCACAAAACTCCGTATGTTAATTTTTCATCTAACAATTGGTGTTGTCATAAAAACAAAATTCTTCGAATGACAAAGTTAATTAAGAGATTAGATTGCACATACATCCATCCATGAGGTCTAAATTGTTTAAGTTAATTTTGTCATTTTAAAGAAGTATTCTTTATGAAATGATAAAATTTTCAACTTAAAATTAAAGGAAGGGGTTAGTGAAAAGAATTTGTAACCTCGCTGGTGATGTCATTTTGTAAACAACTCTAGCAGAAAAAAAAAGTTATTTACATTAACACCCCCTCAGGTTTTTGGTGTTTTCAATCTGCCTCAGGTCTAAAAAATTACACAAACACCCCTTGAGGTTTCAGTGTGTTTTCACAAAACCCATTTCCGTTGATTTTTCGTCTAAAAATTGATAATTTCATTGAAAAAAAATTATGCAAATAAAAAATTAACCTCAATTAATGTATATGCAATCTAATCTCAAAGACCAACTTTGTCATTTGAAGAATTTTTTTTTTTGGGGTATAAAATCATCAATCTTTGGACGAAAATCAATGAAAATGGGTTATGTGAAAACAAACTGAAACCTGAGGGCGTGTTCGTGTAATTTGAAAAACTTCAGGGGATTTTGTGAGAAAACCAAATACCTCAGGAGGTGTTAATGTAAATAACTATATTTAAATTAAAAAAAAAAAAAAAAGCTTTTTACAACTGCCAACCCTCCCACATCCATTACAAAGCGCTATCAGTGAGACAGATGCCTTACTGGAAGAAACCAAACAACTTGACGTTACAGTTTATCTTATATGAGAAAACGAATCAAGCACAAATCGATCTTGTAACTGCCTAGGTGATATATATACAATACCATTGTCTGGAAAAGTGGAATTCAGCAGTATCTTTATTCAATCGTTTTCAAAATCGATCTTGTATACAAAAAACCAAGGGGACGAGATTTCATATTCAAAAAGAATGGGACCACTATTTGAATTCATTTAAGTCCTAGAAGTAGAATAGCCAGAAGTTTTGAGTACTATTTGCAAATTTTGGGGCCACGATTTGCTGGATTAGTAAGGTTATCATCAAATGAAGATATGAAATTGAGGGATTGGATTTCCATGATCCGAATAGGGTATTTTCTTAGGGAGATTTTCTATTTAAACCCTACACTTCTCTTAGTTCACCCCACTTTTTAATTTAAATTTTCACAATTTCTAAGAAAACCCCACTATCTTCCCAAACTACCCTTAAATACACCACAAACTGAAAAAATAAGAAATAAAAAAGATTTTCTATTTAAACCCCACAATTTTCTTTGTTCCCAGCAAAAAAAAATACAAACAAATGGAACCCCAAACTCGAAATTTAATACTTTCTAGAGAAAGAGAACAACTTTACCTCTCCCCAAGTAGAGGAGTTTGTCCTAATCTGATCCAATTTATACTTTACCTCTGTCCCAATCCAATTTAAATAGGACGTAGAGGAGTTTGTATTTTTCTAAAACTTAATTAATATGAAGAGTGGTGGGGTGTGTGGGGTGTGTGTATAGATGTACTAGGATTAATTATTAAGTTGGATGACCTTTTTTGTCTTTTTACACAATAATAAAACTTACAGCTTAATGATTTAAGTATTGGGGTGCACAAAAAGAAGTGCGGGGTTTAAATAGAAAATCTCTTTCTTAGGTATTCCTTTAATGATCATTCGTACAAAAGATCACTTTGAAATTCGAAATTATTTGACCACTCAATTAAACAAATGTCATTTTATGGTTTTCTTCAAGCACCGTATGCATCTATTTTATTGATGACAACTAGATGTCTTAAATGTTTTCAATTTGTCTAATTATTTTGCAGGAATATTGTATGAGTGAAGACTTGAAAGATAGACGACTCGGATTATTGAAATAATATTTGTGACAGACCCCAATGGTGCGCTCAAATAAAATTATTTAAACACGGTGATCGTGGAAATAAAATTTGTGCTGGTCTAAAATTCGTGTTGCTCTGCTTTATCGATACTATTAGCAAACTCTCTTTCAATGTGGAGGATCATCTAATCAGCAAAGAATTCATCGGCTATGGTGCTCCCAAGTCGATTATTAATAATTTTCATACATGAAAAAGCTCATCTCGTTGTTGCTGTAGAAGAAGGAAGAGTCAACACTAACCGAATCAACTTGTCAAACAAATAGTAGTTTTGTACCAAAGTTGTTCCACCAGTTGTTGACATAACTGAGAAAGAGTGGTGATTTCCTTAAAGCATGAAAGGCAATGTATATCATTTTGAAAATACCCCTCAATTATTTTGCAGGACATTGTACTAGATGATGACTCATCATTCTTTTTAAAGTGCTATTAGTATAAAAAGCAGTGTCAAAATTATTTGGTAAATTTTAATATAAAACTGTTGAAATTGTGGATATTGACTAAAATGGACATGATGTTGAATGTATTATGTGCTAACCATGTGGTGGTGGAGGTGGAGGTGGAGGTGGAGGAGCTAAAATAAAAAATAAAAAATTCATTAAAGGCTCATATCTGCTTCTTATGAAAGCACCTAAAGGCTGCTTTTAAAAGCTGCTATTAGGAGGTCATTGCTTTTAAAATAATGAGGATTTTTAATTTTACCATACACCTTAAACTGGTTAACTTTAGAGTGAAGCATATTTTGGGGAAAAAAAGCCTTACCAAATGGGGCCTAAGTAGTCATTGCCGTACAATAATGACGATGTGGATGTTGAGCTCTGAAGCCTGATTAATATATAGATCTACTTCATCCTCTGTAAAGTCTCCTCTTTGAATATTTGGCTTAAAGTAGTTCAAACACCTTAGTCTACAGCTCTTCCTGTACCTTTTTAATCCTGCACACATGCATAATGCAAAATTGTATAACATCTTTCTACAGCATGCACATCCGCATAATTAAACCTAGAGTGCTGCTAAATGAACCCTAAAATTAACTGAGTACACCATACTACCAAACTATTTATTAAATTATTAATTTACCTTAATATAAAATGACCAAAAAGGATAGATTGAATTATGAAACAAATTTAATTTTAATAAGTACACTCTACTCAACATATTCAACCCTAATCAAACGTAAGCAAAAAATCTTACTTCCAAAAACATTAATATTAACTCCGACAATTTGTTTCATTGTTATTTATTAATTCATTGATGCAAAAACAAGTCTCATGGATGCTTCAGACATGTCGAGGGAGTCATCAAAAGAGGAATTAATTTTGGTTTTTTTGGTTTAGGTTGAAAATAAAAATAAAAATAAAATTTGTCAGATCTTGAAACCTAGAAAGCTCATGTGCATACCCTTCAACTTGGTACTTCATATGCATTCTTCCATGCACGCTAGTCTAAATTATAGTCTAGTATCGGTAGTCATACATGACATGTGACTTTTATTCAGCTCATCACCCCCTTCCCCAAATTTTGTTTTAATACAAACGATAGTCTAAATTATAAGGGGAATGGGGTTTCACATATTCATATTACCAAGATGTCATGTGAGTTCGAACCTAAGATCACTGATTGCCTAACGTTGTTATGCATACTAATAAATTGCAAAAGTATAGTTTGGAGACATAAACATACATGTGACTTTTATTCAGCTCATCACTACGCTTTATTTCTCATAGCATCTTTTCATGTGACTTTTCTATGCATGCCCACATTAATTTTGATATCCTCATTGTGTAGTCATATAAAAGAATTTTAAATTAACATCAACAAAAGGAAAACAGTAGTGCACAAGCTAGGTGATATATACAATGCAAAGTCGCCATCAAACATTACCCCAAAAAAAAAGGCAAAAGGAAAATACTAAGCCCAACATTACAAAGACTTAGACACCAAGAAATTCATTTGAATGAAAACAAAGCCAGTGAAAGTTGTATTTTGTACAAGAATTTCTTTCTCTATTCTTGTTTTGAATGATTCCAAAGGTCCACGTTAAAAGAGAAATCACCTCTACCTAGTCCTTCTGAAACATTGGTACACTGTCTTTTCGATTGTGGCATATCATCAACCCAAAAACTTGTGAACCCTACTTCTGCCTCTAACGCGAGACCATAACATGTAGCTCTTTCAAAAGCATCTTCGTCATCTAAAAAGGTTTCCCACCAATCATTTCCATTCTTTGTTGATGGTGATGTTTGTGATGGCGTACTACAATTCTCAACTGTTTGAATATGGGGTTCTTTACTACTCAAACAATTTGAACTCTTGATGAAGCTTCGTGGTTGAGGTCTTATTACGACGGTCTTTATTGTTTCTTGGGGTGTATCTTTCACCTTTTTCAGGCGAGAATCCATCCGCAGTCGGGTGTTCCAATAATTTTTCACATCATTCGCTGTCCTTCCTGGAAGCCTTCCAGCAATCAATGACCACCTTCGACAGATTGCATGAGAAAATAAATCAATTCATTTGTGCTATGATATACAAAAAAAAAGTAGAAAGATGTGATGTTTTTCCAACAAAGGAGGTTTATGTTTCAGCTGCTATAAAAGGGCTTGTTAGTTTTGTTGGAAAATTCACCTAAACTTTCAGATACAACCTTGAAGGCTTTACTTATTTAGGGTGTTGAGTGGAGATTTTGCATGCTAAATATTAGCCAAGTGTCTTATTTTTTATTGGCAAAGTGTTTGACTAGAGGGTGAAGAAAACACTTAAGTATGGGCAGCTGCTCACAATAGGCATGTATTGGGTTCGCTAGTAGCAGTAGAGGTGGTGATGGCGGCGGCAATGGTGGTGAATGTGGTGGTAGCAGTGATGGTGGGGTTGTTGTGGTGATGCCGTGGTGGGAGTTATTGTGGCAGAGATGGTGATGGCTATGGTAACATTGTGGTCACGGTGGTGATGACGGTGACAGTGGTTGGGATTGTGGTATTTTAGAAGGAATTAGAGTATGTTATTTTAGAAATTCTAACTTTTATCCAATTTGTAAGTTTATTTTCCTCATCTAACCACATGGTAAGAGCTTATATAGTAGAAGGAATTTGTACACCAAGATTTTCCAATTTGCAGATCCAAGTAATTGAATAACCACGTGGACAATAATGACGATGTGGATGTGGAGCTTCATAGTTAGGATAGAGCACTTATTTATTGGTACCTGTTTCCTAAAAGCTTGTGAAGCCTAATTATTAGATCTACTTCATCTTCCATAAAGTCTCCTCTCTTGATATTTGGCTTCAAATAGTTCAACCACCTTAGTCTACAGCTCTTCCTGCATCTGCGTAATCCTGCACACGTGCATAATGCAAAAAATTCCCAATGTGGGATAAGTCTCTAAGCACCACTCGACTCACGAGTGATTTCATTTGATCTAAACACGTAGACAACATAAGTGGAGAAGTTTAAGACCTTGTAAACATTACTAATTTAATTTAGGCTTCACTGACTATTAAGCTCTAGCTATATATTAACCATCTATATCATATATCTATCTTTGAGTTATTTTACGTTAATACCTGCTTTGTAAGGAACTTGGTGCCAGTTTCCTTCTCCATGATTCTCAATGCACTGCCTCAAAAGATCATCTTCCTCTCCAGTCCATGCTCCTTTTCTCACACCCAAGTTATAGCCCTCCATCTTCTTGTTGGCCAGCGTTGTATGTTAGCAGCTAGTTTATCTTGTGTCTGCTAGTTACTTCAAAGCCTCCAGAAGCCACCTAGCATTATAAATAAAAGGTCTCTGAACGGAATGGAGACGATCAGATTAAAGCTTACAAGGCCAGTGACGTGCAATGTCTCGTATCCACAGAAGCAAAAAGTGACAAGTTTAAGAGATTGCTACAATTCTCCATCATACATTAGCTACCAGTCTAACTATTAAAATATGTTTTCATCTAGGGCTTACCAAAATAAAATGTTATATATATATAGTTACAGTCACGCACTAACTAGTTAATAAATTAATATGACACCACATTTTGACCCACTCTATAATCCATCTCGTGATCTAAATCATTACTCTTTTTACATCTTCATCGAAAGATCATCCTTTCAAAAGTTCACTCAAACCAAAAAACGTCTAGTTATCTAACAAGGAAATGTTCAAAATAACAATTAAGGGCCACCGATTAAAATAAGAGCCTAAAAATTGAAGGGTTCTGATTTCACACATTGTGGAGTAGACAAAATCCATGTGGCTAGCACTGTATTAACTTACTAACTTGTCAGTGCTCGACAGTTGTTGTATATATAGCTGCAATTTCTAGGTGACCAAGAAAGTGAATTTTCCGGAGCATAAAATTCTGTAATTGCCAAAGTACATATTCTACGAATAAGAATGCAGCATCGTGTAACCTTTTACTACACACATCTCTTGAATCCTGCTTTTTAGAGTACTGTCTCCTCCGGGAGGAGTCCTCCCAATCCCAACACGATTCCCTCAATGTTTGTTTGTAATAGAAAAAAACCCAAACTTGGGGCGACAAAACCAGCAACTAAAAAATTAGGCAGAAGTGGATTGATAACAATTATTGGCCTGCTTACGTACTTGACCTATCTCAACAGTAAAGAAATCTCATCAAAGCGGGTCTATATATTTTCAAGTGATCAACGAGACTAAAGTGGATTGATAACAATATTTATGATGGTCAAGAAAGAACAAAGATAAGAAAATGAGAGAAACCATCAATTAATTGTCTCTATTAATTTTACAATGCTAATTAAAGGAGAGTATTTGTACTCTCATCAAAGCTTAACAGTCTAATTAGCTGTTTAATTAACAGCCTAACTACTTCTTAAACAAACTAACTAAAGACACAGGGATTAATAACTGTCTTCAGATATCACACATAGGAACACGCGCCTAACATCTCTCTCCAAAATTCTTTTAATAAACTATGCTTAATGCGGTTTCAAGGTAAACTTACTTCCACGTAGTACCAAGCCAAGCTCTCTTTACGGAACAACAACTAAAAAAGTTTCTACCAACTAAATGCTTATTTTGTAAGTGAATTATAGTTCAATTGGTTAAGAGAATTTATCTCTTTACCTAAGGTTCTAGATTCGATCACCCTCTACTCTAGTATCACTTCTATAAATTATTTTTTTATATTAAAATTAGTGTGTATGTTTAAAATAATCATGTAACGTAATATGATTAGACTGCCAACTCTTATTGTATATTCAAATAAAGGTCAATTTGATCACTGGTACGAGAAAAACTACCTGGCACGGGGATGCCAGGTCAGCCATCCACGTCAGTAACCCCGGCCAATTAACTCTTGACAGCTGTCAAACAATTTTGAGACTTCTAAATTTTTCTTTCACGCCTGCACCATCGTCCTTGTTCCCCTCTGCAACTCAAAGCCCTCTTTTCTCTCTCATCTAACCGATTCTCCCTTTCATCTCTCCCTATCTTCCCCTGAAACTCAAATCATCTTTCTTTCTTTCTCTTCCCAGCGATTCTCCCTTTCATCTCTTCCCCTGGAACTCAAATCCCTTTTCTTTCCATCTCTTTCTCTATTCCCCTATAACTCAAATCCCATTTCTCTCTCTCATCTCACTGACGCTCTCTCTTTCTCTTTTCGCGTCGTCAATATTGGAGCCACACCTCAAATATTTATTTCGTTACATGTGTAATACTGTTTTCTTTGAAGAGGGTTAAAAATTCTCTTTTACTTCATTCTTAGAATTGCATTATAGGTTTCTGATAATTGGTTAAATTATTCTTTGAATTTCTTCTATGATATATGGGTAAGCTTCATCTTTCTTGAAAATTTGATTATGGTTGTATATATCGGTGGTTTGCATAATTCTTGATAAAAATTGATATATTTTTTAATTTGTACTGGAAATCCTGTTAGTTGCAAAAAAACAAAAAAAAAAAAACAAAGAGGGAGAGATTCGACAACGAAAAAAAGTTAGGGAGTGATAACTGATAAAGAGAGTTTGGAGAGATAAAGAAAAGGAGAGTCGGTGAGAAAATAGAGATATGGGGGTGAGATATGAGAGAAAAGAAGGGGCTTTAAGTTGCAAAGGGAACACGGATGGAGCGCAGGCGTGAAAAAAAAAACATTTTGAGTGAGAGAGAGAGAGGTAGTTGCAGGGAAGAGAGGCAGAGATGAAAGAGAGACTCGGTTAGAAGAGAGAGAAAAAGAGGACTTTGAGTTGCAGAGGGGAACAAGAACGATGGAGAGTAGGCTTGAAAAAAAAAATTATAAGTGTCAAAAGTGTTTGAGAGTTGTCATGAGTTAATTGGCCGGGGATATTGACGTGGATGGCTGACCCTGGCATACCCGTGCCAGGGAAGTTTTTCTCGGCTGGCACACATAGGGCACATTTTAGTAATTAACAAGGAAATCTAAAAGGAGGAATTTTTGTTTACTACTGAGTAAAAGAAAAGGGAGGAAGAATAAGATAAGAGAAATAAAGAGAGAAAATATAGGAAAAATATGTAGAAAATCAGTTTTTTATATTAGTTGTTGAGAAATTTTGAAAATAAGACTTTGATAAAAGAGGTGTCATTTAGGTTGCACCGCTTGAGAAAATAAAATTTATGTGGCAATTAGGTTCGAGCTCAACTCGACCATCACTTGATCTCAAGCACAACTCATCCACTCGGACTGGAGAGCTCAGCTTGATCACTTGGACCCAAGCTCAACTCAGTCATTTGGATTTTAGCTGAGCTCGGCATTGAGATATTTTACCTCAGCAACATCAATGAAACAATACTTTTTTTATATCTTACATATCGCTGAATAAAAGTGTTAATAAAAAATATCCTGAAGAAAAAAAAAAGTGTTTTCAAAAGTAAAGTTGTTAACAATTTTAATGCTGAAAGAGAATGAGTGAGTGATGGATGTTCCAAGGAAACAAACGACGAACCCTAGAAGCTAAAAACACTGAAGAAGTGGCTCAAAAAGTCCCTTCCTGTGAGGGTTTTTAGTTTTCCTTCAGTACGGTGGTTCAGCTCTTCTCAACTTGGATCTGTGTATGTGATGTAGGATGAAATATGGGTCAATTAAGGTGTGAAAAATTAATTTAAATAAAGTGGCTCAAAGTTGGAAGGAAATCGTATGAGAGAGGAAAATTCCAATTAAATGTCAATTATGGCGTAGGAAAAGAAGGAAGGTGTATCGTTGAGATTTTCTGATTGATTGAGAAAGTTTGAAGCAATTATGATTCTGTTAAGATTTTTATTTAATTTAATATTTTAAAGAATAAGTTATCTATTAGGATATTATTTTCCTAATATGATTTTATTTTAGCTATAATTTTTATTATTTTCTTGTTAGCTAAGTTTAGGAATATTCTAGAACCTAGGGTTTCCTACGATTTTAGGGTTTTCTTTGTTTTCTATTTAAGCCAACTCATGGCACTGTACTTGTCAGTTATTTATCTTATTTTCAATCAATATATTTGAGGTTTACTAGTGGATTCTAGTTTGTTGGTGGATTCTGACATTGTTACTTGTAGGGTTATCGTTTGATCTCTCTATCCCTTATATTTCGTTGCGTCAGTATGGGTGGCCACTCTCATTATAGAGCAATGAAGGAGTTTATCAACAAGTTTACAACGAACTTCCTCTTAACAGAGGAAGAAAAATGTGGTATTATAGTTAGCGACACTGCTGCTGAACGAAGTTGCTGTACCAACACTATGCCAAATTTCACTTTCAGCAACACTACATAGGCATCGGTAAAACCAGTCAACAGTGGTGCTTTTTTCAATGTATAATGAAAGGTTTGTGGCGTCCTAAGGCCACGATGGAGATTGTAAGCATTCGTGACAAGCGCTTTTTGTTTGCCTTCAAAACCGTTTGGTAAATTTTAATATAAAACTATTCAAACATGTATGTCTATGCTATGACTTTTATTTCTCATAGCATCATGTGACTTTTCTATGCATGCCCACATTAATGTTGATATCCTCATTGTATAGTCATATAAAAGAATATTACATTAACATCAACAAAAGGAAAACAGTAGTACACAAGCTAGATGTTCATTTGAATGAAGACAAGGCCAGTGATAGTTGTATTTTGTACAAGAATTTCTTTCTCTATTCTTGTTTTGAATGATTCCAAAGGTCCACGTTAAAAGAGAAATCACCTCTACCTAGTCCTTCTTCTGAAACATTGGTACACTGTCTTTTCGATTGTGGCATATCATCAACCCAAAAACTTGTGAACCCTTCTTCCTCTAATGCGAGACCATAACATGTAGCTCTTTCAAAAGCATCCTCGTCAACTAAAAAGGTTTCCCACCAATCATTTCCATTCTTTGTTGATGGTGATGTTTGTGACGGCGTACTAAAATTCTCGACTGTTTGAATATGGTCCAAAATTGGTTCTTTACTGCTCAAACAATTTGAACTCTTGATGAAGCTTCGTGGTTGAGGTCTTATTACGATGGTCTTTATTGTTTCTTGGGGTTTATCTTTCACCTTTTTCAGGCGAGAATCCTTCCGCAGTCGGGTGTTCCAATAATTTTTCACATCATTCGCTGTCCTTCCTGGAAGCCTTCCAGCAATCAATGACCACCTTTGACAGATTGCATGAGAAAATAAATCAATACATTGTGCTATGATATACAAAAAGAGAGTAGAAAGATGTGATGCTTTTCCAACAAAGGAGGTTTATGTTTCAGCTGCTATAAAAGGGCTTGTTAGTTTTGTTGGAAAATTCACGTAAACTTTCAGATACTACGCTTTTTATGGGCACATTTTATATGACTAAAAAGTTTATTATATGGATGATTTTTAGCAAGGTAGACCTTTGGAGGATTATCAAAAATATAAACGGTTCTGATCATTGAGCTACATTGTTGAGTAGCCCTAGGATGATAAATATGTGCATTTTTAATAAAATAAGGACATCCTAAAAGAAAAACTCTCCACTTAATAGTTTTAACCGTATGTTTGGATGATGAAGTTTAAGTTATGAAGAAATTCAAAATTGACGAAAATCAATTTTGAAAGTTTCTTGTTTGGTTAACTTAAAAATATAATGAGATAAATTCTGAATTTAATTTATCCTTTTATTGGGTATCAATCTACAAACGAGAGGTGGTAGTTGGTAAATGTGTTAATGGTGGTAATAGTGACCCATCTTTTGTCTTGTTGGTGGTGAGGTAGGTCGAGTATGCTATGCCAAGGTGGTTGCAATAGAGGTGGTGGTGGCAGCAATGGTAGTGAATGTGGTGGTAGCAGTGATGGTGGGGTTGTTGTGGTGATGCCATGGTGAGAGTTATTGTGGCAGAGATGGTGGGTGCAATTGTTGGTGATGGTGATGGCTATGGTTATGGTAACATTGTGGTCACGGTGGTGATGGCGGTGACAATGGTTGGGGTTTTGGTATTTTAGAAGGGATTAGAGTATGTTATTTTAGAAATTTTAACTTTTGTCTAATTTATAAGTTTATTTTCCTCATCTAATCACAGGGTAAGAGCTTATATAGTACAAGTAATTTGTACACCAAGATTTTCCAATTTGCAGATCCAAGTGGTTGTATAATCCTTGCGAGACCAAACTTTGAGCGACGAAACACAATTCATCGCACAAAGTGACTTTGCGCGACGAAAATTAAATTTTGTCGTTCAAAGTCTTACGTGACTAAATTTTGCGCAACGAAACACAAATCGTCGCACAAGTTACTTTGCGCAACGACAAAGCATCGTCGCGAAAAGTAACTTTGCGTGACGAAACACTTAAATTCGGTGCACAAAGTCTTGGGCGACGAAGTGTGGTTCATCTTGTAAAGTCTTTTCAAAATTAAATTAAATAAAAAATTATTTTTAAAAATCTATTAATGACTTTGCGCGACGAAAGACAAAAATTCGGTGCACAAAGTCTTGCGAGACGAAGTGTTGTTCGTCTCGCAAAGTCTTTACAAAAACAAATAAAATAAAAATTATTTGTAAAAATTTTTGGATGATTTTGCGCAACGAAATAATAATCTTCGTCTCGCAAAGTGTTTACAAAAATAAATAAAAAATTATTTTTTAAAATTTTTGGATGACTTTGCGCGATGAAATAATAATATTCGTCTCGCAAAGTCTTTACAAAAATAAATAATAATAATAATAATTTTGTTAGAAAAATATATTATTGTAGTTCGGATTGGGTTTTTGTTAGAAAATATATATTTTAAATTGATGATCGAATTTGTTTATTGTATTCATATAGGGTCAAGGAGTGTAGTTGTAAAAAATCATCAAAATCGAAATTGAAATAACCGTTAAATCGTGATTTTTCGTTTATAACCGTCGAAAAGTTTTGTCCTATTACTTGATCTCTAAATATTTATTTTTTCTGATTTTTGGCATATATGATCTTGAAGTATAAACAAACAAGTTTGAAGGTTGGATCGTTGAAACTAGTTTCCTAGAATGCGTATGCCATCAAAACAATATATTCACTAAAAATTAAGAGTTTATTTATACTTTCATTAAATACAACATAAGATTTTGTGGTATCCACTAGTGTAAATATTTTAAATTGAAGATCAAATTGAGTCATTGTATTCATATAGGGTCAAGGAGTGTAGCTGTAAAAAATCATCAAAATCGGAGTTAAAATAACCGTTAAATCGTGATTTTTGTTTATAAGCATCGAAAAGTTTTGTCCCATTACGTGATCTCTGAATGTTTATTTTGTCTGATTTTTGGGGTATACGATCTCGAAGTATAAACAAACAAATTTGACGGTTGGATTGTTGAAACTAGTTTCATAGAATACATATGCCATCAAAACAATATATTCACTAACAATTAAGAGTTTATTTATATTTTTATTAAATATAACATAAGATTTTGTGGTATCCACTAGTGTAAATATTTTAAATTGACGATCAAATTGGTTCATTGTATTCATATAGGGTCAAGGAGTGTAGCTGTAAAAAATCATCAAAATCAGAGTTGAAATAACCGTTAAATCATGATTTTTCGTTTATAATTGTCGAAAAGTTTTGTTCTATTACTTAATCTCTGAATGTTTATTTTTTCCGATTTTTGGCGTATATGATCTCGAAGTGTAAACAAACAAGTTTGACGGTTGGATCGTTGAAACTAGTTTCCTAGAATGCGTATGCCATCAAAACAATATATTCACTAACAATTAAGAGTTTATTTATACTTTCATTAAATACAACATAAGATTTTGTGGTATCCACTAGTGTAAATATTTTAAATTGAAGATCAAATTGAGTCATTGTATTCATATAGGGTCAAGGAGTGTAGCTGTAAAAAATCATCAAAATCGGAGTTAAAATAACCGTTAAATCGTGATTTTTGTTTGTAACCATCGAAAAGTTTTGTACCATTACGTGATCTGTGAATGTTTATTTTTTCTGATTTTTGGGGTATACGATCTTGAAGTATAAACAAATAAATTTGATGGTTGGATTGTCAATATAATAGTGTTATTTCTATCCTAAATTTTTTTTGAGAACTTTTACACTAAGACCCCATGGGGTAAAAATTCTGAATCCGCCACTAGATGCGGGTACTGGACATGAATTGTAGATACTAACTATGAAATCTTGTATGTTGGGCTCAACTATGCAGCCACAGTAATGAGAACATAGGGAAAAGACGGCAGAGGAGAAGACCGAAGGGGAGGGCTAGCGACAGGTTTTTCTATATTTAAATTCAAGTTTTAATTTTCTTTTTAATTTTGCTTAAAAAATTAATTTAATTTTTAAATATATGAAATCTACATGGCACTATATTATTAGATGTGTGGCCGCACATATATGTCACATCAGCATTTTAACAGAAAATTTGATGGAAACCGACGGCAGAGACCATTTTGATGTGTGGAAGATAACCTTAAGGATCATTAATATCACAAAAAAACATTAAGGACGAAAGACGATAATTTCGCAAACTTCAGAGACAATTTGTTATAAAAAGCCTTCTGTAAATGTTGTAAAATATATGATCACTATGTTTTACGATTCACAGAGGCTAAGATACATCATGCGTGGCTACATGGCCCTCCTAGTGCTTTTTGTGGTTGTGCATGCGTACTGAGATAAACAACAGAATATATATGCATGTGATGAACAGAATAATAAAGCATGTAGTAACAATTTTTTTTTAATAAGAAAGCATATATTGAGCTCAATTAATGAAGGACAAGAACGAGTACAATAATGACGTGGATGTGGAGCTTCACAGTTAGGAAAGAGACACATATTTATTGGTACCTGTTTCCTAAAAGCTTGTGAAGCCTAATTATTAGATCTACTTCATCCTCTTCAAACTCTCCTCTCTTGATATTTGGCTTCAAATAGTTCAACCACCTTAGTCTACAGCTCTTCCTGCACCTGTTCAACCCTGCATCCATGCGTAATGCAAAAAATTCCCGATGCGGGATAAGTCTCTCAGCACCTCTCGACTCACGAGTGATCATTTGAGCTAAACACATAGACAACATAAATAATGAATAATACGGGAGCACTAGTGACTACACTGAGCTTGGCTGGTGAAAGACAAAATTAAAAGCAACCAATTGGCAATAAGTGGAGAAGTTTAAGACCTTGTAAACATCACTAATTTAATTAAGGCTTCACTGCCTATTAAGCTCTAGCCATATATTAACCATCTATATCATATATCTCTCTTTGAGTTACATTTACATTAATACCTGCTTTGAAAGGAACTTGGTGCCACTTTCCTTCTTCATGATTCTCAATGCACTGCCTCAAAAGATCATCTTCCTCTCTAGTCCAAGCTCCTTTTCTCACACCCAAGTTATAGCCCTCCATCTTCTTGTTGGCCAGCGTTGTATGTTAGCAGCTAGTTTATCTTGTGCCTGCTAGTTCCTTCAAAGCCTCCGGAAGCCACCTAGCATTATAAATAAAAGGTCTCTAACGGTATGAAGATCAGATTAAAGCTTACAAGGCCAGTGACGTGCAATGTCTCGTATCCACAGAAACAAAAATTGACAAGTTTAAGAGATTGCTACAATTCTCCATCAGAAATTAGCTACCAGTCACTATTAAAATATGTTTTCATGTAGGGCTTACCAAAAGAAAATGTTATATATATATCTAGCTAGTAAATTAATATGACACCACATTTTGACATACTCTATAAATTACAATCCATCTCGTGATCTAAATCGTTCACTTTTTTAGATCTTCATTAACAAAAGTTCACTCAAACATAAAAACGTCTAATATCTAACAAGGAAATGTTCAAAATAACAATTAAGAGCCATCGATTAAAATAAGAGCCTAAAAATTGAAGGGTTCTGATTTCACACATTCTGGAGTAGACAAAATCCACGTAGCTAGCACTGTATTAACTTACTCACTTGTCAGTGCCCGACAGTTGTTGTATATGAGTATATATGGCTGCAATTTCTAGGTGATCAGGAAAGTGAATTTTTCAGGGCATAAAATTCTCTAATTGTCAAAGCACCTATCCTACGAATATGAATGCAGCATCGTGTATCCTTTTACTACACACACATCTCTTGAATCCTGCGTTAGCGTGTTCGACTGGCTCCTCCCAACACCCTTCCCTCAATGTTTGCTTGTGATGAGAAAAAACCTAAAATTCGGGCAGAAGTACACCTAGCATTATTTGCTCAATTATTGGCCTGTGTACGTACTTGACCAATTTCTTCAAAGCGGGTCTATATATTATCAAGTGAACGAGACTAAAGTGGATTGATAACAATATTTATGATGGTCAGAGAAAGAACAAAGATAATCACAGCCAAGAAAATGAGAGAAACCATCAATTAATTGTCTCCGTTAAATTTACAATGCTAATTAAAGGATAGTATTTGTACTCTCATCAAAGCTTAACAGTCTAATTAGCTGTTTAATTAATAGCCTAACTACTTCTTAAACAAACTAACTAAAGACACGTGGCTTAACTGTCTTCAGATATCACACATAGGCACACGCGCCTAATATCTCTATCCAAAATTCTTTTAATAACTATGCTTAATGCGGTTTCAAAGTAAATGATGTAGAACATATGGCCGAGTTGATCGAGGAACAACTGGACAGGCGCTCACGTTGTCGTGACAGCAAAGCTCAATCTATGAGAGTATGGGCCCCGAGCTTAGAATCGGGCCCATGAACTATTGTTTCAAAGAGAACGGCGTGATAAATGCAACTCAATGCCTCACTATGACATATGAGCTATTTTAGCCAAATTCTATCGTTTACTTTGACTTTTCAGCCTTTAAAGTTTTTAGGATATTTTGGGAAACTTTTATTATTTCCCTTTTTGGTTTCTAATTAGCTTTCTTAGCAAGTCTAGGGATTCTCATTAGCTTTCCAAGCAAGTCTAGGGTTTCTCTTGTATAAAAGGAATGCATTGGAGCATCCTGAATTATTATTCTTATTTTCCAATCAAAGACCTTTGAGTTTTACTCAATGTTCTGGTGGATTCCAGTTTGTTGGTGGATTCCGACATTGTTATTTTAGGATTATCGTTCGATCTCCCTATCCCTTATATCTCGTTGTGTCAGTTGGTATACGAGTAGGTTTTTTCTTGACTCGAAGTGCCTTCAATGGCTCGTCCTGACGGAGAAGATAGGACCCGTGGAGATGAGGAACTAATCACTCATGATGAATTCAATACAGCAATTGAGGGTCCACGTCAAATGATCCTGACCTTGGGAAACCAAGCACGACCAAACGAAGATAAAGGAGAAGACCGGCGTAACGAACGATGTCCCCCACGATGCCCTTGTCAAGACGATAGAGATGCGGAGTTGAAGGAAGAAATTCATGATGATCATGCCTAACCTAATAACCAACGCCAATAAGACTATCACATGAAGACTGAAATTCCATATTTCAATGGGCACTTACAAGTTGAAGATTTCTTGGATTGGCTTGTTGAAGTGGAGAGGTTCTTTGAACTTATGGAAGTTCCCGAGGCGAAGATGGTGAAGCTAACAACTTTTCGTCTCAAAAGAAGTGATGAATATGGTGAGATCAATTACAGAAGAAACGCCAAAGGTAAGGCAAAGCTCATGTGCGGACTTGGCGACGGATGAAGCAATTAATGATGGATAGATTCCTCCTGATAGACTTTGAGCAATATTTGTACCGTCTTTACCACAATTGCATCAAAGGCCATAGGACAGTGGCAGAGTATACTTGCTCCTCGCAGAACTTAATAGCCTAGATGAAACTGATAGTCAACAAGTGGCAAGGTACATGAAGGGGCTTAAACCTTCCATCCAAGATCGAATTGGGTTGCAGACTTTCTAGACTGTGCAAGAGGCCAATAGCATGGCCCTCAAGGAGAAGCTTATGGAGAACAAGAGACGATCAAGTTTTGGCAATTTTCAAAAGAAATCTGTCGATTCATCTGTCCCTGCAAAAGACAAAGGTAAAGAAGTTGCACAGTTTCCTAGGAATAATAATACTAACAAATAGTAGGGCACAAAGGGAGCAGCAGAAGGCAGTAGCCGCAATGGGGATAAGGGTTGTTTTTGTTGAAGAATAAGAGCCCCACATTGGAAACTTGACTAAATAAAATAAAATATATAATGAATGGTTCAACTACTAATATCACCAAGACCTTTTGTGATAAAACCTCACACCTACTGGGCTTTGTAGGTGGTTAAGTTGGGGACAATATCGGTGTTGCTAGTAGTGGACCGCTAGCCTGTCTCTCTGAATTTAACATGGTATCAGAGCAGGTTGATTGACTGGTCCTGAATTGGGCCTCTACCCTTACCCAATATGTGGTGTTCACATGTTGGGCTTGAATGTTTACCTCTACCCTTTACCCAATACGTGGTGATCACGTGTTGGGCTTGAATGATTGACTTCGATGTGGACTTGGCTTCACGTGTGGCCCAATATGTGGTGGTCCCACATGAGGGGGCGTGTTGAAGAATAAGAGTCCCACATTGGAAACTTGACTAAATAAAATACAATTTATAATGAATGGTTCAACTACTAATATCATCGAGGCCTTTTGTGATAAAACCCCACACCTACTTGGCTTTGTAGGTGGTTAAGTTGGGGACAATATCGGTGTTGCTAGTAGTGGGCCGCTGGCCCGTCTCTTTGAATTTAACAGTTTCTAGAGACCGAATCCTTATGCAAAACTTTATGGGGATCACTATTATCGTTGCAGCAAACCGGGCCACAAATCCAACGATTGTCCTAATCGTCGACAAGTGAACTTGGTTGAAGCGAATGAGGATGACAATGAGGATCATGGTGCTGATGAAGAGTATGAAGGAGCTGATTTCACCTATAAGGAAGGCGACGAATTAATTAACCTAGTTTTGCAGTGGTGTTACTCGCAGCAAGACAAGAGGAAAGTAAGCGGCATAAGATCTTTCGATCTCTTTGTACCTTCAACAAGGTGTGCAATGTAATTATCAATGGTGGCAGCTGCGAGAATCTCATATCCAAAAAAGTAGTGAATTATTTAAAGTTGCCAATAGAGAAGCATGAATCACCTTAATCCTTGAGATGGGTGAAGAGAAGGCCTTCAGTTCAGGTGATAGAAGTTGGCAAGGTACCGTTGTCGATTGGTAAGCATTAAAAGTCCAAGGTTCTTTGTGATATTATTGATATGGATACTAGTCACATTTTATTGGGTAGACCTTGGCAGTTTGATATAGATGCCACTCATAAGGGACATGATAACGTGTATGTTTTCAATTGGGGCTCTCATAAAATTGCTATTGCTCCCGTGAACAACTTTGGCAAACCTTAGAAACCAGTTGCGAATTCCAGTTTCCTTACCATAGCTACCAATGAACATGACTGTTTAGAAGCCGTTCAAGATGCAGAAATAATTTATCTTGTGGTGATTAAAGGGTTGTTAGCTGTCGTACATGAGAAAGTTGAAATTCCAAAAGAAGTGCAGAAAATTTTGTAGGGATTCAAGGAGTTAATTGCTGACGACCTACCCAACCAGCTACCTCCCATGAGGGATAAATTGATTTGGTGCCTAGAGCAAGTCTCCCCAATCTGTCACATTCCCGCATGAGTCCTAAGGAGAATGACATTCTACGAGAGAAGATAGAAGAGTTGCTACAAAAAGGGTTTATCCGTGAGAGCATGAGTCCTTGTGTTGTCCCAGTATTGCTGGTGCCGAAGAAAGACAAAACATGGCTTATGTGTGTTGATAGTAGGGCGATCAACAAAATTACTAACAAATACATATTTCCAATACCACGGTTGGACGACATGTTGGATGTGTTGGAGGGTTCTAAGGTGTTTTCGAAGATAGACCTTCGAAGTGGTTACCATCATATTCGCATCAAGACAGGTGATGAGTGGAAAAGTGCGTTCAAAAGGATGGATGGCTTGTATGAGTGGATGGTGATGCCTTTTTGCTTATCAAATGCGCCAAGCACTTTTATGCGCCTTATGAACCAAGTTCTTCATCTTTTTATTGGTTCTTTCGTTTTGGTGTATTTTGTTGATATTTTGATTTACAGTCGAACCAAAGAAGAACATTTAGAGCATTTAAAACTAGTCCTTCGAGTTTTGGAGGAAAACCAACTTTTCATCAACCTGAAAAAGTGTAATTTTTACACTAATAAATTACTCTTTATGGGTTATGTTGTTGGAGATGATGGTATTCAGGTGTATGACGAGAAGGTGCGAGCTATTAGTGATTGACCTACCTCGAGAACAGTAAGTAAGTTGAGAAGCTTTCATGGGTTAGCTACCTTTAATTGAAGGTTTGTTCGTGATTTTAGCACTATTATTGCAACCATCATTGAATGTTTAAAGCAGGGAAAGTTTTAGTGGGGTGATGAGCAAGAGAAGAGTTTCGCCCTCATTAAGCACAAGCTGTGCACCGCCCCGGTCCTAGCCCTTCCCAACTTTGAAAAGATATTCGAGGTCGAATGTTATGCAAGTGAGGTAGGAGTAGGTGCAGTTTTGTCTCAAGAGAAGAAACCAGAGGCCATTTTCCGTAAGAAACTTAGTGAAGCTCGCCAAAAATGGAGTACTTACGAGCATGAATTTTATGCAGTTGTTTGTGCTTTGAAATAGTGGGAGCACTACTTGGTGCAACGTGAATTTGTACTCTATATAGATCACCATGCCCTGAAGTTGCTTAACAGTCAGAAATCTGTGACTAAGATGCAAATAAGATGGAGTACCTTCCTACAGAAATTCCCTTTTGTGATTAAACATAAATCAGGTACACTTAATCGTGTGGCAGATGCTTTGAGCCAAAAAGCAAACATTCTAGTTACCATGGCTCAAGAGGTTGTGGGATTTGAGTTCTTGAAGGAGTTGTATGAAGTCGATGAAGACTCTAAGGAGATTTGGTCCAAGTGTGTTTGCAACCAACCTATTACAGATTTTCACCTCAGTAATGGTTATTTGTTTAAGGGCAACAAACTCTATATTCCTGAGACATCCTTAAGGGAGAAGCTAATTCGAGATTTACATGTTGGCAGGCTGAGTGGACACTTGGGAAGAGACAAAACAATTGCTAGCATGAAGGAGCGATATTCTTGGCCACAATTGAAAAGGACATGGGAAAGATCGTGCAAAAGTGTTACACTTGTCAAGTGTTTAAGGGTCAGTCTCAAAACACTAGTTTTTACATGCCTTTGCCTGTGCCTAATGATATTTTGCAGGACCTTTCCATGGACTTCGTGTTGGGGCTCCCCTATACACAAAGGGGAGTAGATTCTATTTTTGTTGTTGTTGATAGGTTCTCCAAGATGATGCACTTCATCGCGTGCAAGAAGACGAATGATGCTGATAGTATAGCCAAATTATTTTTTAAGGAGGTTGTTCGTTTGCATGGCGTGCCCAAATCCATCACCTCTGATCGTGACACCAAGTTCTTGAGTCACTTATGGGTTACTTTATGGAAGATATTTGAAACCGCCCTTAATCGCAGCAATACCGCACATCCCCAAACTGATGGCCAGATAAAAGTTCCTAGTTGAACTTTGGGTAACATTATCCATAACATTTGTGGAGACAAACCCAAAAAATGGGATAATGCACTGCCTCAAGTGGAGTTTGCTTACAATAGCACTGTTCACAGTGCCACAGGAAAATCACCTTTCACTTTGGTTCTTTGGTTTACACATCGGTTCCTAACTATGTGATTGATTTAGTGAAGCTACCCAAGGCCTATGGTGTAAGTACTGCAGCTGAGCATATGGCAGAAAATGTCTAGGCTATGAAGAATGAGGTCAAGGAGAGGTTGGAGAAAACCAATGTTAAATACAAAGCTGCCGCAAACAAACATAAACAAGTCAAGGTGTTCAATGAAGGCGACTCTGTCATGGTCTATCTGAAGAATGGAGGTTTCCAGTGGGTACTTATCGTAAGTTACAGCCCCTCAAATATGGTCCCTAAAAGATTGTAAAGATGATCAACGATAATGCATATGTTGTGGACTTGTCCCCATCCATGGAGATTTCAAGGACTTTTAATTTTGCTGATCTGTATGCATTACATGAAGATGATTCACTCTATCCTGAAGATAACTCGGGTCCAGTTCTTCTGAAGTGGAAGGGGCTAAATTTCGTACCCCATATCCAAAAACAAGAAGCATAAATGAATGAAGAACACTCAAAGACTAGAGTCCAGGTTCACTAAAAAAAAAAACTAGAGATCATTCTCTTTCCCTTTGTAACCCCAAGTTATGCATACATTATTTCTCCACATGAAGACTAAAGACCAAGCTTGTGGGATACGGACCGTGACATGAACTTGTAGACTACCAATTGTTGCTTCAGCATCTTAAACTCATTCATCATCTGCCTCTACAAAAGAAACAAAATAAAGCAATGTCAAATATGTACTTATATAAATATGTATATACAGAGTAATACAAAAGACAAATTGGTATTAATGTGGTACATCTTTGATATGCTCTATTGGAACCATCACTTTTCTTTTATTGCTATATATGCAGATGCACAAAAGCACAAACAAGCCCAATTTAAAATCTCCTACTTACGATCAAGAAAAAACAAATTTACACTCAAAGCAGACTAATTTTCTTATAAAAATCGAGTTCATTTTTTTTCGTCTCAATTTCATTTGCGACTTATAACTCACATGGTATCCAAAATTTCAGGCAGTGCATGAAAACTCAATCAAGTTAACTCCAGAAAAATGAGAGAACAACAATATAGAATTATGACAGAGGCTGATCAAGGAGTTTCTTAGGGAAATTTCAAGTCAAAGGCAAATAGCTGGAAGAAAAGAAAATGAGGCAATGAAATTGGAAAATTAACTCATGTTAGCTAATCTGAAGAGTGTAGCATACGGAGGATATAAGATATCTTCATATATATGTAAGATGATTTACTATCTTAAACCACTGAAGTGATCTTCTAATCGAATAAATTTTCCTAAGAACTCATGGTTTATCAGAAAGTTTATTCCTATCAGATATAGCAGCCTAATATAAGTGTTCTAGATATATTCACAGGCTTAAGGATTCCTAGTTTGATAAGGATTAAGATTACCTAATCCTATAAGCATTAAGGTTATCTCTAGGAGTTCCTTGATGGGAAAAACTCATAGAGATATGAATATAATTAGGAGGCTCCTTCTAGAGCCGAGACACACAATTAAGCATACAGATATTCACCCCATTAGAATTATTGCTGAAAGAAAGTCTCTGGTTTTCTCAAGTTCAGTTCGATCTTCATCTTGTTCATCATGTCTGAAATAGGTTACTTAGTGTATTTCATGTCATATATACTTAGACATACATGTGGTATCATAGCTTTAGTTATATCGTGTTTTACCTAACCAATTTGAAACAGGAAATCTATGAAAACTTTAAACTAAAAGTTGCAAGTTATATGGACAAGAACATGATAATAGTATAAAGAATTGACTTTATCGTGTTCTTGACAGTTTTTGATCAAGTTTGCAGTTGCCCTGGGATAATTGAGCAAGCTAAAGTGGCTCAATCATTCCGTGATAACTACATTCAAAGTAAATGATCCAAATTGGCATCATAGTTCATAACATATTGAAAGGCTCTCCATCCAAAGATGTGAGCAGTTTGATATAGCTTTGACTATGATGGATCGAAATGGAATATGCACAGTTATAAAATAGCAGAAGCTCTCCTCTATCCAAAGATGTGGACAACTTTTGTTCAAGGAATTATATAACTGTTTGTATTTCAGTGTCAATGGACGTACTTAAACTTTCTATCCAAAGATGTGAGTTAAGTATGTTTAAGTTAAAGTCTTTTGGGGAAATTATTTAAGGTATTAATGTTTAAAACCTGTACAGTCAATCGCATTTCAATCCAGACCCTCACTGGCTCCAACTACAAGAAATGGAGAGAAGACCTTGAAATTGCTCTTGGCTTATTGGACTATGAAATGGGTCTAACTGAGGAAGCCCCAGCCACACTAGCAGCTAATGCATCTGTTGAGACTAGGACCAAGTTTGCAAAATGGACTAAGGATAACAAAATGGCAATCTTAATCACGAGGAGATCAATTTCAGAGGAGGTAAAGGGCAACATCACATAGTCTAAAAATGCAAAGGCATTTATTGAGGCAATAGCAAAGAATTTTCAAGGCTCCAAAAAGGCTGAGATAGGTGCACTAATGAGCAAACTCACAGATTTGAAGTATAATGGAGAAGGATGCATAAGGACTCATATTCTAAACATGGTCAAAATTGGAAACAAACTGAAAGCTCTGCTAGTTATAGTAGATGAAGCCATGATGGTGCACTTTGCTCTTAACTCCCTACCTAGCATTTATAGGCATTTGAAAACTACTTACATTGCTCAAAAGGAAACATGGATAGTGGCTGATCTAATAGGAATATGTGTGCAAGAAGAGCAAAGCATTAGAAATGATAATGCAAAGGAACATGTGAATCTGGTGCAGGATTTTAAAGGCAAGCCAAAGGAAGGATATAAATCCAAATATATAGAAAAGAAGCAGAAGAAGGATGAAACTACCAAAGGGATAGGTCCAGTAGGTCTTAAATGTTTTTTCTGCAAAACGTTTGGTCACATGAAGAGGGATTGTAGAAGGTACATATGTTGGTTGGACAAGCAAAAGGCTAAAGGTAAGAAAAACTCAGTTTCTGTGGTTTATGAATCAAATTCACTTGAAATTTTATCCAATACATGGTAGTTAGATAGTGGTGCAACAGTTCATGTAACAAATTCCTTGCAGGGGTTCAAAACAAAGAGAGTGCCAAACAAGGATGACGTGAAGGTGTTTGTGGGAAATGGAGAAAAAGTTAAAGTAGATTTATTGGTTTAATTAATCTAGAGTTGCAATCTGGTTTTTGTTTGGAATTAGTTGATGTCGTTTATGTTCCTACTACGACAAGGAGCCTTTTATCAGTTAGTAGGCTTGTAATATCAAACTTATAGTTTGAGTTCGATGATTTTGGTTTCTCCATTTCAAGAAATAAAAGAGTTGTTGGTAATGGCATGATTGCTGATGGAATGTTTCATTTGAATTGCAAACTACCAAAACAAGGCACTGAAATGTTAAATGTAATAAGCACAAAACAATTAAGCAATTCATAATCATATACTCTTTGGCACAAGAGACTAGGACATATCTCAAAAGAAAGGATGAATATCCTAAGCAAGCAATCTATGTTGCCACCACTTAACCACCATGAAAGGGATAAAACATGTATTGAATGTGCAAAAGGGAAAATGAAAAACCTCAGAAAGAAAGGAGCTGTAAGGAGTGAAAAATTACTTGAGTTGATACACACTGATATCTGTGGCCCTTTTCCAGTCAACACTCATGATGATACACACTTATAACCTTTACTGATGATTTTTCCAGACATGGTTATGTGTATCTAATAGCAGAAAAATCAAAGGCATTGGACATGTTCAAAATTTACAAAGCAGAGGTTGAGAACCAACTAGATTTGAAAATCAAGGTAGTGAGGTCTGATAGAGGTGGAGAGTTCTATGGAAAATTCACTAAGAAAGGAAGAAATCCAGGACCTTTTGCCATTTTCTTGCAATAAGAAGGTATTGTGGCTCAGTACATGAATCTTGGAACACCACAGCAAAATGGTGTTTCAGAGAGAAGAAACAGAACTTTGATAGAGATGGTGAGAAGCATGATGTGTTGCACAACACTACCAAATTTCTCATGGGGAGAAGCTTTGAAGACAGCAAATTACTTGCTTAATAGAACACCTACTAAAAGTGTCGACAGAACCCCCTATGAAATTTAGTGCAATAGAAAACCATGTTTCAATCACTTGAGAACTTGGGGATGTAGAGCAGAAGCAAAACTTTATAATCCAATGCAAAAGAAGCTTGACTCAAAGACAGTTAGTTGTTATTTTGTGGGATATCCAGACAGGACAAAAGGCTACATATTTTACTGTCCTAATCACAACACCAGATTTGTAGAGACACAAAGGGTTGTTTTCATTGAAGAAGAGAATGAAGAAACAAATACAGCAGATTTTGAGTTTGAAGAAATTCTAGAAAGCAAAGAAACTGCAGAAGCTGGAAGTAAAGAAAAGGGAGTGACTATCTTGACTTTCGACAACTTGAATAAAGAGATCTCACTTGCACATGAAGACATAAACAGTCATCAAAATCTAGAAGTTGAAACACAACAAAATGAAGAAGTTGAAATGCAGTTAAATATGCCAGAACAACCTTAGACCATGGAATTAAGGAGATCCCAAAGAACTAGAAGACCAACTCTACCAAATGACTATTTTGTCTATTTGCAAGAGTCTGAGTTTGACATCAACACCATAGAAGACCCTGCCACTTATAAAAAAAGCTATGGAAAGTGAGAAAAATCAACATTGGCTTGCAACCATGGAGTCTGAACTTGAATTGATGAGCAAGAATGGTGTATGGAGTTTAGTTGAATTACCATCAGGTTCTAAACCTATTGGCTGCAAGTAGGTCTACAAAACCAAGAGGAATGCACAAGGGAAAATAGACATATACAAATCCAGATTAGTGGCAAAATGGTTCACACAACAAGGAGTGGATTATAATGAAACTTTTTTCCATGTGTCAACAAAAGACTCATTCAGAGTCATCATGGCTTTGGTTTCACATTTTGATCTACACTTGCATTAAATGGATGTCAAGACAGCTTTTCTAAATAGAAATCTAGTTGAAGAGATTTACATGAAACAACCAAGTGGTTTCGTCTTAAAAGGGGGAGAGAATTTAGTATGCAAACTGCAGAAATCAATTTATGGTTTAAAACATGCTTCAAGACAGTGGTATCTAAAATTTGATGAGTTGATAAAATCTCAAGGTTTCATAGATAATCCAGTGGATGAATGCATCTACATGAAGTTCAATGGAAAGGACTTTATCATTCTACTCTTATATGTAGATGACATCCTCTTAGCAAGCAGTAATTTGTCCTTGTTACATGATATCAAGAGAATGTTGTCTACTCATTTTGATATGAGTGATTTGGGAGAAGCCAACTTTGTACTGGGAATCGAAATTAATAGAGACAAAAAGTTGATAGGTTTATCTCAGAAAGCCTATATTGAGAAGACACTTAAGAGGTTTAATATGGAAAATTGCATAGGTTGTGATGTTCCATTCTCAAAGGGTGACAAGCTTAGCATTGAACAGTCTCCCAAGATTGAACAAGAAAGGATAGATATGCAGGACAAGCCTTATGCCTCATTGGTAGGAAGCCTCATGTATGCTCAGGTTTGTACTTGACCTGACCTTGCATTTTGTATCAGTGTTCTTGGCAGATTTTAGTCCAATCCAAGCTAGGCACATTGGGTTGCAGGGAAAAAGGTGTTAAGGTACCTACAAAGGACTAAGGAGTAAGAACTGGTTTATTTAAAAGAAGTTAAAAGCGTTTTTGTTATGTTGTAAATGGACTTTGGGTGTGTTTCGATAAGAAGTTCAAAGCCTTTTTGTCATATACCCATTCTTAGCACTAATAATTTGGGCTCCTATATTAGGTATAATAGTGAATCTCCATAAATAAAAAAAGTGTTATCAAAAGAAAAATTGTCAACAATTTTAATGCTGAAAGAGAATGAGTGAGTGATGGATGTTCCAAGGAAACAAACGACGAACCCAAGAAGCTAAAAACACTAAAGAAGTCGCTCAAAAAGTCCCTTCCCGTGAGGGTTTTTAGTTTTCCTTCTGTTCGGTGTTTTAGCTCTCCTCAACTTGGATCTGTGTATGGTTGGCCACTCTCATTATAGAGCAATGAAGGAGTTTATCAACAAGTTTACAGCGAACTTTGTTAAAGGAAAGAATCAAGTCATATTTGATATGCCCAGATTATAGGGTCGTTGATTGATTCCTTGTATACATGTTATTCAATTGTTTTTTTTTCCTTCCTAGAATAAGACTCTATCAGTTTGTATAAAGCTGTAGCTATATTGTATATTCATATATCAATCAACTACAGAGATCAACCATTCTCTTCATTCACCATTTTTACATGGTATCAGAGCACTAATTCTGGTGACTCTAGAAACCCAAACACCTTCCGCTACAACACAACACAACAAGATGGGTGAAGCAAAATCCACAGAGAAACCAATTGATGTTTCGGATCCGCTCATCTTGCATCACTCGGATCATCCAGGAATTGAAGTGGTCTCTAAGCTTCTTGAAAGATACAACTATGGGCAATGGAGCCGATCTATGCGTCTTAATCTTAGCGCAAAGAATAAGATTGGCTTTGTCGATGGGTCTGTCAAAGCCCCAGCATCTACAGATGCGAAACACTCCATTTGGCAATGATGCAACGACATGGTATTGTTGTGGATCTTGAATTCAGTACATCCGGACATTGCTGGCAGTGTGATCTATGCCGAAACAGCGGCCGAAGTTTGGAATGACCTCAAAGAGAGGTTTTCATAAGGTAATGATTCCAGAATTTACCAAATCCAACAAGAAATTGTTGAACATCGACAGGGACAACAATCTGTCTCGGCTTATTACACCAAGATGAAGGCACTTTGGGACGAGTTGTCTTCCTACCATGATACTGTATCATGCACGTGTGGAGGATTGAAGAAAGTTGTTGCACGAGAAGAGAAAATAAGAGTCATGCAGTTTCTTATGGGACTAAATGAGACTTACGCCGCCATCCGAGGACAGATTTTGATGATGCAACCCCTTCCTAACACACGCAAGGTCCATGCCTTGATACTCCAGCAAGAACGATAGGTTGAAGAAGCTGCACTATGTGATAGTAATACCGGTCATCATGCGATGAAGGTTGCTCAACCCAGCCGTTCACCTACAGCCCAAGGGAATCTGACTCCCTTAAAGTGTAGCTATTGTGACCAAAAATGACACAGCGTCAATTGCTGTTATTTTCTCCATGGTTTTCCCGTGGGCCATAAGCTACATGGAAAAAATGTGAAGCTGCCCAACCGAAGGAAATCAACTGCACATAATACGCTAGCAAGCTCTGTGGAGTCAACTCAGACACCGACTACCACTCCTAATGAGAAGCCCCACTGAGGAGTACACTCAACTCATGGCGCTGCTTCACAAAAAGAATGGTAATACACCACCTCTTGCTAACGCCACAGGTATTGTTACCCCTACGTGTTATAACACAGTACATGCATATCACTTCACTCTGTATTGGATAGTAGATAGTGGGGCAACGGATCACATATTCCATTCCGTGCCCTCGAATCACATGACTCCGTCACAAAATGACTTTGTTGAATTACCTGATGGTGGACACGCGGAAATCACATCGATTGGTTCTGTTAAATTGACCAAGGATTTAGTTCTTGATGGTGTTCTACATACCAAAATTTCGAGTCAATCTTTTGTCTGTTAGCAAACTCACTCAAGCATTGGGATGTATAGTGACATTCTTCCCTAATTTTTGTGTTGTGCAGGACGTGGCTATGAAGAGGATGATTGGCCTGGGCAAGCAACATAAAGGGCTCTACTACATCACCCGTCAACAGAACCCACACCTAGTACACCATGTCAACTGCCATTCCAGCCTCTGGCACGAACGTCTTGGACACCCATCTGCTGCCCCTCTCCAAGCTTTATCCAAAAGCATCCAAGAAGTCATTTTTTATTTTTCCAATAATTGTGATGTTTGTCCCTTAGCCAAACAGACTCGTTTACCTTTTTCTTCCAGTTTGATTAAATCCGTAGCTCTTTTTGATTTGATCCACTGTGGCATTTGGGGGCCTCACAAGGTTACTTCACACTCTGGGGGGGGGGGGGGGGGGGTTTATTTTTTAACTTGTAGACGATTATTCTCATTTTACATGGATTCATCTTATGAGCTTTAAATAAGAAACACAGTCATTGTTGAAATCCTTCTTTTCTTGGGTGCAAACCCATAATTATATGTCGCATTAAGTCTTTGTGTGCTGACAATGGGCAAAATTCATATCCATGCGAAATTGTTTTGATGACAATGACGTATTTTTCCAACATTCTTGTCCCTCAACACCTCAACAAAATGGGGTTGTTGAGTGCAAGCATTGTCATCTCTTAAATGTGGGGAGGGCTCTTAGATTCCAGGCTCACTTACTATTGTCTTTTTGGGGAGAAAGTATCCAAACAGCATGTTATCTCATAAACAAATTACCTACACCTCTCCTTTCTCACAAATCCCCATATGCCATGCTTCATTACACACTACTTATACGCACATGCATGTTTTTGGTGGCCTTTGCTATGCAACAAATACTCACCCCATTCACAAATTTGATAAACAAGGTAGGCGTTGCACTTTTGTTGGTTATCCCCTTGGCCAAAAAGGTTATCGCGTCTTTGATCTCGAAACCAAGAAATTTTCCACCTTTAGGGATGTCAAATTTTTTTCCATTCTCGACCCCACTTGTCGATTATGATGATGATATAGCCAATCCGTTCTTAATACTACCTCAAGACCTCTCTCAAAGCCCAAATGACCTTATTCGACCAGCTGACTCTTCATCCTTTTCTCAAGTTGGTAACTCAAATCTCTCCAGCCCATCTCCCATTGTCGGCCCAAATATAAACATTCACGACAGTCCCCAATTCCTAACCCCTCAACGACTCCACCTCATATTCTCCATGTCCATGAACACCAGCAAGACCTCTCCAACCAAACCTCTGCTGTCCCAACCCTTCTTTCTGAGCCTCAACTTCGTCGTTCTGACCGTGTTCCTCAGCCTAATATCAAGCTTCGTGATTATCATTTTTATCACGCCAATTTGCTTGACCCCACTGCCACCTCTACCATGTTGAGCACACGCTATCTGTTGACTCGGTATGTTTCTTACTCCCACTTGTCTGATGCTCATCGTTCTTTTGTGACCAACATATCCCACTTGGCAGAACCAGTTTCTTATGAACAGGCTAGTGCAGATCCAAAATGGGTTGAGGCTATGCAGACTGAACTCGATGCTCTTACTGCCAATAATACTTGGACCATAATGCCATTACCGTTTGGTCACCGAGCCATTGGATGTCGGTGGGTCTTCAAAATCAAGTATAACTCCGATGGTACAGTTGAACGCTACAAGGCACGTCTTGGGGCCAAAGGATTTACCTAACGTGAAGGAATTGATTACAAGGAGACTTTTGCTCCTGTTGCCAAACTTATTACTGTGCCATGCCTCTTGTCTGTTGCTGCCATTCGCAATTGGTCTTTGCATCAACTTGATGTGCAAAATGCCTTTCTTGATGGTGATCTCCAGGAAGAAGTCTACATGCAGCCTCCTCCCGGGTTTCGTCGACAAGGGGAGATAGTTGTATGCTGACTCAACAAGTCTTTGTATGGGCTTAAACAAGCATCTTGCAGTTGGTTCCACAAGTTTTCTCATGCCATTCAAGAAATTGGCTTTCACCAATCCGGGGCTGATTATTCTTTATTCACCAAGGTGTGTGATAATTCTTTTACTGCTATACTCCTTTATGTTGACAATATGATCATCACAAGGAATAATGAAGATGCCATTGTTTGTCTCAAACGGTTCCTCCACACAAAATTTCACATCAAGGATCTTGGACCACTTAAATATTTTCTTGGTGTTGAAGTTGCACGATCCAAAGATGGGATTTCTATTTGTCAACGCAAGTATGCCTTGGACATACTTGTAGAGGCTGGATTACTTGGTGCAAAACCTGCAATGTTTCCTATGGAGCAGCACTTGAAATTGACGCCTACAGATGGTGTTGCTCTCAAGGACCCTATACACTATCACAGATTGGTTGGAAGATTAATCTATTTGACAATCACAAGACCGGAAATTGCATATTCCGACCACATTCTTAGCCAATTCATGCAACAGCCAAGAAAGCCTCACCTAGATGCAGTGCATCACCTTTTTCGATACTTAAAGATAGCTCCGGGTCAGGGGTTGCTCTTTCCCTCACAAGGTAGTCTAATATTACGTGGTTATTATGATGCATATTGGGCAGGATGTCCCACAACGAGAAGGTCCATCTCGGGTTATTGTGTTTTTCTTGGTAATGCTCTTATAGCTTGGAAGACGAAGAAACAAACTACTGTTTCCATATCATCAACTGAAGCTGAGTATCGTTCAATGGCAGCAATCACATGCGAGCTCACTTGGTTGAGATATCTACTACGCAACTTGTGCCTTGCTCATTCTAAACCGGCAACGTTGCACTGCGACAACCAAGCTGCAATACATATTGCAACCAATCCAATTTACCATGAACGTACCAAACATATTGAACTTGATTGCCACACTGTACGAGAAAGAATTCAAAAAGGAGAAATCAAGACAACATGCGTGCAAACTGAAAAACAGATTGCTGACATTTTCACAACTTGTCGTTCCCTTTATAACCAAGCCCCTCTTCCTCTTCCTCTCCCCCCACTTCTTTTCTTTCTTTTATTTATTCGTTCTTTGGTTCCATATCATATATTGTTGGTAAGAATTTGTTTCTGTTTTGGTTGTAAGAAGTTGTTTCCTTTTTATTTATACCATGGATCCTCACTTAGAACTAGGATATTTATACCATTTCAACTCTACTTCTTTTCTTTCCATTATTTTTTTCATTCTTCTCGTCCATCTACTACTATTATCCATACCATTGTTGGCTCACTTAGATCTGGATTTTTTGTGTTTTGAAGGTGATTATCTGCTATGTAGGTCTGGAGTTTTCTTTGTTTGTCTGCTCTTGAAATTAAAAGCTCAAAGCGTGAGCTAAGGTTGAAGGTGTGATTTTTAGTTTAGTTTTTTTTTTCTTCTTTAGCTGTATTGAAATACTGTCTCCTAGAATTTTAATTGATCATATTTTTTTGGGTGTATGTGCAGGTTTGATGGAGGACGCATAACTTTTATTTAGGTTTGATTTTTTCTGATGGGTTGTTCATACAAATTACACAACCCTTTATATTGGTTTTTTTTTTTTGTACACTACGTTTCTTTTTTTGGTAGTGATGGTGGACGGGTATAGGAGGTGGTGTTTGAGAAACATAGGGGGATAAAGTAGGAGGCCGTGGTGGAGAGAGAGAGAGAGAGAGAGAGAGAGAGAGAGAGAGAGAATAGGTGGTTTATATGTTTTTGCAATCAATTTTTTTTTTCACAAATAAATATTTTTGACACGAATGAATAATTGGTGCACATGTATACAAGTGAAATTGAATGCAGCAGTGGATGTGCCAGAACAACCACTTCCGTGCTCAGAAGTATTGAGCAAAGGACACGAAAAAGTAAATTTGTGCTCAATGAACAATTTTTTTTTTTGGACGACGTGCTTAATGAACAATCGAAACTCATATACTAGAAACCAACCAATTTAACGTGGTTGCACCGTGGCTATTAACAAAGAACACGAATAATTGTGCCTTTTACACTAAGGAGTACAAATAATATTGGTGCCCAAAGCCCAATAGTAGTGATATCATATATACTCATATACAACAATTGTCGAGCACTGACAAGTTAGTGAGTTAATACAATGCTAGCCAAATGGATTTTGTCTACTCCACAATGTGTGAAATCAGAACTCTTCAATTTTTAGGCTCTTATTTTAATCAGTGGCTCTTAATTGTTATTTTGAACATTTCCTTGTTAGATATTAGACGTTTTTATTGTTTGAGTGAACTTTTACAAGGATGATCTTTCAATTAATGAAGATCTAAAAAGGTATACGATTTAGATTACGAGACGGATTATAGAGTAGGTCAAAATGTGGTGTCATATTAATTTACTAATTAGTTAGTGCTTCACTGTAACTACATATATATAACTTTCGTTTTGGTAAGCCCTACATGAAAACATATTTTAATAGTTAGACTGGTAGCTAATTTATGATGGAGAATCGTAGCAATCTCTTAAACTTGTCACTTTTTGCTTCTGTGGATACGAGACATTGCACGTCACTGGCCTTGTAAGCTTTAATCTGATCGTCTTCATACCGTCAGAGACCTTTTATTTATATATAATGCTAGGTGGCTTCCGGAGGCTTTGAAATAACTTGCAGGCACAAGATAAACTAGCTGCTAACATACAACGATGGCCAACAAGAAGATGGAGGGCTATAACTTGGGTGTGAGAAAAGGAGCTTGGACTAAAGATGAAGATGATGTTTTGAGGCAGTGCATTGAGAATCATGGTGGAGAAGGAAAGTGGTACCAAGTTCCTTACAAAGCAGGTATTAATGTAAATATAGCTCAAAGAGAGATATATGATATAGATGGTTCATATAATAAGGCTTCACTGCCTATTAAGCTCTAGCTATATATGAACCATCTATATCACATATCTCTCTTTGAGCTATATTTACATTAATACCTGCCTGCTTTGTAAGGAACTTGGTACCACTTTCCTTCTCCATGATTCTCAATGCACTGCCTCAAAACATCATCTTCCTCTCTCTCTCTCTCTCTCTCTCTCTCTCTCTCTCTCTCTCCACCACGGCCTCCTACTTTATCCCCCTATGTTTCTCAAACACCACCTCCTATACCCGTCCACCATCACTACCAAAAAAAGAAACATAGTGTACAAAAAAAAAAACCAATATAAAGGGTTGTGTAATTTTTATGAACAACCCATCAGAAAAAATCAAACCTAAATAAAAGTTATGCGTCCTCCATCAAACCTGCACATACACCCAAAAAAATATGATCAAATTAAAATTCTAGGAGACAGTATTTCAATACAACTAAAGAAGAAAAAAAAAACTAAACTAAAAATCACACCTTCAACTTTAGCTCACGCTTTGAGCTTTTAATTTCAAGAGCAGACAAACAAAAAAAACTCCAGACCTACGTAGCAGATAATCACCTTCAAAACTCAAAAAATCCAGATCTAAATGAGCCAACAATGGTATGGATAATATAGTAGTAGATGGACGAGAAGAATGAAAAAAATAATGGAAAGAAAAGAAGTAGAGTTGAAATGGTATAAGTATCCTAGTTCTAAGTGAGGATCCATGGTATAAATAAAAAGGAAACAACTTCTTACAACCAAAACAGAAACAAATTCTTACCAACAATATATGATATGGAAAAGAACGAATAAATTAAAGAAAGAAAATAAGTGAGGGGGGAGGAAGAGGAAGAGGGGGCTGGTTATAAAGGGAACGACAAGTTGAGAGAGAGAGAGACGTGCAAAACACAAAATAGAAAAAATTAATTAGGTGGAGACCCATTTTAAACGGCCTTTTTGGGCGGTCAATGTTTTAAACTTTGTTTTGAAAAAAAATATTTAAAACGTTACTTTACATGTAAATTTTTATAAATTATTGGGCACAAAATGGTTTTTTGTCTGGTAAGTCACATGGATCCCGAACTTCTGCATTTAGTATCGATGCATTTAAAGGAATCTTAATCATTTAATTAATTTTATGGCTAAAATTCTACCACGTCAGGATAATTATATTAAGACCTTATACACTGGATCAATTGTCCACATATGTATCCTCAATTGTCTTCATCACCTGGAAAACTCAAATTTATTTCCGCTGCCCCACCCCATCCTCTCCTCCCTCGTCACCTAGTTCCCCTCATCATCTTCCATTATCTCCAAACCACACCCCACGCCCCCTAGCATATCTGAACAAAGCAAAAATAGCCAAACTATATGAACAACTAAATTCTTGAGTGGATTAAATGGTATTTGTTTGTGGGTCTCTATTGCGTGAGAAAGCTAGGTTTGAAATTTTCATATTTTCTATATAATCCTCATATGCACGCAAATCTGAATTAACTATTATTTAACCCAACAATGAAGAATTTATTGGAGAAAGTTAAAAGAAAGCTAAAATATTCAATTGTATATTCGGAAGAATTTATCTGAAGCAGCCATTCATGATTAAAACATAATTTCAGTTCGACGACAAAAACATCTTCGGCGAAGATAATCTTTCTTGTAGTGCAATGGGTTTATTCAAATCTTTGGGGCCAAAACAAGTATCAGTTGAGGTGACGAAGACAATGGAGGATACAAATGCGAATAATTGATACAATACATAAGATTTTATATAATTATACGTTGATGTGGTAGAATATTAGCCATAAGATTAATCAAATGGTTACGTTTTCTTTAAATGCGTATAAATGCACCGATGTTAAATGCAGAGGCTTGGGATCTTGTCACATTAGTCTGATAAAGACACAAATTTTTTGTGTCTATCCAAATGATCACTTACTTTTCCTTAAAAGAAAATATCATATAATAAATATATAATTACTGTGCCATGATTTTTTGTGCTCAATATAAAATCGTGTCCTATATGCATGAATTTAGCACCATTATTCATGTTTTATAAGAAAAAAGCACAAATATAATTTATTTGTGTTTAATATTAAAAAAGAAGTCACATTATTTTATTTGTGTCCTTATAGCTGCAATTTCTAGGTGACGTGGAAAGTAAATTTTCCAGGCACATATTCTACGAATCCTGCTTTAGAGTGTTCGACTGGCTCCTCCCAACACGCTTCCCTCAATGTTAGTTTGGAAATAACCCAAAATTCGGGCGACAAAAAATTAGTCAGAAGTACACCTAGCATTATTTGCTCAATTATTGGCCTGCGCAGTACGTGGATTGATAACAATATTTATGGTGGTGATCAGAGAAAGAACAAAGATAATCAAAGCCAAGAAAATGAGAGAAACCATCAATTAATTGCCTCTCATCAAAGCTTAACACTTAACCAGATGCTTAGTTAACAGCCTAACTACTTCTTAAACAAACCAACTAAAGACACGTTGCTTAACTGTCTTCAGATATCACACATAGGCACATGAGCCTAACATCTCTCTCCAAAATTCTTTTAATAAACTAAAAAAGTTTCCACCAACTAAATGCTTATTTTATAAGAGACTTGTAGTTCAATTGGTTAAGAGAATTTATCACTTCATATGAGGTTCTAGGTTCGATCCCCCTCTATTTCAATATCGCTTGTAATACATATTGCAACCAATCTGCTACAACCAAGCTGCAATACATATTGCAACCAATCCAATTTACTATGAACGTACCAAACATATTGAACTTGATTGCCATACTGTACGAGAAAGAATTCAAAAAGGAGAAATCAAGACAACATACGTGCAAACTGGAAAACAGATTGCTGACATTTTCACAAGGCCATTGGGCAAGCTGTTTTCCATTCACATCTCAGCAAGTTGGGTGTTTTGGATATCCACACTCCAACTTGAGGGGGAGTGTTAAAGGAAAGAATCAAGTCATATTTGATATGCCCAGATTATAGGGTCGTTGATTGATTCCTTGTATATATGTTATTCAATTGTTTTATTCCTTTCCTAGAATAAGACTCTCTCAGTTTGTATAAAGTTGTAGCTATATTGTATCTTCATATATCAATCAAATACAGAGATCTTCTCTACCAAACCATTCTCTTCATTCATCATAACTTATATTATTATTTTTATAACTTATATCCACATACATATAGAAAGATGCAATTTCTACATGAGCAGGAAATTAAATTTTCCAGGTCATAAAACTTTTTGATATTCAAAGTAACCTCTAAGAATATAAATTAATTTAATTGGAATTAATGGGAATCTAACGAGATTCATACTTAGTGTAACAATTGGACAATTTCATACTCAAGAAAATCCCCTTTATCAAGATTGATTGCCTATGATTTTTTGTATGTTTTTTTGAATACAAACGATAGTCTAAATTATAAGGGGGAGGGGATTTCACATATTCACATTACCAAGGTGTCATGGGAGTTCGAACATGAGACCACTGATTGCCTAATGTTGTTATGCATACTAATAAACCGCAAAAGTATAGTTTGGAGACCTAAACATACATGTGACTTTTATATCACTATGCTTTATTTCTCATAGCATCTGTCTCATGTGACTTTTCTATGCATGCCCACATTAATGTTGATATCCTCAATGTATAGTCATATAAAAGAATATTAAATTAACATCAACAAAAGGAAAACAGTAGTACTCAAGCTAGATGTTTTCAGCAACAAAAAGAAGTACACAAGCTAGATGATATATACAATGCAAAGTCGCCATCAAACATTACACACCAAAAATAAAAAGGAAAAGGAAAAAGCTATGCCCAACATTACGAAGACTTGGACCCAAGACATTTATTTGAATGAAAACAAAGCCAATGAGTTGTATTTTATACAAGAATACTACTAGGAAGGCTTTCGACTTAAGAACTTCTTTCTCTATTCTTTTTTTGAATGATTCCAAAGGTCCACATTAAAAGAGAAATCACCTCTACCTAGTCCTTCTGAACATTGGTACACTGTCTTTTCGATTGTGGCATATCATCAACCCAAAAACTTGTGAACCCTTCTTCCTCTAACGCGAGACCATAACATGTAGCTCTTTCAAAAGCATCCTCGTCACCTAAAAAGGTTTCCCACCAATCATTTCCATTCTTTGTTGATGGTGATGTTTGTGATGGCGTACTACAATTCTCGACTGTTTGAATATGGTCCAAAATTGGTTCTTTACTGCTCAAACAATTTGAACTCTTGATGAATCTTCGGGGTTGAGGTCTTATTACGATGGTCTTTATTGTTTCTTGGGGTTTATCTTTCACCTTTTTCAGGCGAGAATCCGTCCGCAGTCGAGTGTTCCAATAATTTTTCACATCATTCCCTGTCCTTCCTGGAAGCCTTCCAGCAATCAATGACCACCTTCGACAGATAGCATGAGAAAATAAATCAATACATTTTTGCTATGACACACCAAAAAAAAGGTAGAAAGATGTGATGTTTTTCCAACAAATGAGGTTTATGTTTCAGCTGCTATGAAAGGGATTGTTAGTTTTGTTGGAAGATTCACGTAAACTTTCAGATACTACGCTTTTATAAGTTTATTTTCTTCATCTAACCACAGGTTAAGAGCTTATATGGTAGAAGGAATTTGCAGATCCAAGTTGTTGTAATTGAATAACCACAGTAGATGTATATCTTCCATAGGAAGCATTGTTGAGTTTACCCCATGTTCTTTCAGATACAAATTTAAACCTTTCTGTAAATGTTCAAACATATATATATATGATCACTATGTTTTACGATTCACAGAGACTAAGATGCATCATGCATGGCTACATGGCCCTTCTAGTGCTTTTTGTGGTTGTGCATGCGTACTGAGATAAACAACAGAAGATATAATATAGAAAACAAAGCACGGGATGCATGTCGGCGATTGTGTATTTTAATTTTTTTTTTTTTTTTTGAATGGCATGTGATGAAAGAACGATGTGGGATAAGGAAAGAGACACTTATTTATTGGTACCTGTTTCCTAAAAGCTTGTGAAGCCTAATTATTAGGTCTACTTCATCCTCTGCAAACTCTCCTATCTTGATATTTGGCTTCAAATAGTTCAACCACCTTAGTCTACAGCTCTTCCTGCACCTGTTCAACCCTGCATCCATGCATAATGCAAAAAATTTCCGATGTGGGATAAGTCTATTAGCACCCCTCGACTCACGACTAATATCATTTGATCTAAACACAGAGACAACATAAATAGTGAATAATATAGGAGCACTAGTGACTATTGGGCCTAGCTGGTGAAAGACAAAATTAAAAGCAACCAATTGGCAATAAGTGGAGAAGTTTAAGACCTTGTACACATCACTAATTTAATTAAGGCTTCACTGCCTATTAAGCTCTAGCTATATATGAACCATCTATATCATATATCTCTCTTTGAGCTATATTTACATTAATACCTGCTTTGTAAGGAACTTGGTGCCAGTTTCCTTCTCCATGATTCTCAATGCACTGCCTCAAAAGATCATCTTCCTCTTTAGTCCAAGCTCCTTTTCTCACACCCAAGTTATAGCCCTCCATCTTGTTGGCCATCGTTGTATGTTAGCAGCTAGTTTATCTTGTGCCTGCTAGTTATTTCAAAGCCTCCGGAAGCCACCTAGCATTATAAATAAAAGGTCTCTGACGGTATGAAGACATTCAGATTAAAGCTTACAAGGCCAGTAACGTGCAATGTCTCGTATCCATAGAAGCAAAAAGTGACAAGTTTAAGAGATTGCTACGATTCTCCATCATAAATTAGCTACCAGTCTAACTATTAAAATATGTTTTCATGTAGGGCTTACCAAAACGAAAGTTATATATATATATGTAGTTACAGTGAAGCACTAACTAATTAGTAAATTAATATGACACCACATTTTGACCTACTCTATAATCCATCTCGTAATCTAAATCGTATACTTTTTTAGATCTTCATTAATTGAAAGATCATCCTTGTAAAAGTTCACTCAAACAAAAAAAACGTCTAATATCTAACAAGGAAATCTTCAAAATAACAATTAAGAGCCACTGATTAAAATAAGAGCCTAAAAATTGAAGGGTTCTGATTTCACACATTTTGGAGTAGACAAAATCCATGTGGCTAGCACTGTATTAACTCACTAACTTGTCAGTGCTCGACAATTGTTGTACATGAGTATATATGATATCACTACTATTGGGCTTTGGGCACCAATAGTAGTAGATGGACGAGAAGAATGAAAAAAATAATGGAAAGAAAAGAAGTAGAGTTGAAATGGTATAAATATCCTAGTTCTAAGTGAGGATCCATGGTATAAATAAAAAGGAAACAACTTCTTACAACCAAAACAGAAACAAATTCTTACCAACAATATATGATATGGAACCAAAGAACGAATAAATAAAAGAAAGAAAAGAAGTGGGGGTAGAGGAAGAGGAAGAGGGGGCTGGTTATAAGGGGAACGACAAGTTGAGAGAGAGAGACGTGCAAAACACAAAATAGAAAAAATTAATTAGGTGGCGACCGATTTTAAACTGCCTTTTTGGGCGGTCAATGTTTTAAACTTTGTTTTGAAAAAAAATATTTAAAAAGTTACTTTAATTAAGTCACATCGGATCCCAAACTTCTGCATTTAGTATCAATGCATTTATGCGCATTTAAAGGAATCTTAATCATTTAATTAATTTTATGGCTAAAATTCTACCACGTCAGGATAATTATATTAAAACCTTATACACTGGATCAATTGTCCACATATATGTCCTGAATTGTCTTCATCACCCGGAAAACTCAAATTTATTTCCGCTGCCCCACCCCACCCCACCCTCTCCTCCCTCGTCACCTAGTTCCGCTCATCATCTTCCATTATCTCCAAACCACACCCCACGCCCCCTAGCATATCTGAACAAAGCAAAAATAGCCAAACTATATGAACAACTAAATTCTTGAGTGGATTAAATGGTATTTGTTTGTGGGTCTCTATTGCGTGAGAAAGCTAGGTTTGAAATTTTCATATTTTCTATATAATCCTCATATGCACGCAAAACTGAATTAACTATTATTTAACCCAACAATGAAGAATTTATTGGAGAAAGTTAAAAGAAAGCTAAAATATTCAATTGTATATTGGGAAGAATTTATCTGAAGCAGCCATTCATGATTAAAGCATAATTTTAGTTCGACGCCAAAAACATCTTCGGCGAAGATAATCTTTCTTGTAGTACAATGGGTTTATTCAAATCTTTTGGGCCAAAACAAGTATCAGTTGAGGTGATGAAGACAATGGAGGATACAAATGCGAATAATTGATACAATACATAAGATTTTATATAATTATGTTGATGTGGTAGAATATTAGTCATAAGATTAATCAAATGGTTATGATTTCTTTAAATGCGTATAAATGCACCGGTATTAAATGTAGAGGCTCGGGATCTTGTCACATCATTCAAATAAAGACACAAATTTTTTGTGTCTATCCAAATAATCACTTACTTTTCCTTAAAATAAAATGTCATAAAATAAATATATAATTACTGTGCCATGATTTTTTGTGCTCAATATAAAATCGTGTCCTATATGCATGAATTTAGCACCATTATTCATGTTTTATAAGAAAAAAGCACAAATATAATTTATTTGTGTCTAATATTAAAAAAGAAGTCACATTATTTTATTTGTGTCCTTATAGCTGCAATTTCTAGATGACCTGGAAAGTGAATTTTCCGGGGCATCAAATTCTCTAACCCTCCATTTGGATGAATGAATTGAAAATTACATAAAATTCTAAAATGACGGAATTTAGATTTCCATCATTTCAATTTCTGGCAATTGAAAATTTCAGTGTTTGGATTTATGTAAGTTGAATTTTGTAAACAACAGAATTTTGTAACTGGCACTATGAAAATTGTGAAATAACGCATATTTTGGTGGAAATTAAACTCGGGAATTTGATGCCCCAATTTGCACGATTTTATCCGCGTATCATTTAATAAATTCTGTGCTTAAGTTGCCAAACAAGAGAATTTTTAATTTCTCCTCTTAAATTCCTGACTTTTAGTTAAATTCCGAGTTATTTTCTCTTATCCAAACAGACCATAATTGTCAAGGCACATATTCTACGAATCCTGCTTTAGAGTGTTCGACTGGCTCCTCCCAACACGCTTCCCTCAATGTTAGTTTGGAAATAACCCAAAATTGGGGCGACAAAAAATTAGTCAGAAGTACACCTAGCATTATTTGCTCAATTATTGGCCTGCGTACGTGGATTGATAACAATATTTATGGTGGTGATCAGAGAAAGAACAAAGATAATCAAAGCCAAGAAAATGAGAGAAACCATCAATTAATTGTCTCTCATCAAAGCTTAACACTTAACCAGATGCTTAGTTAAGAGAAATTATAGAATGATACTGTAACACCACGTCAGCTGGTGATACTCCCACTCAAAATCTGCCACGTGTACTTTTTAAAGCAAAATTAAAATATATTTTACTGCTGGACTTTGGCTACCAACTTTACCCTTCAACTTCAATCACCCAAACCCCTCCCCACAGTCTTCCCGGTCCACCGTCTTCTTCCCTGAGATTTGCCTCCCATCTGCGACACCACACATCTTCCATTCACGATTTGATTTTTTTTAAAGATTTATGGTGTCATGTTTAATGGGTTTGCACATATTTTTAAGATTTTTGGCTTTTTATTAATGGGTTTAACTCTTCACCGAAAATGAGAGGGAGAGAAAGAGGGGGTGGGAATATTGGAGGGGGAGGGAAGGCCGGGGTGGGTGGCTGAGAGGGTGAAGGGACAGCCTAACTACTTCTTAAACAAACTAACTAAAGACACGTGGCTTAACTGTCTTCAGATATCACACATAGGCACATGAGCCTAACATCTCTCTCCAAAATTCTTTTAATAAACTAAAAAGGTTTCCACCAACTAAATGCTTATTTTATAAGAAACTTGTAGTTCAATTGGTTAAGAGAATTTATCACTTCACCTGAGGTTCTAGGTTCGATCCCCCTCTATTTCAATATCGCTTGTATAAATTATTTATTTAAATTAATGTGTATTTTTAAAATAATCATGTCATGTAATATGTAATATTATTAGACTGTCAATTATTATCGTATATTCAAATGAACATCAATTTGATCAATGGTACACATAGGGCACATTTTAGTAATTAACAAGGAAATCTAAAAGGAGGAATTTTTGTTTACTACTGAGTAAAAGAAAAGGGAGGAAGAATAAGATAAGAGAAATGAAGAGAGAAAAGATAGGAAAAATATGTAGAAAATCAGTTTTTTTATACTAGTTGTTGAGAAATTTTGAAAATAAAAGACTTCGAGAAATGAGGTGTCATTTAGGTTGCACCTCTTGGGAAAATAAAATTTATGTGGCAATGAGAGGTTCGAGTTCAACTCGGCCACTTGATCTCGAGCACAATTCATCCACTCAGACTTGAGAGCTCAGCTCGACCACTTGTACCCAGGCTCGACTCAGTTATATGGATTTTAGCTGAACTCGGCATAGAGGTATTTTAACTCAGCAACATCAATGAAACAATACTATTTTTGTATCTTACATATAGTTGAATAAACGTGTTAATAACAAATATCCTGAAAAAGAAAAAAGTGTTATCAAAAGTAAAATTGTTGACAATCTTAATGCTGAAAGAGAATGAGTGAGTAATGGATGTTCCAAAGAAACAAATGATTAACCCGAGAAGATAAAAACACTGAAGAAGAAAAGAACCGGTAGTAATGTGTCCACTTGAAGGTTCTGTTTTAAATTTATAATACTCGCAAGCGCACGAATTGATTGTACAATAGGTGTGTGTAAGTGTAAGGTCGTTCCCACAGGGAGTGTGTGAAAAAAAATGGAAAACTAATCCAACCTAAGTTAATTCAATTGCTAACCTAGTTGATTGAAAGTTGATTTGTTGGTTGAAAAGAAAATTAAATAAAGCATAAATATTGAAAATGCAAATAAACTAGAGTAAGATTTTAATGAATTAGAAAAATAACTAAGGTGTTAGATTCCACACCATTATTCCATAAAACTCTAATTAATTATCTAACAATTCCCATGGAGTAGCAATCTAGAAATCAATCTATTGCTTTCTCAAGATATATCAATCAAGCATGCATTTTAATGAATTTTATGTAAATTTTGCTTCCCTTCGAATGTACAAATTCTAAGCATCACATGTAAACAAAATTATTTAACTACAAATGATCAAAGTTTTCCTAAACATCCTATGTGAAAAAGATTGTTTGAATCACAAGATATCAAAGAAGTTTGTATGCTAAGAATATAAAACCAAGGATGCATTAATACATTAACTTAAATTTTTAACTATTACAAATACATATGATATGATAGAAGTGGTGAAAAGAAAATTAACATATTAATTATGTGAAGTGAAAAATTATAAACATTGAAGAACAAAGTAGTAGGAAATTGAAAGATAAAACTAGAAAGACCTCTCCTTCTCTCTATCCTTGCTCTCTTTGCCGTAAGGCGTGGTCTTTCTACATTGTTGGTCTCTCTATTTATAGGAATTGAGGTACTGTAAGCATTGAATTTTAGTAGCTGTAAAGAAATGGACATCATGAGCTGCAATCCAAAGCTCAACCACGCAAGCACAAGTCAGGCAATATTCTCTTCTTTTCTTCTCCACGCAGGCTTTGACTTTTTCACTCTTTTGCTTCTTTCCATTATTCAATTTGAATTAAGTGAATTTATCTCATGTGCGTCACCTCCAAGATGTTGGTTATACTTTCCTCTTTTGGGAGGTTGCCCATGTGCAAGTCTTGCAGCTGCCATGTGCTCTCCAAGGTGCCATTAATTCACACAATGTCCAATTCCTTCATTTTCTTTGGCGGCTGCGAAGACACAGCATGGAAAACATATTAATTTGTTTGCATCTTTGACAATTTTCTCTTTGTAATTCAATTTTTAGTAAACTTTTTATTCACTTCACAATTTGTGAAAAATAACTAATTAGTTAAAATAAAATAAGAGTTCTTATGAGAGCTAAGGGGGTTCAAAATTGTAACAAAAGTTGTTCTTACATACTAGTGAATTTCTCTTGTGGATCACCAAGAGGATATATGCACAAGGCCGAACCTCTATAAATCTTTATGTTCTTGTGTGTTTGCTTTACTCTCTTCGTGATGTGTGTGCTTTATTCTCAAAGGGGTTTGCTTTACAAGTAGTATCAGAGCGGCGGTTGCGGCGGGTATTAGATTATGCCCAAGTGCTCTTATGGATTTAAGAGTGGCGGTGTGTTGACGATGGCAGGCGACAAGAAGGCGGTGTGAGAAAGCTCCCAAAAAAATAAACTACAAGTGGCTAGCATGAAGCTCGAGGTGAAGACATTCACAAAAAAGGAGAACTTCACGCTATTGCAAAGGAGAATGAATCATGCCATAGCACAGCAAGGTCCAACCATTATCTTGGTAGGCGAGGCAAAAAGGCCGGAAACCATGACAATGGAGGAGAGGGACGTGCCCGACAAGTTGGCTAGGGGGTCCATCAAGGTGATGGATGACATCGTAAAGCAAACACGAGAAAAGCTTAAACGGATGTTTGTGGCGAGATCGCTATCAAACAAACACTTCATGAAGGAAGAGCTCCTAAGTCTTCAGATGGAGGAGGGTGGAAATCTCATGGAGCATCTTAGCACTTTTAATAGGTGTATTGTGGACTTGCAGAAGGTGGATGTGGTTTATAGCACAGAGGATGAGGCGATGATGTTGTTGGCATCTTTACCTCCGTCCTATTAACATTTTTGAACGATACTGATGATCGACACAAGTACTCTCAATTTGGAGGAGGTGGTACAAGACTTAACGCATCACAGGTTGGCTCAATGGCAAGAAAGGCAATGGAAGGAATCCTCAATTCAAGGTCTACGGACCATTGGAAGTGAAATTGTTTGGTATGGAAGGAGAAGCAAACCAATGTTAAGAATGCCGAAAGTTCAAGCGCATCCAATGAGGAACTTTTGACAGTTACGAATGAGGGGCGTAAAGGGAAAGTCGTGGAAAATTTTTAGGGTAAAATTTCTACTTCAGTTTGGATTTTAGATTCCAGATGCTCTTATCTTGTGTGTTCAAATAGAAGTGCATTTGATACCTATGAAGAAAAGAAGGGTAGCAAGATTTGGTTGGGAGACAAAATAATTTGTGATGTTTTAGGCATGGGAACAATGAAGATCAAGATACAAGATGGTGGTGTTAGGAGCCTTAGTGAGGTAAGAAATGTCCCGACACTGTCACGCCCCGAACCCAAGGGTCAGTGGAAATCCCGCGCTCGGTGCATGAGAAAATAGAAAGAAAAATAAAATAAAAAGAAATACAAAGAAAGCCGAAACATGGGTTTAAAATAAACTTTTCTTATACAAATAGTTCCAAAATCTTACAACTTTACAATAAATAAATAAAACTCTATCACTCTCATCTAATTCAGCCTCAACTGATTTAGTCCTTGTCTTGCCCATTAATTCATCTGAAAAATTAAACATGGTGAAGGATGAGCAACCACCAGTCAAGCAATGCCGTTTTACACACTCTAGAAAATATCATGAAAAAATACACCAATCTAGATCATATCATATTATCCCTTCATATCTTGGTTATCCTTCATAGCATGTAACCAACCACGTGACCCCTATTGGCCTCATTGCCCTATGTCCCGTGTGGTACATCTATCCATCGAATACTCCAACATTGAAGTTCTCATGTTCCATGAATAATACATACTTCACAAATATTCCAATCAATATATATATATATAGTGTGAAAGATTGCACCAAATTAGACATGCTTGACTTGAAATAGAGACATATTTGTAAATAGAACAAATCCACGATAATTCATGGTTTTCATATTTTATCACAAAATAAGAACTTTTAGAACACATTACATAAACCACTCACCTCGCTAATAAGAACCTTTTAAATAAATTGGCAAGACAACTCATCTACCTATCTTCATATACTACCACTCAAACCAAGCTCCAAGAGTTTCATCACCACTCTCTCTCCTTCTTTCTCTCTTACTTTTTCTCTCATTTCTCACGCAAACTATGCATGCCTTTCTCTAGACGTAGTAAACCATTTGTAAACGTAGACTCCTATTTATAGTAGTAGAACTAGGCAACAAGAAATCCCTCATTGATTAATATTTTTGGCGGCAACAATATAGGATAACAATAACTTGATGTTATCAAACCTATATGCTCACACTAATCCTACCACAGTTCCCAAGGTTGTCTAATCCCTATACTCTGATACCATTCTGTCACGCCCCAAACTTGGGGGTCGGTGGAAATCCCATGCCCGGTGGGTGAGAAAATAGAAAGTAAAATAAAATAAAAAGAAATACAAAGAACGCTGAAACATGGGTTTAAAATAAACTCCTCTTATACAAATAGTTCCAAAATCTTACAACTTTACAATAAATAAATAAAGCTCTATCATTCTCATCTAATTCAGCCTCAACTATTTAGTCCTTGTCTTGCCCATTAATTCATCTGAAAAATTAAACAAGGTGAGGGATGAGCAACCACCGCTCAATGAGTAGATTATGTAATATGCCAGTCAAGCAATGTCATTTTACACACTCTAGAAAATATCATGAAAAGATATACCAGTCCAGATCATATCACATCATCCCTTCATATCTCGGTTATCCTTCATAGCAGTTAACCAACCATGTGACCCCTATTGGCCTCACTGCCCTATGTCCCCGTGTGGTACATCTATCCATCGGATACTCCAACATCGAAGTTCTCATGTTCCATGAATAATACATACTTCACAAATATTCCAATCAATATATATATATAGTGTGAAAGATTGCACCAAATTAGACATGTTTGACTTGAAATAGAGACATATTTGTAAATAGAACAAATCCACGATAATTCATGGTTTTCATATTTTATCAAAAAATAAGAACTTTTAGAACACATTACATAAACCACCCACCTTGCTAATAAGAACCTTTTAAATAAATTGGCAAGACAACCCATCTACCTATCTTCATATACTACCACTCAAACCAAGCTCCAAGAGTTTCATCACCACTCTCTCTCCTTATTTCTCTCTTACTTTTTCTCTCATTTCTCATGCAAATTATGCACGCCTTTCTCTAGATGTTGTAAACCATTTGTAAACGTAGACTCCTATTTATAGTATTAGAAGTAGGCAACAAGAAATCCCTCATTGGTTAATATTCTTGGTGGCAACAATATAGGATAACAATAACTTGATGTTATCTTCAATCTTTGCATGTCCCGCCACCTAGCAAGAATGGTGGCACCATCTCTAGCTACAATACTCTTGATCCAACACCTCATGCTAATGAGTCCGCCGCAAGCTTCTTAACAAATATATCTTTTAAGCCTTAACTCCTAAGTTTTCAATAAAATATAATATAATTTATGATAAGATAGGTTTGTTCAAATCTATCACTCACTTAAATATCTACCAAAATATACTAAGATTGACCTCAATGTGCACACTGCCATGCAAATAATATGGGTTCTTATATATATACAGTCCCCTTCTATTGAGGGATCCCTCAAATAATTTTATTTGAGGGACGCCCTTTAGGGTACCCTACAATTTTTTTCTCAATAATCCAAACCATCTATTTTTTAGGTCTTCATTCATAGATCATCCTTACAAAAAATCAGACAAATTGGAAACCGTTTCGATATCCAATTTTGTCCTTCAAAATCAACGAACAACGGTGCATCAAGAAAGTACTCAAATTTCAATAACACAATTGAGTGGTCAAATGATATCGGATTCAAGTGATTTTTTCTAGAGATGATCTTTGAATGAGTATCTACAAAATAGACGGTTTGGATTAGTGAAATACAATCCAGAGTGGGGACTACAAGGGGTGTCCCTCAAATAAGCTTATTTGAGGGATCCCTCAATGGAAGCTCTCTGTATATATATATATATATATTAAATGGCAAAATAGTAAATCTTCAAACTATATAATTTTATAAACACGGGGTTTCACAGACACTAAGAAGGAATGTTATTTCTCATGGTTCTTTAGACATAGAATGATATTCGTACAAGGCCAAAGAAGAGAAACTCTAAGTCATAGAAGGTTCGGTTGTGGTTATGAGGGAGAAGATTCAACCTAGCAAAGTTTATCAACTTTTGAGGGTCACAATTCTAAGTGGAGCATAAAATTCTACTACGAAGGCGCTTTGTACCAAGGAAAAGCTGGCAAGCAATCTCATTGCTAAAGAGCTAGCGCAACAGAATGAAGCTACAGATTTGCTCAAGTCTAGTTGGGTAATGGAGGTTAGTCAAGGTTGTACGATTAACAATGTATCATCAAGAGTGCTTGATTTCAAAGGTGTAGAAGTGGTGGTGTCGGAGGACAAGGTCTACAAGAGTGAAGTCAAGACAAGGGATGATGGGGAGAGTGTTGTTGGGTCGTCGGCCACAAAAGAGATACTTCTTACCAAGGTGGTTATGGAATGGACTCCAAAATGGGTGGAGCTTGACACAAGTGTTGAAGAAGATGGGGATCAACAATAAACTCATAAAGGAGTTCTACTTGATGTGGAGCCTTCATCACAAGCAAGGTCTGGGCCCAAGGAATCCATCAAACCATCCCAAGGGTTTGGATGGAAGGAGTTTGGCATGAGGGATATCTATTATATACAAGAGGTCCGGGTTGCCCAAGTTTAGCTTGGGGAAAGCACCTCCTCACTTGAGGTGCGTTGAGGCAAGAGGTTTCTTGCTATAGTGAAGCTTTTGGGAATTGTTGGCGTTCGGGAATCTCACGGCTTGGTGGTCCGAGCCGAGTGGATCTGCTTCAACACAGGTCGTCCTTCTTGGCGTTTCGTGTGGTTTGTGCGCGGGCGTGCCAGCACGGTCTACCGTGCGTTTGAGAGTGATGTGTTTGGATAGATGGTTAAGTGGTGCACCTGTTTGAGTTTGACTCCTAATCAAACGATTGTGGCCGAGAGAGGAACTGATCTCGGCCGTTAGGTTCATGGCTTGAGCTACAAGGCCGTTGATGGTGGTGCTGATGGTGGTCATAGGTGGTGCTCCGGCGCGTCGCTGGATGGCGACGGTCGTATGATATATGGGGTGAATGGAAGAGTAACAAAGATGGTGCTCCGGCGCCTTGAAAATCAAGGACCGTATGATATATTGATGAATGTATTTTCCTACAAACTGCCACTACTCCTAAGAAAGCAAGTAAAGGTATTGAAAGTGCATTACAAGGAAGTAAATGATAGGAAAATATAATCTGCTTCGTGGGAGGCTTGTGTTTGGTGTTGAACCCTTTGAATGTAGTCGGAGCTTGGTATTTATAGGAAGAGCTCTGGAGGGATAATCGAGGTTGAAAATCTGCATTATGGGCCTGATCAGAGCAAGTGGGTAGTCAAATCGGCATTTGAGAGCGTGAAGTATGGTGGTGTGACCCCATAAATCCTAGTCGCCGCCTTGATCGTGGGTTCTGCATCTTTGGCCGTGGGGACGCATTTAATGCTCTGGACTGATGGTTGGTGACTTAACCAAGTCATAAGACTTTTATGCCTAATTATACTGATTTTACTCACCATACCCTGACTTCAATCACTTCCCTTTTTCTCTCGTGTATTAAATGCCTTTTTGCGGCTAGTGGGTTTGCTGCAACAGTTAGAGGCGTTACTTCATTAAATGCGTGGGACCCCGATGCCACGTGGCAATGCCAAATGGCCTTCTATTTCGACCGTCTATTTGGGGCATAATTGCTCCATTCGGCCTCGGCCTGAAATGCCGAGGCCGTGGGAGTTTCGCCTTCACACCTCATTTTGGTTGCATGAAAGAAAACGAACGACTCCCTGCCATTTTTGTCTTTCCTGGGTAGGTGCAAAGGCTGAGAGGAAGTCCCTCGGCCGGCTTTTGCGGCCGAGATTTATTAGGCACAAACAGGAATTACTATAACGGTTTTCAAGAGGTTGAAGAGGTTCTAGGGGTCAAAAAAATGTTCACGGGTGATTGATGGTTCGCTAAGGTAAAGATTGTTGAAGTTAGCTCACCATTGGACACAAAAGGAGGAAGAGGAAACTAGGCATTGCAAGAAAGGAGCAGTGAGAGGAGATGACGAAGTCGCGATGAAGCTACAGTAGTCGGCAACCGGTCAGTTTTTGCTGAGAGCACAAGTTGACATTCTGCATGCAGGTGACCAGTTGACTCATGAACATTGTCGCACGTGTGATCGACGTTACGGCGTGTTTTGACGAGGTTTTCTATTATTTTGAGGTTTTTTAGCCTAATGTAATAGGATTTTAGTTTCCTATTCCCAGTTAACTTGTAGCTAAAGGTCTATGCATTATAAATAGAACTTTTAGGGCTAGGTTAATTTTAAGAGAGAGAGACATAAGAGAATTCAAGAAGGAATTATGTGGTGTTTACAAGGGCATCAAGGATTTGAGCAAGGGTGAGAGAAAATAGAGCTAGGGTTCTTCTGAGAGCTAAGGGGGTTCAAGATTGTCACCAAAGTTGTTCTTACATACTAGTGAATTTCTCGGGTGGATCACCAAGAGGACGTAGGCACGAGGTCGAACCTCTATACATCTTTGTGTTCTTGTGTGTTTGCTTTATTTTCTGCATGGTGTGTGCGTTTTATTCTCAAAGGCGTTTGTGCATGTGTCGTTGCGTAGTCTATAAACAACAAGGTCTTGTAGTGTTTGCGCACAACAAAAAGAAGAGGACTAAGTTTTTTTTTTTCTATGAAAAGATATTCCATTTAAAACCATGAAACATTACAAAGGAACATTAAACATGTTAACAGCGACCTTGTTAAAACCTTGTTTGAGGAAACCACGCGGGACAAAACTCAGGGGAGGAAAGATTACCACCCATACTTTCGACTAACAAAAAAGTCAAACTTACACAAACAAATCCATCACACCATCAATAAAAAATTTAAAATAACTACCATCGCCAACGCCATTCATGAACTAACAAAGATGGCTTCCTATGATGAAGTAAATGGGAGTGTTGAAATTCAACATATATAGTTCTTTGCACAGATAAGACTTCTCTCCATAGGGCATTGGTTCAAAACTGAAATAGACCATTGAGGGGGCATTGATGGAAAGTATACTAGTAATGGTCTCATATTTGATTCTTTATGGCACCCTGGCAGTATGTGTGAGAGTTTCTATGTTATTGAAGCTTTCTTTTATGCCAAACAACAACTCGATACATATCATAACCAAAATTAAAAAAACAAAACAAAACTTATTACAAGTGCGAACGCTCCCACATCCATTCCAAATAGCCTCAATCACATGTATCATGTTTGTCCACCTGGAGGTGTTGTTTTAAATTTATAATACTCGCAAGCAATCTGATCAACTGTAGAATAGGCGTGTGTAAGTGTGAGGTTGTTCCCATAGGGAGTGTGTGAAAAAGATGAAAAACTCATCCAACCCAAGTTAATTCAATTGCTAACCTAGTAGATTCAAAGTTGATTTGATTGTCAGAAAAGAAAATGAAATAAAGCATAAAATTGAAATTGCAAATAAACTAAAATAGGGGAAATAACTAAGGTTTTAGATTCCACACCATAATTCAATAAAACTCTAATTAATTATCTAACAATTCCCATGGAGTAGCAATCTAGAAATCAATCTACTGCTTTTCCAAGATATATCAATTAAGCGTGCATTTTAATGAATCTAATGCAAATTCCCCTTCCCTTCCTAAGTACAAATTCTAAGCATCCTATGTGAAAAAGATTATTTAACTATAAGGGATCAAAGAAATTTGTATATTAGTAATATAAAACCAAGGATGCATTAATAACTTAACTTAAATTCTTAACTACCACAAATACATGATAGAAGCGGTGAAAAGAAAATTAACCTATTAATCACGTGAAACGGAAATTATAAACATTAAAGAATATAATAGTTGGGAATTGAAAGATAAAAACAAGAACTTTATTTTAAAATGGTATTTCATCATTAACATAATTTAACTAGACATAAATAAAATAACAAACTAAATACAAGATAAAAACAATAAATAAAAAGGAGAAGGAAAATTGCATCATCTCAACCCCTTGGTTTCTTGCCTCACTACTCCCCAAGGTTCTCTCCAATTATATTATCATTTTTCCTCTCCCTACAAACTAGATAAAACTAAACACAACAGGAAAAATAAAAGAAGAAAAACTAAAATGGTAGATGCCCCTGGATCCTTGCCTCTCGGCTCCCCAGGGTCACTTCTCTACTCTAACTCTATTTGGCGTATGGCTTTTTCTAGGTATGGCTTTTTTTTTCAAAGCTGGGGGAACTTCTCTATTTATAGGCCAACATTCTCAACAACAACAAGCCACTAATCTTTTTTAACTCAAAGACCTAACCCACAATGCCATTTCTCATTCTTTATTCTTATTGGTGCAGCACTTCAAGGGAAAATGGATGAATTAAATCATCCATTAACAAGCATAAAGCATGCATAGCTCATGCATGACCAAGCAACCTTGTGAGCATCACAACTTAGGCTTCCCAACTCCAAATGAAGACTTTGACCACAATACATTCAAGCCCCGAAAATGATCTTCCCAATGACTAAGTCCCTCTTGCCAACTCTCAATAAAAGCCATCAAAACGATTGATATTCCTTGATTCCACAACTGTTGGCCTGGTTTGATAGTGAATGCACTACGCTCTGCTTGTAGGAACGTTTTGAGCTCGTTCCTTCTCTCAATAAATTCTGGTAAAATATGAAACTTGAAGCTCTATGTGTTATCTTTCCAACCATATGTAGACTATCTCAAGGAAAAATTAGAAAGGCCTTCAAATATCCTTTTTGGTCCAATAATGCATATGCTTCTGAATTTCACCTTAAACTGCTTTGTCTTGAAATATTGCTTTGATTGGCTGCTCCAAAAATTCTATAAGAATTACAGAGGTTTCTTCAAGCTCTTAGCTTTACTCTCCAATTGGCCTTGCACATAAATTCCACCAAAAAGTCGTATTTCCACTGAAAACCAATTAAGTGCTCCGGAAAGATTTATTTGCTTCTTCAGTTTTAAGTCCCCAAGCAATTCCTTTTCTTTGATGACTGTGAAGACAATATGGGCAACATATTAATTAGTTTGCACCTTAGCCAATTTTAGCTTTGTAATTCAATTTTTAGCAAACTTTTTATTTACTTCACATTTTGTGAAAAATAATCTAATTAGTTCAAATAGAATAAACTAAGGCACTAACAACTGTAGATTAGAGATAACAAATATGCAATAAAATGCCCTTATCATATCACTTAGGCCTAATTCGGGATTGTTGTCACTTTTAAAGAATAAAAATAAAAATGCTTATGTTGTGCTTTAAGAAGAAACAACTGTAAAGTAAAGCATTTAAACGTTTGGTAAACTGTAATTTTAAAAGTGCTATGAGTATAAAAGCAGTATCAGAGTGTTTTGTAAATTTTACTCTAAAAGTGTTGTAATTGTTTATAATGACTAAAATGGACTTGATGTTGAAAGTGCTTTTTACTAATCTATTTGGTAAAAAATAATACTTTAAAGTTGCTTTTATACTTTTCTCCCCTAAAAATATATATTAATCTTTGCTTAAAGAAAAATAAAATTTAAAATTTAAATTTCAAACAAAATATATCAATTATTTTCTAGCACCAAATATAACCTACTTTGAAAAACATAATTTTTTATTGAAGAAATTCCAACAAAGAAATAGAGATCACAACAATAGTAGATTCATAAACCATCCTTCAAATTGAATAAGTAATTAATATTTTTTTCACAAATCCGTCATCATCATAATGTTAAAATTGTAGCAATAGAAAAACATTGAAAGGCTTAAATAAATGCGTATAAAAAAAATTGTCTAAGAAGATGCGTGATTTAAACTTGCAGCAAGGTTGTTCATCAGTATAATGTCTCTACTTCTTGTGCTTCAGGCCCTTGACTACTATGATATTCGTCTTGTGCATTACCCTGCATCTCTCCATTTCTTTGTTTAGGATTTCATTGGGGTTGTCATTCACTTTGTCAAAATGAAGATATAGACAGAATATTGCAACCAAAAATAACAAGACAAATCAATGCATATTGCTACTTGTTCCAATACAATGAATATGCTTTAAGTTTGACTTGGCTACTTCCACAACCACACAGAAATAAAAAGCACATACGTATGTATAGGTTGACATGTTGTCGTCTTGCCATTGAAAGTGAAAATAATAAGAAACGGGTCACAATAAACTAGCCTTTTTAAAAAAAGAAAAATTAGCTATTAATGATAAAAATATTTACTAATAATAATATGACTAGCCACTCTCCGCACGCGCTTCCGTGCCTGCAAGAGGCTTATTTTAAAAACTTTTAAAATTTAATTTAGAATTAAAAAAAGATAATCTATATATATAAAGCAAAAGGCAGAGAATGGTGAAACATTCAAAATACCAGAAAATGTCCTTGGTTAATGCAAACATTAAGACTTGAAATTATTGATTAAATGAGGATAATATGGTAAATTCACACTTTTTCATATTTTTAAAAATTAAAATTAAAAGAAAAATCGGATAATGTATCCTATTTTTATGGAAAATAAGTACCCATTATCTTTTTTAATTCTAAAATAAATTTTAAATTTTTATATAAAAAAAACCTCTCGCAAGCGCGGAAGCGCGTGCGGAGAGGCTAGTGGGTAATTATGTTCCATAAAAATAGGATCCATTATCTAATTTTTCTTTTAATTTTAATTTTTTTTAATATGAAAAAGTGTGAATTTACCATATTATCCTCATTTAATTAATAATTTCAATTCTTAATGTTTGAATTAACCAGTGGTATTTTCTAGTATTTTGAATATTTCACCATTCTCTACCTTTTGCTTTATATATATAGATAAATAAAGTTTTTTTGTTTTGGTTTTGGTGAAAAAGTTTTAATTTTATTTGCAAAAGCTCAATTAGGAGGCCCAAACTCGTTGGGCATGTTTAAATTAGTAAGTGTTAAAACTGGTATGTTTATCTTAAAATAAAAGTATTTAGTAAGAGTGCTCACCTCATTCCTTAACTATATGGTTGGGGGTTCGATCCCCGCCCATGGGAATGGAGCGCATTTCTTGGCCAGCCGTTTACCTCCATTGGGAGAGCTCCCGCGGCGAAAGGGATTAGTCACTGCTTTCGGCGGTGGATACCCTTGGGTCTTACCTAAAAAAAAGTATTTAATAAGAGTGCTGTTATTTCCACCCCCTGTCCTATTTCCCCACCCATCTTATCTTTCCACCCACCATATAAATTTTAAAAAACATAATCCTATCTTTCCACCCACCATTATTCCTAAAATACCCTTTAATTATTATTTTCTTTTTATCAAATGTAATAATTTAAAACATAAAAAAAGAAGCTTAATGGAACTTAACAATTAACTCGTACAATCGTTATTCTCCTTTTCTTTTCTTTTTTCTTCTTTCTTTCTCTGCGATTTCTCCACCCAATTGTATAGTTTTTTTTCCCTCTTCCTTTCTCTAAGTTTGGTTGGTTTTGGTGGTGGCTTGAGAAAATTCGGGGTTGGGACCCGAGAATTGGAAGGTGGTCTCATTGTTGAGTTGGAGGGTTTGTTAGGAAAGGATGTACGAAGCAATGACAAATGTAGCTGGCGTAGAAGAAGACAGGGCTGAGAAAGAAAGGTCACCTTAAATTGAATTAAATTGAATTTGAACGATTTTGATTATTATGTAAAGATTAGTTAAGCCATTATAAAGAAATTACAGAAAAAAAAAAAATTTATGTTTTGGAGAGTTTGTTTAGGGTTTAGGAAGGAAGAAGGAAAAACCAAACCTCTGCAATTGGGTGGAGAAGCTGCAGGTATAAGAAATAAGGAAAAAAAAAAAGAAGACTAAATTGATTGGGAGAGATATTGACAAAAAAAAAAAACGATTGGGGAAAGATGTTGCAAACAAAACAAACAAGAAAGGGGGAGAGGTTGAAGAGATAGGAAAAAAAAAAAAAGAAGAAAAAAAGTAAATGACGGCAGGAGTTAAGGTTCAAATTGTTAAGTTGCTTTAGAGTTTTTTTCTTCTTTTTGATTATGAAAAAATTTCAATATATTGGATTAAATTTTAATGAGGTGGCATAAGTCCTTAAAAGTCATTTTACAAAGGGCTACATTTGTCCTTAAAATTTTGAAGATAAGATGGGTGGGAAAATAGGACAGGGGGGTGGAAATAGTAGCACTCTTTAATAATTACAGTGAATTATCTTTAATAGTGGAAGTTAAATTTCTAATAGTAGCTGTTTTTTTTCTCAACGGCTTGTTGGCTGGTTTTAAGGTCTCCAACAGCTATTTTATTGAATACTATGTGTGTATATATATATATATATATATCAGCTATAGCTTGCAGAAGAAAATTTACCAAAAAGCTACATCCTTCTTCCTCTTCCCTCCAATGAAATTCTCTCTTCCTTTAATTTTATTTATTTTATTGAGATTCTGAGCCACATAGTCAGAAAGGTGTTTGTACTTGGGGACTTCCTCAGTGCAAGGAAGAACCTAGACATGAGATTATGGGGCTGTTTTATCCTGGGGTTGTAGTGGTCTTTATAAACTGCTTGCACAAATTGGCCAGCCGTGAAATGTCTTAAAGAGAGCAACTTAATCCGCGCGACTCATCCCAAGAATCGTTCATTGCTACATATTGTATTTTCCGGGTAATATTATTCTCTTATTTTAATTTATGCACCAACAATTTTAAGATGTTCTTATCTGCCATGGATCTTGTTAATAGTAAGGCTTATAGATTCTATGATTTAAAGAATCATGTTGTAATTGAATCTAATGATGCTGTTTTTAAGATAAAATTTCTTTTAAATTGAGAAATAGTGGGGACTCAAGTTCTAGTAATATATATTTGCCCATAAATAATGAACCTAGAGGTATAGAGCATTTTGAACCAAATTTAGAACCAAAAAAGAGTAAGAGGGCATGAACTGCCACGAATTTTTGGACTCAATTTTCATGTTTATACCTTAAAGCAGGATCCCACCACTCTCCAATCAAATTTTTTTTAGATTCAGATTTATTTCGCTGAAAGCTTTTTAATCCTTCATTTTATTTACTTTTGCTTTGACAAGAACTTATTGTATTTTTATTATTTTGATAATACGTTGATGGAGGACTTAATAGCATTTGAAAGCATTTGTGTAGTTTGTAGTTTTAATTATACAATTCATTTGGTTTCCTATAAATGGGGTGACAAATTTATGAGAGCTTTCCTATTCAAATTAATAACATTAATTTTTGGTCAATGGTCAATGTCAGTATGTTGCTAAGGTTTTTCTGGAACTAATGCTCACACAGACAGAGTGAAAGTATTAAACAATGAAATATATTCATATTCTTGGAGTGCTGCTATTTCTACCCCCTTGTCTTATTTTCCCACTCACCTTATTTTAAACTTTTAAAGACAAATTTACCCCTTTGTAAAATGACTTTTAAGGACTTATGTTAAACCCAAGAACTAAGAACAAATAAATCGAAAAATCCAATTTTATTTATAGAAAATTAGTTACATGCCCATTTTTAGACATAAAATTATAAAAATACCATATACTATTTAATGTATATAAACACACCCAAAATAAACCCAAAAATCAACAACTGTATATTTTTTAATTTAATTATGAAGATGAAATACCTTTATTACCCTTTTAACATAAAATTGGAATTCCTAATAAACACCATATCAGAACTCACGACCTCCAATCTCTCATCTTCATCTTCAACCCCAATTTTTAGTTTTTGTTCTTCCACCTCAGTTTTGACGATGAAATCCTAAGCTCTGTTCTCAAGTAACTCTCTCTCTCTCTCTCTCTAAAAGAATAAGAATGATGAAGTCATAGGATTCTGATTGTGTAAGGTAACTATTTCTTCTAATTCTAATTAATTCGTCTGTTGGATGTAGGAAAACTAGGAGACCCCTTTCCAAGCCTGTGGATCAAAACTTTGCAGCCATCTCAATTCAGGGAACATCAAGCAGTAATGCTTTGGAAGATGGAGTTGACGAAGGCTCTGCCATCAAGCATGTTAGTCTGAATGGCACGGCAGAAGCTGAAGTCAGAGGCACTGGCACTGGCAATCCATTAGATGCTAGATCTGTGAAAATTTTGGAGGATTTGCAACATGAGCAAATGGACAATGAATCGGCAGATTCAGGGGATGAAATGGCTCATGGTGCATTGGTGACTTGGCTCAGTATAAAATCCTATTCGATCTGGGATCTTCGATTTTGAGGTATTTGATTTTTTTAATGTGAATTCATATTCGATTTTATTGTAGTCTGATTTGGGTGATTTCATGTTCGATTAATTAAGTTGTTGGTTAAGTTTTCATAATTTTTGCAGTTTTGGAGTTTAAATTTGAAATGTAGATCCAATTCTTCTTGATTTTATATGATTATTTTTGTTATTGCCGATTTGGAGATAAGCTATTGGATTTTCTGATTTCGTTCTAATTTGTATTTAGATATTTGTTTGAGTTTTAAATTGTGATTTTAATTTCTTTTTGTTTATAATTTGGATTGATTTCAGATTCTGTTTGGTTGTGGATTTGCTTTTGTGTTTTGGTTTGAGTTGTGGTTACAAATTTGTGATATTTGATTCGGTTATCATATTAATTGAGGTATGTTTTTTCAATTGAATCTGAGTATATTCGTGTTTTTTCTGTTTATGCACTATTGGTTTTTGAGTCGACCATAATTTGCTGTTAGGTAGCAGTGTTATTACCTTATATTGGAACTTTACAGACATGCATTAGAAATAGGATTTCATAGGAAACAAGCAGTGTTATTACCTTATACTGGAATTTTACAGTGGTAGACATGCATTAGAAATAGGATTTTATATGAAACTAGCAGTGTTATTACCCTATACTGGAACTTTACATGGGGTAGACATGCATTTGAAATAGGATTTTAGAGGAATCTAGCAGTGTTATTATCCTATACTGGAACTTTACAAGGGGTAGACATGCATTAGAAATAGGATTTCAGAGGAATCTAGTAGTGTTATTACCCTATACTGGAACTTTACAAAGATGGGTGGAAAGATGGGATTGTATTTTTTCGAATTTATATGGTGGGTGAGAAGATTAGGTGGGTGGAGAAATAGGGCAGGTGAGGGGCAGGTGAGTGGAAATAACATCACTCTATTCTTGTTGGGTTATCATGTGGTTTGGTGTTTTGAGCTATGATGAAGCTACAGTGAGTTATTTTAGTTGAAGTGTGATGAACTTGTGCGACTCTCAGTGAAAGGTTCTAAATGGATAGAGTAAAGTCACTACTCAACGTGTGACACTATCTTTTACACGCATGTGTTGCGGAAATTTTGTGCGGGTCCAATATGATATACATTCAGATAAGTGCTACTAATTAATTCTAATGGATTCTCTTAGCTTTAATTTATGATATTAAAATGCCATTGCACAACTATGACGACAATATAATTTATGCACACGTGATTATGACTGATCATTTTCCACTTGTTTAGTTTTGTGAAGGAGAAGAAAACAAAAAAAATTACTATGATGAAAAGTTGATGCACTAGAGAAATTTTTGTGATATCTCTTGGGAAGACCTTGGCTTTAGTGTAATCGGACTCAATATTCAAATTTTGTACAGCCACTTGGAGTGCACAAAAAAAAAGGAAGCTTCAGCAATTGCACTCAAAGTTTCTTAGACTGTAGTAGACCCATATTTGAGAGCATATATTCCGGGGTTTACAAGTGGACCTAGTCTGGAGCATTGGCATGCTATTTGGGAGGGTTATACAATACCTTAAAAGGACAATGAACTTCGGATTACACTATGAGAAGTTTTCCGCTATCCTAGAAGGATATAGTGATGAAGATACCCTATCAGATGATTCAAAGGCTACTAGCATATATATATATATTTAATATTGATAATGGTGCAAGTTCATAAAATTATAAGAAACAGACTATTCTGGCTTAGTCAACAATGGCTAGTGAAAGCAAGTTGTTGGAGAAACTTATTGACAGATACCCCCTTATGGGAGGGATTGATACTAGCTGTTCTTATCCACTGAAATAGTGGATTACGTGCGGTCTAATGAGAATTTAGCTTATCCTTTGACAAAAGGACTAGCATGAGAAAAGGTTTGGAAAACCTCAAAATGAATGGATTAAAACCCCTGGAAAGTTAAGTCACTTGTGATGGTAACAAAACCTATAGACTAGAAATCCCAAGAATAAGTTCAATAGGTAATAACAAGTCATGTAGTGATATGAGTGGAGTCATGCTATGGTTCCATGTCAAACCTTAGAAGCATTAAATCCTGAAGCGATATAAGGTTGAGTTATTTATAACTCTTAATGAGATCTATACTTTATATTGAGTGGGATATCTAGCTACAGGAATATCCTTGATAGTCTCACCTATGTGAAAGTGGAAGTGAGGCCGCTTTCTATGAAAATTTGGGGGAAATTTTCTAGAGCTTTCACTATACCAGGATATAAGCACATGGCCGTAACGTTCTGGCTTTTGAACTGCACCCTAGTAGGGTTGTGTCTGTGTGGTGCTATTAGAAAGAGAGTTCAAAACTACACGTTACTCTTGTATATTCTGGAGCTCCGTCAATATGTAGAGGTTCAAGTTTAAAAACACTTTTACTTATGCACAATCTTATGATATGTTGCTCAATGAACTTATTTTGAAAATAAACAAGTGGGAGGGTTGTTAAAATTGGTATGTTTATTTTAAAATAAAATTATTATTCAATAATTACATTGAATTATCTTTAATAGTGGGAGTTAAATTTCCTTAATAGTGGCTGGTTTTTTTCTCAACGGCTTGTCTGCTGGTTTTAAAGGCTCCAACAACTATTTTATTAAATACTTGTATATATATATCAGCTATAGCTTGCAGAAGAAAATATACAAAAAAGCTACATCCTTCTTCCTCTTCCCTCCTATGAAATTCTCTCTTCCTTTTATTTATTTTACTGGGATTATCAGTAACATAGTCAGAAAGGTGTTTGTACTCAGGGACTTCTTCAGTGCAAGGAAGAACCTAGACAGGGAGATTCTGGGGCTGTTTTATCCTGGGGACGTAGTGGTCTTTTCTAAAATGCTTGCACAAATTGGGCAGAGCTGTGAAACGTCTTAAAGAGAGCGACTGAGTTCGCGACTCATCCCAAGAATCGTTCATAGCTACATATTGGATTTCCCAGGTAATATTGTTCTCTTATTTTAATTTATGCACCAACAGTAAGTGAACAGACAGTTTTACCCTTATTGACCAAAAAGTGGTGTATTTTAACAAAAATGTGTGTTTCATTCAGTTTGCTTCTCGTATATGTTTTACATTTCACGCTTTGAGCATTGTTCCCATCTTCTCTATATCTTCTATCGATATCGCATAACTACTCAGAAAAACAAACATTCAACAACATAATTTCCTTTGTTTTACTTTTTCTTCTTTCTTTTTCTCTCTCAATAACTTCTTCTGTACTCACTCAACCTCTTTTCAAGTCTCTCTCTCTGTGTTCAATTTCTTGTAAGAGTTGAGGTTCTTTTAGTGTGTGATCATTTTGTTGAAGGTTTTGGAGTATCTTTTGGTTTTTGAAGGCGGATTTGAAGGAAGTTGAGATAACACCCTAAAACAAATTGGCAATGGGGGGAGTAGCCCAACTCCTTATAAGCCATTGCTAGGTTTTTCAATTTCCCAAGGTGGTACATTTTTACCTTCACATTCTCACACGCTCCTGCATTTGTGGCGAATTTTCAAGCCTAACATGTGGACAAAACATATTGGGTGACGTGGAGCACGTGTGGCCATTAGACTTTCACATGTGGGAAACTTGGCTCTGATACCATGAAGGAAGTTGAAGCTCCACCCCAAAATCAATTGGCAATGGGGAGAGTAGCCCAACTCCTTATAAGCCTTTACTAGATTTCTCACATTCACATTCTCACATGCCCCCACACGTATGGTGAATTTTTAAGCCTAACACGTGGACACCACATATTGGCTGATGTGGAGCACGTGTGACCGTTGGGCTTTAGGATTATAGCTTGCATTGATGTAGAGGTATGTAATTTTTTTTTATTTAGATCTGAGACGTTTTTTTTGAATTTTTTAGTTTTTTCTTTGTGTTGAAATGTTGATTCTACAAGTGATCGATGTAATTTTCTGTCTATGGTGTTGAGAGTTTTTTACTGAATTTTTATGGTTTTCTTCCTTACTGTATTAGTTAGGTTTTGATTCTGCTAGTTTTAATTTTCTAATTTATGATCAGACTAGGCTAGGTTTTCATTATCTAATTGCTTGTCAAAAATGTCAAAATAGTTGAGTTTTTTGGATTTCGCTATCTTAAATTGTCGCCACACGTGCGGGGGCATGTGAGAATGTGAAGGTGGTAATGTCCCACATTGGAAAGTTAGAAAACCTTGTAAGGGCTTATAAGTAGTTGGGCTACTCCCCCATTGCCAATTGATTTTGGGTAGAACCTCAACTTCCTTCAAATATGTTTTTGAATCAAACTTATCCGAACTTATTTACAAAAGAGATGGAAGACTTTCAAAGAGGAGAGGTAGACTCTCGTAGGGGAGAGAGAAAAGTTGTATGTTGAATTTTGTGTCAACATTTTAATTGGTAATTAATTTACTTATGTGGGGGTATAGCTCAGTTGGTTCAGCTCTTCCCCTAAAAATAAAAACTAGTAGTACTCAATATTTTGTACTTAAAAAAAATACCTACAAATAAAAACTAGTAGTACACAAGCTAGATGTTACAATGCAAAGTAGTCATCAAACATGAAGACAAAAGGAAATGGGACGATGGAGCGACATTACAAAGAGTTGAACAATAATGGACAAATCAAAATTAGTTGCTAATAATTGCTACTAGGAAGACTTACTTAAGAACTACTTTATTCTTCTTTTGAATTATTCCAAAGGTCCAAGTTAAAAGAGAAATCACCTCTACTCAGTTCTTCTTCAGAAAAATTGATGCATGTTCTTGTCGATTGTGGCATATCATCATCAACCCAAAAACTTGTGAGCAGTTCTTCATCTAACTCAGGACCAGAACCTGTAGCTGCTTCAAGAGCATCCTTGTCATCTAAAAGGGTATCCCACCAATCATTTGCAATCCTTGTTGATGGTGATGTTTGTGATGGCGTACTAAATTTTTCTTCTAGTTGAGTATGGTCCAGCATTGGTTCTTTAAAACTCAAACAATTTGAACTTTTGGTGAAACTTCGTGGTTGAGGCCTTATTACGATGGGCTTTATTGTTTCTTGGAATTTTTCTTTCGTAGTCCTTTTCACCAGAGAATTCGTCCGCAGTCGGGTGTTCCAATAATTTTTCACACCATTCGATGTCCTTCCTGGAAGTCTTCCAGCAATCAATGACCACCTTCAACACATAATTAACATGAGAAAATAATAAATACATTCGTCTGATAAAATTTCTGCTTCTAAGAGTTTTTTCATAAATGGTCCATCAAGTTCACTAAGTTATCTTACAGTCCATGATGGAGAGACGTGAATAAGTACTTTGTTACTTTCAGTAAAGAAGAAGAATGTCATGCTTGGTTTTCAAGAATCAAGGAATCATTGACAGAGGTACAAAAAACAATTAGAAAAAGGTCGTAATTTTACTTTATTTGAACCATAATTTTACAAAATAATTGTACATTGATATCATTATTAATAAAAAGTGGTGTGTGGAAAGGGCTCATAGCTCAAGTGATTAAGAGTATCTATCTTTGCATCCGAGATCCTAGGTTCGATTTCTATCCCCATAAATTAGAGTACTTTAGAATATTCCTTTTTTGATGATAGAAATCATTCAATTTCGAGGTTATCCTTAAGGGTTTGTATGCAAAAAATAAGCTAAATTGGATATTGTAGTCGCTGATTATCAGCATTTTCAATTTCATTTTATCTAATGAACTGTGTTTTTTGCACATTTTAGATGACTCAACAAATTTCGATCTGAATAACTTTGGGCATGGATGAGCCTTGAAGGATAACCAAAACCAAACGGCTCCAGTCATTGAACTACATTGCGAGACAGATCTAGGGAGGATGTGCATTTTTATTGAAATAAGCACATAATAGGAAAAATGATTTAAATTAAATGTTAACTTAATTACAGTAACATCCCTTACAATTTTTCGGGTTTTCAAAAAAGCCCCCAAGTTTTTTGAAATTACACAAACACTTGTCGAGGTTTCAATTTGTTTTGTTAATTTTGCATCCATCAATTGTTGATGTCATTAAACTTCTTCAAAAGACAAAATGAACCTTAAAAATTAGACCTCAGGGGTGCACGTACAATCTAATCTTACATTAGCCATTTTAAATTAAAGGAAGGGGTTTGTGAGAAAACAAATAATTGAAACTGCTTGGTGCCTTTATTGTAATCTCCAAAACTATGGTTGTCTTTCAGAAGTTTCAAACTTTCAATCAAAATTGGTAAAAGCATTGTGGGGTTTGGGCTCAAAGATTGGTCGTTATCGCCGGAATTGAGGTCTCTAGGATGGACCATGGTGGGTGGTTGGACTAATTTGATTGGGACAGGTCAGGGGTTCTTGATGAAAATACTGACAGGCTGGGAGCTTTGGGGTCAATGAAATGTATTTTATTATATTGCATTGCATTGCATTGTAGGACAAAAAGTAAAAGGAAATACTTGGCAAAGGAAATATATTTTCGAAAAAACAAGAAGGAAATCTAGTTTACTGAGTTTAGTCTAAATTTTGGTATATTATGTTAAGGTTCTTGTTGGGTGAGGAGAGGGGAGATAAAATTTTAAAAAATATAAAAAATTGGAAGTCTTTTGATATTTTCAATGCGTATTAATTATTTTTAAAAATTAATAATCTATTTTAAATGTAATCTTAACCATTGAAAACCTCTTATATATATACACAACAATCTATACTATTTGTTCATTCTTAATCGAAGTAGTTTGTGCTTATATGTTATATGTGTAAAGAGTGTTAAACTTGTATTCAATATGTTAGTTTTGCTCTAGACAATTGGAATACTATGATTGTCAAGCTCCAATGAATATACTTATCTTATATGTGGTGTTTCATGTATAAAATAATTTTATAATTGAAAGTTTAAACTTTAAATGAAGATAGTTTAAAATTTTAAAAAAAAATACATACAGACATAGAATACAAAATGAAATAGTATGATACTCTATACATTTACCACATATTTATTACGTTTGCATATAACAAGCACACATATGCATTTTTGTTATATTCAAACAAGCACATTTGCCAAAAATATATAGTCTTAAAGTTATATACTACTATGTTTAGTAAATTTTTTTTGGCCAAGCCTATATTAGTATATATGAATATTTGTAAGTGGGGTACTAAAATATAACAAATAAGAAATGAAACATATATAAGACCTATACACTAAAAATAATGCAATATATAATTAGAAACTTGGAATTTTTCAGAAAAAAAATTGGAAAAATTGGATCGGCATGGGTTCGGAGAACTTGGGAATTTTTCGAATCGGAAATATCGGATTTGGCATTTTCGAATATCGAATTTATCGAAGTCGGATTTTTTTGGAAATATTCGAACCAGAATCGGTCGAAATCAGATTTTCCAATCCAATTTACACACCTATCCAAAACCAAGGTTTTGTGTCAAAATGAAAAACTTTAGATGTTTCAATTAGGGTTGGGCCTAGGTGGGTTGGGTCAATTTTGAGCCCAACCCAAGCACTGAGCCGAAGCTATCAGCTTCCCGAAAATAGAAACTGAGCACCGAACCATGAGGTGGGGAAACGACCAAGGTGGTTAACCGACAGGTCGATTCACTGGGTAATCCCACTTTCCACATGAAAAATAAAGCTTAGTCTGAGAAGATGTTGGCGTTGAGAAGAAGATGAAGATCGTGGGGTTGAGTAGAAGATGCTGCAGTGGAGAAGAAGAGGAAAGTTTTTTTGGTTGAAGATGAAGAGTTGGCGGCCGAGAGCGAGACATAATGATAGAGATCGAAAGGTGTTATTTTTATTTTTTGGTAAATACCACAAGGTGTCCCCACACCCGAAGGGTGGGATTAATCCCAGCTTGGGGTTCGGCTTGCCCTAGCCACAAAGTACTTCCAACGGGTTTCGAACCCCTACCATTGAGGCACTAGGTAGCTCGCCAACTGGAGGTGGCAGTTTGCCAACCGCACCACACCTTGTGGTTGAAAGGTTTTATTTTTAGAGGGCTGCTAAATGAACCCTAAAATTAACTAAGTACACCTTATTACCAAAATATTTATTGAATTACTAATTTACCCTAATATAAAATGACCAAAAATGATATATTGAATTGTGAAACAAATGCAATTTTAATAGCAATAATGCTAAGGGCACCAACTTTTTATTATCAAGTGATGTGTCACATGACATGGATCATCTATTTTAATTTAATCAGATTTTTTATGTTTTTAAAATTTATTTGATTAATTTGTTTAACAACCAAACCCTAACATCATCCTAGCCGCACCGCTGTCATCGATGCAGTACTAGATCTGCCATGATTCCACCATTGACTCTATAGATCCAATATGGCTTTTCTCTTTTGCTGGTTCCTCATGTCTTGGAAATCCTAAGTTTATTTGAGGCGATATAATACTACAATGTGATGGACAAGATGATAGATGAGATAATCATATTACTTCTTCCAAATTGGGTGTGACAGAGGATTTGCCCCAGATTTGGGTGAAAAGACATCTACTCTTTCCTTGATCAAGTTCATGATAAGTGACAATATACAAACTTTAAGGGCCACACCCACAATGAACGAGACTTGAAATTTTAGGATAAAGTCAATTCTACTAATTTTTTTTATTAGATTTATATTCTTTGTTCAGTTGCCCAACTTGATGGTTATTATATCGCTCCTTGTAATAAAGTGTATTAGGGTGTGTCAAGGGTATTTTTGGTAGTTAAATAGGGTAAACTTAGTTAATTTTACATTTTGATTTTAATATTAATTAAGGTGTACTTAAATCGTAGGGTGTGCTCAGTTAATTTTAGAGTTCGTTTAACAACACTCTATTTTTATTTATTTTAAATTTTGGTTGAATGTAAAATTGTTAATATTTATGTTATTGAGTTAAGAGCACAACAAACAAGCACTGTTATTCAGGGGTTTAGTGTTGGAAATACAGGTTACTGGTTAAGTCACTTGGGTCGAGTCGGCTTTCATGGGTTACTAAATATTTCACCCACCTAATCGCGAAGGAATTGGAGGCTAGTGTCAGTGTTGACCATGACTAGGTGATAGTAGTGGAGTAGTAGTGACGATAGTGGTAGGGTAGGTTGTGGCGGCAAATTGTGTGTATTTTACTGACTGGTTAGCGCTTGAGTGCATTTGTGTGTGTTTATAGTTTGTTTTTTTACGTTTGTATGATTTTGTTCGGCCAACTACAAAAGCATAAATAAATATATGAAGGACAAGAACGAGTACAATAATGACGTGGATGCGGAGGTTGATAGCGAAGAAAGAGACATTTATTTATTGGTACCTGTTTCCTAAAAGCTTGTGAAGCCTAATTATTAGATCTACTTCATCCTCTTCAAACTCTCCTCTCTTGATATTTGGCTTCAAATAGTTCAACCACCTTAGTCTACAGCTCTTCCTGCATCTGTTCAACCCTGCATCCATGCGTAATGCAAAAAATTCCCGATGCGGGATAAGTCTCTCAGCACCTCTCGACTTAGAAGTGATATCATTTGAGCTAAACACGTAGACAACATAAATAATGAATAATACAGGAGCCAATTGGCAATAAGTGGAGAAGTTCAAGACCTGCTTTGTAAGGAACTTGGTGCCACTTTCCTTCTCCATGATTCTCAATGCACTGCCTCAGAAGACCATCTTCCTCTTTAGTCCAAGCTCCTTTTCTCACATCCAAGTTATTTCCCTCCATCTTCTTGTTATGTTAGCAGCTAGTTTATCTTGTGCCTGCTAGTGCCTATATAAAGGTCCAGAGAGCACCAAACTCAACCTCGCAATTTCAAGGGGAGTGACGTGCATGTCTCATATCCACAGAAGCAAAAAGTAACAAGTTTAAAACGATCGCGGAGTCAGTTATTCTTATTCTGGACCCTAACTCAGCAACCAACCTAGCTATATACGGACTGTCAAAAACAAAACACTAACGACAAACTTGGATGTAGAAACCGTATACGAAACTTTGAACGGAATAAAATTCTGGGTAATATTCAAAGCAAAATCTAAGAATATGAATGCAGCATCGTGTAACTAGTTAGTACACACATATATATCTTTGGACTCTAAGAAGATCAAGACGAAGATTCGTCCGACAAGTGATGTACGCTGAGCAACATTTAGACACAACACCTCACTATCTCTCCTACTTGGATTTTCTATGCTTGCCCACGTTGGGAGAGCATTAGCCTCTTTGGCTTTGACTTCTTGTTGGCTTTTGTGCTTTTGCTTTGATTTTGTGCCTTGTAGCTTGTTTTTTTCCGTCTCTTCCTCTTTTGTTTAACTTTGGGATTTATGAACATTTTTGGTATTTTTTTCAAAGTTTGAATAGCGTCGATGATGAGATTAATCTTCAATCGTTTTTAAATTTGAAATTCATAATAATTATATGATTGTAATGAGTGAATATATTATTAATCAATATGAAATAATTATATGAAGTGGGTCAAAATGAGTAATTAATGTTGTATTAACTAATTAACCGGTTAGCACTTGAGCCATTAAATAAAATTTTATAAAGGGACTCCGAGACCCCTCTAATGCGAAATCCTGACTCTGTTATTAACCTATGCTTCGGTTGAAGTAAAATCTATATAATATACGAGATGTTTTCAAAAATAACAAAACAAACTATACAAATTTTGGCTTAGAAAGAGGATTATTCAGGGTTGATTACCATACACATGCTTAAATTTTGAAAATGAAAATTGATTCTTGTTCTCATTTTTGAAAATCATTATGCTGAAATGACTTTTGAAAACGTTACTAGACGGATCTTAACATTTGCAAGCTTTCTGACACATTCCTGACCGTTCAAATGAAGAAGCCCTGTTTTTTTACCTTGGCTTTTATTTCGATTGATTTTTCCTTTGGCTTTAGTGATGCCACGACATTATGTAGCCCGTAGTTACTGTTGCATGGGCCTTGCCCTTCGAAATTATGCGCGTGCCCTCGTCAGGTATGTGTTCCTCTAGCCTCAGACAATGGGTAGTTATGTCTTTTCAAAAAAATAAAAAAATTAATTAATTAATCTCAAATCCATCGTTTGGCCTTAAAACTCGCCCTCAGTCAACTACCTGAGCATCAGCAGAAAGAAAAATCCAACGACCAAAACTGCAAATTGCCAAAATCAATTTACTCAGATTGCTTCAGTTCAGTCCTCTGTACTGACAATGGCGGAGCCGTACGGAACCAACGGCGCATTCGACGTCACCGACGACGGAGCAGTCGACCTCGACGTCACCGACGACGGCGAGATCAAAACCAAAGCCACCCACCGGGAGGAGACTCTCTTCGGCGTTTTCCGCCGTCTGATTGATGCCGTTTTCTTCCCCGGATCCACCAGTGCGGGCGCTGCTGCTCCGCTGTTCCGCCGGATCAAAAACTCTCTTGCCGAGAACGGTCCGCTGCTTCGCGAAGCTTCTACAAACTCTGGGCGGAACGTTCTCCTCTGGACTCGCAGGGGTAGTCCTCTCCGCGCGCTCCTCGTCATCTCTGTGAGTTGATTTTTCAGCACCTTGCTTTTGAACTAGTTGTACCCTGTGCTTTCACTGCTTGGACATTGCAATTTAGCAGTAAAAAAAAAAAGAGCAACAATCTTTTTACCTCTGGAAGTTACATTTGTTTGTTTTATCGGCTTATGATCGGAGTGTGTTTGGTATGGTTTATGGATCTTGATGTTCGCTTTGGTGATTTAATTAAATTTGTTTTATTAGTAAATTTTGATCTAGATGGTCGATTTCATGATTAAATTAAATTTGTTTTCCTAGTATTTTTATTTTTATGGTTTTGATGATTAAATTGAGTCGGTTAGAAGCACTAGCATTTTAGAATTTGTGTATACATTGATTCAGTTCTATTATAAATCCGGCTTTAAAAAAATTACAAAATTAACGAGGATCAGATACTTAGCCACAACATATGTGCTACTGTTTCGTACCTATAAATGTTTTCATCCTCCAATGCATATTATGACTACGAATTCGCCAAAATAGAGTAGGGGGGGTGCCAAGTTCCTCCATGTCGTTGATAGACAAAGGAGTCCACAGCACAGTTGTTACCCCTGATTTGCTCAATTGTATCAGCTGAGTTAATTTTAGTTACAGTCGTATTCTCTTTGCTAAGCTGGCAGTTACCTGCCTTAGTACCTCAGCCGTACTTAGTAGCTGTAGAGCGGCTGTGTTTCTGAATGAGAAATCTCTTGCATTCATGAGCATTTTCTGTCCAATATTGCTTTCCATGGTATATGACCTTGGTGCCCTCCATATCACCTTTTCTCTCACTTTCTCAAAAGTTCAGGAAGTTTCTCTCTGATTGTCTTGTTGATTTGTAAGATATAGTTCCTTAGGTAGTTGTGTTGGGATGGCATTCTTTTTGGTGGCGGTGTGGATGGAAGGGATAGAAGGGTATTTGAAGGAGCAGGGGATGAGGAGGTGGATCTTTTGTGTGTGATAAAGTTTGTTTTTGGGCTCCCCTTTGGGTGTCGATATCCTCAGAGTTTAAGGATAGTTAGTTCTAGGATATATTTTAAGATTGGAGTGCTGCTGTATTTATTTAGTTCATGCTTTGTCTGTTGTCATGTAATATTATGATGTTTAACTCTGGTTTGCGTTTGTAGTTGAGTAGTATAGTTAGTTGAACAACTTGTCCTGTGTATTTCTTTGTTCTTTTTTCATTAGTGAAAGTATGTTTATTATCTAAAAGAAAAGATGAAGGCAAAAGGCAACCTCCTTACTTGGCTGCAATGACTACTTCTTATTCTAGCCAATGTCCTGCTGCTAATTACTGGTTGACTGGAACAAATCATCTATAATCTTATCCATCTAATCTGTAGCATTAAATATGATGGGGATGACACAGTTGCAATTGTCAATGGATAGCACCTTCCATTACTCATATTGGTCAATGTCTTTGACAACTTCATGCATGCTCCAGATAATATGCTTAAAGTTCCTTCCATGCTTCAAAGCTTTTATCTGTTCGTCATTTTTGTCATGATAGCAATAGCTGCTTTTAATTTTATGCTTATATATTTTATTTTCAAGACAGAATATCGTTGAAAGTCTTATACACAAGCCAGAGTAGGAATGAATTGTATTCAATTCTGGCTTCCCAGCATTGCACTTTATAGATCACCTCTTCTACTACTGCTTTTCTTGAGCAAATAATAGATCATCAAGTCTGGCATTATAGGCTTGGTGATTCTTCGATTCCAGTCTTTATAGCATATTGTTTGATTGTAGTCTTCTCTCTTGTAATAAGGTTTCTAGTCACTGAAGTTCTGTCTGTACATACTGTTTGTTAGGTAACATGTCTGTTTTCCAGACTTCCTTTTTCAGCTTCAAAACCCACGTCTGTTACACCGTTCTTTCTAGTGCATAGTGATGTATTGTCTCCAGCACTGATTCATTCTGTTGAAAGCCAATCCCAGCTTCTTCTCGATATCCTGGTTACAAGGCTAGCCTTGCAACGAGGAACACTCCCATCTGCATTATACTTAACTCTGTAAACCCTTTTACAAACCGCCGCATATCTATTGGGTGGAAGAGGAACCAACCACCAATTCCCCTTTCTGAAGGGATTTAAATTCCTCTTCTGTAGCAGGTAATTTAGGGGGATGGAACATCCGCAGGATAAGTAGGTTCAGTAATTAGCAATCATTGTATAGTTGAAGTTGGTGCTTAAGAAGCTATAAATTTTTTTATTTTTTTATTTTTTTATTTTTTTGAGATGCTAGATTTCAATCTTACAAAAACCTTTTTCTTGGAGATACTAGATTTCAATCTTGTCTGTACATGATTTTTATTGAAAGGTGGCAAATCAATGCGAATCACAGGGGCTGAAGTTGCAAAATCAGATCCTAAGGATGAAACAGCTGGCTAATCTGCCATAGGAACTGCAGGTAACATTAGAATGAGCTGAGGAATTAGAAGAATCAGAATAAACATCAGGTCGAGTAGATGAAGAATAAAAGCAATTGGAAGAATGTGTTGTAGAAAAAGAAATTGGAAGAACTAAAACAGGTGTCAATACTTAGGGGAAAAGTTACCTGCAAGGATCTCCCGTGTTCAGTATGTGTCCAGTCAAGATCAACTTAGTGAGATATTTCCCAAAGCTTTGGCTTCTGCTAGAGTTCCTCTTATGGGAAACGGATGGTAGCTTCCTTGCCATCAATTTGAGGAGCCATGATGGACAAAAGAGTTCACAGCGCAGTTGTAACCCTTGATCAATGCCTCGTTTGTATTAGCTGTGTTAGTTTTAGTTACAGTTGTAAAGAGTGTTTTCTCTGTTAGCTGTGCTGGCAGTTAGCTTCCCTTGTACCTCTGTTGTACTGGGAGCCTGCAGAGCAGTTATGTTCATGAATGATAAATCTATTTCCGTCATCAGAAAGCTCTCTGTCTTCTGTTATCTTTTTATCGTTTGGAATATGTTGAGAAACACGTTTGTTTACATGAAGATGTCATTTGGGTGCAATTTTCTGTATTATGGATCTAAGGCATTTCATTTCACGCATATTATCCATCTGTTTCATATTGATGTTGTTATACAGTTTTAATATGCTTCAATGAATAATAATTAATCACAAAAGACTGTGCACTCTTCCTCAACTGCTTTGTCCTATTGTTCTTGGATTTTTTTAGTTAGTTTGATTTGAAACCAATCTAGTTTTTCAACTAGACTATTGATATCCTTTGATATTAACACAGATAATTTCATTTAGACACTTGAGTTAATAACTGAGTCTTTTTCTGCAGGTTGGCACCATTACTCTTATTTCCTTGACAGGCCTCCTGGTCTTCATGCTTTTCTTCCTGGCAGCGACTCTCAATGCAATAATCATCTCTCTTCTATTGTCTTTGGCAGCTGCTGGAGGATTCTTGGCCCTTTTCTTTGCCTGTGTAACAGCTATATATATTGGAGCATTATCAGTAGCTGTTTTTGTCATTTCCGCCACCACAATTTCTGCAATTGCAGCTGTTCTGATAACTACAGGTAGAACATCGTGACCATATGACCATTACTTGTCCCATTTCTATTTATTTATTTTTCCCAGTTCTTACCACTATAATGATGGTCGGATTCTAAACTTTAGGCCCATTAAAATTAAAATACCTGCTAATTTAAATAAGAAAGCAAGTAATTAGTTTATAAAAACAACCTCCATTAAAAAATTAACACCACTTCAACCAAGGTTAATGTGTAAGGCTTCACGGGTTCCATCAGTCTTCTTTAATTGTGTGGCCGGTGGTCGCATGTATAACCTTGCCAATCAGGTATCCTCTCTCTCTCATTATATATAACAATATTGCATCTGCAGACAAACAATTAGTTTACCTACTCGAGAAAGACCAAGCTACTGACCTTAGTTCACTTTGGCCACTTGATTCTCTGTATTCTACATTATTTGCATATAGCTGCACTTGGTGCCCGATTTCCCAGGCTTTGCGATCAATTTCATGACTTGTATAATACCAGTTCATTGATGGGTGTTGCGGGATCTATATTTTTGAGTGGAATCTTATTCGAATTCTCATCAAACCAAGGATCTTATCATATTTCTTTTTTCCTAATTAGGCTGGATTGGATTCTTTTGGATCGTGTGGCTGGCAGCAAAGAAAAGTCTGGGCCTTGCTAAGCAATCATTTAGCGTGACTGGTTCAGCGATTTCAGCTTACTCTTATGGTAGGCATGCTCACAAGTAGTCTTCAGATTGAAGGGTAAAGTGGGAGAACAAGCCATGTACCTACTGGTTTGAGGAACCTTCTTGAGATGTATGAGAAAGTTTTGTTCTAAATGGCGTTTCTTGTCTCTGCTTTGAAGCGTATTTGTTGGGTGCTATTACGCAGGATAGGCCAGTCAGGACTTCCTACACGTATTGTATAGGTACTCTAAGTTTGCCCCTTTTCTTGTCCATATAAGATTACTAAATAATACTATAAATCACCCTCCTTTGTATTATATTTGTGTTGCAGATCATAAATAATACACAGAACATAGACATGTATATGTCCTGTATATTAAACTCCGTCTAAATGCTGCATCCTTTCTTCTTTTTCTTTTCTTTTTTTCTTTTCGGGTTTATCGGTCTTGGCCAGGAGCATAGGGTTTCAGTTCCAAATGTTATCTATTCTCACTGCTTTTAAATGTTGGTTTTAATCCAATTACACCACAGTGGATTGTGCATTGTCAATGCCATGGATTAAGAAAATCTTGGAAAGACAAGAATTTAGGCAACCAAAAAGACAAAGGTCAAACTTTGAGGAAATACATACTCTGTTCATTTTTTTTTTTATGACAACCCCATTGCCAACTTTTACAAGTATGATGTTGTAAACTCTCATTTATCAAACACAAAAATCATGATCTTCCTCTCCAACTTACAATGACATGCTTATACGCAACCGAAGCCAGGTTCACCGGGTTCTCAACCAGAAAATTCCCACTAATCTTGAGTATGACATGGATGGTCTGGGATATATGCAATTGAGGAGGTGAACTAACCCACCATTGTTATGTGAATTTTCTTCCCCTCTATCTTTCTTTTCTTTCTCTTCTCTTCCCGCGTCTCCCAGTTAAAGGACTAATCAAACTGCAGCTATGTATATAGCCAGCCACTCACAACAACCCTAAAAAGAATTTCTATCCACTCAAATAAACCAAACACTCTTCTGTTTCCAAGAGAGCAAATAAACAATGAAGAGGTAGAGATTGAATCAGTCATGTGGTTTGCCATTCCAGTCCGGTCTGCCTAACGTGAACTCCAAGCTTGGGTTTCTGGTCTCAAAATTAGATCCCAAATAGCTCTTAAGTTGAGTTGTTGAATCACATTCCTGTAAGAAATTCGGTTCGATTTACCCAATTAATGAATGCCATAATTACATTGCAAATTATACCCAAACAAATGCATTAAATTCATTTCACATCACAAATTACTTCTTCTTTTTTCTCATCAAAATTCAATATTTATAATCTGTTCATCAAATGAGTATGAATAAATAATTGAAAAAACATTGAATTAGTACCTGAATTTGATGACCAGATATTTTCTGCAATTGGGAAGATACTGGTGTTAGCCCGTCCATGTCATGAGAACTAGTATGCGGAAACGCCTCTCTACTACTGGGATTAATTTCATGGAGAGAACAACTTTAGCACCAAATCCAAATAACATCTTGAGTTGCAGAAACACAAACGATAAACGTATAGAACAAATCGAATGAATGTAGAGATCCTAAAATAGATTCTGATCAAATTTGTGATGGTTAAAATGTTGCATGTTGAAAAAATGCTTCTAATGCGCATGTTTAACCAAGGAATTTAGGGATTTATTAAAGTTTAGGAAAAGAGCACCGTGGCCTCCAGTATGTTTAGAAGATTTTACTCTTCTAAAACATAACATAAGCCACTTCCATTTAAAGATAGATGTTTATCTTCTTCTTGTTCGTAGTTCGTTTCGTATAAACCAGATAGAAGATATTATCAATTCAAAGATATACTTTGCAAAGATTTGATGAACCGATTATATATACTAGAAACCTCCACACATGCTATGCTATGCAATGTGGTGATGGAGGGAAGTTGTTTGGGTGAGAGAAGTAAAGAGATAAAAAGTAGAGGGTGGGGGAGAAAAAGTATATGTTAGAAGGAAATAGGAACCAAACGCGGGACTGAAAATCACATCACAAAGGAAAAAGGGAACTCAAAAGTATAGACGCTTGAGCACTCGTCGACATGCATGAACATGTAACAGAACTCTTTTTGCATGTTCGAGCAAACTCCATGCGTAGGCTTGACAACATCACTCAATCATCCTCTTTTTCTTCACGTTTTCATGCGCAAAATCGATAGGAACCTTCTCCGAATAATTCCAAAAAACTCCCGAACTTGTTTTCCACTTAGTTCTGAGCTGCAAAGATTCTGGAGCTTCTGTTGATGTTCTATCTATAAGAACATCAATTAAAAACATTATTGGGAGGTTCTTTCTTCACGACTATCTATGAAAAGCCTCTAGCAACCTAATAGGGACCAATTGTTGAATTCTTAATAATGTGACCCAAAACCACTCCCTCGGATTTTAGTTTGGATAACTTTTATTTGCTCCTTTATAGCAGTGAAAATGTAGTCCGCGATTAACTGAGAAAAAGGTTCAAGTCGTAGTGAGCTGGAAATCATCTTTTCTTATATGGGATTCAATAGGTCTAGCTACACATGGACTAACAAGAGGGAGAATAGGAGGATTTGATGACAGAATACATATTTGATGATTTTGGCTTATAGCTTAAGCGGTTAATATATAGTATTCATCTTTGCAATCGAGGTTTTGTGTTTGATTCCCCATCCCGTTGGTATACAATAAATGTAGGTAAGGTTAGGTAAGTCCTGTTCTACTACAAAATTCCCTACCTTGAAGATGACACTAATAAACAATGTCAAACAAAAACAAGACACTAAACTCGCGAGCTCAACCAGATAAACATAAGATTTACGTGGTTCATCCCAGGTTGAGCTACTCCCATGTGTAAGATGTATCCACTAACCAAAGAAGAAGATTACAAATTAGAACATTAAACCATTAACTATCCTATTTAGGGGTTGACCTAACATAGGGTTATGGCAAGAAACATCACATAAGCCTGTTGAGAAAACTTCCAAAAGTTAGGTTTCACACCACAAGAGACACAAGGCTACGACTACAATCTGCATGGAAATCATCCAAAACCTCTACATACGGCTTCTTCAGAAAACCACACGCAATTGATCCAACTTACCTTTCACTTGTTGAACAAGGGGAGTTAGTATGCCTACACTTGTGCAGGAGAGGCTGCCACAGGTAAACTTCGTTTCGTACATGGCTAGCACATTCCCATGTCAAGTTACAAGAATTTCCCTTCCCTCCATTTAGGCATTTCGATACTTGTAATTGTCCTAAAAATATTGCCCCTAATTTCATCATTCTAAGCAGACACTATCTAGGAAGACTTAAATTGCTACTGTTGGGTATATCATAAGTTGGTACATACGCACACGGATACTGGCCAAGCAAGTGAGCGATCTCTTGCAAACTTTCCCATTGTTTACTAATTAGCCATTGAGGGGTTGCTTGGTTCATAACAAATGATCACCTCGTCAGAAAATTATCAACTGTCTTCAATTGTTCAGAGATATCTTTAACTGTTTTAGACTTCGCTCTAAAGTGCAACAACTTACGTAAATAGCACATCCTATTTTGGAACATAGATAGTGAATGCGAGGAGATTGTATTAGTACATGTGTCACACTGCCATAATATAAGTGGACTCTAACACCACATGAGTACGATGACGGTTGCAACGAAGAATTTTTCTAAACACACCCTTCAAGATTTCGTTTTGAAGAATCAAATTAATTAAAGGGAATACAAAATGATGAGAGGCGTGTTAGGGTGTGATTTTTATCCATACTTACGAAAGAGGGTGGATCGACATTTGTGTCCTTTGATTTGATAGTAAAGTAATTTAATAATTAAGGATAATACAGTAACTAGGCCACATATTTCTCTCTCTTAGACCTAATTATTTTCTCCCACATATTTCTCTCCCAACTCTCTTATTGTAATTACCTCACATGCATATAGAATGTTGGTTTAGTCTATAGCTTAATTCTTAATCAAAAGAGAAAAAAGCTAAATGACATGACATGAGTGGTATATAAACAAGGGTCGTGTACGATAATTAAATTAACATATAGTTATTCGAGCTTTGCCAAAAGGGGAGCAAGAAGAATGACCTTTTTGGTCACATATGTAATGTCCTCGTGGAGAGAATAAGAACTAGAGTTTAATATTAGTACGAAAAACAGTTCAAATTCCAAGTTATAATACTTGTCAATAAAAAGAAAAAGTGTAAGTATATATGGTTGCTTTCTCTTATCCCAGTTAACGATTCTGATTGTGTTTGCTACTTTTTCTTTAAAACGCATCAACTCTCCACAGATCTCATCATGTGAGCAGGAATATAAATAAATGAAAACAAAAATATATTAGTTCCATTATTATTTGTAAAGAAAATCTTGAAGAAGAGAAAAGACGAAGAAAGAGGAAAACCAAGCAGAGAAAAGAAAGTAAAAGCTGCTTGGCCTGGGAACCCTTTTATTCTTTAAAAAATGGTGGACGTGGTTTTGCATTTCTAAGCAATGAGGTACCATGCAAAAGCAGAAAAAAGGAAGCATTATAATACTTCTATACTCATATAACTTAAGCTCATGGCATCATACATGACTCTAGAGAGAGAGAGAGAGAGAGAGAGAGAGAGAGAGAGAGATGAGTACTCTACCTTGAAGAGTTACTCCAAAGAGTGGTGCTGGAAGTGTAGTCGAGGTCTGGCTGCCCCGAGGACCGATCGGACGGTCCACGTTGGTCTGGAAATTGATGAGGACTGCGCAGGCCATGAAGATCAGTGGCACTGCCAATTGGAGAGAGAATATCGTCCTCACCAGATCCGTCTGATTGCCCTTTAAACAACAAAAAATTCAAAATAAAAAATTCATGCATGTAATAATGAACTACATCACTATGTATATCATCATGACATGACATGACATGACATGATGTATGTATAATGTATGGATGCATGTACAAGGCCTTTATGGTCAAATGTTTGACTGCAGCAGATCGATGTACCTTATATCTATATGATAGGGTTTAGTTACAATTGAAAAACAAACAACCACAGGTAAAGTAAAAGATTTTCCAAACGTGTGCGGTAAAACATTAATGTGAAGGGTAAGTAAGAAAAAGTTAAGGCTGCTAAAAAGAAAAATAAAAAGTTAGCAATACGAATTACCTGAAGAAGCTGCAGGCTTGTCAGTGGTCTTAACAGTTCGATACATCTGCAAACTCATTCGCCATAATTAAAATAATGAAAGCTAAAGGAGAATAAAATATTAATTCAAAGCCTAAAACACACACACAAAAATTATATAAATAGATATTCTCATTATATTAGTTCAGATCTCTCTCTCTCTCTCTCTCTCTCTCTCTCTCTCTCTCTCTCTCTCTCTCTCTGCGTGGGCTTCTGGGAATTTCTTGGTTTTCATCATTAAATAATAACTATGGAGGACGAAACAATAATCACGAGGTTGATGTTGGATAAGGAAGTAATTAAGAAGAAGCTTTATTATTGGGAAATGATGAATACTTTTGTCTGTTATTATGTATTTTAGTTTTAGACTTGGATCTTTTAAATTTGCTTCTTTGTTTAAAATTTTATCTTTCTCTGAAAGCAGAGAGAAGTCAGTCTAATGACAGACTCAATATTATAGCTCACTACTCTTTAATTCGTTCATTCACAGCTCCCCATTGGTAACTGTGCCCCGTGTAATAGAGCAACACCGCCCCACATGAACATATCTGAGAGAGAGAGAGAGAGAGAGATTGAGCACCTACCTGTAAATGGCTTTTGACATGAGCTAGTGTGAGATCCTTGACATCCATGAGCTCAAGAACTGACTTTGGAGTAGCTCCTAAATCAAAAGAACCAAAAAATTAAGAAGCAGAAATGAAATTAAGAACAAAAAAAAAAAAAAAAAGAGGAGGAGAAAGGGGAATTTTGCAAAAATGAAAAAAAAAAATTGCAAAAGAAAAAGGGTTTGATTAATTTATTACTTTCATGGCCACCAAGAAGCTCAACAGCATGAACAAATCTAGCATGGAGGGTGCTTGTCCACCGCATTCTCGGAGCTCTCATGCTTCGTTTTGTCGGTAGCTTCGGCAAAAACCTCGATCTCATGATACCATGATGGGAAGCCTCAGAAATTGGTCCAACTCCTCCAATTCCATACTGATTGTGATGAAGATGATGAAGATGATGGTGGTGGTGCAACTGGTTGTTGGATTTGAAGGGATCCATTGATGAGAACCCATTAAACCTTGACATAGGATCCAAGCCTCCTCCAAAATAAGGCGTAGACGGCGTATTTGAGGAGCATGAGGCAGAAGGCAAAGAAGGAAGATTATAGGAAGGCAGAGGCCTTTGGTAGAAGCACATCTTGGAATCCTTGGGATGATCTCTTGGAATCATATTTTCCGTCGGCAAAAAAGGGAATGGACGGTTTTGATAGACCGGAATCCCTTTAATCGGCCTCAAACCCTCCGATGATGACACATCGAGTAGCGAAACGCCATTGTTTATGTGACTTAGGTGATTGCTAGAACGGTAAAGAGGAAGACTTTGTTGTTGATGATGATGATAAGGGTTTTGTGGTGGTTCTTCATGAGCTCCACCGGTGAAGCGTCGACCTAGAGAGAGCTCGGTGTGTGCTTGGGAATTAGTGGTGGAGATTTGGGGTTCACTGGAAGTGGTATTGAAAATTGATGAAGAGGAGGAGGAAGTGTTTGGAGGACTAATGTGAAGGGAAAGATCGGGAAGTGGAGAAGTAGTTGTTGAAGAGGGTTCAATGAAAATCCCTTCCAAGGGCATTTTCTAATTCACTACTTTACCAAAACAAATAGTGGCTCTCTTTTCTTTTCTGCTTTTTGTTTCCCTGCTCAATCCAACTTGTGAATGAAGAAAGTTGAAGAAAAGAATTAAAAAGAAAAAAAGTTGAAGGTGATATTGGCAAGTGGGTTTCTTCTTTCTTTCGAGTTTCAAGATAGTTGAGGGAGATTTGCTTCTTTTTTTCCGAAGAATATGTGGAAAGCTAAGCTATCAAAGAAGAACAAAGCTTTGTGCTCTGTGTGTGCTTTGAAGAAGAGCAAATTAAGTGCAGGTAGAACTTAAAAGGGATATTGAGCTAAAGAAAAGAAAGACAGCAATCTTCTGGAACAAACAGACATGCTCACGAGAGAGAAAGAAAAGTCATGGAGAGAAAAAGAGGGAGAGAGAAAGAGAGAAAGTCATGAGTTGTAGGATTTGGGTTTGGTTATCCTCGAGAGTATATCTTGGAAAATGACACTAAGAAGAAGAAGAAAAGAAGAGCACAAGGTCTCTCTCTCTCTCTCTGTGGTCAAAACCCATCAAATGCACCAAAAAATATGGTCACTTTGGATTTCCCTTCTCCGGAGACGACGGGATAAAAAATGTTAGAGAGAGAAAGATACCCTCTTCTCTGATTCCTTTTCCCCCACCCTCTTCGCTCCTCTCGCTTTTCTCTCTCTAAATTATTTTTTTATTATATATATGTTTCTTCTGTACAGTCAATAGAATATATAAATAATGGGTTTCGACTTTCATTTCTAGCTTAAATTGGCTACGTATTGAACGTACATATAAATTATACTATAGAATTCCGTCCCTGGGTTTTCCAAATTCTCGTGAGATTCTGAAATTTTGTGTGTGATATGATAACATTTAAAAAGATAGACCCATTGACCTTATGAGTGAGTGAGAGACCCACTAAAGGGTTTTTTGTTTGCTTCCATATGTACACATCGCAAACCCTAATCCCATGTTAATTATTTACCTTCTAATTCCTCTTACATCCTCCCAAATATTCCCTTCTAATCTATCACCAACCTTGTCTGGCACCCATATGGGTTTTATTATGTCTTTCTCCACATGACTCTCTCTCTCTCTCTCTCTCTCTCTCTCTCTCTCTCTCACCACCATCCTCATCATCATTGACTATCTTCACTCTTATGCTTGCTAGGGTTTTCAAAACCCAATGGGATCCTTGAGTATAATATTACTCGGAAACTAATTAATTACCTCTTTCCTTGTCATGTTAACTATTTATTTAAAATATAATTGATGTAGGTTTTCCAATTTACTGTGCCACCCTCTTCTTAGCAATGAAACACTCATCCATAGGTGGTGTTTTGGATGGTGCATTAAATGCTGAATTGAGTAAATGTCGTGGTTTCGCTTTCTAGGAAAACACGGTTTCTACCACCAAAATAAAATTCCAAAAATTTTCATTTGTGTGTTGCTACTGGTTCCTTGTTGCAAGGGATGGTTATTTTTCCATCAAGTTCACAAACGAAATAATGTATTCTATTAAATTTTGTTTGGATAAATGCAGGAAATCGTATGCATACTTCATTGTCTCCAGACCTTGGGGTTCGTATCAAACAACCACCCAACATGATGTAATAGCTGGAATGAGTAATTAAAAACGAAAAGAATACACAATACCTAAAATAAAAGTGATATCTAAAACATTCACATTTAATAGGTGACAATTTTTGACACGACACGAGTCAATCTTAGCAATTTTGGGTTAATCATGATATGATTATATTTTTCTTCAATTAAAATTACGACCTCTTTTGGTTTTTGGATCACTTGGTTGATACAAATGGATTGTCAATTTGGTTGGTATACATTGAATAGCTTCGGCAAAATCCCTTTGCACACACCCCATCTAAAAAAAGCTATATAGTTTCCTCTACCCTTGATATATAATCCTGCTTGGAACTAATCCATGAAGGCGGATATCTCCTTTTCGAAGTTTGTGATTTCACTATTAACATCGGTGAAACTTATGATAGTAACTCTCCTCTGTTCATTTCCATGAAAAATGTGTTGTGCGAAAACATTCCAAGACCTTGTCGTTGATGGACCATGCAACAGCACACACACAAACCCCTTGAGAATAAAACACACACACCACGAAGAGAGTAAGCAAACACACACGAACACAAAGATTTATAGAGATTCGGCTTCATGCCTACGTCTTTTTGGTGATCCACCTGAGAAATTCACTATTATGTAAGAACAACTTTGGTTACAATCAAGAACCCTAGCTCTCTTTTCTCACTCTTGAATTTTCTCCTATTTACACAGTAAAACACAATCTAGAATTCCCCAGATATGAGAAAATTCTCAAATTTTATTAGACATATTATCCTAAATATGTAGTGGTGAAAAGAATAATTAATTTGTGGGTCCCACCAATAAAATTAACATAATTAAAAGGGGACTGCCAACCAATTACTATAAATTTGAGGATAGTTTCTAAAAATCATTCTAGATCTCTAGAAATTGAAATTAATGACAATGAAGTTGCTATTAGTTCTTTAGAGCGTCACCCATGACAGAATCATCATGTTAATCAATGTAACGAAATTTGATGAGCTTACATTAAGGGTGGTCCATAACAACCTATACTATCCAAGTATATCTGAAATTAGGACCAGTAACTCATCATTGTGGCTTTCAAAGTTCATGATTCAAACTATTTTCTTTGTGGTTAAAATGTTCTCTTGAGAAACATGCAACTTTTTGTCTAATCTGCTATCTTGTTAACAAACCATCTTGGTATTTTGGACAACATGCTTTTAGTGTTGAGGGATTTCAAAGTTGGCAAAAAGTTAGAGATGGAAACAATTGTGCTTTTCTAAATTCCGAAAGGAAAGATCCTAACTCACTTCATAAAATTTCGAGATTTCACACTTGAATTTGATGAATCAATGTCATCATATACAAAAAGTTGTTGATAATTACTCTTCCCAACATGTTGAACTGTTGATACCAAATATTCATTAAGCTAACCAAAAAGGGCCTAGATTACTAAAAATCAACATAAGACGCCTTAACTACGCCTAAGGAGGCCCTTGAATAGTAAGAAAGGCCGGTCGAGCCCAACAAAGGTCCTTACGGCTAAGCCTAGCACGGCGCCCAGATACCTCTCTTCAAAGGCCCACACGGGGGGAGTTGAAATGCCATTCCAGACTCACATAATATTCTTCTTACACATGCTTTCCACAAAATTGAGGGACATAAGTCAGGCCACTACTGACCGCTCACTCAAAAGATACCACGTCATCAGCGATTTTTTAGTCCTACATCGAAACAAAACAAGAGTGAGGTCCAACTTTCCTTGCATAAAAGGAGAGTACTTTTCACCTAAAAAAGGTAATTTGAACTCTCTTTTTACTTGAGTAGAATGCTTTTGGCAACTTCCTTTGATGAATAAAGACTGACTTAGGCATTGCAGGGTGGGTGGACCCACCACCATCTTTTTAGTGACTGTCTCTTGCCTATTTTCAAGAACAAGGACCAGCATCAGCTTTACTTAGCTACTCCAAGTAAGGCCAAAAAGCATACAGAAGTATAGAACCGAACCACATCCGTTTTTTGGAAACTAGGTTTCACTTGTTTTGTTTGCTTGTCCGAATTTCACGTATCAACACAAACAATCGACTACAACTTAAGGCCTCAATTGAAGCAAGCGGATGGCTAGCATTCTTAGGATGTGCTTTTAGAGGCCATGATGAAAAATAGAATTCAATCAATTGTGAAAACTTCCTTCAAATGTTCGAAATAGTAGCTTCATATAGTGAAAATTTGTCATAGTTGTCTTAGATAAAGCTCCAAAATATGCATTTTTACAGATCTCCACAAATCTAGAAAAACAAATTTACATGTTTTTTCAACTAAAGTGAAGGATGTGATTTGTGAAGAAATTGGGAAATCAAAATTTTATATAGTTGTTGATGAAGCGTGTTATGAATCTAACAAAGAGCGCAAATGGTTATATAGTGTTGCAGTTTGTTGACAAAGAAGGTCTTCTTCATGAACTTTTGTTTTGGGTTTGTTCATGTATCAGATACTGAGGCATTAACTCAAAAATAAAGTATATACTCTATATTATCTCATCATACACTAAACATTCAAAATATTATAGGACAAGGATATAATGGTGCAAGTAATAAGTGAGGTGAGTGGATGAGATACAAGCTTTGATTTTGAATAATTGCCCATATGCTTACTATGTTCATTATCACATCGATTACAATTGGATTTAGTTGCATCGTCAAGAGAAGGTATACATGTTCACCACTTTTTCACTAAATTGACTTCTATAGTCAACATTGTTGGTGGATTATGCTTGCATAAAGATGAATTGAAAAATGCACAAGTTTCTAAAATTGCACACATGATTTCCATTGATGAGCTTAAGATTGGGAAATGAATTAACCAAATTGGCACCTTACAATGTGTTGGTGATACTCATTGTGGTTCTCATTTGAAATCAATTTCTAGCTTAGTAAAGATCTTTCGTGCAGTATGTGTTAACATAATTGATCACCTAACTACTGCTTCTCAATTAGGGGAAGTTGATGCAGCTTAGAAGGTAATGAGTTTACATGAATTTGCCTTTTGTCTTACATTTCATGAAAGAAATTATGGAGATCATTCATAATCTTTGTCAAGCTTTGCAATGTCAATCTCAAGATATCATAAGTGCCATGAATCTTGTTTCTTCCACTAAATCACTCATCCAAAAATTTAAAGATGTTAGATGAGATTCGTTATTCACCAACGTGAATTATTTTTGTGAAACATGCAACATATAGATATCCCTCATATGAATGCTCGTTATTTTGTAAGACAAGGTTTTGCTCGCTGTCAACCAGATGATTTTACCATTACGCATTATTACGTGGCACACATCATTTACACTACAATAGATTTTCAACTGCAAGAATTCAATAGTTGATTTAGCGATCAAGCAATGAAGCTACTTATTATAGGCTCAGCTTTGTATCCTCGTGAAGTGAATAAGTGTTTTAGAATTATGATATTTGTCAATTGGTAGATGATTACTTGTACCAGCAACACTTTGAAGATCATGAGAAAATGCATTTGAGAAGACAAATTCAACATTCTAAGAGTGGCGTTATTCGGCTTCTAGAGTTCAATAATTTGTCAACAATTTATCATATATCTCGATGGTTGGTAAACATTAGGAGATCAACGACATCCATTTCTATAGAGTGGTTGTGCTCGTGCTTACTCTTCTGGTTTCTACTACAACTACAGAGCGATCATTTTCTGTCATGCGTACAACAAAAACTAGGCTTCGTAACAAAATGGAAAACAAATTTGTTACACACTCTTTGATTATGTTTATTGAAATGGGAATTGTAGAAAAGTTTAGTATTGACTCAATCATAGATATATATAGTCTATTTCTATTGAGGGATCCCTAAGAAATTTTTTTGAACGATCCAAACCATCTATTTTTCACATCTTCATTTAGAGATCATCCTTGCAAAAAATCATACAGATTGAAAATCATTAAGGCATCTAATTGAGACCAACAACACGGTGCTTCAATAAAATACTTAAATTTCAATAATTTAATTGAGTAGTCAAATGATATCGGATTCAAGTGATTTTTTTGTAGAGATAATCTTTGAATGAATATCTATAAAATAGACTATTTGAATTAGTGAAATACAATGCGGAGTGAGCCCTACAAAAGTGTCCCTCAAATAAACTAATTTGAGGTGCATATGTCTCTTTGTCACACTAACCTTTTTTCCATTAAAAAAAAAAATCACAAAATCAAGTGTGAAACTTTGGTGTACATTTAGGCTGTCCTTATGAATGATTGTACCGTAAAACCTTTTGAATGTCTCAAAGTAGACAACATAACACTTCAGAGAAATTCCCCATCCATCATCATAAGGTTATCATTGTATCTGAGCAGAAAATTTTCCCACATGTATTTCATTTATTGGCGGCCAGTTTGACAAGCATGTATGGTGGAGAATATGGAATAGCCTGTACCATTATAGTTGTTGTTTGGTACAGCTCTATACACAAATGATGCTCATTCCCCATTCAATCAGAACCATTTGATCGACTGGCCCCACAATCAAACTTTGTTGAAATTAAAAAGAAATAAAGTGAAAAAATAAAAATAAAAAAAGATGAAGGGCATCCCGGTTAAGTCATCCAGGTCATGGAGCACAATTTTATTTTATTTATTTTGTATTTTTGCTCTCCCTCCCGACAACCAAAAGAAATCAGTAGCAGCATTTTAACGAAAAAAGTAAAGCTATTAAATGAGAATGAATCATCTGATAAGGCTGGATTTGGTTGTAATATTCAATTCAAATGGGGTCCACGGATTTGACTGTTAAACTAAAAAACAAGTGCACAGTATTTTTCTTGTATAATTCCAAAGTTCTTGAAAGATCTTGACCTGCGCATACAAAGAAATAGTAGTAGTAGTGGCGGCCTTGGAGAGTCTTTGTTTTTGTTATAATTTTGTTATCTGAGAAGGAGCAAGTAATTTGCCCCTAAACTTCTGAATTTTTACCTAATGTATGAAGAACATTACTAAAATTAGATATGCAAGCACTACTACATTTTAGCGTTTGCGCGACGAATACAAAGTGGTCGCGCAAAGAACAAATCTGTCGCGCAAATAATAGAGCGACAGATATATCGTCGCGCAAAATCAGTCGCGCAAATACCGTCACGAAAGCTTTCGCGCGACAAAACTATAAAATATCGTCGCGCATAACCCTTCGTTGCGCCAATAGTTCAGGGACGACAAACATTCCGTCGCTCATTATTTTGCGCGACGAGGATACAGGCGTTGCAGGAACTATGCGCGACGAAAATCATCAGTCGCACTACTGTTTGCGCGACAAAGTAACAGACGTTGCAAGAACATAAAGCGACGACACATTTTCGTCGCGCAAAAAATATTGCGCGACGAATAGGGATCGTGACTCAAACCTTTGCGCGACAAAGATTTGTTTGTCGCATTTTCTTGAGGGGACAAATACTTCCGTCGCGCAAACCGAGAATTATTTTCGTTTAGGATTTATTTTTATAGTTTTTTATTTTTTAAAACGTGATTTGCGCGACGGGTCCTTTATTCGTCGCGCAAATATTAGTATTGAATTTTTTTTTTAATTTATGTGAAAAAAAGAATTTTGATTTATTTTATTTTTATAATTAAATCAAATTGCAATTGAAAAATGTAATGAAGAGAAAATAGTTTTTTAAAACATAATATAAATGTATATAATATACAAGAGAAATATTTAAAATGTAATTAAGAAAGTAAAAAACTAATTAAACAATGAAGCTAAATCTACTTCCTCGTCTGGCAAATGCGGCTCGGAGGTCTGGACATTGGGGACAGGGGCAGAGGTTTGGTGGCCATGCGCAGAGGTGGACGGGGGAACAAAAGATGGTACGGGAACGCCGGACTGGGCCATGGACTGTATAATCTGAGCCATCTGGGCCATCTGGGTTTCAAGCTGGGCCACCTTTGCTGTCAAAACACTATTTGACTGCGACGATGAACGGGATCTAGGTTCCCGCCGCCGGGCATTCCCCATCCCTCGACAGTATGTCCCTGGCCGCCTCCCCAGAGTCTGATCCAAGGTGTCCGTCAAGATCTGAAACCCCGCATCCTGTGGAGGAGCCACAGACTCGAGCGGCGTATCGGGAGGAAGCTGGGAGGCGGACTCCTGAAGAACCAACTGGCTCTTCTCAATCATGGTCGTCTGTTTAACATAACATAAAATATAAATAAAAACATTTATATAATAACTATGAAACTTGAACGCGTAAAATAATCATTAAAATTAAAGACTACTTACATGAAGGGACTCCGCCAACTCATTCCCAGGTCGAACATAAACGTCGCCGAAGACGTCAATCTCTGGAAATTTGGACCCCTCCTAAATTGAACAAGAGTATAAAAATGTTAGTACAAAAAAAAAAAAGAAATTAACATTAATGACATATTAAAAATTAAATAAAAACGACTTATTATTACCCGACGTCGCGCATCCATCCTATAGGAGAAGGGCCTGGAACCTGAATGATGGAGAAGAGTCTTCTTCTCCCTATTGCCCTTATTTGCTTTAGCCATCTTCTGTTATACAAAAATTAAAACGTATTATTTGAAATTGAAATGAAATATTAAAAAATGAAATAAACATTAGTAAGAAATGTGTAATAATTTTGAACTTAATATAAAAAATACCACATAATCAGCCTCCTGAAAATGACCACAGAGCCACTGCCAACTATCCTCCCGCCCCTCAAGCTCCTTCGGGCAACCCTCCTGAAGAGCAGCCTGCGGATCATCAAATGCCTGAAAGTGGTGGTGCAGGTCGCTCTTCCACTGCTTGTACCTATCAGCGAAGAGTCTGTTGATGTACCCCAACAACTCATCGTTGACATTCTCTAAATTGTAGTTCATCTACAATAAAATAATTACATACATTAAATATTTAAAATATATAAAATTGGAAGGAAAAACAATTAAAATGTAAGATACATACCGACAGGTGTCCATGCATCTCGTTATGCACCGCATCAGGCATGGCCTTCCAAGACTTCCATTTCATCGGACAATAGGTCCGAACGACTGCACCAACATCGTGCGCCAATGAGCTATGTTGGTCTGCCGTTGGGGCAGCCCGATGACGATCGTCGTATCTGATGTTGATACGAGAGTTGTTCACCCGGGTGACCTTCGATGTAGCCAATTGGCGACACGGTCCCCGGGTGTTCTTCTTAGCTGCAAAGAAATATGAAATTAATGTTAGTTAACAAATTTGACTAAAATATTGGTACGAAACATCTGTAGTTGAAGGAAATCTTTACCTGGTCCGCTCGAAGTGGCGTCGGTGGTGCTGGAAAGGCGATGACGCCGCCTGGCGCTCATAGGTTGCGCCACTGATGACTCTGATGACGCCGGCACATGGGGGGCACTGGGACCCACTGGCAAGTCGGGCAGCTGTGGTCGACAAGAGGGAGGTGACATCATAGTCGGGGGAGGCAAGCTACGTGAAGGTTGCACCGGCTTATGACTTCTGCTGATTAGGTTAGACATCTTGCAATAAAAACAAGCACCAAAGTTTAAAAACAATAGTTACTGGAATACAACAATCTAATAACAAATATAACATTTATTTCATTTATTTCATTTCATTTAAAATAGAGTCAACGTCTAATAACAAATATAACAAATATAACAAATAAAACAAATAAAATATAACAAAAATATAAAACATTCTTCATTAATTATAAAACATAAAAATTATTCCAATTTAGGGTCATTATATATACTAAGCTAACAAACATACAAATAAATCAAATTTACCAATATATAAAGTAAGCATATTTTAACAATATTACAAATTTAATTCACGCATATATGTTGGTGTACGGTTTGCGATTTCGGAGTATCCGGGACTCCAATCCACAATCCGTTGAATCCTATACGATCCTAGACATACAAGGCACATCATACGTGAGTTTGAGTTTCATCCAATGGTCCGAACAAATCAAACCGTTAAATCGTACAATAGGCGAAATCCATTCGAGGCTGAAACGGTATCCAAATTGGAAACCGAACACACCTACACGCTCATGACAACTAGGGGATCGCATTGGGACACAATGTGATTTTGCTACAGTTCCATAGCGCTGCCACACGCGGCAGCAGCGCTTGGATGTGAAAAAGCGATAACGATCGCCGGAAAAATCTCAAAATGAAGGGCCAATCTTCCTACCTTAGGTTCAGGACATCGAATAGAGGCAGTTTTGTTCTCGGACATAGGCCAAAAAATGGCCGGAAGTGGCCGGAATTTCATCCCGAAATCCGGCCAAAATCTTAGTTACAAAATTAGACAACGTACACAACAAATTTCACAAATCCTACCCAACCATCAGCTAGATAACAAAAAATAGGGGGAAAACCATACCTCACTCGTCAGATTTGGAGGCCAGAGGAGGGAGAACGAAGCCGGAGATATTCGCCCAAAATCGGATAAATTCCCGCCGGTTTCTCGAACCCAATCAAGCTGCCGCGGCGCCTCGGAAAGGTCTGAGTTCGTTGGCGGTGATCGCCCGGTCGTTAATGTGGAGAGTTGAGGTGGTGGCCGGAGGAGAGAGAGAGAGAAGAGAGAGCGGCGGCGAGAATGAACCAGAAGGTCTGAAATTGTCGAATTATTATCAGATCTTTGCGCGACGAAACATACTAACTTCGTCGCTCAAATCAGTAAATTGTCTAAACGGTGCGTTTTCGATTAAAATTTTCGCGCAAAATTGAAAATATTAATTTTGCGCTACGGAATAACGTTTACATCGTCGCGCAAAGTCGTTGCAATAGCGGCAATTAAACCGCCAAAATTTTCACCACCTTACGCGACGGGAACAAATTCTTACGTCGCGTAAACATCATACCCTAAACCCTAAACCCTAAACCCTAAACCCTGATCACGTAAAACCCTAAACGACATCATCACTTTGCGCGACGAATAAATGTTCATTCATCGCATATACTCGTTTTGCGCGACGTCAGTCACTCGTCGCGCAAGTTCTTGTATAAAATTTGAAACAAATTTTTTTGGTAGCATACACATTCTACGAAACTAGTTTCAACGATCCAACCGTCAAACGTATTTGCTTATACTTAGAGATCGTATACACCAAAAATGGGGAAAAAAAAACGTATAGAGATCAAGTAACGGGACAAAAGTTTTCGACGGTTATAATGGAAAAATCACGATTTAACGGTCAATTTTACTCTTATTTCGATAATTTTTTACGGATACAATCCTTCACCCAACATGAATCCAATGACAGTATTTGATCTTCATTTGAAATTATTTACACTAGTGGATATCACAAAATCTTATGTTATACTTAACAAGTTTATATATAAACTTTTAATAGTTAGTGGCTATATTGTGTGAATCATATACGCATTATAGAAAACTTTTTTTATCGATCCAGCCGTCACACTTGTTTGTTTCTACTTAAAGATCGTATACGCCGAAAATCGAAAAAAAAAAAGGTATATAGATTGCGTAACGGGAGAAAAGTTTTCAACGGTTATAAAGGAAAAATCACGATTTAACGGTAAATTTTACCCCGATTTCGAAGATTTTTTACGGATACACTCCTTCACCCTATATGTATCCAATGACAGAGTCTGATCTTCATTTCAAATTATTTATACTAGTGCATACTGAGTTAAAATTCCTAAGTGTCATGTATACAAGTATTTTTAAAAAAATTAAATTTTTTTACGCGACGAAGTAAATGTGTCGCCTGTAAAAAGTTTGCACGACAGACATTTTCCGTCGCGCAAAGATCAGTTTAAAAATTTTTCCCGACACTTGTTTTTTTGGGAAAATTAACCTTGCGAGACGAAACATGTCGTCGCGCAAAGGTTTAACTAACGACGTAGGTGTTACTCCGTCGCGCAAGACACTTCGAAACTATTCCCGGACACTTGTAAATTTTTTTAGACCATTATTCTTGCGAGACGGATATAATCGTCGCGCAAAGGTGTTTGGGCGACGCCATTATATTTGTTCGTCGCGCAAATATTAGTTTCTAATTTTTCCCGACACTTGTTTTTTTTGGGAAAATTAACCTTGCGAGACGAAAACTGTCGTCGCGCAAAGGTTTAACTAACGTCGCAGGTGTTACTTCGTCGCGCAAGACACTTCGAAACTATTCCCGGACACTTGTAAATTTTTTTAGACCATTATTCGTGCGAGACGGATATAATCGTCGCGCAAAGGTGTTTTGGCGACGCCGTTATATTTATTCGTCGCGCAAAATGTTGTTTTTATTTTTAAAAATTAAATTGATATTTAGTGTAAATATTTGTTGATACTATATTTGTATTTACTATATAAGCAAAGATGATCATAACTTGTTTTAGGGGACGTGATAAAGCATATATTTATAAGTGTCGTCATATAATTGTCATACTATATTTGTATTTTGTCGTACCTTTATTCATTCGTCTTGTTACAAAACTCTATGCAAATATATGACATTAATTAGGAAAAGTTACTGACACAAAGAGAAAACATGTACATTTCATTAAATTACAAATAAATTACATTATTCATCAGATGAACTATAATAACCTTCGTTATCATCACTATCATGACTATCCGTCTTCCAATCCTCTTCCTCCTCTTCTTCTTCTTCCTCCTCCTCCTCCTCCTCCTCCTCCATAAGTACATCATCGTCGTTGTTGTCCCCCATGGTTGGATCGTATCGCGGAAGATCACCAAGGTCAATTGTAATTGACTGAATCGGTATTTCTCTTGAAGACACTCCGTCAATCTGAAATGGTTCTTGAACAACATTTGTATCAAGAAGTGTATGTGCATCATTTTCCATGGAAAAGTCTAAACGTTGGTCAACGACGTCGACGTCGTTGTCCGATGGGTCTAGTTCTGGTATAGCATACACGTTCCTCTGATCCATTTGCTGAACAACTTTCCAATCGTTCCCCGCTTTAGGGTCATTTAGATACACAACTTGTTTTGCCATGTTTGCCAAAATGTAAGGGTCGTCATCATACCAAGTTCTGCTCATGTTCACAGATAGTAACCCATGATCGATTTTAATACTTCCCTGCCTATTTGGGTTCGTATCAAACCATCGACACTTAAACATGATCACTTGGTATTGGTCTTTGTAAAGCAATTGCACGACAGTTGTGAGTTTGCCATAGAAATCAATGTCTGTACTTTCGCCTCCACCTGGAACATGGACACCGCTGTTTTGCGTACACAACTTGTCATCTCGTGTATTACCTAAAAACTTGACGCCGTTAACATGGCAACCTGAGAACAATTCTGCTCGGAGTGGGCCGAATGCCAAGTTATATAACTCTTCACTGTAAGTGGGGGAATTCTCTGATTTCAACTTATTTACCTAATATTATAAAAAAAAAAACATTCATAGGTTAGTTTGGAAAAATGTAATAGCATAATATATATATGAATTAGAAAACACTTATAACTTACATATTCCAAAAACCATTGTGGAAACAATTCACGGTGTTTCTTGGAATACAAATGTGATGGATGTTCTCGCTTCATCATCTCTTCATGTTCATCTAAGTATGCCAATATCTCATCACAATTGTTCAATACGAACCAATGAGCTACCTCCATGTCATTTCTGGAAAACGATTCTCCTCGTACATGATCTCCAAAGGGTCGTGCGCTTTGGGCAAAAACAGAAAGTTGCTCATTTCTCAGACCTCCGTCATTATTGCGCTGAGGTCGATTGAAAGCCGTGTCCACATCCTTTAAATACATTCCACAGAAAGTAAGCGCCTCATATTGAACCCAAGCCTCTACAATTGATCCTTCGGGCTTCGCTCTGTTGCGTACGCTTTTTTTCAGCTCTCCGAGTAGCCTGCCAAAATAAAACGAAATTAGCAAGTAGTAAGCATGAGATAATGATGCATACACAAATGATGATTATTATATACCTTTCTATTGGATACATCCAGCGATAGTTGACTGGACCAGCAAGCAATGCCTCTTCTGGCAAGTGAACCATCACGTGAATCATACTCGTGAAGAAAGCCGGAGGGAATATCATCTCAAACTTGCATAAGACTTGGACAATGTCTTGGCGCAACTGATCAATGTCTGTCTTTCGCAACATTTTTGCCGTCAGTTGGGAAAAAAATCTGGACAACAATATGATTGGCTTGACTACATCTTCCGGCAATAGGTGTCGAATCCCCACAGGAAGTAAGCGTTGCATAAACACATGGCAGTCGTGACTCTTGAGTCCAGTAAATTTACCCCCGTCAACCCTCACGCAACGTGCGATATTAGAAGCATACCCGTCAGGAAACTTTACAGACGATACGAACTGTAGAAACTCTTTGTTGTCATTCGGTTTCATGGAAAAAAATGCAAGATCCCGTATAGCTTTATCACTGCCCCTTTTCAGCCATAAACCCTTTCGTATGCCCATTCTTTCCAAATCAAGACGCGCTTTCGGAGTGTCCTTTGTCTTGCCCTTGATATCTAGAATCGTTCCCATCAATGTGTCAAACACATTTTTCTCAACATGCATAACGTCGAGATTGTGCCTCAATTTTAGTTTCGACCAATATGGGAGCTCAAAAAACATAGACTTGTGCGTCCAGTTCATATGTGTAGCAGGTCTGGTCCGACTAACTGTTTTCCCGAACGGAGCAAAATCCAAATGGTTAAGCTGTTCCAAGATCTGATCACCGGACCATTCTCTAGGTTTTGCGCGACGCTCTTTGTTTCCGTCGAACTCTATATCCTTCTCCCGCCACTCGTGGTCCCATGGCAACCATCTTCGATGCCCAAGGTAACACACTTTTCCAGCGTGCCAACCGGAAGTTACATCTTCCTTGCATACAGGGCATGCCATATAACCCTTTGTGCTCCACCCCGAAACCATTGCATATGCGGGAAAATCATTCACAGTCCACATAACTGCCGCCCGCAAAGTGAACATCTTCCTAGTAGATTTATCGTACGTGCGCACCCCGTTTGTCCATAAATCTTTGAGCTCATCAACCAACGGCCTTAAGTACACATCGATTGACCTGCCAGGATCCTCAGTTATCAAAATAGTCATCATCATGTACTCTTTTCTCATGCATTTCCAAGGGGGCAAATTATATGGAAATACGAAAATTGGCCAAGTGCTGTGGTGTTGGTTTAGAACCCCGTACGGATTGAATCCGTCAGTCGCAAGTCCCAACCTCACATTTCGGGGATCAGCAGCAAACTCGGGGAACGTTCGATCGAAATCTTTCCATGCCTCCCCATCTGCAGGATGCCGCATCACATCGTCGTCTACCCGTTTTTCCTTATGCCATCTCATGTCTGTGGCAGTATGCGTCGACATATACAATCGCTGCAACCTTGGTTTCAGGGGCAGATAACGCATGACTTTTTGTGGAATCTTACTCATTCTATTCTGAGATGTCTGTTTGAACCTCGATTCATTGCATATAAGGCATGTATCCAACGTTTCATACTCTTTATAGAATAACATGCAATTATTTTTGCAAGCGTGGATCTTTTCATAACCCAATCCAAGACCACTCAACATCTTCTGTGCCTGTCTGTGATCTTTCGGCAAACAATTGTCTGTTGGAAGCATTTTCTTGAAAACCCCCAAAAAGTAATCGAAACACAAGTTCGACATACGATACTTTATTTTCCCGTGCATTAGCTCCACAATCGCCGTCAGAACGGAAAAGCTCTCGCACCCCGGGTATAACTCCTGGTTGGCATTTCTTAACAGGTTTTCATACTGTTCGAACTCTGCACTGTCCATTGGTGTAGGCACATCATCTTCTCTTTCCTGAGTGCTGCTGGTCGATGCAAATGGAAAAGCATCATGTATAATATCCCTGACTTGTTCATTAGGATCCACAATAGGTTCAACATTGTCCATTCTTGTGGCCCCTGAAGACGAAGCGATGTCTACTTGTTCCCCGTGATGGTTCCAAGTGCTGTATGTCTCAATCATTCCATTTCTTACTAAATGAAATCGAACATGTTCAATTGTCTCCCACAACATGTTGTTACACCTCCTGCAAGGACACCGGATTCTAGTTGCACCTGGGTTGTGTGTCCGTGCAAAGTCAATAAAATCCTCGATTCCATCCAAGTATTCGCCTGCGCACCTATTCCGGTTCTGTATCCACCTCCTGCTCATCTTTCCTGGAACCACAATCACAATACAACAATCATGTTGTATTCGTACAAAATCTTTCCTTATGCCTCCGGTAAGGGCCCTATCCCATTCGGAAATGCATAGCCATGTCATGTAATTTACAGCTACATGAGATTAGATTTTGACGTGGATAAATTTCGGCAGCATCTCGGTACAGTTCTTGAGGTATACCGTAGATATAAAATATCTACGTACCACCCGAAGAACGTACCGAGACGACACCGAAATCTCCACAATCGAAACCTAATCTTGTAGCTGTAAACTACGTGACATGACTATGCATTTCCAAACTGTCCAAAATATGGGACAATTCAAGAATTAATTGGACCGTTAGTCGTGGTTTACCCACCCATGCGCGGTCCAACTAACCTCGAACGGGAACTAAGCTTTACAAAAAAAAAATGTACAAAGTTAATTTCAATTAACTTCGTACATTAACGTACATTCATAATTTAACAACATATTATAAACATAATTTCATAAATCAATATAAATATAATGTAATAAATTTTATATTATAAAACAACGAAAATACCTTCTAAATCGTTCTCCTCCAATCGCTAATCACATATAATATTCCTATATACAAAGAAATAAATGGTGTTAGAATGAATTTACAGTAAAATTTTTACACTAACGATAAAAAATGCATACCCAAAGACCGTATCGGAGGCAGAAGTAGCTCAACTCATAAACGAAATGAAAATAACGAGTTTTGTGGCCCGAAATCTCTTGAGAAAGACGCAGGAACAGCAGAGGCAAACTGCAATTTTTTTTGCAGTTTGCCTCTGCCATGGACGTGTTCAGCTTAGTATAGATGACGAGTTTGCGCGACGGAGTAGATTATCGTCGCGCAAGATTACGCCTTTTGCGCGACGAAATATTAGTTCAACGTCTGTCGCGCAAAAAACGTCACCGTCGCGCAAACGTTATTTCCCCGTCGCGCAAGGTACTGTCGACATCATTTTTTTGCGCGACGATGAAATTATATCCGTCGCTTAAGAATTCGTCGCCCATACAATGTGCGACGAAAGTTCTGTCGCGCAATCTGCTGTCGCGCAATTTTTTGGCGCGAAATGCTATCGACAGTGCTCTATTCTTGGCGCCTTTTTTTTGCGCGACGAAAGGTTTAACTAGTCGCGCAAACTACCTTGACGCGACGATTAATATTGTCGCGCAAAGTTTACCGCCAAATAAATTTTCCCGCGCGTTTTCCCAGCACTTTATGCGACGCTCTTTATTTCTGTCGCGCAAAATGTATTTTGCGCGACGATTAATTTTGTCGCACAATTTTGCGCTACGCTTTATGTGTTCCGTCGCGCAAAACCTTCTCGTGGGACGAATTATGCTCCGTCGCGCAAAAAACCGTCGCGCAAGGGCTAAAATGTAGTAGTGAAGACTTTCCCTTTTCTGTTGTTGTTGTTGCTAGAAACACATTAAAGAGCTAGAGATGCTATTGGACAACACTTCGCCAAATTAATCTACTTTTAACCCATAAGCTAAGGGAAAGGGAAAGTTAGATGCGAAATTTAAACATCACTGTAAGCTTAGCTTTATGAAACAAATGATTAAGACATATATGAAATCTCAAATAAGATCTTGTGAGAGCGGAAGATACATGGATATTATCCAAGATATGGGGTCTTTGGGCATGTCTCGTGACCAAATTGGTGTTCGGAGTCTTTGAGTTTGAGTATGAGCATGAGGCAGAGTTAGGGCATGTTTGGTAGTGTTTTTGGAAGGGCTAAAAGTGTTTTCTGGCGGTGTTTCTAGATCATAGAAGCACTTTTGGAGAAGCACTCTCAAGTGCTTTTCCATGAAGCATTGATTTCTTATGAAAATTTGAATGTTTTTATGAACAGAAGTGGTTCCTAAAAAAATAGTCCCAAATGAGAAGTTAATGAGAGAGAGAGAGAGAGGGAGTTAATTTTGCTTTCCAAAACAACTTCTCTACATCTAAAGAGGAGTTTTTTAAAACTTAGCTCCTTAAAAATAAAAAGGAGCTTCTCCGAAGTTTTTTTTATAAATAAATTAAATTAAATTAAATTATTTAAAAAAAATCCTAGGCCTAGCCTCCTCTCTCTCTCTCTCTCTCTCTCTCTCTCCTTGCCTACCTACTTATTTCTCCCCTTTCTCATCTACTGGATTTGGGGTTTTAATTGTGGGGAGGTTATTTGTGTCTAGATCTGTTTTTTATCTTGGTTTTTTACCCAAATATCCTTGGATTTGTGGTTTTGTTGGTTGGTCTTTTGTTGCAAGGTGACTAGCTGCAATCTCGGTGGTGCTCTCTATCTCCAAGGCGGCGATGACAATTGTGGTGGCAGATGCAGCAACGGTTGTGGTAGTGGCTCTGTTGGTTTTTTGTTATTGTTTGTCTGCATTTTTCTTATTTTGTAATAATTGCATCAACTCCCTGTGGGTTGGGTGTTTGATTGTTTTCTAGTTCGTACTTGTATTTTGTACTTGTGAGAGTTTAAAAGTTGTAGTTATATTAGTAGATTTAGGCGATGTGATTCATGTCTGGTTTGTTAAGCATTTGGCTTTTATACTGAAATTTCTCTAGCCTTTAGTAGCATGTATCTCAATTAACCCTCTATGTGACTATGCTTCCGTATTAGTATTACCGGTTTGTGGGTATTTGTATTTGCCCATATGGCTAATGGTCTTTGTGCTTCATTTATGAATATATTTATCACTTTTCTCTATTAAAATAATAATAATAATAATAATAATAATAATAATAAAAAGGAGCTCCTCCTCAAGGCAAATGGGATTTGTTTTGAGGATCCTTAGTTTTAAGGTCCAAGTCTTTTCCTTTTATTTTTATCAAAGATGGATTCAGATTTTCAAACCTGTCCATCTCACCTTTATCCTCACGTCGCATATCAAATAGTTCACCCCCAATCCATGAACCCAAATTTTTACTTTTATTATTCACCACCAAAAAAAAAAAAAAGGACAAAGTACAGTAAACCCCCCAACCTATAGGGCCATTTTCAAGTACACCCCAATTTATCGACAAATTACAATTACATACACAACGTCACGAAATATTACAAGCGAGCCCCCTCCGTTAGCCAAACTGTTAGTGAGTCTGTTAAATGCTGATGTGTCAAAAGTGGGACCCTTTTTTTAATGATGTGGACTTCCACGTGGACCAAAAATTAATAAAAAATTATTTTACTGTTTAAATTATTTATTATTGTTAAATTAATTCAAATTTTAAAAAGCAAAATTTAAACAAAAACTCAAAAATCAAAGTCCTCTCCTCCCAATTGTTTCGCTGAGCCTAATAATAATCATAGTCCTCAATCCCCAAATCTGGGCAATCCTAATAACAATCATAGATTCATAGTCCTCAATCCCCAATTGTTTCGCCGATTAGTTTCCAACTGAGCTTTACGCTTAAGGGTACAACAACCAATTTATAAGGGGTTGCAGTTAATCTTATGACTCAACCAGAAAAAAGATACAAAGCTTCCTAAACTCACACGAAGAACTCCCAGTGTATGAAAGCAGTCACGAGCAAGCTCACAACAATGGCGGCAGCAACAACCCATCACCATTTCTTCTGCCCTCATATTTGCAAACCCAGATTTGGAACCCAACTTAAAACATCAATTGCAACAACCCATCACCATTTCTTCTACCCTCATATTTGCAAACCCAGATTTGGAACCCAACTTAAAACATCAATTACAACAACCCATCACCATTTCATCTACCAGATATAAAACAATTCACATAGCCAAAACCCATAAAATTTAAAGATTGAATTTTTTAAGGAAAAAATTGATCTGATAATCCTTAATCTCCATAAAAAATAAAAATTCATAACGCCGATCGATTTCTCATCACACCCAGATGCCGACGTCGTAGCGAACCCAACCCCCCGCGAACCTTCGATCTGCAAAACCCAAATGGTTAGGTCGTCGTCGACCTCGAAAACTGAGCGACGTGCAAATCTCCTCGAATCGCCGATCTCACCATCGGAATGAGGGGGTCTACATCTATTGGCTCCATCTTGTGTGGCAGATCCCACACAGAGACGGAGACATTCAAAGAGAGAGAGAGAGGGGAGGTGGCTAGAGCTCTGGTATTCGATGGGGCTAGGAGGAGAGGGCTCTGTTATTGAATTTTTCATTTTTCTTTTCTTTTTGAAGTTTAATTTTCTTTTCTTTTTGAAGTTTAATAATTTTAACGGATTAAAATTATTTTTAAATAATTGAGAATTGTTTATTATATATTTGGTCCACATGGAAGTCCACATCATTAAAAAAAGGGTCCCATTTTTGACACATCAGCATTTAACAGACTCACTAACAGTTTGGCTAACGGAGGGGGCTCGCTTGTAATATTTCGTGACGTTGTGTATGTAATTGTAATTTGTCGATAAATTGGGGTGTACTTGAAAATGGCCCTATAGGTTGGGGGGTTTACTGTACTTTGTCCAAAAAAAAAACACCGTTGACTCTACCATTGTATTAAGACTGCTGCTATTTATATGACCACATTGCATATCATCTCTCTATATAGGTGAGATCCACCTGTATTAGAGAGGTGGTCAACAAAGTGATCAACAAATGTGGTACACAGTATTATTAGACCTGTGTCAATCTTATTTGTAAAAATAGGATAGTATTTTCTTTATTTATAAGACAGAAATGCCAATTATATACTTATATTCTCAAATTTTTTTGTTTCTAGTACTTATATAGTTAAATGAACGTGCTTATACCTCTATGAGAGGTACGTCTAGGGTTTCTAGGGGCATATATATATATATATATATATACAACTGTAATGAACCTTAATTAGAGAAGAAGCAGATATGCAGATATATTTGAAGTAGTGATGGTAGTTGTATAATTGATTAAGCATTGAGAGAGAGAGAGAAAGAGAGAGAGAGAGAGAGAGAGAGAGAGAGATGTCAAAGTCCACTTTTATTATGTGATGTGAGCATTCGAAGAAAGAAACTGAAGGAGCGGGGGTCTATTATGCCTTCCCCTTTAAACGAGCGAATGTATTGAAGGTGAAAGACCACCACGAAATTAAAAGAATGTACTGTAAACTTTCCCATAACCCGACATACAAACCCTACCAACCTCCAATTTCAATTTCATTCACTTCCACTTGCGCCCTTTTGTACCTCTTCCACAAAGACAAAGTGACCCAGATTGTTTGCTGCTAAATACAAATTTGCTATGAAAACATATATCAAATTAACAAGAATCACAATATTATTAGACCTTACAATAATAGTAATTTTGACAAACGATAGGATATTTACAAGATACTTTTATAACTGACCAATATACCCAGACCAATACATCTACAACAAAGCTACATAACAATTAGGTATTGAACTCATCATAAGTATATATCGTCTTCACTATCCATATGAATTGAACTTGAGCCATCCTTCAATTAACTAGAAACAAATACCACTAGACCAAAGGCTAGTTTGTCTATACCATATACATTAAGAAAACCCTCCTTGTCAACTATAAGATATGCAATGTCAATTTTGTACTCTAAAGGGTAATAAGGTGGCAATATCCCTACCATGAACCGTGGTGGCAGACTCCATTTTTTTTTTTCTATGTTCTTTTTATGTTATTTGTTGTGGTTGTTTTAAAGAAATAAAATGCATACTATTTTTTTTTATTTTTAAAGAACTCTATCTGTCAACTAAAATAGGATAAAATGTCAATTTTAATGCGTACCCACTTGCTATCCACACTCTAGGTTTTGTCTCTTAATTCCTCTGCTGCATTTGCTTGCCTCACCACATGCATGTATTTTGAGGTTTCTATGGCTGCATATCGAATTTACCCTACCGGAATTTGGAATTTTTTTATGGAAAAGCCAATGCAGGTTGGTGGGTCTGCATCTTAAATTTGAAACAGATCAAGAGCCCAAATCAAATGAGACAATAAGAAGAATTTAAAAATATAAACTGGGCTTTGCCTGTTTTATTTCTTTCATTTATATTGTCTAAAATTGTTTAATCTTTGCATGCATACTGCACCATGAACTGATCTTGACCATTAAAATTACTTTGGCTACATGCGAGTAAATTCTTCTGGGGATATACCGGGAGGCAGGAAGTATCAGGAGAAGACTACACTGAAGAAGGTGGGTCTTCCCTTTCAGTTATGGCTTTACTGCAACAGATAAAGTTTTAAAGGAAAAGCCTCTTCCATTTGCTAGGCAATTTTATAGTTGTCAAATCCCATTTTAAGTAGCTTTGTTTTCCGGAAAACTTTCTACTGTAACCTTGGGTTTACAAAAACAATATATGCAAAGTTTTTGTAAAATGAGTGGAGGTCATTTTCTTTAGCTGTAATAATTGTGATGCTAATAAGCGCTGCTTTTTCTTAGAAAATGACTGAAAAAGTTGTCACAGTTAGATTTTTTTTCCTTAATTAGAGAGAAAGTTGTGATAGTTATCGGGGGAGTGTAAGTAAAAAGAAATAAAAATCTTCATTGCAAAAGTGCTTGTGAAGTTCATGCTTTAAAAAATATACTAATAAATGCCAACTAACGAGGTCGAGTTCAGTTAAAAAGAGTCTTCACTTGTAGACCAGTTATTTTAGGTTTCAACCCCATGACACATTCGTAGAAAATGAAAATGTTAACTTATTTTGAATTGTGAATAGCACTTCCTACTTGATAAAATTGATTCAGAGTTAGAATTATATGAATATCATGATATGATATGGAAGGATGGAACAACATTCTACGCTTTGAAGTTGACCAGAGAGTGAATAAATAAGGCAGAGAAAAGGGATGGTGGAAGAGTGTGGTTAACAATAGAAGGCCCATTCCTCGAAAAGAGAGTAATAAATGAGAAGCGGCAGAAGGACACAGGACTTTTTGGGCAGAACAGAAAAGATGGTCCAATGTGAAAGTGAGAGGTGAGGAAATGATTTTGTAATCGATTGCTTTATGATTGATGAACCTTTGACATAAATAAAAGTTCAAATTCAAAAACCCAAAAACAAATACATGTTTCAGAGAGAGAGAGAGAGAGAGGGAGAGAAGGTAGACAAAAAAATAGATGAATTTTCAAAGCTATTTCAGCTTTTGCTTTTTCTGCTTCTGACAAGAAAAAGTGGAAGAAAAAGGAAAGTCCATTATATATTATGAGGCCATGATGACCATATGATATGATAATGCATGCCTGCCTTCCTTCATATATGCATGTGTCAGTGTCTTCGTTGGATTTACAGACTGTGATTTCCTTTCAGTTTTGTTTTTACATTTTCTTTTAATTGTTTGCAAATTGTAAAAAAATTCAGTTTTTTACTGTGGTTACTTGGACTTGGACCTAGTTAATTAGTAGGTGGCAGTGAAAATGAGGCAAACCTAGAGCCATAGGCTGTACAATTGTGTGGGACGGAGCTTTCACATCACACCTTGTTAAGAGAGAAAGAGAGAAAGAGAGAGAGAGAGAGCCTGACGTTTTGTTGTCTTACCAGCATTTAAGGGGCGTATGAAGACGACTTGCTACAATGGTGATAATCTGTTCTGGCATTGTTTTCTGTTTATTTCCACCAGTTTGGGCCCCTTGTGATGGCTCATTGGGCTTCTTCTATTTTGGTTAATACAACCTTTTACATGTTGCACCTAAACTTTACTAGGTCATCCGATTTCCAAGTTGCCACAATAACAATGGGAGGGTTGGGTGGGGGAGGGATAGGGTCTCTTTTGTTTTGTTTTTTTCATTATAAAGAGTACATTACTGTGATACTCTTAACGAATTAGGTATGCGTACAAAACATGATCGTTTCCAACAATTTTTTGACGGATTTAGCATCATGTGACACTTATGACTGTAAATCGATATGGCAAATTGAGAATTGCGTTTACAATTGAAATATTTTCACTATTTTTGTTTACCCAAAGCCCTTTTGGTTAAGTGGAAACGAGTTGCAGAAAACCAAAATGAACACTTTTTAAATAAAATATTTACGTAAGCATCAACCTACAAGGTTACAATAGTTCAAGAGTAGCAATACATAAATTCACAAACCAAGAAAGTAAACAAAACTCACCCCGACTGAACTAGATACATCATGTCAATAAAAGAGAATCAAAAGTTTAGAAGTGAACATGGATTCACAATAAATGCAATAGGAGAACTTTCTTGACCTGCCAAGTAAATACGCAACAAAATTCTAAGTTCGCAAGTTGCAAGGTCGCTTTAATATCCTAGTCTAAGTCGTTACGTATTCGTGAACTACACAAAAATAGGGATGAGCATCACATCACATATATTCATTTGCCCCCACAAAGTAATTAACTAAAGTAATTATAACAACATGGTAATGCAGAGAAACCTTAAAACATGCACAACCCAAACAAGTTTTATTCAAACCTAGTAACGTCGACCAGCTTAAGCCTACTCCTGAGCTGCTCGTCAATCAATGAAAGAAAAGCTTAAATTAATGGATGGCCATGATTGTTTTCAAGAAAAGAATTAATATTAGAATAATTTGGACTATCTAGATTGAAGGCTTTGGACTGCAGATAATGGATGGCCAATATTAAATAAGAGATTTGATCAAACATACGAGACTGATTCAATGTAGTGAAAAATGATACTTGGTATGGCAAAAAACGACATGTGGTTTGGATTAACGGCTCAGATTAAAATGAACAACGAAGATTGAACCATGTTGTCAATTCATTTAGAATGCATGTGTGGATCAGATAAGGAGTCTAGGGACCCTAAATTCACAACAGGGTTTGCTTCACAAAAAAAATTATGCATATGACTCAAGAATTCAGGGTCGATATTTCGGACTTCAAGTCCTTACTTAATTATATATGAGTGGAACTTTGTTCCCTCATTGTACATGAATTATAAACTCTAATTTCTTTCGTAAAATTAATTTGTTATTGTGGAGTAAAGTAATAAATTAAATGACCTATGAATAAAATAACATATTTCACATTTTTTATATGACATTGGTTTTTTTTAGTACAAGAGCGAAAGTCTAAATTATAGGTGAGCATGTACTCCAACAAGACAACAAGCATTAACAACCCATAAATTATGTGCTAATAGTTAATTTAATAACACAACATGCATTAGAAAAAAGAACACTCCTTTTCCTATATAGTAACACCCATAATAAATCCCTAGATAGTATATAACATCAATTGAGAAGACAAAAACCCTAATTTATAATTCCCTAGATCAAAGTTTTGAAACAATCTTACAAATTGATAATTACAAGAAAAAGAAGAGTAGAAGAAAAAGGAAAAGCAAAGAAAGAAAAAGATAAAATGGAGAAAAGAACTTACATGAATCATGGATGTGGGTGTGGAGATGGAGCTTTGATGTTGCAGGATGGAGATGTGCATGTACACGTAACCTATAGGTGCACCACAAAGCTTCATCTTTCATGATGTGGGGGCATCCACATTTATATTTCAACAAACAATAGTGTTTTTCTTTTCCTAAAACAAAGGCTGCAACCACCAAATCACAGTCCTCTAACTCCAGCTCAAAGGCCCACAAACGATAAGGAAAACCAAAACCAAAATGGCTGAAAACCAAACAGTCCGTTTCGGCATTTTAGGATGTGCCGGCATAGCTAGAAAAGTGGCTCGAGCCATTAACATCGCACCGAATTCCACCCTCTACGCCATTGCCAGCCGTTCGATCGAGAAAGCCCAGAAATTCGCAGGCAACAATGGATTATCTGGGACCGTCAAGACCTACGGGAGCTATGATCAGCTGCTGGATGACCCATGTGTAGATGCAGTGTACATGCCCCTTCCCACTAGTCTTCATCTGCACTGGGCAGTGTTAGCTGCCCAAAAGAAGAAGCACTTGCTGCTGGAAAAACCAACGGCTCTTGATGTGGGTGAGCTTGATCAGATATTGGAAGCATGTGAATCCAACGGTGTACAGTTCATGGACGGGAGCATGTGGCTGCATCACCCTAGGACTGCCAAATTGAAGGAGTTCATCTCTGAATCCAACCATTTTGGTCAAATTGACATTGTAAGCATTTTGGTCAAATGAATTATTTTCAGGTGATAATCGGTACGAGTCTTTTATTTTTTGTTGTGTATGCATTTTAGATCCGTGGCACATCGACAATGTCAGTAACCCAGGATTTTCGGGAGAGCAACATAAGAGTGAAACCGGACTTGGATGCTCTCGGTGCGCTTGGGGACCTAGGCTGGTACTGCATTGGGGCCATCTTGTGGGCAAAGGACTACAAATTACCAACTGTGGTGAATGCTCTGCCTGATGTCACCAAAAACTCTGCAGGGGTCATCTTGTCTTGCACTGCATCATTTCATTGGGAACCACAAGACGAAACGGTTGCAACGATTCACTGCTCTTTCCTTTCCCACACATCCATGGACTTGGCTATATCGGGCTGCAATGGTTCGCTGCGCTGCAACGACTACATTATTCCATACCAAGAGAAATCTGCTACGTTTGACTTCACATCTGGTGCAACGTTCGTGGAACTCCATATTGGGTGGAATGTAAGGCCTGAAGAAGTTAGAGTGATTTCTGAACTGCCGCAGGAGGCCTTGATGGTTGAAGAGTTTGCAAGGCTAGTTAAGGGCATTATGAAATCTGGACACCGTCCAGAGAGTAAATGGCCCAAGATTAGTAGAAATACGCAGGTAGTATTGGATGCAGTGAAGAAATCCATTGATCTTGGTTGTAAACCTGTTAGGTTGTAATTACTTTTCTGGGATTTTAGCTCATATGCTTTCCTAGTAGGCATCTACATTTAGCATGAAACTGTCTGCGCAAACTGTGGCAAATACTTGGTATCTTAAGATACTGCTAATTGAAAAGCGAAAAAGAGAAAATTTATTGCTTTTCATCGGAGTGTTGGAGGAAAGAAAGTAAGTTGCAAATGCCTATGAAATTGCAAATGCTTGCCCCATCTTAGGTAACCTCTTTCAATGGGTGGAGTAAATTTTTCAATGAGACACTCCTTCAATATTTGATGCTATAACTAATGTATAAATCAATCGTCCGCCCAATGTTACAACATTTGTAATAACCACACAACATGTCGGTATTATAGTGTGACACTATAATTTTTCTAGAACGTAACGTAATGGTGGTGCCAGTTCTGAGTTTTCTTCTAGCTAGGGGAGAGTTGAACGTAACATAATCTTGAACTAATAATTGTTGAAAGTTTCCTCTATATCCACATACAAGGCATACAGGACTTGTGAGAGCAAGGAAATTAAAATCCGAACAAGGCGGGGAAAATGATTGCCGCGATTTCTCTCTCAACGAACATACCCGCCGGTTCAACTAACATAACTGTAACTTCAGGCCCCAACGGTACTAAAAAACACAGCAAACCTCTAACTTCAACGCTCAAATGGCTTGCCAAATCCGGCAAATTAGACGAGGCCCTTCGCCTGATCGAATCCTCACCGTCCAGATTAACATTCACCGAGCTCGATGTAGAAGCCTACTCTCTCCTCCTCCACACCTGTATCTCCAGAAAATCATTGGAGCATGGCCAAAGGCTTTATCTTCAACTTCTTCTCTCCAAGGACAGAGGCAACAACCACAGCCTTCGCCACAACCCAACTTTGAAAAGCAAGCTCATCACGCTTTACTCTGTTTGCGGTCGAATGGATGAGGCTCGCTCTGTTTTCGAGGATGGGTTGGAAGATGAACAGGTTCCCGTGTCAGTGTGGGTGGCAATGGCTATTGGGTACTTGAGAAATGGTTACTTGGTTGAAGCTTTGCTTGTGTATTGTGACATGCTGATCCGGTTTGTCCAGCCCGGCAATTTCGCGTTTTCGATGGCATTGAAGGCGTGTGCAGAACTGCCTGAGTTGAGGGTTGGTAGAGCAGTCCATGCCCAGATTGTGAAATCAATTGAAGAGCCTGATCAAGTGGTGAACAATGCTCTTTTGAGGTTGTATGCGGAGAACGGGTGTTCTGTGGAGGTCTTCAGGGTGTTCGATACAATGCCTGAGAGAAATGTTGTTTCCTGGAACTCTTTGATTGCGAGTTTTGCTCGACGAGACCAAGTGTTTGAGTCATTGGATTCTTTCAGAAGGATGCAAGGAGAGGGGATGGGATTCAGTTGGGTCACCCTTACGACGATTTTACCAGTCTGCGGTAGACTGACTGCACTTAATTGTGGGAAAGAGATACATGCTCAGATTGTAAAGTCCACCAAGAGACCTGATGTCCCTGTATTAAACTCACTTATCGACATGTATGCAAAATCTGGAGAAATTGATTACTGTAAGAGGGTGTTTGAGAGAATGCAAAGTAAAGACTTGACATCATGGAATACTCTGCTGACAGGGTATGCGAACAATGGATTCATAGAAGAAGGAATGAAATTGTTTGATCTGATGATAGAGTCTGGTGTCCGACCAGATGGAGTAACATTTATAGCTTTGTTGTCTGGCTGTAGCCATGCAGGGCTTACTGATGAAGGACGAAGATTGTTTAATAAAATGAAGTTAGTTTATGGTGTTTCACCAACAGTTGAGCATTATGCTTGCTTGGTGGATCTCTTGGGCAGAGCTGGTAGAATCAAGGAAGCCTTAGATGTAGTGGAAAGAATGCCTATGAAGCCGACTGGCAGCATATGGGGATCATTACTCAACTCATGCCGGCTCCAAGGCAATGTTTCTCTTGCAGAGTGTGCTGCAAAGGAGTTGTTTGAACTTGAACCGACTAATCCTGGGAACTATGTAATGCTCTCAAACGTTTATGCAAATGCAGGGATGTGGAATGGTGTGAATAGGGTTAGAGATCTGATGAAGCATAGGGGAATTAAAAAAGATGCTGGATGCAGTTGGGTACAGATAAGGAATAGAATTCACACATTTCTAGCAGGCGGGGGTTTTGAATTTCGTAATTCAGCTGAGTTCAAGAAGGTTTGGAATGAATTGACGGATGCTATGAAAGAGCTTGGATATATCCTTGACACTAGTGTTGTGCTACATGATGTAAATGAAGAAACTAAAGTAATGTGGGTTTGTGGGCATAGTGAAAGAGTCGCAGTTACGTTTGCACTTGTCCACACTGCTGCTGGAATGCCAATTAGGATTACAAAGAACATACGCATTTGTGCAGATTGCCACTCCTGGGTGAAATTAGTTTCAGTGATTACAGGGAGATTGATTGTTTTAAGGGACACAAATCGCTTCCACCATTTCAAAGGAGGAGCATGCTCTTGTAAGGACCACTGGTGATAACACCATTCTTTCTTACTTTTCTGCTAAGGTTCTACCATTCTTTCTTACATTTTTTCATGATTCCTCTTTACATTTTTGTCAAATTTGTTTTGAGGACCCATTAAAATAAGATTATGTTATATTCTAGCCATATGGCACATGGGTTTGTGCAAACAGATGGTTGATTAGTGCAGATAGTCTTGAAACACCGTATAGATCTCACTGATTGTGACCAGTAATCTTGATGTGAATTTCTATTTAAATACTACTTGATGAAAAGGAACCCTGAGAAAGAACATAAAAATTATGAGTTCAAATGTACAAGACTAAGAAAGTTTTCAACGAAGAAGACGCTGGCGGAGATCATATTCTTTTATGGTTGAAGCTGTGATAAAATTTTCCCCAACTTCTTCAGGAACTAAGTAGTCAGGGTCTTCAGAACTATCTACGTCTTCTGGTAAGTTGGTGTCAATCCAAGAGGACCAGTTAAATTCACTATCTTCCTCCCATGACAACTTCTGGTATCTTTGCATGCCATTAACCTTCTCAATCAATGTATGTAACAACTTATTGTTCAACACTTCATAGTCCCTGCATAGTTTGAAAGGCACCGTTTTAGATATTGAATGCGCCCTTCAGCTCAAATTTCAAAATTTTCAGCATATATAATACCTGTATGTGAAAATTGCATGTATTAGCTTAACTAAAGCAATTACAGCAAAGGTTGATCGGAAAAGGTTTATTTTCCAAGTTTGCTGTTGAATGTCAATCGGGGTGAACCGAATTGTCACGACTTCTATCAAGAATGCGGCACACAGCCCTGTCCATGAAATTAGATATACAACAGTAAATATAAAAGTTAATGAACCAATGTAAATTTCTGAATATTTTCCCTTTTCATAATAAGATAAAAGTACTTACCAATATATAGCCAAGGTCTAACTGTGTATGTTTGCTTTGTGCTTGTGAACATGTAGATAACAAACATCGATATAAAGTAAATAAAGAAAGCTTTGATTAAGCGCGATTCAAGCAACATAGCATTGTGCAAAGTGAATAGCTTGTCTAATGCAATGAACATGCTGGCTTGCTTTGATTCAAAAGATTCCTGTGAGCAGAAAAAATCTGAGAATAAATAAAAAAACTGCAAAAACCAGTGGAAGACACCTCGTTAAATAAGAAATCTAAAGCTAAAAAACACCTGAGCTGCCAAGATTGACTTTGAATTTTCCATCAAGTGATCATGAACTTGTTGAAGCTGTTGTTGCTTTTGAAGAAGCTCTTCTTGTTGTCTATGGCCATATTCAGCTAACCGGTGAAGTGTACTCCTGCGATTTTAAAAATGAGTTAGAGAAACTCTACAAATTTTCAGACTTCATATTGTTTTTATTTTTTGTTTTACCTGCTCTCTTCTAATGCTTCAGATTGAAATTTTGTTAAAAACTGAAGATCCTTGAGAGCAGTCGTCTGACCATCGAGCAGCTGATGTTGCTTATCCAAAGAGACCCCAGCCATGTTCCCAATATCATCTGCTTTGCTTTGCAGATTCTCCATCCTAGATGACATTTGGTCTCCAACTTTAGTTATCTCCTTTTCAATTTCAACTGCCTCATTTCTTAAGTTGTCAATTTCTTGGCCCAAATGGCTGTATGAATCTTGCAGCATTGCCATCCCATCTTTCAAGTTTCTCTTCATTTCTACTTGTCCTTCTTGCAGCTCTGATTGAGAAGCTTGGATTTTCCTGGATTGCTCATAAACTGCTGCCGAATGCTTCAACACGATGTCTACATGATCTTCCACATTTTTTGCAGTTTGAGCAACTTGCTGTGTTTGAACATCAATCGAATTCAAAGACTCATATATTTGATTTGAGCCCTGCAGTAGATACTCTGCCTTCTCTTCAATTTTTTCCAACTTGCCTTCTGCATATTGGGCTGAATTTTTAAGTTCATTCACCAGTCTCTCTGTTTCATGCTTAAATACTCGAGCCCTGAAAACGACCGAAAAACAAAGTTCTTGTTAGTTTCTCAGGAAGAATTCATTCAACTTACATGGAAGATATTAGTATACTCAACTGTAACTGATGGCAGATTGAATTGGTCTCAAGGTAGAATTCCAGATAGACATTACGCTCATAGTCATTCAAACTTTTCAGGCATTTATACATGACAGATTTTGGGTCACATGAAGGAAAAGGAGGCCTGCCAGAGTCCTTCTGAAAGCAATCACTAAGATGCCAAGCAAATCTCGACCGCTTCTCTTCGACAGCGAAAATCTCTGAGCACCCAGAAAAGAGATGCCGATAAGCATTTTGCCAACAAGAGTCTGAACCAACCAATTTCTTCTTAGCACTTTCAACTAGCCTGACCCCCTTCCGGTCATTAACACCTTCCATGGAGAATTTACCAACTGAACCAGAAGGGTTCTCATTAGAGGAGGTCTCTTCTGAAGAGAACCAACCCCACGAGTGACAGTTGGATGAAGCCGATATTATAATTAGCAGAGCCAGAAGAAAACGAAGATGATCCATTTCAGATTTCTTATCTGAAACTTTGTAAAACCTGCACTGCAAAATTCAAAAGTTTATGACTTTATGCTTGGAGGGCCTTGCATATACATGTACACAGATATATAATTATAATATCTTGAAGACTTGGAGTTCAAGAAACGGAAATGGAAAAGGTTGAAATGTGACTTTAGCCGTTTGTGATGCAAACGTTAGAGAGAAGGAAAAAAAAAAAGAGAAAAAAATATCAGAAAGGGACAAGGAGAAGATGAAGGTGAAAAAGTCATGTAATTAATCTGAAAAATCATGTAATCAAGCAAGGTAATAAGGATTTGAAGATAAAAGATTATTTCAAAACAGCCATGAAAAAATAATTTGAAAAAAGAATAGAAGCAAAAGACAGGAGGGGTGACCTGGGTTGTTGTTTTCAGTCGTGTCTCTCACAAGAAGTCACAATCTAATGTGGTTTTTTTGGGTTTTTTTTTGGAAACGAAGAGAGAATTAAAATAATATATAGAAATCAAAGAGACGTAACTTTTCATAAAAAAGGAAGGAAGCAAGAACGTTGCTCTTTGTCTAAATAAGGCGCGTAATGGTTCGTTTTCGGGTGTGTTCGTGCGGAATAGGCACCTGAGTCTCATATTTACCATTATGCCCTCATCACGTGCTGATGATATGTATAGTAAACGGATACTCCGGGTATTAATTTTGGGCCTCTTTGGCAACGTTCACTTCGGCTTGCCAAGCTCCCGACCGGAAATATAATTATTGACTCAAAGAAGAAAATTTATCAATAATATTAAACATTGAAACATTAGTATTAGTTAAAACTAAAAAGGGTATGAAGTAATCAACTAGTTTTTGGTCTAGTGTTATTTGTATTTACTTGGTTGGAGGAGATTTCAAGTTTAACTCACATAAATGACGAGGACGATACATATTCACTATGTTGGATAACTAGTCTAATCCAATTGTGATGCAAATTCAAATGCAAATGTTTTTTTTTGGGTCAAGAAATGCAAGTGTTCATGTATAATTTTTTGGGAAATACCGCTCAATGCCACTGTTTTTTTAGTTTTAAGTGGAAATACCAAGTCTCCCCAAAATTTTTGCAAATACCACCTATAAATATATATTTAGTGTCCACTTATTGCCCAAATAACACTTTTTCTGAAATTGACTTCTCTCTCAGCTCTCTCTTTCTCTGTCGCTCAGCTCTCTCTCTCTCTCTCTTTGCTCAGCTCTCTCTCTCTCTCTTCGCTCAGGTCTCTCTCTCTTCACTCTTTCTCTGTCGCGCGCTACTCTTAGTCTCTCTTGCGCAGCTCTCTCTCTCTCTCTCTCTCTCTCTCTCTCTCTCTCTCGTGTAGCTCTCTCTCTCTCTCTCTCTGACGCAGTGCTCTTCCTCCCTCAGCGGTGTGTGTTCATCAAGGCTCAACTCCATCTTTCACCTCCATAAGGTACTGTTTATCGTCATTTTCTTAGTCTGAAGTTGGTTTAGGGTTTATGAGTTTCTATGAAATTGGTTTAGGTGTTTCTTCGAAATTGATTTAGGGTTTAGGGGATTCTCTGAAATTGGTTTACAGTTTAGGGGTTTCTCTGAAATTGTTTGATTATGATGATTCCTTGTTTGAAACAGTGAATGAGTTTGTTGTTTGTGGATTGATTCTTGCATTTGATTTCGGATTCGCTTGACTGCTGTTGTTTTGTTGTTGTTATTGATGTTGTATTGTTGTTTTCTTGCTGATATATTGCTGTTTTCTTGCTGCTGTATTGCTATTTTAGTGGTGTTTTATTGGCATCGTAATGTTGTTGTATTGCTAGTTTATTATAGTTTTATTCCAGTTCCATCGTGGTTTTAATGGTTTTGGCGATTTATGCAATTGGATTTTGTGTTTCTTTGTTGTTTTGTTTCATCCAAAGAGAAGTCTGAATTGTCCCCATCTCTCTGTTCTAAATAGGAAACTCCCCTCCCCCTCGGCCTTATCTTCTAGGTATGTCTTATGAATAGCGTAAGGTCGCAGCTGCTTGAAACCTTGAAGCTCTACTCCATTGTTAACCTCCAATAGGTAGTCTTGATGGTCATTTTCTTAATCTCTATGGGATTATGAGAAATTGGTTTTATTTTGATTGCTTGGGTTTCTGTGAAATTGTTTTTATTTTAATTGCTTTGGGTAATATTTTTTGAATCTTCATGCTCATCCATCTGGGTTTTTACCAAATCCATTTAGATTGCTCTGGAAATGTGAATCTTGAAACTTGGGATTTTCCATTTCATGTAGTAGATTTGTATAGTCTGATTGTGATGAATCCTTGTTCAGTGCTGTGTTATTGTTGTTTTATTGATGTTGTGTTGCTGTTGTGTTGCTATTATATTTTTGTTGTATTGCCCTTGTATTGTATGGTTATTGTGGTTATATTGCAGTGATTTGGTCGTGGCTTCAAATGTGTTAATGAAATGTTGTTTTGTCATGGTCAGAAATGGAGACAATTGTTATTCTGGTTTGCTATAATGGAAAATGGGTAACCTCAAAGAAGATGTGCAAACACGAAGGGGGTGACTAAAAAGGTTTAATAGTACCACGCACCATCACATTTGGAGCGAAATTGATGTAGCTGATGTTTGGCAGGTGCTGAATAAGGGTGGAGAGGGAATGGTTCATCATAGCCTCGTGCATGCAGCGAGGATAAAGGCCAAAGACATGGATCCTTTGATGGACCTCTAATAATTTGCATTTGCCAGGGTTTGTGCAGCTTTGATGGACCTCTATTTAAATAGATCTGTTTAAATATCGAGCTGTACGAAATAGCTCAACTAAACAATCTAAAGAATAAGTATGCTAACGACGACTGCAACTCCAAAACAATTCAACAGAATTTGAAAACCGAATCAGAAGTACATCCCTAGTGGTATTGATTAGACGTACTACCCAATTTTGTTTCACAAAATGAAAATTGATGCATATTCCTACTCCAAAATTATTACAATTTATCTGTCATGTCTACAAAATTGATATAGTTTATCTGCCATGTGTACAAAATGGATATAGTTTAGGTGCCATGTAAGGCAATTAGCAACTGCTACGGACTGTACAATATTACATATCACCATGTACAACATGATTTCATGTTGCTACAAAGAATAATGAAAGCAAATAACTCTATCTAAGTGGATGGACCTCTAATATAAAGCAGCTCCACCAGAGCTTCCATTTCTGCATATTCATATAAAGGATAAACTGAAATAATTAAATTCAAACTGAATTTCCAAGTGATAAGTGAAGGCTGTTCAATTGAGAAACATTATTACCTTTACCTCATATATACACCTCCCTCTTGAAAGCTTTTATCGCAAGCTTTAGTCGGTAATACGTGATCTCTGATGGGTTAACTTTATCCAAAGGAATGCTGACACTGAGATGCTCGATAAATTTGACTATCATGATTCCGCAAGACGCACTGTCGAGCCAATAAGTTTAAAAATTAGAACTGCACTTATTTACAATTATAGATAAACTTCACTAAATTAACATAGCCTACCCATCACTTTGTCGAGGCACATCTACAATGCTGCAAATTGTGAATGGCGAAAAATTGGACATCTTCATCTCCTTTTGCTTCACCTTTTCAACCTCAAAAGCGTCATAAAAACGCATATCGTACAACACCCGTGCCAGAGTACTTCTAATAGGCTCAAGATATTTGACCAGCATGGAATTTGAGGTAAAAGCAATATAGGAGTCATACCAATTGCATTTTTTTTATACCCAATTTCAGTTTTTTATCTACTCTCAAACTCTCTCCACACTCCACTATTATCTACATTCCATTTTACTAAATATGGATTATATTTCATCCACAAACCAAACACCACCCATCTGTCAAAGTGATTTCATGCCTCAAGGATGAACTTCATATACGGTTTGAGAGCAAAGACTAAATTAACAATTATCGATAAACTCCACCAAATTAGAACTACACTTATTTAATTGTAGGAAGACTACTGTATTTATAGATACTAAAGAACCCTTTCCAAAATGGTATGTCTCAATATAAAAAACCAACTAATGCATCCATTGAATAAACATGTGCTTTGATAGCTCTTCCTAAAAATTGACAAAGGACACCATCGTCTAATGAACTCTATTAATTTCCATTCAAATAGGAAAATAAATATTAGTTAATATTAAATTTCCAACAAAAGCTACTGCAACTGTAAAACAAACTATAAAGATTCATGTGGCTAATATAGAGACTATAAATGAACACCTACAATTTCCCTTCTTTGGATGAAACAAAACAACAAAGAAACACAAAATCCAATTGCATAAATCGCCAAAACCATTAAAACCACGATGGAGATGGAATAAAACCATAATAAACTAGCAATACAACAGCATTACGATGCCAATAAAACACCACTAAAATAGCAATACAGCAGCAAGAAAACAGCAATACAGCAGCAAGAAAACAACAATACAACATCAATAACAACAACAAAACAACAGCAGTCAAGCGAATCCGAAATCAAATGTAAGAATCAATCCACAAACAACAAACTCATTCACTGTTTCAAACAAGGAATCATCAGAATCAGACAATTTCAGAGAAACCCCTAAACTGTAAACCAATTTCAGAGAATCCCCTAAACCCTAAATCAATTTCGAAGAAACGCCTAAACCAATTTCATAGAAACTCATAAACCCTAAACCAACTTCAGACTAAGAAAATGACGATGAACAGTACCTTCTGGAGGTGAAAGATGGAGTTGAGCTTTGATGAACACACACCGCTGAGGGAGGAAGAGCACTGCGTCAGAGAGAGAGAGAGAGAGAGAGAGAGCTGCGCAAGAGAGACTAAGAGTAGCGTGCGACAGAGAAAGAGTGAAGAGAGAGAGACCTGAGCGAAGAGAGAGAGAGAGCTGAGCAAAGAGAGAGAGAGAGAGAGAGAGAGAGAGAGAGAGAGCTGAGCGACGGAGAAAGAGAGAGCTGAGAGAGAAGTCAATTTCAGAAAAAGTGTTATTTGGGCAATAAGTGGACACTAAATATATATTTATAGGTGGTATTTGCAAAAATTTTGGGGAGGCTTGGTATTTCCACTTAAAACTAAAAAAACAGTGGCATTGAGCGGTATTTCCCTAATTTTTTCCCTTTTGGCTCCACAAAGGAAAGGTGATGTGGGGAGGGCCCGTTGGGGCCAATCTTTAGGCCTAGAGATGAAAATATCCAGGCCCAAAGTAAAAACGAGGAGTCAGACCTAACAAGCCCACGATTGTGGCACAACACGATCAGCCCTAGTGAACAAGGGTTGGCCTAAATATCAAAACAGGCCTAACACTATGGCCCAAAATGCGAAGTAATTGAGTAAGACCCACAAAGCCCAAAGATCATGGTTTGAAATCTCAGCAAAAGAATAAGGGAACGACCCAATTCTTAGGCCCAACCCGAACCACTAAGCATGGAGAAAAACTTGACCAAAATTAAAAGTTGCATTCGTTCCTCAGCCCAAGGGGTCTTGCTCAAGTAAAAATCAAGAGCACTAACTAAGGCAAGGATTTCACGTGCACCATCTTGGAACTTAAGCTAGTCATAGAGTAGAAGTAGGGGTGAGCACGGTCAGGATTGGATCGGTTTCACGTCCAAACCACAGCCGAACCAATTAAAATATAACGATTTGATTTGATTCGGTTTGGATAAAAGTTATAAAGGAAACCGAACTAATCCAAACCAATTTAAGACGGTTTGGTTCGGTTTGGTTCGCCGGTTTGGGCCTAAGCCCAATTCTCTTTCTTTTTGCATTTTTTCAACATTATTAGCTCAATTATAACCAACAAATTCTCAACTTACTTCTTACATAAATCATTTTCTAGAGTACGAAACCAACTTAAAGCTTAAAAGGTCATAAAACTTCAAATTTCACTAACTAATATAGCTCAATTCAAATATTCATATATAGTTATTAACTAATTAGAGTATTACACATATCAAATAAAATATAAATAAATAAATATACACATAAACGGTCAGGTTTGGTTTAAGCCGGTTTACAAAAGCTCAAAACCAAACCAAACCAAACCATATATGGTCAGGTTTGGTTTTCAAACCGTTTGACTTTTTCTTGATCAAAACCAAACCAAACCGGTAATTACGGTTTGGTTCGGCCGGATTGATGCCCACCCCTATGTAGAAGCATTGGAACTTGAAAAGAAGGCATAAATAGAGGGCAACTCGAAACTTGTGACAAGGGGGATTTTCGGCGGTAGGTTGACGGCTAGGGGTGGGCATTCAAACCGGTGAACCAGAAATCCGAGCCGAACAACACAGAACCAAACCAAAAAAAAATCGAGTTGACCAAAAAGTCAACAATTGGTAAAAAATTGAACCAGACCAGTTTGGACCGATTTTGGTTTTGGTTCTATGTCTTCAAAAATCGGACCGGGCCAAACCAAACCGGTCAAATTAAAAAATATATAATTTCAATATTTATTTATATTCAATGCTATATTTTTAATCTCATAACTAATATTTATCCAAGTTCAATTTCAAAATATCTCTCTTTTCTAGCTTTAATATTTATTTTTATATGAAATTGAATAATTTGTTAATTTTCAAGTCAAAAAAATTAAATTTCAGTTGAAAACTGTATTAAAAATAATAATTTTTATAATCCGGTTCAAAATCAAACTGGACTGAAATCGAACCAGAACTGATTCAACCTGAACAAACAGTTTCTGAAATTTTTTATATTGAAATTGAATCGAACCAAATCGAATGAATAGTGCTGGATCGGTTCTAATTTGAGGCAAAAACCAATCCAAACCAAACTGTGCCCACCCCTATTAACGACTCACTCAAGATTTGGGCGGTGGGCTGTAGGATCTTAGCATCAAGGGAAGGAATTTTACACAAATATTCATTGGATAAGGGAGTTTCAAATATCTACCCACATGAATGGAGGTAGAAGAACTCAATCAATTGAGCTACACCCACTTGCTGCAATAAATTATGTTTGTTAAATGACTTTGGTACTTGTTTGATCGCGTCTTTCAGAGATCTATGGACTATAAATAAAGTAGAAATCACCTCCACATGCTGCAAAACTGGAATTGAATAAAATAAGACCGAATAGAACATCTACCAAATTGCTACCATAAGGCCATCTCCAATGAAAGTGGGCTAAACTCAAAATTTGGGTTTTTAACCTGAAAAGCTTCTTCAACCTTGTATGCGAACAAGCTGAAAAAGTAGTCCAGGCAAAAGCCCAGGCGCTATTCCGCTCGTTTTATTGAATGGATGGAATATTTGTGGAGCCTAACAGCAACATGTTGAGCACATGCCCAGCAATTATTTCAACCTATGTGACAAAACCTTTCAATTCTACCATGTTTGTGTGGCTGCAATTGCAGCTTCTGATGAAGGTCATCATCAGAATCACATTGAAGAAATTTTGTATAGCCTTCCCATGTGAATTCATTTTAAAAAGAAGGGTGAGGTTGAAAGAGATTGTGTTTGGTTGGGTAGAATAACTCCACTTAAATAGGCAAGAGGATGAGGTTTGAAATGAAGATGAGAAGTTTTTCGGTGAAATTATTAAATGTTTTGGATTTTGGATTTTTCCAGGTCAAAATGTTCAGAAAATTAAATCACGAATGTTGAAACAAAAATAATATCAAGAAAAATTAACGACAAAAAAAATCTAGAGATTAACCATTCTTAAACAATTTAATAATCTGGATTTTGGAAGATGCTAGTGGTGCTGCTCTATATAATTTTACCCTCTTCGCCCTGCCCTTCACTCTCATGAGCGATTTCCCTTCATCCATTCAAAGACTGCAAGAGCAGCGCAGCAGAAAAAGTCGAAATGATGGATGCCTCGAATTCAATTATTCAAACTAAGAGCACTAGTCAGTTAGCACATGAGGAGCAAGCAGATGAGACCAACCAGGAAGCATGTTTAATAAGTGGCATGGATCTTGATGTATACAAGGCCGCAAAAGATGGCAATATTGATGTCCTTCAACGACATAAAGAACATCTTCACCAAATACTGACTTCAACCAAGAACACAATCCTCCATATTTATATCACATGTGCCGGCAGCCCATCGTTGATTGAGCCTGAACAAGTAGCACACAAGCCAAGCAACATTGTGGAGAAGATACTGGAAATGTGCCCAGCACTGCTATGGCAGTCCAATGGAAGTGGTGAGACTGCTTTGCATATTGCTGCGAGACACGGTTGCTCTGATATAGTTGCAGTTCTTGTCAAGGCTGCAAAAGCTTGTCATGGAGACCTTGGCCAAGGGGTCAAAGAAGCCTGGCGGTGTCTATTCAAGACAACCAACGAGGGCAAGGACACAGCCTTGCACGAGGCAGCACGCTTTAATCACCTAAATGTGGTGGAGATATTGACCAAAGAAGATACTGATTTTTCCTACTCTGCTAATGATAGTGGCGACACACCACTTTACTTGGCTGCTGAGATTGGATATCGTGATTTGGTTTTCAAAATGTTGGAGACTTGCAAATATCCAACTTATGGAGCCGTAATGGTAGAACAGCTTTTCACGATGCAGTGATCTGTACTAATGAACGTATGTACATAATTAGCACCCATTAGTTACTTATTAGTTATATATTGATTAGCCCCTTACTCATTTTTATTCTTTTTTGCTTTAAAAATAACGAGAGAGATACTAAAGCACACTAAAATGGCTCTCACAAAAGCTGTAGACAGAAGAGGATGGATGCCTCTTCACTTTGCTGCACTCTTCGGTCACACTTCAATTGTGAAACAGCTAATAGAATCTGATAAGTCAGCTGCTTACATTGGTGACAGAGTGTACAAGAAGACATCCCTTCATATTGCAGCCCTTCAAGGGCATGATAAGTCCATAAAATTACATATTTATGTACTCTTTATACTTAGTTTTTGTAGGAGAATTTGGTTTAAAAAGGACTTATTACTTTATTTTCTCAATTTTCAGCTTTCCAGAGCAAGTACTTTGTTTTCAATGGAAATACGACTTTTTGGTGGAGTTTTAGTACAAGGCCAATTGGAGATGAAAGCTAAGATCTTGAAGATGATTGTGGAATTTTTCTAGAATTTTCGGAGCAGCCAATGAGAGCAGTCTTTGAAGTTAAGTCAGCATAAGATGCAATCCCGTCAAAACTGTGCTGCTGTGGAAGAATGACCATTTGAAGACTTTCCTGATTTTTCCTCAAGGTGTGCGATATATGGATGGAAAGATAAGACAAAAATCTACAATTTACATATTTTTCCCGATTTTTCTTGGAGGAGGAACAATCCCAAACGTGCAAGCAACATAACTGACATGTTATCCCAGTCCAAGTAGGAAGAGGAGTCAAGTACTTACCCATTTTGGATTTATGTTTTAATTAGGTTTTTCTTTATTGTTGGGCTGCTGTAAAAGCCCAGCTAGGGTAAGAATAGATGTGGGGGTGTCTTATTTAAGCATGAGAAACAACTCCTTAGGGGGGACGCGAAGACTAGGAGAAATTGGAGGCGTTGGAAGAGTACCGGAATTGGCTAAGTTTGATTGTTTTTCCTTATGTTTTTGGTTTATGTCGAATTCTAAGTTTATGAGTAACTAATTTTCTTTTGCTAGGGCATGATGTAGCCCTAGTATGATAATCTAGTTTTCTTATTTTACCGATCTATTGATTGCCGTTTGATGTTGGATTCTTAATCACTGTGCTTAATAACTTGGTTGATTATCCTGATGCTTGATCACCATCTAGACTTTTAATTGAGTAATCATATGCAAATTAGAGTAAATACCATACTTAATTTGAGGCTTGCTTCATGTGATTAGGATTTGTAATTCGTCTAGGGTAAATACCATACTCCTAGGGTTTACATGCTTGTTCAAGGTTTTCACTGATCTTAATGAGTTTCTATGTGTTGATATTTGACCTAAATACCATAGGCGAATTGCATGTAGGAATATACGAGTTAGCCTAAATACCATTGGTAATTCATGAAAAAGGAAAACTAAGCGGCGACATCAAATGGTTAGTAAATAGGTAAGTGAATAAGAGGCTAGATTGGATTACTAGTGGTGAATTCATTGTCCTAGTGCTTTTATCAATTTGAATTTCTCATCCTTGTGTTTCGTGACTTTCTGCTTATTTTGTCTTTTAATTTCGTTGTTAATTAAATCATTCTTTCAAAAAACCCCTTTTGTGTTTACGTGAGTATGCTACGTGTTTAATTTCTTGTTTATATAATTAGAGTAGTTAGAGTATTTTGTGAAGGAAATTAGGTTAGACTAATTGGAAGTTGAACTCAATCCTCGTGGGAATGACCTCGTATTTGCCATGCTATATTACGATTGACCTTGTGCACTTGCGAGTATAATTTGTGTTTAGACTAATCTTTATAATCTCAATTTTTCAGGTTGTCTAAAATTCACAACAAGTTTTTGGCGCCGTTGCCGGGGATTGGCTTCGTCAACTACAATTTAGTTCAATCTTAATTTCATTTTTCATTTTTTATTTTATTTCGTTTTATTTAATTTTTAATTTTTAATTGTTAAATTTTATTATTTATATTAATAGTTACTTTTTGTTTTGTTTTTGTTTTTAAGTTTATTAAATTCATATTTTTATTTATTGGAAAATTTCAGATTATTGGAATTGACTTGTGTTTCTTGTTTGTCTTGTTTATTAGGTTTGACTGAGTGTATGACTGGAAGACGCTCTCAAAGTCAAGACCTCACACCGTTTGATCCTGAGATTGAGAGAACAGTTAGGAAACAAAAAGACAAATTCACTCACTCACTGGAACATCAAGAAGACGGAGGTTCTATCGAAAATATAAACGAGAAGAGTGACAAGAACGTTGGGGAACAACAATTAGCGCAAGAGGAAGCAATGGAACGAGTACAACCTGCCCGAGCTATGAAGGAGTACTCCATCCCAACTCTTTCCAACACTCCATCGTGTATTGTAGTACCAGCAGTTGAAGCAAATTCATTTGAACTCAAGTCTGGAATGATTCACTTGTTACCATCTTTCTATGGAAAGTCGAACGAAGATCCTAACATGCATATTCGGGAATTTTTCGACATTTGTGGCACAATCAAGATCCTAAATGTCTCTGATGAAGTGGTTAGGCTGAAATTGTTCCCCTTTTCATTAAAGGATAGAGCCAAATCTTGGCTTCACTCACTACCAGCTGAATCCATTAATTCATGGGAGGGATTAGCTCAAAAATTTATCCAGAAATTCTTCCCTGCACAGAAAACGAATCAGCTAAGAAGAGATATCATGCATTTTGCTCAAGGAGAGCATGAGCCATTCTATGAAGCTTGGGAGAGATTTAGAGAGTTGCTGCAAAAATGCCCTCATCATGGCATTATTGATTGGATGCAGATGCACTTCTTTTATGAAGGACTTACGACTGCAAACAAACGAATGGTTGACTCTGCGTGTGGAGGGGCATTGATGGAGAAGACACCTCAAGAAGCGTTTGATCAATTTGATTTGCTTGCCAATAATAATCAACAATGGGGTAGTGAGCGGATAAAGAAGGTAGGAGTTTATGAAGTTGACACCAACACTGCGGTTGCTGCTCAAATTTCAAGCCTTGAGAAAAAACTTGAAACTCTTATGCGTGCTGTTATTCCACCTTCCCCACATCAAGTTTGTGCTATTTGTTCTGACCCAACTCATCCAATGGAGCTTTGTCCATCTACTACGCAAGGTTCTGAGCAACTTCTCCAAGTTACTTCGTTTCAGCGACCTCGAAACGATCCATATTCGAACACCTATAATCCGGGGTGGCGTAACCACCCAAATTTTTCATGGAGCAACCAGCAACAACAAACTAGTTCTAGCCATCCCTTCCAGCAGCAAGTGCAGCCTTCGAGTGTGCCTAAGAAACCAGCGTTGGAAGATATAATCGCTCAATTTGTGCAGACTTCTCAACAAAATCAGAATACTATGCAAGCGTCCATCACTAAGTTAGAAACTCAAGTGGGTCAGCTGGCTACTATTGTGCATGAAAGGGCGCAAGGTACATTCCCAAGCCAACCTGAAATTAATCCTCGAAATTCTGAGCATGCCAAGGCTATTAGAACGCTGCGGAGTGGAAAATCGTATGGTCCACAAGAGAATGATGCACCAAATGCTGGCCACGCTGAAGATCATGTGAAGAAGAGTGGTGAGGAGGTGGATATTACTTCTAACAAGCCAAAAATAGTCCCACCTACATCATCTATTACAGCTGTAGCCGAGAAGCCAAAGGAAGAGAGTTACACGCCATCCTTGCCTTTCCCACATCGTGTTCACAAGCAAAGGAAGGACCAACACATGTTTGATATTTTGGAAATTTTTAAGAAAGTGCAGATCAACATTCCCTTGCTTCAAGCAATTCAACAACTTCCTTCTTATGCAAAATTTTTGAAGGATGCATGTACAAACAAGAGAAAATTCGCACCTCATGAAAAGGTGTTGTTAACTGAAGAGTGCAGTGCGGTGTTGCTCAAGAAATTGCCTCCAAAACTGAAGGACCCAGGGAGTTTTACAATTCCTTGTATTGTTGGTGATGTGCAATTTGATAAAGCATTTTTAGATTTAGGCTCAAGCATTAACCTTATGCCTTTGTCTATTTTTCAGCGATTAGGTATTGGAGAGCTCAAGAGTACTTCCGTTTCTCTTCAACTTGCGGACAGATCAGTCACATATCCGAGGGGAACCATTGAAGACGTGTTGATCAAAGTGAAGCAATTTGTGTTACCGGCTGATTTCCTGGTTCTTGACATGGAGGAAGACCGCGACATCCCACTCTTGCTAGGCCGTCCCTTCCTTGCTACAGCTGGTACATTGATTGATATGCAACAAGGTACTTTAACTTTGAGAGTTCAAGGCGAATCCGTTGAGTTTAAGGTGTTTGAAGCTGTTAAAAAACCAGGGGACTTGGAAGAGTGCAGCCGCGTTGACATTGTCGAGACCCTTGCACATGCAAACTTCTTAGGAAATTCCACCGATGATCTGTTACAGATTTGCTTAGCAAATCCTGAGTTACAACCAACAGCGGAAGAGGAAGCTTTGGACATGGTGGCGGCACTAAATTCTGCCCCAACTTACCCTCCAAGGTGGCGGCATGAGGTGGAAAGCCTTGGCCCTCCAATAGCTCGAATTGTACCATCTATTGAGAAGGCACCTAAGCTTGAACTCAAACTTCTGCCTGAACATCTCAAGTATGCATATTTGGGAGATAGTGATACATTACCAGTCATCATTGCCGCCACTCTCACTTCCATTGAAGAGGAGAAGCTGCTGCGTGTATTAAGAGAGTTTAAATCAGTGCTTGGATGGTCCATCGCTGATATCAGAGGTATAAGCCCATCAGTTTGTATGCATAGGATACTTTTGGAGGAGAACTCGAAGCCAATCGTTGAAGCGCAAAGGCGCTTGAACCCCAATATGAAGGAGGTTGTACGAGCTGAAGTTTTAAAGCTATTAGATGCTGGCGTTATTTATCCCATCTCGGATAGTGCGTGGGTTAGTCCAGTGCATGTCGTCCCAAAAAAATCTGGAATTACAGTGGTACAAAATGAGAATAATGAACTGGTTCCAACTCGCATGACAACTGGGTGGAGAGTTTGTATTGATTACAGGAAGTTGAACTCTTCTACTCGCAAAGATCATTTTCCCCTTCCATTTATTGATCAAATGTTAGAAAGGTTAGCTGGTCACTCACATTACTGTTTTTTGGATGGTTATTCAGGTTACAATCAAATCCCCATTGCGCCGGAAGATCAAGAGAAGACTACATTTACTTGCCCATTCGGAACATTTGCGTATAGGAGAATGCCATTTGGATTGTGTAACGCTCCAGCCACTTTCCAGCGGTGTATGCTAAGTATCTTTTCTGATATGGTAGAGCGAATCATAGAGGTTTTCATGGATGACTTTTCCGTATTCGGTTCTTCTTTTGATAATTGTTTGTCTAATCTAACCTTGGTTTTGGAAAGATGCAGGGAAACTAATCTTATTTTGAATTGGGAAAAATGTCATTTTATGGTTAACCATGGAATTGTGTTAGGTCATTTGATTTCCAACAAGGGCATAGAAGTGGACAAAGCGAAGATTGACTTGATTGCTAAGTTGCCACCACCTACTTTAGTGAAAGGAATCCGATCTTTCCTAGGACACGCTGGTTTTTATCGGCGCTTCATCAAGGATTTCTCCAAGATCAGCCAACCCCTGTGCAACCTCCTTGCTAAGGATGCCTCATTTGAGTTTGATGATAATTGTTTGCTTGCTTTTAACACTTTAAAACAGCTTCTAACCACTGCACCTATTATCACTGCTCCGGATTGGAGTTTACCTTTTGAACTGATGTGTGATGCCAGTGATTATGCACTTGGTGCTGTTCTAGGGCAAAGGAAGGAGAAGTTACCGCATGTAATTTATTATGGCAGCCGCACTTTGAACGATGCCCAGCTCAATTACTCGACAACGGAGAAGGAGCTCTTGGCTGTGATCTTTGCATTGGAGAAGTTTAGGTCTTATCTCATCGGTTCGAAGGTTGTTGTGTACACTGATCATGCTGCCCTCAAGTACCTCTTGTCAAAGAAAGAAGCTAAACCAAGGCTAATTCGTTGGGTTTTGTTGCTCCAAGAGTTTGACTTGGAAATAAGAGACAAAAAAGGTGCAGAGAATGTTGTAGCTGACCATCTTTCACGGCTCACCCAAGTTAATGAAGATAAGAAAGACGTGCTTCCCCTCAATGAGAGTTTTCCCGATGAGCAGCTCTTTACCATTCGTCATGAGGTGCCATGGTATGCAGACATTGCAAATTATCTTGTAGGAGGAGCTGTCCCAACTAATCTGAGTTACCAGCAAAAGAAGAAATTCCTTCATGACGTCAAATTCTATTTTTGGGATGAGCCTTATCTCTACAAGTATTGTCCAGACCAAGTTATAAGACGATGTGTTCCAGCCACTGAAAAAGAAAGTGTTCTACGATTCTGTCATCACTATGCGTGTGGAGGTCACTTTGGTGCGAATAGGACTGCAGCTAAGGTTTTGCAAAGTGGTTTCTACTGGCCTACATTGTTTCGGGATGCCCATGATTGGTGTGCTATGTGTGACAAATGCCAAAGAGTTGGTAATCTGTCCAAACGTAATGAGATGCCTTTACAAAGCATTCTCGTGGTAGAATTGTTCGATGTATGGGGCATCGACTTTATGGGACCATTTCCATCTTCCTGCGGTAATCAATATATCCTTGTAGCTGTAGAGTATGTTTCTAAATGGGTGGAGGCAGTAGCATCGCCAACAAATGATCACAAGGTTGTCTTACGGTTTCTCCAAGGCACTATCTTCCCAAGGTTTGGCACGCCTAGAGCTTTGATTAGTGATGGGGGCCCTCACTTCATCAACAAGCCGTTGAAGGCACTCTTAGCTAAATACAACATCACACATAGGGTGGCCACTCCTTATCACCCACAAACAAGCGGGCAAGTGGAGGTTTCTAACCGTGAAATCAAACGCATCCTGGAGAAGACGGTTAATGCTTCTAGGAAGGATTGGTCCCTCAAGTTGAATGACGCATTATGGGCGTATCGGACAGCTTTCAAGACCCCAATTGGCATGTCTCCTTTTCGTTTGGTCTATGGCAAGGCTTGTCATCTTCCCGTGGAACTAGAACACAAGGCCTTTTGGGCAATCAAGAGACTTAATTATGATTATCAAGCTGCTGGAGAAAAGAGGAAGTTACAGCTCAATGAATTGGAAGAAATAAGGAATGATGCATATGAAAACTCCAAAATTTACAAGGAGAAGACGAAGTTGTTTCATGATCAGTCCATACTACGTAAGGAGTTTCATCCTGGTCAGAAAGTTTTACTCTTTAACTCAAGGCTAAAACTCTTCCCTGGCAAGCTTAAGTCACGATGGTATGGACCCTTCCTTATATTGCAAGTCTTTCCACATGGTGCCGTTGAAATTCAGAATATTAAAGATGGGTCGACCTTCAAAGTGAATGGCCATCGCTTGAAGCCTTACCTCGAGTCACCCTTTGAAATAGAGAAGACGTCACTCCCTTTGAGTGAGCCGGCAGATTCTATCTAGTCTCCATGCATCAAAGTCTAGCTCACGACTATAACCTAAGCGCTTCTTGGGAGGCAACCCAAGCATTCTCACCTTTGTTTTCATTTGTTTTTGTCTTTAGTTTCTCTGTTATTTCTCTTGCATTTTTCATGTTTTTGTTTTTGTTGATTTTGTTAAGTTTTGCATCATCAAACATAGGATTTTGTGTTCCAAAGAAACAAATTCGCATTTTTCTAGCCCTAGGATGTGTGCAGCACGTTTCAGATGTGTTACAGTAGTTTTTTTGGTCAATGGTTGAAGTTAAATGCCAGAAAATAGCGAAATAGTTTAGTAGGTTCTTATTTTGGTCAAAATCAAAATTTCTGCCTAATGTCTTTTTTGTTGTTTTTCAGGTAAATCTGAAGCCACCGACGTGTTTAGAATGGTTATTATGATGTTTTGGACCAGGTTTGGGGGTCTCTGGTGGCCTAAATTATGTTTTAGGACGATTTGAAACTCAAAAAAGGACCTAAAACACAAAAAAAGGCAGCTGCTGTTTTGCCCAGAATTTGAAGATTTTTCGTCACCAAAGAGGTTTTAGCGACGGTGTTCATCGGATTTTTCGTCACCAAAGATGTTTTAGCAGCGGTGTTCATAAGATTTTTCGTCGCTAAAAGTCGGATTTCCAGATTTTTATGATTACATATCCAGCTCAAAGGCCTTCCAATTTCATCGCATTCCTAGACTTTTAGGAGCTATTACGGGTCTATGACATTCCAAGAAGCAAGTTGTGGGTGTTTATGTTCGTCGCATTGTCTATTCTCTCTCACTTCGACATATTCTACGCTTTGCTCATCCATACACCTACACAAACCCGGGAAGTTCTCGCCCTCTCTCTCTCTTTAATTGATTTTGCATGACTTAGTTTTCTTTGTTTTAAACATTGAGGACAATGTTTGTTTTAAGTTGTGTGTGATTGAGTTCATTGGTTTCATAATACTTGCAGCAGTCCTCTGTCTTTGTTTTCAATTCTGTTCTTGTCTGCTGCTGTTTTTGTATTTTGGCCCGTGTTGCGTTCTTTGTTTTTTCGTTCTGAATCCAACCATATAAAGAACGTGAACTTTGGCCAAGTATTTTGTGAGATATGTGTAATTCTTTGCGCCTTGGTCAGCAATGCAGTTTTGTTTATTGATTTTCAATTCCTTTCAACTTTTAGTTTTTATTTTGTTGTTTGTTTTGTTTTCGTTTTGTTTTTCTCTATAAAAAAAAAAAAAAAAAATCTGAAAAATGTCATAAAACCCAAAAATATTTTCTTTTACTTTGAGTCTTGTTTTTATTTGTTTGTGGTAGTCACTTCCCAATTCTATGATGAGATTGAATTTTTTTTTTTTTGTTTTTGCAATTAACTTTCAAGAAATGTGAGCACGACAATAATTCTTTACATTATCTTTGTGTTAGCCTTATTCTTGTGATTAGACTTGGGAAATCCTTATGCACATAGCCACATTAATATGAGTTTCGATTGGGGATTTCACATGTTTTAAATGGCTAAATGAGAGCTAGTGTAAACTTATATAACCCTTATGTGAATTTTTGAGCCTATGCTTCTTTTCTTGAGTGTTATACGATATTCTATATATTTTCTTGTCTACGTCGTTGTGATCTCATTATTCTTTGTTTTGGTCAAGTACTTGAGGATGTTTAAATTGTTTGCTAGAACTACTTTCATTATCTATTTGAGGCATACTTCGTGAACCACATGGATTCTAGGAAGTGATATAGGCCTTGTTTCTTTCGTTTCAGCCTTTCTAGCCAACCCGTATCACTTTTATCCCTAGTTAACCCCCTTGTGCCTTTTATGTAAGCCTTTTTCATTCTTTACCCAATTCTCCTCACCTTAATCTATCATATGTTTATCCTACACCCTTCTAAGGAGTTTTGTAGAGTATTTTCGTTGTTAGGGGAAAATTGCACTTATTCAATCATGTGGAAAGTAAAGGATCTTATTTTACCCCCAAAAAAAAAAAAAAAAAAAAAAAAAAAAAAAAAAAAAAAAAAACTAATTTCGAAGCCTTTTCAACTCGAGTTATTAAGCCCTAGGAGTGTTTTACATTTAATGCCCTAAAGCTATCTAGCTTGGGAGTCATTGGCCTAACACTCGCTACATGGGTTGATTAGAAAGCTAATGGAGTTAGAAAAAAATAAAAAAAAATAAAAAAAAATTTCAAGATAGTATCAGTATGAAGTTTCGTGCTCAAGTGCAAGATGTTATAATTTTCATGGAAAGCTCCATGAATTCCTTAGAATTTGTTCATCCATATCTTTTCTTGTTTCACCCATCACCCTAAGCCCCATTACAACCATAGTGAAAGTCCTACTTGATCCAAGGAGAAGTGTGGTTCCTCATGTGGAGAATAGGTGTGGAAGTACTATGGTTGGATGGTTTAAATATTTTCAAGTATGCGATATCTTTCCATGAGATCTTTTATCTATGTCATGTGCCTTTATTTCAATTATGTGAGTACATCCTATTGCTTTGATTCCTCTCACATATTTATGAGTGACAATAACTAGTCAAATTTCGAGTGCTTTTATTGGAGTGAACATCCTTGATGAGATTTGAAGTTGAAGCTTGTTCTTATTTGATTATTTAACTTGTGTGAAGCTTAAGTCGTGGGTTGTATTAATGTTGGCTATTTCACACACTACATCCAAGTTTGGTTAACCCTTTGATAATGTCTTGAGTTATTGTTGCTTATTTCGTGGAAGTTAGCTAACGGTTGGTGATTATCTCTGAGATTAATATTGGGAAGTTAGTCGATCGCTTGTTTGCGTTGAGTCTTTGTTATTTTGTTTTTTGTTTTGTTTTGCTCGAGGACTAGCAAAATCTAAGTTGTGGGTATTTGATAAGTCCATAAAATTACATATTTATGTACTCTTTATACTTAGTTTTTGTAGGAGAATTTGGTTTAAAAAGGACTTATTACTTTATTTTCTCAATTTTCAGCTTTCCAGAGCAAGTACTTTGTTTTCAATGGAAATACGACTTTTTGGTGGAGTTTTAGTACAAGGCCAATTGGAGATGAAAGCTAAGATCTTGAAGATGATTGTGGAATTTTTCTAGAATTTTCGGAGCAGCCAATGAGAGCAGTCTTTGAAGTTAAGTCAGCATAAGATGCAATCCCGTCAAAACTGTGCTGCTGTGGAAGAATGACCATTTGAAGACTTTCCTGATTTTTCCTCAAGGTGTGCGATATATGGATGGAAAGATAAGACAAAAATCTACAATTTACATATTTTTCCCGATTTTTCTTGGAGGAGGAACAATCCCAAACGTGCAAGCAACATAACTGACATGTTATCCCAGTCCAAGTAGGAAGAGGAGTCAAGTACTTACCCATTTTGGATTTATGTTTTAATTAGGTTTTTCTTTATTGTTGGGCTGCTGTAAAAGCCCAGCTAGGGTAAGAATAGATGTGGGGGTGTCTTATTTAAGCATGAGAAACAACTCCTTAGGGGGGACGCGAAGACTAGGAGAAATTGGAGGCGTTGGAAGAGTACCGGAATTGGCTAAGTTTGATTGTTTTTCCTTATGTTTTTGGTTTATGTCGAATTCTAAGTTTATGAGTAACTAATTTTCTTTTGCTAGGGCATGATGTAGCCCTAGTATGATAATCTAGTTTTCTTATTTTACCGATCTATTGATTGCCGTTTGATGTTGGATTCTTAATCACTGTGCTTAATAACTTGGTTGATTATCCTGATGCTTGATCACCATCTAGACTTTTAATTGAGTAATCATATGCAAATTAGAGTAAATACCATACTTAATTTGAGGCTTGCTTCATGTGATTAGGATTTGTAATTCGTCTAGGGTAAATACCATACTCCTAGGGTTTACATGCTTGTTCAAGGTTTTCACTGATCTTAATGAGTTTCTATGTGTTGATATTTGACCTAAATACCATAGGCGAATTGCATGTAGGAATATACGAGTTAGCCTAAATACCATTGGTAATTCATGAAAAAGGAAAACTAAGCGGCGACATCAAATGGTTAGTAAATAGGTAAGTGAATAAGAGGCTAGATTGGATTACTAGTGGTGAATTCATTGTCCTAGTGCTTTTATCAATTTGAATTTCTCATCCTTGTGTTTCGTGACTTTCTGCTTATTTTGTCTTTTAATTTCGTTGTTAATTAAATCATTCTTTCAAAAAACCCCTTTTGTGTTTACGTGAGTATGCTACGTGTTTAATTTCTTGTTTATATAATTAGAGTAGTTAGAGTATTTTGTGAAGGAAATTAGGTTAGACTAATTGGAAGTTGAACTCAATCCTCGTGGGAATGACCTCGTATTTGCCATGCTATATTACGATTGACCTTGTGCACTTGCGAGTATAATTTGTGTTTAGACTAATCTTTATAATCTCAATTTTTCAGGTTGTCTAAAATTCACAACAGGGCACGGATAAGTAATGAGAGAGATCATTTCTCATTGCCCTGATTGTTGCGAATTGGTTGATCACAAAGGTCGTAATGCCTTTCACTATGCCATTGAGTGGCCTAGAAGCCTAATACAGGATCTTGTTTTGAAAGATCCATGGCTTAGCAATGTCCTTTTAAATGGAAATGATGCTTACGGGAACACACCCCACGTCCATCTGCTTTCTGTGGCTGATAATTTCATCGGTGATACTAGAATTGATCAAATGACATTCAACAAGAAAAACCTAGACGCTCTAGACAGCATTCTAGCTGATGAGACTCTCTTACCAACACTAAAGGTACGGTTGTTGACCTTCAAAGTATTTCTGAATCAGGCCTTAATCATCATTCAATTGTTCTAGATGACGAGGATAATAGCAGGAAAATCAGTCGAGTTAGAGACGAAATTGGGAAAAATAAAGGTGGCAAAGACAATGATGTAGCAGAGGAAGGAAGACAAACCTATATGGTAGTGGCTACATTGATAGCAACTATAACCTTTGCAGCAGGTTTCACCATGCTTGGTGGTTACCAAAGTGAAAAAGGACTTGACCAGGGTTTTGCAGTTCTAACAAGAAATGCAGCTTTCATAGTATTTGTTATAACAAATACACTAGCTATGTGTATGTCCAGTGGTTCTGTGTTGCTTCACATTGTTTTACAATTCCTCACAAAATACGAAGAGATGCATGGCAGAATTGTGTGGGGCTTATCTTCTATGGTGAGCACCTTGGTTTTCATGGTAGTTGCATTCATCACCGGCACATGTGCAGTATTAGGGCATTCTTCAGCACTTGCCACCGTTGCTTGTGTGCTTGGTTGTTTCTACTTTTTCGCAGGTTATATGCCGGTTCCTCTACTTTCCAGAGATGAACGTAGGATTATGAAAAAAATCTTGAAGCGTGGTATCCTTGTCTCCCGATTCCTACTGATATTGCAAGCTATGTTTCATCCCCAAAAGAGCAAAAAGCATAGTAGAGAGTCTGGATAATAAGCATGTTGATGAATGAGCTTGGTCGTCAGATTCTTCTCTGAGCCAACCTTCTTCAAAGTAGTAACTCTTGTTTGTTGGTTGAGGAGATTGGCATTGAAATTCATGTATTTATTTGAGAGCAAGAAGATTAACATGTTGGCAGTTTCAGTTCTAGGCATCAAATAGACTAAACTAAAGCAGGCCATTTCTTTCCAAACACAAAAGACATCATCAACATGGTATTTTACTAGGATTTTCTTAAGCTAAATGAATTAAAAGAACGGGTTTGACAAGAGGTCAATTTTCTACAGTCTACAACAATAAACTCAAATTACACAGACCTAATCTGATCAATAAAACTAGTCATAGAAAAAGAAAAAGAAAAATCATTTTACAGCCATCAAAGACCGTGAGAGCCGGCACTCTGCTCAAACATTTACACCAAGGACTGTGTTCCCAAATGTAGAAAATATATTTCCTTGTATTTGACAAATTACACAGAGTTCCTATGTATGCTAGTACAGGATATCTACTTAAGGTAGGAAATAATATAGACATGAATACAATTCAATTTACAGCAGGAAAGGCTAATTGCTAGGAGGAGATTGTGAAGTTGACTTCTATGTAGGCTAGGAAAGGAAAGCTGCATTAACACCCACCCACACCCCCCCCCCCCCCCCCACACGCAAACTGGGCGTCACAGGATGCACAAGTTTGGAAGACATAGCTGATGGCGAGGTTTGTGAAGGGCTTTGGTGAACAGGTCCGCAAGTTGGTCGACAGAAGGAACAAAGCAAACTTGATGACTTCCAAGAGCAACTTTTTCATGAACAAAGTGATAGTCCAACTCAATGTGACGTGTGCGGGCATGGAAAACTGGATTGGCAGCCATGTACGTGGTGCTGAGATTGTCACAAAAGAGTTGGACTGGGAATTGAAGCTGCACACCCAATTCATGAAGAAGGTAGCATAGCCAAGTGGTTTCGGCACAAGCATGAGAGAGAGCACGATATTCCGACTCTATACTAGAGCGTGAGACTGTGGACTGTTTCTTGGAACGCTATGAGATGAGGTTAGTTCCAAGAGTAATCAGGGCACACTTTGGGCTATTTCTTGGAACACTGTGGACAGTGGTCGACCGACGAGAATCAGGGCACCAGGCCCAATTCGCATCAGAGTAGGCGGAGATGCGAGTGGCGGCAGTTTGAGGAGTGAATGTGAGGCCGAGGTCAATAGTGCCCTTGATGGACCTAAGTATCCGTTTGGCAACAACAAGGTGAGAGGTGCGAGGGGCACTCATGAATTGAGCAACACTATTGATGAGAAAAGATATGTCAGGGCGAGTAAGTGTGAGATACTGTAAACTGCCAACAAGCTCACGATACTCGATTGGGTTGGAGATGAGAGCACCATCAGAGACAGAGAGGAGAACCTTGGCAGCCAATGGAGTAGATGCGGGTTTGGAGTTGAGAAGATTGGCTTTCTGTAAAAGATCATGTGCATATTTGAGTTGATTGATGTGGAGAGTACCATCCTTATGAAGAACCTGTAAACCCAAGAAATAGTTGAGCAGACCAAGGTCTTCGATGTCAAAGTGGCCATCTAAAAGAGAGATGAATTGTTGGAGATGAGTGGGATCACTGCCAGTTACCACGATGTCGTCAACATATAGAAGAAGAAAGATGGTATGGGATGCCTGTTGAAAAATAAATAATGAAGTATCAGCTTGGCTCCGTGTAAAGCCCATAGAGAGAAGGAAAGTACTGATGCGATGGAACCAAGCACGAGGTGCTTGTTTGAGGCCATAGAGTGCTTTGTGGAGCTTGCAAACATAAGAAGGACGAGTGGGATCAATGAAACCAGGGGGTTGAGCCTTGTAGACATCTTCTTGAAGAAACCCATGGAGAAAGGCATTTTTGATGTCAAGTTGACGAAGAGACCAACCACGAGAAACCACAAGACTGAGAACAGTGCGAATAGTGGTAGGCTTGACAACATGACTAAAGGTTTCAGCATAGTATATGCCCAGACGTTGATGAAAACCCTTGGCAACTAGACGAGCTTTGTAGCATTCAATGGAGCCGTCAGAGTGACACTTAATCCGAAAAACTCACTTGCAGCCAACCAAGTTCTGAGACGGAGAGGAAGGAACTAAAGGCCATGTATGATTTTTGAGAAGTGCATTGATCTCTTCAGTCATGGCATCACGCCATTCAGGATGCTTAGTGGCCTGTGAAAAACAAGTAGGTTCAGTATGCTCAACAACAGTGAATAAGGCACGAGGAATGGGATATTTGATAGTGCCGTCAGTATGAAGCTTGGGCTTTTGAATGCCATCCTGAAGACGGGTGTGCATGCGAGGAACAGGTGATTGCGGAGCTGCTGGAACTTGGGGGTTCGGAGCTGCTGGAACCGGGGGGTTCGGAGCTACTGGAACCGGGGGGTTCAGAGCTACTGGAACCGGGGGTTTGGAGTTGCTGGAACCGAGGAGTTTGGAGCTGCTGGAACCAGGGGCAGGCGCAAGCGGAGGAAGCTATATTCGAGGGCGTCGGGAATAAGTTTGGAGCAATGGCTGGGATAAAGCAGAAGAAGTGTCGTTGAGTGGACCATGGCTTGTGACTGCAGCAACAGAAAAGGTGCGCACCAGGGAGGTGCCGCGAGGTTGCGAGTCTGAGACAGGAGTGATTGATACAGGCCCAAGTGTGGAGGAGGGCAGAATTGGGTGGAATTCAATATCCACATACTCTGAAGAAGATGATACCTGCAAATGCTCAAATGAAAAATGCATTTCGTTAAATAAAACATGGCGAGACGTGTAAACACGACCCGTGGAGGGATGTAAACAACGGTAACCTTTGTGGTCCAAGGAAAACACATTCAAGGGTGCGGTTGGTGAATACACAAAGTTCCTATTTATGCTAGTACAGGATATCTACTTAAGGTAGGAAATAATATAGACATGAATACAATTCAATTTACAGCAGGAAAGGCTAACTGCTAGGAGGAGATTGTGAAGTTGACTTCTGTGTAGGCTAGGAAAGGAAAGCTGCGTTAACACCAAATCCACTCGGCCCATTGGTTATTTTATTTGAAATAACCCACGTAGTTGGCCGAAAAGATTTAGCGGTCAACAGCAAGCTTGCAACTTGTTTACATTTTCAGCGATTCGACTTCCAGCCCAATGCGAAGCATATTTCAAACATCTAAACAAAAACTTGGCCTTCCTACAAACAATTTGACTTCCAGCCCTTCAACATGGCTAGACTTCAACAAATAAATACCAAACATTGCAAAAGACCAGAGCTATCACATTTTCTTTTGGCAAGTGAACGCTCATATTAAATACTGGCCTTTTCATTGCAGAAGTTGGGGACAAAGACAAACCAGCATTGGACTTTATTATATGTGCACCATGGAGCGGGCTGCAATGAGTTTGCATCCAATAATCAAGTAAGAAGTTGTCTACAAGTGATTGTAATTCTAAAGAAATTGGAGGCTATGCTCCACCATTGTGTAAAGGGGCAAGAAAGGAGAAAGAAAATGGACCAAACTAGGAACATTTATATCACAATAAGCAAAGGAGCTCACAAATGATCCTCATAGAGCTCTTATACACTGAAAAGGTAAAACATCAAAGCGCTGCAAACAAGAAGAAATTGAAAGAATAAAAACTTGCAGCCATGTAGCTCATGTGTATCTCCCTGTACAAATTTAGAGAACAACAAACATAAATCCCAGAGTTGTGCTATGTGTCCTGCAAGGCCAAACCTTTCAAAGTTTCAGGGTGAGATCTGGTGTAGACTTGGTCTCTACGTCCACCGGCGGTGTGACCTCTACAAAATTTGAATTTGAACTTTCATGAGTCAGTACAAAACTTGGATGAGTGTTACTTGTCTCAGCAGCCCGACGGAAACTACCAGGCCATAACAGCTCAGCCCCATCATCCACCAAGAAAATGGGTACCCCCAAATACCCCTGTTCAAATCTTGCACTGCTTCCAATCTCAGCAGGCCTCACTGGTGGTGCGAACCCTTGATGCACTGATGAGTGTGCTTCTATTCCTAGAGACCTGAATGAAGATCCGTGCAGAGGCAACGAAGCTATGCTTGTGTATCTCTCAGAGAAAATACTCATTCGCATAGCACGCTTTGCCAGCGTTCTTTCTTTCTTATGCGCATTCTGGTGACCACCAAGAGCCTGTGAGCTCAAGAACTTGCATTGACAGTAATTGCAAGAGAAAAGTCTTGGAGTGGCTGCTGTTGTGTTTTGAGATGCAGGTTCATTGCTGCTCTCACTTGTGCTTGACAATGAGAGTCCTATAGAATCCCTTCCCACTAAGTCCTCATTACTGAAGCTAAGAGTTAAGTCAAGGGAAATGGGCTCCAACGCTTGTTGAGCTGCAATGGGATTTGTGGAGTTGGCGGCGCTGTCATTGGAGGTATTAGCAGATGTTTCTTGGATGGAGATGTTAGAAGCAACTTGGCTGATAACATCAGAGTCATTTGCTGAGGAGGCTTCCACTTCAAGGTCAAAGTATGTGTTCATGATTTAGCTGACACTTTTTAGGTTCGGGGGATAGTTTACATATCGGGCTTGAAATAACCGGATTGAGCCAGTTCAGCAATCTGCACTTTCAGAAACAAAGAACTGTCAAATGTTAGAGGTAATGTTCACTCTCTTTCACTAGAATGGAAAGAAAGATAGAGCATGACAATTGCAGTATAAATTTCTTGATCCATCACAACAACTATTTTATTTTATTTAATGATTGCAATTAAAACTTTGAAAGTAGAGTATGTGTGCAATTTTAAGGAAACATCAGTACGAAAGGTAAGCTACTAATCTCCGGAGCAGAGAGAGCGGAAACATATAAAATCTGGAGAGCAAATGTTCTCCTGTGCAAAGTAGTGGTGTGGTGTGGTAATGTGCCATATTTTGTTCTGTATCTATACAGCATTTGCTGCCAATATACAAGCATATATAAGTGAGACCAGTTGGGGACAATTTCGCTTTCTAAGAACTCATTTAAATTATGAGTCTCATCTCTTAAAGAAAACATTCCCCAATATTAGGATCAGAGAAAGACACAGAATTACAAACAAAGAGGCCAGCAATCTGGTTTTTTATTCCTAAAATACAAGAGAAAAGGCCAGCATCTTCAAATGTCAGAGGGTTCAATAGATTCTTAAAAGGAGGCTAGAGTTAGAAAGAAGGTAATATATCCAACAGAGACAAGACATAGGCCAATCAAAATTTTAAGCTCTCACAGATAAAAACATATGGTAACGTTATGATTTCGCTTTTGAAATTTAAAATTTATGAATTTAAAATATATAATTTAATTACCCTGAAAAACATGTGCAACTTTCAGTCAAACATAAACAAATTCCAGTTAAGAGACAAGAGAAAGATGCAATTCTAAGAAAAGGACTTGGTTGTATGATCAAACCTAAATTAATTACAACGCGTACGCAAATCATGAAGAAAATATGCAACCATGGACTCAAATTAACGAAAATATTTGTTATAGGTGACTGTTTTACATGACAACTTTCTACAACTTCACAAAAGGGAAATAGGTTTTGAAGTTTAATCTATGAGCACTACATCTGCAATGGATTGGTATCTGACTAGAGAAAAGAGATTGCAGAAGACAGTGAGATTAGAGAGACCTTTATCAAAGACCTGTAGAAATTCCTGCAATTCTCTGCAAAATTGTTCTTTAGACTAACCAAAATTCTGATACTATCTGAAAACTTGGGGGATAAAGGGATGCAGGACAATTTATCAGAACACAAAAAGTGGCCAATACAGATGAAACCCTGAATCCAATAAGATGAAACCAGATAAAACCACAAAGGCAAAGAAAATGAGATACACATAAAACAAGAAGATGAAAAAAAGAAAGGAAGATGGGCAGAGCAAAAGTACCAGGAACATGGAGATCAAGAACAATTGGGTAGCTCTTGGGTGTCCATTTCACAATGTTTGAAATAAGCAGACATCTGCTAACTCAGTGTTGCTTGTCATATTGAGCATCTGAAGACAGAAGAGGTTTGTGGGTTGCTAGCTTTTTGACAAAACAAATGGTGGGTGAGATCATGAGGCTCAGAACAAACAAACAGTTTACTAAAAAGAATTGAAGATAGAAAAAGGAAAAGTAGGGTTGATGTTTAATTATGGGAAAGCAAAGATTAGAGGAGAGTGGTGGGGTTGGGGAGACAGTGGTGGGAGGTCAGAGAGTATGAGGAAAAAGGCAGTGTTGGGATAAATTTAAGAAAGAAAAAGAAAGGATGTGACATAATACTACTACTCTCAAGTCTCAGCCATTTCTACAACTGCTTTGTTGATTTTTGGGCCACAAAACACTAAGACTGCTTCGACACACAACTAACTACAACTCAGGATAGTACAATTACATACAGAAGAGAGAGAGAGAGAGAGAGAAGCAAAGCCAAAGCCAATGGGACAGAATTGATGTTGGTATAGCTTAGCTATGAGTCCCACCAGAGATTCTCTATCTTTCACTCCCACTTTTGAAGTTCTTGATTTGAGATAAGTCCACAATGCATGGGGTCGGCCTTTCAATTTCTTTCATCAGATTGATCACTGTGCACGTCCACCTTAAACTACCATAAAACTAATACTCTTTCTTTGCTCACACACACTCACAGCTTCCATATTATAAGCCAATTGGGAGATGGGCATGCATATAATCATCATATAAAGCCATATATACAGTGGCGGACCCAAACTTTTGTTCATCTGGGGGCGTAAAAAACAATTTCATAGCTGACTCCTACAAAGTCTAGGTTTTCATAACAATACGATATATGTTATAACATATAATCTATTTCAATAACTTTTTAATATATGATTTTCGGCCAAAATCTAAGGCTTTATATATTGGACCACATCTTATTAAGTCTTGGGCCTTGATGTTTTCAATGTAGGAGAGGTTTTGAGTTAAAACCTTAAAGGCTTTACTTATTTAGGGTGTTGAGTGGGGATTTTGCATGCAAAATATTAGCCAAGTGTCTTGTTTTTATTGGCAAACTGTTTGGCTAGATTGGTGAACAAAACACTCAAGTGTGGGCAGCTGCCCACAGTAGGCATATGCTAGGTCCGCCACTGCATATATACCAAAATGTAATTTATAATATTTCCAACAACTCCATCCATCCTCTAAAATTTCAATTATTATTATTTTTTCTAATGTATTATCTGTTAAAGAATATAAAGTCTCACATAGAAAATTTAACAAAATAAAATATCAATGGTCAAATAACTCCTTTGCTCCTTCTTTTTGTTGGCCTTGTATCACACTCGAATGCAGCACTTCGCAAAATGTTTGCCCAAAATCTCAGTCAAATTCCAGGCAAACCAGAAAGCTACATCCCTTAAACAATTCTCAACCAAAAAAAGGAAGAAAATGACGTTGGCAAATTGTAGTAAGCAAAGTGCCCATCACTCAAGCTACAAGCCCCTTCCAACGCGTCATGTTTTTTTCCATGTATTTGACACAATTAACGAATCAGAGTTGCTTGCAAATTTAAGTAAATTACAAGGCTTTAATTCCTATAAGGCCTAGCATTTGACTTGCGAAAAAACAACAATAATTTTCAATAAGAAGAGAAGAATAAATAAATAATAAATAAAACTGGTGTCGATAATAACAAGGGGCTGTGGGAAGTGCAAATTAAAGAACAGATTAGTACAGAAGCAAGCTGTTTAATTTCCTAGTAATGAGGTTCGTTTAAGTTAATATATGTTGTTTGTGCTCAACTAGCCTGGCCAGTAGAGACACGCCTATAACTAGGTACTACAAGCCTACGGGCACTAAACACATGTTTAAAGAGGATTCGTTTTTTCTTTCCATATAAATTCAAATATTTTATCTTCAAAGCAAAGAAGATGAATCAGATCGCATACTCACGTGACCTTGAGTTTGTGCTGTGTTAATGGAGCCTTGTTGTTTGCATAATAATAGAGATTAGACAATGAATTGAATATTAGTACCTTTTCCCAAGGAAAGGAACATTGGAAAGAGCCAATTCCCCCCTTTCATTTCCATTTCCCCACTTCCAAGTTCCAAGTCTTCAACACATCTATAAACCAACATGAAGATTGACTCAATGTTTATGTTTTTAGCACTAATATAGTGTGCTGAATAAACTTTTGTTTCGGAAATTTGATGACCATAACAATTTGTTTTAATCTCGGCAGATTTAGTTGCTGAAAGGTGTGTGAGAGCCTCTTGAAGGAAAAGGTCTTTAGAGAGAGGCGGTCGAATCACGCCACAAGATTGCTTTCACAAACAAGAGAGATGCCCTGCAATTGGGGTGAGACAAGTGTGTGGGGCTAGGTAGGACCCCAATGTAGAGGGTCTTGCTTGCTTGTGACGGCCGCACTGATGACGTGGTTTGACCGTCTCACCCAAGATTTTCTTCTCATGTAAATGCCTTGGAATTCTTATGTCTTTACCTATAAGGAGGTGCTCTTCATTACCAATTTACCTATATGGATTTTTCTTCCTTTTGCCGCATTTTGGTCAAAGGGTTGAAGGGATATAGTGCATCAAGCTGTTCGCAAGAGCCAACTTGATCCTCTTCTCCGGGGATCCCAGATGAGGGAACCCTAGGAGAGCCACCGACTCCAACTACCGTTCATATACATGAATAACTCATCAAAAACACACAAATTAATAAAACTTTCTGCACACATAACAATCTGTGATTTATTTGTAATAAGCATGACTGACTCCTAAAAGAAACTACAGTATTTTTCGTTCCATCTTGTCCCAAACTCAAAACGCTTGCTTTAAATGGTCCCCCACCACCAAGCATCAACCAGCACTAGAGTTCTGGTGAATATATACACCATATACGACTTTTCCAATGATAATTATATCCTCTAATTCACTACTTAATTGTACATTAATTCTTCCATTAGGTTAGTGACACTTTTCTTTATTCTCATGCTGCGGGCCTTTAATTTTACTAATATAAACATGGGATTTGGCATATGTTCAGATAATTTAAGATCCGATATAAAGTGGTACATGCCTGAACTAATAAGCATATTCTCATGATCTATCAATTTCCTAACTTCATAAATAAAAGTCAAAAGAGAAAGAAATCTTTCTTTTTTTCACTCCCATTTTATTGACTCGGCATCGGCTGGCTTTCTTTCAAATTTATATCGTCCGCATAGGAATCTGTTAACCAAAAAAGTTCATATGGGAGCCAAAGTCTATGAAGATAAGTTTCCTTTTTCTTCTTTTTCCTCAGAGTTTAAGAAGATAAGATTGTCTATGAAGATAAAAATACACTCATACTTTTTATAAAAAAAAATTGCGGAGGAATAATACACTAATATTTTCCTACTCACATCGAATGCAAACACGATTAAAAAATAATAATTTAGCATAAATTGTTGTGTGATATTGAAACACTTGTATGCAGTATTACCAAGTGTTACATCATAAATATAAAAAAATTACAGTGACATTATATTTTAAAAAAGGCCCTTGGTAAAAATATGCGTCACATTTCTCTAACTCCCTAATTCTTACTTGACATGATGAATCTACCTATATTATGTGGAAAGGGTTCAATGGATGAACAAATCGTCACCTTTGATAACTATACGGAGGAAAATGTGAGACTTTTGTGTGTTTTTTACCTTTCTCGTTTTTTTCGGTTTATGGGTTTGAAAATTTATAGGTTTGCCGCATGTGCGGTAAGCCACAGAACTCTGTTACGAAAGGAGCTAAGGGCCAGGGTGGACATGCACTCCTCTAAAATTTTCTTCGAGGCAATTGTCTTTTTAATACCATCATAATTTTTTTTTTTAAATATCAAATTTCAAAGTGTCTTCTTTTCCTTTCTCACTGTCATTGCTACCCCTTTCAAATCTCCTATTGTCATACTTCGACTCTAGATTTTGTAGTGATAAATTACCATATAAATTTTCTTAGTGTGTAGATAATTTGCTAGTGTCGATGATGAGTAGATAATTAGTGTAACATGTAAATAAATGGAGCATAGCAATTAAAAATAGCGATTTTTGTATCAAGTTAAAAATTAGTTTGTTTGTCACCCTAAAGATAAATAGATTACAATACTCCTTTGTGTCCGGTGCAAGAAACCGCACATTGTCAAGTTTTGCAATCAGAAATTTTCAATCCCAAAACCCAAAACAAATGGTGCAAAAACATTGGGTCTAAACAGAATCCCTATTTAGGTATTTGGGCTATAATGTTGTATGGTTGTTTGATAATTTGGACCTTGGGCCTCCTAATGAATGTTTCATTTTTCTTTAATCCCAAAAAAATAAAAAATAAAAAATAAAACCAATTTCTCAGTCCAAGCGCCTACAACAGCTGGTCAATCATCTGCCGACTTGAATTCAAGGGTATAGAATAACCACCCTTCGCCAATAAACGCCTCCCCCTCCCTGTCTGCCTCTTTCAACTTTTGAAACTTTCAACGGTCAACATTCAAAACCGCTACAACATTTCAAACTTCGGTTTTGACCCCGCGTATCAAAAACCCAACAGACTATATAAACTCATTGAGATTCCTACAATTCTCACAGAACCAAAAAAACACATACATTCTCTCTCAGCATTTGCTCTGATCAACTTGTCCTCTGTTTCTTTCTACTTTTAAATTAAATTACGCAACGAAAACAATGATTTTGTCTTGGAGAAGAAGAAAGGCTACCCGCCACGCCAACAGGAAGAAGGAGTTTTTTGCTGGCGAGAATTTGGACATGGACATGGAGGAGATCGCGGTTCCCACGCATTTTCGATGCCCGATATCTCTCGATTTGATGAAGGATCCGGTGACGCTGTCAACGGGGATGACCTACGACCGATCAAGCATTGAGAAGTGGATAGAGACCGGGAACAGGACTTGCCCGGCAACTAACCAGGAACTCAAGAGTTTTGACCAAATACCAAACCATGTACTGCGTCGAATGATCCAAGATTGGTGTGTCGAAAACCGGTCTTATGGGATCGAACGGATCCCAACGCCTCGAATCCCCGTGACAAAGTACGAGGTTTCGAGGATTTGTGAAAGAATTGCCGCCGCGGCACGACGCGGGGATGATAGAAAGTGCGGAGAATTGGTGGGGAAGATCAAAGCATGGGGCAAAGAGAGCGAGAGGAACAAGAAGTGCATGGTGGAGAATGGAATTGGCTGCTGCTTGTCAGCTGTGTTCGAGTCTTTTGCCTGCATTTCACTGGAGGAACATGGAGAGATGTTGTTGGAGATTTTGTCAGTGCTGCCATGGATGTTTCCAGTGAGTGAAGAAGGCCAATCAAAGCTTGGATCTGCAGGGTCTTTACAAGGTTTCGTGTCGTTTTTGGAGGGCAAAGACCTATCAGCAAGGAAAAACGCAGTTTTGGTACTGGGAAAGTTGCTTTCTTTGGATCAAAAACATGTGGATGACTTTGTTGAGAGTGAAGGAGCTATTGAAGCATTGGTTCGTATAATTAGAGAGCCTATTTGTCCTGCAGCTACTAAGGCTGCTCTGACTTCTGTTTTTTTCATGATTTCATCTCCATCAGCAGCAGCCAGTGATGAAATCAGATCAAGATTTGTGGAGTTGGGTTTGGTTTCTTTGCTGCTAGAGATTATTGTTGATGCAGAGAGAGGCCTGTGTGAGAGGGCTTTGGGAGTTTTAGAGGGTCTTTGTGATTGCAAACAAGGGAAAGACAAGGCCCTTGAGAATGCTCTAACAATGCCCCTTTTGGTTAAGAAGATTTTGAGGATTTCGGAGTTGGGGACTGAGTTTTCCATCGCTATAATTTGGAAGCTCTGCAGAATTGAAACTGAGGAAAGCATTTTGATTGAGGCACTTCAAGTGGGTGCATTTCAGAAGCTCTTGGTTCTCTTGCAGGTTGGTTGTGGTGATGGGACAAAGGAGAAGGTTACTGACTTGTTGAAATTGTTCAATCTTCACACAAGTAAAGTGAACTGTGTTAATTCATCCATGGATTTCAAGTACCTAAAGAGGCCATTTTTGGGTTAGGTGAAATTTTTTGTTCTGTAGATTGGGTTAGAAATTCTTTTGTGTACAAAATAGAAAGATATGTAAAGAGAATACCATACAATTAATTCAATTACCAGGTTGGAACCTAGAACAAACATTCATTCATTCATTCAATGTATGCCGAAAGGTTGCCATTTTCCTTTTTCCTGTTCTTTTTTTCTTTTGACAATGTTATTCTTGACACCCAAAAGTCACAAAAGTTCATTTGCTCTTCATTAGAGCAGTAAATCCCAAATGACTATAGATTGCTTCTGAAGGCGAGAAGTTGTCCATTTAAACTTGGGAAATTCTGCCATACGAACACATATGACATACAAACACTGTCTGAACGTTAGATTAGCCGGACAGAGTTCGTATGGCAGACGATCTATTACAGCTACAAGGGAGGATATCTCCCCAACGATTTCTACTATATGGAATCCTCAGGTTCAAGGCTCTCTTCAGTGTCAAGTGTACTTCAATCTGGAGTTTAACTAAGATGGAATTAAGAATCTCTCCTCATTGGTTAGTGAAGTCACATTATCTGCCTCAGAGATTAAGCATGCGTTGTCTGCAGAATCCTTCCTCTTGATTGCTCCTTTAGGATGCATAGGAAGGAGCTCCTAAAAAATCATACAGATAATACTATGCTGGTGAAGAAAAAGAGTATGTAAGAGCATCTCCCACCGATATGTCAAAAGTGCCACATAGACATTTAACAGCTAGAAATAACATCTCACACACTCCAACCGATGTGTCAAAGCTGATGTGGAATGAAGGTTGAAGATTGAAATGTTATTTTTGACATCCCAAAAGCAAGATGTCAAATGAATATATATATTTTTTTCTTTTCTATTCTTTTTAATTAAAAATAAATCAACACTAAAATGTAATAAAATAATAATTTAATTGGACATATCAGGTGGAGTGTAAAGCTGTGTAAGAGCATCTCCAAGGGAGATGTCAAATACCAAACATCAAATTTAAATTTGATGGCTGATGTGGCAATTTGACATCGTACACGACTTTACACTCCACCCGATATGTCAAAATTAAATTATTATTTTATTACATTTTAGTGTTGATTTATTTTTAATTAAAAAGAAAAGAAAAGAAAAAAATAATAAAATACTCATTTGACATCTTGCTTTTGGGATGTCAAAAATAACATCTCAACCTCCAGCCTTCATTCCACATCAGCTTTAACACATCGGTTGGAGTGATGTGAGATGTTATTTCTAGCCGTTAAATGTTAATGTGGCACTTTTGACACATCGGTTGGAGATGCTATAAGATGTCAAATTGCCACATCAGCCATCAAATTTAAATTTGACGTTTGGTATTTGACATCTCCCTTGGAGATGCTCTAATAAGACAGAAATCTAGGATACAATGGCAATAAGGCTATGGATAATGTTTCTTCATACTTCCTCAAATCCATTTACAAGATGAGTAGGTGCAAAATTACTTCTATTGGACTGAATGATGATTCTTTGACAGTCAAAGATGAAGAGATCAAAGCTGAAGCTGCAAAGGTCTTCTGGTCCTTTTTGGCTAATTCTAGAGGGAGCACAAGTCCTAATTTGGATGGCCTGAGACTTTGGAATCTCAAGCTCCAGAAATAAGTAGGGCTACCTATATAGGCAATGGGTTATGTCATGTCGGGTTCATGTCGTGTCAGGATAATAAACGTGTCAAGAATGTTCAATCCGAACTCGACCCATTTAATAAACGTGTCGTGTCGGGTTCAAGTCGTCTTAAACAGGTTATCTGATTAATAACCTGTTTACTCATTCCTAATTTCCAATAAATTCGTACACTTGTGGGTATTTATAATTGGATGATTAGCACATTAATTTGTTTCATTAAAATTAAAAGAAAACAAAATAAAATAAAAAATTAGAAAAAAAAAATATTTATTTCACATTAAAAAAAGGAGGAAACAGGGGACTACATGAATTTTTTTTTATTTAAAAAACAACAACATCATGACGCGCTTCTTGATTCCACAATAGGAGACTTTAATTTGGCCATCTGGATCTCCTCTCTTGGGTTTTCACACACCGCTTCTTGGGGCTCATCACTTGAGCTTCCAAATATCACTTTCTTAACAATAGCAAAACTTGGATCTCCTCGAGCACGTTTACCCAGTCGATCCAAGGCCTCCAACTGCTCTTACATGTCCTTAGAGTAAAAATCTACCATCTTTGATAGTTTTTCAATCTCTTCCTACAATATTTCAAGCTGGTGTCGCATCTCTTCCAATGTCTTTGCCTGCTCACTTTTCAATCTCCTTATAGTACTCTGACAATCTTCAACCAAATTCCGTTGTGCCACCAACTGAGCTCTTAGCACTTGCACCTCATGGGAATTGACAATCTTCATCACGCCCCACTTGATTATCATCCCTTGTTAGTCAAACAATATGGGTAGAATATTTTCAGATATATTTCATTCTCCAAAAGGAGGTATTTATAATAAGGTTACAAACCCTAGTAGGGTTAGACAAGGAAAACAAGTGGTATCCTAATTACATAATATCTATACAAAAGGAAAAATAAAACCCAAATAGAATAGGATATACTCTACTCGCCAACACTCCCCCTCAAGTTGGAGCAAAGACGTCACGCATGCCCAACTTGTCAAGCGAGTTGAGAAAGATACTTGTAGAAACAGCTTTCGTAAGAACATCAGCTAACTGATACTCTGAACGGATGAAAGGGAAGGACACAATCTCTGCATCCAACTTTTCTTTAATGAAATTTCGATCAACCTCCACATGCTTTGTACGGTCATGTTGTACAGGATTATGAGCAATTGCAATCGCAGCCGTATTGTCACAATATAAATCCATGGGTTTATTAGGCCCACAACCAAGGTCTTTCAACAATCTCCTCAACCATAGTAACTCAGATACACCATGGGCCATTCCCCGATACTCAGCCTCAGCACTAGATCTAGACACCACCTTTTGTTTCTTGCTCCTCCACGTAACAAGATTGCCACCCACAAACATAAAATACCCAGATGTCGAACGTCTATCTGTGGCTGAACCTGCCCAATCAGCATCTGTATACCCTTCTACATTTGTATGGCCATACTTGGAGAAAATTAACCCCTTGCCAGGAGTTACTTTCAGATACCTTAAAATACGAGTCACAGCCCCCATATGATCTACACTAGGAGAGTGCATAAACTGACTTACTATATTTACAGCATAAGCAATATCTGGACGAGTATGAGCCAAATAAATCAACTTCCCCACAAGTCGTTGATAACGTTCTTTATCAGTCGAAACTTGATCGGGATATATCCCCAACTTATGATTCTGCTCACTAGGGGTATCAATTGGTTTACAATCCAACATTCCAGTTTCTGCAAGTAAATCCAAAACATACTTTCTTTGGGATAGAAAAATACCATGTTTAGATCTGGCAACTTCAATCCCAAGAAAATACTTTAAATCACCCAATGATTTCATCTCGAACTCAGAAGCCAGATACTTCTGAAGACTCTGTATCTCTACATGATCATCTCCAGTCACAATCATATCATCAACATAAATAATTAAAGCCGTCAATTTACCTTTATGACGCTTCAGAAACAAAGTATGATCAGAGTTACTTTGCACATACCCAAACTTCTTCATAGATGCAGCAAACCTTCCAAACCACGCTCTTGGAGACTGCTTTAATCCATACAAGGATTTCCGTAGCTTGCACACCACACCCTCCTTAGAAGTCACAGGGATACCCGGCGGAGGATCCATATATATTTCTTCTTTGAGATCACCATGGAGGAATGCATTTTTGACATCAAATTGTAGCAGCGGCCAGTCACGGTTAGCAGCTAAGGATAAGAGCACGCGTACAGTGTTGAGCTTAGCTACTGGAGCAAAAGTCTCTGTGTAATCCACTCCATATGTCTGAGTATACCCTTTTGCTACCAATCTTGCCTTGTAACGGTCAATGGAACCATCAGCATTGTGCTTCAAAGTAAACACCCATTTGCACCCAACTGCCTTTTTTCCTTTTGGTAAAGGAACTAACTCCCAAGTAGCATTCTTGTTCAAGGCTTCCATCTCAACATGCATTGCATCTACCCAGTTTTGATCAGATAGAGCATCCTGCAACTTAGTTGGCACACATACACTAGATAATTGACACAAATATGATGCATATGACTTAGATAAACGATGAGTTGACATATAATTGTTAATGGGATATTTAGACTTGGCATGTATATCAGGAGAATATTGTATTTTAGGTTTCCCACGGGTAGTACGTGGGGGCAAAGAATAGGTAGGCATATCACTAGAAAGTACCTCATTATCACAACTTGATTGAGGCAATGGCAGGGCAGAGGGGGGTATATTATCAATTTCATCTGTATGGGAGTCGCCAATATCACTGTTATTTCCTTCTAAGAGAGGCTCGAAAACACCAATATTTTTGTCTGGCGACCGGTCGTGGCTTTCTTGGTTGTTCGCCTAAAAATTCCATATTTTCCAAATTCTTCAATTCACTCCCCCTCTCCCCCTGAATTGAAGAAGAGAGAGAAACATAATAGAGTACCTCTTCATGAAATGTGACATCCAAAGTGACATGTACCTTCTGAGTAGGCGGGTGATAACACTTATAACCTTTCTGAGTCGTAGAATAACCAATGAAGACACAGCGGAGAGCACAAGGATCAAGTTTACTCCTTTGATGAGAGTAAACATGAGCATACGCAACACACCCAAACACCTTCGGAGGTAACTTAGAGATTGAAACCGGAGGAGTGAGGGCACATAACACATCAAGTGGAGTCTTGAAATCAAGAACCCGACTAGGAGTACGGTTAATCAAGTAGGCGGCGGACAAGACATCATGTCCCCAAAGATGATGGGGAACAGACATATCCAACATCAGAGAGCGAGCAACTTCAAGTAACTGGCGATTCTTCCTTTCAGACACACCATTCTGTTGAGGTGTGAATGGAGTGGTAGTTTGGTGAATGATACCTTGATCACGAAAGAATTGGGCCAAGGTATGATTCACATATTCACCGCCATTATCAGTGCGAAATACTTTAACACGAGCATGGAACTGAGTAGATACCATGGCACAAAAGTCAGGAAGAATAGAAGCAACATCATGTTTATTCTTCATCAAATACACCCATGTTAAGCGAGTGCAGTCATCAATAAACGTCACAAACCAACGGAAACCATGAGAAGTCACACGAGCAGGACCCCAGACATCAGAATGTACTAACTCAAAAGGCAAAGCAGCTTTATTATTACTTAAGGGAAAAACAGTACGGTGGCTCTTGGCCATTACACATGTCTCACACTTAAAACTGAACTCATCACAGGAGCGAAATAAAGATGGAAACAGACGCTTAAGGTAGCCAAATGACGGGTGTCCCAAGCGACGATGCCATAACCAAATTTGCTGTTTGTCCTTGACACTGCAACGTTGAACAGTATTAACGACACGATCACGAACTGGTGCAGAAGGTAATGTCAAATAATACAACCCCCCTATCCGTTTACCATGCCCAATCACCTCGTGAGTCTTGAGATCCTGAAAAGAGCAATGAGTAGGATAGAAAGTAGCAGAAGCATTAAGTGTATCAAGTAAGCGACCAACAGATAACAAGTTACAATGGATATTGGGAACTAATAACGCACGAGACAAGGACAGAGTTGGGGTGAGAGAAATAGTGCCCTCGCCAGTAATTGGAGAGGGCAAACCATTAGCACTAGTTATGTATGGGTCACGGGTGTTACTAGACAACTCATCAAAAAATTTAGCATCATAAGTCATATGATCAGAAGCACCAGTGTCAATTATCCAAGTATTAGAGCCAGTACCTGGAATAGAGTCAGAAACAAGCAAATTTGCAGAAGCAGCAGCAGCACCAGCAGCACCAACAATGGAATTACCACCCATGATTGTAGCAGAAACTCAACAAATCACGCAGAGTATACAACAGATCACAGCACAGACACAAATATGGCAGATGCACGAAGACAACAGAGGCACAAACACAGTAGAGGCAGATGCACGAACACAGTAGAGGCACGCAGTAAAGGCACGAACACGACAGAGCATAAGGCACAAACACAGTAGAGGCAGATGCACGAACACAGTAGAGGCACAAACACGACAGAGAACACAGCGGAACACGGCAAAGGCACAGACACAAGAACCCTAAAAGAAATTAGGGCACACAGTAGAACACGGGCACAAGAACCCTAAAAAGAAATTAGGGCACAGAGTAGAACACGAGCACAAGAACCCTAAAAAGAAATTAGGGCACAGAGTAGAACACGGGTGGGCTCAATACACAGGTTACCAGAAAGTCGGCTCTGATACCAAGTCAAACAATATGGGTAGAATATTTTCAGATATATTTCATTCTCCAAAAGGAGGTATTTATAATAAGGTTACAAACCCTAGTAGGGTTAGACAAGGAAAACAAGTGGTATCCTAATTACATAATATCTATACAAAAGGAAAAATAAAACCCAAATAGAATAGGATATACTCTACTTGCCAACAGTTCCCAGCATGCGCACATCCCTAGGAGCCACCAAACTCCTCACAACTCCAATAGCAATATTGTTATCAAAGAGTAATGAGTCGTTTACGGTAATTGGTCTCGTGAGGAAGCAAAGTAGGTCATCCATACTGATGCAGCCCTTTATCCCCAAGTATATGTTGGTGGAGCTAGGTTTAGATCGAGAGAAAATGGGAATGAAGATGCCATTTTATTTCTGAGTTTGAGGAGACAGGTTTAAATCAAGAGAAATGGGAAGGAAGAAAATTGGCAAAGCTAGGTTTTTTTTTGAGTTGTGATTTTGTGTTTTCCCTTTGTTTCCTTTTATAGATGAACACAGGGGCTGCTTGGGATTTGTGGAGCCGTTCAACAAAGTCATCTGTAATTTTTGCCGAATTTGTGGGTCATGTTTTTTTCATGCGGGTTTCGAGTAGTATAACGAATCGTATCGGAAATTGCCACCCCTCTATAAAGAAATAAACTTTTATTTTCTTATTAGGTTTATTAAGCTTAGCCTATCATTGGCCCTGAAGTAGATTTTTTTATATTATTTTTTGCTGCATTGCCACCATAATTAGGGTGCTGCTATCTCAGATGATCAGATCATTAGCATTAACCAGGTTTTTTTATTTTTGGTCTTAGTTATTCAGTTTACTTAATGAAAGCATGTGACATGCTTGAATATGAGAGTTTCTATTAAAATGAAATATTATTTCTTCAGAGTCGAGAACCACTTCCCATTTCATTCCAAACCTCTAAAACAAGTCATAACATTCCAGAACATCAGAGTGGGGGTAAGGCTAAAACATGAAAGTTTGAACAAATTGTACACAGAAACCGCAAGGTAAGAAGCAACCAGAATAAACATACCAAACCACGATTACAATAATTTACATCTAAGTCTTATCTACCATCCGCAGATGTGAAAGACTCGGCGAATCCATACGGTCGTGTAGGGATGCTAGTCTGAGTATTGTCCAAGCTGGGAAGAAGCGATGAAGAAGAGGATTCCATATTGCTTCTGCCTTCATAAGCCTGCCACTTCTTAAGTGCTTGTGGCAACGACATTTCGAGGTCTATACCAAATACGTCTTCAGAACTCTGATCACTTGGTTTCCAAAGCTCCACTAGAGAAGATAGAACATTGACAGTATGGCCCATGTCAGGCCTTTGATACGGTTCTCTTGCACAGCAGTAGCCTGCTAACTCAGCAACAGTGCTGACACTGGCAAGTGTTTCCTCACTGAGATCAATTGTTGGATCAATGGCCTTGCGGAATGTGTCCTTGTTGATGAACATTCTCCGGAACCATGTTACAAGGTGCATGCTCTCCTCTGGCTGGCTCTCGTCAAGTGCTTTTCGCCCGGTGATTAGCTCCATCAAAATCACCCCAAAACTGAACACATCTACTTTAGTTGTCACACGGCCAGTAACTGCATGTGTTACAAATGTTTCGTTAAAGATTAAAATCAATATTAGTTAGCAAGCATTAACCAAAAGATAAATAGAATTTATCTTTTTCTGAAAAATAAAATGAATTATACAACATTATAAATTGCAGGACCAGAAGAAAAAGTGCAAGCAAAAGACAATAATTAGCTTTGCTGTCAATCTACTGGAGTGGGGCTCAGCTGACTCAAAAAAGGGAAGAACAGAAGAACAAAAATGCTAAAGGGGGTTAAGAGAATCTATTGTTCATGAGGCCAAAACCAACTGGCAACAACTACTACAAGGGAAGCTTTCAATGAAAACAATCCACTAGAAGCCAAATATCCTACAGTTGTGTTATTATAAAGAGTAAACAAAAATTGCTTAATCTTCAGGTTTTCAAGTGAGCTCAGAAAACCTAGCTAGCACTGATGCCCCCAAAAAGGCCAAAACCACAGCTGGCAGAGAATAGAATGATGCACTTTAGATTATTACTGAACATGCAATTTGGTGAAGTGTGGAGTATACTAATCCATCGTATGGTCACTTTCTTGTCCCTGTACCTAACCCACAAACCCCCTTAGGATATCATTAATTCACATTTCTAGTTTGCTTTCTTATCCCAATGATGGCTCCACGTATCATAACATGGCGGAAAACAGACTCATTACCATCTTACATCTATGAGTGTGATGGGTTACACAAGTTGATAAAAAGCTGGTGTTTGCTTTTTCTTTGCCCTTTAGACTGGTTTGCTTGAGTATTAACACAATCTTGGGAAATAGACGCAAAGACCTAAGGTTAAATTCTGGTGGTGCCATATTATGCAAATATTTTCCATGAACTTTTAAGTATCAGGTACTCAAACTGATCTGGTATCGCTCTCGCGTTTTATCTTCTATCAGTTTCTTTAAGTACATAAAATTTAAAAATTAATTAAAAAGTAAACAGAAACAAAACTTACCTGCATATTCTGGTGCCAAGTATCCAAAAGTCCCTGCAATTCTTGTTTCAATTGAAAATTTACCCTCTGGAGCAAGCCGTACGAGACCAAAATCTGCAACCTTTGCCCTCATATCATCTCCGAGAAGAATATTTGAAGGCTTTAAGTCCCTATGTATAAAGCTCTGATGTGCCAAACCATGGAGATACTCAACCCCCCTTGCTACATCTAAGGCAATGGTCAGCCTTTTTGTCCATTCGAGTGGCTTCAGTCCTTCTTCCGGCCAGTTGAAGAGGTACCTACTGAGCGTCCCTTGAGGCATATATTCATATACAAGAAGCCTTTCATTGCCATCCAAACAATATCCCAAAAGAGCAACTAGATGCCTGTGACGAACCTTTGTCAAAACCGAAATTTCAGACTTAAATTCGGAAAGCCCCTTACCAGCTATTACCCCAGACTCCATTCTCTTAACTGCAATCTTTGTTCCATCATGCAGTTCCCCTTTATACACTGTCCCAAAACCTCCTTGTCCCAATATATTTTCTTGACTGAAATTGTTGGTCACATTCCGGAGCACTTGAATAGAAATCACCATGTTTCCTGCTTCAACCATTTGGATTTCACTGGGCTCACTACTAGGAAGAGTATGAGTTTCACTTATTGCACCAACACTGACACTGGAGCCAGCAACTGTGATCTTCATGCTTTCATTATCAGACCCAGAATGGCGGGGATGAATTACCATTGCATTCGGGCTCTGAACTCTGCTTAACTGCTTTTGTTTTGTTCTATATATACAGATAAGCAACAGTGCAATTAAGAAAATCACAAAAACACCCCCGATCACGGAGAACACAATAACTCCTATTAGAGTTGAAGATTTCTTTCCGTGAGGTCCAGAACTGCCATTATTTCCAGAACCTATACTTGGAGAAGGGTTAGTTGAATTTTGAGATGGTGCAACTCCCGATGAAGTACTCTTGTCCTTCCCTATATCAGGGTTACCATTCTTGTTTACAAGCACATTAACCTTAAAGTCTGGAACTTTCCCATAGAGCTTATTATTTGACACATCTAAAACAGTAAGTGCAGGCAGCGTGGCAAGCTCCTCAGGAATAGTTCCAGTTAAATTGTTATCAGCAAGAATTACCCTTTGCAGGGACTTCAGTGATGCAATTTCGGGCGAAATCATTCCAGTAAGACCCATTTTCTGAAAATTGAGGACAGTAATGTTCCCATTACTACAGGTGACCCCAATCCAATCTGCACAAGGATCATTCCCCTTCCAATTCTCTGCAAACCTTTGTGGGTAACCCATTGAACTCACAATCAAAAGCAAAGTATTCACTTGAGGATCACATTGACCAGGACTTGGCAAGCAAAAGTTATTAGAACCCTTAACCATATCTACTGCAACCCCCACCCCAAAAGCTGGCATTGGCCCTTGGAGCAAATTGTTTGTCAAATTCACCACCTCTAGTGATTTAAGATTCAACAATGAAACTGGAACAGGACCAGTAAACATATTATCTCTCAAACTCAAGCTCCGCAAATCTGTCAAACCCGAAAAGTCTGGTAACGGACCCGAAAATGCATTAGAATGCAACCAAACTTCTTTCAACAGAGTCATGTTCTGTATAACCCCAATGCTTCCACCCAGCTTACCTACACTCTGTTGCCCATTAAGCCAAAGAGACTGAATTCGCGACCGGGCAAAGCTCTCGGGCAATTCGCCTTGGAGGCCATTGAAAGCCAAGTGCAAGTTAACCAGACTTGGAAACGAATCGCCGTCGAAAAAATCCGGTACATTTCCGGTAATGTTGGCCGAATTGGCCGAGAAATTTTGAAGTGATGATGCATTTCGGAGAGTTGCGGGGATTTCCCAACCCATAAAAGGGTTGTTATCAATCTCAACAGATTGAAGTGAAGTCATGTCAGTGAAGAAATCACTGGGAATTGAACTAAATTGGTTGTTACTAAGCAATAGCACTTGTAATGAGATTAACCCACTTAAGCTCGGAAGAGGACCGGAGATTTTGTTCCACTGAAGCTCAAAACGCTCTAGTTCAGTGAGGTTTTGGAGGCTTGGAGGAAGCGTACCTTCAAGATTGAGGTGACCCAGTTGGATCCGAGTCACCCTTTTGTCATCGGACCAGATAACATGGCTCCACTTGCGGGGGTCAGAGTCGGACCATCCGAGAGATTCAGATGGGTTGAGGCTCTTCTTGAGATCCAGCATTACTGAAGCATCATTGCTGGAACTTGTTTGAGAGTTGGCACACAGCAAAAATGAAGAAAACCCAGTAAGGAAAATAGTCAAAAACTTGAACCCAAAATGGGTTTTCTTCTTCATCTTGAAACAACTACACAATCACAAAGAGAGAGAGAGAGTGGGTTTTGTACAAAGTATTGCAGAAAGGTGTAAACTTTCAAGAAGTTGGTTCCATATTATTCCAAACGATCAGGAGATTGATAGAGAGAAAGAGGGGGCTCATTACATTGTTGAAGGAAAGTTAGAATCTTTGAGCAGAATGGTGATGGAGAGCAGAGAGAAAGAAAGGGTGCCGTGAACAGAGAAGCTTTTTTTTAGCAAGAGAGGAAGGCTGTCTGGCTTGCACATGGGGAGTGTGGACCACATGGGAGTCTCTGAATTGGGAAAGGGTAGGGGTGCTTAAAAAAGGCTGTCAAGTACAGAGTAAAAAGGCTGGAGATGAGTCATGAATGAAGTGGGTTTTTGATACCTGGTCCATCAGTCCATTGGGGGTCAAGTTGGCCTTACAATATGCATAAATAAATAATAATAAAAAGTGTACTTATTACTTTTTTTTTTAATGAACATGTACCAACAAAATTTATTAAGAAAATTGTGTCAATATTAATTTATTTATATATAAGCGATATTTTGGGAGGGAAAATATTTTTTTTATATTATGATATGGAGATAAATGCTCTTAACAACTTAAGCAATTAATTGTGGCGCCCTTAGACAATTACCTTACTAATTATTATTTTTGTATGTTTAGACTTGGAGTATATCTTCTTCTACGTCAAGATTCGAACTTTGTCGACAACCTTGCGCCACTTCTCTCCCAAATAGCAAAATTGCTTCTCCTAGCGAGATCCAGCGCCACTCCATCTCAGTGAGGGGGTCCTCCTCCCCTCCCACTGTACTGGGTCTTGCTAGCCTTTCGAGGATTCTCTCTCGGAGCATTTGGAATCCCCATCTTGCTTAGTCCGTAGTTCTCTCTTTTGAGGGCTGGTGACGTGTTCGAGCTTCACCTACTTGTATTTGAGGCATCATGCCTCCTTCCCTGTTTGCATCCCCAAATCTTCACCATACCTTTCCCTCATAGATGTCCTTTTGGCTATCCCCTGATTGGTTGTTGTTATCTTCTAGGTGTGTCGATTTTGAATCTGGTGGAGTTGGGGTCCCTCACTCTTCCATCTCGACTTGGGTGCGTCTCTTGGAAACTGCGGCTAATTCGAAACGCGATCTCTCGCATAAATCTTGAAAGTTGTGTAGAATATGACAGTGCTACGGTTTGGGTGCTTGCACCACCTTCTTCCTATTTCATGGTTTCGATTCTCTTGGCTTTTGATGGATTTGAGTAGTTTTGGTTATGGTGGTGGATCTATGGCTGACAAGTTTATCTGTTGTTTGTTGTTCAATTGGGCATTTTGCTATTTTTTTTTCAATTTGTGTTGTAATTTTTAACTTTTGTTTATCTGTTGGTATCACCATTTGGGACAATCTTGGTGTTCTTGTTCATGTGATATCACATATTAGTTATTCTATTGTGCTTCCTTATTGGGTTGCTTGTTTTGTAATTTTGTGCCCTTCTTGTTTTGGGTGAGGTTCCTGTTTTATAAAATATCAACTTTCGAAAAAAAAAAAAAAAAAGAAAAAAAAGAATCTTCTTCTACGTCTCTCCTATCCCATGCACATGTTGAGTGCCAGAATGAAACCATCCAGATAAAGTTGAAATGAGTAAAGGAGGAGAACATGCAGATGGCCTGTTTTTATTATTTTGTGTATGGAAAGCATCAAATCATTTTTATATGAAAAAATATGTAACATCCAAAAACTTTCTTAATTTTATTATTGAATTAATTGCTTTATTTATGAGCTTTTCATGTATATGCTTATTTTAACATGAAATATTATATAAGTAAAGTATCTATATAGAGCCTATTTAGAGAGAGAAATCTAAAACTAGCCACTTGTAATTTTCTAATTGGTTCTTAGAAAATTTAAATGCACTAAGAACTAATTAAAAAAGAATAAGTGGCTAATTTTGATTTTTTTTTTCTTTTCAAATAAGCTTTATACGAGTATTTGTACAATATGTCATGTAAAAATGAATTTTTTTTATACTAAAAACCTATTTATTTATTGGCCAATTGCCTACTTGGTAAACCACCTGATGAAATGTCACTAGTATTGCAATTCAAGAAAAAAAAATGTAAAAATATAATATTTAATTGTTGACAATTGATTCGAATTTTGAGGAAGTTTTAGCTAGTTGATTTAATTATTATACATTGTGGGCTGGTGTAATGACTTTCGTTGGGCCCTTATTGGTCACTTCTTGGGCTGGTTCGCCCTTCTGTTCTATTTTTTTGGTTTGATCTCTTGAACTAAGACATAAATACCATGTTCAACAATTCTCAGGAATTCTATAGTAAGCTTTATTTAAGACTGACCGTTGAATCAAATTGGTTAGAGGTTGAAAAAAATTGATTAGTTTGATCCAACGATCGGATTAAGAAAGTCTGCAATTTTTTAGTTTTTAATGTGGAAATTATGAATATATACAAAAGAGTCCTACCGTAATAGTCTCTAGCCCCAAGCCCCCAATAATTCAAGCATGTTTCATGGTGGGACGAAGCAGAAGAGCTTTAGGTGGAAGAACCCACCTAAAGCACCCTAAAGATCCTTAAGCTTGCACACCCTTAAGAAAACAAGCTGGCTTATGTTTCTTTTAAGAACGAAATTTGCGAAAAGCACTCTTGCACATATTTGCAAATACATTAAATCGCCAAATTTCTGAGTCTATGCATTCTGCAAGGAATTAATTCCACAAACTTCATGCCCAGAAAATTATAAAAACAAGATCACTGGTTTTCGCTCTACATATATGATGAAGGACCCAGCACAAACAACTAACTATTTGCTAATTTAAAAACAAGATCACTGGTTTTCATCATGAGCGCTTGATCGACATTTGGAGTTTGTGTGTGGTTGCCGTCCTCCTTTTATTATACAAGCAATAAATTTCTTCATTTACAAATACAATAAGGATAACATGCTGGATCGCACTCCTCCGAAAGCAAGTGATGGGAGCATCCAGCTCTACAGGCTCTAGCTCTCTGGATTCCATGGCGACTTGGTCTACTTTTTGACCTTCGGCTCTCATAGGCAAACCTGCAACTCACCATACGTACTCCTTAAGGAAACAACAAAATGATATTATAAAAATTTAGAAAGAGGTTTACAATTTTGTTAGCATAATAATGTCAAAAATTCTCACTACGAGGCATCTGTCCTTTGTTAATGGATGAATTTTGTATAACGTATCGATAATATGTTTGTACGTTTTGTTATTGACATGTTGTCAACAATAACATCGACACCTTATCAATACCATATTGAGAGTTCGTACTTCAGAGATAAAAGAGGGAGACAGAGACAGAGACAAAGACTATTACTCGCTGCTGCAATAACCAGGAGGACAAGCAAGCAAACCAATTTGAGTGAAGCTTTAGTCATCTTGCTGGAAGCTGTAGTTGGGGCTCTGAATATGGGGCCAGATTTATAGGTTTTAATTTGTCTGCTGACGTTAATGGCATCTTAAAACGATGATCAGCTTCAGTTGTCACCAGCACATCTCTTTTGTATTTGCTCTCTAAACTAATTGCAACTAGGTACAAGAGAAATCTTTAACTATTTGTAACAAGACTTGACTAACTCAACTTGACCTCAACTAAGGAGGGTGTATTTAATTTAGATATTACATGATTTTAAAAGAGTTATAAAGTTGATGGAGTTTAATTGAATTTAATTGAGTTTGACTGAATTCTACAAACTCCACATAGATTTTGACTGAATTCGTATATAGATTTTAACTAAGTTTGTTAGAATTTTATTATTGATTTTAATGGAGTTTAAAAAGCCTGAATTGAATACACCAAGAATTGAATAGACTTTTATAAAATCGTGATTAAATACACCTAAACTTTTAAACTTCTTTAAAAAAATTTAAAATCTAAATTGAATACACCCTCCTAACAAAATTTGACTTTCTCACAAACTGCTGAGTGTTGGCTTTGCAAGGTGTTTGCAAGCAAAGTGAGAGTTGAAATATAGAGCTCTTTAGAAAACCTAGTCATAAATGTAGATTAGTTTGGGTTGAATGGCTCAAATAAGTGGTTGTGGGTTTGACCCTTGGGTCATGCCAAATTAATATATATTTAATTAATCAAAAAATAGCCTTGGTTCTGTGATTTAAATTAAACTTGATTAGTTAATTAATTATTTAAATTTAAAACAGTTAATTTTTAATTTACTGTTTTATTTAATTTCATTGTTTTATTTATTGTTTTATTTAATAGTTAAATTCAATTAAATACTTATTGTTGTTCCGCCAACATTAACTAGGCTCATGTGTCCAAGTCTCACCGTTCGCCTTGTACTCCTCCTCAAATATATTTTCCTCTTCCTTTCTTTCTCTCACCATATCTCATCAACTTATTCTTTTCTTCCTTCTCTCAGCCATCACCACCGCAGACCCTGCCACCCGGAGGACTGCCCTAATGTCTCATGATGCCGCCACCAAAGACTTATGCAACCCCCTCATGAATTTCTTGCCTTTCACTACTAAAATTAGTCCTAATGGGGAGACTCTTTTAAAAACGGATTATAACAGTCTCATTCTTTTTTGGGAGATTCACTATTATATCCAATATAGGAGCCCAAATTATAAAAATACCATATATGAAATGGACTTTAGAAACACACCAAAAGCCCATTTACAACATAACAAAAAGACTTTTAACTTCTTTTAAATTACAAAACTGCTATTGATTTCTCAAAACAAACCCAACCCCAAAACATATAAAAAAGCCCAAAACACTCAATAGGGCATTAAAGTAATTTAATAATTAAAATTAAATTCAATAAGGCCAATTGTCATTTTTTGGGTTTTTTTATAGTTTGTTTATAGAAATTAAATGGTGTAGGGTTTATTTATAGTTTTAGTGCTAGGAATGGGTATTTGACTAAATATCTCTTCTTTTTTGTTTGCTGACGTTAATGGCATCTTAAAATGATGATCAACTTCAGTTGTCACCAGCGCATCTCTTTTGTATTTGCTCTCTAAACTAATTGCAACTAGTTACAAGAGAAATCTTTAACTATTTGTAACAAGACTTGACTAAATTTTTTTTTTTTGGACTGAAGACGAGACCTCAACTAACAAAATTTGACTTTCTCACAAACTCCTGACTGTTGGCTTTGCAAGGTGTTTGCAAGCAATGTTTGGGACTGATTATCTAGGAAGCACTTTTGATCATAAGCGCTTCTAACAAAAGCACTTTTATTATAAAGTTGTTGAAAATTTCATAAAAAATTGAAGTGTTTTATGAAGAAACACATGATAGGTGCTTCTTCAGAAAGCGCTTTTATGGCTCATAAACACTTCTTAACTTTTCTGTCAAACACCGTCAGAAGCACTTTTAACCCTTCCAGAAGCATTCCCAAATGGGCCCTTAGTCCCACATTGGAAAACTAGAGTTCCCTTGAGCTCTTTATAAGACCTAGTCATAAATGTAGATTAATTTGGGTTGGGCCATCCAAGTGGCCCAAATAAGTGGTTTGTGGGTTTCACATTGGGTCGTGCCTAAGGAATATATATTTAATTAATAAAAAAATAACCTTGATTTTTTGATTTAAATCAAACTAGATTAGTTAATTAATTATTTATATTATTTTAAAATTCAAATATCATATAATCTTTTTGTCTACAAGCATTGAGTAGGGGCGAGTTTATAGTACTATTGTTGTTCCGCCAACACTCACTAGGCCCATGTGTCTAAGTCTCACCGTTGGCCTCGACTCCTCCTCAAATATATTTTCCTCTTCCTTTCTTTCTCTCAACATATCTCATCAACTTATTCTTTTCTTCCTCTCTCAACCATCACCACCGCAGACCCTGCCACCCGGAAGAATGCCCTAAGGGCAGTTCCAGCAGCCCCTTAGGGCAAGGGCTGGGGGGGGGGGGGGGGGGGTTTAAAACGCCAAAACCCATTTCTAGCAACAAAATCCAGCCCGGGCAACTACTGGGGTCCACCTGCCTGGGCAGGCTCGAAGGCAGAATCAGCCCGAGTGCTGGCCCGAAGGTGCTGCTGATGTCATTGCTGATGCCAGCGTGACGTCAGCAGGCACAATTCAATTTTTTTTAACGCCCAGGGGTTAGACGCCACGTGGAAGCTTCTGGTCCTTCCGATTGCTTTTGTCATCCAATCCAACGCCCAGGAATTTTTCAAGGCCAAAAATTATGAAAAAAATTCGGAAAAAATTAAAAAAATTCCCAAAAATTACTGAATTTTTTTTCTATAAATACCAATCAATCCTCTTCATTTTTAACAACAAATCCTCATACATTTTCTCCTCCTCCAACTATTATTCACTTTCTACTCCATATTTTTTTCATTTTCGACTCCGTATTTTTTTCACTTTCAAGTTTAATTTTTCTCTATCATATTAGTTTGTTTGCCTTTTCATTTCATTGTATTTTAATGTTTTGTTTTAATTAGTTTGCTTGTAATTCATGTATTTTATTTTATTAGTAGCATTGGTTTTCTTTGAGTTACCAAAGAAACTATTAAATAAAATTCCTTTTTATTCAAAACATTCCATACTTAAAAAACTAACCACAACCAAAGCATTAAAAATATAAAAACAAACGAACCACAACCAAAGCATAAAAAAACCAAACATAACTAAACATAAAACATAAACATTAAAATCTTAAAAAACATCTTCACTTCACTTCATTCACCGTCATTGCCTTTCACCGCCCATAAATGCTCCATTAAGTCAACTTGACGGTGTTCATGAATATACGACGATTGCATCACCGTATATCGATCAATCATTTGGTGTATGAAACGACCATCTCTAACCAATGGTTCATGCTCCAATGGTTCTCCATTTGGGCCTATGGGTTTTTCATAAATTCTTGTCAAGGCCGTGTTCATGGGATCCTCTTCATACACCTTTTCAGCTTCGTAATCATACTCATCCTCCACAATTATGTTATGGAGGATGATGCATGTCATCATTATGCTCCTCAATACCTCCTCATCAAACATACGTGCCGCACCTCTAATGATCGCCCACCGAGCTTGGAGGATACTAAAGCACCTCTCCACATCTTTTCTGTAACTCTCTTGATGGGTAGCAAATAATTTTTGCTTCTGGGTTCGGGGATGCGGAATTGATTTCACAAATGTTGTCCACCTCGGGTAGATGCCATCAGCTAGATAATACCCAGTTTGGTGGACGGTATTATTGATTTCATATGTGACTTTCGGGGCTTCTCCTCTCAAAACATCGTTGAACACCGGGGATTGACCTAGGACGTTCAAGTCATTTTGTGATCCAGCGACTCCGAAGAAGGCGTGCCAAACCCATGTATCGAATCTTGCAACAGCTTCAAGGATGATACTTTTTTGGCCTTTCCGATTTCCGTAATCTCCATGCCAAGCGGTTGGGCAATTCTTCCATTGCCAGTGCATGCAGTCGATGCTACCAATCATTCCTAGAAATCCTCTCCGTTCGGCCTTCTGTAGAAGTCGTTGCAAGTCCCTGGGCGTAGGTCTTCGCAGGTAGTCCCTGGTGTACAGATTTTCGACTGCAGCGCAAAATCTAACCAAACTCTCCAAAGCAGTGGACTTCCCCATCCGGGCAATCTCATCCACCTGATCAGCAGATGCACCATACACCAACATTCGTATAGCAGATGTGAACTTTTGTTCGGGAAGCAGTCCCAAAACACCAGCACAATTTCTCTTTTGCACAAAGTATTCATCATAATTGCAAATATCATGCATGACTTTATTGAACAAATGTTGTTGCATTCTATATCACCCTCGAAAATGAACATCAGAGTATAGAGATGTTGGGATAAAATAATCTTCCATAAGATTCTTACCCCGAGAATGCCTATGTCTGTCAACATTTGCTGCACGGCCTTCATGTGAACCACGACTGCTCTGGTTTTCTTCATCAAGCAAAGCCACAGCCATGACAAGTTGCTGATCTAGATCTCTCTGGGCTCTTTTGGTTGCAGCTCGTCTACGCCTTCTTTCTCTTATTTCTTGCTCTTGCCTCTCCAAGACCTCCTCCATGTCTGATATTGAGAATGAAATATGAAATCTGAAATCTGAAATCTAAAATCTGAGAAATGAAATTTTTTAGAATATGTAGTGTGAGAGGTTTGTGGAGCTGAGCCTTAGTTTTATAGAAAAATTTAGGTCGATAGACATGACACGTGGCGCAATTTTATAGGGTGAAAATCTTATCCGAAATTTGAAATTCAAATGAAATTTTTCAGAAATGTGAAATTCAAATGAAAAGGTGAAATTCAAATGAAATTTATCTGAAATTTGAAATTCATATGACACCTGGCGCAATTTTATAGGTTGAAAATCTTATTCGAAATTTGAAATTCAGATGAAATTTAACTGAAATTTGAAATTGAAATGAAAAGTTGAAATTGAAATGAAATTTATCTAAAATTTGAAATTCAGATGAAATTTATATGAAATTTGAAACAAAAATTTATCTGAAATTTGAAACTGAAAATCTTATTTGAAAATCTTCTCCGAATATTTTATCCGAAAATATTGTCCAAATTAATTGTTTAGGTAAACAAATTTGTGAAAAAAAACAAAAAATTGAATAGTACTTGCCCTTTGCCCAGGCAACTGCTGGAAGTGCAACTTACTATTTGCAAGGGCAGACACTATTGCCATGGCAAGGGTTTGACTGCTGGAACTGCCCTAATACCTCATGATGCCACCACCAAAGACTTATACAACCTCCCTCATGAATTCCTTGCCTTTCACTACAAAAAATAGTCCTATTGGGTACTCTTTTTTAAAAACGGATATATAACAGTCTCATTCTTTTTTGAAATGGAAACTGTTTTTTAGATCAGTATGAGTAAATACAATTCCAATTGTCATCTGTGTGCTTCGTTTAAAAAAAGTTATATGAGCTTTATTTATTTACTGCATTAACTGCAGCAAGAAGGAATTATATTCTGATTTCGGATGGACTTTAAAAAGCTATGTTTGTCCTTTTTCAGACAAGAATCACAACTATTCAGAGTAATTATGTCTGTTAATTCAAAATTTAAAAATTAAATTCGAATTAACACTTATATAATAGAAATTAATTTATTGTTAAACACAATTCAAGACAAAGCCCACTTCCAAGCCCATTCAAAGTTAATAAGAAAGAAAGATAAATCGTTATAAGAGCAAGTCCAGTAGTGGGGTTTGGACTGAGGCAAGGGGGGGTTTGGGAGAAAAAGGGCCTCCAGCAGTGGGGTTTGGCTCGAGTTGGTGGTGGGGTCTACAAAGTCGGTCTGGCCCGAGGGCAGGTCCAGCCCCAGGTCTAAAACTCGGGGGGAGCTGACGTCATCGATGACGTTAGCCCTGCGCGCCCAACGGCTCTGGGACAGCTGGCGCAATTTGGGCGCTCCGATCTCCTTTCTCTCTCCAATCCAACAGCAGCCAATATTTTTGTTATAAAAAAATGAAAAAAAATTTGAATTTTTTTTGTAAAAATACACAAAAATACTGTAATTTTTTTCTATAAATACCTACCACTACTCTTCACTTTCAACACCAAATCCTCATACATTTTCTTCTACTTCTACTATTATTCACTTTTTACTCAACATTTTATTCACTTTCAAGTTTTATTTTTCTTTATCATCTTTATGGCTTCTTCTATCGACGGTGTTGGGGCATGGAGCACCATGGAATATGTTTTGTTGTGTGAGTGTTGGGTCCAAATTTCTCATTGTCCCGTCACGGGCAATGAGATAAAATTCTTTCAAATGTGGAAAAAAATTCATTCCGAATTTTGTGAAAGATCGGGTTCAACCCGTACGAAAATGGCATTGTCTAGTAGGTGGAAAATTCTCAATAAAGAGTTGGGGAAATGGAGAAATGCTTTGGCAAAAGCGATGGACAACCGTAGAAGCGGGGAAAATCTTACCGATGAGGTAAATTATTTGTAATTTTTTTTATTAATTTTAATGTGCTCATATTTTTTTATAAATGTTTATTGCATTGTCAATAGTTTGTTAATATTTCATTAATACCCAATATTTTGTTAATGTTTCATGCATTGCAATTATTTTTTAATGTTTCTTGCATTGACAATATTTTTTAATGTTTCTTGTATTTCCACTATTTTTTTATAAATAGATTATGCAAGCACAAATGTGGTTTGGTGCTACTGGGCAAGGAAAAAAATCTTTTAACCATCATGAATGTTGGGAGGTAGTCAAAAATTGCAAACGTTTCAGAATTATTCCCACGGGTCCGGAAGTTGTGTTGAACGAGACGCCACTTCATAATTCAACGCCATCGGATTCACCTCTCGATTCCCCGATGAGTGAAGACTCACCCATTGAAAAGGAGCGGAGGCCTATTGGGAGAAAGGCGGCGAAGGCAAAGAGAGCGAGTAATTCTACTAGTAATTCATCTAAATTTTTGGAGGAAATTGCAAGGCAAAGCGCCATGAGACTTGAAATAGAGAGGAAAACCCAAGAAGATGACAAGATATTTCAAATGGAATGTGCACAACAAATGGAGTATGTACGCAAACAAAACATTGAGAAGTAGGATCGGGAAACCAAGGCCATGGATACAAGCCATATGTCCCCTGAAACAAAACAATTTTGGAAGCTAGAACGAAGGGATGTTATGAAACGAAGACTTTTTCGTGATGATGGACCTAGCAACACGGATTGGTTAAATGATCAAAACAATTAAGTTAGCTTGCTTGCCTTTTATATTCATTGTATTTTAATGTTTTATTTTGAAAATTAGTTGTAATTCATGTATTTTATTTTCATTGTATTTTAATGTTCTATTTTGAAAATTAGTTGTAATTCATGCATTCAATAAAATACCTTTTTATTAAAAACATTTCATACATAAAAAAAACAAACCACATCCGAAGCATTAAAAATAAACAAACCACAACCAAAGCCTTAAACTAAAAAAACATAACACAAAATAAAACATAAACATAATAAATAAAACAAACTTGTTCACTTCACTTCATTAACCGTCATTGCCTTTCACCGCCCATAAATGCTCGATCAAGTCAACTTGACGTCGTTCATGAATATAAGATGATTGCATCTCCATATATCGATCAATCATACTCATCATTACACCACCGTCCCTAACCAACGGTTGATGTTGCACTGGTTCTCCATTTGGCCCCATGGGTTTTTCATAAATTCGTGTCAAGGCCGTGTTCATTGGATCCGGTTCGTACACGTCTTCAGATGAATAATCATACTCATCCTCCACAATCATGTTATGGAGGATGATGCATGTCATCATTATGCTCCTCAGCACCTCCTCATCAAACATACGTGCCGCACCCCTAATAATTGCCCATCGGACTTGGAGGATACCAAAGCACCTCTCCACATCTTTTCTGTACCCCTCTTGATATGTAGCAAAAAAATTTTGGTTCTGGGATCGGGGATGCATAATTGACTTGACAAATGTGGTCCACCTCGGGTAGATGCCATCAGCTAGATAATACCCATTTTGGTACACGGTATTGTTGATTTGATAGGTGATATTTGGGGCTTCACCTCTCAAAACTTCATTGAACACCGGGGATTGACCCAAGACGTTCAAGTCATTTTGAGATCCAGCAACTCCGAAGAAAGCATGCCAAACCCACGTATCAAAACCGGCAACGGCTTCAAGGATGATGCTTTTTTGGCCTTTCCGATTCCCATAATCGCCTTGCCAAGCGGTCAGGCAATTCTTCCACTGCCAGTGCATGCAGTTGATGCTACCAATCATTCATGGAAATCCTCTCTCTTCCGCTTTTTGTAGAAGCCGTTGCAGGTCCCTGGGCGTAGGTCTGCGCAGGTAGTCCCTGGTGTACAGAGTTTCGAATGCATCACAAAATCTCACCAAGGTCTCCAAAATAGTGGACTTCCCCATCCGGGCAATCTCATCCACTTGATCAACAGATGAGCCATACGCCAACATTCGGATAACAGCTGTGAACTTTTGCTCGGGAAGCAGTCCCAAATTTCCAGCAGCATTTCTCTTTTGAACAAAATATTCATCATAATTGCAAATATCATGCATGACTTTATTGAACAAATGGGGTTTCATTCTATATCTCCTTCGAAAATCAACATCAGAGTACAGAGAAGTTAGGATAAAATAATCTTCCATAAGATTCTTACCCCGAGAATGTCTATGTCTGTCCACATTCGGTTTACGACCTTCTCGTGAACCACCGCGGCTCTGGTTTTCTTCATCTTGCATAGCCACTGCTGCGACAATTTGCATATCCAGTTCTGCCTGTGCCCTTTTGCCTACAGCTCGTCTACGCCTTCTTTCTCTAAATTCTTGGATTTGCCTCTCCAAGAGCTTGTTCATGTCTACCATTGAAGTATGAATTCTAAAATTTGAGAAATGAAAATGAAGAGAAGATATGGTGTGAGAGCTAGGCTCTGGTTTTATAGAAAAATTTTGGCTGATAAGGATGACACGTGGCGCAATTTTATAGGGTGAAAAGCTTATCTGAAATTTGAAATTCAAATGAAATTGATATGAAATTTGAAATTCAGATGAAATTTCATTGAAATTTGAATTTTGAAATGTATTTGAAATTCAAATGAAATTTCATTGAAATTTGAATTTTGAAATTTATCTGAAATTTGAAACCGAAAATCTTATCCGAAAATTTTATCCGATTATGAGATATGAATAGTATTGACACGTAGGAACCCAAAAATCTTATCCGAAAATATTATTCAAATTAATTATTTAAGTAAACAAATTTGTGAAAAAAACAAAAAAATGAATAGTGTTTGCCCTAGACTAAGGCAACTGCTGGAAACGTAAATTGCTTTTTGCAAGGGCAGCCACTATTCACGTGAATAGTGGCTGCCCTAGCCCCCCCCTCCCCCCCTTACCATGGCTAAGGGCACTTCCAGCAGTGAAACCCTTGCCATGGCAAGGGGGGGACTAGGGCAAGCATTATTCACATGAATAGTGCCTGCCCTTGCAAAAAGTAAAATGCACTTCCAGCAGTTGCCATGGCAAAGGGCAAATGTTATTCACTTTTTCATTTTTTTTAACAAATTTGTTTACCTAAATAATTAATTTGGACAATATTTTCGGATAAGATTTTCATATAAGATTTTGGGTTTCAAATATTAGATAAAATTTTGTTTCAGATTTCAAATTTTGGGTTTATTTTTTAAAAAAAATTGAATTTTTTTTGAATTTTTTTCATTTTTTTTTTGCAGAAAAATTTTCTGCTGTTGGATTGAAGGACAAAAATGAATCTGACAACCTAGAAGCCGCCACGTGGCACCAGCCCTCGGGCCAGCACTCAGGCTCCCCCTGCCTTCGGGCCAGCCCAGGCTCGTGGACCCCACGAATTGCCAGGGCCAGCCTTTGTTGCTGGAACTTGATTTTGGGCTCTTGCCCGCCCCCAGCCTGAGCCCTAGGGGACTGCTGGAAGTGGCCTAAGGGCAACTGGTGGAATTGCTCTAAAGTGTTGAGTGATTTTGTATTTTTCAATGTGTGACTCTATTTTTATATTCAAACTACAAATAATTGTTGCCTGCATATTGTTGGTGAATCCCAACCTCTGCAATTCATCAATAGTTTGGAATCACTCACGTGCTCGCGAACAACTATATTCCTAACATTTTTTTATATTGAAAACGGGACATAAGTTAGAAGAGCTCCCCCTAACCAAATGAAAAAACAAAACCCACCCACCATAAATTAAATCCTAACAATTTCAAGTGGTAACAACTAGTAATTATCTAAAAAGATGGGTTGAGTTGACACAAAATTTCAGGATTTCCACATGGTTATTCCAGTCCCATGTGCATAAGCACTGTATTAAATCGATCTTCCTTTTGTTAGTTATAATATGATTTAGGTGATTCAAGTTGTTTTATATCCATTGGTTGGTTTGGACTTTGGGGCCTCTATTGCTCCTTCGGTGCGCTATTGGGCAGTATTGACCAAGGTTTACCATGTTATGCGGATCTAGGCATGCACGTTGTTGCAATTTGCAAAGGTCAAAAGTGTATCTATGCTTCGAAATCTCCATGTCTTAGCCTTCAATTGTTTGTATATGTTTGTTTGAATACTCTCTCTCTCTCTCTCCCTCCATGGACATGGATCGAGTTGGAATCCATTGAGCTTCAACCAAAATTGACCATGTTCAAGTTCCCTGATACTAACTTCAACAGTACATAATTCCTTACAGTTAATTATATGATGATAACCTCACACTAATCGCAAATTGTATCACCCCTTGAATCCATCAAGGAGATAGCGATATTCCGAATTCATCCAGAAATAGCGATATTATGAAATCGAACTTGTAATGCACATTTATCTCAATATTCAAAATAAGTGTAACTCTTGGCATTCGTTTACTATTAAATGAAACAATAATGATAAAGATGGATTGTTAATTAATTAATTTTTTAGTCTCTTGTGCTAGCATATATAAATTACTAATGGGCTGCCACTACTTACAACCATTATTATGTAAGTTGACTTTCTCCCTCTCCTTTTTATTTTCTTTCTCTAGGCAAAGTCAATTGATTCTCATTTGTCCATTCTACATATTAGTTCCTTCTTATAATATTTTACACTGTCAATGAACCTAATCGCTTCTTCCTCACTATATTATTTTGAAAACTACTGATATTTTAATTACAATATCTCATCATAAATTATTCTTTATTTTTTATTTCTGAAAAAAGGAAGTAATTAATATCTGATATGCTCTAGAAAAGACTATAGGATCGCAAGTGCCAACAATATATTAACTACATGTAGTTTTATTTTTTTAGTCAAAAGGCGACAGCATTTTATTCGAGGAGAAGAATGAAACAAGTATAAAAATCGGGCTATGTCTTAGAGGCTAAACTAAGTATATGTAGTTTAGTTGTATAAATCCCAACGCATATAGTTAGGTACCCTCATACCATTTCTTTGTTCTCACTCCATCTCTTTGCTTCATCTCTAAGTGACCTGAACAAACAAAGACAGCACAAACACCAATGGCCTCGGATTCCCCACTTCAATCCAAGTCTCTCTACACCTCAAATATCTTCTTCCTTTTTCTTCTCCTCTCAACAAATCTACTCACTTTGTTCTTTTCCTCATCCTTTTCCATCTGCTCTCTCAAATCTCTCTCCACCGTAGCAACCATCGCTGACCTTGCAACCCCAACCACGGGATTAAACCTCCCAGAGGCTCCTATGGAAGACACATCCGATCTCCCTCCTGAATTCCTTGCCTTTGCATCCGGACAACTCCTCCCATTTGGCTACAACATCAACTTTGACTCCAACACCATTTACCCTGCAGTTGGCCAAGCATGCACGCTTTTCCCCGATCTCCTCAGCCGCTTCATGTCCTACAAAGTCAACGGGTCGTGTCCGGATGACGAGTTTTTAGCCCAAAGGCTCCTCCTCAAGGGCTGCGAGCCCTTACCCCGCCGCCGCTGCCGCCCTGCCTCAAACGCTAACTATGTGGAACCCTATCCTCTTCCCAAAAGCTTCTGGTCCACACCATCCGACTCCTCAGTCGTATGGACAGCTTACAAATGCAAAAACTACAGCTGCCTCGTCAACAGAAAGAAAAACCATAAGGGTTTTGACGACTGCAAAGACTGCTTTGACCTCCAAGGAAATGAGAAGACTCGGTGGGGAAAAGGCAAAGGAGGAGGGCTAGACTTCGGTGTGGATGAAGTCTTGGGGTTCAAGAAACCCGGGACGATACGAATCGGGCTGGACATTGGCGGCGGAGTGGCCACATTCGCTGTGAGAATGAGGGAAAGGAACGTCACAATTGTGACAACTTCAATGAACTTGAACGGTCCTTTTAACAGCTTCATAGCTTCAAGAGGGGTTGTGCCTTTGTACATAAGCATTTCACAGAGGCTGCCTTTTTTCGATAACACTTTGGATATTGTGCATTCAATGCACGTTTTGAGTAACTGGATACCAACGACATTGCTTCATTTTGCGGTGTTTGATATCTACAGAATCCTTAGGCCTGGGGGGTTGTTTTGGCTTGACCATTTTTTCTGTGTAGGTGAACAGTTGGAAGAGGTCTATGGACCGCTCATTGAGAGCGTTGGATTCAAGAAGTTGAAGTGGGTTGTTGGGAGGAAGCTTGATCGTGGGCCTGAGCGACGGGAGATGTACCTTTCGGCTTTGCTGGAGAAGCCATTGAAGAATTCTTGGTGATTAATTTGTTAACAAAGAGAAGAAAGAAAAAAAACAAAAAAGAATCCTTAGCTGGCTTTTGTTTGTTGTAAGGGTTTTGTTTTTGTTTGGTTTTTTTTTAATTAATTACATAGAATAATATTGGGGACTGAGATATGAGAGATGTGAAGTAGAAAAAGGAAGAACACACATTTTATAAAATGAGGTATTCTTAAATTCCAGCATCCCTAATATGCATTGCAAGAAGAAATTAATTTTACTCTAACCAAAATTAGGGATTTTAGGAATGTGAGAAAGAATTTATCATTTGATTGGAGATCATAAATAATCTCAACTCTAAATGCCAATTAATTATATATTGATGGTATTCCCAACAACATAACGCACTTAGAATGTGAGCATATGTCATTTCCTCTCTCAATCTAAACGAGAGATTATAAAATAATACGGTTGTACGGTCACGTGGTATATCATGCATTTAATTAGACTTTGTAAGTTAATTAGTGTGTTTTGTAGGACATGAAACCAAGTAGATAGATTTGATAATAAAAAAAAATAGATAAATAAATAAATCTTTAGTTAAAAGGCATAGTCCGCATTTGGATTAAAGTAATTTGATAGAAAAAATTTGGATTTTTTTTTTGGTCAAGGTTAATTTTTCTAAAAGAACTAGAAAGTCTTAGATTGAATGTATTTTGATAACTAGATGGAGTACATTTAAAATGGATATGAAATAACTAAAACGCAACGAATATTTTATATTTTATTTTATTTTTAATTCAAATCATGAAATTATGTAAATTCCTAATATTGGGTTTTAAATCCTTCCCAGCCAGGCAAGCATCTTGAGGATGCATGAACTATCAGACAAGTTTCCAAACTGTCACATTTATGTCCAAATTTCGCGAATTACGATTTTGTCCTCTTCCAAGGCAATTTCCAGGTGGACCTGAGGTTGGATAAATATATATATATATTCTTATAGAAAATTAATAAAATCAATACGTTGTAAATGTGAAAATATTAAAAAAGAATGCATGCATATATAACACTTCTGGCTTACAACCTGGAAAAAAAAGAAGAAAAAAAGTAACTTTTTCTTGGCCATATTCAACCCCTCGATTTCATCGACCAGTCAACTAAAAAAGAAAAGTAGAAGCTGTTACATTCTAAACATGAACTCTTCCCTAATATTATTAAGTAGACAAGTTTTCCTAATTGTTTTCTTCTTCTCCTTCTTCTTCTTCTTCTCTTCCCATTCTTCCTAATTGTTTGATCCCTTTTTTCATGATTTGAAGTGAAGGATGAGTTCATCTGCGTTTAGTTTAATGCAAGAGGTACGGGACCACAAATTAATATTGCATTTCCTTTGTCTTTGTTGCAAATAATTAAATCTCAATATTATTTTGTTCTTTGCCTTGATTATGTTTCTTTATGCATTTGAACTCAAGTTAATCTTGTAGTTTATGCTATACTTAGTCAGCAGCTAATAAATTATATGTCTTATTCCCATCTACTTGTTCTTACCACAGGATTGGGCTAGTTGTGGAACTAGCTTCTCCAACATATATATGGTTGTGTATATTTTACTATTGTATGTATTAGAATGGGACAATCTAGCTAACCCAGAATCAATTAACAATGGGTTGAGAGCTTAAAATCTTTTAAACTATTAGGCAAGGCTTCCCCTTTCTCAGTTTGAGATCACAACACAATACACTGAGTGTTGAGTTACTCAAGTCAAATAAGTGGACAACACACATTATTTGGTGAAATGAAAGCACGTGTGTCCATTACGGTCAACATGTGGATAATATGTTCTGATACCGTATTAGAATGTAAGCATTGAGCCCAACTCAATTGACCATAAATGAGAGGGACCAAGATCTTTTAAACTATTGAGAAAGACTTCCCTTTTTCATTGTGGCATATATACTCAACATCTTGATCACACCCCACACAAACTCTCTTGTACTGATGAGCTATTATCCTCTTGCAAACATTACTTTGTAAATTTAAACTGTTGAAGATTGTAAGAGTATCACACTAAAAACTTGAAAAAAATGAAAATTACAATATCTAAGTTTGTACTCCAACTAGCAATAATAATGAGGCCTTTTGTAATAAAACATCTACATATTGGCACATGTGGTTAAGTTAGGGATAACATCGATGTTGGTGGTAATGGACCGCTTGTTCATCTCTATGAAATCTCAACCTCATGAATGAGTAATAAGAGGCAGAAAAAAACAATTAATTACTTTTGAATGCAATCATGTTCCACTACATGCATTGAATCTCTAGATTAGATCAATAAGTAGGATCAAGCTCGTACAAAAAGGAATTCATGAAATGTAAATAGCTATAATCCTCCAAATAACTAGTTCCCTTCTATTGAGGGATTTATTTGAGGAACACTTTGTAGGATCCATTACAAATTTTATTTCAACAACCTGAATAGTCTATTTTTTATGTCTTCATTCATAAATCATCCTTGCAACAAATTAGGGAAATTGAAAACCATTAAGGCATCTAGTTGTGAACAATAAAATAAATGAACACGGTGTTTCAAGAAAATATTAAAATGAGAAAAATTAATTGAATGGTCAAATGGCTTTAGATTCAAACGATTTTTGCAAGAGATGCAATACATAGTGGGCTCACAAGGGTCCCTCAAATATTATTTGATGGATCCCTCAGTTTAAACTTTTATTTTAATGTTACTATTTAAAAGATAGATTTTCATATTGTAATTCCCCCATATTAGAAGAAACCACAATGAGTTATAATCAAAATAAAACTTCAAAAATATATAAATTAAATTGTAACTGCCCAAATGTGGAAAAATGAAAACGAAAAAATTGGGCGTTACGAAGAAGAAATGATAAGGGAAGCTATTGCTAGAGGAGTAGAGAGAAAAAGAGAGTGATGGTAGCTACTATAGGAAAGACAGAGTAATGAGAAAATTGGGGGCATACTAGGTATTTTCTTACAAAAGGGTGACCAAATCACTTCTTTTAAATAGTAGTATAGATGCTCATGAGATCTAGTCCAATGGAAAATGGCATTGATTTGCAAACTAGTGGTCTCAAGTTCAAAGCACTTTTGTAGTGTGTATGTAAAAAACCTCCTCTCCCCCTTGTAGTTTAGACTACTGCTTGTATTCAAAATAGTAGTACATATTATATTATATTAAAATTTCATATTTTCTACAAGTTATTTAACCATCGTATTAAGTATAAGAATCAAACACCTAACCATTTTAAAGACTAGGGCTCGTTTTGATCGTGGATTGAACTTCTTGGGAATAATAAACTTCCCATGTCTAATCCCACGAGATGGAAATGGAAGATGTTCATTCCCATGTTTGGGAACACTTGGAAATGAGGACTAGGAAATTTAACTTTCTCTCATTCCCATGTTTGGTTAGTTGAGTATTAGGAATGAAAAGTTGTTCGGTCTTCCAACAATACCCTTGATTTTCTATTATTAAAAGTTATTAATATGAAGAGTTTTTTAAGGGTTCAAATTGATATTTAAACATAATAACATGGGTAAGTTAGACTAAAAAAACTGAATTAAATGCTTTCCCAAGCCCGGGGGAAAGTTTCTCTCAAGGTGAGCCAATGGTATGAAATTTCCCCTACATGGGAAGTCCATATCCATGAGTCCAGAGTTACATTCCCAAGATTACACTGAATGCAATTTGAAACTCATTCCCAAGCTCCTAAACCTTGAACCAAACGAGTAACGCTTTTCTCGACCAACAAAAACACGACAATTTGGCAGACGTGGGTTACACCAGTTAGCCAAGAAAGTCAGCATGCCCTCTTGCACTCAAGTTTGAGTCCCCCTCCCTGTAAATTAGATTAATTTAGAGTAATTTAGACTATTGTTTGTATAAACACACACACACACACACACACACACACACACACACACACACACACACACGACAATTTCACCACTTGCTGAGTTGTAAATGCTGACGTATTTCATCGCAATGGAATTTTTAAAAATGTGAGAATATATCTTGCCACGATATGGGATGAAATTTTCACATCATCACCTAAAACACTTGTTGGTGACGAAAGTTTAATTGTTACAATAAAGTCATGTTTACTTATCAGAAATGAGAGAAACCATGAATTGAGGAACTTAGCAATAGAGGAATTAGTGATTTGGAATCAAATCAACTACTTTCCCTAGATGTCATTCATGATTTGGAGCGTATTTATTATGAATTTTTGGAACCACATAAACCTTGGAACGTAGGGAGATCATGAAATGCAATCATTCCAATACCAATGTGCTAGTGAACACAGTAGAAGCAGGAATTGGAATCATTCCAATACCCATTCTTGATACTGTAGTTATTTTCATCTATAGGGAAAAATTTCACTCACATGTTTACTTACAAGCAATGGAGGAAGTCATGAATTGGGGAACTTAAGAATAAGGGAATATGGACTTGGAATCGGATAAACTTCTCCCCTACTTGATCTAATGCCTAGTTTTGAGGGTATTTGATTACGGTTTTTAACATAAAACCCACATAGTTTTTTATTCCTTATGCGTAAGTAAACACGTGAGAAGTAAGGAATTGGAATCATTCCAAAATCCATTTGTTAGTAAACAAACAGTTTCCGATACTCATTCCTAGTAAATAAACGTGAATAATAGTTAATAAATGTATCACCCATTTGGCAATGAAACAAAAATTGTGTCCCAAAATATGAGCGATTTTTTATTTTATTTAAAAAATTGATAAAAAATGCACAATAACTTTTAGTTGATCTTTTGTGGGGTTTTGTTCATCTCTCTTCGGGTTGCATACTTCATTCTAATGAGTTATTTTCGTGATTGGGGTCATGTTTGGTTGGAGAGTGACAACAGTCTGCTCTTTCTTGTCTTTAGTCGTACAAAATATCTTTATCCCAATTTGGGATTAGGTGCTTAGAGTAATGGTTTTTGCATGATGTCCCTAATCTTGATCTCTTGTCACTCTTTCAACCTTGGCTTCCTCTCTTCATTAATAAACGCATGCCCGTGATTTCTAAGTAGATAAAAATAAAACTAAAACAATAAAAAATTATTGTTGTACATTAGGCTCGCATTTGTTGTATACCACTCTAAATTGTGTGGATTATCATATTCTCTTGTATAAATTGTGTGACTTTCAAGCATACCGCACTTTGTAGGTTGAAGAAGCAGTTCCCAGTGGAAATCAAAAGCCAGAATGGCTTGAATCATTTTTAGGAAAAACCTTCTTTAACGACTGTTTATCTCATCCTATACGCAAGAATGAGTTGAATAAATACTGTATCAATTGTAACAAGTCAGCTTGCCAGTACTGCATGGCTTCAGGTGCTCATCGCCTACACAGAATATTGAAAGTTTACAGGCACGTCTATAGGGATGTTGTTTCACTTGCTGCCATGGAAAAGTATATTGATTGTTCCCAAATTCAGGTACATTTGAGTTCGTGTATATATTCTGTGCTGTGCATTCCCTTTTCAAAATTATTGCTTGTGTTGTTTTCCTTCTTTTCATTCTGGTTTTCTTTCAGCCATATAGATGCAACAAGCGATTGGTTATATCTCTGAGTCCTCTTCCCCACTCCGGCCCGACATCTAACACTGGGGCAGCATGTGAGACCTGTAGAAGAAGATTAACTGAACCAGAGCTCTTTCGCTATTGCTGTATTGCTTGCAAGGAAATTATCTGACTCTGCTGTCTATATATATATATATATATCTTCTGTGTATATTTATCCACTATATATGTATGTTATTATGTTGGTTTGATTTTACGTTTGATTCAATTTGTTCAGAATTTATGCTAAAACTTCAGGTCGTAGCGTTTTCAAGGAAGGCCAGCGACTCTGATCCTCCATTTCTTGCCGTCCAGAATGTAGACAAGGACAAGCAGAAGAGGGATCTGTCACCTGAAAAATGTTCACGCAAAAGAAAGGGAAAACCTTTCAGAGCTCCTCTTTTCTAAAAGCCTTACGTGAGTTCACTTGCTTCATGTTTAAAAACCCAAGTAAATCACTTTTTGCAGTAATGTAATTAATTTAACAATGAAAAAATTTCTCAGTCAAACCTGCTTTCTTGTTTTCTTTTCAGCTCTTTTTTCAATCTCTCATATCTAGAATATCATGGAAGGCCTTCTTCAACAACTGCACAAATGCAGCATCACCAGACAGCCTGACTCTGTGTGTGGAAGTGAGAGAGAGAGAGATGAGCATGACTCAAAAGAATTCTTTATTATTGACTTTATCTGTCCAAAAGAATGAACTCGAATCTGAAATTTCCAATTACTATTTTCGAAGCAACAAGATTAGCAAATCTATATGCATTTCCCTCTTCTAGTTATTCAGTGCGTGCAGAAAATAGAAAAAGCATCAGAACAGTCAAATCTAAGACAAGGTTCAAATTTAGGCGGCACCAGTGAAACACAACATGCTGAGCACACAAACAGCGGAGGAACAGTATCAGCATCCTCAATTCCACAGCAGCGTGTATGCTGCCACACCTCGCAGATGTCACATGCCACCATCCTCTCCCCATCATCATCTCTAGCTCCACACTCACATCTCACCATCCAAGTGTCCGATCCACCTTCATACCTCAAAGGTGTGTCTAAATCTATCCCAGTTCCTCTCACACCAACTTCTGCTCCCGATTGAACTACTCCGAAAAGTACTTCCATATCCTCCATTTCATCCAACCCTTCAATTCCCGTGACCACAAACCGTTCTGTGATACAATAAGTATCCCTCAGTGCGGTCTCAGCTGCTCGCTTTAGCTCTCCAATGGTTGCATGCAGTGGCATTACTACTATCTCACCAGGTGGCAGCTCTCTCTTTAACTCAATGTCCATGTCCATCGAACTGGGCAAGAGTTGGCAAATGAATGTCAACAACTGTTCTTCCTCATCCCTAAATGAACATTCCTTTACGAAGTGTTTGGTGTCCAATATTGCTCGAGTAGCCAACTCCACCAACTCTGATTCTGGGTGTCCCAATAGCACATGCTCATACAGATAAAGCACGTCGTTGTAAACATCAACTCCAGGAACTAGAGCTGCTGATGGAAGGGACTGAGGAAGTATCTCGTTTTCAGTTTCAGGGACCCTAACTCCATCTGTAAGATCATGAACCGTATACTCCAAAATCCGAGTTGTTGGGTTCACTGCACGGCAGACAATGTGATTCCCAACAATCACATTGTTCAGTGATTTCAGCACATAATCCAACAAACCTGTATCTCCAATATGTAATCTAGCTGCATCTCGCACATCTTGCCGGGTCATCCCACCATGACTGAAGTCTCTCTCTTTCTTTTCTTGCAATGCATTCACTATCACATCTGCCGTAAACTCTAGTCTTCTCTGAGGCCATCTGCTATCCATGTGAGCAATAACAGTAGTGAACTTCCTATACCTCACAGACTTTTCCTTCATTGGGGGCATAATCTGAAGAGCTGCTCGGGTTGCAGGTTTTGCACTGGAAGATGAAAATGCAGAAGTGGCCATTAATGATTTCTTCTGTGCAGCCTTGACAGTCAGCATAAACCTGAGAAGATCTTTGATGGTGATCAATTGTGTTTCACTCAAATTTCTGTAATAACGAATTATTTGTTTCAGTTCTTCACACTGGTCCATATCACCGAAAGCCTGGATGATCCCTTCAAGTTCTAATGAGCTCAAAATCTTAAGTGCTCTTTCATAATTGTGTTCTGTGACACCAAAGCTTCCATGGCTGAACCTGTACCCCCATCGACCAAACCAAGAATGCCCATATGCAATACCATGGAGAAGGCGAAGATCCATAGACCGCTTTTTGGAGACATCCTCAACAGTGATTTTCCTGCAAAATAGAAGAAAGCATCAAAACCAGTTCATTGATTTTCAATAATATAATTGCGAAATCAAGAAATCGAGTTTTCCTATTACCTGGTTCGAAGATTTGTGCAAACTCTGTCCCAAAGATCCATAATTTCTCTCCCATAGAGATGCTTAGAACCCCCTTCAAGTCCATTGACGCAGACCAAGTGAGCATACCCATTACAGTGAATCAACCCATGCAATAGATGGGTCGTAATATCAAAGATGCCATCTTCCAGAGGCTTATGCCACTCATCATCCATTGGAATTATAATATGGTACTTTCGCTTCGAAACAAAATGATTACTCCAACCTGAACAAAAATAACATGTCATGTCCCAAGCAGAGAACAAGCTGAGTAGCTGAAGATGGAAGAATGGAGAAGCTAGAATGACAGTGCTATAGCAGAAAGGACAGAGTGCTGTGGACTGACTGCACAATCAACTAACAGAGTGCTGCGGATAAAGAAACCCAAAGGGTCTGGCATTGGTTTTATAGAAAAGGGAAATGTAAGTCATTGAACATACTTGGAATGAAAGAATTAGGAATCATTTCTAGGGTTAGGATTACAAACAAGTTCTCTAACTTAGGCTCTTTTCAGAAGGAAGAGTTAAATTCTTGATTTCGCAGAATCCAAGAACTAAAAGCAACCCTTAGTTTATATGCTCTAGTCTAAAACACAGAACTGTCCAGTCCAAGAAAAAATTGGAGGCAAAAAAGGTTTTCAGAAACCGCAAAATAGCAGAAACCCACTTGAAAATCGAAAAACCAAGGGACAAAGGTAAAGATAAGCAATTGTTGGAACATCAATGACCAATTTCTAGCCCTAAACAAAAACTTGCAGAAACGCAATTGAGAAATCAAAGAGAAAAACACATTGGAACAGAGTAACTAGAGTTCTACAGCAGAAACCAACTTTACAAACCAGCAAATAAAGTAAAAGATAAGCAATTTCTGAAACACCAATGATGAATTCCTAACCCTGCACCAAAATTTGAAAAAACCCAATTGAGAGAAATCGAAGAAACTATCAAATCAGAACAGAGAAATTCGAGTTCTACAGTAGAAACCCATTCGAAAAAAGAAGGAACAAAGTAAATCATGAGCAATTTTGGGACAAATGACAAAATTCCTAACCGTGAACAAAAATTTGCAAAAACCCAAATGAGAACTCGAAGACATAACCAAATTAGAAGAGAGAAATTCGAGTTCAAACCTGTGCATCGGCAGTGATCACAAAAGGGTCGTTCAGAGGTCTTCACATCTTCTTCAATGGTGTAAAGAGGAACAACAAGGCTTCTGTTGTCATGCACAAGAAGAGTGCACCAAGTGGGCATGCCCTGGACACTGTAGTCTTCAAGCTCAGCACATTCTTGAAGAAAGAGACGAATGTTGTCTCGAAATGGACCATTTGGACCGATTGGGCAACCAGGGTCGCAAAACGAACTGAACCCATAAATCTTTGGCCTTCGCTTCCTCTTCTTGCAAGCTTCAAGGATTGGAATTGACATGGTCTTCACTTTAAAGTTTCTAGCTTTAGCTTTCTCTCTCTCCTCCAAGGCTTTGCTTTCTTCAAATCTTTAAAGACTTGGAGTTTGTAGCTTTAGCTCTCTCTCTCTCTCTCTCTCTCCTTCAAGACTTCGTTTTCTTGAAATCGTTAAGGACTTGGAGTTTGTTGTAAAGGCGTTCGCCAGTTACAGGCTTTGCCTTTTCAGTTGTCACCGTTACAATTTTCCCGCTCGAATTGGAATATGATGGCCCTTACATATGACATATTTTTCAAGTTCACCCGTGGGCCGTGAGTTCTTAGACCTTTACTCAGGGCTCGTCATCGGGCTGGGCCAAGGTTTCAGAGGTTTCATGGGCCTAAATGGGTCGGACTTTCAAAAATACAACCACTATTTTTTTAGAGTGCTGCTATATGAACCCTAAAATTAACTGAGTACACCCTACTATCAAACTATTTATTGAATTACAAATTTACCCTAATATAAAATGACCAAAAAAGATATATTGAATTGACCCATGTCTAAAGCTCTCTCCAATTTTTCCTCAAATGCAGTAGACTTCCATTTCACTTTCTGATATTGCTTTCTCTTTGACCTCCTTCCATTGAGTAAGATTTTCAATGGGCTTCAGCACTAATTGATCCCTAGCATTTTGGTTTGATCCTATTCGATTTAACTTCCTGGTTAGAGGCACAGAGCTTTGGCATTGGACTGTTGACCTCCTTCTCATCTATTTCAGCATCATAAACTTGTTTCCTGGAATCTATCGATAGCGAAAACAATGATTCGGAAGACTCTTCTTGAATTGAGATTTGCTGCTTACTATCAAACTCATCATCAACATGTCCTTCTTCGTAATCATCAGCTGCATCCAAATCACTTCCTTCTAAGTCTACCACATCTTCATATTCATCCTCATTGTTTTGGCAATTTTCATATCTTTTGTTTAACGGATGAGCTGGTGCTACGCCTGATATAATGGAACCCAGAATCGGTTCCATCTCTTTTTGTATTTCCTCTTTCTCATCAGAGCTTTCCACCAAGCCATTGGTGACTTCCTTGGTAGTGGTATATGATTCTTCATGATGGACCTTGGTAGTCAAATCCAACGTAACTTTCTTTTTGGCATCATTCTTTGATTGTTCTTCATTCTCCTCCTCTCTGTATACATTTTATTATTGAAAATAGGACACAAATTCATGTAAAAAGAGAAATCTTGTTTAGGATAGGTATTAGGGTGTTGTGTGATAGATTGTATTAGGGTGTATTAGGAATATTTTTGGTAGTTAAATAGGGTGTACTTAGTTAATTTTATATTTTGATTAAAATATTAGGGTGTACTTAGATCATAGAGTGTACTCATTTAATTTTAGGGTTTGTTTAGCAGCACTCTTTTTTTATAAGTCTGTTAAATCTTTTTGATACATAATTTTTGTCAAAAGTGATGGATAAAGAGTTTTCTCTTAAACAATAGTACAGATTACTAGATAACTTAATAAAACAAAAATATAATAGCCAAACACTTTTACTAAACCTAGACCAATAGCCAGTATATTTGAAAAAAATTATATCTAAAAATGAATCCTATGAAAATGTGTTACTTATATCCCAACCTAGGATTGACATCATGAAAATTAAGGCAATTTGTGCTGCTCTAAGGTTGGGCAAGCCTAGAACGGGCCTAGTATGGCCGATGGTTTCACATCCTAAGCCCAAGCCCCTACCCAACCTTAAGCAAGTCAAGCTGAGCGAGTCTAACTAGCGGGCCGGGTTTGGCTTTTGCCCATCTAGCTTCAGGCTACCCACTTCGAGCCACAAGCTGTAGGCCAAAAGACTATCCCTACCTTGACTTGAGCAAGCCAAGTGAGGTGATTATGAGTATGGGCATTTTAGTCATTTGGGTTGAGCTGGGTGCTTGTGCTGGCTAGACCTATGGACTCCAGGTAGGGGGACTCACTCCCGATCTTGCGTTTTCGTGCTTGTACTACTGTGTTAAATATTCATGTGTGCTGAAACTGCATAGTTTGTGGTTGGCATTTATGTATGGTGTTGATATTATTCTGGGCACCGACCTTTGGTGTTAACGGTGTTCTGACTAGGATGACCTGAGAGTGAAGGGTCACATACCGATGACCTTAAGTTTCGATACCTTAAACCTCCAGAGGGGTTACACAGACCGGCTAGTCCGAGGCCCTTAAATAGCTTAAGATAGCCTATGGGGTGTAGCCATTGAATGGACACTCTCGCTACTTTACCCTGCGTGGTAAGAGTAGTTGGCCTAATGGATCAGTCATCACATGAAGTTACTGGGATCTCGAAATATTGTTTATGAAAAGTTGTGTGAGCAAGCCAAGTGTTTCAAACTGAAAATCTGATAATCTGATAATTGTTTTGCTGTGCATTGGTTTTAATGCTTTGGTGTACGATATTAAAAAGAATTACATTAACTTAATCATTTTTTTTAAACCTGGCCGGGGTGCCCCCTACTGGGTAAATGATCGTACGTGATGCTCAACCCTACTTTTGGTGTAGATTATGATGAGGTCGACTACCTAAACGTTGACTAGGTTCGTGGCTCGGCATCTAAAACTTGTCATTTCTCCCCGTGCTTCACGTGATTTGCAGGTCAAGAAACTCATCTTTTGTATTCTTGTATCACTATTTCACTACGGACGGATTGTCCTTATGACTAACATGGCTTCAAATTTCTTAAGTGTAGAAGAGTTCAATAGAAAACCCACCACCGTGACTTAATTTGGATCCAAAACTCCTTAATTATGCTTAGAATTCCCTATTTTCTTTTTCTTTTTTAGTAATTTTTTTGTTGATAAAAACACAATAGAATTTTATTAGATTAATAGAAAAAATATGGATTACAAAGGACACAAACTGTAAAGAGAGCCATCACAATAGCAATATGGTAGACATGGATTAAAACTTTCCCAATGACTTGAGCCAGCCGAAAAGCGAATTCCCCCAATTTCTTACAATCAGTGACAAGTTATCATTTCTTAAATGGAAAATTATAATCTAGCCCCACTGCTACCGGGAAGAAAACGTTGCTCTCAAGTGTCTAAAAAAGAAAAGTAAAAGACAGAGGAAAGGTTTGCCCCTAAATATATAGAAGGCTATAATAAAATAATAATAAAGCCTAAAAACACCATACCCTTATGGGCGTTCAATAACATTATGATCAAGTTGTTCTTATTGTTGAGAGTATTTGTCCCACATTGAAAAGTTAAGGGACCCAGCCTAGGTTTATAAGGAGTTGGGCTACTCCCCCCATTGCCAATTGGTTTTGGGGTGGAACCTCAACTTTCTTCATGGTATCAGAGCAAGGCTTCACGTGTTGGGCCCAACGGCCGCACGTGCTCTCACGTCACCCAATATGTGTTGTCCACGTGTTAGGCTTGAAAATTCGCCACACGTGCGGGGGCGTGTTGAGAGTATTTGTCCCACATTGAAAAGTTAAGGGACCTAGCCTAGGTTTATAAGGAGTTGGGCTACTCCCCCCATTGCCAATTAGTTTTGGGGTGGAACCTCAACTTTCTTCACTTATGTGTTGAAGTTGCCGGAAATGCATCTGGGCCGTTACATTACTTGGATCCGAAGCAACAACAGCATTTTGATCCTCACCTTTCTTCATGTTTTCTCCAGAGATTGAAAGCTTGTCTGAAAGAGAAGAAAAGAAGAGATGAAAAAGAGAGCCCACAAGGGGAAGAGATGAGCATATGATTGCAGCCTGTCTGATGTTCATAGCTTATGATTAAAAATAAAATGGCTTGCTCTGGTTTTCTGGACTTGGATCAAACAATAGCTCAATTTGGAGATTGTTATGTGGTGTATTGGATAATTTATAATGGAGAGGGGAGCGGAGGACAGTCGTGGCTTTTCAAGTCAATAGTCAATAAATATTTCAACGTACGTGATGATCAAGTTAGGAAAATTCTCTGGTTGCTGCTGAGTTGAGGAAATATCAAGCTAGCCACTCTAGTTGACCATTACTGTGAAGAAATAATGCAATGTAATTGGTCACCCCCATGGAAATTGCAATACGAAGCTTCAATTGATGACGGCATGTTAGCCACCTGTTAGCCTTTCCATGTGCCATTCATTTTTCCTGCGTGATTACATGGTGGTTTCAGTGGTCATTTAGCTGAAAATGATGTCGCATGACTCTTAATTAAAAAATATATATATATATATATATCCAGCATCAATATGTTATTAGAATATTTATTCCAAGTGCCAACAAAAACCAACGATCAAAGCATGTAAGCTTTAACTTCTGTCTCTTCTTTTTGTTTTGTTCTCTTTGAGAATATAAATTATGAGAATGTCAGATTTAATCTCATTCATTAAAAGTGGAGTAATTTAATGGCTTAAAAATTGTATTAAAATTTGTGTATAAAATATAATGTCATAGATCCGCCCTCTTAAGTTGAGGCAGGGATCCCCTTGTCGGGCCCATTCACATTGTATTTTCATAATCCGAATAGTCTATTTTTAAAATATTCTCTCAAAGATCATCTCTAAAAAAAAATCACTTGAATTTGAAATCATTTGACCACTCAATCGATGGTTGTAGTTTTAGTGTATTCTTGAACCAATGGGTTCGTCAATTTTATTGATCACAACTAGATTTCTTAATGGTTTTCGATTTTGCTAATATTTAAAATTATTTTTAGATAAAGTCTTAAATAATGGACGGTTCGTATCATCTAAATAAAATTTGTATCGAACCCTACAAGGGGACGATATTATAGTATAGGGTAAACTGCTGAATTGCCACCTGAACTTGTACATAACTATCAATTTACCCCTTGACCTTTTTTTTTAGCAAATTAAGGGCTCGAATTAAATTTTATTATCAATGTTCCCCCTGCCGTCTAAATCATCAACATTTCATCTAATTTGCCGTTAAATATGAGGGCAAATTGGTTATTTCATATGTTAAAAATAATTAAATACTGTAAAACAAAATAGTATGACATATAAAATGAAAAAAAAATCATTTTAGTAAACAGAGGGGTGGGACCCACCCACCCTTTCTTCTCTCTATCTATGCAACTATTGCCTCTCTGTGTGTGCAACCAAACCCTTTCTTCCCTCTCCCCCTACGACTCCCTCTCTCTGCAACTCTGCCCCTCTCTCTCTCTCTCTCTCTCTCTCTCTCTCTCTCAGCCCTTTATATCGATCTATTTGCCCTCTCTCTCTCTCTCTCTCTCTCTCTCTCTCTCTCTATGCGATCAAACCCATCAGCCCCCACCCTCCTAACAACCCCATTTTATTCAGATTTTGAATCCATTGATGAGTTGTGCGATTTAAGGTCGAGATTTTGGGTGAAGGGGCAATGAATTTGTGAGGTGAAGAGGTCTGGACCTCTAAGGCTATGGGGGAAAAATCATATGGGAAAGGGCGCGAATGGGTTTGGGTTTGTGGGTAGGGATAAGGTTTTCTTTTCTGCAAATCTCGATCTCATTCTTCCATGGCTGAATTTAACGAGGTTTGCCATTTGTGATTTTGTGCTTCTTTTTCTCTACTCTATGTACCATGTTTCTGATTGGCACAAAGCCACTGGTGTGGCTTCTGGGAATTATGGGTTCGTGGGGTTGGGGGGGTGGGTTTGTCTGTGGGTTCTTGGTTGTTGTGGGGTGGGTCTGTGGGTTCTGGGTTCGTTGAAGGGTCGTAGTCATGGGGGAATCAGGTTCGGATGGGAAGGGGTGAATAGTTTGGAGGTAAAACAAATTGAAGGGAGGTGGGGGGATTGGTCTGGAGTGAAGGGATGAGGTGGGGGGATTGGTTTTTCATTTTTGTTTTTTTTCTTTAATTTTTTCAAAAATATATATTTTTTAATAATTTAACAGATTATTGGATGACATGTTGTTGATTTAGACGGTAAGGGGGAAATTGATAATAAAATTTAATTCGAGCCCTTAATTCGCTAAAAAAAAAGGTCAGGGGTAAATTGATAATTAGGTACAAGTTCAAGGGGCATTTCGGCAGTTTACCCTATAGTATATATATACCTTCCCTTCTATTGAGAGATATCTCAAATAATTTTATTTGAGGATACCCTTTGGGGCCCACATGATGATTTGTGTAACAATCTACATGAGTAATCCATTTAACTTGCAATCAAAACCAACTAGATACAACCAAAAGTATTGTTGTCCTTGTCTCTCACCTTGTGAACTGCTATTCTAGTGTGCTATCGCATTGTTATGCTTTGGTTTCTCTTTATCTCACAAACCTTGAAACTGATATTTACTCGCTAAGTACAACAAATGGAGAGATACATTCCAGTTTGCATACAAAAATCATACAAGGACTGTATTAAAATTATAACACAAGGCCAAAATGTTTATGTCAAATGTGTATCACTGACTACATACAGCTTCTGACCATCATTTATTAAGTCTACATCAAGAAATTTACCTCCGTCTTCTGATAATATTATAAAGGAACCACTTGAAAATTCTAGTAGCTCTGTTGCTTTTTTGATGAGCTCTTGAATGGTAGTAGGGACCCATAACACAATTCCAGGTCTTCTTTGTTCTTTGCCTTCCCATGGATGGAAAGGGAACACGGTGCATTTCTTCGGGTGCATTTTATCTGCGCATTAGAAAGATCCGGCGTTAACCTTAACTTCTGACAAATGACACTTGACTTTCTATTGATTGATCCAGTGAGACAAGTTGGTGGGAATCATTCCTATTCTAAGTCCACTTAGATCATTCCTATTTTAAGGTTGGTGTAAACCTTCTTCTTGTTAAAATTTTCTTTCTGGCTCATGTTCTCTCTAATCTCTGGTGAGGAACAAAGAATAAAAGAACTTGTTGACTAGGCAGCTTGACCTGCCTACAGGTCATTAAATTTAATTCCGGTGTTCCATTCAACCTTAGCAAAGAATATATAACCTGGCAAAAAAAATTATAATAGATTCTTCTCAATACCTGTGAGTTCTTGAGCACGGTAAGGAGATTCTGTCAACTGAGTAGCCTTTGCTTCTTCTAGCAGTTTAATCAAATTCTTGTTCCCGCACATCTGACCTTCATCTAGTGGGGTATTTCCCCATCTGCGGGGGGTAGGGAGAAAACAATCATATAGTTGTTGAAGCAAGAAGAAAAGCTACTATATAACAATCGAAATGAAAGATAGAAACATGTCAAAAACTAAGGTGGGAGGAAAGATGCTAGACAAACTATGGATTAGGCGACATTATGTATATCTCAACCAAAGGATACAATTGTAGGAGGTATGAGCAATAGGCAGCCATGGCAAGGGGTTGGATCTATAAGGTTTGGAATCTAAACTACATGTCAAACAATACTAGGGAACTAGCCTAGAGAAATTACATTATGGCAGTGAGTTTCTCATTGACAAAATGGATAAACTACAGCTCTGCTCAGTAATAGAAACATGTATATATGGAAGCTATCACAATATCAAACCAGGAATTAGACAGGAAGGTGAGCAGGTCAAGTTTAGTTCTCCAAGCTCTATTACTTGAGAAACCAAAGCACTCCATTAATGAGTTCGAGACTTGCAGACAAGGGAAATAGAAGCAAGAAAAGTGAAGGGAAAACACCATTGGTCCTGTGTAAGTTTCAATATGCATGTTCTAGAATGTTGCAGTGCTTGTCATAATTTTGGAAGCTGAAAATAAACACAGATAAGTCCAAAACATTTCAAAAGAAAAACCTGGCTCTTAATAAAGGTCAGATAATTGGCTTTAAGATCCAGGGGAAATTTTACAGTGATTTCCCTATAATGATTTATCCAAAAATTCAAAAGATCATTTGTAATTGTTTAGGCACTAAAAGAGGTGCATGTAGGTTGACGGCCATGGAAATGAAACTAACCTTGTTACAAAATGCAGATAATTAGATCTAACCACTGAAGTCTGACTATATTTAATACTCTATAGACCCTATCTAGGAAACATTATAAACTGAAATGGTCAAGATATGTATGCATCCAACCCAAAAGGAAATGAAGTTTCAAGTGTACCTGTCCTTTGAGAAAACGCTAGCCCCAGCTTCTAACAGCAACTTTGCCATCATATATAATCCCTCCGAGGCAGCTACATGAAGTGGGGTCCGGTGATCATAATCTTTGGAGTTCGGGTCAATGCCATTTGACAATAACCTTTTAATGAAATCTGAGTCCCCCTTGGTAATGGCCGTACATATAAAACTACCAGCATTGTCCATCTTCAAGGAGGCCCCTTCTTTAACAAGTAAAGAAGAAATTTGATCGTTGCCGTTTTTGATGGCTTCAAGTAAGGGTGTGTTCCCAGAAGTGTCTAGAAAAAATAAACAACTTATTATAGCGTGGTACTACGATTGGGGTAACAGATAAAACCATATTTGGATTCTTGTAGCGTAAAATTACCTTTGATGTTGATGTCTACGCCTTCCTGAATAAGGAAAAGTGTAATATCTTCATGTCCCCTTAATGCAGCAAGATGCTGTAGAGAAGAAAGACTCCTTTCAGACAAATCTATCTCACTTTCTGCTCATCTTTTAGAAAAAATATCAAACTAGTCTCAAGTCTTTTTACGAATTCTTTTCTTGTAAAAGAAGCGTTTTACCATCAGTATTACATTTATTACTTAAGGGCCACATCTTAAAACTTCATTAAATGCATTCCATAGTCAACTCCTGAAGTTGGCTAAAAGCCTTTTCTTTAGCAAAAACTTTCACAACGCACACATGCCAGATACATCATAGATGCATTCACAATGATAAATCTCAAAAAATTCATAACATTTCATACCAATGGTGACCTTCCATCATAATCTGTCTTGTTGGGATCAGCTCCAGCACGGATCAAACCTTTTAGCTGAAACAGATCTCCGTGATAAGCCGCACTATTGACCTTCAAAGCAAGTTCAGCTTCTTGCTTTCCAATGTGAAAGGTAATGTCTGATTCTAGTTGTTTGATGCGAGGTGCACCCTGTAACATTTTCAGCCATATGATGGACACTCATTGATCATTTAACGTCAAGTTTGTTTGAAAAAACAAGAGGAATATGTATTCAAAACATTCCCACACAGTTATAGGCACATTACAAAACTTACCTCTAGAAGGTTGTTCAAGATTTTCCGCCCATCATAAAAATATATGTCAAGGATGCTTGTAAAAGATTGTTTATCAAGTCGCAGAAGCCTACATAACTCACACACCCTAACTGTATAAAGTTGGGGAATGTTGCGAAGAATGGAAACTTCTCCAAATGAGCTGTAAGGTTCCAATTGTGAAACAGTTTCTTCTGTTCCATCTTCTGCGATGCCTACTACCTCCTGTACAAGAATATTTTTGTTAGTCTCATAGCAGAAAGGTCATACCAATGTGATGCGTGTTCTTAATAGAAGTCTGTTTTAGAAAGGGACAGCAAATAGACATGTAACTAAATATATATATATATATATATATATATATATATGACATGTTCATATGCTAGCATGCATATATACCTGGTTAACATACATATATATATTTGTCCACATATTGCATAAGTATATATGTTCTAATTTATCAGCATTTGAGTACATAAAACTGATGGTATGAGGAACGTCAAACCAAAGAAACAAATTTTATGAATTGTGTTTTTTTGTTAACCAGTCTTGCGGTCAAGATCAGTTAAAAAGCTGACCAACATAAAGTTGATAATTCTCAGTATCTGGTTTTTCTTAGATATACCTGGTTACCTCTCCTTTTAACCTTCTAAGAAGCCAACCCAGCATAGCTTGACACCTCTACCACCATGACCTACCGGTTGTTATCTCCAATTGGTCCGTATGGTACAACTACCATCGCCATTGCCAGCGACCCGCCACCATTACTACACCTACCAACATCCACACTGGTGTTGTCCCATCATCACTACCACTACACCACCACGACTGCAGCCCTCTCTATCACCGTCAGTTCTACCAGTCACTACCAAGTGACACCACTTAGACCTTTGGACATGTTGAAGTTTTTGGATCTGCTCGATGGGTCCCACTCTAACAACACAGATACTGTCCCCAGTTTACCACCTGCCCAATCCGTCAGGTGTGGGGTTTTTACCACAAAAGGCCTCGATATTAGTTAGAGCGTGGTAATTCTATTTAAACCTATTTGTTTTCTTTCACCCCACTGATGTGGGATTCCAACAGGACAGTCACTACTGTTTACCACTAGCACCACTAATACCCAGCTTACCATTATAATTGCCAACATTGCTTCGCCTCACTCCCTCTACCACTAACGTCGCCATATATTTTATTAAAAATTAAACAAACAAGTAGTAGAACATATCTTTATTTGTGCAGAAAATTAAAAATATAAAATTGTAAACCAAATAGCATCAAGTTTACAACTAGGACAAAACTTATTTCGGTGGACAAACTGCGTACAGGTTTAAACTTGTATGAATTGGTTGAATTAGTTTTCAAATTTCATAGCTGACTCTAGATTATTGAATCATACCAGCCCACCATGACAGACGAAATAAAGTTGATCTACCACGTTTCCTGGTTCCATTATCACTTCTCCAGGGAGAAAAAATTCCTCATGGAGTTTAATAACCTGCAAGATGAAAAGAATAAGAATAACCCATTTCACTAAGTCACATAAAGCAGGGATATCCATGGACCAAGGAAGATCCTATTTAACATTACATGTGGTGCTGCACATGAAACTACCGAGTGTTAGACACAATTGCACCATGCATACAAATAGCTGGTTTAAGGTGGCTTACTTTGCATGCACAAGATGGTAAACCCTTATATCCCATCCCATGTATTGTTTTTCAGAGAAGGTGCCTGATAAAAAAAAACTCCATGCAACAAAGTACAACAATTTGTTGAATGTTTCCTAGGGTACGAGATGAACCCTTATATCCCATTCCTACATGATTGTTATTGTGTATGATAATCCTGGTTGACATTAGCAGCCAATGAAGCGTATAAACAAACTGGCATTGTACATTCGGAGCAAGATCCAACTATTAGTGTTTCATTCAAACATGCTTTGCCATCTATTTGTGCAAATGGAAAAATTTACTCACAATCTGATTGATGAATTCTGTCGAGCATCCCTTGAAGAGAGGAACACTTTCAATGTACGGGGAATATAAAGTGTGTGAAATCTGCAATGAAGAAACAACTAATTTTGAGGATACAAAAGTCTTTTTTAAAACATACACTCAACTAAAATCCCATGATGTACAACAGTCTGAATAATGCATATAGATTGGAATGAAGGAAAAAAGTTTCTGAACCTTTAAAGAGGAATGAACATGAGGTATCTCCTTTAATAAAAACTACCAAGGTTCTTTGGGTGTGTGGGCACTTGTGCGTGTTCATGTGCATGCATGTGTAGAGATAGTAATGAACAACAAATTTTATGTTAACCTATTAGTCTTGCAGCTGTTACACATTAATTTACTTATGCATATGAATTAAGTTGAAATGCTTCTCATATAATTTACTGTGACTAACTCGACATTAGAGAAAGTTGACAGAGCTTTTATTCCTATTTTACCTTGGCGCGAATTGAAGCAGGAATGTCCTGGAGAACAGTAGCCTCAGTGTAGGTACTCTCGTATTGTAAACGCAAGTGACCTTTGATTTGATTACGAAGATCCCTCCCAAGTCTATTTCTGTTCATATATTTTATAACATCCGTCATTTTGTCCCTGAACTTTTCTGTCTTTGATCCTTTTACAATTAATGCTGTCATGTTACCAATCAAATACGCTCCAAGAACCATGTCAAAAGATACATAAACCATAATGAATATCATTTCCCTCAGGTTGACTGCATGAATATCTCCATAGCCTGTGAAAGAAAGAGTGTTCTTCATGTAATACTAAACATTCCAACTGGATAAGTGCACATGGCAAGTATAAACCATTATTGAGTACCACCAACAGAATATGGATCCTCTGGGCATGTTAAATGTGGATTAATGAACAAAGATTCTGTAAAGGAATTACTTGACAATTTTCTGCACGAGCAACCAGCCAAAGGAAGCGACGTACAGATTAGGCCATAGAGAGTTACTACACAAAAATATGGATACCAATACCACTCCTGTTCTTTGAATGGAGCTCAATAAATAAAGCAGTGGTCTTATAGCCATGATGATCCACTACATTGTCACTTACAGGTAATCGAACACTGTTACCACCAACACATAAAAACAAAGGAGTTCCTCATAAAACTAATACTAGCATTAGTTCCAACTTCCGAGTTATTAAAGTAATCAAGTCTTGGGTTGAACAATGACCGAACTAAAGAAGAAAATAAAATTGGCATATTGCATTGCTCTACCATTGCAAAACAGCTTTCCTAGCCAAAACAACCATGATAGTTGCCAACCAGATTTACAATAAACAAAGAAAGAGAGAAAGAAGGAAAAGCACCACCACTAACAGAAATCACGTAAGAACTGTTGAAGTGAGTCTCCTAATTAATCAAGGAGATTTATTTCCTTGATTAATTAATGGATTTACTTTCCTATTTTATAGATTTATTTCCTTGGTTAATTAAGGGATTTACTTTCCTATTTTATATAGTTGTCAAATCATTGTATAATTAGGAGATATTTTCCTAATCCTTTACTAGATCTAATTCCTTGTAAAGCACTCATGTGAACTTTTATATATACCTCCTTATGGAGAAGAATAAAAAAAAATCTAACATATTCAAACCCATATTCATATTTTAGCAAGAACTACAGTCCTTACGTCAGCACTAAAACACTTATAGTTTTTTTAGTAGGATAGTCGCAATCACAAGATGAAAACTGAAATGAAAAGCAAAATGCGGTTGCATTCATTAAAAAGATATTTAAAAAGTAATTTACCAACGGCAAAATACAAAGAAGTTGTATAGCGCTTCCATAAGTCGATATCCCTGAAGTTTGAATAACTATAGTCACCTAACTTCAAACTTCCAATCCATGTGTACCCCTCTTGTGAAGGAGGCAAGGTGGTAGCCAAATAGTAAAAGATGCAGGCTGCTGTATGCGTGCAATAGAGTTTAACAAGAAGAAGCTTTATAATCCTGGTAAAATTATAATTGATACGAATATCCTTCTCTAGGTCTTGAAAGAACTTAGTGACTTTGCGCACCCGACTTAACCTTATCCATAGGAGATACCTCACTTCCTCTCTTCTCCCACAAACCTATTCAAAAACAGCTTTCACCAAGTGAATGCGGAAGCAGAAACATATTGCAAGCATTATAGTAGATCAAATTTATTACTTTAACGAATCAAGATATATGCCTGCAAATCTCATGCATTGGCAAAACAAGAGTAGTAACAAACTAACATTTCCTGCCTGAAAGTGTTGATGGGCAAGTCACATAAACCGCCCATCCGTACAGAATACAGTTAGGAGACCCATCCAAGAGCATGTATTATCCTAGAAAGCAATAAAATGTTTTCTGAACAAATAAGAGTTGGTACATCTATCCTAAGCAGTTAATTAAATTATCTCGCGACAATCTTTTTCATACAGTTACTTACTCATAACCATACAAAGCCACCACTCAAATTTCATAACGCATCATCCAGAATAACAATAAAAAATGAAAGACCCCCTCCTACCCCCTCAATATTCAAAATACAAAAAAGGAAAAAATGGTGTTGAGAGATATATATATGGGTAAAATTGGAAAAGGCATTACCTTGTAGATGTTATCCCAAGGCATACAACCAAGCAGATCAATGATAAATCTAGATTTCAAGTACCTGCAGAGGAAAAGTTAAATTCTGCACTGCACTGGAAATAAAGTAAAATGCCGGAACATGGCTTGTGAAATTACCATGTACATTTGTTTGCTTTAAAGTTGTAACTAAATTCTATACATACCAGTAAGTAGTGATTACTTGCTAAGAAGTTTAAACAGTTAAAACCCATTGCTACAACCTACTCTTCTATAAGCATAGACAATCAGATTGTGTTTCCAACATTTCAGCATCTAGCTTATATGCTACTGTTGCTAAGACAATCGCATAATCTAACATAACAGCTAGAGTGAAAAGAATATAATAACCTGAGAGCAATAGGAGTTCGCTTATAGACCATTCGATACGTCTGACCATCTCTGTAAGCCAGGAAAAATTGCAAAATTATGTCCAAAAGGAATGCTACCTGTCCTACTACGTCCAGTATAAAAAGTTCCTGTTCCAAACCCCTGAAAAACCCAAACTCGAAAGGTGTGAAGAAGGATGAGTACACTGCCCACACCAGTATGATTTTCGTCCATGCCCGATACCACCTGCATTTGGTCGTCACATTTCAGGTTTTTTTTTTTCTTTTTAACACAAATTGACCAAAACATCAAGACAAGAAGAGGAGAAAAATAACAACAAAACAAAAAGCTTTCTTTGGTGAAGTTGATAATGACATATATATTATATATATATAATGTTTTCCAAACATGTATTTAAATGGCTGAACATAACACCAACACTACGTTCAACCATTAAGTGCCAAATATAGTGCTATGGGTTGTGTTCAACGCTGATGTACTGAACATAATGCTCAAACCACAGTTTGAGCATTCATTTGTCAGTCACCAATCCATGATGGAGATCATAGAAGTTTTGTTCAAGATTTTTTTTTTTTTTGAAGACGTGGGCTGGGTTAATTTGTGAGGGTTTAGGGATGAAGGTAGAAAGAGTACTTTTTTCTAGTGGGTTTATTTTTTCTTTTAAAAAATCCCAGGGGTTGAACTAATGCCAAGGGGTTTTTTTTTTTGGGTCAAAACTAATGCCAAGGGTTGAACTATGTTTTTCTAATATAATCCTAACCCAATACTCTACTCTCCTTCACTACTTGAACTAATGCCAAGGATTGATGTGCGTCTCTACTTTACAATCTTGAGAACATAATGTATCAGTTATCATGCATGAGATTATTCCTTACTCATTCTATATGTGGAGAGAGAACATGGAGCTTCAAAAGATTAAAACCTATTCTTAAAGAAACATAATCACCCAATTTTTTACTCCAATCATCTTTATAAAAACAATCAACAAATTAGTAAAAAATACATTTATTAAACATGAATAATGCATACGTACATGTGTAATACATTTGATACATTTGATTTAAAGTTTTTTATATGTTAAATTTTGGATTTGGTCGTTTGATTTTTTGAATGTTGATATGAACTTTTTACAAATATGATTAGTCCTAGCCATCCTCGAAATTTTTGTGTTTGTATTTATTTTATATCTGAGTTTTGAATGTAATGAAAGTGTTACTTTAATTTTGCCATTCTACACCAATCCACCTTATATTATACATGAAATATGTACAATTATTTATAAAATACTTAAAACATAAACACATCACTCCACACGTGTTATAATTTTAGAGATTAACGGTAACATTTCTAAATCATATCCCCAAGAAAAATCTACTTCTAGGCTCGCAAAATTGGGCTGACATGTCCATGATAGATATGGATAACTACGACTGTGTGATCTCAATCCTGGGATCGACCACAAAAGGAAAACCAAGAATTAGTCAATAAGGAACAACATCGACAACCTACACCTAATTTATCCAACACACTGACCAAAAAAGAAAAATTGATACAACGAATTATGACTTAATTATTCCATTGCTAAGATTTATTCAGTTTAACTAATTAGAAAGGAGCATTTGCCTATTTTAATTATTAGTATTTATATTTAAATTAAAATTTTATTAAGTCTAATAATGCTTATGAATAACGTACAATCATTTCAGAAAAAAACGAAAAAACACTCTTGAATTTGAAGACAACTTTATGCCTTTAATTTATTCCATTTTTGGTTGAATTTTAGTTATTTATTAATCGTTGTGTAGTTATTTATTAGTTCATTGTTTGGCGTCGCGGAATCCAAAACAACAAAAGGAAAATAATAATAAGCATGAGTTGCACATGCAAGGCAAGAAACAGCTGTCCTAGTCATGCGGTGTTCTAGTACCAAAAATAAGTACCCAATTAAAAAAAAAATTATTGGTACTTCAAATTAATTTCTCACTTTTTATTTATTTTTATTTTTTTTTATAAGCAATAATTTGAACTATCGGAAATGGGAGTTTTCACACACATATACAACGAAGATGTCATATGAATTCAAACCTAAAACTTCTGATCTGCAAGTTAAAGTTTTTTTCCATCCGGCTAGATCCCGTTGGCATTTCTCACTTTCTATCTTCACCAGAAAACTTGTGGTATAGCTCAACTTGTTTATCTAGATATTTGATATATTCTGTTGTCAAACTACTGAACTGATACAAAAATTCACATAATCACTAATATAAAATGAGTTATTATTCACACTTCGAAAAATAAGCGTGAATTGCTTGTATAATAAACCTAGATGATAATTGTCACGCAATATTTTTTTTTATTTATTTAAGAATTTACTCAATTTTGTAGAAATTAGCCATCATGATACTAGCAATAATTAATTAAACATATTAATGCTACGGCATGTGAAATCTACGACTATAATCTCCTTCAACAATCAAGAACCATGTCGACGTCCGCATAAAAAAAACCACCATGTCGGCATGTAGTCTGTAGGACTCATAGAAGAAAATCTTTGCAGTTCAAATAGTTCAAAGGGATCTTCATTGAAAGATCTGCAGGAGCTGGCTGCTCGCATTTTCACTAAGGGCAAGACAGCTTCTGAAGAAACACAGAACACAAAGGCAGAAGAAAAGAAAAAGCAGCAGAACAAGGAATTTCAATCCAACGCAAACATAAGCCCACTTGCAAGATTTTTGCTCTCAAGGTTAGTCAAGTTGTTTCTTTAACATAGTAATTTATCTTGATTTAGAAGGTAGGCAATTTTTGTATTCCAGACTAATTTCTCACAATTCACAATTCAAGCTATTTCCAATGACAAAAATACCAAAATATGAAATCTATCCACAATTATCAAAACATACTTTGCTGTCTTTTACCTTTCTCTTTTGAGCTTGACCATTCGTTTTTTTTATTTATAATCTTGTTAGATACCAAGTGTAACTGATTGTAATGTAAACAAGAAACAAAAACTAAAAGATTTTAGTTTCTGAAGACATGAAAGGGTACTAAAACTCTGAAAGTTGCTTCATACGATTTATGTTGAACGATCATTTAGATAAGAAGTTTTCGTCAGCATTCCCAGATGAGGAATTGGGTGGGCAAGAGAAGAGTAGAACTACCCAAGAGCAAGGGAACTCAAAATTGGACTTTTGGAAACTGCATTGCAGTTTTCATTTAATTACAATTGGATTTTTGCTCTTTCCTTGACCTTCAACCTCACCAATTTGAAGAGTAGAGGCTACCCGGATGAGGAATTGGGTGGGCAAGGGAAGAGTAGAACTACCCAAGAGCAAGGGAACTCAAAATTGGATTTTTGGAAATTGCATTGCAGTTTTCATGTAATTACAATTGGATTTTTATTTTTACCTTGGCCTTCAACCTCACCAATTTGAAGAGTAGAGGCTACCCAGATGAGGAATTGGGTGGGCAAGAGAAGAGTAGAACTAACCAAGAGCAATGGAACTCAAAATTGGACTTTTGGAAGCTGCATTGCCAGAAATAGAGTATTTTACCAACATGTCTTGAATAAATAAATAAATAGTTTTGTTTAACTCTAGAGCTGAGCATTTTTGCCCAAATTCAGCATTGCAGTTTCTACTTTTGTATTGCAGTTTCTGTTTATGCATTGCAGTTTCCGCTTCTACATTGCAGTTTCCATTTCAGTACTTTCATCTTAGTTCCTCCATTTTGCTTCAATAAAATTAATTTTTGTTTTTGTAGCTGTTTTCGTTTTCGTTTTTGTTTTTGTTTTTTTTAACATAATTGATATCAATAAAATCAAGTTTGGTGTAGTGGTTTGTGAGTGAGCCTTCCTCCTTTGAGGGTCAAGGTTCAAGTCCCTTCAATGACGCAAATTTTTTTTTAAAGGGTGAATAAAGGGCAATGGAGTTGGTCCATTGTAGAAGGTGGCAAGCTGGTGACGGGCGGTGGCGGTGGGCGACGACGGTTGTTGGTTGGCGGCGGGATTCTGACAGCAGTGGTCGGCGGCGGGAGTCTGGTGGAGGGATTCCGGCGGCGTTGGCGGTTGGCTAGATATGGACATGTGGCATAGTATGCTTGCCTTAGAAGGAGTGGCATTGTGTGTAATTTTGATATTTTTTAATGATATTTTTGTAAAATTAGGTACTACATTTTGGTCTTTGGCCTTATGCTAATGGGTGCATTTTTGCTCACTACTTTAACCATAGGTGTACCCTCACCACCATCCTCAATGCTTAACACGTGTCCATAGGTATAATCATGATTCCATAAATACAAAGCAAAAGTTAACTATGGTTATGTCTATGGACACGTGTCAAGCATTGAGGATGGTGGTGAGGGAACACCTATGGTTAAAGTGGTGAGTAAAAATGCTCCCTATGCTAATTAGATGAAATTGTATTCCTATTTTCCAAATTAGTAAACTATCTTGTGTTTTAAAACTAAAGCTTCCTAGATGCTAATCGGGTCTAATTGAGTGGAAAAGAACTTTAATTTGCAGACAAGAAATCTCAAGTTAGAACCCCATAATACTATAGTGTGTATAAAAAATATTCCTTCTTATAGTTTAGACTGTCGTTTATATTATATAAAACTAAATTATAATATATAAATACTGATGTTTTTTTTAATTCGTTGCTTAGCCGAAAAATTTGGAGACACAAATATTCAACTTTCTTGTTCCTCGCTCGCTCAAATTTAAACAAATAAATAAAAATAAAAGAGAAATTAATGAGATTGAAGAGGAAGCGTGGCAGCGAAGTGTACCAGTTGTCAGGATGAATGACGCCGTGGGAAAGGCCTTTGACGCCATTGATGAGGCTCTGGCGACTGAACCGTCTCAGAATCGAAGAGTCGTCGTCGTTGAGCCCTAACTCGTTCTTGAGGAGATTGAATCGGCTTCCGCGCGACGATTTGATTCGGTCCTTGAGATCCTGAACCTCATACTCTTCCTCCTCGTCCTTCAACTCGTCGTCGTTCTCGTGATGCTCTGCTACTCTCCTCGACATTTCTCAAATTCACCGACTCGATCGACTGTTCTTGTTCGCTTCAGATTGAGAATTTGAAATCAAAATCCAACACTGAAAAGAAAGAGCGCGCATCTTCAAATCACAACGAAGCGATAAATATATAAATAAATAAAAAATTACAAGGCGGCTGTGGTGCTTATGACAAGTTTGGTTACGGAGAAAATCCAAGTACCTTTTTCACGGAAAACCTTAGCGATTTGTTGTGAAAAGATATCACGAAGACGCAAGGTGGAGAAAGTGAAAGCTCCAAAGCTAAAATATGTTCAAATTGTTATAAAACTAAAGAAATTATAGAGAAAATATATAGAAATTAAACTGTAATAGAAATCTGATGTATTCATTGAATCTTTTTTGGTCTGTCTCTTACAAATGAGAATGAAGCCATCCTTTATAGGCAAGGCCTTGGCTAACAATTGGGTAAGAAGGAGACTCCAGGAAACTGAATGGAAATTCCCTTCCAATCATGTGGGCTCCATTTATTAGCTTTACAACACAAATCTGTTTTTTTTTTTGGGGTTTTTTTTTTTTTTTGTAGTTTTTTTTTTTTTTGGGTCAATAAGAGCTTTCAATAACAGGAGAGCAACCCAACAGATTACAACTCAAAGAGAGGAAAGCAACGCCATGCGACAGAAACAGAAGTGCATGCACAGCAAAAAAACCCAATAGACCCATACAAGCTGCTACAAGAAAGAGCCCCACAGTGTGGGAGTGGTTCGACAATCCAAAAACAGAGAGTCTTGGCCATCTTGAACAGCACATGCTATGTGGAGGCTGAAGGAGGGCAGGGGAGGCCGTCACGATTTAAGATATGCACAAGAGAGGTGGGGGGCCTGGATACCCAGACTTCCGGACTCGACCTCGATAGTGCCAGCGACGCAAGGTGATCTGCCGCTTCATTGTTTTTCCTACTGGTCCAAACCCAGTTACAGTTTGAGAAATTGGAGTTGTATTCACGGATCCTTGATAGAAGTGGATAGAGATTCCATCTACCACGCTTTATGTTTCCTTTCACGCTCTCGATCAGTTCTTTGGAGTCAGATTCAAAGCAAACCTCTGATAAGCCCAGCTCATATACCCATTTGCAACCCTCAAAACCAGCAATTGCCTCAGCCATGATCGCAGAGTCCGCATGGAAAGATAGGCATTTCGCTCCCCTGAACTCGCCATTGGCATTTCGTGCAATAAGACCTGCTCCTGCTTTGCCAGAGGATGCCGACCAAGCAGCATCAAAGTTAACTTTAATAACATGGGCTTCCGGTGCAGTCCAAGAGGTAGGACTTGGAGGGGGTCCGTCGCAAGACCTCCTCACGATCTTTCTGCTATTCAACACAGCCAGCTCCTCCACTTGAGAAAGAATGGTTTTGATGGCCAAAAGAGGTTGTGGTTTACATAGATCAAACACAAAACGATTCCTTGTTTTCCAAATAATCCAGCATGTAACAGCAATAATGCATGATATGTGCCCTTTTTCCTCCTTAGTTTGGAGCCCATCCGTGGTACATTTCAGCAACCATTGGTCAAAGGTGGTAATTCCCTGTTTGTCAATTTTATAATTAAGAGGGCCACCAAACCAAATCAATTCTACCCACGGGCAAAAGAGAAGCAAGTGTTCAATAGATTCCTCATGAGCTTGGCATATGGGACATAATGGGGTTCGAGCAATTTTGCGTTTGTAGAGAGCCATTGCCGTAGGCAGTCTACCATGAGTCGCACGCCATAGAAAGTTTTTTATCTTTGGTGGAACCTCAGCTTTCCAAATATTTTTCCATACCAAGGGGTCTATCCGTGATGATGTGGAGGCGTTTCTGGCAGTGGTCTCAACCTGCAGGGCATGGATGCAATGGTACCCGGACCGTACTGAAAATTTGCCATTCTTTTCCCCAGGCCAAACTAATCTGTCGTCCTCCCTTCCATTCCCTATAGGGATAAGCTGGATAGCAAGCTTCTCCTCGTTAGTAATTGAAGCTTCAATCGGGGTTAGGTTCCAGGTTTTGGAATCCCAATCAATTAAAGTTTCCACCCTAGTGTTGGGATCGACCGAGGCCTGTAAGTTGGGGTGGAGTTTACCGTCATGAAGGGAGGGAATCCAACAGTCCGTCCAAAGCTTTGCTTGTCTACCATTTAGAATTTGCCACCGAGCTCCCTGAAGAATGATCTTTCTTCCCTCAAGCAAGCTTGCCCAAGCCCAAGAAGCTCGTCCACCTTTCTTTGCCTCCAAAAAACTGCATTCTGGGAAATAACGAGCCTTCAAGAGTTGAGCCCATTGGGAGTTTGGCTCCATGATTAATCTCCAACATTGCTTGGCTAGCAAGGCCAAATTGAAATCATTAAAATCTCTGAATCCCATGCCTCCCTGTTTCTTTGGAAGCCCCAAAGTAGCCCAACTGATCCAATGCACTTTTGTCTCATCTTGTTTTTGACCCCACCAGAATTTTGCAATCTCTTGCTCCAGCTTTTGACAGAAAGATTTGGGAAACTTAAAAATTCCCATGGGGTAAGTTGGAACTGCCTGTGCGATTGATTTGTAGTTTTAAGCCAAGCACGCAACACAGAAAGACCGCAGTACTGTGCTTCAAATCTGTTTTGCGCTCTTCCCAATTTATACTTGCAACTCCTATTCTGCTTTTTTCCATGCTGACGTATTTACAACATTTTACGTTTTTTTATATATATATGTTGTAAAGTCTAGAGTGGAGACCACACGTTTAGAAATAATGAAGAATGTCATGATGAGAGTGTTGAAGAAGTGAGTCACCACTTTGGTCAGCACTTTACCCCTTACAGGCCGATTTGGTGTGAGCGGGGATTAGTCTGGGTTATGGTTAAGACTTAAAAGTGTCACTCATAGTTGGGGCCCATCCAAGACCACCTCTTGGTTCAGACCCAAAAAAAAAAAGTATTGAAGTAGTGGAATCCATATATTGGAACGAATGATTACACATCCACGGGAAGCTATCAACTTTGCCTATAAAAGGGCTTCATCATTCCCTTGCATTTGACACACCATATGAGAAGAAATGAGAGCCCAGGTAGAGAGGAAAGAAAGGAAGAGAAGAAAGAAGAGAAAGAAGAAAGAGGGTGAGTGAGTGGAGAGAAAAAGAAAGCAGAGAGAAATTCTCTAAGAGAGAAATATCAGTGAGCCACAGATATTGTAAACATTAAAGTTGTAGCCCTATTATTTTACATAGTGGAAAGTTACTGCTGTTGCTCTCCAAGGACGTAGGCATGGCCGAAGCTCGTTAAATATTGTGTCTTATTTACTTTACGTCCAGCTCAATATTCTCTCATATTCCAGTTATCTTACAACACGTTATCAGCACGAGAAGCTCTCAAGAAGAAAAGCAATGGAGGAGCTGTGGTCTGCTTGAGAGCTATACGAGCAAAACCACCGAAAAACATAAGCCCACTACCTCATTCTTTATCTTGATCATTTATTATTATTGCATCTATATTATTTAATATCCATGTTGAACAAAGTTAGTGGAACTTATGATCGTGGCAGATAAGAAAGCAATTAGGAGCATGGACAAAGACCATATCCTTATCAATCGCTTGTTGTTTACTTTTGGTATTATATTATTACATGATTAGTTTTGGTGGGCAGATTTAATTGTTTATACACAAAAAGTAAGCAAAGTGAAAGGCATAAGAGATACATCATCCTAAAAGGATTCCTACGGCAATGCAACCTTGAGAAGAATTATATTATAGTATATATATTTATTGCATTATATTGCCATATACTTACATATAGTATAAAGATATATATATATATATACCTACATATACAATTTTATTGTTCACTAAAGTACTTTAATGGATGTTTTTACCTCCTATACTTTTAGTGGTGGTTTTATCCCTGCATTTACTTTATTTATTGTATGGTGTAGGTTTGTTACACATACAATTTATTTACTGTATAGTGTAGGTTTATTACTCACACAACAGTATTTATTTAAAAGTGTGGCGCGAATTTATCGTCCACACAACTGCCTTTACTTTTTATTTAAAAGTATGGAGTAGAATTAGTGCACATACAAGCATATTTACTTTATCACACATTTACTTTAACGTCCATACAGCAAATAATTTAATTTATGAATTTATTTTACCGCACATTTATCTTTATTTAAAGTATGGTGCGGATTTATCATCCATACCAGCACTTTACTTACCAGCAATTTATTTACAAACAATTTATTTCATGAATTATTTGTGCAGTATGATGAGTTTTACGGCATACAGAGATCAGGACCAGAAGTTCCTTGATCCTCATCATACAACTACATCAGGACCTGAAGATCCTTGATGATGATAATAATATGAGAGCTGGCAGTCTCTCCGGTACTATATTTGTAAATAAATTATCGGACTTGAAGATCCTTGATCCTTGACATGTAAATAAGGACCTGGAGTTCCTTGATGATGTAACAGTACTGTATCATTTAATAATACAATACACATGAATAGTAATTGTACTGGCAAATGTACTGTATGTATGAATAGACAAGTATTCATGACTTGATGAATAGTACCATATACATGAATAGTGACGTATGCATAAATATTAACCATTTTGGGTAAACCGTCACTATATACAAAAGGGAACCTACAGTTTCCGAAACTCATGGATGAGCAATTAAATGAGATGTTAGAAGTTCCTCAAAACATGGACAATTATGTAAGGGCCTGAAGTCTCGAAATATGTACATGAAATTATAAAAAATGGTCATACCATGAAAATATGTGATTTTGGCATGAAGTTCAAAAGCTAACAGTGTTGAGAACCTGAAGTTCCAACAATTAAATGGACAACCCTTGAGGTTCTATTACAAGTTATGGCAAACTACATATTTCTTTGGCATAAGAAAATGATGAATTTAATAAAGTTCGATTATGTTACAATCGACACCTCAAGGAAGAAATATATTTTGTGAATTCCGGTTGTTAAGAATACACTGTGAAATGGATAATATCATGATAAACCTCAAAGGATGAATTGAGGCTCTCCACATATTTTGTTATATTATACAATCTGGGCAGGAAGCCCATGGATCCCAATTATTATAACAGGAAAGGAGCATACAACAAATAGATTCTTTTCACCTGCAAGAAAGGAGCAGGCTCTGTAAAATCTATAAAATTCCATTATGTTTTGGAAGCCTCTGGAGGAAGAGGACGGTGCCTCTTAAGCCAAGCCATGAGCCTCTTGTGGTCTCCCAGAATCTTTTCATTGGAAATCTGCAGCATGTCAAGCCTTGTCTGCGTATCAATGGAGTATGAACTCACCAGTTCCAACAAAGCCTTATTTTCCTCTTTAAGTTTCTCAACCTCTTGTTGAGACTCATGAAGCGTCCTCTGAAGAGACGAATTTTCAGTGTTCAGCTCCTGAATCTCGTTTGCTCTGACATGCAAATGATCAGCCATGTTAGAAACATAAGCAGCACTCTGAATGCTAAAAGCCATTGAGTCATCAATAGCCTCTTCGTCAGACCTTCTTGTTAACAATATTTCATCCATAGGAGTAAGGAAATTCCTAGCTACTATGATAGTAGTCGCATCATTCATCATCACAGAATCATTAACCGTGTGATGACGATTTTGGGATACAAAGGATGGACGCCAAACTTTGACGTCATGGGTTATTTTGGGAGCAACATTTAAATCAAAATGATTTGGGCGAGAAGAAGAGGAAGCCATTTTAAGAAGGTTTCGAGGAAAGTCTTAGAAAAGCTGAATTTTCAGAAAATGAAAGGAAGTTGAGTTGAAATGCAGTTACTCCAATCAGGCCTTGCAGAGGCAATATCTATAGACAGAAATGTGGCAAGATTTCTAGGATCCCAATATCTTCTCGGATCCCCATATTCTCTTTCTCTTTCCCAGATTCCAAAACTTCACGCGGCCTCCATTAATGTATGTCGGCACTTTTGGCATTTTTTAAGGATTATTTTCGTCAAAGCCGATCTTGCTTTGCGGATTTCACGGAGCTAAATTTTCAAAAGCACCCCGAGAACATCGCAAATTTCTGTGGTTAATTTGAAATTCATCGGATCTTCCTACTCCTCTTATTTGTGTATAAATTTGTTACTAATGAAATTTCTTTGCATAATACATCCAGTTTTCTCCAATTTTCTCCATATCCAGTGATGCAATATCCACTTGTTTATCCTATCAGTGAGCGCTCGATGTGCTTGATAAGCGAGACTATCTCTGATCATCCATTCAGGAAGCGAGACTATCCTTGATCACATTTCTGCTAGATTAGGGAACTATAAGGACGACCACATGCTCTGATCTCCTGAAGTTCTTCTAGGCTTGGAGAAATGAGAGTTTGTTGTCTGTTACCTCACCAGTTTCCTTCCTTGATTGCTTACCTTACATTGCAATCAATATCACAATTCTTTGTATCTTTTCTTTCTTTTTATAACTCTCTGTTCATAAGGGATTTTATTTCTTTAGAACGAACATCTGAAGAAAGAATCCATGTAGTGATCCTAACACTGAGGGTTATTTTTTGACAAAGACAGAAGAATTGTGATTTTTGCTCTTGCAGGATATAACTAGATCATCAAGAGTTACATTATATTTGCTGAGCCGATACGAGCTTGGATGATATTTGAGCAAAGTCTCTCCCACCTAAGGATGTAAGCAATACTCGTGTTATTTCATGCTTGTACTCTTATTTTGATATTTTGTACGATATCCTTGAAGGTAAAACAAAACATGGGTATAGCTGTGATCAATATGATGCACGCCTGTTGCGTAGCAAATGATATGGATTGAAGTTCCGGAATGACAATCATTTAATATGTCAATATTAATACGGTGCATGCCTAATGCGTAGCAAATTATATAGTTTAAAGTCCCAGAAGGACAATTGATTGACATGTATGTATTAATCTATGGCATGCATGCCGCATGACAAATATATGAGTTCTAAATATTCCAACTTCCTAAATGGAGACTATCCATGCCCTACTGTAAAATAACGCTCCATTGGAGGTTATGATCCACATTCTCACATATAAAAGCCCCCAGAAGTGGCTTAGGTACCCAAAAGCAAAGAAATGCTTATAATTGATGCATGCGGATGCACATGAGAATGGTGGGATCATAAATTGATGAATGACAATTTTTGGTTATGGAGTAGCTACTCAAATCATCAATGGGCTGTGTTCATTGGAACCACGTTCTATTATTAAATGTCGACAATATCATTGGCCAAAATGGAAAGTGACAATTCCATTACAGATGAGAATGAACGTGAAAGAACAAACCCATAGTACGAACCCCAAAATATGTTAATACTGAAAGTTGTACTTGAGTGTTCGGAATAAAGAGAAATTTACCTACTTTGTATGACATAATTTTTCTGGCAAAAACAAGGAATGTTGGGTTTCTCCATGTTTACAAATGCAATCGTGCCTTCTTATTGCACATTTACAAAGACCAACATGTTACCTTTAAGGGTCATTAAATGCACAGAGCATATCTCCAGAAGCGATTCCCTAAAGATGTACAAACATAACAAATAGCTGGATATAAAGCTATATAATTTGTCATGAAGTGTAATCCCTTAAATAAAATCCCTGAAGGATCGAAATTGCATGAAGCAAGTCCCTGAAGGACATGTGCTTGAAGCACAAAATCTGTACTCAATACTAATATGTATAAATTGCCTCAGTGAGTATATTAATTATGATATGGTTGCAACACATTACAACTCCTGAAGAGTTAATACATGATCAAAACTCCTGAAAAGTTCAAGAAATATTTGTCTCTGCCTGAAGATCAAGCATTATGCCAACGAGATTCTCGCTTATACTAAGAAAGTATTGAAGCATTTTTATGTGGGTTATCCGTTAGGCACTTAAATGTTTTTCAGAAAGTATACTGGATTGGACATTGTATTTTCCAGATAAAGCTTAGCTCCATCACCACCACTTTGGGATGATGTGAGGCATATTTGATGTTATCTCTGCATAACACCATATACGGGCATATTCTTTTCGAGTGAACTTACAAATAGCCCAAGTTTTGTTGGATATGCGGATTCTGGTAATTTCTATGATTTACATAAAGATAGCTCACTGGAAATATATTTACTTACTCAACTACATGAATTGTTGATGGCTACATCCCTCACTCACTCCGAAAGATTTTTACTCCAAAAGATAGTCATGAAGATATCAAGGGGAGATATTCATCAGGGGGAGCATCCAGATGTATGTTGCATTGATCATTGTAATCTTCTTCCTTCCATCAGTTTTCTACCTCACTAGGTTTTCTTCTAGCAAGATTTTATTGAGGCAACAATATGTTGCTTGTGGTCTCCAAGGGGGAGTATTGTAAAGTCTAGAGTGGAGACCACACGTTTAGAAATAATGAAGAATTTCATGATGAAAGTGTTGAAGAAGTGTAATCCACATATTGGAAGGAATGATTACACATCCGCGGGAAGCTATCAACTTTGCCTATAAAAAGGCTTCATCCTTCCCTTGCATTTGACACACCATATGAGAAGAAATGAGAGCCCAGATAGAGAGGAAAGAAAGGAAGAGAAGAAAGAAGAGAAGGAAGAAAGAGGGTGAGTGAGTGGAGAGAAAAGGAGAGTAGAGAGAAATATCAGTGAGCCACAGATATTGTAAACATTAAAGTTGTAGCCCTATTATTTTACATAGTGAAAAGTTACTGCTGCTGCTCGTCGAGGATATAGGCATGGCCGAATCTCGTTAAATATTGTGTCTTATTTACTTTACGTGTAGCTCAATATTCTCACATATTCCAGTTATTTTACAACATTTTATAAATATTTTTATCTTCCATGACGCAACATGTACCGCATTGAAATGGATTAACATGTTAATCACACATCGAATCCATTTTATTAAGATTCCTTCAATAAGTTTTTTGGACTTCTTCTCTAATATCTTAAAAAGAATATTCAGTGCCATGGTATGCGTCATGGTGCCATCAAATTTATTTTTACCAGAGATAAAAATAAAATAAAAAATGATTCTTTCAAGGCTTAATTACACTAATGCCCCCTGAAACTTTGGTCAAATCTCACTTTACCCCCCAAAACTTAAAATGGCCCACTTTCATCCCTTAACCGAGGTTTGGTGACCCACTTTGCCCCCTGCTGTCAACTCCATCCAAAACTCTGTTAACTTTGATGACGTGGCAATGGTATTTTTTAAATTTATTTTAATTTTTAATTATTAAAATTATTTAATTACATTTTTAATTATTAAAATTATTTAATTATATTTTTATTTATATTCAAAATTACAAAAATACTCCTGCCATGTTATCAAATTTAACAGAGTTTGAATGGAGTTGACGGTAGGGGGCAAAGTGGATCACCAAACCTCGGTCAAGGGATGAAAGTGGGCCATTTTAACTGTGGGGGGGGTAAAGTGAGATTTGACCCAAGTTTCAGGGGGCACTACAGTAAATAAGCCTTCTTTCAATGATGTTTCATTTTCTTTTGAACTTTTTGAATTTATCTTCTAAATTCGGAAAGATAATGGATGAACATGGGCACTGACCGGACCCAACCCAAATTCCACTTTGGACTTTGCGCCGGACCCTGTGCGTTCCCGACACCTTGCAAGTGCCAAACACACTTGACCAAATTACCCTTCTAACAAAAACAAAAGTTTCTTTAGGGTTTGACTTCTGCCAAAATTCGGCAGAGTCTTCCCTGTAATTGCACGTTTCGCAAAAATTTACACATGCACGAAAAGCAATTTATAACCCAACCGTTCAGCATGCATCAAATTTATAACCCAACCGTTCAGCAATTTATAATCCGGTTATCACCTCAATTCCTACTTTCCAAGCCATTCACATTTAACATAACAACATATAATTAAGAAATATTTAAATTCAAATATTCATGCTCGGAAAGTAACAGTCTTAAACAATTCATTAAAAATCAGTCCATGAAAGTTTAATTGCAGAAAATTCATTTTTAAAACAAAAGTCCACTCACTAGGCGTCTGAGCTAGCTTGACCCTTTAAGGGTCCCTACTGCTGGTCTGACAGTGCCCGAGTACCTATTTAAGCCATTAAAAATATTTAATTAATAAAATTACTCAACATAATTATTTAATCCAAAACCTTGACCCCTGGCTTCTAGAAGTGCGTGTACTCAGTTTAAGAAAATTCCTAGGCCCATTTTAACATTCCTAGCGATTAGAACGGTCTGAAAAGACCCAAGACTCGATAAGCGATAAATTCTCAAAAAAGTCGACCCTAGGACCCTGTAGGGTCCACGACCTCCAATTACCAATCCAAGAGTTCCTATAGGTTCAACACCTTTTACTAACCTAACCCTGCAAATCTGGTCCAAATCGAACGGTTACTCACGATCGCACGATCGGACGGTTACGGTTATCTAGCCCTAAGGTTAACGATTTCGGACTATCCAGGACTCTGATTCGCTATCTGTCAAATCCTATATGATCCTAGAAATACGGGGAACAACATACGTGAATTCGGATTTGATCTAACGGTCCGAACACATCGAACCCAAAATAACGCATAATAGATGTAATCGGTTTGGGATTCAAACGATATCCAAATAGAAATATGTTTGGGCCTAAATTTGACGCACTGAGCCCATCAACAAATAAACAGGCCAAGGCTATAACTCGACCCAAACAGTGGAGGCCCGGAAGCTATCAAAACCGCGAAATAACTTGGGCCTCGAATGAACCCAAAATTGGGCTTAAACCAAAATTGGGCTGGGCAAGTTTTTAAATTAGGAAAAGAAGCCCAAGGGAGAAACAGACCCACGTGACCCAAGTGACCCTCTGATTTTGGAAAAGTCAACAATTGCAACTGAAATTGATCGGAAATTAACAGGGCCAGGGATAAAAGAAGAAACGTCTCTGAAACAACTTTGCCGCCAGAAAGGTCAAATCCCTTTGGTATATTCAGAAGATATTTTTTCTACTCCAAAGAAGGCACCATTTCCAAAGGATACGCAGACTTCGTTTTCTAAAAAAAGAGATAAGCAGGAAACAAGGAGTTGCCAAAATGAAAAATCACACTCACCATCACAGTTTGAAAGAGCAGTTGAACTGGAAAAGAGAAGGGTTAGGTTCCCCATCAAAAATACAGAGAAATGACAAGCCTCAGGAACTGACTATTGAGTGTTTATTTGCCAGAAATGATAAAACCCCTTTTTATTTGCATTTAAAAAGAAAGATCTTTTGAGAGTTTGCCGCCCATTATTAAAAGAATTAGGACCCCCATTCTAAAGAACATCTCTTATAAATATAGGAGAGGGTGAACAGAGAAAAAGACATTCAATCAAACAACCAAAAAAATCAACCAGAGACAAAAACCCAAAATGATCACTTGATTCCAAAGCCTTCAAACAGCTATCAGTCAAGACACCCAACTTCAGTCCAAACTTAGAGAAATAAACCTTTCAAAACGAGATTTCTCTCGTTACAAATTTGGTTCAGCATAAGTCAAAGCAAGCAGAGTTCAGTTTTCTACAAATATGAAAACCTCAACAAATTTATGAAGAGCCCTGATTAAGCAGGACAGATGCCATAGTGAAGCTCCAGCTCAGTAGTCAGTTCCAGTCACTTCTGCCCCTTCCAGACTGAAGAAGTCCCAATTCTGCCCGATCAAAAGCTTTCCAGGGTTTGAAATAAATTAAAGCTCTGCCAAACTTGAACGTTGGTATCGATTTGCAGCTGAAACAGACCAATTGAAGTTGTTGAAAGTCCAATCCAATACAGGCATATCCACACCAGCCCGGATCAGAAGCATCTACCTAGATAGAAATGGAAGTACAACCCTCTTTTGTCTTTTTATAGTCAGTTTTTTTCTTTTGAGCTTTGTAAAGGAGAGTTCTGCCTGAAAACAGATCACTTTCTTATCATCTATTCTGGCCAGAACTACCAGTTTTGTACTATGAAAAATTGTGAAGTCCTCACCAGTCTGAGGCAAGAAAAGAACTAACTTAGGAGATATTCCTCACCCAAATTCACAATTGCTTGTTTAGAAGTCAGTAACTTGGGGCGCAAGTTATCTACTTTTAGGGAGTCTGTTAGGATTTTTATTGCTAACAATGGCACGCTCATACATTAAAGAAAGTTGACTTGTTGACCAGTCAATGGTTCTTTAGGCAATGGGGAACTTTACCCTACCATCACAAGCACAAAAGTAAAATGGGTGAACAAAATCCAAGCACACCTACGCGCTTGTGACAACCAGGAGATCACATTGGAACATAATGCACCCCTGCTACAGTGCCCACGCGCCACCACATGCGCCAGCAACGCTTGGGTGTACTAAGCAATACCAGTGGCCGAAAAACTTCAAAACCGAGGGCCACCCTTCCGGCTATAGCTACTACTCGACGAGTGGAACACTTTCTTCAACTACGGCAACGTCCAAGTAGGACGGCAAGTGGCCGGAATTTGGATTTGAAAACCGGCTAAAACCTAGGTTTCAAATCGAAACCCTAAACGTAAAAATCGATCCAATCCTACTCAACAGGCAGCTAGAGCTTGAAGAATAGGTGAGAAACCATACCTCACTTGCCGGAGATGGTGGCCGGAACATCGCCGATAAGGATGGCAGTTTTTGCCGGTTCTTTCCTTCGACGCCGCTGCCAATCGCTAAGTTTCTGACTGGAGAAGAGAGGTGGGGTGGGTAGGGGAGAGAGATGAGAAGTTTGCAAGTGACGGCGTCCGAAATGGTGGCCGGACAGCAGCGTTCTTGCTGTTTGAAAATTGACGAAAAAACTGAACCCGGGGAGGGGGGGTGTCGCCACGGGGAAGGGAGAGAGGGAGAGAGAGAGAGAGAGAGGAATTTCATATTTTTTTTTTAAAACAAAAATATTACGATTATGCTACTGAGGGTATTTTGATCGTATCTTTTTCGTTACAACTCCGATTCGAGCCCACTACGTGTCTACGGACTCGTCTCGACGTGCTCTACGCAACAATCTAATTGAAATTTCCAAATTCCTTCTCGATCAAAAAGTCAACTTTTATACTAATAAAAGATTCCAAGGGCAAAATAGTCTTTTTCCAGAATAAATTAATAATTAAAAATTAATTTAGGTTCGGGTTGTTACATGTGCGACATCTTTGCTCCAACTTGAGGGGAAGTGTTAGCGAGATCCTAGTGTAATTAGGAGATTTATTTCCTAGTATATTAGGATTCTATTTATTTCCCTTTTGTATAGATCTTATGTAATTAGGACTTTGTCTTATTTCCTAGTTTAACCCTACTAGGGTTTGTAACCTTGTATTATAAATAGGGTTAATTACAGTTTAGTACCCTGTACTTACACCCTTAAGGCATGTTAGTCCCCGTCTTTTCAATTTTAACAATCACATACCCCGAGCTTGTAAATTTTTTTCAATCTGATTCCACCGTTAGCATTTCCGTCTTTTGTTCCGTTAGCTGCTGATCTGGCACTTATGAGGCCCACTTTTTTGCTAGTTTCGAAGTCCTTCCAAGGGCATTTTCTCACTTCCATTTTTTGCTCTCCCGCCCTCACGCCCTCCAATGCCCTCACGCCATCCAACTCCCTCACGCCCTCCAACTCGTAAACCAAAATCGCGCACCAGAACTAGATAACGAAAAAAATCTTCCACACTTGCAATCTTCCACTTGATTTCGTTCGGTCGTTGGAAAGGACGACGACACAAAGTCAATTGAAAGAAGGCTTCGATGAGTTGGGAGCCACGACCACCTGGAGAGGACGACCCAGTTTACGGTATGTGGGGATTGAGGTTTGATTTGAATTTTTTTTTTTCTAGATAAAGGTTTCCAAGTTCACATATTTGGATATTAGGGTTTTAATGTTTATTTATTTGGGGGTTAGGGTTCTAAGTTCGATTTTGTGGGGAAATGGTTTAAAAGGTCGCATATTTGGGGAACAGGGTTTGAATATGGGGTTTTTTTTGGGTTAGGCTTCTGAGTTCAAAGTTTTGGGGATAAGGGTTTTCCAATTCGCATATTTGGGGTTTTCTGGTTGTTGTCAGTGGCTTTTATGTAAGTAAAGTTGGTTTGTGGTCCTACTGTAGCCCATGTGGGTGTTTGGCTTTTGGTCTGGAAAGTGACTTTACTGTGTTGAATAATTCAAAACGTGGTGGTATAGTAAACTGCATTGTAAAAGTGTTTTCTTGGATTTTTGTTAGTGGTAATTGTGTAGTTGGTGGTTTTTGTGTATGTCTATAAATCCATGCAAGGTTTAACAGTACCCTAATGTTGGATCATCTATGTATGCAGACGATGATTGCTTATTTAGCATCCGAATGCACCATGGTGGAAGACTGGTACACAAGTACTATTTGGATGGAAGTGTTACGTACTTTGATTATGTGGATAAAGACAAGATGTCTTTAACTGAAATAGACTACATGGCTGTGTATTTGGGCCTGTTGGCACTAAAACTTGAACGGATAGAGATGAGTGCAACTTACAAGAGATGTGGACGATCTAAGAGATCGATTGAGTGAGAGATGAAGATTCTTCCTGTCTTCGGATGCTGATCCTGAATAGAAGGAAGTGAAGACTCATGAGGTCTATGGAACCGGTGTGGAACCAGCCTAAGACCCTCCGATGCCAAAGTAAGATTGTTTTATAAGAGCTCTTGCTGTTGACAATATAATAGTATATAAGTCAAGCTGAAAAAGTCTTACCCCTGTACTGTGGTGAAGGGGTGTATTTATAGAGGGCATTTTGTATGCTCTTAGTACTTTCTTTCGATGTGGGACTCGTGGGAGGGCCCTAGGGGGCTGACACGAGTCCTTAGATATTTCGGGCGGGTGCTTCGAGGTTGATTGTGCAGAATCGGTAGGGCATACCGATTGCAGACAAGATGGGACTGTAGCAGCTGTTTGGTAGCTTTGAGACAATTCCATCCGTAGCCGATGCCGATTGTTCGAGGCCTTGGGTACTTGGGTGAGTTCTCATGATCCACGTGTCGTTGAATGAGTGGAGGATCAGATATGATACAAACAGTAGTCCCCCAAGTTGCCGATTGAGAAGCTTCTCGGTTGGGGACTTGAATCTGTCTTCGGCCTCCTGATCCGGACTCAATGGTCTTGTTGTTGGCGATGGTGGCATGTAGTCCCCCAAGTACCTGAGCGAGTGAGCTTGGAAAAAGGACGGCGATCGGCACGAGAGGTGAGTGAGAACTCATCAATGTGCGCCTGCCGTTCGGAACGAGAGGTGATTGATGAATCATCCAATGTGCGCTTACCGTTCGGCACGAGAGGTGATTGAGGAATCATCCAATGTGCGCCTACCGTTCGGCACGAGAGGTGATTGAGGAATCATCCAATGTGCGCCTACCGTTCGGCACGAGAGGTGATTGATGAATCATCCAATGTGCACCTACCGTTCGGCACGACAGGTGATTGAGGAATCATCCAATGTGCGCCTACTGTTCGGCACGACAGGTGATTGAGGAATCATCCAATGTGCGCCTACCGTTCGGCACGAGAGGTGATTGATGAATTATCCAATGTGCGCCTACCGTTCGGCATGGCTTTGAGAAAAGGCGCTGGAGAAGTGTCTCCTAGAAGGTGCCGTTCGGCAGGGCTGAAGGCTGATGCTGACGGCCGATGGCTGATGGCCGAAGGCTGATGCCGAAGACTGATGGCCGAAGGCAGATGCTGATGGCCGATGGCTGATGCCGAAGGCTGATGCCGAAGGCTGATGGCCGATGGCTGATGGCCGAAGGCTGATGGCCGAAGGCTGATGGCCGAAGGCAGATGTCCGATGGCGCCGCAAAGGAGAAGTGTCTCTTGGAAGGTGCCGTTCGGCATGGCTTTGAGAAAAGGCGCTGGAGAAGTGTCTCCTAGAAGGTGCCGTTCGGCATGGCTGAAGGCTGATGCTGACGGCCGATGGCTGATGGCCGAAGGCTGATGGCCGAAGGCTGATGCCGAATCATTAGGGGGATGTGAAGACATCGCACGCGCCGAATGATGCAAGGGTGCCGAAGGCCGAAGGCCGAAGGCAGATGCCGAATCATTGGGGGGATGTGAAGACATCGCACGCGCCGAATGATGCAGGGGTGCCGAAGGCCGAAGGCCGAAGGCAGATGCCGAATCATTGGGGGGATGTGAAGACATCGCACGCGCCGAATGATGCAGGGGTGCCGAAGGCCGAAGGCCGAAGGCAGATGCCGAATCATTGGGGGGATGTGAAGACATCGCACGCGCCGAATGATGCAAGGGTGCCGAAGGCTGAAGGCAGATGCCGAATCATTGGGGGGATGTGAAGACATCGCACGCGCCGAATGATGCAAGGTGCCGAAGGCCGAAGGCAGATGCCCAATCATTGGGGGGATGTGAAGACATCGCACGCGCCGAATGATGCAAGGGTGCCGAAGGCCGAAGGCAGATGCTGAATCATTGGGGGGATGTGAAGACATCGCACGCGCCGAATGATGCAAGGGTGCCGAAGGCCGAAGGCATGAGGTGCCGAGGGCATGACTTAGAAGGGTGCCGAGAGCACTCGTGAAGGAGAACGACATAGCGTTTTGTGTCGCTTCCCACAGACGGCGCCAATCTGTTGGCACTAAAACTTGAACGGATAGAGATGAGTGCAACTTACAAGAGATGTGGACGATCTAAGAGATCGATTGAGTGAGAGATGAAGATTCTTCCTGTCTTCGGATGCTGATCCTGAATAGAAGGAAGTGAAGACTCATGAGGTCTATGGAACCGGTGTGGAACCAGCCTAAGACCCTCCGATGCCAAAGTAAGATTGTTTTCTAAGAGCTCTTGCTGTTGACAATATAATAGTATATAAGTCAAGCTGAAAAAGTCTTACCCCTGTACTGTGGTGAAGGGGTGTATTTATAGAGGGCATTTTGTATGCTCTTAGTACTTTCTTTCGATGTGGGACTCGTGGGAGGGCCCTAGGGGGCTGACACGAGTCCTTAGATATTTCGGGCGGGTGCTTCGAGGTTGATTGTGCAGAATCGGTAGGGCATACCGATTGCAGACAAGATGGGACTGTAGCAGCTGTTTGGTAGCTTTGAGACAATTCCATCCGTAGCCGATGCCGATTGTTCGAGGCCTTGGGTACTTGGGTGAGTTCTCATGATCCACGTGTCGTTGAATGAGTGGAGGATCAGATATGGTACAAACAGGGCCACATAGGTAGGATTGATTACTGGTATAGGGTTGAAGATGAGGGTCATTTGAAGAGGGTGGAGTTTGACTCAGAAGTTATTGAAATGTGTGAAAATGTGCCTCAGGTTAGGATGATAAGCATGTACATGGATCATCGGGACAACCTTGATGATGTTCTGAATAGCCAGATTGGTTCTAACGTGTATTGCCATTATTCTTCACAAGTATATCATTATGCTGATGATGTGAGAACTCCAACTGTTATCCTTCAAGAGTTACCACAGTTTGATAAAGCAATTGTACTACATGATGGGTTAGGTAAAGCTACTTCCAATGAGGTAAACAGGACAAGGAAACCAACTCCATCAATGAATTCAGCTACTGGCAAATGCAAAGAAAAGGTGGCAGTAGTTGATGAAGGGTGCGTACAACATGAGCCAATAAAAGGTAATTCTAAAGGCAAAGAGAAGGCAGCAGAAGTTGATGAAGGGTGTGTACAACGCAAGACCACCAAAGCTACTTCCAAAGGCAAAGAAAAGGTGGCGGAAGTTGATGAAGGGTTAGTAGATGCTCATATCAAGCAAGTAAGATCTGTTAGGAAGAGGAACCCCTCAATTCAATAAGAAGTTGATGATGCTGACGAGTCTTCAGAAACTGATGATGAGAGTGACCCTGACTATGTGGATAGTGAGTACGGTATTGATGAGGATGATGATGATGAAGTCTTCTTACATGAGGTTGATGAGGATGGTGAGTGGGGTGGAGCAAATGCTGACCAATCAGTACCAAAGCCTTCAAATGTGGGAGATTTTGTGGATAATGAAGACATGTTTGCAGGTAGTGATGATGATGAGAGCACTAGTCATAGATTCCCAGAGTTTAATACTTCTTGTGACATGAGAACTGTCGAGTTTGAAGTTGGCATGCAGTTTGCAGATAGTTCTAGCTTCAGAAATGCTTTGAAGGCCAATTCAATAAAACAAGGATGGGAAATATGTTAGATGAAGTCTGAGAAGCATAGGATTAGGGCAATATGTGCAGCTACAAACTGTCTTTATGAGATTTATGTATCCAAGATGCAACATGATAACACACTACAAGTGAAGAGACTAGATCCCAAACACACATGTAGCATGGTATGGGAAAACAAAGGGATAAGATCTTCTTGGTTGGCTCAAACGTTTGTCGAGGAGGTGAAGACAAACCCCACAGTACCAGTGGTGTCCTTGAAGGCAACAATGCAGAGGAATATTAACAGTGGAATATCATTGTCCAAGGCTAGGAGGGCAAAGAATAAAGCTTTGAAAATCCTAGAAGGTACCATTACTGAACAATATGCTAGACTGTGGGACTATGCTGCAGAATTGAGGAACACAAATCCTGGAACAACAGTGCAAATCAAATGTGATTTGAATGCATTGTTACAGAGGCCTGTGTTCCAAAGAATGTACATTTGCTTGGGTGCCTGTAAGGAGGGATTCAAGGCTGGATGTAGACCTGTAATAGGACTAGATGGGTGCCATTTGAAGAGTCCTTATGGAGGCCAGTTGTTGTTAGCTGTTGGTCTAGATGCCAATAATATGACATGGGTTATTGCTTATGCTCAAGTGGAAATGGAAACCAAGGATTCATGGATATGGTTTTTGCAGCTGCTGGTGAAGGATATTGAGTTGGCAAACCAATATGGGTTTACATTCATAAGTGATAAGCAAAAAGGCTTGGTGGAGGCTTTTGAGGCAATCGTGCCTAATTCTGATCACAGATTTTGTGCAAGGCACCTATCCACAAACTTCAGTTTGGTATACAAGGGAAAAATATTGAAGGATGCAATGTGGAGGGCTGCAAACCACCAAGACATTGGTCAAGGTCACATTTCAACACTACTTTGAAGTGTCCAATACCATTAAACAATTTCTGTGAGTCATTTAATTCCTGGATAATGTCAGCTAGGTGTAAGCCAATAATTTCAATGATCGAGGAGATTAGGGTTAAGTTGATGAGAAGGATACAGATTAGAAGAGATTTGATGATGAGATTTGATGATGAGATGGGATCGTGCAATATGTCCCAGGCCCTTAAGAAAGCTTGAAACCAACAAAAAACAAGCTGCTAATTGCATTGCTATTATGTCTGGAGGACCCAAGTTCCAAGTAGATACTGCAACTGGTGGGCAGTTTATAGTTTATTTGGATGAGAGGACCTGCTCATGCAGGAATTGGGATTTATCTGGTGTCCCATGTAAGCATGCAGTGTCAGCTATTAACCATAAGAGAGGGAATGGGCCTAACACCTACATAGACAAGTGTTACATGAAGGAGACATTCCTAAAGGCATATGAGAACATTATACAACCTGTGAATGGAATAGACTTATGGGAAAGAACTGATTTCCCTCAAATATTACCTCCTATGTACAATAGACAACCAGGCAGACCAACCAAGGTTAGGAGGAAAGAGGCCAGTGAAAAAGAGACCAAGACAGGTGGGAAGAAGCTAGAAAGATACCAAGACTCTCTCAAATGTGGTACATGTGGCCAAAAGGGTCATAATTCAGTAACATGTCATAGACATAAGCCACCAAATGAGAGATACCAACCTGGAAAGAAAAAGAAGGCTAAGTCTACTGTTGGAAACCAACCTGACAGTTATGATGATGAGATGGAGAGGAAGAATCAAATGAGAGAGAAGGCAAAGCAAAGAGCTGAAGTACTGAAGGTAATTGCACTTTACAATCGTATTTGCTTGTTGGGATGATGGTTGTGTGACAATGGGTGATATCATTTTGTCTTTCTTTGTTTTTTCAGGAAAAGAGAGACAAAAAGAAAGCAGAAGCTGCATAATCTGCAGTAGCTTCAAGCAATCCAACTGGAGTGAGGAAAAGGACTAAACGCAGCAACACTAGATGCAGCAATTATGCTTCTGTCCAAGAATCGCAAACTAGAGTGTAGGATGAATTAGGGTTTTGTAAGGACATAGTATATTGGAAGGTGTTTTTTGGCTTTATTATGAAGCATATTTGATAATGAACAAACTTGGTTATGGAGAAACAACATTAGAGGTGCTTGTCTGCCTTTGGTGTATAATTGTATTTTAGTTAGGGTATGGACAAACTATATTAGAGCCTGGGTTGTTTTGACTGTACCAGTTGTATCAAATGCTTGATGTTATGCACTCTTAGTTTGGTGTAATGCTGTGGATATTTTGTTAGCAGGCTGAGATCAATGCATCTGTCTTTGTTTCTCTTCATTTGTATCATAAGTTATCTTGTACAATATTAACTCCATAAAATACTGGATGTCATGCAGTTATTTTGGACAATTATGATGCAAAAGGAATGTGATATGCCAATTTGCGAAAGGAACATGAATTTCCAATTTCCCATTTCCCCATTTCATACAAACCACAGTTTCAAACGTTCATACCAACATAATCAACATTACATTACAACCCAAGGTTTCACAACCAACATTACAACAAGTTAATGGTCTTACAAAAACCTGCAGTACACAAAAAGCAATCGAAACCATCAACCAAGTTCCACTACTGTCTTCGTTCCGCTTCAACCCTTACGTTCGTTTGCATTTGCTGAGAGCATAGCAATAAGGGCACCAATAACGATGAAAAACCAAAGTATCTTCTCTCTCCTGTGCGACCTATGTAGTTCATCATCAGCCTTATCTATGCTCTTCAACAACCCGGGAATTATCATTTTTGACCGGGCACACATTTGAGGATCCAACCACTTGAAATACCCACACCCTTTCTGCTGAACATGAGGTAAATAACTTAGATAATGGCCCAATTCAAAAATTCTTACAATTTCAAACCCTTACACCCAAATAACTAAGAAATTAGTGCAATTACATTGCGGCAGCATGTCCAGAATCTTCTCCGTGGATTATCTTTGGTCCAAGAGGTTTCCAGTCGAGCAAACCCACCACAAAAGCATCGATGCGTCTCACTCATTCTAGATTTCCTAACTTCACGAAGACAAATTGAGGATTTGGAGATAATTGGTGTGAGAGAATTTGGGAACTTAGGGTTCTTGTTTCTATCGAGCTATATGGACCACGCGTTCAATTACAAATTTTAAAAATTTCTGAGTTCCAAGCCAATCAACCCATGCCACGTGGGCGTAATCTCAAGAGAGGCGTTGGAGGGCGTGAGGGCGGGAGAGCAAAAAATGGAAGTGCGAAAATGCCCTTGGAAGGACTTCGAAACTAGCAAAAAAGTGGGCCTCATAAGTGCCAGATCAGCAGCTAACGAAACAAAAGACAGAAATGCTAACAGTGGAATCGGATTGAAAAAAATTTACAAGCTCGGGGTATGCGATTGTTAAAATTGAAAAGACGGGAACTAACATGCCTTAAGGGTGTAAGTACAGGGTACTAAACTGTAATTAACCCTTATAAATAACTCCTTACGAAGAATGAAATATAATCTGAAAATATTCTACCCATATTGTTTGACTAGATGTTACTAGTACATTGATGGGATGGATTAATTTTACAAATATAGAAGGGGACCTGAAAGCCTACCACCCACCCCTCTTCCTTCTCTCTCTCTCTCTCTTTTCTCATCTCTCATCAACACCAGCAAAATTTGAAATTTCAGGGTTTAAGCAACTTGGTAACCAAACCGTATAAATAGGTTGTAAATAAAGGGAGCAGCTTTGGCTATCATCAATAGGATTGAGGACCGCTGGCTTTCTAAAGACTTGAGGAACAAGTTGGCACTTTGCCGACACTCAAAGAGAGCATCAAAGAGAAGCTAGATATTAACTAATGGTCTGTTTGATAACCATTTCACTACGGACGAACTATCCTTATGACTGACATGGTTTCAAATTTATAAAGTGTAGAAGAGTTCAATAGAAAACCCACCACCGTCACTTAATTTGGATTCAAAACTCCTCAATTATGATTAGAATTCCCCATTTTCTTTTTTTCTTAATTTTTAATTTATTTTTAAAAACGCGATAGAATTTTATTAGATTAATAGGAAAAATAGATTACAAAGGACACAAACTGTAAAGAGAGCCATCACAATAGCAATATGATAGACATGGATAAAAACTTCCCCAATGACCTGAGCCAGCTGAGAAGCAAATTCCCCAATTTCTTACAATCGGTGACAAGTTATCTTTTCTTAAATGGAAAATTATAATCTAGCCCCACTGCTACCGAGAAGAAAACGTTGCTCTCAAGTGTCTAAAAAAGAAAAGTAAAAGACAGAGGAAAGGCTTGCCCCTAAATATATAAAAGGCTATAATAAAATAATAATAATAAAGCCTAAAAAAACCATACCCTTATGGGCATTCAATAACATTATGGTCAAGTTGTTCTTATGTGTTGAAGTTGCCGGAAGTGCATCTGGGCCGTTACATTACTTGGATCAGAAGCAACAACAGCATTTTGATCCTCACCTTTCTTCATGTTTTCTCCAGAGATTGAAAGCTTGTCTGAAAGAGAAGAAAAAAAGAGATGAAAAAGAGAGCCCACAAGGGGAAGAGATGAGCATATGATTGCAGCCTGTCTGATGTTCATAGCTTATGATTAAAAATAAAATGGCTTGCTCTAGTTTTCTGGACTTGGATCAAACAATAGCTCAATTTGGAGATTGTCATGTGGTGTATTGGGTAATTTATAATGGAGAGTGGAGTGGAGGACAGTTGTGGCTTTTCAAGTCAATAGTCAATAAATATTTCAACGTACGTGATGATCAAGTTTAGGAAAATTCTCAGGTTGCTGCTGAGTGGAGGAAATATCAAGCTAGCCACTCTATTTGACCATTACTGTGAAGAAACAAAGCAATGTAATTGGTCACCCCCATGGAAATTGCAATACGAAGCTTCAATTGATGACGGCATGTTAGCCACCTGTCAGCCTTTCCATGTATCATTCATTTTTCCTGCGTAATTACATGGTGGTTTCAGTGGTCATTTAGCTGAAAATGATGTCGCATGACTCTTAAATAAAAATTATAAGAATGTCATATTTAATCTCATCCATTAAAAATGGAGTAATTTAATGGCTTAAAAATTGTATCAAAACTTGTGTATAAAATATGATGTCATAGATCTGCCCTCTTAAGTTGAGGCAGGGATCCCTTTGTCAGGCCCATTCACATTGTATTTTCATAATTCGAACCGTCTATTTTTAAAATATTCTCTCAAAGATCATCTCCACACAAAAATCACTTGAATTTAAAATCATTTGACCACTCAATCGATGGTTGTAGTTTTAGTGTATTCTTGAACCAACGGGTTCGTTAATTTTATTGATCACAACTAGATTTCTTAATGGTTTTCGATTTTGCAAATCTTTTTTAATTTTTTTTTAAATAAAGTCTTAAATAATGGACGGTTCGTATCATTTAAATAAAATTTGTATCGGACCCTACAAGGGACGATATTATAGTATATATATACCTTCCCCTTCTTCTCTCAAATAATTTTATTTGAGGATACCCTTTGGGGCCCACATGATGATTTGTGTAAATAATCTATTGTTGGGTTCATTCTTACACATGATTTATCATGTTATTCACCCTTTATTTTGAGTTAGTTCTTGACATTTTATAGCATTTTACTTTCTTTTTGTGTTTTCATAGATTTTACCTTGCTTAGAATGAAAATGAGCTAAAAATGCATTATTGGTTATAAATTCTGTTTTTGTTCATTTTCTTAGGTCAACTTCTTGGCCTTGGAACAACATGCCCCGGTACTTGGATGGTGAAGATCTTCATGAAACTTGTTCCAATAGATGTTGACTATAACATATCCAAATTTGAGCTCCATTGAACAAGTATAACCTATCCAACTGATCCAGCATGTTACCACAGCTCTGAAAATCTGTTTTGGGCCAGTTTTACCTCCACTTGGTGTCATCTTATTTCTACTTGTTACCATGCCATTTGGTAACAATAAATTACTTGATTGAGTGCAATTTTCTGAGAGCATCTTTGTGAAAACAATACTTCATCATGAGGAGGAGACAAGGAGACAAAGACTTTAGTAAAAGTTGGAAAGGAGGGATGAGGAATGATGAAGGCATCTTCATTCATTCAACGGAGGAATTGAATTGGGCAGACTTGAATTTCAGATTTTTAGCAGAGGTTTTTGAACTAGAGAGCAAAAGGAGGAAGACAAGGGCAGCCAAGCAAGAAGTGGAAGAGATTTTCCACCATTGAAGACCTTGAGCTTCCACCATTTTCATAAAATCTGTAAACTCTTTCTAGTTTTGTTTTTAATTTGTGTTTGAAATAAGTATGAGCAACTAAACTTCATAGCTAGAGCTTAGGTTGAAGCCCTAAACATGAATACTCTATTGTTTTGATGCTTGAGTGTATGAATTTCTAGATATTGTTGATGAATTCCCATTCACTAAAATAATCTATCCTTGATTTATGTTTTTCTTTGATTGATCACCTTTGAAAGCATGCTTCTTGAGGTTGTTGGGATTATGTGTATTCTCATGTTTTCCTAAGCAATAAATGGATGAAGTAAGAATCATCCATGTGAATTGGTTTCTTGAATACCTAATGTAAACATCATGCTATTAGGGTTCTTGTGATGTTCATATTCTCTTTGAACTTAATGGGTTTTTCTTGTAATTGAATCGAAGTACTAAGCACACCTAGATTTGGTTATAGGGAAGGCACAAGTATTGTAGCACTAGTCCTGCACTTTACGTATATTAGAGAGAATCAATGCGTCTTGAGCCACTAGTCTCGGTCTTGATTGCGAACATCTTCATCAACACATTTAGAGTTCATCACTTGAGTGTCCATGAACATGGGTAGAATTGTTTAGGGTGGATTCTGAAACCCTAGTGTTTGTTACATTTTACTTTCACTTTTGATTTTCATTCTTGTCATTCTTGTTTAAATTAGAGTTCATTTACATTCAAGCCTTAGAATTAGAGTTCATCACTTGTATTGTACATTTGTGTTGTGTTAAATAAGTATTCTTTACGTACTCATTTTAGAACTTTTAATAAGCCGACAGTTCTTCGTGGGATCGACTCCGTACTTACATAATCTATACCTCAATAGATTCGTGCACTTGCGGGTATTTTTAATTCGATGATTGCACATTAATTTGTGTCAATTATTAATACAACATCTACATGAGGTATCCATTTAACTTGCAATCAAAACCAACTAGATAGAACCAAAAGTATTGTTGTCCTTGTCTCTCACCTTGTCAACTGCTATTATAGTGTGCTCTCGCATTGTTATGCTTTGGTTTCTCTTTATCTCACAAACCTTGAAACTGATATTTACTCGCTAAGTACAACAAATGGAGAGATACATTCCAGTTTGCATACAAAAATCATACAAGGACTATATTAAAATTATAGCATAAGGCCAAAATGTTTATGTCAAATGTGTATCACTGACAACATACAGCTTCTGACCATCATTTATTAAGTCTACATCAAGAAATTTACCTCCATCTTCTGATAATATTATAAAGGAACCACTTGAAAATTCTAGTAGCTCTGTTGCTTTTTTGATGAGCTCTTGAATGGTAGTAGGGACCCATAACACAATTCCAGGTCTTCTTTGTTCTTTGCCTTCCCATGGATGGAAAGGGAACACGGTGCATTTCTTCGGGTGCATTTTATCTGCGCATTAGAAAGATCCGGCGTTAACCTTAACTTCTGACAAATGACACTTGACTTTCTATTGATTGATCCAGTGAGACAAGTTGGTGGGAATCATTCCTATTCTAAGTCCACTTAGATCATTCCTATTTTAAGGTTGGTGTAAACCTTCTTCTTGTTAAAATTTTCTTTCTGGCTCATGTTCTCTCTAATCTCTGGTGAGGAACAAAGAATAAAAGAACTTGTTGACTAGGCAGCTTGACCTGCCTACAGGTCATTAAATTTAATTCCGGTGTTCCATTCAACCTTAGCAAAGAATATATAACCTGGCAAAAAAAATTATAATAGATTCTTCTCAATACCTGTGAGTTCTTGAGCACGGTAAGGAGATTCTGTCAACTGAGTAGCCTTTGCTTCTTCTAGCAGTTTAATCAAATTCTTGTTCCCGCACATCTGACCTTCATCTAGTGGGGTATTTCCCCATCTGCGGGGGGTAGGGAGAAAACAATCATATAGTTGTTGAAGCAAGAAGAAAAGCTACTATATAACAATCGAAATGAAAGATAGAAACATGTCAAAAACTAAGGTGGGAGGAAAGATGCTAGACAAACTATGGAGTAGGCGACATTATGGATATCTCAACCAAAGGATACAATTGTAGGAGGTAAGAGCAATAGGCAGCCATGGCAAGGGGTTGGATCTATAAGGTTTAGATTCTAAACTACATGTCAAACAATACTAGGGAACCAGCCTAGAGAAATTACATTATGGCTGTGAGTTTCTCATTGACAAAATGGATAAACTACAGTTCTGCTCAGTAATAGAAACACATATATATGGAAGCTATCACAATATCAAACCAGGAATTAGACAGGAAGGTGAGCAGGTCAAGTTTAGTTCTCCAAGCTCTATTACTTGAGAAACCAAAGCACTCCATTAATGAGTTCGAGACTTGCAGACAAGGGAAATAGAAGCAAGAAAAGTGAAGAGAAAACACCATTGGTCCTGTGTAAGTTTCAATATGCATGTTCTATAATGTTGCAGTGCTTGTCATAATTTTGGAAGATGAAAATAAACACAGGTAAGTCCAAAACATTTCAAAAGAAAAACCTGGCTCTTAATAAAGGTCAGATAATTGGCTTTAAGATCCAGAGGAAATTTTACAGTGATTTCCCTATAATAATTTATCCAAAAATTCAAAAGATCATTTGTAATTGTTTAGGCACTAAAAGAGGTTCACGTAGGTTGATGGCCATGGAAATGAAACTAACCTTGTTACAAAATGCAGATAATTAGATCTAACCACTGAAGTCTGACTATATTTAATACTCTATAGACCCTATCTAGGAAACATCATAAACTGAAATGGTCAAGATATGTATGCATCCAACCCAAAAGGAAATGAATTTTCAAGTGTACCTGTCCTTTGAGAAAACGCTAGCCCCAGCTTCTAACAGCAACTTTGCCATCATATATAATCCCTCCGAGGCAGCTACATGAAGTGGGGTCCGGTGATCGTAATCTTTGGAGTTCGGGTCAATGCCATTTGACAATAACCTTTTAATGAATTCTGAATCCCCCTTGGTAATGGCTGTACATATAAAACTACCAGCATTGTCCATCTTCAAGGAGGCCCCTTCTTTAATAAGTAAAGAAGAAACTTGATCGTTGCCGTTTTTGATGGCTTCAAGTAAGGGTGTGTTCCCAAAAGTGTCTAGAAAAAATAAACAACTTATTATAGCGTGGTACTATAATTGGGGTAACAGATAAAACCATATTTGTATTCTTGTAGCGTAAAATTACCTTTGATGTTGATGTCTACGCCTTCCTGAATAAGGAAAAGTGTAATATCTTCATGTCCCCTTAATGCAGCAAGATGCTGTAGAGAAGAAAGACTCCTTTCAGACAAATCTATCTCACTTTCTGCTCATCTTTTAGAAAAAATATCAAACTAGTCTCAAGTCTTTTTACGAATTCTTTTCTTGTAAAAGAAGCGTTTTACCATCAGTATTACATTTATTACTTAAGGGCCACATCTTAAAACTTCATTAAATGCATTCCATAGTCAACTCCTGAAGTTGGCTAAAAGCCTTTTCTTTAGCAAAAACTTTCACAACGCACACATGCCAGATACGTCATAGATGCATTCACAATGATAAATCTCAAAAAATTCATAACATTTCATACCAATGGTGACCTTCCATCATAATCTGTCTTGTTGGGATCAGCTCCAGCACGGATCAAACCTTTTAGCTGAAACAGATCTCCGTGATAAGCTGCACTATTGACCTTCAAAGCAAGTTCAGCTTCTTGCTTTCCAATGTGAAAGGTAATGTCTGATTCTAGTTGTTTGATGCGAGGTGCACCCTGTAACATTTTCAGCCATATGATGGACACTCATTGATCATTTAACGTCAAGTTTGTTTGAAAAAACAAGAGGAATATGTATTCAAAACATTCCCACAGTTATAGGCACATTACAAAAATTACCACAGAAAACTTACCTCTAGAAGGTTGTTCAAGATTTTCCGCCCATCATAAAAATATATGTCAAGGATGCTTGTAAAAGATTGTTTATCAAGTCGCAGAAGCCTACATAACTCACACACCCTAACTGTATAAAGTTGGGGAATGTTGCAAAGAATGGAGATTTCTCCAAATGAGCTGTTAGGTTCCAATTGTGAAACAGTTTCTTCTGTTCCATCTTCTGTGATGCCTACTTCCTCCTGTACAAGAATATTTTTGTTAGTCTCATAGCAGAAAGGTCATACCAATGTGATGCGTGTTCTTAATAGAAGTCTGTTTTAGAAAGGGACAGCAAATAGACATGTAACTAAATATATATATATATGACATGTTCATATGCTAGCATGCATATATACCTGGGTAACATACATATATATTTGTCCATATATTGCATAAGTATATATGTTCTAATTTATCAGCATTTGAGTACATAAAACTGATGGTATGAGGAACGTCAAACCAAAGAAACAAATTTTATGAATTGTGTTTTTTTGTTAACCAGTCAGTATAAAAATTAAAAAAAACTAGTTCTCATGGTACCAATTTTGCGGTCAAGATCAGTTAAAAAGCTGACCAACATAAAGTTGATAATTCTCAGTATCTGGTTTTTCTCCATTAGCCAAAAGAAAACTAAAAATCTGGTTTTTCTTAGATATATTGTTAGTCCGGCCATTACCTCTCCTTTTAACCTTCTAAGAAGCCAACCCAGCATAGCATGACACCTCTACCACCATGACCTACCAGTTGTTATCTCCAATTGGTCCGTACGGTACAACTACCATCGCCATTGCCAGTGACCCACCACCATTACTACACCTACCAACATCCACACTGGTGTTGTCCCATCATCACTACCACTACACCACCACGACTGCAGCCCTCTCTATCATCGTCAGTTCTACCAGTCACTACCAAGTGACACTACTTCGACCTTTGGACAGTCACTACTCTTTACCACTAGCCAAAAACTATCACCACTAATACCCAGCTTACCATTATAATTGCCAACACTGCTTCCCCTCACTCCCTCTACCACTAACGTCGCCATACATTTTATTAAAAATTAAACAAACAAGTAGTAGAACATATCTTGATTTGTACAGAAAATTAAAAATATAAAATTGTAAACCAAATAGCATCAAGTTTACAACTAGGACAAAACTTATTTCGGTGGACAAACTGCATACAGGTTTAAACTTGTATGAATTGGTTGAATTAGTTTTCAAATTTCATAGCTGACTCTAGATTATTGAATCATACCAGCCCACCATGACAGACGAAATAAAGTTGATCTACCACGTTTCCTGGTTCCATTATCACTTCTCCAGGGAGAAAAAATTCCTCATGGAGTTTAATAACCTGCAAGATGAAAAGAATAAGAATAACCCATTTCACTAAGTCACATAAAGCAGGGATATCCATGGACCAAGGAAGATCCTATTTAACATTACATGTGGTGCTGCACATGAAACTACCAAGTGTTAGACACAATTGCACCATGCATACAAATAGCTGGTTTAAGGTGGCTTACTTTGCATGCACAAGATGGTAAACCCTTATATCCCATCCCATGTATTGTTTTTCAGAGAAGGTGCCAGATCAAAAAAAATTCCATGCATCAAAGTACAACAATTTGTTGAATGTTTCCTAGGGTACGAGATGAACCATTCCTACATGATTGTTATTGTCTATGATAATCCTGGTTGACATTAGCAGCCAATGAAGCGTATAAACAAACTGGCATTGTACATTGGGAGCAAGATCCAACTATTAGTGTTTCATTCAAACATGCTTTGTCATCTATTTGTGCAAATGGAAAAATTTACTCACAATCTGATTGATGAATTCTGTCGAGCATCCCTTGAAGAGAGGAACACTTTCAATGTACGGGAAATATAAAGTGTGTGAAATCTGCAATGAAGAAACAACTAATTTTGAGGATACAAAAGTCTTTTTTAAAACATACAATCAACTAAAATCCCACGATATACAACAGTCTGAATAATGCATATAGATTGGAATGAAGGAAAAAAGTTTCTGAACCTTTAAAGAGGAATGAACATGAGGTATCTCCTTTAATAAAAACTACCAAGGTTCTCTGGGTGTGTGGGCACTTGTGCGTGTTCATGTGCATGCATGTGTAGATAGTAATGAACAACAAATTTTATGTTAACCTATCAGTCTTGCAGCTGTTACACATTAATTTACTTATTCATTTAACGAAAAACAACCCCCAAAGGTTTTCTAGAATATGCATATGAATTAAGTTGAAATGCTTCTCATATAATTTACTGTAACTAACACGACAAAAGAGAAAGTTGACAGAGCTTTTATTCCTATTTTACCTTGGCACGAATTGAAGCAGGAATGTCCTGGAGAACAGTAGCCTCAGTGTAGGTACTCTCGTATTGTAAACGCAAGTGACCTTTGATTTGATTACGAAGATCCCTCCCAAGTCTATTTCTGTTCATATATTTAATAACATCTGTCATTTTGTCCCTGAACTTTTCTGTCTTTGATCCTTTTACAATTAATGCTGTCATGTTACCAATCAAATACGCTCCAAGAACCATGTCAAAAGATACATAAACCATAATGAATATCATTTCCCTCAGGTTGACTGCATGAATATCTCCATAGCCTGTGAAAGAAAGAGTGTTCTTCATGTAATACTAAACATTCCAACTGGATAAGTGCACATGGCAAGTATAAACCATTATTGAGTACCACCAACAGAATATGGATCCTCTGGGCATGTTAAATGTGGATTAATGAACAAAGATTCTGTAAAGGAATTACTTGACAATTTTCTGCACGAGCAACCAGCCAAAGGAAGCTACGTACAGATTAGGCCATAGAGAGTTACTACACAAAAATATGGATACCAATACCACTCCTGTTCTTTGACTAGAGCTCAATAAATAAAGCAGTGGTCTTATAGCCATGATGATCCACTACATTGTCACTTACAGGTAATCGAACACTGTTACCACCAACACATAAAAACAAAGGAGTTCCTCATAAAACTAAACGATTGAACATTGACAGAATGCTAGCATTAGTTCCAACTTCCGAGTTATTAAAATAATCAAGTCTTGGGTTGAACAATCACCGAACTAAAGAAAGAAAAGAAAATTGGCATATTGCATTGCTCTACCATCGCAAAAGAGCTTTCCTAGCCAAAACAACCATGATAGTTGCCAACCAGATTTACAATAAAAGAAGAAAGAGAGAAAGAAGGAAAAGCACCACCACTAACAGAAATCATGTAAGAACTACAGTCCTTACGTCAGCACTAGAACACTTACAGTTTTTTTCAGTAGGATAGTCGCAACCACAAGATGAAAACTGAAATGAAAAGCAAAATGCGGTTGTATTCATTAAAAAGATATTTAAAAAGTAACTTACCAACAGTGGCCATGGTTACAATGGCAAAATACATAGAAGTTGTATAGCGCTTCCATAAGTCGATATCCCTGAAGTTTGAATAACTATAGTCACCTAACTTCAAACTTCCAATCCATGTGTACCCCTCTTGTGAAGCAGGCAAGGTGGTAGCCAAATAGTAAAAGATGCAGGCTGCTGTATGCGTGCAATAGAGTTCAACAACAAGAAGCTTTATAATCCTGGTAAAATTATAATTGATACGAATATCCTTCTCTAGGTCTTGAAAGAACTTAGTGACTTTGCGCACCCGACTTAACCTTATCCATAGGAGATACCTCACTTCCTCTCTTCTCCCACAAACCTATTCAAAAACAGCTTTCACCAAGTGAATACGGAAGCAGAAACATATTGCAAGCATTATAGTAGATCAACTTTATTACTTTAACAAATCAAGATACATGCTGCACATTTATTTTGATCTCATAGATTCGGTACACCTGCCTGCAAATCTCATGCATTGGAAAAACAAGAGTAGTAACAAACTAACATTTCCTGCCTGAAAGTGTTGATGGGCAAGTCACATAAACCGCCCATCCGTACAGAATACAGTTAGGAGACCCATCCAAGAGCATGTATTATCCTTGAAAGCAATAAAATGTTTTCTGAACAAATAAAGGCGTAAGACTAAGGATTGTCACTTGACATAGAGTTACCTGCCCATTTATATACGAAAATCTGAGTGTTAGCTCAAATTTTAAACTTAAATTTAAGAGTTGGTACATCTATCCTAAGCAGTTAATTAAATTATCTCGCGACAATCTTTTTCATACAGTTACTTACCCATAACTATACAAAGCCACCACACAAATGTCATAACGCATAATCCAGAATAACAAGAAATTTTTATATGTTCCAGGTCCACCATGTGGCTGGTGTACCATCCAATAGACGGAGGACATGTGGAATTATTGTCCAACTTATTGCATTTCTTTTTATGACATGTGGCGGGTTGTATTGGAAATATTCCATATGTCTTCCGTCTATTGGATGGTACACCAACCACGTGGTGTACCCGGAACACTAAAAAATTACTCCAGAATAACAATAAAAAATGAAAGACCCCCTGCTACCCCCACAATATTCAAAATACAAAAAAGGAGAAACTGGTGTTGAGAGATATATATGGGTAAAATTGGAAAAGGCATTACCTTGTAGATGTTATCCCAGGGCATACAACCAAGCAGATCAATGATAAAATTAGATTTCAAGTACCTGCAAAGGAAAAGTTAAATTCAGCACTGCACTGGAAATAAAGTAAAATGCTGGAACATGGCTTGTGAAATTACCATGTACATTTGTTTGCTTTAAAGTTGTAACTAAATTCTATACATACCAGTAAGTAATGATTACTTGCTAAGAAGTTTAAACAGTTAAAACCCATTACCACAACCTACTCTTCTACAAACATAGACAATCAGATTGTGTTTCTAACATTTCAGCATCTAGCTTATATGACTATGGTGGTATAAGATAAGAATCGACAATACCGTATATTTATGCTACTGTTGCTAAGACAATTGCATAAGCTAACATAACAGCTAGAGTGAAAATAATATACTAACCTGAGAGCAATAGGAGTTCGCTTATAGACCATTCTATACGTCTGACCATCTCTGTAAGCCAGGAAAAACTGCAAAATTATGTCCAAAAGGAATGCTACCTGTCCTACTACGTCCAGTATAAAAAGTTTCTGTTCCAAACCCCTGAAAAACCCAAACTCGAAAGGTGTGAAGAAGGATGAGTACACTGCCCACACCAGTATGAATTTCGTCCATGCCCGATACCACCTACATTTGGTCGTCACATTTCAGGTTTTTTTTTTCTTTTTAACACAAAACTGACCAAAACACCAAAACAAGAAGAGGAGAAAAATAACAACAAAACAAAAAGCTTTCTTTGTTGAAGTCCATAATGACATATATATTAATATTATATATATAATGTTTCCATACATGTATTTAATTGGCTGAACATAACACCAACACTACGTTCAACCATTAAGTGCCAAATATAGTGCTATGTGTTGTGTTCAACGCTGATGTACTGAACATAATGCTCAAACCACAGTTTGAGCATTCATTTGTCAGTCACCAATCCATGATGGAGATCATAGAAGTTTAGTTCAAGATTCTTTTGTTTTTTTGAAGACGTGTGCTGGGTTAATTTGTGAGGGTTTAGGGATGAAGGTAGAAAGAGTACTTTTTTCTAGTGGGTTTATTTTTTCTTCGAAAAAATGCCGAGGGTTGAACTACTTTTTTCTAATATAATCCTAACCCAATACTCTACTCTCCTTCACTACTTGAACTAATGCCAAGGGTTCATGTGCGTCTCTACTTTACAATCTCGAGAACATAATGTATCAGTTATCATGCATGAGATTATTCCTTACTCATTTCTATATGTGGAGAGAGAACATGGAGAGCTTCAAAAGATTAAAACCTGTTCTTAAAGAAACATAATCACCCAATTTTTTACTCCAATCATCCTTATAAAAACAATCAACGAATAATGCATACGTAAGTGTATATTACATTTATTAAACATGAATACATGTATAATAATGCATATGTGAATTTTGCTTATATTATTCACAAATTAGTAAAAAATACATTTATCAAACATGAATAATGCATATGTACGTGTGTAGTACATTTGATTTATAGTTTTTCTTATATGTTAAATTTTGGATTTGGTCGTTTGATTTTTTGAATGTTGATATGAACCTTTTACAAATATGATTAGTCCTAGCCGTCCTCGAAATTTTTGTGTTTGTATTTATTTTATATCTGAGTTTTGAATACAATGAAAGTGTTACTTTAATTTTGCCATTATACACCAATCCACCTTATATTATACATGAAATATGTACAATTATTTATAAAATACTTAAAACAAAAACCCATCACTCCACTATAATTTTAGAGATTAACGGTAACATATCTAAATCATATCCCCAAGAAAAATCCACATCTAGGCTCGCAAAATTGGGCTGACATGTCCATGATAGATATGGATAACTACGACTGTGTGATCTCAATCCTGGGATCGACCACAAAAGGAAAACCAAGAATTAGTCAATAAGGAACAACATCGACAACCTACACCTAATTTATCCAACAAACAGACCGAAAAAGAAAAATGATGTTTAATAATAATTATGAATAACGTACAATCGTTTCAGAAAAAAAAAAAAATTATCTCTTGAATTGGAAGACAACTTTATTTAATTTATTCCATTTTTTGTTGAATTTTATTTATTTATTAATAGTTGTGTACTTATTTATTAGTTAATTGTTTGGCGTCGTGGAATCCAAAAAAACAAAAGGAAATAATAATAAGCATGAGTTGCACATGCAAGGCAAGAAACAGCTGTCCTAGTCATACGGTGCTCTAGTACCAAAAATAAGTACACAATTAAAAAAGTATTATTGGTAATTCAAATTCACCTTTTTTTTCTTTTTTTTTTTTATAAACGATTGTCTGAATTATTGAGAATAAGGGTTTACACACACATACAACAAAAATGTCCTGGAGATTCGAACATAAAACTTCTAGTCTGCAAGTCAGTTTTTTTTCCATCCGACTAGAACTGTTGGTATTTCTTACTTTCTATCTTCACCATAAAACTTGTGGTATAGCTCAACTTGTTTTACTAGATATTTGATATATTTTGTTGTCATCATGATACTGGCAATAATTAAACATTAATATGCTACGCCATGTGAAATCTATGACTATATCGCATGACAGTAACGCTTACGGTTGGCGTTATATACAGCATAATCTCCTTCAACAATCAAGACCATCACCACGTCGACGTCCGCATAAAAAATAAAAAATAAAAAAGCCACCACGTCGACGAATAATAATTTTCTTGAACCATCCATCAGTAACCACTTATTTTTCTTTTTCGAAAATCCATCAGTAACCTCACTACACCTATTTGATTTGAGATGTCGGGTCCACACACCGGCATGCAAATAGCACATAGATTGTGAGACTAATCTTACTCAATTCAAACACCTAAAATCCAATCACCCAGGCGTAGAAAATCGAACCGTTCATGTGATTTTAAATTTTTACCATCGCAAAGTCAAAACCAAATGACTGGGACGCGTCGCAGCCGTTATCAAAAAACAAGTCGGCAGTATAAAAATGTGATCTCTCCCTAGTATTTTCATTCAGTAACTATTCGACTAAATTATAATAGATGTTAATCGGTCTAGTCGAGTGAAAAAGAACTTTAAATTGGAACTCAATGACACTATAATATAATGTGTGTAAAAAATATTCTTTTTATAATTTAGACAATCGTTTATATTATATAAAACTAAATTATAATGGATAAATACTGATATTTTTTTATTCGTTGCTTAGCCGAAAAATTTGGAGACACAAATATTCAACTTTCTTGTTCCTCGTTCGCTCAAATTTAAACAAATAAAAAAAAAAAAAAGAGAAATTAACGAGATTGAACAGGAAGCGTCGTAGTGAAGCGTACCGGTTGTCAGGATGAATGACGCCGTGGGAAAGGCCTTTGACGCCATTGATGAGGCTCTGGCGACTGAACCGTCTCAGAATCGAAGAGTCGTCGTCGTCAAGCCCTAACTCGTTCTTGATGAGATTGAATCGGCTTCCGCGCGACGATTTGATTCGGTCCCTGAGATCCTGAACCTCATACTCTTCCTCCTCGTCCTTCAACTCGTCGTTGTTCTCGTGATTCTCTGCTACTCTCCTAGACATTTCTCAAATTCACCGACTCGATTGACTGTTCATTTTCGCTTCAGACAGAGAATTTGAAATCAAAATCCAACACTGAAAAGAAAGAGCGCGCATCTTCAAATCACGAACGAGGCGATAAATATATAAATAAATAAATAAATCACGAGGCAGCTGTGGTGCTTATGACATGATTGGTTACGGAGAAAATCCAAGTACCTTTTTCACGGAAAACCTTAGCGATTTGTTGTGAAAAGATATCACGAAGACGTAAGGTGGAGAAAGTGAAAGCTCCAAAGCTAAAATCTGTTCAAATCTGTTTCTTTTTATGGGTTTTTTTTGGTAGTTTTAAGCCAAGCACGCAACGCAGAAGGACTGCAGTAGTGAGCTTCAAATCTGTTTTGCGCTCTTCCCAATTTATACTTGCAACTCCCATTGTGCTTTTTTCCATGCTGACGTATTTACAACATTTTAGGTTCTTTTAATATATTTTTTATTATAAATATTTGTATCTTCTGCGACGCAACGTGTACCGCATTGAAGACGCCATGCCCAATAACAAATCTAATTATTCTCTCATTATGTTTTAGTACATAATGTTTTATTTTAAAAATGGAATCCATTTTATTAAGATTCCTTCAATAAGTCTTTTGGACTTCTTCTCTAATATCTTAAAAAAAATATTCAGTGCCATGGTATGCGTCGTGATGCCATCTAATTTATTTTTACAAGAGATTAAAAAGAGGGATTGTTTCAATGATGTTTCATTTTCTTCTGAACTTTTTGAATTTATTTTGTAAATTCTGAAAGATAATGGATGAACATGGACATTGGCAGATTCACAGAGTCGCAAAGAGGTGCAACTTGCCGAAAAACAACATAGAAATGCCGGAATGGTGCCCCGACAAAATGCCTGAAAGGGGTGCTCTGTTTGCTGCACTGAGCACAACTTGCGCCTCTTTTTTTAAACAAAAATTGGGGAAAAAATAAATAAAATAAGAGGAAACGACGTCGTATGGTCATCAAGCTTTACTTTGTTTAAGCGTGACTTTCTTTTCCTGCTACTGCTGATCGTGACTTTCTTCCACTTTTTTGTTTTTTGGGTTGGGCGACCGCAGCCATCACTGAAAAAGCGACTTCATCATCTTCACTTTTTTTTTTTGGGTTTTGTTTTTTCGAAAGTACAGTACATCATCTTCTCTTTTTGTCTACAATATAATCAAAGTTTTTTTAGTTTAAGTTAATTGATTATTGTCTTCTAAAAAAATTAATAGATAATTGATAATGGATTTTTTCTTTGAGGGAATAATTGATAATTGATATGGAAATTGGCATATTTTTCTTTTTTCTTCTTCTCATTTTTTTTTTCTTTATGATTTGTCTCTCAAACTCGCGGAAGAAGAGGTTATATTGTGCACACTATTGGTACGAGGAAGAGGCTATGCGAACGACCTGAGCTCTAGGTAGGATCAATTATTATTTGTTTGTTTAATTGATAATTTGATATGCATTTTGGTTAGCTTAATTGATTTTGATTTTGATTAGATTAATTGATGATTTGATATGAATTTTGGTAGACTAATTGTGTAGTTTACATTGAAAAAGATGTTTTTGCTTATATTTCATGATATGAAATCTCGTCGGCAACAATTGTAGTTTGATTGTAATGTTATTTTTTCCATGAATTATGAATGACATTTGTATCCTTTAAATTATAAGGATATTTGGTTGTCTAAATTTGTTTCTAAGAGCTTTTAGCCTTTTCAATATTGCCACTTCCCTAAAAAATTCCTGGGTTGAACAGTGAACATGGGAGATAAAAACTTTAGCCAAAAAAAAAAAGAATGGGACAAAAAGACATGAGATGAAATACCCAATTCAAAAAACAAGAATAAAACATAATATAGTTTTGAAAATAAAAAATGATACTAAGTTGAATATTTTTTGTTTAACTATAGGTCAAATACATATTCGTCTCTCAATTTTTAGTTTTGGTCCATGTGTTATTGATTTGGTCAATTTAATACTTGTGTTTTAGTCTATATATTTTATGCTTAATAACTTGACGTAAATGTACACAATCGTCGGAGTACAAATGGACCAAGTAGACAAAATGACCAAAAGTGTAAGAAAGTAAACCACATGGACCAATGAAACACATGAACCAAAAATGATGTAAAACCCACAAAGACCAAAAGTTTATTTTATTTAACCCTTAATTTTATATATTCTTCTCTATTTTTCGTGCATCTTGCATCTCTTTTTATTTTTATTGTTTCCTTTCGATCAAATTAAAAATGAAATATGAACGCCAGTGTGGTATAGCTCAATTGATTGAGCTCTTTCACCTCTATTCATGTGGTCAGAAGTTTGAAACCTCAGACACTTGATGAATAATAAAGCATAATGGGTTCACAAATCAATAAATTATGCCTTAAATTATAAGGTGACGGGCAAAGCAAGATGGGTGCTGGTGGCGGCTGGTAAACAGCTAAAATGAGGTTGCAATTTGGATTAAGATAGGTTTGATTAGGTTAGTAAGACGTGGATGTGGAAATATAAATTAGATTAGATTAATATATGCTAATGATCTTCTCTTCTATGTAGTATCATTCTCGATAGCTTGCACGCATTACCCACGCGGGAAGATGTCAAATTAAGTAATCCAATTTGCTTGGATTTGAAGCATCCCACTCTAATACAGACTAGAGCAGCAATTTTTCTTGTGTTTGGTGTTAGGTGAGAGTTTGTACGTATTAATCTGAATTAGAAAACTATGCACATGATTATTAGTTTTCTTTCTGTTTTTGTTGTTGTCTAAATTAGCTATATTTCTATTTCTAATAATTTCATTTTTTATTTTTTAGATTAAATTTATTATTGATGAGTATGCATTGCAAAAGATGGCAAAGCTTTGGTGAGATCATGGATGTGAATTACTAAAACAAGTGTGGAAACAAGGACAGCTTGTTGGTATTAAACGCGATGCAAAGCAACTCAAGTGTTATAATATAAAGAGTATGGAAGAATGACAAAGTTTGGGTGAAATGTTTGGGTCCAAAATACAAGGTAAAACTATTTCATTATTTCACATAGGGCAATTTAATTTTCAATATTTCCATTCTATAACAATATAACATCCAACAATTTATAACTTATATTTATAGCAGATAAGATTGAGATTCAAGAAGATGAGGGCAAAGCAAACAATGCTACGCATAATGAGTCGTAACAAGTACAAGGCTATGCTTGCCTAGAAGATGAGATGGTAAAATTAATTTTTTTCTTAACAAGTACATCGCCTGATTGCAATATCTTATTGCTTGTTGGTTAATTTGTTACTTTTGTTAATACCATATCTGACCGGCCACTAGTTTCAAGACACGTGGAACATAAACAACCAATCGACAGTAGGTTAACCTTCGGTAACCTAACATGCTGATCTGGCTCAAGAAGGCACCACAATCCCACATCGAAAGAACAGCCCAAGGTCCACTACCTTGGTCCTCTATAAATAGGGCTCAAGTCCCAAGAAATGAGGTAACAGTGATTTTTGCTACTTAGCCCTTACTCTGTCCAATTCATTACTCACTCCATCCTTAAGCTAACTTAAGCATTGGATAGCCTTCGGCTGGTACCACACCGATACCTTAGGTCTTATCGTTGCTCTTTGTCTTGCAAATCATCCCACATCTGCCGAAGGGCCCACGAGACCAAAGGCATCAACAACTTTGTAGAGAAAAGCAAGTACATCACCTGATACCATAACAAGGGGAGCTGTATGGATTCGCGGGCATACAAGGAAATCTTGTGGATTTTTAAACGAAGAAGTTGCAAATGCAGTGGTAAAACACAAAAACCTTAGCAATTTTTTTTTTTCAATTCTTTTCACAGTAGAGATTTAGCAGCACACAAACACCTTTTTTTTTTTAAATTTTTTAAAATTTTTATAGTTCTTTTCTCTGTAGGTATTTTGCAAAACACAAACACTTTTAAAACACAAAAACCATAGAATTTGTTTTTGTAGTTTATTATTTGGGAATATTCAGTATTTGAATATGAACATTTTATTGCAAATCATGAATTAAATTTAAAAAGAAGTAAAGTATTTATGACAAAAAGAAGTAAAGCATTTATGACTCTCCAAATTCGGAAGTATGGTAGGAGTTGAAATTTTTTAGAGAGCTCCTAAAATAATTTTTTTTGTGTTTTTAGCTAAATTTTAGCTAAGAAATAGGGAGCATCATTATAGATGCTCTTAATGGACTATATTTTACCTATTTTGCCAATTCAGTCAATGTGCTCATTTATGCCTAAGTTAATGTTTAAAAGATAATAAATTAATTTTTAAAATAATAATTATTCCAATTGGTTATAATAAAAATTCAATTAAAAAAAACATTGTTTGAGTTTTTCTCTTTAACATAAGCAATATTTGTAGAGGGGGGATTTGAACACATGACCTTGGATGGAAAAGTAACTGCTTTTAACTACTTCAACCTACCAAGAGAGCCAAGAGAGGGTTATCATTGTAGGTAATTCAAATTAATTAATTTTCTTATTTTTGTTGAAAGTAATTATTTTAAAGAAATAAAACATAATTGAACGGTTTGATAAGTTAAATAATTGATTCTGGACTCAGTGCTTCAATCTTTCTTCTTCTTCTCCTATGTCGTAGTGTCATTGCTTTAGTCAACCGCTCGTTGCAAAAATTGCTTCAGTTTATATATATAATAAAGCATTACAAATTTAAGATTTAAGGGGGAGTTTGGGATAAGGAGTCCAAACTTTGTGCAATTTTCTGATAAGGACTCCAAACTCACTGGCTGAGAATTTAGTGCAATTTTCTGATAAGGACTCCAAACTTTGTGCTTAAATGGAACCTTGTTTATGTTGTTGTTTATCCTAAACAAGGCATAATTGGAGTTCAGGTAGATAGAGCATTGTGTGGGGCTGGTCCGCGCTCAAAAGCGACTTTAATTCATTGATTTTGGTGGAGCACTAGCTGCTATTACAAATTGAAACTGCTGATACCATCACACACTGAGTTTCCTAATGGAAACCCACGTTGCCAAGACTCAAGTTGCTGTTCAAAAATTAATATTTATGCGTATGAATATGGCACTAGAGCAGTTCACGATGGAAAACCTTGCGTTCATACTTCTTTTGTTTTCAACAAACTACAAAATTCAGTTCATTATTTGTTTAGTTTTTGGTTTGTGCTGTATTTATATTCACGTTAGAGGATATGCATAGACTGTCTCCGAGCCATTGATGCAAGTGTAGGTCCTACTGCATCAATCACAACCTCATAGTCGACCCAAAGACTTTTAAAATAAGAAATTAATCTCAAAGTGACATATATGAACATGAATTAGGTTAACTTGAAAATCCTCGTCATACATAGAAATTGAAAAATAAAACACACTCACGGGTCTTGGGTTTTGACCTTAAATTCCTATATACGGTTGTCAACAATCGCATTAAAGCATTTCTCCTTTGAAGAGCAGGTATTCATTTTAGGAGAAAGTTTTGCACACATTTACTGCATAGGCAAGGGCGGAACTAGGAATTTTTCAATGGGTGGGCTAGCTAAAATTATTAACTTAAAATTTAATGATTTTTTTTTTCGGTACTTACAATTTCTATAGTTTTTCTAGAAATAAAAGTAAACTTTAAATCATATAAACCACGCTAGTTCATAGCTCCATAAACTAATTTTCAATAAGTTTTAACATAAACCAAATAGGGTTTAACACCATAGTGGATTGAACATCTAAGGCTTTTTTTTATATCTAAATTGGCATTAGGTCCCTTCATGCATTCATATCATACATGAAAAATTATTTTATGTAAAAATATTGACTAAGTATGAAAAATGGTTTTTCGGAATAATCATTTTCTCAAGATAATTTTTGGCAGCTTTTATTCCTCACACATCGAATAAGAAAACTTGATTTTATGGGATTTCAGTATGAAGTATATATTGGCTTAATGAGCCATCATTTTTAGCCTAAATCATATTTTACACTAAAACCGATTTTTCATATTTTGATTTGGTGGGAATTTGATTTTCTAGTATTTTTATTTGAATTCAAATAGGGGGTACTTCCTTATTTACATTGTAAACTTAAGTAAATGGAGTAATATAAAAATACATACAGTAAATAAGGTAATCTGTACACCTGGAGTACTGGGCTAATATTGAAAACAAGTTAAATATATAGGTTTTATATTTTTTTTCTTAAAAAACCACACTGGGCTTCAGCCCACTGTAGCCCTTAGTGTGGTTCCGCCAGTGTGCATAGGGTACCAAATTTGAAACGTTTTATTTTTATTTTTTAAAGTATTGGTAGGGATTCCACATTATTTCTAATAGTAGAGGGTCGAACAATGCAAATAGTTTGCACCTCTATTGAAAAATAACGCACAAGAAAATACAATAATGTGGTCTATCTAGCATTTTTTCCGATAACAAATTTGCGAGTGCACGCTAATTTCTTGATCACTTGCGAGGCCCATATCAGAGGGGCCTGTTTTGCCCCTAACGAAGCCCATTTAAGTCGGGTCGGGTAGACTAGCACTGGTGAACTCGGTTACCACCAGAGGAGCAATGTCTAAAACCCTGTCCCCGCCAAGCGCAGTGTGAAAAATGAAAACCCTCATCACAGACTCCCTCAGTCTCTCTTATTACATTCGCGGCTAATAAGCTTCTGGTTGGGTGATTGTGTCGTTTGGTGCCAGAGAAAATCAAAGAAAAGAAAAGAAGAAAAAGTTGGAGGGAGGGAGGGCGACGAAAGATGGAGGAGAGAGCAAAGTTCTTGGCATTGCTCGGAGCCGGAGCTCTGCTAGGCTCTGTTTCCACCATCTTTCTCTTGAAGCTTCGAGCAAGGTGGTGATGATGCTTTTGATTTTGATATGAATATGATGCTAACTGGTGAAAGGTGTTAACTTTATCTGCTTCTTTTGCAGACAGACTGTGAAACAATGCAATGAAAAGGGAGTTGAATTGAATAGTAAGTTACCAAACTGACTCAAGTTACAGAGAAACAAAATCTGTAGTGTTTTTTTTATTATTTATTTATTTATTGTTATTATAGGTAAAGGGTTTTTATGAAAGACACATACAAATTGTTGTGCAGTTACTGGGAATGGAAATAGTAGGATGGCTGGTCTGGACCTTCTAAGTGATGAGATAGTTTCTGAACAACTAAAGAGGTATACATACTTCACCACTGAGGAAAATAATTTATTATACGAAAATCTAGCGTGGTATAGTTAGCTGGAATTTGAAAAATACTAAGAGCAACATGTATCATTTGTATGCCACATGTATAGCAGACAACATTTATATATTCAGATCATGCTAAATACAGCGGAGTGGGCCCAAACAAGTGCTCAGCGTCAATGTTAGTAAAATCTTGTTCTGTTTTTCAATGTGAAAATGGAAAATATGGATTGTTTATTTACATTTCCTTTTCCATTGAAAATTGACTACAGGCATCATGACATTATGAGTATGTATCTTTTTTTTCTTTTCTGTGTTTGTGCAAACTGACTGTTTCTGGAGTGAGGTTGAGGGTGGAATGTTTGAAAACTTCTTTTGTTAGGTAGGATATTCTGATGTGGTTGACTAGTTATATGTGCTATCTTTTGGTTTCATAGGAACATTCAATTCTTCGGACTTGAGCCTCAACAAAAAGTGACTGCATCCTATGTTGTGGTCATTGGTCTTGGTGGAGTTGGAAGTCATGCTGCATCTATGCTTTTGCGATCAGGGATTGGCAAGCTCCTCATTGTGGACTTTGATCAGGTATCTCTGTGTATGACTTGACTTCTTTTAATCCTTTTGGGTTTGCCTAGCTTGTTAAGTTTCATTCTCTCTTTCTCTTAATAATGTCCCAAATTCTGTGATAATTAGCTCAGGTCATTTTTGTTTCTTTAACTTAAAATTTCGGGGAATAATTATGTTGGTATTGTTGATATACAGGTTTATTTAGGGTTTTGGATTTTGGATCTTTCTTGTCATTTACATACAAAGGATTTTGGATCTTCACCATTTTATTTGTTTTGAGAGTGATCATTCCAAGAAAGGCTTCATTGTTTCACAGCGCAAGCATAAGCAGGAGGAAAGCCAGGAATTTATGGTTAGGGGGTTGAAACGTGAAAAATAATTTTTTTAAACTTACAAATAATGATATATTTGACAATTATATTAAGATATAACTTTGTTAGAGAATGTTAATAGGCAACCGTTTTCTTTAATAGTAACCAAGTCTTTCTTTCATGAATGTAGTCCTTTGGTTGTGATATAATGATGTTGTCACCTCTTATGAGCCATTTGATCAGCTTGATGATATTATGACTAGACATGGTTGACTCGTTTTCTCCAGCTTGGAGGGGAGTGTATATTATTGAGTGAGACCCACAACTTACGTTTGTAAGTGGGTTCCTATCTACTTTGAACAGTATCTGTATAAATGTCATAGAAGAGGCCAGCCCCTAGTTTTAGTGTAGCATCCTTCTCCTCTTAATCTCCAATCTCCATCTCTTCAAATCTTGTAATCTAACTTCTGCCTGAAATCTTTACTTATATGTTGATTTCATTATAAGGTGTCAGTTTCATCACTCAATCGACATGCTGTTGCAACAAGAGCAGATGTTGGTATCCCAAAAGCACAGTGTCTGAAAGAGCATTTCTTGTCAATATTCCCAGAGTGCCAGATAGAAGCAAAAGTTCTATTATACGATGCTTCAACAGAAGAGGAAATTCTTTCAGGTCATCCTGATTTTGTTTTAGACTGTATTGATAACATTGATACAAAGGTACCTCTTCTGCCTGAAACTGAAATTTATTCTGAAGCATTTTATTTTATCCACTTTTTAAATTCAGATTTATCATTTACAATACATAACTACTAAACTTTTAGAGTACATATATTTATAATATCCTCTGTATTGTCTTTCATTTTCCATACATCTTCCATGGTCTATAGATCAGTTTGAGACAAGGTCCATTAGTTTTTAGTTTGATAAAGTACAGTGACCATAACTTAATTAACTTCATCCATCAGTTATGACATTTGGGTAGTGGATTTGAACTTGGGGTGACCTCTTAGAGGAGAAGTCTGGCTGCCAACTGGGTCTGTGATATTTGAAGTGTTGCTAGTTATGCAATGCAAGCAAGTGCTTGGTCACTTATAGATGCAGATTATATCCTTCCCCAGCGCACACTATGTAACAGACATGTATGTGCGACTTTATATGCAAATAAGAACTAATGGACCTTTCTCAGATGATTTGCTTTATTTATGCTTTAGGTGACAAATCATTTTATGTGCCTCTATTCTGGCTATATATTTTTGTTATTCTGTACAGCCCTCTTTCATGAACTAAGCATCCCATAGTCCATTAGAAAGCGCTGTACTTGCGAGGATATACAGAGCTGCATCTAAAAATAATGCAAATGTACTGGCAGATGTATATATAATATTATATTTATTTTTTCTCCAAGGCGTGATGTTTGTTGCAAGATTGTTGCAAGACATGAGTGTTGATCAATCTGTGAAAATTCACCGATTGGTTGGAACTCACGTACTGCTATAATCCCACTACATTCATCCCACATTGGAGAAAGCGTCGACAGATATCTTTTCAGTATTTGTTTTTCCAAGTACTGTTTTCTGTTTACCCTATATCATTAGAAATTATTAATGTATCCCATTAAGAACTGAAAGTTCATCTTTAAATTCTTGATTTGCCACATATGTAATAGGTGGCACTTCTTGCTGCGTGTGTACGTAGGGGTTTGAAGGTACTATCGGCAACAGGAGCTGGTGCTAGAGCTGACCCCACCAGAATACGCATTGCTGATTTAAGACAATCAACAAATGACCCATTATCACGAGCTGTAATGATCTTAGCTTATTTTAACCACAGTTTTTTATTTTATTGTTTTTTGATAGTTTGCTATTTCTAAACAACGGTATATGATTTTTCTTAGTGGATGTTAATTTTTATATTTTTTTGCAGTACAATGTTCCTTTATTAGATGCCTGTAGTTCCCAAAAGCCTTTCATGTTCTTGTCTTTTCGAAATGATTGTGTGTATAATTCTTGTAGCAGTAGTCAGTTGTTCCTCAACTTGTACTTCATATTTTATATTAATTAGTAAAAATGTTCATTTTCCTATAGAAAATGCCTTTATAATTTATTTGTTGGGTAATGTTCTTTTTTCAGACATTCTAGTATGCTATATTTCCAGATAATGATGGATACTTGGCATTGATCTTATAGCTCCTTATCGAGTTTGTAATTTCCAGGTAAGACACCGTTTGAGGAGGGATCATGGCATTGAAGGTGGCATTACTGTTGTATTTTCATTAGAGAAACCTAAGGCAAAGCTTCTTCCATTTAAAGGACCAAGTGGAGAAGAAGAAAACCCTTCAGATTATCAGGTGATGATGTTTTTTAGTTTGGAGGATTTGTTACTTTCAATGAATTATACAGACTTCCATGTGCTGTTAGTCTGTGGCGTGTACACCCTTTAATGTTGTCAAGAAATCCAAAACTTCTATAATTTTCTCTGCACTGAAACCGCATTACCATATGGAGCTCCATAGTAGTTGTTCTCTCCCCTGGTTAACAATTTGTGGTTTGACATTCTGTTCTCTTACCATGATATCAGATACTACCAGGGTTTAGGGTTCGTATAATACCTGTTCTGGGTACCATCCCTGCAATATTTGGACAGGTCATGGCCTCCTATGTTTTGACACAACTGGCAGGATTGCAAGTTCAAACGGAACCTATTGTAAATTTGGATATTGACCATTACCGGATGCTTCACCAACGCCTTATTGAGCATGAGGAGTCATTGTACGGCACTGCCTTGCAAGTCCAGGTATGGAAAGGTTTCCTTCAAATTTTAAATTTGCACCTTTGAGGTTACTTCGCTGTTGGTTGTTTGGGGATGGCTATGGCTGTTTTAAGTTCTTTCATGTTTTGTATTGGGATGATTTAAGTTTTGTTCTTAACTGCTTCATCTGTACTAGGGTTGTGGAGCTGTTGGATTTTAAATTTTTATATCATTTTTCTGGTATTCATTATATTAGGCAATAAATTAGTATTTAAGAGCTACCTATAGGTTTAACAGCATGGAAGAGACAGAAGTGCATCCCTCAATTGATTCAAAGAGTGAATCTAAGTTATGGTGGAATCAAACATTTTCTTCTTTTAGGCATGTACGACAATTGATTCCAAGAGTGAATCTAAGTTATGGTGGAATCAAACATTTTCTTCTTTTAGGCATGTACGATGAATTTCCTTCAAAGATCATTGGTGATTTGCCCATACATTTCAAGAAGCCATCCCAAATGGTTTGTGGAGCTTCTAACCATTGGAATCTCCGTTATTTTGATTTAGCCAGCTGCAGTTATACTCTGTAATCCTCATTAATATTTAAGTCAGATGGAACAATGAACGAACTAGGATTGTATTTCCTGTCATTTTTCTAAGTCGCAGTTGACATTTTATGCCAAAATTCTGTTTTTGGTTGTTGGGCCTAGTAATGTTTTGATGTTCTTTTCCATTCCAAGTACAATTATCAGTCAGTGGGTTAGCTATAGTTAATGTGACCACAAATTAAGAGCATCGAATTTTACTCGATGCAGACAGAAGAAAATAATAAAACTGATTGCTTGTCAATCAGAATTACAATCTTTCGTAATTAATTGTTCATATTGTCTTAGAAAACTCATCTTAGTAATGCTGTTTACCCATTGCGATTTTATTAGGTAGATGTTGAGGAAGTGATGTTTGTTGTAAAAGAGTTGTGGCATGGAAGAAGTGCAAGAGAACCGTTTGCTAAAGATGTTGGGCGTGGTATGTGGCGATCGGTAAATGAGTTAATGCTTGTGAGGTATGGATTTTCTCTTGTACTACCATTACATATAACTTTTAGGTTGTTTGAATCTCACAAATCTTTTAAATATTAAATCGACTTATTTATCACTGAGGTTATTGATCTTCTTTTCCATTTGTTTCCAGGTGGGACCAGGAAAAGCCGGCATCTGTGGCCAACCTAATTCTTTTGAAATTTAAAGAGGTAAGGTATATTAGCAGTGCTTCGTTAAACCTTGGAAGCCAGCTGTGTATTGATTAATTTTGTTGTTTCAGAAAATGCAAGTGCAAGCTAATTTTCTTTTGCTTACAATAGTTTTATTTTATTATTTTTATGTTCATGTCACAGTTTCATAGATCAAGCTCTATCCTTTCTGAATGCTAAAGGTTGAGTTCTGCAGTCAATGGTTGAATATATTGGCATTACTATAGGAAGCTTTAAACCAGCATTTTCTTTTTGGTTCCAATTAGTACATAGAAGTTTAAATTTGCTTTCCTCTGATGGAGACAAATTCATTTTGCAGAAATGTTCCTCTATTTTATTTAAAACCATCATTTAATTACTTTTTTTCTGTACTTGGATTCGGGTTTCCTAATGCGGTCTGCTTCTTCTGTTCAGGCAGAAGACCATGAATCGAGGATGCTTGAGGATATTAAAGAAAGAGAACCAGAATATTTTGTTAGAGTGACATCTATTCTGAAGCGGGCTGAACTAGAATTTGGCTTGTAATAAGGTTGATATTAAACCTTTTCATTCATGTTTTTGTTTTCGGAGGTGTATCAATAGGAGGGGTCAGTGTCATCTCTCATATCCTTGGTTTATATTGTGTAGCTTCAGGAGTTACGTTTAATCTTTTATCAATATAACATAACATGACCTCCATTCCCCCAGATCTGTCATTGCCTCCATTCCCCCAAATATGCCATGACCATTGAGATCCAATTTTGTTGCCGTAATATTTCTAGGGTTTTAAGCCTGAAACTTGGTCCTTTACATAAGATTAGATGTCGTTTTCTGTACTCACCTCTCCTTCAAATGCAACAGATTTTCGATACAAGAAATACAACTATTTTGAGATTCAAGCCTTTTCAATAGCTTCCTAGTTGTTTCACGGAGTTCCTATAATTATCTCAACTTTTTTGGTTTTCAACATCGATAAAATCTAAACTGGTTATATAGATGCAAACAAACAAAAAAGTATATATGTTAAGTGTGATAAATTTTGGATCTGTTTATTTTTTTCTTTCCTTCGATTAGACGGAAATCATGATATATTTGTGGAAGAACGGAGGCCATTGGCAGATCTCAGGATGAAGAGAGGGTATATCAGATTTCTTTTTTAACTTTTTTTTGTAGATTTTTAATTTTTTTGGACTAACTAAAGATGACGTGGTAATGCTACGTCATCTGCCAAGTTGGTAAACAAGGTGGTGTCGGTAGCTTTATGCAAACCCTAACTCTAAGAGCATTTCCAATAGTGGAGGCTGGGCTCGAGCTGGGGGGGTTTGGGCTAAAAAAGGGTTTCCAGCAGCAAAGGCTGGCCCGAGCAGAAGGTGGGGTCCACGAGCCAAGGTTGGCTCGAGGGCAAGGCGAGCTCGAGGTCCAGCTTGAGTTTTGGGATGACGTCAGCCCTCAAATTTGATTTTTATTTTTGGCAATAAAATAATGAAAAAATTTTGATTTTTTTTTAAAATACCAACCAATATTCTTCACTTTTAACATCAAATCCTCATACATTTTCTTTTCCTTCAACTATTATTCACTTTCTACTAAATATTTTTTTCACATTCAAGTTTTTTTTTTTCACTTTCTACCAAAAAATCTTATCCGAAAATATTGTCCAAATTAATTATTTAGGTAAATAAATTTGTGAAAAAAACAAAAAAATAAATAGTGTTTGCCCTTTGTCATGGCAACTGTTGGAAACACACATTGTTTTTTGCAAGGGCAGATACTATTCATGTGAATAGTAGCTGCCCTATCCCCTTGCCATGGCAAGGGGCTAACTGCTGGAAGTGCTCTAATCTATCTAGGAAACCCTAACCCAACTAGACTTAGGAAATCCTAAACATACTTGAAACAGAACTCTAATATATCAAAGTTCATCGGCGCACGGGTATTTTTATTACGGATTTTAGTCAGCAAGAACTTGAATGAATGGACTAATGGAGACATTTGTTGAGAGAAGTTTCGAAGGAGAAATATGAACCTGGTCTGGTTCATTCTGAAGCAGTGTTTAACTTCAATAGTTTCTATGATCCGAATGGACTAACGAAGACAGTTGTTGGGCATAAAATGTATTTTTTATTCCTTTCAAGGCGAAAAATTTGAGAACTATGCTTCTGAAGTCCAGCTGGCGGAATGATGGAAAACCTTAAATCCCACATCGCCGGAGAAAGACAAAACTAGCATCGAAGAGCAAGTATATATACGTAATGAGCCATCAGTTGTAAACCACGGAGCCCTGCGATGAGCACAAAGCGAACTATTCTTTCGCCTTTTACTAAAGAATACCGTGTGCGCGCCGCATATTGGGGCATACGCCTATTGTTGGAGGGCTCTTCATTCTCTGTTGAGCCCTATAACACCAGTTGAAGCGTTTTTTGTTTGCATATGCTTTTTCTGTTAAAACGTTCGAGGCTTTTTTATGGACTCCGCTTAAACCAAGATTTTTATCCTGCGGCCGTGTGACAATCATATTTATTATTTTTAAATAGTATGATACCAATAATGTTAAGGAGAAATTAAAGTCATTGACCAATCCTCTAATGTCACCAAAATCAGTTTCGTAACTAAAAAAACGTGACTACTGCTCCTTTTTTTTTAGTGAACATACTTGAAACAAAAGCCACGTGAGTTTTTTTATTTCTTGGGAAATCGTGAGTTTAATTTTTTAAATTAAATTGGGTTTATTTGTAGAGATATTTAGTCATATACTCATTTTTAGCACTAAAACTATAAATAAACTCTACACCATTTAATTTATATAAATAAACCCAAAAAAATGATAGCTGATCATATTGAATTTAATTTTGATTATTAAATTACTTTGATGCCCTATTGAGTGTTTTGATTTTTTTATAATGAGGTTTTGGGGTTGGGTTTGTTTTAAGAAATCAATGGCAGTTTTGTAATTTAAAAAAAGTTAAAAGCCTTTTTGTTATGTTGTAAATAAGTTTTGGGTGTATTTCTAAAGTCCATTTCATATAGGTTTTTTATTTATTTATTTATTTATAATTTAGGCTCCTATATTGGGTATAATAGTGAATCTCCCTTATTTGTATATGTTTTTTTTTTTCTTTTTTCTACAAATGCTTTAAGTTTTCCAACAAAATAAATAAATAAATGGTTTAAGTTTTTACTTTTAATTGTAGACTAAATCATTAGGTCAAAATATGAGTAATCCACACATCCTTCCTTGATCAGGTTTTATTATTTTCTATTTAAGCGCGCATCTATAAATGTTTATCTATCAAAGCAAGGCTGAGACTCAAAGCAAAACTCTTCACCAATAACCAATACACTCTCAACCCTAGTAGTCCAGGTTTTAGCCATGGCAGCAGAGACAGCAAGGAGACAGAGCTGCATGTTACGGCAGGAGAAACTGGAGTTGGTGACGTCAGATGATATACAGCCAATCATGAGCTTTGATGAGATGGGGCTCAAGGACGACGTGCTCCGAGGCATCTACCAATACGGCTACGAGAAGCCCTCCGCCATCCAGCAACGGGCGGTGAGGCGCATCATCAACGGCCACGATGTGATAGCGCAGGCGCAGTCGGGTACCGGCAAGACCTCCATGATTGCCCTCAGCGTTTGCCACATGGTGGACACCTCCTGCAGAGAGGTTCAGGCGTTGATATTGTCCCCTACGAGGGAATTGGCAGTACAGACTGAGAAGGTGATCTTAGCAGTTGGAAACTTCATAAACATACAAGTGCATGCTTGCGTTGGAGGCAAAAGTGTAGGTGAGGATATCCGAAAGCTTGAACATGGAGTTCATGTGGTTTGTGGAACTCCAGGTAGAGTCTTTGACATGATCAAGAGGAGAACTCTACGCACTCGAGCCATTAAATTATTAGTTCTCGTAAGTTTCTCACACCGTCTCTTCTTCTTTCTTAATTGATTTCCCTTTATGTTTTAGCTTTTTAATTTTCTTAACCTTGGTTTGGTTTGGCTTTTCAGGACGAGTCTGATGAGATGTTAAGCAGAGTATTCAAGGATCAGATTTACGATGTCTACCGATATCTTCCACCTGACCTCCAGGTTTTCTTTCTCTTCAATTGATCTCTTATGTGTATCAGTCATCTTTGTCTTGTAAAATTTTCTTCTAATCTAAACATAAACCCTAAAACTAAACCTGAACACGTCAAGGAAGGTTTAGGGTTTTTTCTTTACCATGTTCTCAAGTCTTGTTCAGAGCTAGTAGTATTTTTGTCTGAATTCAGTTGTAATATATTTTTGCAGGTCTGCTTAATTTCTGCTACACTTCCTCATGAAATCTTGGAGATGACCAACAAGTTTATGACTGAACCTGTAAGGATCCTTGTCAAACGTGATGAGTTGACTTTGGAGGTAAACTAATACGCACAACTTAAGCAAATAATTTGATGTGATATAATGTCAAATTTGGCGTAAAATTGAATTAATAATTTGTATTTCTGATGATATGCACAGGGAATCAAACAATTTTTCGTCTCCGTTGAAAGAGAAGAGTGGAAGTTTGATACGCTATGTGATCTCTATGATACTCTTACAATTACACAAGCTGTTATTTTCTGCAACACAAAGCGAAAGGTGGACTGGCTCACAGAGAAGCTGCGGAGTAATAACTTTACGGTGTCTTCAATGCATGGAGACATGCCTCAGAAGGAGAGAGATGCTATCACCCAAGAGTTTCGCAGTGGCAATTCTCGCGTCCTCATCACAACAGATGTTTGGGCACGAGGCCTTGATGTTCAGCAGGTATGTTAATTTTTCTTCTTCTTCTAATTGTCTAACAACCATCAGAATCAGATTAATCTAAACTCTCTTCATGGCATTGCTTTTAATTTCTCCTTGGTTCTAGTGTTTCAAAAACATGTTATACGTAGACAGATGTTTTTCCTGCCCCGATTTTCTAATCATTATTTTGGTGGTTTTTCCCTTTTTCAGGTTTCCTTGGTTATCAATTTTGATCTTCCAAACAATCGAGAGCTGTATATTCATCGGATTGGTCGTTCTGGTCGTTTTGGGCGCAAGGTATGCATGTGTTCTAATTCGTATGCAGGTGTATTTATAAGTATGTTGTGCTGATTACTGTTTATTAGCTTTATGTTTGCAAGTTTTAATCACAATTTGGTATTTGATTATTTGTAGGGTGCGGCAATAAACTTTGTCAAAAGCGATGATATAAAGATCTTAAGAGACATTGAACAGTACTACAGCACTCAGATTGACGAAATGCCGATGAACATCGCAGATTTGATATGAGATCTCTATTGCTAATTTGTACAGCTGCCCTACCGGCTTCTTATTTTGTAATGAATTGGATTGTAAACCAGCAGAAGCTAGAACTTTTAAAAGTTAAATGTTTTGTTTAGGCTAGTGACTGAGATTTTAAAAACACCTTAATGCATTTGGTATGGGTCGAATTCAAGTTACTTTCCATTAATGCAACGTTTTGGTAATAGCCATGCCATGCCATTGCAATGTCCTCGATTCGCATAATCTGTTGACTTACAAAAGTTGATATGAAGTAATTAAAATAATTGCCACATTTGCTCCAGTATTTCCGTCTAAGAATATAACAGAGCATAACAACAATTTACAAAAGTTATCAATCACGTTTTTGAGCCTTTATCACGAAGGCCTTTGTAATCACTATTGCAAAGCAAGACAAGATTGTAATGACAATGCTACCAAGTAAGACAAAACGATCGAAAGAAGCATTTTGGACCGTGTAGACCCGGAGTCCAATCGTATCCCAGTTACTTTCTGTCCAAACAGGGTCCACCAGCCCCATGGGATCTGAGTTATTTGGAGGCAACACATTCCAAGTTCCAGATTCATATTTCAACCGTGTTGAGTATGCTGGAACATATCTGCATCATCAAACACAAGCATTAATTCAAAATTCTGCATGGCTGTCATTTATAGAAGGGCGAATTGGCAATAACATATAGGTAACAAGTCAATAACAAAAAGGTATCGATGGATTTATCAACAAGTAATTGATACCTCATTGACATTATTGCAAATCCTTCCTTTAATAAAGGATAGATGTCTTGGAGAGAGAATCACCATATATTATATACAAGGTTGGCCTATAGTACTAACAGAGGAATCTCAGAATCAAAGTTATAAACAATATGACGTCGCATGCAGGCAAGACCCCACAACTAGAACTATGACCACTGTTCATTCCATTATTGCACCAAACACTACATACCACTTAACTAAGCATGCTTCTTATAATGGATCTGGAACTTCTATTTCCTAGCTAGCTAGTTACCTGGTTGTGGAGACAACGCAGACTCCCTTTCCCTCAGTTTCTGCTCCAATGCATACTTCACCCTCTTTACTGCAGTCTTGACTTTGAGAACAAACAGAGCTCCTATTTTTCCTTGGAGTAGAAGTTCTGTCGGCCAGGAAATTCCAAACGAACCTTGAAATGTCATCAACATATCCAAGATAAGGTGGGGAGGAAGGTTCACCAAGGATGACACCAACATAATGGCTCGGGCAGGGATTGGCTGGTGATATATAGCTTTTCACCAGCTCACAAGAAAGACCTGGCTCACAGTCCAACAGGCAACCCATTAGTTCTTCAACTAGTGAAACATTCACGTTGATAGATGTTATAGCTGAACTGCTTAAATTTTTGTCGCCACTTGCAAGAATGTAAAGGGTGCGTGCTACGAGGGAAGCTGCCTCCACAATTGCTGAAGAGTTTACATTGGCTGTATTGGAAGCAAGAATGAAACAAAATAGATTTGGGATCACCATTTAGCATTAAGAAGATTAATCAAGAAAGAACAAAAGCATAATAATAAACTCACATATATCATCAAGGTGACTGTTGTAGAACTTGTTGGTGAAGACAGTATCAAAATCTTCTAATACAACCCCAGAAGTTAGAGAGTTCTGTTAAGAGCAGAGGAGCTAGTGACTAGAGTTCAAAAAAAGCAACAACAAAAAAATGGTTTCAATTTTCTTGAACATATTAGGATATCTTCTCGGTCTTTCTTCTTTTTATGATATAGTACACCTAAATAGCAGGCATAAAGAGAAAATCTTTTCTTCTTTATGTTTCTGCTGTCCAAAAGAAAGAAAAAGTCTCTAGGTACAAACTTAAGACCCTAAACAGAAGACACAAAACATACAGCTAAAATAACTTTTAAAAGATATGGCTCAGGAAATACTTTAGCCACAACACTTTAATTGTTCCTTTAGTTAGTACTTATACAGTAGATTCAAGAAAATGAGACTTCCCCAAGGGGGAGCTCCAAATGATTACATTATAGGTTAATTGCGCAACACTGGATTGAACTTAGTATTGTCCTGTGTTTGGTGTACTAGAGCCCATCGACATAGTACAGTCATGTATTCAGTAGACTGCATATTATTTTCCAAATTTAAATATATATATGCGAATGTTTTCTTGTAAGATTCATGTTCACTTGTTAATAAAAAAGACCCTAGGGACCCGTATTTTCCTTTAAGTTGAACTAGCTATCCAGTCCAAGGAAGTCTTATAAGTGGGACTAGTCCAAAACACGACTTTAATCCAGTCTATCAAAAGCACCCTTTACAAGACAGGAGGTGTGGCTATCAACTCAGTCTAAGCCACACCACATTATATTATGCCCTTACATGAGCAAACAGAGGCATAGAATTAGGAAGTAACTGACAAAAGTAAGGATTTCAACTGTACTGTTACAAACCTTTCTCAGAAAAGTCATCAATGAGGATGGAGGTATCCCAGGATTTGAAGCATTTGCAGATGAGATTGTAAAGCTTTCAGACTTGATTGAATCTTGGGCACGCTTTAAAGCATCCAATGTCTCATTTGTGGCAGAAGAAACCTAAAACATAACACCTTGACCTTAGAAAATATAACCATACGAATGCAAATGCCCTTTGATGATAATAAGGAAGAATGATTCTCTATTTGATCTTAGCAAGAGCTTCTTCTACTGAAGGTTTCATAGAGGGCGAATTTTGTATTTGGTTATTTTTGCATCAATGATGAATGATTGGTGATCCAATGGTGGAAATGGAAATTATTTAAAAAATGAAAATATACTTATTTCTATTATGATATGATCATGCAGTAACGGTAAGGGTTGATCAACCAAGTATTCAACGTTGCGCCATGTATAGGGGAGGTACTGAAGTTTCAGCGTAAGCATGATTTTGGGAGGGAACTATTTTTAATTCTGCAACTAAGCATGTGAAATGCAACTTACCACTTCTCCATTTAAACATATGAAATGCAAGTTACAAGGATATGCATAAAATTTAAAATTTAGGGAACAAATTTCTCACCCCAGTTGTATGAACAAAAAAGTTCTTAACTCCTTGGTTGAGGCCCTTTCCGACAGATCCAATTTCCACAACCTACACTCAATCATCCAATTACCAAATAGTTAGGTTCTCGAAAGATTTACTGATGCATAATGTGAAAGAGCCAAGTGAATTACAAGAAAATAAACTTAGTAACTTAACATAAAACTCAAACTTGCATAACATGTGTCACAGTATCTTTTGGGACAATATGAAAGCGAAACAGAGGAGGGGTCTTTATTATGACATATCATACATGACAAAAATAACTGTATTTCTCCCCGAACAGAAACGGAGGGAGGGGACTGGAAAACTCAAATCCTCTTCTAACCAATGTGTTTGATGATTCTGTGTCTGGACAGTCTTGTAACTAGTAATTTAGTAATGCCAGGAGAGTGGCTGTGCGACGTTTAACTAATTGAGCAATATTACTATAAGAAACCTTCAGATTACAGTACATGACTTCAATCATAGCAAGAGCACAAGTATACCTTCTCAATCATTGAGTAATTAAGGCCACTAACAGCATCAGACTGCAGATCAAGTTCAAGCAAAAACCTCCTGCTACCAAGGTAGCCCCAGGCCTCTCCGGTGAAAACAATGAAAACAAGCTGCATTAAAATTTAAGATCATGAAAACTACAACTCTACATGCACAGCAGTCAGCAGCAATAGATGGTTACCAAAAATCTAAGAACAAAACAAAATTGTTTAAGATAAATGAATGCACACAAAAATACATTCTAACTACACCCTTTATGTTATATGCCCCTAAAAATTAAATTAAATGCATAGTCCTTTTGTTTAAAATTTATTTTTCATAGTGGTAATAACTAAGCATTAGTAGAAAAAATATTGTAAAAAAAAAGGAGGCGGCAAGCCAAGTATACAAGAGAAGACCACTAAGACAACAAACCTCTTTATGCATAAACACATAAATAAATAAAAACATGGAGAGTCTAACATTAACCACACAATCATTTCTCCCTTGATAATTTATTTTTTATATGATTCCCTCAATAGTTTATTATGACACTAAAAGTCCAATAAAAGAGCACTACATGCTTAGAGGAAACCATGAGCAACATTTAATTAAAACTAAGACTGGATTCTCAAGGTCAACAAAATCTCCACATAAATAAATTGTGTTCCATGACTGATTTGTCCGATTTTATAGCAAGCTTCAGGGGAAATGCGGGAAGAACTTTTGTGGAAATAAACCGAACCTTGCTGAAATAAAGATGAGCCACATTCAAAACCCTGATAAATGTAAACTAATATAAGAACAAGAAGTCTGATAAAGGAAAGACTGTAGCAGATGTAATTTAGGAGGCGAAAGCTGTTGCAGGTAGAAATTCCAAAATTCAGAAAATGGTATAGTTTGGGGAATAGTAATAAATCAATTTCACAGCTACAATGTGGTCAACAAGGGAAGCATACTCGGGGCTACCTACAAGGTTGTAATCTGAGTTGGACAGAAGCCACTTGAGGAAACAAATACAGAATATTCCAACAATCAGCATAGGACATTGTGATTTGTTAGCTGAATGCACAAAACTGTTACCAAAACAAAAAACAAAAACAAAAACAAAACCAATAACAAAAAAATAACAATACATGACTAGTGATGAGATAGAGCACTTGGGCAGACAGCAGAACGATGCTGTTACCCATTTAATATGTAGCAAGACTCCAAACTTTTGAATGGTGATACAAACAAGAATAGTGGTTCCCTTGACTGAGTTGCCTCCTAAATGAGATCTGCAAATATATACTTCCTACTATTCAAGGATCTTACAACAGGAGCATATAAGTGTTATTCTCTGACTTTTTGCAAATGACTTTTTTTTGTACCACTTAAAGAGAATGGAGCAGTTATATCAACAAAAGAGAAAGGACATAATATGCCTTTTCTAATAATCCAAGTGATAGGGCATTTAGCACATGCAGAAGGCACCTTCAGTTCTGGTGGAGCTGAACTCAAGAAATTATAGTCTGGTTCATGCTTGAATCAAGTGACCATACACATGCCTAAACTTCACTCAGCTATGATTAGTTTACATGTTAAATATGAGATATCATCCATTGTTTGTTCTCTCCCCCATAACATTTAACAAGTCTTCAATATGAACAAACTGACAGAATGTTGTCTTATGCATGGATAAGCCATCGGATAACACACCTGTTTATTAAAGTCATCCAGACCATCCACATGAGAAAGTGCATCAACTGCTGCCAGCAATGAAATCAGCCCCTAAGAAATGTTCCAAACATAATTGAGTATGTTCATTTAGGGAGCCAAAACATTTAAGGAAATAAAAATGAACTTACAGAAATAGGGGAGTCAGCGCCAGGGCCTTTGTCACGGAAAAATGAAGCTGAATCCATCGATGCCACAGCAAGTATAATGGGCTTGGACTGCTCTGATGATGAAAAATTGATTGGGGGAAGCGATGACCAAACACTGCCCTTCATAATCAAGATGCCCAAATTAAACTTCATACAAATTAAGAAATGTAAAGGACAAATAAAGATAGAAATATTCCTCTTATCTATCCTTTTCTTTTTTTTGGGACGAATCCTCTTATCTATCTATCTAATAAAGAATAAAACTTTGAATAAAATTGAAGTGGGTTCAATACCAACATCATTGACCATTTTCCATTCCCAAAAAGCACAAATAAGAACATTTATGGTACTTGCAAAAGGAGGTAAATCATTTGAAACAAACATGTATTAACACAAGTATACTCTACAAAACAACTATATAAACTGCAAACTGACTGGATCATAACTAAAGTTGATTCATTATTACAACAGATCACATGAAAACTCACCTGTATCCACCTAAGGGAAGGCAAGTATTTTCCTTTAGACAAGATTCTGAATCATGAGTCCCAGCTTTCATTGTCTGATCCAAGCCACGCGTATGAGAGGTCATTTTATGATATTAGGTTAAGCGAACGCACACAGGGTAAAATAATTAAAATGTGGCAGATAAAAAATCATGCTGAAATAACAGATTATACCTGCATCACCAGATCAAACTCAGCCACATCAGCAGTATAAGATTTTATGTTCTTCTCATTCTTTATGGCAGCCTGAATATAAGTGACAGCACAAATAAATATACCAACAAAAATTTACAAAAAAATTAATCAGACACTAAAAGTAATCAAAATGTTATCAAGTGCACACAAGATTGAAAATGTCCAAGTTGGATTTAGGGAAAATGATGAAAGTATGGTTAAAAATGAATGGGAAAAAAAACAAATAAATTTGTTTTAAAATATGTAAAATGTTATTAATAGTGCATCAGTGACACTTATAAACTTGAAAAACTTTGTGCATAAATTACAAATCTATGATGTGGATGAATAAAGAGCGCAACAATGACAATTATGACCTTGAAAAACTTTGAAAGAAAAATAAATACATCTTTAGTTCATCAAATTTGTAATATTTGACAACACTTTATATACTAAAGACTAGTTTAATTAATTAGCAGTAGTTAACACCTGATGTAACTAATTTCACATTAATTACAACCTTAATGTACAATAGGCAACACTAGTAAATCTAAATCAAACTAAGTGGAGTTAATTTACATTAGTTACACTAATTAGATCTAACTTACACTAAACCACTGAATAACACTTAACAAATTTAATTTGATATTATCACAAACTTAATTTACCCTAAGAACTTTAATCAAAGAATCTACACTTTAATATAAGCCCACAATTTAATTCCGGTTTTACATTTACTTACATTGCCCATATTTTATTAAGTATTTATTCGCATTTCGAAGAACCCAAACTTTGCCTAAATAGCTGATTCACTATTTTACATTGAGTCAGCAAAAAAACGCATAATATATTATCTCATTGCACCGTCACATGATTTCATTTTCTGCTGCACCAACCTATACTTTTTGACACCTGCAATACCGGTATTCTGCCGCAGTTCGATGGATTTCGGTACAAAATGTCGTAAAATTTCAAGAAAACTGGGAAAAATAACCTTTAGATCTCACTAAAATTGTTTCTTGCCAAAATATCTATAGGGTGGAAGGATACACCCTTGTTTCGGCTGATAATTTCTTCAGTGCACAATATATCAGAAAAAATCAATAAAACACCATTCTTGTAATTTGTTAAGGATGCAAGAAGCACAAAAATTTACTATGGTATTTTAATTATAGCTTTCACACCATTAAATCTTTCCACATGTAGATGAAGCACTCTGTCGAAACAAAGAATTAAAAGATCATGTATATAGGTCAACAATAATTCCTCTTTTGATTTGATAGAGATTTAAAAGATAATTTAGGTTACTAGTGCTACCTTTTTAAAACTAACAAAGTAACAAGTCAAACACCCATAATTACTCTGTCTGTTGGAATAATCATAAGTGCAAAGCCCTGCGAAGCCGTCTTGCATATCATAGTAAATATTATAACATCTATCCAGGGTTATGTATAGTACTGGAAAGTTTTACGTTCTTGCATTACCTCCTGCAGGGTCAATGTGCTACTCTGGGAGAGTAAGAATACAGGAAAGTTATATGGGTTCCACATTATACCAGAGCCCTGCAAATTTTACAAAGTTGATGCTTCAATTTGTCAGAGGAAAAAAAAAAGTAAAAAATTGAACATCCTCTGATCTACAATTATTACTCTAATCTCAATAATTTAGTTCCAAAAAAGAAATACATGTTAAAAGACTAAGTTTGTTTGCTTAAACAGTATGCTTGTATCCTTGGAATTGATTGTCAAGTAGCATTATGCTTATCTAAGCAAGTCAAGTGCTTTATTTGGTACAATATGTTATCACTTCTCACATTATCGATTCATTAAGATATTTACAACAAAAGGTAAGCACTAGTTAGCAGCATATATATATACAGATAAAAATAAAAACAAATACATAAAAGAACTTACAATTGGGTTCCATTCGTAGTTGATGCTTTGATAAGGAGCAAATTCAGATTGTGGGAACTTTTGAGCTGGAGAGAATCCTACAAACAAGATGAAGTGCCACTGTCAGCAACACCCATAAAAATGCTGACGGTTAACTTACCTTAGCCTCATTGAAAAACAACTATAGAAATTCAGAAAATACAGAGAGATGACAAATAGATGTCAGCAAGTTTACATTTTCAACTTATTTTGGAACTCAGGTCCTGATTCAACCAAAATTGTAGCAAAATTTCAACAAAAAAATTTGAACAGAAAAAACAATGGCTAGTATATAACTGCGTCTTTACCTTTTAACTTAGTTTGGAACCCAGGGCTTGATTCAACCAAGACACCGGCAACATTTTTAGCAAAAGCCGAATCATTCAATATTCTGAAACAGGCCAGATATCTTACAAGTAAGCAATACTTCTTAGTCCAAAGAACTACATAAAACGCAACAAATAGACTACTACAAGCATCATCCTCAAGTTAACCATCAAAAGTCTAGGTTGTTAGGGCATCCAAGCCCTAGGTCATATTACATAATGAAAACAAGAATACAGAGTACACAAAAATAACATAAAGCTTCTACTTTAATAATCCACCAAGTCCAAAACACAGAAGTACATTTTGAACCATGGCCAAAACACAGCAGTAGTTTCTTTTATAACAGAAGATGAAATTATAATTAGGTCGACTTCTCATTTCTCACCACATTGCTGTTTGTATGAGCTATTAATAAATTACCAAGAAAATTATTCCTAAGATTGTTCTTCAATTGAATATATATATATAAACATACACCAAGACAAACATTTTTCACGTTGTCAGTTTGTCTTCCACAAAATTCATTTAGTTCTTAAGACATACTAAAACACGCCAAAGTAGGCCCACTATCTTTTAAATATAATCTACAAGAACGAAGTGGGTTATTCAATCATTCAATAAAGGTTTTTTTTCCCTTTTCAATTCCTCATATTTTACCAGTCCATGTAACTATGAAGGATATGTAGAATGCCCATGGAACACAAAAAAGGAAAGAAAAGAAACATGTTAACAAGAACGAGTTCTAATCCGTAAAAACATACGTTGCCATATTTGAAAAAAGAAAAAAGGTATATCTTTCCATCATCATTTGTTAGTTATTAGCAACACTACTGCATAACATGGTTCAAAGCATACAAAATAAGAGACCTAAAAAAGTGAAAACAAAATATACAATAAATACAAATATGGAAGCTCATATAGACACCTGGTAAGAAAACTTTGAAATTCATCCACTGACAGCAAAACTGCAGATAACTGAGACAGCTCAGTAGCATTGTTTAATCTTATAATCGGAGCGACAACCTTCACTCTTCCAGGATCTAAGAAAAATTCACAGAGGTTCATTATAAAGATGTTCCGTCACATAAAAAATTAGACAGAACTATGATAACAAAATAATACTTTAGCGAGCATGTTCTATTTTATATTTTTTTAAGTTGTAGTTTCTTGTTGTTGTTACTTGTTCTATCCCAGATTGTGGTCCTTATCCACTCTTTGTAATTAGCTTTCCTACTTTAACAAAATTATGTTTCTTTTAAAAATAAAATAAAAAGTACTTACTTGAACAACCAATCACACCAGAAAGATTGAGTAGCTGTACACAAGGATATCCATCAAGTGTCATGTACATTGAACTCTGAAGATCAGGAACCGACTCCATCATGATTGTCTGTCCTAAAATTTCAAAGAAAATAAAACTATAGTTCAAGACAAACATCATGATTGTCATGTATTTCCAATGAGTACTCATATTTTTGACATACAATGACACAGCCATGAAATAAGATTTCTTGATTCAAGCAGTTGCACTCAGTGTAAGTTCACCGTAACACATATTCATAGCTAAGAACACATTATGAATATCCATTATTAATCATTGTTAAATCATTATGACCATACATCAACTATTAGTACTTTATGAATATGTATTCTGAAGTTCCATTCACTAATGGATGTATTTAGTATAATAGACCTATTAATAAGACCATTTGTAGCCTTTGAGAGGCATCCAGATTTTCATATTACTTAATATCATTCTCCTTATAAATTTGATATTGCAAAATCCTTCTTGCTTCGTAACAAAAAGAACCACTTCATACTGATACTATACTCCAAGATAACAAAATGAATGAGATCAGAAACTCAGCAGCTACAAACCGCAGTGGCATTCCAGATGAGAATTAGATATGTGCTCAAATTGGCAAGATAGATATTATGCCCGTTGGAATCAAATGACTCATGTGAAAGGTGAGAAAGTAGGAAAACAACAAAGTTGAGAACAGCATATAACAAACAAGGTTTCCATTTTCACTCATTGAGTTTCTTAGCAACCAAACACATAGTAATAATCAAAATCGATCACAACCAGAAAAAGTTGCGTAAATTGGAAAGAGATTGAAGTAATTACAGATAGAGAGCGAGAAATGGAAGAAAGACCGCTCACCAGAGAATGAGAGACGAAGGTGAAAACTGAACAAGAAAAGCAGTTGAAGGAATTTCATGGCCACGGTGCTTCTGCAGCTGACCTACTGCTCTTGCTTACCAGAACCCTAGACCATCGTCGACTGCAAGCAACCAAATGATTTCCGTCTGACCTTTCTCTCTCTCTCCCTCTGAGTCTGACCCTGAGGTGGAACGGGTCGGGTTGGTCCTTTTTTTACCGTTATTTTGGCGTCAATTTTAAAGACTCTATCAACCAAAAAACAATCAAAGCTTCCTGTGTTATAAAATAAAATAATTAGAGTATGGAATTACCACTGAAAATTGGTAGTGGAATTATATCTTTCTTGTGGTATTTGCACTGAATTTCCTCTCAGATAGAAACTCACTCACTAATGCTCAAATTTCTCACTCTCCTTTCTTTCTTCTTTCTCTTAGTTGGTGTATCTTACAAATGATAGAGCAAGCCTATTTATAGGCGCTTCAGAAAGTCTCCCGTGAGCGTACAGTGCACTGTACAGTGCACTTCTGCCTCAATTCGTGAGTGTACAGTGCACTTTTTCCCATATTTTCAACCCTATCATAATCAAGGTGGGCTCCACTATTTACAACACTCCCCCTTGGAGACCACATATCCCTAGACTAGTTGCCTCATTAAAACCTTGCCTGGAAAAACCCAGTGGGAAAAAACCTAAGCGAAGGAAAAAGAGTACAACTTTATTTGGGACATGTGAAGTGCGCTCATGTTGCCTCGTTAAAACCTTGCTAGGAAAAACCCAGTGGGAAAAACCCTAGTCGAAGGAAAAAGAGTACAACGCGCTTATGTCCTGTGTTAGAGGACTCTTGAATTCTCCCCCTGATTTTGCATGCTCCAATTTGATTGCTTGCAGAGTTGTCGTAATCCGATGTCATGCACTAGCTTCTGGAATGTGCACTTGGGTAAAGATTTGGTGAAGAGATCTGCCAAGTTATCGCTTGAACGGATTTGTCTGACTTTGATTTCTTGATTCTTCTGAAGCTCATGCGTGTAGAAAAACTTTGGTGATATGTGCTTGGTCCGGTCACCCTTGATGTACCCTCCTGTGATTTGAGCAATACAAGCTGCATTGTCCTCATATAGGATGGTTGGAGTGTCCGTTGCTGAGGGCAAAGCACAGGTGCTTCGAATGTAATGAATCATTGACCTTAACCAAACGCATTCACGACTGGCTTCATGGAGGGCAAGTATTTCTGAGTGATTGGAAGATGTGGCTACCAACGTTTGCTTTGTTGAGCGCCATGAGATTGCAGTTCCTCCACATGTAAACACATATCCAGTTTGTGAGCGTCCCTGATGTGGATCAGAGAGATATCCTGCATCAGCATATCCAACAATACTCGGGGCATTGGTCAATTCACTGGAATAGAATAAGCCCATGTCTATCGTTCCACGAAGATATCGTAGAATATGTTTAACACCGGTCCAATGTCGGCTTGTTGGAGCAGAGCTGTATCTTGCTAACAAATTTACTGAAAATGCTATGTCAGGTCTGGTACATTGTGCTAAATACATTAAAGCACCAATTGCGCTAAGATATGGTACTTCTGGACCAAGGACCATTTCATCATCCTCTTTCGGACGATATGGATCTTTCTTAGTGTCGAGAGACCGAACAACCATTGGTGTGCTAAGTGGATGGGCTTTATCCATGCCAAACCGCTTTAATACTTTTTCAGTATAATTTGATTGATGCACCAAAATTCCATCAGCACTGTGCTCAATCTGTAGACTAAGACAATATTTTGTCTTTCCAAGATCTTTCATCTCAAACTCGCGTTTGAGATAATCAGCAGTCTTTTGGAGCTCTTCAGGAGTTCCAATTAGATTCATATCATCAACATAGACTGCCACTATTGCAAATCCAGACTCTGATTTCTTAATAAACACACATGGGCAGACAGGATCATTTGTGTATCCTTCCTTCAGTAAATATTTGCTGAGACGATTATACCACATTCGCCCAGATTGTTTCAACCCATATAATGATCTTCTCAATTTGATTGAGAACATAGCCCGTGGTTTATTACTGGATGCATCGGGCAGCTTAAGTCCTTCTGGGACTTTCATGTATATGTCGGTATCCAACTCTCCATACAGATATGCGGTAATGACATCCATAAGTCTCATGTCAAGTTTTTCTGAAATCACTAGGCTTATCAAGTAACGGAACGTAATTGCGTCTACTACTGGAGAGTATGTTTCCACATAATCAATTCCAGGCCTTTGTGAAAAACCTTGCGCAACAAGTCGTGCTTTATACCTTGCAATCTCATTTTGCTCATTGCGCTTTCTTGTAAATACCCACTTGTAACCTACAGGGTTCACATTGAGTGGGGTTGGAACAATAGGTCCAAAAACACTCCTTTTTTCCAAAGAGTCTAATTCTGCCTGGATTGCATCTTTCCACTTAGGCCAATCCTGTCTCTGTGTGCATTCATCAATGGAGCAAGGCTCAATATCATCAATTTTCATGATCTCAGTAGCCACTAAGAATGCAAATATATTATCAATGATTATCTCATTTCTGTTCCACAATTCATTAGTGGATGTATAATTTATGGAGATTTCTTGGCTTTCGGGTACAGCTACCACTTCAGGAGCACGTGTCTCATCAAGGACATTTTCCTTCTCAGGAAGTACCCGTCCCTCTTGAGGGGGATTTAAATCATGAATTATGGGCTCTCCATTTATTTCATTTGCATTCATTTTGGCCATCAACTTCCTCTTTCGAGGAACTGAGTCCTTTGAGCCTAGTGGTCTGCCACGCTTCAGGCGTGCAGCAGATGAGCCGTTTGCTGGCGCATTGCCTTGTCCATTATGAACATCAATCCTTGCAGGTGCATTTGCAGCTGGGATATGTGATTTCATCACCTTCGTTGCATCATTAAATGCATCTGGCATCTGATTTGCAATGCTCTGGAGGTGAACGATCCTTCTCACTTCGTTTTCACATTGGGCGGTACGAGGATCGAGATGAAACAAAGTGGGTACATCCCATAATAATTCAAGTCGTTCACGAGGATCGAGTTTGCCTTGTTCTTTATGAACAGATTTTTCTCCCCCTAATAATGGGAAAATTGTCTCATCAAAATGACAATCCGCGAATCGTGCCCTAAAGATATCACCAGTCAGGGGCTCCAGATATCTTATGATAGATGGTGAATCAAAGCCAACATAAATTCCCAATCTGCGTTGAGGGCCCATCTTAGTACGTTGCGGTGGTGCAATAGGCACATAAACCGCACAACCAAAAACTCTTAAATGTGAAACATTTGGTTGAGTGCCCAACACAAGTTGAATTGGAGAATATTGATTGTTGGCGACGGGCCTCAATCGCACCAGAGATGCTGCATGTAAAATGGCATATCCCCAAGCAGAAACTGGCAACTTTGTTCTCATTAGCAATGTGCGTGCTATCAATTGAAGACGCTTAATCAAAGCTTCTGCCAAGCCATTTTGAGTATGAACATGGGGAACAGGATGTTCAATATCAATGCCTAACGTCATGCAGTAATCATCAAAAGTCTGAGATGTAAATTCTCCAGCATTATCGAGTCTGATTGACTTAATGGGATAATCTGGGAATTGGGCTCGTAATTTAATTATCTGAGCCAAGAGCCTAGCAAATGCCATATTCCGAGTGGACAAAAGGCAAACATGTGACTATCGGGTAGATGCATCCACCAATATCATAAAGTACCGAAATGGTCCACAGGGGGGATGAATAGGCCCACAAATATCCCCTTGAATTCTCTGTAAAAATGATGGGGATTCAACATCAACCTTTTGTTGTGATGGTCTGATTACCAACTTCCCTTGTGAACAAGCTTGACAAAAACTGTCATTTGATACCATAATATGTTTTGTCAATAAGGGATGTCCTTTAGAGTTGGTAATGATCCTACGCATCATAGTGGATCCAGGATGACCCAATCGGTCATGCCAAAGCTTGAAAGTATTTGAGTCAATGGACTTTTGGTCCATGATACTATGTGCCTCAATTGTCCGTATGGTTGTATAGTACAACCCTGATGAGAGCGCACAAAGCTTTTCCAATATACGCTTCTGGGTATCATTGGAAATAATACAAAGATATTCCATGTTTTTCTCATTCTTTGTTTCAACATGGTAACCATTCAAACGAATATCTTTGAAACTCAACAGATTTCTTCTGGAGTTAGATGAATACAAGGCATCTTGAATGGACAGTGTTGTCCCATTTGGTAACATAACTTGGGCTATGCCTGAGCCTTCAATCAGGTCTGTAGGTCCTGATATGGTTGTTACCTTTACTTTTGTAAGCATCAATTTTGAGAAATACTTTCGATCTCGAAGGATTGTATGAGTAGTTGCACTGTCTGCAAGACAAATATCTTTGCTAGAGCTCTTGTTTTGGGGGCATCCATAATTTACATCCATGCCTTCAAATAAAATAAGTTGAATCAACAATCATTCAAAACATTGCCACTTTTATTGAGGTGAAGGCAGAAAAGAAAAATAAACAGTGCTTCAGATAATACAAATGGTACATGAAGGAATTTAATCCAGTTCGGACCCATAAATTTCATTCCCCCTTTCAGTAACAAAATCGGAAACATCTAGATGCGTCTTGTCTAAACGACGCGATATTTCCGATGAGCCGTCTATGGCTGGCGGATCAGGTGCAACATAATTTGTCTCCACTTTTCTGTTTTTAAGTGAAGTTTGATAAAGATCCGCCAAGTGCCTCGGCGTACGACATGTACGCATCCAATGTCCCTTTGCACCACATCTGTAACAAGCTCTTTCATTATTTCTAGGCACATAGCTTGCTTGTGTTTTTCCCTTATTTCTGGGTGCATTTTTGCCATTCATGGATGGATTGTTTCTTGGCCCCAAGTCGTATGGATGAGCACCACGATCTTTTCTACTCCCTTGCCATCGGCTACGTTTGCCTCCTCGCCCACGTTTGTGGATACTACCACGAGATGAGGTGGCATTCACTTCCCGAGATGCAGTATTTATTTCGGGAAGTGGTGCTGAGCCTGTTGGGCGAGATTGGTGATTTTTCAACAAAAGCTCGTTGTTCTGCTCAGCTAGCAAGAGGCAAGATACAAGTTCTGAGTACTTCGTGAAACCACTATGCCTATATTGCTGTTGCAGAAGCACATTTGAGGCATGGAATGTACTCAGAGTTTTTTCGAGCATATCTTCCTCAGAGATATTCTCACCACATAATTTCATAAGGGAGGTGATCCTGTGCATAGCTGAGTTGTATTCAGACACTGTCTTGAAATCTTGAAACCTCAAGTGTGTCCATTCATATCTAGCTTTTGGGAGAGTCACTGTCTTCTGATGATTGTATCTCTCACATAAAGCTTTCCACAGGACCAATGGTTCATCAATTACCACATATTCGCTTTTCAGCGCTTCATGAATGTGGCGGCGAAGGAAAATCATGGCCTTCGCATTTTCTTCTGGTGATGCATCACTTCCATCTTCAATTGCTTTGCCAAGGCCATTAGCACGCAGATGGATCTTGGCATCCAGGACCCATGATAGGTAATTGTCCCCAGAAAGATCTAGGGCAGCGAATTCCAATTTTGCTAGATTTGCCATCTTCAAAAGAAGAGTGAGATGCATTAGAATTCGTAATAATCTTCAGGCTTAATATATTTTTGAACTTCAGGCCAAAAATATTTTACTCAAAATTTCAGATTCGGGATCTGGGACATTAAGCCAAATAGGAACTTCAGGCCCTATAATTGTTTGAGGAACTCCAGGCCCTCATTTTAGTTGGTTATAAAAATACAGTGCTATGAATTTACTGGTATGGACGATAAACCCGCACCATACTTTAAATGAAAGTAAATGTGCGATAAAATAAATTCATAAAGTAAATTGCTTGTTGTATGGACGTTAATCCCGCACCATACTTTAAATAAAAGTAAATGTGCGGTAAAGTAAACGTGCGATAAAGTAAATGCATAAAGTAAATTGCCTGCTATATGGACGTTAATCCCGCACCATACTTTAAATAAAAGTAAATGTGCGGTAAAGTAAACGTGCTGGTATGGGCACTAATCCTGCTCCATACATTTAAATAAAAGGCAATTGTGTGGACTATAAACCCTCACCACACTCTAAATAAATACTGCCATATGGGTAATAAACCTACACCATACAGTAAATAAAATAAGTGTGGGGATAAAACCACCACTAAAAATACAGGAAGTACATATTATATTTTGTGGGCAATATAACTGCACCACTATATAATAGATGGGTTTTAAGATCACACCATCATTTTATTATGATAATTTGTGTTACAACGAGATGGGTAATGAAAATTACACCACCATAAAACAATAGAATGGGGTATAAAACCGCGCCATTCCAAATTATATTACAAAGAAATAAATTAAGCAAACATGGATGAAACAGCACAAAAATTGTGACAACACAAAAAAGAAAGTTTGCATGTCGTCATAGTAGTAAAGTGAGAGGAGACATATGACGGAGAGGAGAAAGAGAAATAACCACATAGTGTTGAGTTGAGAAAAGTGGAGAGACTATCGTGCTGATAACGTGTTATAAAATAAAATAATTAGAGTATGGAATTACCACTGAAAATTGGTAGTGGAATTATATCTTTCTTGTGGTATTTGCACTGAATTTCCTCTCAGATAGAAACTCACTCACTAATGCTCAAATTTCTCACTCTCCTTTCTTTCTTCTTTCTCTTAGTTGGTGTATCTTACAAATGATAGAGCAAGCCTATTTATAGGCGCTTCAGAAAGTCTCCCGTGAGCGTACAGTGCACTGTACAGTGCACTTCTGCCTCAATTCGTGAGTGTACAGTGCACTTTTTCCCATATTTTCAACCCTATCATAATCAAGGTGGGCTCCACTATTTACAACATCCTGAAAATTAATTTTGTTTTTCCCGTTAGTTGTTACTTGTTTTTTTATCAAACAAAAAGAACCGTGTAAGCCACTATAGAACTTAGGCGGTTAAGAGTATTTAGCTTAATATTTAATATTTTATGTTCGATTTTTCCTTCTTCAATGTCGTTTTTATAAGGGCATTTAGTACCTTAATATCGATTCTACCTTCCTTAACGGTTTCCTTTTAGGGTGGTGCTAGAGGCACCAACTTTGGGCACCAACTATTAGAAGCCCGCCAATACAACGGATCCCAGACTCTATTAGAGAGTTGGTGCCTCTAGCAATTTCCTACCTTTTATATCCATAGAGGCACTACAACTATGTGGGTGGGTATTGAAATTAGGGGCATCTAACTTGGCTCAGGACCAGCTACTCTTCATACCAATCCGCCATTGAGTCTATTGGGCTCTAGAATACTAAGGGGCCTCAATGTGGGCTTTCAGACCCACTCCACTGATCCGACGACACTTGTTTTGTTTTGGGAAGAGCTTCCATTTCCAACGTCGCAACGCAACAACCACATCTTCCATTTCTATCAGTCTTCTTCGTAGCTCACAGAGCTCAAATCTCTAGACCCTCTGAAAACAACAAAAATCATACACATTGTGAGAGCGAGCTATTGTCGACAGAAATGGGGTTGGGATCGCTTGCTTCGAGGGCCATGCGGCCCACAGCGTCAAGGCTCCTCAGCTCCCAAAACCCTAGACCCTTCTTCTCTTTCCACAGAGCGGTCTCAACCACTCCGGAGCTCCAGAACGCCGACCAATCTGCCGCCGCGGCCCAGCCCGAGCCCGCCGCTGATCTCCCTCCCCGGACACCCTTGGGCGGGGCCCGAGTCCACTTCCCCAACCCGGAAGATGCCATCGAGGTCTTCGTCGATGGTTACCCGGTCAAAATTCCCAAGGGATTCACTGTGTTGCAGGCCTGTGAGGTCGCCGGCGTTGACATCCCTAGGTTCTGCTACCACAGCCGGTTATCGATCGCTGGTAATTGCCGAATGTGTCTCGTAGAAGTTGAGAAGTCGCCGAAGCCCGTCGCCTCCTGTGCCATGCCTGCTATGCCTGGTTAGGATTCCCTTTTATTCTCCATTTCCAGTTTTTTGGTTAGCTGTTCATTGCTTTTGGAAGTTCCCATATTTGGATTTTCTCCATTCCCAGTTTTGGCTCTACTATTTGGGTGTATTTCGATTTTTATGGAGCATGATTAAGGCCTCTAAGCTGTATCGTATGGTTTATGAAAAGTTTCCTCCTTGTCAAATTTCTAATCTTATTCGTATATGATCTTAATTTGACTATTGGGAGGATGCGTATGTATTAGTTTTTTCTCTTGGACGTAGATTCTTTTACATTTTTGCTAAATAATAATATGAATTGTGATTATATTTTAGACGCGGATGTTCTGTAGAGAACGATTTTATGAGCCTCTGATTATTAGATTCTATTGTAACCTCGTTTTCTGATTTGAGTTTTTAATAATTAACCAATGCAATGGTTTGAAGATGGGGTATTTTTCAGTCGCAGTAGACCTCATGTATGTTTGCTGAAAGTTGCAGTTTTCTTGACTAAATTTTCTTTTTAGGCATGAAAATTAAGACTGATACTCCAATAGCCAAGAAGGCTCGAGAAGGGGTGATGGAGTTTTTGCTGATGAATCATCCATTGGATTGTCCAATTTGTGATCAGGGTGGAGAATGTGATCTGCAGGATCAGTCTATGGCCTTTGGATCTGATCGCGGCCGTTTCACTGAAGTGAAGAGAGCCGTAGTGGATAAGAATCTTGGTCCTTTGGTGAAGACTGTGATGACTCGTTGTATTCAATGTACAAGGTCAGAATCCAACATTGCCTCTCATACCCACTTATTCACCAGTCCTAGCGGATTGTAATACAGGATAGATGACACTGTATTTAACTTTTTCTTTTCTAACATTTTTTATTGCTTAAGAATTTAATTACAAAGCATGATAAACTAACATTGATTGATTGATTTTTATTTTTATTTGGTTGGAGAGAACATTATTTTTGTGATGCTGTAGCATTTTAACATGTAGAAGTACGCAATATTTGAATGTTGTTAGTCTAACCCTAGTTATTACATTTCACAGTAAGTTATGAAATTGTCATGCCAAATCCATGTAGCACGATGATCTGTCTTCTAGGTATCATAAGTTTTCAAATTAACAAAATGAACATAATATAATTTATAGGGTTTAAGTTTATTGACCTGCTTGTAATTGTTTCTCGGTTTTTCTGCTGCATTAGACGTGAGAATAATTTCCCTCAATGGGATTATCTTATAAGTTTAATCATCAAATTTTCCTGTGATAATGATGCTGTCAATACTGAAATCTCATGACTGGTATTCCAATTGAAGAAGATTATGATTTTCTGTGAGTTGGTACCTATTTTCACATTCGGATTTCGTGCTTTTAATTGCTCCCATGAATGTGTAAGGTAATTGTGTTGTTTGCGTAGATCGTGGATTCTTGTAGCCCCATAATGCCATATCTTACTAACTATCATCGACAAGGCAATTTGTTCATATGTTGTGATGTGAGTGACATGTGGATATTGATGGACCAATTATTTCAATCCTATTCATGTGCATTTTAGCAGCAAGTTGTGTATAGTGGTGGTCTTCTCCAGATCAACTCTTCTAGAAACCATAAGAACCTAATTGGCCTTAAGTGTATTTGAGTTATCTTTTGGCATTCTATATGTACTTAGCGTTTGAAACAGGAAATGAGGCTGTCTTAAACCTAGAAAGTTATGTAGTGTTGAAATGCCTAGTTATCGGAATCTTTGTATAGTTCATTTCAAATTCGTTTTTACTTAACTTGCGGTTTGTCATGGTTCTGCTCTTTAGAAAGCTGTTGAGCCAAGTTTGGATGCGTATCCATAATATAATGTATTATCAAGTTAGCAGTACAGTGTCTCTAACACCTTATTTCTATTATCACACCTGTAGTATTAATTTATCTTAAGTCTTCTAGGGGTTGTTCAGGATGTTTGCTTTTGTTTCTTTCTTATCTTGTGGTCACTGCTTCAACTACACTTTAAGGCACACTTTTATTTAATTATAGTTGCAAGCTTCTGATATAAAGAGCACTTTTGATTGAACAGGTGTGTCAGATTTGCAACAGAGGTTGCTGGGGTTCAGGACCTTGGCATGTTAGGCCGTGGCAGCGGAGAGGAAATTGGGACTTACGTTGAAAAACTTATGACTAGTGAACTTTCAGGAAATGTGATAGATATCTGTCCAGTGGGAGCTCTAACCTCAAAACCATTTGCATTTAAAGCTCGAAATTGGGAATTGAAGGGAACAGAGACCATTGATGTTACTGATGCTGTTGGGTCGAACATTCGAATTGATAGCCGAGGCCCAGAAGTCCTGCGCATCGTTCCACGGTTAAATGAGGTAATTTTTTATTGGACTATTTTGACGTGTATTATCTTTTGGACAAGTTATTTTATTTTTACAATACAATTATATGCAATAATTTTTTTTTTTCTTTTGGGAAAAGGGACAATTTTATTGCACAACGAAAAAATACAAACAAAGAACAAAGAAAAGATTCTTATACGTAAAAACCAACATGCACCAACATTTTTTTGGCATAGAAGTTAATGGCTGACATTAGTCTTTGTTAATTTGTTGGATATTGATTTCCTCTAGTGCCAAAGGTAGCTGAGAAGATTAAACAGGTCAGGGAATTCCTAATAAAGCATTAATAGTTTCTTTTATTTGCTGCTTAGAAAATGCCACTGCATAACTACAACATTCTGTCACAAAAAGAATGTTATTTTGCATGGTCATGAATGAAGATACAAAAGGCCCCATCATTGTATAGTCGTTCCCAACAAAGTGTGATACAACTAAATAGTTACAGGTTAGTTTCTATCATGATGGACCCTGCGAACCTAACATGTGTATCCATAAATGCAAGAACAACCATCCGCATTTCATAGGTCTTGCACATCCAGCTTTCCAAAAAAACAAGCCACACGGACATGGGCACACAGCACTAACGCCATGTTAATATTCATTTTTTTAAATCCGAAAATTGAAAAGTAAAACCTCACTTGCTTCCCTTATCCGTCAGTGTGAATCAAGTGCACGGCACCATGAAATCTGACCATAAAACAGGAGTTGATGGAAGAGGATCAGTGGTGTCTAGATTTGAAATTCAACGGAGTGGCCGTGGCTGAGGGGAAAAACTTAGGTATTCCATAAAATTAAGCCATGTGGATGTAAGCACCTCAATACTAACACCATCTACGAGTAGTACTTATTTTTCTTTTTCCTGACAAGTCAAACCTCACCCTCTTCCCATCATCACCATTAAACATGACCATAAAACAGTGGTTGCTATAAGAGGATGAGGACCGTCTAGATGCGAGGTTCAATGGAGTGGTTGGGCCTTAGAGGTTTGCTGTTGTTGTGAAGGGTGAGAGAGATGGTGAAAAATGAAGGATAAACATCTGATAAAGGGGCTTCAACTTGTTTGGGGACTCCAATATGGGCTGCATGCAAATGGCTGAGAATCCAATATTGTCTTTGCACTATTGGAGATTTCAGATCGTCGTTCCAAAAGGCAGAGTTAATGTAATCAACTTTTTTTGTGGTTCGGTCGATTGACCTGACTCTTATTGACCGGCCCACTTGTCAGCCATGACTTATGTACTCTTTTGACTAAATCTACTCAAATTTTAGTAATTCTTAGGAGCTATGTTTGGACATTCTGAAACATTTTAGTCACAATCTACTCTTGAGTCCAAGTCAAGGAACTTGTCCTAGTTTGGTCTCGTATTGTTAACCTTGAACACCTGAACCTGTCATGTTTGATCTGTCTCAGTTGTACCGAGTGTATCTTAAATGTCATGGCTCCATATATTTTCTTTTGATTTTGCCTTTAGTCTTGATGCTAGTTAAGTTTGCAAGTTAACCCATATTGTTGATTTCTTTGTTAACGCCATGTGACTTCCTATTTGGAAGTCAGTGTTTAAGGACATGCACGTCGTGAAATTTGCCAATCTACTCAGATGCGCTAGCACCATATATCAAGACACTGAAATTTAAAGTATTTGGGTGTTATCCTTCACCTTAAATTTTTTCTTTTCTTTCTATAATGTATTTCCTTACCACCTCTTGCAGGACATTAATGAAGAATGGATATCAGACAAGACTCGATTTTGTTATGATGGTTTGAAGAGGCAGAGGTTAAATGACCCCATGATTCGTGGTGCTGATGGGCGCTTTCAGCCTGTGAGCTGGCGTGATGCCCTTGCTGTAGTTGCTGAGATGGCTCATCAAGTTAAACCAGAGGAGATTGTTGGGATTGCTGGTCAGCTGTCTGATGCTGAGTCCATGATGGCACTGAAAGACTTCTTAAATAAAATGGGTTCAAACAACGTGTGGTGTGAAGGAAATGGTTCAAATCGTGATGCTGATCTTCGATCTGGATATATTATGAACAGTAGCATTGCTGGCCTTGAGAAAGCGGATGCTTTTCTATTGGTTGGTACCCAGGTATGTTTCTAGGAATTTAATCTTAATGATCTTTATAGTCCAGCTTAAGTGATTTTCACCTGCCTCTTACATGCTCGTATGACGTGCTGAAGATGGATGAATGGGTAGTGGCTTAGTGGGTATTTGTTGATGAGTGGATAAAGTGTTTTTTAAACATGGTTTTGTTGAGGAACTCATACTTTCATATTATATTTCCAGCCAAGAGTAGAAGCTGCTATTGTTAATGCTAGAATCCGGAAGACGGTGCAAGCTACCCATGCCAAGGTTGGGTACATTGGCCCTGCAGCTGATTTCAACTATGATCACGAGCATCTTGGCACAGGCCCTCAAACACTGCAAGAAATTGCCGAGCGTCGTCACCCCTTTTCCTCAGTCCTCTCAAATGCCAAAAACCCTGCCATCATTATTGGTGCTGGGGTCTTTGAGAGAAAAGACAAGGATGCAATTTTTTCTGCTGTTGAAACCATCGCAAAATATGCTGAAGTTGTAAGGCCCGATTGGAATGGAGTCAATGTACTGCTTCTCAAAGCTGCCCAGGCTGCAGCACTTGACCTTGGACTTGTGCCAGAATCTGAAAACAGCATTGAGTCTGCAAAGTTTGTTTACCTGATGGGAGCAGATGATGTTAACTTGGAGAAGGTTCCAAGCGATGGATTCGTGGTTTATCAAGGGCATCATGGGGACCGGGGTGTGTATCGTGCCAATGTCATCCTTCCTGCAGCAGCATTCAGTGAAAAGGAAGGGACATATGTAAATACAGAAGGGTGCTCTCAGCAAACAGTACCTGCAGTTCCGACTGTTGGTGATGCCAGGGATGACTGGAAGATAATTCGGGCTCTATCTGAGGTTGCAGGTGTGCGGCTGCCATATGATACACTAGGGGCCATCCGATCCCGGATCAAGACAGTAGCACCAAACATTTTGCAAATAGACGAGAGAGAGCCAGCTACATTTTCATTTTCAATTAAGCCGGAGTCCAAGCAAAAATTGGATTCGACTCCATTTGGGACTGTTGTTGAGAATTTCTATATGACTGATTCGATCACCAGAGCATCAAAGATAATGGCACAATGCAGTTCAGTGCTGTTGAAGAAGTGACCAGTGGATTTTTGTTATTCTCTAATAAAGTTGCAGATTCACCTGTTTTCTCCTGTTATTTTTATGGGGTTGTGTAAGGCCCTGTTTGGCCAAAGCTTCTGGAACGTTGGAAGTACTTCCAATAAATTTATTCTAGGTTTTGTTTCACTGTAATGCAATGTAATTGTTATTTCTGTACAACTGTTGTTTGCATATATAATTTGGGATTTTTCAATTCATTTGTTGTATATCTTCACTGAATATACGACACCGAAGCTTTTTACTCAAATTCGAATGCAACACATGAACCAAATCAGAATGCAAATGAAGAGAAAAATTCTTTATAAATTAGCTGAGTTATATGTTTTCTCAGTTCGAAAGAAAAGTAGTTGTGTTCATATGTTTTCTTGTTTCCCAAGTCAAAGCTCCTCTATATAAAGGGGCTTCTTGTTATGTAGAAGATGCAAGTTGAATAACCAAATCTTGTTACTTTGTTAATTTTTCTGATAGGGTTATTTACTCAAATGTTCCTCAAACTTGTACCCAATTTACATTCCCTAAACAAAAGTATTTACTCAAATGGTCCATCAACTCTATATTATTTGGTCCATTGATACTAACATTACATTATGTTAATATTTCCATTAAATATGAGGATAAATTGGTCATTTCGTATATTAAAAATAAGTAAATACGAAAAAATGAAGTAAAAAGCGCTCTCTCTCTCTCTCTCTCTCTCTCTCTCTCCTCTCTCTCTCTCTCCATTCCCCCATGACCACCACCCTCAAGCTCCAACCCCCAAACCCATTCCACAACCACCCTCCACCCCCAAGCCCCAAGAACCCAGAACCCTAGCGCCTCCCCACCCTCCACCCGAGCCAGCAACTATAGAAAAAGAGAAGAAAAAAAATCATCCACATACCCCCCTCCCAACGAATCCAGAACCCCAACTCAACAACCACCTAGACCCTCTCCCCCTACTCCCGATTTCCCTTCATTGTTGAGAGACAACCACCCACCCCTCTTCTCCCTACCCAACAACAACCGCTCATCCACCAAAAAATATTCTCAAGACACCCAAAAATACAGCCACACCTAACCCACCATAACAGAATCCCCACCCCACAAACCCCTCCCCCCTCTTCCCCCATTCTATTTTCAACCACAAACCCTAAACTCATCATTACAAGAAATTGGAGGGAGGGGGCGATGGGTTTGGGTCTCTTTTTTTTTTTCTTCTCTTTTTCTACAATTTTTTCTAATTTTGTATTCTAACCCTATTTTTATTTGTTAATTATGAAAAGTCATATTTACCCTAAAATTTGGTTAAATCTAACAGAAAATTAGACGGTGGGACCAATAAACCGAATAATATAGAGTTGATGGACTATTTCAACCAATAATTTAGTTTATGGACCAAAATATAAATCGGGTACAAATTTGAGGACCATTTGAGTAAATAACCATTTTATGATACAAACGATTTTCCACTTTAATCTAATCTAAACTATGGGGAGGGGGATTCGAACTCGGTTGCAGAGTAAAGAGCACATCGGTTTAACCAAATTTACTTTAATCTAATCTAAACTATAGGGAGGGTGATTCGAACTCGATTGCAGAGTAAAGAGCACATCGGCTATAGCCAACTTGGTTAAGCCCTGTTGTTAGGTTTGCTACATCATTTGGGTTTTTTGTTTTATGTCAAACAAAACTCCACCAATTCCTCGGTAATTCATGAATGCGTTTGTCTGTCCTGTTTGTGCCATTTGGGTGGCTCTTCTTCTCGTTTGCTCTTGTTGAGCCTTTGCTTATTTACTTAATTATTTATTCTTGTTTTGGTCTTGGTCATGTATCTTTGTTTGTTTTAATAAGTTTAGTTTTTACAACCATGTACGGTGCTTTGTTCAACAAAACCAAAGGAAGAGAAAACAAAAGGTAATAAGTACAAGAAAATAATGAGATAGTAATTATGCAATTCATTCACACATAAACATAAAGACATGAAAACCTACAAACGGAGACACCCTCCTTCCTATTTCTTGCACTTTCTTATTCAAAAGCCAAACACTACAAAATAAAAAAGAAACTACGCGACCAAAAAGTAGCAGCAGCATATGAGATGGCACTGGCAAGCCCCAAACGCCCATGAGGGTTTTGGTACTTCTGTTTATCCTCGGAGAAGAAGAGTGACCCCAAAGGAAATTGTGCACACAATATGCCCCAACAGAGCCAAGAACCCGTACTTCCTGTCATCATCACAAAAACAAAGAGTAAATATAAAATGAATTCCTTAGGCAAATTTTCCATTTCCAAATAGTTCAATTCAACATATTAAGAAGGCGGCCACATATATACAATCAAATCTTATTTGATTATGCTCTCGTTGGAAATTAACAATCTCATGACATAACATGACACATGTTAAGTTCATTCGAAAGTAACAATCTCACAACATAGCATAACATGTTCGGTCCGAATTAGCATATCACAACATAACATATATTTGATAAAATATTTGGAAAATGTACTAATTTTAGTATGTACTGTTTGATATAAGCGATGTTGGGGATGGGGGAATCGAAACTAGCACCTCAGGTGTAGGGGCAAATGTTATTAACAACTTGAACTACTAGCCTTTTTTTTCACGAATAAGATTGAAAAATGGTACTAAGAAAAATAGCCAGAAAAATAACATAACATGTCATATGCTAGATATGCTAAAAATGATTAAATTAGTAGAAATTGGGAAATGGTTAAGATTGAAAATGGAGAAAGAAGTAGGGCAAACCCGACGGAAAGGCGGTTCTGGGGGTCGCCGGTGGAATAGCCTTTGAAATAGAAATAGCGGGTGACAGTATAGAACAGACCAAGGCCAGCTGAGATGCAAGGATGTTTAAGACCTCCCAATAACAGAAGCACAAAGAACAAAGGCATCAATTCCAGAGAGTTCTGGTGGCCTCTCTGAACACAATTGAAAACTTTTGCATCTTTGTTGTCAGATTCTGAAGCGTACAGGGTTGGATAAGGCACCTTGTACCTGCCCAATTCATAACAAATTCAATCACAGATTTTAACAGAGATTTCTGGAAATTTAAAAGCTTTGCATTTACATACATTTTTCTGGCCTTGCCTACTTTGCCAGCCATCCAGAAATTGAGAAAGGTGTAGAGAACAAGAACAAGGACTACATAGCCGTACTCTCTGGGGAGCAATTCAACTGCGGTGGCCATTTGGTTTTTGGGTATGAACGTGAAATCAGGGAAATGGGTTTTATGAATTGACTTCTTGTTCTTGACTGACCGACTCTGTTCTTTGTGTGGATATAGATGAGGCTCTTGTAATGGGCGCCCACGTTAGCTTTTATGCTTGTTTTGCAACTTTTTCTCCAAGGCAGATAGAGTTCAATATTATTTCGTCAATCAATATTCAATAATAATATATGTGAGGGTAGGCTTGTCTAACAAGTACATCTTGTGATTTCTCCAACCATCTTTTTTCCTTTTTTTATTTTTTTTTATTTTTTTATGAGGCGTTTGAGGTTGTATTTGTCCTACCTGCACTTAGAGTTTGACAATTGTTTTCAATTAGTTTACAACGGGTACCACCGTAACTGAGTTTCCCCTCTAGATCATTGATCCGGGAAAACTGCTCCACGCCTGCGTTTTTCATTCGAAAATGGTTAATATTTTATATAATTATTGTAAATTAATTAAAGGGTTATTATTCTATGGAATTACCGGCAAGGGCCAATTTGAAACACAAAACCCTAGTCAATGGAATAAAAAGTGTGTTATTTGGACTTTAGCAGGATAAAATGGGACTTGACCGTAGTTTCAAGAGTGTTACAGTAAATAAGCCTTAATTAAAATATACAGTTAAAATGAAATGTTTTTTCAAGGGGCAAAGTCATACGCAAAGGATTGATTAAGGGGGTAAAATGAGTCATTTTTATGTTCAGTGAGTATGTAAGATTAGACTACACTTTTAAGGAGCATTAGAGCAACTAAGCCTATAAATTATGGATTGGTGTTCAAATTATTTATATATAACATATATAAAAAAATGCTAAGGAGGTATTCATGGGTGGAAATATTGGTCATTTGGTGGTGATGACTTTGTTCACTATTTTTTTTGAATCCGGGGGCTATAATCAGTTTTTCCTTTTTTATATAAAATAAATAGTATAGCCGGGCGGCTATACTCCCTTTTCTAAAAAAATTCAAAGAAATCGTATAGCCGACTGGCTATACCGTGTTTAAAAAAAAACTAGTATAGCCGCATGGCCGGACTCTGTTTTTTAAAATGAAATAGTATACGAGTGCGACCATACTCGGTTTTTCTATTTTTTTTAAGAAATAGTATAGGAAATGTTAAATACTCGTATTGAGCATGTATGTATGTATTTTTTCTGTTTAATACTAGTATTTGTTACAATATTATCAATAATAAACAAAAGATTCATGTATTCTACACATAATTCTCACATATTATTGAATACAAATAATATATATGAAACATTTTAAATAAATTATATTAAAATATTATATAGTGGTTGAACTTTTAAGTTGTAATTTGCCAAAAAAAAATTGAATTAAACACGTACGTATTTTATTCGTATAGTTGCATGGCTATACCAAATAATATCTATCAAGGTTACAATAATGCAACTAGGAGGGTCTTTTTTCTTAATTTTTTTGATTAAATGGTATAGCCCCGATGCTATACTCGGTTACTTCAAAAAGAAATAGTATATCCGGGGGCTATACTCAGTTTTTCCTTTTCTTTTTTTTTTAAATAAAAGAAATAGTATAGCCGGTAGGCTACACTCACTTTTAAAAAGAAAAAATCAAAGAAATAGTATAGCCGCAGGGCTATACCGTGTTTTGCCAATTTTTTTAGAATGAAATAGTATAGCCGGGTGTATACGCTTTTTTAAATATTTTTAGAAAGATATAGTATAACCGTGCAGATACACTCGGTTTTTCTTTTCCAAATATTTTTTAAAAACTAGTATAGCCGCTTGGCCGTACTCTGTTTTTTCAAAATGAAATAGTATAGCCGCAGGGCTATACCGTGTTTTGCCAATTTTTTTAGAATGAAATAGTATAGCCGGGTGTATACGCTTTTTTAAATATTTTTAGAAAGATATAGTATAACCGTGCAGATACACTCGGTTTTTCTTTTCCAAATATTTTTTAAAAACTAGTATAGCCGCTTGGCCGTACTCTGTTTTTTCAAAATGAAATAGTATACCAGTGTGGCCATACTCAGTTTATTCGTATAGTCGCATGGCTTTACCAAATAATATCTATAAAGGTTACAGTAATGCAACTAGGAGGGTGTTTTTTCATACTTTTTTTATTAAATTGTATATCCGACCGGCTATACTCGGTTTTAAAAAAAATTTCAAATAAATAGTATAGCTGGCCTGCTATACTCGCTTTTTTATTTTTTAAATGAAACAGTATAGCTGATCGGCCATACTCTGGTTTTCATTTTTATAAAAAAAATAGGAAAGCCGCGCGGCTATACTTTGTTTTTTTAATTTTTTAAAGAAATAGTTCAGCCAAACGGCTACACCCTGTTTTTTAAAAAATTTTTTAAACAAATAATATAGCCGAACGGCCATCCTCTGTTTTTATAAAAGAAATAGTATCGCTGCGCTGCTATACTCAGTTTTGTATTTTTTTTATTAATAGTGCAGCAAACGTTAAATACTCGTATTGAACATGTATGTACATATTTTTCCTGTTTAATACACATATTGTTTTATAATATTATCAATAATACACAAAATGTATAGCAAACATTAAATACTCATACTGAAAATGTATGTATGTATTTTTCCTGTCTAATACACGTAGTTTTTACAATATTTTCAATAATACACAAAAAATTCACGTATTATACAGATAATTCTCACATATTATTGAATACAAATAATATGTATGAAGCATTTTAAATAAATTATATTAAAATATTACATAGTTGCCGAACTTTTAAGTTGTAATTTTCCAAAAAAAAAAAATTTGAATAAAACAAGTATGTATTTTATTCATATAGCCGCACGGCTATACCAAATAATATATAGGTTACAATAATGCAACTACGAGGGTTTTTTTCTTAATTTTTTTTATTAATGGTATAGCCGATCGGCTATATTCGGTTTTTCTAGTTATTTTAAAAAAATAAATAGTATAGCCGCGCTGCTATACTCTGTTTTATGAACAAAAATAAAATTAAAGAAATAGTATAGCCGGCCGGCTATACCCGGATTTTTCTAATTTTTTTTTTCAAATAATACTCGCTTTTTTAATTTTTTTTAAAAGAAATAGTATAGCCGCACGGCGAACTGTTTTAAAGAACTAGTATAGCTGCCCGGGTACACTCGGTTTTGACAATTTTTTTAAAAATAAATAATATCGGTACTGTTTGTTTTAAAATAAATAGTATAGCCGCACGGCTATACTCGGTTTTTTATTTTTATTTTTAAGAAATAGTATAGCAAACATTAAATACTCATACATAAAATGTATGTATGTATTTTTCCTGTTTAATACACTTAGTTTTTTCAATATTTTCAATAATACACAAAAGATTCAAGTATCATACACATAATTCTCACATATTATTGAATACAAATAATATATATGAAACATTTTAAATAAATTATATTAAAATATTATGTAGCGGCCGTTGTGGCTCTCTTTTTTGGGTTATCCTCTGTTTGTTCTGTTTAATACTGTATTGAGCTGGGCTTTGCTGTGTTTGTTTTTGTTAGGGAGTTACAAATTCCTCCTTCCCGTTACAGTAGTTAATTCCATTAATAATAGGCAATGGTCAGTCATACGTTTTGCTGTTATTAGCTCATAAATTCAGATTCATGTTTGTGTTGTTATTAGGGCCTACGGTTACAACACAGCCACTTGTATATATACCCTATATTGTAAATCTTGTGAATGAATGAAAATCAGTTTCTACATGGTATCTAGAGCCTGACATATATATATATATTTTTTTTTTCTTTTCTCTTCCTCCGATGGCCTCCTCTGCAGTTTCTTCCTCCTCTGCCCTTCCCACCCTATCTATCCCAAACATCTCACACCTTGTTTCTGTTAAACTTTCTGACACCAACTACCTTGTTTGGGAAAGTCAGGTTAAACCGTTCTTGCTCGGCCAAAACCTCTGGCGCTTTATTGATGGATCATATCCTTGTCCACCCCAAACTATTACTCCTTCTTCCACAGAAAAATCTTCTGATCTCCCTCCTACACCCACCCTCAATCCAGACTTCACCTCGTGGTTCCAAGCTGATCAAAGCTTGGTCAGCATCCTTCGTGCCACTCTCTCTGAATCTGTCCTTACTCAAGTGGTTGGCCTTTCTACTTCCAAAGCCATTTGGGACTGCCTTAGCCAAAATTTTTCTCAACAGTCTCTTGCCAATGAAACCCAACTCAAATTTGAACTCTTTTCCATCACCAAAGGTTCTAAAACCATTTCTGCTTATCTTTCTCATGCCAAACATCTTGCTGATCAATTAGCTGCCATTAATGCTTCCGTCTCCAATACTGACTTGGTTGCCTATGTGCTTCGAGGCCTTGGTCCTGATTACCAAATGCTTGTCACTGCCATTCTGAATTTTCCACCCCTACCCTCCTTCTCGGATCTTCGTGCACGTCTCCTTGCTTTTGAAGGGCAGCAAGCTCTTGCCACTCAAATGGCTCCTACTCCCGCACCCACAGCTTTCCTTGCTGCTCAACCTCGTGGTCACCGCTTCCGTAGTGGCCGTCCCAGAGACACTCCGGCTCGCTCCTCTCCTGCTAGCTCTTCTCAATTTTACACACATGGCTCTTCTCCTACTTTCCCTCGGACTCCACGTGGCTCTTCTATTCTAGGTGCTCCTCCCACCTCTCGACCCCCACCGCAGTGCTGGACTTGCCATCAATTTGGTCACATTGCTGCTCATTGTCCCCAGTCACGTACCTTTGCCGGAATGCATATTACCTCTTCCTCTGACCCCAACTGGTACTTTGACTCAGGTGCCACACACCATATGACTCATGATGCCACCTCCATTCCTCTTTCCACTCCGTCCTCTTCTTCTGGTCAAGTTGTTGTTGGTAATGGTGCTTCTCTCCCTATTACTCATTCCGGTAATATCTCTTTCTCTTCGGGTTCTTATGTCTTTCGCCTTTCTGATGTTCTTCGTGTTCCTTCTTTGCATAAAAATTTATTATCTGTTGCTCAGTTAACTAAGGATTCACATGTCAGTGTTTCATTTTTCCCATGGGGCTATCGCATTCATGACTTATCTACTGGCTGTCTTCTTTTTCAGGGCCAATGTAAGAATGGGCATTATCCTATCCGTCCTACCCTCTTTTCTAACCCCAAGGTTGCTCTTGCTTCTGTAGCCGTGTCGTCGTCTCTTTGGCATCGTCGTCTTGGTCATCCATCCAATAAAGTACTTGGCACTATTGTCTCTCAATCTTTACTAGATATCCATAGTTTTATTAATCAAACTTGTAATCACTGTGCCTTGGCCAAATCTATTAGACACTCTTTTTCATCTCATGAACATCGTTCTGTTGCTCCTTTTGATCTAATTCATTCGGATGTGTGGATGTCTCCAGTTGTCTCAACTTCTGGTTTTCGTTACTATGTTTTATTTACTGATGACTATACTCGTTTTTCTTGGATTTTTCCCTTACGTCTCAAATCTGAGGTCTTTCATCATTTTTCCACCTTTGTCGTGTATGTCCAAAATCAATTTTCTCGGACCATAAAACAATTCCAAAGTGATGGTGGTAAAGAATATGATAATTTACAATTTAAACAATTTTGTGCAACTCATGGCATTTTGCACCGCTTTTCTTGTCCACACACTCCTCAACAGAATGGATTAGCTGAACGCAAGCATCGTCATATTGCTGACATGGGTCGCACTCTTTTACTTACTGCCCAAATTCCTCATCACTTGTGGGCTGAAGCACTTTGCACTGCTGTTTATTTGATCAATCGTCTCCCTACTCCAGTCCTCCAATGGGCATCTCCATATCAAAAATTATTCTCTCATGCTCCTGATTATTCTCTTCTTCGGGTTTTTGGCAGTGTATGTTACCCTTTCCTTGGTGATTATGTATCTAATAAATTACAACCCCGTTCGCTTGAGTGTGTCTTTGTAGGTTACAGCGACCGTCATCGCGGTTACCGATGTCTTCATCCCCCCACGGGACGACTGTACACCTCTCGTCATGTCAATTTTCACGAAGACCAATTATATTTTGCTGCTCATCCACCTTCCTCTCAATCCACCCATGAAATTGCCTTTATCCCTATTGGATTTTCCCCCACTCCTGCTCCAGCTATATGTCCACAGCCCAACACACAAGCCCACACACAAATCCCGATCCCACCCTCACAGCCCAACCCGCCTCTCATCCCTATCACCTCTTTTCCACAATCGACCCCACCTCTCTCTGTGCCATCTTCTTCCCAGCCACATGCTAGAACACCAGACCGCACTCCATCACCTCTGCCGCCAGATCAGACTCGCTCTCTCTCTCTCCTTCCTCAGTCGCCGATCCTGTGTCACAATCTCCATCTTCCTCATACCCCAACCCGCAATTGCCACCAACTCCACCATGTTCCGACGAATTGGTCGAGCCCATTACTAGTCACCTCAGTCCGATCCGCACTCGCTCCAGATCGGGTATTTCCAAACCCAATCCTAAATATGCCAACTTCTCTACACGATACCCTCTTCCTCATGCCTTCACAGCTCTCCTCGACATTGATGTCGAACCCACATGCTTTACCCAAGCTTCTCGCTCCTCAGAATGGATGCATGCCATGCACGATGAATTTAATGCCCTCCTCAAACAGGGTACTTGGTCTTTGGTCCCACCTTCCTCTACTCAAAACACTGTTGGATGCAAATGGGTTTTCAAAATCAAACGACGATCCGATGGTACGATTGAGCGCTACAAGGCACGCCTTGTCGCAAAAGGCTTCCACCAACAGTTTGGGATTGACTATTTTGATACATTTAGCCCAGTTGTTAAACCCACCACAATTCGGACTGTTCTTAGCATTGCAGTAAGTTCAGGTTGGCCTATTCGACAGCTCGACGTCAAGAATGCCTTCCTTCACGGCACCCTATCCGAAACAGTTTATATGCAACAACCCCCCGGGTTTGTTGATCCAAGCCGGCCTCATCATGTCTGCAAACTTCACAAAGCTATTTATGGCCTTAAGCAAGCACCCCGTGCTTGGTTCAACTGCTTTAGCTCATTCTTACTTCGTACTGGTTTTACTCAGAGTCAATCTGATGATTCTATGTTTGTCTATCAGGATCAATTTCATATGATGATTTTGCTTGTGTATGTTGATGACATCATACTCACTGGGAGCAGTCCGGAACATCTCCAGGTCTTTATTAAATCATTGGGAGCTGAGTTTGACATCAAAGATCTTGGCAGGTTAAATTATTTTCTTGGCATCGCGGTTACATATCACACTGATTTTATCCACCTCCATCAGACCAAATATGCACTTGAAATTCTCAAAAGACACAGCATGATGGATTGTAAACCGGTCTCTACCCCTATGGCTTCCAAGGGAAGACTTTCTTGCACACATGGAGCCCCCTTACCTGACCCGACTACATATCGCCAACTTGTGGGGTCCCTTCAGTATCTAACCATGACTCGTCCTGACATTTCCTATGCAGTACAACATGTCTCTCAGTTTGTTGGTTCTCCCACTGATGTTCATTATGAAGCTGCCAAACGCATTTTGCGATACCTCAAAGGCACCCTTGGTCATGGCCTTCCTATTCGTCACTCTACCGACTCATCATTCCTTGTTGCCTTTTCAGATGCTGACTGGGCTGGTTGCCCAGATACCAGACGCTCTACCACTGGGTACTGTGTCTTTTTAGGCTCCAATTTAATTTCTTGGAGTGCAAAGAAGCAACGCACAGTCTCCCGTTCTAGTGCCGAAGCTGAGTATCGCGCCTTAGCCTCTGCATGTGCGGATACTATCTGGATTCAAGGTCTACTCCATGAACTTCACTATCCTATACAACATCCTGTCATCATTAATTGTGACAATCTCTCAGCCACATATCTTGCTGCAAATCCAGTTTTTCACTCCAGGACCAAACACATAGCTCTTGATTATCACTTCGTTCGGGAACGTGTTGCCTCCGGCAGTCATAGGGTTCGTTTCATTCCCTCTTCTCATCAACTTGCAGATGTCTTCACCAAAGGATTACCGACGGCCCGGTTTGACAACTTGATTTCCAAACTTGTCTCCTCCCCGGTGTCAAGTTTGCGGGGGAGTGTTAGGGAGTTACAAATTCCTCCTTCCCGTTACAGTAGTTAATTCCATTAATAATAGGCAATGGTCAGTCATACGTTTTGCTGTTATTAGCTCATAAATTCAGATTCATGTTTGTGTTGTTATTAGGGCCTACGGTTACAACACAGCCACTTGTATATATACCCTATATTGTAAATCTTGTGAATGAATGAAAATCAGTTTCTACAGTTTTGTTATGTATAAATATGGTGTGGTGGGGGCTTTTGGCAGTAAACCCGAAAAACAACATCTGTTATTTTTGTTATTTAGCTTTAAGTCCTTTTTTTTTTGTTATTTAGCTTTAAGCCCTCCATTTCTGGGTTATAGTATAGACCCCATTTACGGCCTAAGAATAATAAATTTCTGAGTCATTAGGAGTTTTTACTCATTTTTCCTTTTCTTACACTAAAAATGATATATTTACAAATGGACATAAGAGTTTGTCCAAAGAACAAAACAAAACAAACACACAAAAAAAAGCAAAAACTAGAAGGAAGCATTACACACAAGTCATGGTTCCAGATACATGATTGGAAAAGCAGTAGATACACGATGCCTTTGATTAACTCTTAGGAGCAAGCAACACAATGACGAGCATCAACTTCCACACTACAGAAGTTGTTTCTATTTGTTGCTAATGCTAATTTGATATCACCAACATGAACAATTTCTTCAACCCTTCGACTGAGAAGCAATTCCTGTTTGATTGTGTGAGGTTTCCCAATTTTTCCCATCATAATACTTAACCTCAATATGGGTTAGTGTTCCAGGATCAACACACGTAAATGTGATGGAAACGCCATCGGGGTTGGAGCGTGGATAATAAAATGAAGTTATCCCACAAACCTTACAAAACTTATGCTTTGCCGTATGAGTACCGAAGCTGTAAGTAGTAAGAAACTGTTCAGAATCACCCAAAAGCTCAAATCTGTGAGCAGGGACAATAAAATGAGTGTTGCCCCTCATAGAGCAATTCGAACAGTTGCAACTCCAAGCCACAACCCCGGTAGGCGCTTGCACTCGCCATCGTACTTTCTTGCAATGGCACCCACCTTCATGCACTACCATCTCAGTGTCCATGCCTCAAGATTCTAATTCTTCAACAGGGCCAATGACTAGGATTACCTCTTCTAATTTCTAAATGCACCCGCTCTGACCTGTCAATAAACAGAACATCAGAAAATTTTGTTGTGAAATGGAACCCACATCTGCAATTGCAATTTCCAGTTCATTCAAGTTGATCTTATTCTAGTTTCCTCCTGTTCAATTTCTTCCTCTCTCACCCTTGATTTATAAAGACCGTTTCTATAATGTACTTGATTATAATTTATATGATCACCTGAGTTCCTCACCCAACCACCCTCCTTGGCCACAACTCACTTATCAACCCCACCTTGCTACATCACTAAGCCATAGCTGATCAGCCACTTGCACTACTTCTCATCCAATGGCAAAATGCTTTGACACAGAACCCCTTAAACGGATCAGCCAAATAACATACTAATCCAGAGATTAAAAATTCACAATTGGATGATTCAATGGTTCATGAACCATGTGATTACATCCAACCTACCAACCTATCACACTTGGATGGACAATGGCCAACTGGTTCTTGGAATGCACCCAACCAAACACACGAAACTTAAGAGGAGAGAAATAGAAGAGAAAGAATGAGGAAGGAACAGAGATGGAAGACGAAAAGGAAGATTATGGTCAACTCAAAAATCCAGTCTACCTTCAACACTAAAGCTAAGTTACTACTAAGATCTGGATAAGGAGGCCCCAAACAAACTTTGATTAGGAAATGAAATTAAAAAAACACACATCAAATTAAATATTAATCTCCATCAATACTCTTTCATGGAGGCCTATAGTGTCAAAACGTGGCTCACACAAGAAATAAATTTCTTCTTAGAATGCTTTCCAAGAATGGGTTTTTCCTAATGACTGATCCTGATATCAAAAAAGTCAAATGGAGGGAAGGGCATAAAGAACACCCGTTTCTCCTTAAAGCTAAAACCATCAAACAAGAATTGTATAAAACTACTGAGGATAATCATAGAACTAGAGCTTGACTTGTGGGATTAATATGACGCTAGGTTTATAGAAGGAGAATCTACAGAGGGCAGTGGAGAAGACAATATTCTACTTGTTTTATTTTATTTTAATTTTTATTATGTATAAAGGTAATTGAAATCGGTGCTTAGATACACAATTATACAACCGACAGAGATGACAGATTTTCAATGCAACAGACTGTGAAGCAGAAAATGATAAAGGAAACCCAGAAATTACCTTACGGGACCAAAAGGAGAGTCAATTTCAGCCTTCAGCTTTGTTGAGTAAATGACTGATAGAACCTTTTTTTTGGTCAACAATGACTGATAGAACCTTATAGCAGCAAGGATAGTAAATAAGGCAAAACGAAATGAGGAAAATTGGATATTTCATTGATGATCCCAAAATAGAGCAACTGTTGCAATTTATACAATGGAATTAGGGCAAATCAGAAAGATTGCCACGTCAAAAGTAGAAATAGCTGATTCTAGAAGAAGTTCTCAATGAGCTAATTCCTATATTATTCTTTTATGGCATGTTTACTAATCCGGAATTGAATTAGGGGGAATTGAATTGAGGATGAATTGAATTGATGAGGAGTTGGATTGAGGAGAATTAGATTCCGGATTCCTAATGAAGTTGTTTACTAAACCATATGGATTGAGGGGAGTTAGATTCCGAATTCCTATTGAAGTTGTTTACTAAACCATATGGAATTGGGGTATAAGTGGTACTAATTACTAAAATGTCCTCATTTTTTGGTTAAAGTAGATGGCGTATTTGGAATTTTGAAAATTGTGTGAGGATATAATGGGTAAAAAAGATGAATTCCTAATGGGTGAATTCTCCAGGAATTAGAATACCACCTCCCATTCAGTAATTGAATTCCTCCAAAATCAGGAATTCAATTCCTGATTTTGTGTGGGCCCCGCTTACTTTTTCAATTCCTTATGTGAAGTAAACGCAGGAATTCTCCATAGGCGGAATTCAATTCCTGATGAGAATTCCAATTCCTGATTAGTAAACATGCCATTAATAGAAATTGGAAATATATAGTGGATAAGCAAATAACCACATGGGTGCGTATTGCTATCAGAGCCCAAAGGATCTCATCAATTCCTCCCCCCTTGAGTATAAGCCTGTCCTTAGGCTTGAAAAGAGGGATATCGAGCAAGGATGTCGGTGACAGGTTCCCAAGTGGCATCAGCTTCGGGAAGACCCATCCATTTAATGAGCCATTTGACAACTGGGGCATTATGTTGCTTAAACAGTCCACGATCAAGAATGGCTTCAGGAATCCATTGAAAATCTGAATCCGTAGGCAAAGTGGGAAAATCATATGACGGAATGTCGTGGGTTCCCAGTTTGGGCTTAAGTAGGGAGACATGGAAAACTGGATGTATTTTAGCAGATGCGGGCAGCTTAAGACGATACGCCACTTTGCCAATACGAGCCTGAATTTGATAAGGACCATAGAAACGTGGGGAGAGTTTATGGTTGCTAGAAGAAGCAACAAAAGATTGCCGATACGGTTGGAGACGCAAGTATACCCAATCATCAATATTAAATTCTCGATCAGTGCGGTGGCGATCGGCATAAGTTTTCATTCGATTCTGGGCTTGAGAGATGTTGGTTCGAAGCTGAGCAATGACTTCATCTCTGGTTTTGAGCGACTGATCCACAGCTTGGACTAAACTAGTCCCTGGTAAATAATGTTGTACTGCAAGAGGTGGGGAACCATACAATGCTTGATAGGGACTCATCTTGATAGTGCTTTGAAAAGTAGTATTATACCAATACTCGGCCCAAGGAAGCCAAGAAACCCAGGAGGAAGGGCGGTCACCAGCAAAGCAACGCAAATAATGTTCCACGGTCCTATTAAGAACCTCTGTTTGTCCGTCACTCTGAGGATGATATGCAGAACTTCGACATAAAACAGTTCCTTGCACCTTAAAAAATGCATCCCAGAAATTAGAAATGAAAATTGGATCGCTGTCACTTACAATGGATTTTGGCATACCATGTAGTCGAAAGACCTCCTTAATGAAAAGATCAACAACCTTAGTAGCTGTGAAGGGATGTGTAAGTGGGATAAAATGACCATACTTGGTTAAACGATCCACAACCACCAACAATGAATTTTTGCCAGCAGATAATGGTAGGCCTTCCACGAAATCTAAGGAAATATCGTGCCAAGCACCTTGGGGCACCGAAAGGGGTTGTAATAACCCAGGAGGGCGGATGGATTCGTAATTGTTGCGCTGACATACATCGCAAGAAGAAACAAAGAGTTTCACATCCCGTTTTAATCCAAGCCAAAGGAAGGATCGAGTAATGCGTTTGTATGATCGCAAGAAGCCAGAATGCCCAGCAATGGGGGAAGAGTGAAATTCTGTCAATATTTTATTGCGCCAGTCAGATGTCTGAGGAACAAAAATTCTGCCACGACAGAGAAGGGTACTATTAGACCAAGAAAATCCCTTTGGAGCCTTAGAATTCGAATTAAGAGCAGCAATGATTGAAATGGCCTCTGGGTCTGATTGGTACAACTGCTGGATATCAGCGATTCCATCAAAGATTGGTGTGGAAATCGCCATAAGGCATGTATCTTCAGTTTGTCGAGACAAAGCATCGGCAGCTTTGTTTAAAGAACCAGTGCGGTACTCGAGTGTGTAATTGTAGCCCAATAATTTTGCCATCCATCGATGTTGAGCAGGTGTTGTAATTCATTGGTCATGTAGGTGCCGAAGAGTCTGATGATCTGTAATTATCTTAAAAGAAGAACCAACCAAATAAGGCCTCCATTTTTCAATAGCAGGAAGGATTGCAAGCATTTCCTTTTCATAAGTTGATAGGGTCTTATTCTTTGGAGATAGCATCTTGCTGAGAAACGCAATGGGATGGTGATTTTGAGACAACACAGCCCCAATTCCTGTGTTAGAGGCATCACACTCGAGAACAAAAGGTTGCGTAAAGTCAGGAAGGGCCAAGACAGGTGTTGTAGACAGTGCCGTTTTGAGACTTTGAAAAGCTTGGGCGGAAGAGGTAGACCACATAAAACAGTCTTTTTTCAACATATCCGTGAGGGGCTTAGCGATCACACCGTAATCCTTCACAAATTTCCTGTAATAGCCTGTGAGGCCCAAAAAACCTCGCAAAGATTTCAAAGCCTTCGATTGAGGCCAATCCACAATACACTGGATTTTTGAAGGGTCTACTGCCATACCTTCACTAGAAAGCACATGACCCAAATAATGGATAGTAGTCTGGCCAAAAGCACATTTGGACAGTTTCAAATGCAGCCTGTGTTTACTTAGGACATCAAAAACAGAGGTCAAGTGCACCAAATGCTCAGCCACAGAGGTACTGTAAATGAGAATATCGTCAAAGAAAACAAGAACAAACTTACGAAGATAGGGCCTGAAAATATCGTTCATAAGGGCCTGAAATGTTGATGGCGCATTTGATAAACCAAACGGCATGACAAGAAATTCGTAATGACCATCGTGAGTGCGAAAGGCTATTTTCGATATATCCGACGGATGCATTCGGATTCGATGATAGCCAGAACGAAGGTCTAATTTAGAGAAGATCACAGCTCCGTGCAACTCATCGAGGAACTCATCAATAACTGGGATTGGAAATCGATCTTTGACCGTGACGGCATTCAAGGCCCTATAATCAACACTAAGGCGCCACCCATTGTCTTTCTTTTTAACCAGAAGGACTGGGGAGGAGTATGGACTACTACTTGGTTGAACTACCCCCGTCTCTAACATCTCGTTCACCAAGGTCTCAATTTCATGTTTCTGAAAGTGGGGATATCTGTAGGGTCTGACATTGACCGGCGTTGCCCCTGGAATTAGTGGAATCTTGTGGTCGATTGAACGGTGGGGTGGTAAGGCAGCTGGTGGAGAGAATAGGTCATTGTACTAGAGGAGCAACTGTTGAATTGCAGGGGGTGGAGAAGAGGGTGGAACTGGCAGGTCTTCAATGGCTATCAATTGGGCTAACATGCCTTGCTGGGCTTGGGCTGAAAGATGAGTCAGCAAGTGGCAGTCCACAAAAGTAACGGGTGGGTCTGTTTGGCCCACCAAGCGATGGACTTGACCATCAACCTTGAACACCATGGTTTTGTTTTTAAAATGCCATCCAATCAAATCCAGAGTGTCTAACCAATCTACCCCTAAAATGAGGTCGCAGCCCGAAACTGCATGCAAATAACAATCAGTAAACAATTCATAACCTTGAAGATTGATGTGAACTTGATGGACCAGCCCCTTTGTGTGGATGAAGTCATTATTAGCAATCTGAATTTTCCTGGGTGGTGTAGAAGTATCAATCTGCAAGCCCAAGCGTTTAGCCAAGTGGGGGTTTAATAGATTGTGAGTAGATCCAGTATCTATAAAAACAGTGAGGCCCGTGTTGCCAATCTGGCCCTGGAGGCGCATGGTGCGGGTCCGAGGTGTGCCAGTTAATGCATGGATGGAAATGATCGGGTCATTGTCTAAGGCTGGTTGGGGAGTGGAGTCAGGACCATGGGCAATTTCGTGGGTAATGAATTCCTCAAAAGAGTCGTCAGAAGCCTCCCAATCAGCCTCTACCATGAGAAGTTGTGGCCGTTTACACTGGTGACCGGCACGAAAAGGTTCGTCACAGTTAAAACATAAATTCTTTGCGCGGCAATCCTGAATTTCAGCAGTGGTGAGGCGACGGATGGGTGGAGAACCCGGTGGTAAAGTAGGATGGAGTGGGGCCGGTTGGTCCTGTCTTGACAAGGAGGAATTAGTAGGGCGGCTGAAAGAGGAGCGTGCCATAGACCACTGGAACAAACGATGATTGTGAAATGCGCGGGCAAGCCGCTTAGCCTCATGAAGGGTTGCTGGATTCTGAACAATAACATCACCATGAAGATCTGGTGCGAGGCCGCCTACATAAACTCCTTTCAACTGGTCATCTGTCCAATCGAGAGCTCGACAAGAAAGGCAAACAAATTCGGTATTATAATCATCCAAAGAACCAGTTTGTTGGATATGGGACAGAGCAGAGGTTACATCCAAGGAGTCACCGGAGCCGAAATGAGCAAGGAGGGCTTCGGAGAAAGATGTCCAAGATGCCGACGGAAAACGATTCTCAAACCATCGCATCCACAAAGCTGCATCATCAATCATATGAACAGCAGTGACCTTAACTTTTAAGTAAGTTGGAATCTCGTGTAAATCCAGGTATTGCTCTGCGGTGATTAACCAAGCATATGGGTCCTTCCCAGAAAACCGTTGGAGGTCAATTTTGGGGGTTTTGAGCTGGGATGGGGTGGCGAAAGTGGAGGGTGGGATATGTGGGGGTAGGGAAGTGGAAGAAAAAGAAAGATGGGGGGTGGGAAGATACGGGTGACTGGTATGTGGGTGTTGTGGTGGGGAGGAAGGGAGGTGGGGAAGGGGGTACTGATATAGGGAGGTGTAGTGGAAAATGAAGGGACATGTGAAAGAAGTGGCGGGGCTGTAGGAACAGGAGGAGTAGAGCAAAGAGGAGGGAAGCGGGGTACGGTGAAAGAACCAAAGGGAATGGTGACCGGAGAAGCCGTGGAGGGGGGAGAAGGTTGGGTGACAACAGGTGGGAGACGAGTGATGACTTCCATGATGGTTTGTTGAAAGGAAGATTGTTGCTGGGTGAGGGAAGCAATGGCGGTGCTCAGTGACGTTTTAAATTCATCGGTTTGGACTAAAAAAGCAGCCAAGGTTTCTTGCACCTCTTGGATTTGCTCACGATGGAGATCAATCTCCAATTCTAGAGCCGGAACCGCAGGGGAGCGTTCGGTGGCGCTACCCATGGTCGTACTGGCTCGTGATACCAATTGATAGAAACTTATAGCAGTAAGGATAGTAAATAAGGCAAAACGAAATGAGGAAAATTGGATATTTCATTGATGATCCCAAAAATAGAGCAACTGTTGCAATTTATACAATGGAATTAGGGCGAATCAGAAAGATTGCCACGTCAAAAGTAGAAATAGCTAATTCTAGAAGAAGTTCTCAATGAGCTAATTCCTATATTATTCTTTTAATAGAAATTGGAAATATAGAGTGGATAAGCAAATAACCACATGGGTGCGTATTGCTATCAGAGCCCAAAGGATCTCATCAATGACGACAGACAGGGACAGCCAAGCTGCTGGTGTTTATGAAGTTTTCTCTCTCTAAAACTGACTCAAATCAGTGAGCTTGTAGAAGTGTGGCAGGCTTTTTTATTTTATTTTATTTTATTTGCAAACAAAGTGTGGTAGGGTAGGCTATATGAGAAAGTTTAAAGCTTATGTTTGATTTGCTTGCCTATATGTTGGTTACTGTAGAAAGAGTCTGCAGCTGTTAGCAATATTATCATGTATATTTCAATTCCTAATTCCAATCATGTTAAAGAAATGAAGAAGGAAAAACACAGAAAAGGAAGAACTAGTTTTGTTTTTTAGGTTTTTATCTGGGTTTTAAATTTAAGGGCATTTAAGTATTTTTTCAGTTGCATTTTTTGCTATATTTGAAAGCTTTTATATACCCAAGGGGTTTGGTCTAGCGGAAATCCTGGCTAGTCCTGCAAGTTGAGCGAATGTTAGCTGGATACTCTTTGAGGTCCAACGTTCGTAACTCAAGCATGTGAAAAACACCTTTTGGGGAGAGCTTTCTCAGCAAACAGGTCCCGGCTCGGAGTGGTTGCACACTTTGCCACCATTTTTTTTCACCAAAAAAGCTTTTATATAAATTTTAAAAAATTGACATTTATGAATTTAAAGGGTAAATTTTGGCTATCTATGATAAAAACTCATTGCAATTTTAAGATTGTGTTTTGGAAGACCAGGTATTCATAAAATCCAGGCATTGTCAAATGGAACCCAATCCAACTTAATGGGCACGGGTTTGGTTGGGTCGGTTTTAGGCCCAATTTGTAACCCAATCCTCGAGTACTATAGCATTTCCCAAATTTGGGTTCGTAGGAAGCTTAGGTTGGAGATGGTCTAATACTTTTTTTAGTTATTGCCAAAGTTAGGGAGGGGAGGGGGAAACTCACATACACGGGTACCATAGACCACTTGCGAGCACACCAAAAACCTGGGTCAATCCAACTAACACCCCATTAGTGAGATGGTCTCATTTGTGCCCAAGTTTTTCCCCTTTGGCCCATTTGAGGAGATGACATGGCAAAGGCCCATTAAGCCAAATTTTGGGCCTAAAAGACGAAAGTGATCCGGCCCAAAAGCAAAACCAAAGGGCAAGGCTTACAAACCTAAGCATTGACTCAAAAACCTCACCCCGAGTAACAAGGCTTGGCCCAAATCATGGATTCAGCCCAAAGTTGAGGCCCAATAAACAAAGTCGAAGCTAAATTAGTCAAAACCCAATGGTTTCCCTTTGCCATAATGAGAACTGTTTGTGCAAATATTCTTACGAGAGAATATCCGCTTGAAGATCCTTCACCCTTTGAACTTCGTTCTCTCTCTTCCTCAATCCTTGTAAAATCAAACTGGAATAAAAGACAACACTTGGGGCTTGTTGGCCAAAGGCCCTCCGATGCCTAAGTTAGTTCGATTGTATCTATGAGAAACAACAGCTAAAATAAGGTTACAAAGTTTTCTCTATGGGGAGAACCGGGTGACCGGAGTCATGTGTAGTGGCCGGAGCCATAATGGGAAAATATGGAGAGAGGGGCAGCGGCAAAAGAGAGAGAGTGTTGGGTTTTTTGGGTAGAAATAGGATTACCTTGTGTGTTGAATGAAGCCATGTATTTATAGGGTTCTAGGCATCTAGGGTTTTTCAAAGAATAACTCCTATTTAGAAGGAATATATTCTTTCCCCAAATTATAGAGATTGAATCAATTAGGGATTTGATTGGGATCAAATCTCTTAATTGATGATGATATCTCCAAATTAGGATAATATCTTAATTGATGATATTATCTTTTTAAATAAAGGTAATATCTCTAGTTTTAGTATCAATTAATTTGCCAAATAAACGGGCTCAATTAACTGACTTATGAGATATTTTTTTTTGTCCATGTGGCGTCTTGTGATTAAAAGCTGAAATATTTGTTTCCACGAGAACAATCGAGAAAACTAGTAGGCACAGACTGATAAGAAACTTCACGTGCACTATCTCGATAAAATGGACTTTAAAGAATAAGGCAAAAAGAATGATGGGACGTAACTTGAAAAGAAGAATTAGTTATGAAAAGAAACTTTGGGACCTGTAATCGAGGCGAGAATCGGAGGTAGGAAGGCGGCTCACTTAAAGGATTGGGCGGTGCCCGAAGTCTTGACACCTTTTTAAAGTCCCCAAATTTGTCTATAAATAGCAAGACATTCCAATTATTAAGCATCATCAATCTTTCAACAAAAATCAAGCTGAAATGCTTCTCAATGCACTTCTTAATCAAGTCTTAGGAATTTTTTAACTGTTTGTTAGGATTCAACGTAGGATATCACCAATAATTCTTAAGCTTGTTTTAGAGTTCTTGAGCACCCACCATTGTAACCTTTCATTCAATATATCAACAAGTAGTTATGTTCTTCACGGAGTCCATTTGAGCACCATAGTGAAAACTGACATGTGCCGCACAGAATACCCCACCAAAAAGGTCAACAGGTCTAAATACCTGAGAACATTAACATTGCTACAAATTTACGCGAAATTCATAAGCTAATACCCGAGAACATGGCTATAATTTAGGCCCAAAAGTAATAATAATTAGAGCAAGAAATTAAAAAAATCAAATCTTTTACGGCCTGATTTCTGTTTCCTAACCCCAATCCGTGAACCCGCCCCACTCGCTATATAAAATTTTCATCGCCGACCCGCGTCATATTTTCTTCTAATTCTTCACTTTCTTCTCAACCTCTCTGGCTGTCTCCTCTTCTCACCTTTTCGACTTGTTCCCTTATCTGCTTCTTCTTCTCTATTCCATCTCTCTCGCTCTCTCCTCAGTGATCGGGCCGCGGCTGTACTGCTCCAGGTTTATATTTCTCTTCTCTCTCTTCGAACTTTGTAACTAAGAAAATAAAGAGCATCTAAGTTCATCTCAGCCCAGTTTGAAATCCCGGTTCCGCCACCGGTTTAAAAGCAGCCATTTTCAACAAATTATTAGTGCTTCATCAGCTTGGGAAAACATTTCCTTTTCGAATTCTCTCTGTACCCATATAAACAAATTATAAGTGTTTAAGCATACGGAAAACATTTACTATGAAGATCACTACTTTACAATTTTTTATATCTTTTATGACAAACTTGGAACTGCGTATAAAAGTTTTGTTTATACAAAATTTGGTCTATGTGTGTGTATATGTATGTATATATGTATGTATTCATATCGTGTGTATGTTATACTTGTGCTCACCGCTCAGAGTTTTCTGTGGAATGTGTAGGAAGCTTGTGAGGTATTATAGTATTTGGAAGCAAAGATGGAGGCTTGTGGTGGAGCTGCAGTGATGGGTTCTCTTCAACAGCCCAGTTGGACCAAAGGAACAAATTTTCCAAACAAGGGGCTTATCGGTACTGGATTTTCACATAAACTAAAGCTCACTTGTGTGAAGCCCGTTAGATCTTCTTCTTCTTACATTGAAGGAAGCTTGGTTGCTGGAAGGCCATCCTCTTCTGTCTCTGTGACTTTGCCTGAAATTGGTGGTAATTATACTCCAGCGCTTGAACCAATATCAATTACTTTTATTTATTTATGGTTTCATTTATAATTCATATTGAAAATGTATCTTAAGATTTTTTTCTGTGATTTTCTTGGGTAGGAATACTTTCGAGTATTGCAAAGGTTATGGTGTTATAATAGAATTTTTAATTTCTATTTCACTTACTAAAAAAAAATTCCTTTAACTCTGCTTCTACTAGAATGATATCCCATCATCATGCTTGGATTTGATGCTCTGCGTATTCATCTTTGGAGGTTTTGTAATCGCTGCTCAGTATAACTTCATAGTTTGATAACTCAATTCTTTTTTCAGAATCATCCTTATGAAAAAACAGCTTTAAAAGAAACATATAGTCAGCCTCTATATTTCCAACTTCTAATGAAGTGTGATAGCAACATTGGTTAGTGGCAGGAATTATGTCTGACTTGTTCAGGAATTGTACTATTTGATTTACAGGTAATGGAAGCAGTTTTGTAGACAATGGGTTAAGTGAGGCTGACCCTGAGGTGCGTGCTATTATTGAAATGGAGAAGGAGCGACAGTTCAAGAGCCTTGAGCTTATTGCCTCAGAGAATTTTACTTATCGGGCAGTTATGGAGGCAGTTGGCTCATGTCTCACGAACAAGTATTCGGAAGGATTACCAGGTAAAAGGTATAGATACTCAGACTTAGAGTAATGTGAGTTCAATAGGTTCCATTCATTAAAATAATTATGCTTGGTGTAGCTCACTGTTTGATTATACATTTCAGGTACTATGGTGGCAATGAGCACATTGATGAGCTTGAAACACTATGCCAAAAAAGGGCTCTAGATGCATTTCACTTAGATGGAAAGAAGTGGGGTGTTAATGTTCAACCATTATCTGGTTCTCCTGCTAATTTCGAGGTTTATACCGCAGTTCTTAAACCTCATGACCGTCTCATGGTAAGTTGTCCTCTTGGCTTTGTAATACTCTTGCTTATTGGTGGCTACTAACATGTGCCTGTAACTTAGGGTTTGGACTTGTCTCATGGTGGACATTTGTCTCATGGTTTCATGACTCCTAAAAGACGGGTATCAGGCACATCCATTTATTTTGAGTCCATGTCTTATCGACTCAATGAATCCACAGGTGCTGCATTTTGGTTATGGATAAGAAAGATGTTGTCTTTCAGCTTTACTACATAATGGTTATTCTTTTGGGATGATGTTGATTTTTTTTCCTTAAAAAACAAAAACTATACCTAGGTCTGGTTGATTATGACAAGCTTGAGGAAATGGCTGACCGATTTAAACCAAAACTCATTATTGCCGGGGCTAGTGCTTATCCTCGAGATTTTGACTACCCTCGCATGAGGAAGGTTAGTATTTTAAGTGTTAGTTCCATATAAATAATTTGTGTTTGCATAATGATATGGAATTCATTAGCATTTATAAGCACTGTTTTTCTTTGGTAACTGATGAATTACATTGCATTTGCATGGGAAGATTGCGGATGCTGTTGGTGCTTTTCTTATGATGGATATGGCTCACATAAGTGGGCTTGTTGCTGCTTCTGTGCTTGCAAATCCTTTTGACTACTGCGATATTGTAACCACAACAACACACAAGGTATTGTTCAATCTCATGTATTTATATTTCACTAAATTTTTTCAAATCCCAAATGTTCGCATAAATGCGTATACTTCATAAATAGCCTTGCTTCCTTTGTTGTAATCCATATTTGGATGATCTGACAAATTTAATACATTTCTCATCAGTCTTTGAGAGGTCCAAGAGGTGGAATGATCTTCTTCAAGAAAGATCCAGTTCTTGGCGTTGATCTAGAATCTGCCATCAACAATGCTGTTTTTCCAGGTTTACAGGTTAGTTGTACTTGTTTCATGATAAGAAATCCGATTTGTACCTGATCATTTATTTGTTTCTATAAGTTCAGCATTTATATTTCGAATTTCGATATAAAAAAGGATAAATGCTTGAGTTCTTTATGCAGGGTGGTCCTCATAACCACACTATTGGGGGCCTTGCAGTTTGCTTGAAGTATGCACAGTCCCCAGAATTTAAGGCTTACCAGAATAAGGTACTGCAATTATGCTGTCCTCAGTGTAAAACTGGTCCAAAGCATGTCCTAAGTTAGTCTGGATACTCTACCTTGCAGGTGGTCTCTAATTGCAAGGCTCTTGCAAGCCGATTGATTGAACTTGGGTATAAACTAGTTTCTGGTGGAAGTGATAACCATCTGGTTCTTGTGGATCTGCGGCCTTTAGTAAGTTCCTAAATTGTTGATGAATTTATTTGTTTTAAGTTTTTTAATTATTGTTGCTTGTATGGGAACTCGTCCTAAAATCTGGACGTTTAGCTATTCTTTAGCATTGCTTCCTATTTGCCTTTTCTTTTTTAGTTAAAAGCTTAGCATTTAGATGTTTTGGAAAGGGAAGGAAAACATTTGAGTTATGACCTCACTAGTTTTAACGTTTACATGCATTTGGCTTGTCTTGACCGTGGGCGGGGTTCTGTTTTTTCTCAGTATGAATGTAAATATAGGATTGTGACATCATAGATCATAATTTCACTCGAGGTTATCAAATTTACAGGTTCCTCTTGTTTTTTGGACAATTGGTTAATCATTAAAGTTATGATTGTATCCTTTGCATTAGTTCATAACCATATCTAATTTTCCAATGTTATTTGACATTTTCTTTACTAACAGGGTATTGATGGAGCTCGAGTGGAGAAAATTCTTGACAAGGCTTCTATCACCCTTAACAAGAATTCAGTACCCGGTGAGTGTAAGGGTCTATTAGGCAGAAATGACTTGTAAGAACATCGGATTTGAGAATAAAGCTAAATTAGTAAATGAAAACTTAAAGCTTTACATGGCATATGTATTTGAACTAACTAGATACAATTTGTTTGCAGTGGATTTGAAATAACCAAGTTATCATATGAAATGCATATGTTTTCTTTTGATTCAAATCTAGGCATATAGGTTCTAATATTCTAAGCAAGCCATTTACATAATTTTACCAGATGGACCCTAAGCGTTTCAGACCTTTATTTTTGGTTTGAGGCTTATTTGGGCCCAAAGGGATACTTGCCTAGTTTTGAAGGTCATGTCTTATTTTGTTTGTGTAGATGTGGTTTTTATTTGTCTTTCAGCTATTTGGCTTACACCTGTGATGTTTGATGAAATAGGCGATAAAAGTGCTGTAGTTCCTGGTGGCATTCGCATTGGATCACCTGCCATGACAACAAGAGGATTCACTGAGAAAGATTTCATAGCTGTTGCAGACTACATTCATGAGGGTGTGCAGATAACAATTGATGCTAAACGCGCAGTCTCAGGATCAAAGCTCCAAGATTTTATGAAGTTTGTAGCTTCACCTGAATTCTCCCTAAAGGATCGAGTGTTGGATCTGCAGAGAAGAGTTGAAGCTCTTACCACTCAGTTCCCAATGCCTGGAGTATAACTTGTGTAGAAGCAAATGCAAGCTTAACTTGTCAGCACAACTATTTCAAGGTAGCTTTTGGATGACAACTTTTAGGTTTGGCATGTAAAATCTGAAATTAGCATGCTCTTTGCTAAATATTCATCTTCAATTTTGGTCTTGTGTGAAGATGAGAATTAAATGACTAGTTTTCTCCTAGGGAATTATTTAGGGAGCTTGAATTAGGGATCCACACCTTTGTAGAGCCCTCTCTGAGTTGAAGTTTTATGATCCGAACCCTTCCAACACACTTTAGACTGTTACCCTAATCATCATTCCTCAGCTCAACGAGTCGAATGAGAAAGGTGTCAGCCGTGCGGTGAGCTTGGGTGGGACAGGACAGAGCATAGGCACAATTCACGGATGTCAAGTTCAAACAGCCGCTCATGAGGAGGGAATGCCTTCCAGAGCAGGTATGAAGGGCCTGAACAGCACAAGGGTTAAGGTCCTAAGAAGTTATCTAATTAGATCCGTTGTTAATTTGAGTAACAGAGATTCCAATTGTTTTACTTTTGCAAGAATCATCAAATGTTTGACTTAATAAATATGCCAATATTTTATCTGCTAACAGTAAATGAGATTAAGTGGATTCAAATTTGAAAAAAATAGGCGGTATAGTTCAGTTGGTTGAGCTCTTTTACATTCATTCATGTGGACGGAGGTTCGAAACTTATTTAATTAAATTCAAAGTACTATATGAAATAAATCTCAATTACAATAGGACTAAATAAACCGGTAAGTAACAAAAAAACATAACTAAGTAAGAAACCAAAATCCTAACTACTATAGGAAATAAATCTCAATTACAATATGACTAAATAAACTGGTATGTAACAAAAAACCTAAGTAGGTAAGGAACCAAAATTCTAAGTAAGTAAGGACTTGCTAGCAGATTCAACAATAAAAATTTGTCCATTCAGTAATTTGAGGGGTGCTCATGGTTCTTTCTCCCACTTATGGTTGAGAGGATATGTTACCTAGTCAGTCCGACAATCAAGTCCATATATGTAGAGATGCGCCTAATCCTCTAAGACATAGTCCGGTTTTTATGCTTGTTCATCCTTCTTCATCAATAAAATACTATCCGAGTGAAACCTCTCTTTCTCAAATTGTCACCAACGCGTGGCCATCATTCAGTTGAAGAATTTAGTCATCTTTGATGAATAATAATGGTCATTGACTCATTGGTCAATACTGCAAACGTAACGTTGGGATCCAATACAGTACGCAAAACGCCATAAGAATTAACTGTAAATCAGTGTGTGTACATAAATCAATATCTGGATAGATAGAATAGAGGGATGCTTTGCTGCCCACTCGTCGCCATCATCATCATATCACCATGCAATTTAAATACATAAACAGTCGATTATGATCCCTACTCTTAACTGCTCAATTAAGACAACGCGTTTATGAGCTTTGCCATGCTTTTGTTTCTCTCTCCTCTCTCTCTCTCTTCTCTCTTTTGGCGTTTCTTTGTTCGTTCCTTCCTTTTCCTTTTTTTCTTTTTTCTTTTTTTTTTCTCTCTTTCCCTCCCGGCCATTATTCCAGTGGTATAAATACCACCCATCTCCCATAACCCCACTGTACCAAAACCCCACCCACCTCTTTCTCTCTAATGGCTCTCTCTCAAAAAACCATGCTCCTTATATGTCTCTTCTTCCTCATCTCTCCTTCTCTTTCAGCCAAAGAGAGCAAGTACCTGAACAACACCACTTTTTCTCTCTCTTTCCCCCTCACTACTTCCCTACTTTCTCTCTCTCCAAACACATCCAAACCTCTCCATCATGCCTCTCTCATTTCAAACTCCAAGCGAATCCCAAGACTCGCATCGTACAACCACAAGCTCACCTTCAAGTATTCAATGGCTCCGATTGTTTCTCTCCCCATAGGCACTCCTCCACAGACCCAGCGGATGGTTTTGGACACTGGCAGCCAGCTCTCATGGATTCAGTGCCACAAGAAGACCCCCAAGCCAAAGCCACCACCTCCTCCGATGGCGTCGTTTGACCCTTCTCTCTCCTCTACTTTCTCTGTCTTGCCTTGTACTCACCCTATTTGCAAACCCCGTGTTCCCGATTTTACCCTCCCCACATCTTGCGACCAAAACAAACTCTGCCACTATTCCTACTTCTATGCCGATGGTACTTTGGCCGAGGGCAATCTCGTCCGAGAAAAAATTACCTTTTCTCCTTCCGTAAGTACCCCTCCCTTGATCCTTGGATGCGCTAAGGACACCACTGATAGCGAAGGTATTTTGGGTATGAACCGCGGGCGGCTTTCATTTGCTTCCGAAGCTAAAATCACAAAGTTCTCTTACTGTATACCCGCCCGCCCGGCTCAAACCGGGTCTAATCTGCCAACCGGGACTTTCTACTTGGGAAACAACCCGAATTCCGCGGGATTCCGATACATTGACATGTTGACTTTTGATCAAAGTCAACGCATGCCAAATTTGGATCCCCTTGCCTATACAGTTGTAATGTTGGGGATAAGAATTGGCGGGAAGAAGTTAAGTATTTCACCGTCTGTTTTCCTGCACGACCGGAGCGGGGCGGGTCAGACCATGATCGATTCCGGCTCCGAGTTCACGTACTTTGTGGACGAGGCTTATACTAAGGTGAGGGAAGAGATTGTGAGACTGGTGGGACCGAGGTTAAAAAGGGGCTACGTGTACGCGGGGGTAGCCGACATGTGTTTCGATGGTAAAGACGTGGATATCGGACGGCTGATAGGAGATATGGTGTTTGAGTTTGAGAAAGGCGTGGAGATTGTGACGCCTAAAGAACAAATTTTAGCCGATGTTGGTGGTGGGGTCCGCTGCGTCGCAATCGGGCAATCCAGCACGCTCGGTGCGGGGAGTAATATAATTGGGAATTTTCATCAGCAGAATCAATGGGTGGAATTTGATCTGAGTAATCGTAGAGTTGGGTTCGGTAGGGCCGATTGTAGCAGATCAGTGTGAGTCAATATAGCTAGCTGTTGAAGTCGCAAAAGTCTTATTAAACGTAAGAGGACAAAAAGGTCATTTTCGTGATAATAGAAGAGTCTAAGTGAGATGGAACTTAGTTTGGCATGGCCCATGCAATTAGTGGTATCAATTTAACTCCCCTGGTATAGAAACTACTGTATCATGATGTGATATATGTTGAGATTAATATATATATCTATATATATATACGAGGATTTTATCACTCTGTCAAAATCATCGTCTCTTTTCTCACCACTTGACCTAACCTCGATACTTCTAATTTTTTTTTAACCTATGCATAATCAAGACGAGGAAACAAGTGTAACTCAAAAATGAAGACCATAATCTGTCAATAATACAATATTTAAGTGAAACTCAATTTTAAAATTAGATGACAATGTGTCCATGTAAGTTGATTCATTTATAAATCATGACCGTTTTTCATCCCATAATTTTATGCAAATGAATAACATCTACCTTTGTAACTGCACATTTATGTTCTATAATAATGAGCTACAATCAAATTAGTTCAAATACTCCCTCCTAACCTCCAATAGTTTAAATTAGTTCATTTTTGCTGTGTAGTGGTTTGGAGCAATCACTCCTCCAGAAAAGGTCTTGGTTTTGAGTATAGCATCTATGTAGTGTGTGTGAGTTTAGTTTGTTGTCGTCATTCTCAATGAGAAATGTTTTTTTTTATATAAAAAGATTCTTCATTCCATTCATGCCACCCAATTTCCAAACATCACCCATGTCCTAATTGGCATGGTAAAACAAGAACAAAACAAAAATCTGAGTGTAATTTGAGAAGCCCTTGTGTATGTTTCTTTGATGACAAAAATCAGGTGAGCTAGTCTAGTGAGTATAAACATCGAACACAAGTAAAGAAGACATAAAAGGAGAGGAATCTGCGGGCTCCACCCAAGTTGGATTCGTGCAAAGAGGAGACGACACCCACTTGGGACTCTTCTGCCGACTCTAACTGCTCCTACTTCCACATATATATATATATATATATTCCCGACACGCACATGATTGACATTTTCTTCTTATCTTATTAATCATACTACTTTGCTCTTTGATTAAATATTTTATTAAAATTACTTTTGAAAAAGAAAATAAATATATATATATATATTAACAAAAAATAAGAATGTCATTGTTCTTCTTCTTCTTCTTCTTACCTTTTTACCTGGTCACGTGGAACTTGTAAAATAAGTGTTCCATCGTTTGAAAGTCATGATTGGCCATCTCAACTTCCTCCCTTTCATGATGAAGATGATGTGTGCACTCTATTCATAATTGATGTGTAGTTTTGTATGTACATGTGGCCAAAGGTCAGCCTAAACCATCACTCTCTCTCTCTCTCTCTCTCTCTCTCTCTCTCTCTCTCTCTCTCTCATTTTCATGTCATGGATAAAGTTGCAGTGATATTGAATGAGACTAATTTAATTTTATAAAAAAAACTTTGATCCAACACTTGTCAATCCAATGCTTAATTTAACTGGATCTCAATGTGCAAAGTATTTGATGAGGAAAACGTGATTGGATCGAGACAAGGCCATATGATGGACGGTGAAAAAGCAAAACCCTATTATGAGGCTTTCAAAGAGAAAATGACAAATATCTCTCTCTCTCTCTCTCTCTCTCTCTCTATATATATATATATATATATATATATATATATATGTATGCTAGCTCTCGTGAATTTTGTGAACGATCATCATCCAGTCTTCTTGTGCCATTACATTGACAGACTAGGTATCAACTTCATCGATCATATGGAGGAGGTGATAACATTGACATAAAGCAATCTATCTTCAAGTGCTTTCCTTTGCTCCCATTTTGTAAAGCCATCAACCATTGCTATTGGGAATTTATATTGCAATATACTAATGCAATTTATAAGAAAGTTATAAAATTCTGACTCCTTAAAACACGATGATTAAGATTTATTAGTTTCAAGTTACAAATACCCCACAATAATATAGAAAATTCTATCGTTGTTTGAAGAAATGTCTTATATTGGAAAGTTGAGATATCAAACAAGCGCTTATAAGGAGTTGGGTTTACTCCCCCTCCTCAAACCCATTCCTAACTAATTTTGAAATAAAACCTCAACTTCCTTCATAATATCATATACAGATTTTTGCGACCGTGTAAAGTCCAACAACAACACGTACTCTCTACATTTATGTTGTACACGTGTTAACCCAACAATTATGAACTCAAGACAGAGGTGGCAGCTTGCTACTTCAAAAAACTCGGATCATGTTTTTGTGGGGCTTGTAATGCTCTGCTCCATAAACCCGCAAGCGGTCCCCTCATTGTAGAGCATTTGTCTGCCATCGACTATCTTCTATTTTCTATTCTTTTGTATCGGATTGTCCTCATCTAAAAACCCTAATAATTTGAAGTATATGACATTGCATATACGTATCGGGTTGTGTGCCTATTTGGGTTACAACTTACAATGCTTTGCTTTGGAGATTGTTCCATTTTTATTGGAATTAATTCTGCCTCGAATAGCTTGTACTTTTATCGAAGTTATGACTAGCTAGAAATGTTGACCTAGTCCTTCATTTCCTTTTCTTTATCTTTATTTTTTGGGTCACCATCATTTTCGATGGCATGGGTGCAATTGGTACTTTCTGAGCTAAGGATGGATTTGTGCCTCTAATGTTTTGGGAAGTTCTATTCATAATAAAATTGAGAAAGAAAAAGAAGAGCTTGCCTGTATTTGTTTTTTTTCTTTTCTTTTCTTCTGAAAACGGAAATACATTAAAAGTTAAATCTTCTAGGGATTTTAAAACGATAGAAAATAAAACTACACTCTAGAAACTACATCTTTAGGAAAATTACTAAACTAGATACAATGATTATTATGCTTATGACCTATTTTAGCTAAATAATATGTTGCTACAAATATCATTCGCAACAGATGAAAATGTACTTGTTGATGCATTGTTTTTCAAATATTTGGTAGAGAAAATCCCGAGTGAAGTGAATTTGATAAAGTTGAACCACGTTTTCAACGTTGGATGACCGAAGTCGGCTTCCAAGGGATAAAGATGTAAGCATCATCTTCTCATGATCATCAAAGCATGGAATATTATGATTGCATTTTGATATTTTCAGAGAAGAGAGAAACAACAGCTGGCCAAAAGAGTTAGCTGTCAAGATGGACTGCTTTGAGAGCAAATATTCCTCGAGAACCTAACCCTAAGCTGGTTCATATATAAGTGAGGCACAGCTAGCTCTCTCTATCTCAGCAGCTACGCAAGACAGATTTGCACGCCCTTATTAGACACTTCACTTTCTTCTTGCATTATGATTATGATGTAACATATATATACAATGCATGCTAGCTAGCTCTCTCTCTCTCTCTCTCTCTCTCTCTCTCTCTCTCTGCATGAATTGAATACGCCAGAACACCTCTTTGAAAAAGCAAAGACCAAAAATCTACAGCTTTAGATATTGATATATAGATATAGACTATACATATATGTAGAGTACAGTAGGCGCCTACAAAGAAAGATTTTTGGTTTGTCATGGACTCATGGTTAATGGTCCCCTCCCTATTATTTTCCACGCGTTTCTTTTAAGATCTCCCAATTGCAAACAAATGAAAAGCAAATAGTGCCAGCTTTCTCTTATTTTTTTGTTGGTTTGGTCCACCCATCTCAGCTCAATTTTTGGTTGGTAAACGAAAATACTGGAAGTCAGTGAGAAACCAAGGACAGTCCACTCAATAGTCGGCCCATGTTTGATTATAAACAGTTTTGATTCTCTGTGTTGGCCCATCTTTAACTTTTTGGTGTTTTTTTTTTGGTCTGAAACTTTTTGGTGTTTATAGCTGCTAGGGTTGGTAAACAAACTGTACAAGCCTACAAGGTCTAACCTAATGGAAAACGACCTTCATTTCCAGATCAGTGATCTCAGATTCGAACCACCATGGCACCTTGATTGTGTGTGTGAGAAAACTTCCCCTTCTCTTCTAAAATTGGCAAAACAATTTTTTTTATATAAAAAGTAACCAACAGTCCACATAATTTATACAACCTTAAATCTAGTTGGAAACAATTGAGATTTATTTGGATTTGGATTTAAATGTGGATTTCCAACATTATAGATTTTAAATGGTTTGATTAATAGAGTATAGGGTGAAGCATTAGTCTAAGGATTTCAGACAAAAGATAAGCCTTAGAAGAATGAAAACCTTTGTTTGCTTTTGTCTTTCAATAAACATATCTTTCTAAGCAATAACATATTGTGAACCAACATTTGATCAATAGTGATGAAATTGTACACTGAACTATTTAAGAAAATGTTGCATAAACGATACAGCCTTCTGAAAAAGCAAATTGGTATTCGCACTATGTATTGATATATACCTTTGTTTTCCCACCCATTTCATTTTCCCTCTCCGTGAAATTTTAATGAAAATTAATCTGCTCTTTGCACACCTTATTATCCCAACAATACCTTTGAAACCCTAGTTTCTTTTCTTTGAACTTTAAATCATCCATGGAAGCCTGCACTCATGTGCAATAATTTCTTGTCATTGCCTGCATAATGTCTTGAAGGCCAATGCCATTTAACATGGACAGTAGAGCATTCTTTCATCATATTTGGTCGCTTAAGACTCAATAAAGTGCCAACGCATGAAAATTGAAAAACACCTTGTCTGAGCACATTTCTGTTGTTATAGTCTGGCCATGTCTAGATAGAATGTTGATGATCTTTCCATCCTGACAGATTTGGACTGGCCGCATCAAATATTTGACAGATTTCTTTTTCTATCTGATAGTTCTTCGGATTCCCTCAACAGTTTGATAGAAAAGGATTTATTCCAACTGCTTTTGATGGCAGTTTACTTATGCCAGAAAAATGCTTTCTGTTGTAATGTTGTAGTGTGTATACGCAAGTATCTCAAGTCACTTGTTCCTTTCTGTTGATTTGAGTCACTTTGAAATCCTTAATCAAGTTAAGACCTAATCACCAGACCAACCAAATGTGACTTAAACCACTATTTTCCAACAACTTGCTCCAATCATCTCTTTCGGCGATCCTTTGAAGGTTTATTGAATTCACTAACTAGCGAAGTGTAAGAAGCATAATCAAGAACAAGCCCCTTTCCACTCCGTAGCTTATCAAAGTCCTCGGGGTTTCCATGCTTGCAATGCCCTTCTAATAGAATGTTGTATGTAATGTCATCTGGAGCCACCCCCAAATTAATCATTGCATCCAAAAGCATATTAGCATTTTTCATCTGTCCTAGCTTGCATAGTCCATTCATAAGCGCATTATAGGTTACAACACTAGGTACATAGCCATCACCCTGCTTCTCCTTGAGCAACTTAAAACCCATCTTAACATCACCCTTCTTGCAAAACCCGTCAATGATCATCGTATATGTGGCATCATCAGGTTTCATGCCAGAATTTAACATCTCCCTCAACGTTCTTTCAGCGTCGAGTGTTTTTCCTTCTCTACACAATCCCGAAATAAGGGCTGTGAAAGCTACATTGTCAAGCTCAATCCCCTGTTTAATCATTCCCTTCCTTATCTCTAGAGCCGATTGTAGATCTCCTTCTTTGCAGCATCCATCAATAAGGGTAGTATAAGTGATCGTGTCAGGCTTCAAACCTGCTATATTCATCTCCTCAACAAGCTTCCTGGCTTCTTTCAAATCTCCAACCTTGCAAAGGCCATTTATGAGTGTATTATAAGTAATTAAATCTGGTTTGATACCAATCCCCAACATTTTCTGATACACTTCCATTGCCAAATCAATTCTTCCATTCTTACACTGCCCATCAATCAAAGTAGTATATGTGACATTATTCGGAACCAAACCCCTCTCACACATTTCATCAAACAACAAATTTGCATCGTCCAACCTAAGCTCCTTGCACAGCCCATTGATCAAAACACTGTAAGTAAATACATCAGGACGTGTTCTGCTTTCCTCCATATCTCTCTTCAACCTAAAACACTCCTCCAGATTCCTAGACTTACAATACCCATTAATCAAAGTATTGAAACTAACTACGGTCGGAAGCAAACCCCGTTTCCCAATTTCATCGAACACCAACTGGGCTTCTCTAATTTCACCTTCTTTACACAATTTGTGCATCAAAACATTGAAATTATACACTTTTGGTGGAAACCCAGAATCCAAAATCTCCAAATAAAATCCCCAAGCCACAACGGGCGAGTTCAACTTTAGCATCTTATCAAACAAACAGCCGCAAGCATGAAATGGGATTCGAAAATTATGCTTCCTAAGCAATCTAAAGCACTGGCATGCGTCAGAAACAAAACCACAATCCACATACGCATTCATCAAAGCATCAAATACATAATTGGACTGGTGGGTACCTCTAGTTTCGAGAATGGAAGCGAAGACGGAGGATGCACTCTCCTTGCCCTTGCGAGAAACGACGATTCGTAGGAGGGACTGAGCTTGGGGATACATTTGGTGAGCGCAGAGGAAGTGGGCCATTGTGCAATAGGATTGGATGGTGTGGCGAAACGTGGCCTGAGAAGAGATCCAGTTGAAGAAGGAGAGGAGAGAGAGAGGGGAAAGAGAGTGGGGATTGAGGTTGATGAGGTTGATAACGTCACGGGCTGTGAGGGAAGGGAGGAGCTTTCTGAGAGAGAACTCCAGAGGCTGAGAGTTTTGGGTGGTGGTTTTGATGGCGTAGGAGATGGCTGAGAGCTTTGGGTCTTCATTGTGAGGTGTTGGTGGTTGGTTGTACCAAGCGGTTGTGGTGGCGGTGGAGAAGCACAAGCAGTAATAGCAGTTGTGAGTGTGGGGGGACGAGAGAAAGCGAAGGCTCCTCCTTGGGATTTTGAAGACAGCCATGCTTGTTCGAGTCTGTTGCTTGCCATCTGCTTAAGAGCATCTCCGGCGCAGCCCACCAAACCGGGCAAAAGGCCCCCCAGGGCAAGGTTTGGCCCTCCAGCGCTGCAGCCTGCAGCCTAGTTTCGCATGGGTCCCACCAGCCCGGGCAAGCCCAAGGGCAGGTTTTGCCTGGGCTTCAGCCCGAGTTTTGTGATGTCAGCGAGCAAAAAAAAAAATTAAAAAAATCCGAAAAAATTTCAATTTTTTTTTTAAAATACCAAAAAATTATAGATGCTTTCCCTATAAATACATAACAATTTTATTCACTTTCTAAATTGTTTATATTTTGTTGCATAATATTTTTTTCCTTTCTTGCCTTAGACTTGCCCTAGACTTAGCCCTCATGGGTGGAACCACAAATGGCAAGGCTGACACTATTCACGTGAATAGTGGCAGCCCTTGCTTGCCTTTGCCCTAGACTTAGCCCTTATGGGTGGACATGCTCTAAGAGCTTCCCAGCTCCTTTCTGTTTTTATTTATTTAATTTTTTATCCTAAACTTTTTATCACAAAACATTTATGAGATTAACGAAACTATAAGGTTGCGTTTGTGCTCATAAGTAGTCCTAGCCGTCAGCTTCCGTCCAAAGAATCCTTAAATTGTTGATGTAGTACATTTAGATCCAATGATATCATGCCGCGTGAATTAAAAAGTGGAAAATGCTAGGCATTCCACATTTATATAACACATTATGTACTACATCTTTAACAAAAGTGAGCCCATTTTATTGGTATGCTTTACATTTATTAGAGAGGTGGTACACAATATACAATAATTTTGATAGATTTAACGCTCACTTGTAGGGGTGGGCATAAAGACCGGAAAACTGGAACACCGAGCCGCACATGTGGGAGCAAACATTTCGGCAACCAATCGTGAGGCACCCAACAAACTCTCTCTCTCTCTCTCTCTCTCTCTCTCTCTCTCTCACCATTGCTCCCGGCCGTCTTGGTATCTCCGTCGATTACGGCCCAATCTTGGAGCAACTACATCCATTCCCTCCTTCGCTGCCGCGCTCAACGAATGCTCTTGCTTACACCTTCAATGAAAACCTAGCCTGCATGCAATTGGGCTCCACACCATTCTCTCCTCTAGATCCAAGCAGTTAAGCAAACCTTAGTCTAAGAGTCAACCAGTTGACCCAGAGAGTTGATGACCAAAATCTCCTGCTTGGACAGCTCCTCAAGCAGATTGATGTGGTCCAAGACCTTGGCCTTTGATCCCATGGTGAAGAGAGAGAGGATGGAAGAACGTACTAGCTGACAATTCGAGAGGTCATAGGTAGGTCCAGCATGAGCAAGCAGGCAAGGAGAAGGACAAGAGCGCGCTACCTAGCATGTTGGCATGTTACAAGCATCCGTGAGTTCCAGCCCACGATTTAATGTTCATGCTTGTCTGGCCGGCAAGAAATTATTCATGCCAGGCTAGGCCCACATAGAGATAAGCCTCACGATCCTCCTCAAGATGTGCATAAAGAAAGACACTCACCGGCTTTCTCCGGAAGAGCCAATTCACGGCGACAAGCCACATGGAATCCCTCGTAAGCTCAGTCCACCAATATGCTGCATAGTAAGGTTGGGCATACACACCGAAAACCCGATTAAACTGCCCAAACCAAACCGTTGGTATGGTTTGGTTTGGTTTTTGATTTTATTTTTTATTGATCACCGGTTTGAAACCAAACCAAACCGACGTTTATGGTTAGGTGTTCGGTGCTTGATATTGAAATCATCGGTTAAACCAAACCAAACCGGTGAGTGATACTCAGAAATACTAATAAAATATTAAAAATTGTTAGAGCACATGCATATGGAAATGGACAAATCATGTCTAGCTGGCGTGTGTTGGAACTTGGAAGTGCACTGCCCCATAAATAAAATATCAAAAGCATCTTCTTTTCTTTTCTATGCTTACCACTTACCTAACATCATTATAATATTAAAGGTTGTATTTTATTTCTATTTTTGCGCACCTGAGTTATCTCTTCTTCTACCTCTCCTTCTTTCTCTATCGCTCCCCCTCTCCCTCCCCATCCTCAACTCAAATTCTCTCTTTCTTTTTGAACTACAACACCAGCAAAGCTCCAGACCACACACATACTCCGCTTCGATGATATAGGCCACTGCTCTCTCTCGCTCAAAGCCTTAATCGCCACTATATGGAGAAAATTCTAATGGTTCAACCACTCTTTCTGCGATTTCTTTGTCTTTGAGCCCATATTTCATGGCATGGCTCAAATCTCAGCTCTGTGCAACTCAAAACCCGAAACCAAACCAACCCAAATCATTCAACTGGTTAACCGAGAGCTTCGGCTAACCGAAGATGATGGTTCGGTGTTGGAGTTGAAAATTGCTACACCGAGAGCTTCGGTTCGGTGTTCGGGTTGAGCCCAAACCCGAACCTACCCAAATCAAGCCCAAGCCTACCGCATAGGCAAGACAACCAAGAAGATAAACCCCCGAGAGTCAATAAGGAGGTCAATCACAGACTTCGATGTCATGGGAGACTAGAAGACATCGACGTAAGCCACAAACCTTACAAGTAGAAGATGTCGAGAAACTTGTGAATGACTGACTCCGAAATCTCAAGGTTGGAGGAGACTTGGAGGATGCCTTGCACAATGAGGTAGACCAATTAAACTCCTCTCAATTCACCAATGAGATCGAGCAAGCAACCCCACCAAGACGATTCACAACGCCATCATCACGCCATTCAAAGAGGATTCTGATCCGTAGAGCCATCTGAAGCATTTTAGAGGTGTCATGATTCTCTACAAGTCTGAAGATATGCTTATGTGTAAGGTGTTTGCAATGACCTTACGAGGAGCAGCTCATGACTGGTTCCATACCCTGTCATTCAGATCGATCAACAGCTTCAAGGAGTTGGCCCTAGTCTTCACTAAGGAGTATACCTCCTACTAGATGGTCAAAAAACAAGCCGACCACCTGTTCAACCTGCGGAAGAAGCTCGATGAGTCCATCCGAGACTACATCAAGAGGTTTAAAGCAGAGAAGGCTAAAATCGGGGGATGCAATGACCCAATTGCATCCTCAGCTTTCAAGAAAGGCTTGGCAACTGAGCACGACCTATACCATGAGCTGACTATCGCTCCCAGCCAAACATTGGCAGATGTCTTCTTGATCGCGAAATGCTACGCTCTTTGGGATGGTTATTGAATCACTGTGAAAAAGGCTGCCAAGCAAGTTGATCAACCCTCCAAGTAGACAAGTCAGAGAAATGATAAGTTTAGTAACAGGAACAATTGCAAGCTCAAAGCGCAACCACAAGGAGTATTGGTCCAAGTACATGAAGTTTGAGAAGTATTTTTCAAAGTATAATTTAATTCTTGCAATTGCAATTATTTTGGATCCTAGTTAGAAGTTGCATTTTGTGGAGTGGGCTTATACTAAGCTTCATGGTAAGGATTCTCAAGAGCTCCAGAATGTTATAGACACATTAACTTCTCTTTTTGATGTGTACATGGAGACTTTATCTCATCTTTTTAATTCAAGTTATCCAATGGATGAGGCAACTAGTCACAAGGAATGTGGAAACACCATTATTGAGGTAAACCAAAATTCTTCTTTTTATTTATATTTTTATATTTTTTATAATTTATGTCTTGTTGCATATTGTATATTTGCATTTGCATGTAACTAACAGTTGTGTGTTTGATTTTGTATGGTGTAGGATTTTGATAATAGTTACAAAATGGTTCAAGTTCAAGTAGGAAATATGAATTGTATAAGTATTTGGATGAGGAAAGACTAGATAGAAAGCAAGACATAAATGTTCTTTCTTGGTGGCAAATGGAGCATTTTCATTATCCAATACTTTCACATTTAGCTCAGGATATGTTAACAATTCCTATTTCTACTGTGCCATCCGAATCGTCTTTTAGTATTGGCAGTAGAGTACTGGATCAATATCTTAGTTCATTATTGCCTACAACTGTTCAAGCTTTGTTGTGCACTCGAGATTGGCATTTTGGAAATGGAGGTAATATTTATATAACTTTACACTCGTAGCTTTTATTTGTTTTTTCATTATATGAATTCTTTGTATATATATTTTTTTCAATGCTTTGCTTTAGAGGAAGAGAATGCGGAAAGTCTTACTCAAAGATATCTTCAATCTTACTTGTGTAGATGCTTGATTAGGACAATGTTCCAATAGTATATTCCTTGATGATTGATGAAAGGTAATGATAAATAATTGATATTTTTTTAATATCATATCTCTCAATAATTTTATTCTTTCTCATGTTTGTCTATTGTTTTTTTTCCTTAACAGCAATAGTGAGATTGCACAATTGGTGAAAAGATGAAGTTGAAATTATGTTCATGGAGGCTATTCGAGACTTATTCCTTTTTTTTCTTAACCTTTTATTTGAAACTTGTTTAAATTGAGATTAATTTGAGACTCATATTGTCTAAGTTTTTTTTTTGTTTTCCAATGTGTAAGACTTGTTTAAAGACTTCATCTTTTTTTTTAAATTTTAAATTTTAATATTTAAATTTCAATATGTTAAAAAATATAGTTTATTTTTGAAATGGGTAAAGCGGGTGAAAACACGACCCATTAGTCATAATAGGTCGTGTCAGGTTATTCGCGAATTTGAACGAGTCGTGTCGGGTTATTAACTATTTGAACAGGTCGTGTTTGGGTCTAGTATATCCCACCCGTTAGCTTAACAAGTTGGGTTGTGTCAACACGTTTTCCTTAACTAGTTGAAACGAACATGACTCGAAACCCACAAACATGACCCGTTTGCCAAGTTTAAGAGCAGCCCTCAAGTAGGATGTGGGTAAACATTCAAGCATTCAAAGAGACAACTCACGTAGTTGCCTAGCCAAGACGCCAAAAAGCTACTCAAGCAGTTCATAAGACTTAGTTTATCCTAACCATACCAATAGACGCAATCGCAACCAAATTTGAATCCCTAGTTTATCCTAACCAAATTCGCCCCAAACACAATTTCATATTGAATTCTTGGTTTATTCAGCTAAATTCACTCATACACTCCTCAATACAATTCAAATCAAATTTCCCTTGCAATGAGTCATTTGTTCATTGTAATTCTTTGAACTACGAGTGGCTTGATTCCCGGAAGAGATACGTAGGCACCTTGAGGTTCGACTTAGGAGTAGCTGCAAAACCAAACACACACGTTATGTTTCTTTATGATGGAATCAAATGTTGTTCCCTTGAAGCAAGAAATTGTAATTAAGAGACACTGCATCTCAAATGGGTTGAACCTAAAATAATAAAACCCCAATTATTTAATAAGTGGTGTTGAAATTAAGTTGGGAGATTCACATTTTTCTTCAACAATTCCTTAAGTCAACATTTGTGCTCCATTTAATTGGTCAATTGTTTAAACTTAAAATAGGGATAATACCATAAATTAGGGATTTGATCTTCATTAAATCTCTAATTGATTCAATCTCTCCATTTAAGAAAGAGAATAATTCCTTTCCATATGGGAATTATTCTCTGAAAATCTTAGAAGGCAAGAACACTATAAATACATAGCTATATCACACATATCAGATAATTCCAAAAACCCTACAATCTCTCTCTCTCTCTCTCTCTCTCTCTCTCTCTCTCTCTCATGGCTCCAGCCACTCACACGGCTTCGGCCACCCGGTTCTCTTGTACCATAGAGAAAACTCTGACTTCTTTGTTATTTTTGTATCAGAAAATTATTCCCTAATAATCATTAAATCCAGCGCCTCTTCGAAACTGATTCCTGCATAATCAGAAAATGAAAGCACCTCATTAGTTGCTTTCCCTTATAGTTTTCTCTCACAACAATTTTTAAAAATAAGTGATTTTCTCATAGTTTACCAAACGGGCGGGACTTCCCAAATTTTTTTTAAAATCATTTATCACCCCAAATAAGCAATGCCAAATGGGCACTTAGGCATCGAAGGGCCTTTGGCCAACACCCCCTAGGTGTGGTATATTTACTCCAATCTATTTTGCAGGGATCAAGGAGGAAGAGAGAGAAGGAAACTAGAAGGGTGAAGAATCTCTTGCGAATATTCTCCCATGAGAAATTTGCACAAACAACACCGGATAAGCAAAACCACAAGAAAAAAAACCCGTGTTGACTAAAAAATCAACAAACCTGCACCAAACTAGACCAAACCAGTTCAAACCGATTCTGGTGCCAATTTCACACCTTACAAAATCGGACCAGACCCGTTGTTTATTTATTTATTTTTCTAAAATTTATTTAATTCCAATGCTAAATTCCTAATCTCATAACTAATATTTCCCCAAGCCCAACTTCAAAGCACCTCTCTTTTCTAGGCCTAATCATCTCTCTTTGCATAAAATTGGGTCATTTGTGGATTTTTAAGCCCAAAAGGTTGATATATTTTTTGCCAGAGTTGCTTGATGGCTTTGGGATCATTTGGTCTTGCTAGAATAAACGTGGCTTGGGATTGTAATTCAAAATGTAGAGTGTGAGTTTTATTGACTTTAATAAGGCTCAGTGTTTGGATGTGGGAACTAATATAATGACTTGAAAAATTGACTATTTTGAAAATGGCTAGGTACGCGGATCATTATTTGATGGTTTTCTTGGGCCAATGTAAATAAAAGAGAAAATTCATTTGATTGGCCTGGATTTGATGGGTAGGTATGATAGAAAGTTCTTATCTTTTAGTTTTCTTGAGGTTTTACTGCACCAACAAAAGTATTGCATCGTAGAACTTATCATTATGAAAGAACCATCAAATCATAGCCTGGTCCCCAGCAGAGTCGCCATTTATGTTGGGGACTTTTTCGTTGAGAACTGTAATTGGCTTATTGGATTGCTGAGAGGTAGACTGAGCTCTCTTTCACCCCTATTTGAGTTTGCAGCACCAGGCCCCAAAACATCCCGAAAGAGTTGAAGCCTTAGGAGTGCTTTGGTCTTCTTTGATGGCTCCTCATTACATTGAAAGTTTTGATGAGAATGATACTGCAACTGTTGTAAGGACATTTCTTAACGATAGATTTGAGCAGGCCTTGAAAGGGCTTTGCTACAGACACAGTGGAACATGTATTGAACCAAGTGTTCCAACAGCTGCTACTTGTTTGGATGGGCTTCCAGTGGCTCAGAAAGAGTTAAAGATGGTGCATTGATGTAGGACAGGCTTTGGTGAATCAAGATACGACTAGGCTTGACATGAGATGCTTGTGTCATGGGAGCTAAGAGCCCATAAGTTTAGCGAGAGAGAGAGAGAGAGAGAGAGAGAGAGAGAGAGAGAGTTGGAAAGGGAAAAGCTTGGAATTGTAGCTAGACTATATCTTCTGCAGCTCTTGAATACTTCCAACAACTTGAATGGATTTGTTAGAATAGAGAAAGTTAACTATGATGCTTGAATCTTAGGATAGTGACTTGTAGAAATGTTTGGGTACTATTTAGGGCTTGGCATGGTGTTCTAAGACAAAATGAGTAAAAATAAAAGGATTAAGGCTTGAGATTCTGGGTGTACCCGGTAGTTAGAGGATGGGCTTGCGATGTTTGGGTTTTCTCACCAAGAAGGTGATGCTATGGTTTCAACTTAGCTTAAGAAAATGGGTGTTTCAAATCTAGGATAGGCCTTTTTGAGAAAGAGAATGAGAATATGGAAGAACCAGAGCTTGAATTGGTGCTTCCAAGAGTGGGAGAGTTTGCTTGCTCCTCTACTTGCGTTGGTTTTTAGGATAGAGAAGAAGGAGATGGAAGGGAAGGTGATTGGGCTGGATGTTTCCAGCAGTTAGAGGATAAGCTCGCTCCACTACTCTGGTTGAGTTAAGTCCCCTTTGCTGGGTAGCCAATGGCCTACTTTTATAGGCGCTGGAACCCATTTTTACCCCAGAAACCTTAGATGATTTCTTCTCATTTGGCCAAGTCTTCTCATTTCTTTCCATTCACTTTCTCCAATATGGCCTTAATCAGTGAAGTCTCCCTAAAATCAGCTAAATCCATGGCTATTGGGATAAAACATTTTGGTGCCCCAAGGCCTTCCTACAGCTGGACATTATAGAGGCTTCATTTCCAGGCAATGCTCCAGCTTGGCTTTCCTTTCTCTTTCCGTGCGTGAGCTCATATGGGTAAATATGGGTAAAGGTGATGATCAAATAGAAAGGTTAAGGCTTATCTCTTTCATTAGCCTAGATATTTATGTAAACTGAATTTTAAGGGTTTCAATTTCAATTTGGCAAGGTTAGTCCGATCTCAAGGGAAAGGGTACTGGAATTTCTCTCTTACTTACATATGTGTTGGGCTCAAGAAAGTGGGTTTGGGTTTTGGTACTCCCAAGTGGCCCAAAAACTCTACCTTTTGAACCCTCAATGGGCCTTATGGACCCTCGTACCCATCTATACCACAACACGCTGAACATGCGTGAGACATGTATGTAGCTTGGGCCCACTTAAGCTTGTCGGGTGGTTTGGCACTAAAGGGAGTCGCTTGGCATGGCATGTTATTTGCGTGCTTATGCTTGGTCTACATTGTATTGCAGTGGCTAGGGGCTGTGTTAGATAATGCTTGACGAAGAAGTGAGTTAGGTGAGCTCGAGCATGTGACATTGTTAAACTTTACACGTTTGCATGTGTAATTGGTAAACCCGTATCATGACCTTCCCACGTGCCAAATTCTAGTTTCACTTGGCATGCCGCCAATATCAAAGCTTGTTTAGGCATTTCGTAACTGTATTTGAAGGGCCTCTGTGTCCCTTTTATAGCACTGTAATGAATTATGCCTAAAAATATGCATGAACCTTCTTGGAGATTTTTTGGGCCTCAACAAGAGGGTAGGCTACATAGTAGCTGACGACCAATAACGCCCATTAGTGTAGAGATACTCGCCTAATCCCTAGGAATTAACCCAATTTTTATACTTATTTCATTCCTCATCATTAATAAACTACTATCAACTTTGTGACAAAAAATAAGATGTTAACATGCTTGATAATAACTAGAAAAAATGAAGAATAACAAAAACATCAAACTTAGGTCCAAATTGGGCGAATCCAAATCAAACCAAATTGCACAACAATGATTTGTTTTGTTTTGATTTCACATGTGATTTTAGTTAAAACCAAACCAAACTGATTCAATATGGTGATTAATTTGACTACAATTTGAGAGTAAATTCAATCCAAACCGAACCTTGCTCTCCAATATTATCGACAGACAGTACACACACAAAAAAATATTCAAAATTCAAAATCAAAATGCTGTCTTTTGATTTTTATTTATTTCGGAACAGCTCTCCTGCTGCTGGTCCTTAAAGGAAGAGAGGTTTAAGAGCGAGAGAACCAAAACCCACAAAGGTGAAAGCCACGTTGGTTTAATTTAAACCTCTCTCTTTCTCGCTCTGTAAAATAAGTGAGACAAAGATGTTTCTGCAACAAGCAGCAGCTAACCTGATCAAGAGGCGTTTCCGTTTGCCCTCTCAAACCGTCTCCTCAACTTCCGGAACAACTACCATTCCACTCTCCAGTACGCAACTTTTCATCTTATGAATCTTATGATGTTATTCACCAAAGCAAGTTGACGTTAGCGCGCACATAATCAATTTGTAATTAAGGAAGGTGTATTGTTGCTGTTCTTGTTGCAGGCCGTACCAAATTTTCTTATCAATATCATGGTCCTAAAGATTTTAGTTGGAGGATGAATTATAGTCACAGGGACCCTCGTGTATGGCTTTTTCTATCTGGAAATGCAGGTATGTGGCATCTCTTACAACCCATTTACTCTTGGAATATAATAAATGATAAATGAGATATGTTATGAATTTAGAGTTGGAATGATTGTATATGCATGCTTAATCATTATGCTGATAATTTGCATATGGGTATTTTGAAAAATCCGGTTAGAAGAAACCCTCTTTTATGAGCCAATTTAAAAGATGGAATTTTTATTGAAAAAGAGTTTCGACTTCCGTTTTCTGGAGGACTAATTATATCTCAGATTATCATGTCCCCCCTTTTTTTAATATGCTTTATCTAGCTTAGTCTACCCATAATCTGATTAATGAAATACTTATTTATCTAATCCGTATTCCAAATTTCCTCTGCCTTAGGTTTTAGGTAAAGGTAAGATCATGTAGATGACCCCAACTAATAAGCATTTTGGTTTTATTGAGTTGAGTTGTTTCTGAATTATTTTATTATCCTGGGGTATTAGCTGTTTTATATGAATGTAATGTTGTCGAATCATGTTGGGAAACCTGATTTTTAAGTGCTTAAAATAAAGTATTTTATGTTGCAGGACATGCGAAATGTTTGTACTTTTAACTACTTTACATACACAATTAGTCAGAAATTTTTTGCAAGAAATCTAAGGCCATGTGGTGAAGTACCTCAGTATAACTTAGGGTTTGTTTAGAAAGACATAACCATATAACGTATGTTATCAATAGCTTTTCTATTATCTTTGCAGCAATTATTCTTGCAATACATTCCAACACTGTCTTAGCAAAAGATGCATCAATTGAATCAAGTCCTGAAAATGACACGGAAGGGGCTGAAGCCATGGGATTACGCAAGATTGAGGACGGCTCTGTCATATCAAATATACATACTTCTAAGTGGAGAGTTTTTACTGATAAAGGAAGGGATTTATTCCTTCAGGAAAGGATTCTATGCCTACGTTCCTTCGTTGGCTTGCTTATTTTGTTTATTTGATAGTGTTTTTATCTTACCAAAATCTTTGGTTTATTTGGTTCCATCTGCTAGGGAAAATTGGAGGAAGCTGAAAACCTTTTCCTCTTAGCTTTACAAGAAGCTAAAGAAGGTTTTGGGGAGAGGGATCCGCATGTTGCATCTGCATGCAACAACCTAGTACGTGCCTTATTACTGCCTTTATTATCAATTTGTTATTATGGTCGTCCTCCTTTAGTCCATCTGAGAATTGTAGATGACCAAAAAGAGAAGAATATGACTAAACTGTAAATACTAGGAATTAATTGATCCAGAAGCTTGATTGTTTATCGACAACAAAATTTAGGTTCTGGTTGTCATTTCTATCATCAAAGGAACTGTAAGTATTGTATACGGGCTTTTTTTAAAATTCTTCTTGGGACCCTTGTATGTAATGACAAGTTATAGTTTTCTGTTGTTATTGTTTCAGGCAGAGCTCTATAGAGTGAATAAGGCATATAATAAAGCAGAGCCATTGTACTTGGACGCCATTAGCATACTTGAGGAATCATTTGGCCCTGAAGATATACGGTATACTATGGATATTCTGCGGGCTATAGCAGAGAATGCTTGCACATTAATTATTTAATGATAAAGATAAAATCCCGGTTGACCATGTCTTGTGTGTAACATTTGAAAGCACACTAAGTTGCAATTCTATAGCTTCATAGAGTATGATGGCTGCATTTAATTATTTTGTTGGTATAGTTATTTTTTTCTTTTTCTGTTTTGCAATTAGTTTGATATGAACAGGAATTGAAATATCAATATTGATTGTATCTAAACCAGAAATCAATATTGATTGTATCTAACCAATAAATCAAGCATATGTAAAAATACATGTAGGGCAAGGAGAGGGTCTGAAATGAAAGTTCATTAGGTTGTAGTTCTCAGTGCATCTTATAGAGCTTCATGTAGGAGTGAGAACATATCATCAAAAGCAGTATTTGTTACAGGATTTTTTAGAAAAAATTCAAGGCATTAGGTTGAACATAAACATAACAGACTCAATACTCTACATGTCTTACAGTTTGTGCTTCCCCAGCATTAGTACACATTCATTATTGCTATACTACCTTTGAACATACAAGAGAATTCAAAGTTGTTATGATGATAGGTGGTCAATGATTTTAGGAATGTATGTAAGAACAGTTGAGATATATAACGAGAAATTCTTTCTTCGAAGAAAATTGACCAATGATTGGACACTAGTGGTCTCAGTCTCTTCTTCAAGTTTTAATCAGTCTGGTGGTATCCAATCAGCAATGCAGCTTTGATTTTCATTGTCCAGCTTCTTATGTGGTTTGAAAGTCAATGGTTTAGGAGTTAAAAAACTTAAGAACAGTGGGAAAGCTTATAGAAAACTGTGAAAGATTATAATTCTTGGTCTGTTTATTTTATGGGTACTTATATGAGCTTAGTCTTAGACTTTTTAGAGACCTACATATGTCCTCTTTGGTGCTAATAGTATGTTAACTGCTTTGTGATCTTTGGGAATCACTATCTTACTGGAATGAGGAAGAGTTTGTACTTTTCATTAGCAATTATGTTTCCTTTGGTGGAATATTTGGTGCTATGAGTTGGAAATGAGTTATTGCCATTGCATTTTGGTGCTGTATGTGTAAGTGCAGTGAGAAACCAGTGGAACATCTATTGCTCCACTGTTTAGTTGTGAGGGATCTATGTTCATATTTTATTCATTGGGGTCAATTGGTTTTTGCATAAAGCAGTCTCAAAGTTTGGTTCTGGAGTGGTTGCTTTAGCAAGAACTGTTATAGGGAAATTGTAAAACCAATTCCCTTATGCCCGGTTGTATTTGGAACAAACGAGATGCCAGGATTTTCAAAGATAAGGAAAGCTTCCTATAAAAAAGTGATAAGGAAAGCTCAGGGTGACAGATGATGTTCAGATTTGCAACTTTTTCTGTCATTGGCTGTTCTTGATGAAGTGTTGTCTTCATCTTTGAGGACTTTCTTTATTTTAGATTTTAGTCGAGAGTTTTCTGGGTTCTCTTTTATATTATCCGTTTAATAGAGAAGCCTTGATTCAATATTAAAAAATTTATTACTTATCTAAAAGGGTAAAAAAAGAGCAACGTATGTGCCTTTGTATGGGTGCTGTACTGCGTATATTTTGATGGAAGGAACTGAAATAAGTATATTTTGTGCTATGGAGCGTAACATAAAGTTTGTTTTCTATTTCTTTAGTATTTCTCCTTAATCATGCAAGTCTGACAAAATTAACAATGACAGTAAACTTTGAAAAACAGAGTATTCTGGTTATAACTGAGGGAATGATCTGACAGGGTTAACATGAGAGAGAATACATGAAACTAAAACTAAAAAAGGAAACTGTTTGATATTGTTTTTTAATTTTTATCTTAGGAATCATTCCAGACACATTTTCTCCTCCCTCTCTCACTTTTATCTTCTCTTTTCTCACCATCCTCTCATTTTTCCTTCTCTATCTTAATTAAAAATAAAAATAAAATTCCAAAAACAAAAACAATAATGCTACCAACATGACCTAAACAATTATGTTCTCTATGATGAGTCACAAATCACTCATGCAAGATCACTTGTCCACAGAGTTGGTTCTGCCTTTCACAACCTAGGGCAGTTCTATATTGTGCAACGGAAGCTGGAAGAAGCTCGCATTTGCTATGAGGTAATAACTTTAAAATATTTTATGTCCAGTACATGTTTTGTTGTTATCACTATAGGTTCATCAACAGGGTCTATGTGGTCTTTTCTATCCTTTTATGTAATGTTAATATAGTATGTGATTGCTTTGAGGGTCATGCTCGTGATCGGGATATGGAGATCTTTGTATGTTTTGGCAGGTTTATCCAGAATTATTCTGACTGGTATTTATTTTGGGTGTACCTAGTATACATGTATTTGATTATATTTCTGTGTAATAAAAGTTGGAGTTATTTGATTTGCCTCATGCATCTCTTCCCAACATACCATCAGCATCATTTCTTAAGCAAGGCATGGATAATGTTTGCATTGATTTGATAATTTTTTCCTATTTATAACTGCTGATCTTTTGCTGGTTTTCACATTTCTGCCCGATTGATGATACATTTGGACAGCGTGCTTTGAAGGTATTAGCCTGGACTGTTTTTACAAACATGTAGTAGTGTCAGTGTTTATGCTGCTAACTCACTGTTGTAATCACCTTTTTCAGATCAAGGCCCGTGTTCTGGGTCTTAATCATACAGATTATGCAGATACTATGTATCATCTTGGAACGGTAGTTTTTTGAATCCTTGCATGATAATACTGTTTGTACTACATTCTTGTTTCTGTTAATCTGTGTTATGTTTATTGTGCTTCGAAGATATTCTCTTGATGTAGACATGATTTTAAGAGAGAAGAGAGAAAAGAGAAGAATAGTAAGAGACAGAAAGGGGATGGAAGAAAGAGAAGTATAGAGCGTGTCAGACAACCGACCAGATCTGACTATGTTATGTTTTAACTTTTAAGGTCATATATGTCTGCAGCACACATTTGTTTCATTTTACATGTCGTAAATTTGTAAAAGATATATCAGATATCAAGTTTAGATGTTTAATTGTTGCATTTGTGAGGAATTCAATGAGATAATATGATTTGTATCCTCACATGTCATCAGGAGTACAAAGCTCTTGCTAAATCAATTGGGAAATTTTAGTTTTATCCTGTATTAGTGTATTATAGCCCCCTAAACTTTAGTTTCTTTGCTTTTGTGTTTCTTACATATCTTGGTAACCTATTTAATTAGGTGTAGTTTTGACTGCAGGTGCTACATCTCCAAGGAAAAGGAAAGGATTCGGAGGCCCTTATTCAGGATTCTATTAGAATACTCGAGGTCAAGAACCACTAGAGTACTTTGTTCACTGTTTGAGCTTTAATATTCTTACTCCCAATTGCTGTTTGACTATATAGGATGGTGGCCAAGGGGAGTCAATAATGTGTGTCAAGAGAATGCGATATCTTGCTCAGGTTGTGTTTTCTTCCAGGTTGCCAGTTTCACTCTTGTTTCAAATGTAATTATATATGAGGATTGGGTGAATATGTCACATGAAAACTTGAACTGTGAGAGGAAGTCCTGTTTCTTAGAAGGTTGAACTGAAGGTTATATGTAAAATTGACTGTATTTCATCAGGACTTAACAATGACATCCTGCATGTTACATAATCCTTCCCCTCCACTGATGCTGAGGGTAAACTTAGATTGAACATCTCATGAAAGCTTGCTATTTTGCGATTTTATTCTAAATTAGTTTTATAACAAGTTAGTCCATCTCCATTTTGGAAATTCTTGGATATAACTGAACCCATTTCCCTATATGAAAGATTCAATTTTTGAAGGCTTGAAATCATTTGCAAATGAGGGTGCCTTCTGCTGTAGAGAACATTACCTTGATAAATACCTCTTTTCTATGTTTCAAACCCAATGGTTTGGTCTTAGGCTTCCAAGATTAAGTTCTCTCTTTCTCATGAAACGCCCTGCTTGTTTATGATACCGTTAAAGATTATTGGATTTTGATGGAATATTTAGCATTTTTCTAACAACTGTCCTAAAAATCATATAAAGATTTGGTCCTTTATTATATCATTATGTAACACTTCATAGAATCTTGAAGCCTTATATAAGTGTGCTTAGAAGAAGAAGAAAGCTTGGTTATGCTTTATTATAAATTATTTTACAAAATCTTCATAAAAAAAAATTATTTTACGAAAAAACTTACAACATATTTTGATGTACCTTTTGTGGATTTGTCTTCATAGGACTCAGATTTTAATATTTGTACCTTTGTGTAGGTTTGTATTGGACTTCGTAATCTTGCACTTAAGTGTAATTAAGTTCTTGCTTCTCTCTTTCTCTCTCTCTCTCTCTCTAGATATATATGAAATCCAACCGTCTTGAGGAGGCTGAGAAGGTACAAAGAAAGATTCTGCATATAATGGAATTGACAAAGGTTTGATATTTGATTTTTATCTTTATCTTTTTCATTATATTTATGCAAAAGTTGGTTTATTCCAAACAGATTCTTACGTACTGTTTGGTGCATGCTTAAATATATGCATTGAGACCGCGAGATGCATGCATATCTTTTTGAGTAAATTACACTTTACACCCCTGAACTATGGGGATCATTTTATTTTTTACCCAAGTATTGGAACATTGCAATGTAAACCCTCAAGTTTGTGTTGTGATACAAGTTCAGCCTACCGTCCGTTAAATTTGATGAATTTTGCCTACATGGCATATGTAGGGCCCCCTTTTTGATGATGAATGTGGCCAAAAAATAAATAAAAACTTAACAAGATGACTGAATATGCTAATGGTAGAAATTGGCCACTTATCTGATTACATTTGTTAAAATGGGACTTGACTTTGGTGACGACGTCCTAGAATTGTTAAATGCCTTACAGCATGAGGCTTTAGGCTGTTTGGAAATCCTAAGCTCTCGTCAGTCATCAGTGTATGGGAAGCATGTGTTGAATATTTTAGCACTTTCACGAGTCATGTTTTTCCTTATCTTATAGCTTCACTGTCTGTCTTCTTCTATTCTCTTTTTTTTGTCGGTATTTTTATTTGGTGTTTCAAGGTGAGGTTGTTGATGTTCACATCTGCTTGCGAAGAATAAGTGCCCTACAGGAAGTTATAAATTTGGGTTGTGCGTCATGTTTGGCTATGTGGAGGAAAGAAATTTATTTGCTAAAGTTGTTTACTCTGTTTGCAAGGTAGGGATGGAATTCATTGGACACGGTAATAACAGCTGAAGGGCTCGCATTGATCCTACAATCGGCTGGGAGCTTAAAGGAAGCTGAAGAGCTTCTTGAAAGGTAAAGAGCATTGTAATTGAAGATCAGAAAGAAGTGATATTGCATTACTTGTTACAGAAGTTCACTAATTTCCTTGCAGGTGTCTTGATGCTCGGAAAACCTTACTTCCTGAAGATCATATTCAGGTTAATTGCTTTTGCATTCAGCTCATAAAAATATCCCCAATGCTGTGACAGATATATTTTGATTGCTTATGATTCTTAGGAGCATTCGTTATACTTCGTCTTATTTCATTATGAATACATAGAAACATTTTTATTTTGTATTATGACAAATATTTTTTTTTTTTGGGCGTAAATCATGACTCTGTACAATACAAGATATTTTGACCTGGCTTTGTTCTCTTTTGCAACAATTAACTGCATCCATACCTCAAGATTTCTTATTATGCCCTATAATAGTTAAAGTTTCATGTTAGACTGACTTTTCAGTTGAAAAAGTAATGAAAAAGGTTTTTTTATACTTGGGGCCTTGGGTATATAGCAAATTTACGTATTTAAACCTCTACATATTTACGTATTTACACAAGTTCGTGTCATGTTTGGATAGAAGGAAGAGGGCTGCAATGACAGACAATGCAGAACATTGTTGCAAGCGGTAGCATAAATGAGAATGACTCATATAGTTGACCAGTTTCTTGGAATTACCTTTAGTTGATTTGATTAAATTTCTGTGTTTATTGAAATGTGAGCTGTCATTCTGTCAAATTTTTTGGGTACTTTTTACCCATAATTCCATTAAAGGAAAATATAGCATACACTTTGCAACAGGCCTGATTTTCTGTGTCAATGGGCAGATTGGTGCAAACATGCTTCACATTGCTAGAGTGGCAATGCTCAATTCCAACCAACTAAAGAAGGTGGACACTTCTAAAGCAATTTGTGAGCTTGAGAAGGCCAGAGATATTTTAAACGAGTCCATAAGGTTTGTTGTATTTTCTCATAAATTTTAAACGAGTCCATAAGGTTTGTTGTATTTTCTCATAAATTTTAAGCAAAAGAGTTTGTAACCATTCAAATGGAATCGAAAATCATGTGCTAATCAATATAATTAGAGTCCTCTGTAATTTACCCTTCAAAACAAAAACTATCATTTTTTTCTTTCACTAGAATCTCTGATTACACTAAATTGTTCATTTTTGTTTTATCCTGAATTTCTATGCAACTTGCGAATATTCTCTATGTTATACTAAAGGGAATCTAATGCTTTTTGTGCAGTGATGATGTTTCCAATTTACTTACTGGTTCCAGATTTGAATTTCTGTTTTAATGCATGCAAACATTCCCACCTCATACGAAACTGGGAGTTTATCGAAGAATAAATAACATGTTTTAGTGGGACTCAAATTGAACTGTTTAGTCATCATATCTTACTAGGTTCTGTAGCATTAGGCTGTTAATATGCTCATGAAGAGGTCAATTTTAATAGGATATTATTAATACCTATTTAGTTTTGCCTTTGGCTGAGGAGAGAATGTTAGCTTGTGAGATGTATGAAGACGTTAATTGGTACTTGGTATGTAGAGTATATTATAACTTATGTACTTTATACTTTGTATGTTTCACTCTTTCATTCAGTCAGTTTTGTATCACAAACTAGTTATTGTATGTTTCTATGCATGAAATGTTTTCGAAATATTGAAAATATCACTAGGCTAAACTTTGCTATTCCCATTTTATACGAATTCATCTGTGTAAATGCTTACAGCTTAATTTTCTGTAATAGGATAGCACGGTCTTCTTTAGATAAATCAATGAAGCAAAATAGAAAGATACATAGTTATGGAGCATCAGGTGACATTGGAAAGAATTTTCGTGTGGCATTGGTCATACTGGTCAGTTTTCTTCATCGCGAACAATGTTTTCCTCATTGAATGTGGATTTTTCAGTATAATTTACTCTTCACACATGTGTTTTTCGTAATTTTATGCATGGATTTCTGAATGCATATCTCTGGTTCTGTTCTGTTAAATCGAGTCAAATGCATTGCTTGCATAAATTTGTAATTTGAATCTCTTATTTCTTTTACATTATTCACTGCTGCTGGTATTACCAGATTTGAGAATCTAAACTAAAATGATGATTGGAATTCATGAAGTATGATCATATTGTAATTTCCTAGAAAAGAATTTCAAGAAATAATGCAGTAGGAAATTTAGATATTGTCCTTTCTACACTTTATCACTGGAGAGTGTTAGATTATAAAATAATTACTATACCAATAATAAAGTAGGAGGATCAGAAATTAGGTAGAGTCCAAATGAGGTGAGAGGAGTTATTAAATAAAGCAAGAAATGGATAATAAAAAGTGTTTTTTCAGAAATTACCCCAACTTTGTTACGTACTCTTTAAATAAGAAGCTATCAAACATACTTTTTGCTTAAGTTCTAAAAATTGAAAAAAAAAAAACTTAAAAGCTGAAAAAACAAATTAATTATTGCCAAACAGGCATAATTCTCCACTTCAAATTTAAAGAAAAACACAAAGCCAATGGATTTGGTGTTATAATTCTCCGACCAAAAAAGAATTGTTATAATTCAATTAAAGAGTGCTCTTTAGCTGTGCTTAAGGAGACTTTGTTCATTACACATCAGCAACATGGATAAAAAGTGTTCGTTAGGAAAAACGATTTCACTACCATATGCTTATATTTTGTTATTATGTTAATGTTAGGTGCTTCTGAGTGGATTTTATGTACAAGAGTGCAGTTATATTTTGTTATTATGTTAATGTTAGCACATATTTTGTTATAGACATTTTCCACTTTGGGTTTCATGGATATATGTACTTACAGTTGCAAGCGTTTGATGCTCTTGGCCTTTTAGCGATCACTAAGCAAGAGTTACAGGGGTCAAAGGTTAGTATCCAAAACTCTAATGGTCATGAAGAACTAGTGTGTGCTCATCACAAATGTGAAGATAATATGGTCATAAATTGGCTGGCTATGGTACAAATGAGTTGTAGAAAGTAATTGCCCACTAACCATAAGCAGCTGATTTAAAGTAATGGCCACAACCATAAGCAGCTGATTTATAATTACATTTTCCATCAAGATTCAAATTGGATGCTTACATGTAACTTCTTTTTGAGTACTTGTTGAGGCCTGAGCAGCCAATTTATAATGACCTCAAATAACCTCTTCAGATTACAGTTTCTGTTTCTGTAAGGCATTAGCTTTCGCATACAGTGTTAATCATCTAAAGATTTAATAATGACCCTAATAATTATTTTCTGCAACTCATTAGTACAGTAAAGAAAAACTGTGATTTGCACTTACTTTTCATCTTATATTCCGCCAATTCAAATTTGCTGACCTATTACTTTGTTTGCATAACGTAGCAGGATGAGTGTTTACCCAACTCCGAAGCTGAGAATGCACTATTAAGATGCATTTCTACTTACAAAGAGGTACCCTTTTCTGAGAGTATTTGATGTTCTTTTTTTCAGCTCTGAAACAATATTGGTATTATAACTGCTCATAGGCGCTTTTGCAAGAAGCGTTGTTATTAGAAGCACATTGAAATTTAATTAAAAATCCAAAAGAAGCACTTGATTCTCCTGAAAGCATTTATGTGACCCATAAACATTTTTACTTTTATGGCAAACACTATCAGAAGCGTTTTTAGCTATTTCAGAAGCAGGTTCAAACAAACCATGTTAGTAACGCAAGAAAGTGTAAGGTAATAGGGTACTAACTAATGGAAAATACTGTGGGAAGTCAGTGGTACACTTCGTGGAGTTTGCCTTTTAAAATTGTGCCCTATTTCTTCACATGTTTAATCAAACTATTGTGACATCGTTTCACCATAAACATCTTAGCCTTAAATTTTTCGAAGTTTGATATGCCTTAACAATTGTGTTTGCTTTGTTATTTATTTGTTTATCTATTTGTAGTTTGTAACTGAGAAGTCAATTGCTGAGTTTCCTGAAGTAAAGGCAGAGTATCTTAAATGTTTGAAGCATCTTTTGAGCTTAAATGGTAATAGCACTACCCAAACATCACAGCAATCTACCAGAGTCAATTTGCAAGATCTGAGAGATGAAATCAAGCGTCTGGAACTTCAACTCTCTCCTTCTAGGAATCGTAAAATCTAAGCCGCCGGGCTGCCGATTCTTGTCGCAGCAGCGGTTACAGCCCCACATGAATGAAGAAAATCCTCTACGTAGTTAAAGCCAATTAGCACCAGCTACAACTCTCAATTTGTGGTACCACTCGCTCGGTTGGTACGAACATGTAAAACCTATATACCATTACCATTGCACCTACTTTTGCTCAAATTAGTTATGCTTAATGTTCATGTACTGACAACTCGACCCGGTGATTAATACTAAAATTAAGGGTAATTCAAAATTAATGTTAGGAAGATATGTTAAAAATGTATCGTTATTTTGAATCCAAGGATTAAACTCTTCTTAAACCAATCACGTCTTATCGTACATGTTTTTCTCATGGCACTTCTCAGCTTGTTTTGTCCTCATCACACAGGTGCTACGAAGCCATACGCCTGACAGGTGGCGGTTTTCCAGCGTTTATGGGACTTGGGAACCACTTTGTGGTTGTTTATGGTTGTTTTGCTCCATTTTGTATTTTTGTTAAACCAGCTGCTTTTCAATTCGGAATGTTTCTGTTTGTCCTATTTCCTAACTTAGCACAATTCACTCTTTAATAATATGCACTCCAAGTTTTGGAATTTGGTGGGGACTTTGGAATCATTTGGCCTGTGTGTTGCTTCAACTTTTGCAATTTATGCAAACCAAATGTCTTTTTTACTTTCTTTTTTTCACCGAAGTTAGGATGGGGAGGAGGGAAACTCACACACATGGGTACAATGAGGATTTGAATCCAGAACCACTTGGCAGCACACCAAATACCTGGGTAAATCTACCTAATACCTCATTGGTACAAACTAATTACTTTCAATTCGTTTACTTTTTTATGTGCTATTTCCGTTATGAAAAACACCATAATTCCCCTTTCCCTTTAATAATATGTATTCCAAGATTTGTGTTTCGTCTGAAATCATTTGGTGGACTTCGGAATCATTTTGTTGGTGTTATGCTCTAATTTTCCGTCCTAGGCAAACCATGTAGATTTCAGTTCGCATAGTTCTTAATTCAGTAGTATTTCTCTACTTAATTTCTCTACTTAATGTTGAAAAACATTCGAAGTTCGAATCACATAAATTTAAAAAATATATGTATATATGTTTTCCATTCCGTTATTGTTTAGGATATCAAATGTTTAATTGGTCATCTAGAGGACCTTTTATTTTTTTGGTTAGAACCTAGAGGCCGTTGAACGAAAGCATTATTTAAAGAGAGTCGATTTATTAGCATACACAGTATAATATTAATAAATTAATGTATGTGTCATAATATGGGTAAATTATGAAATCATGTAACAGTATGACTACCACATTAATGAGATATTGGAAACTTCGTGCACAACACTACACGTTGCTGCAGCTTCAACCATGACAATTGAACGGTAATCATGAGCATGTGTTAATGGAGATGATTAATTATTATCATGTCAAGCAATGGCGTGCCGTAATTGCACCTAGTTTATTGGATATATGTAGCGATCAGTCTATGGGATTCAAATTTCATTCCGATCCAAGATAAAATAAAATAAAATATCATTATTTTGACATTTAAGAAAATAATATTAACTTTCCCTGCCTACAAATAATAACAATACATTGACTATAATAAGGTCGATTTTTAAAGAGAAAAACTTTCATGTCACGGTCTAAATCATTGTGTGTGTTTATTTCTCACCTCGGCACAAATGAGGAGGAAACAAACACAAAAGTAATTCTCACGTAAGAAAAAAGACATACACAAAGTTGCAAACACCCTTGGAAGTTATTTTATGACCCCAACTTTCCACCTACCATAAAGCTTTCTAGACTTCTAGGGACCCCAATGCCCAATGCCCATTTCCATTGAATGATCGTATTCAATTCTGACAATGCTAGCTGCAGGACCATTTGCAGCCAAAGATGCAAACAGTCGCATGAGATTTCATAACCTTTACTTTGGAAAAATGATAGAGACAACTATACAAAAGATTAAAACAAACACCAAATTTGCTATCGTTGTAGCGTGGAACTTTCTTTTCCCACATATTTCCAAAACCCCCCCTATGTGTCCATTCATTGTCCATGCTATTAACTTACACCCATTTTCCCCTAGTATTACTCTTTAAAGTCATACATTCTAAACATTCATGATGGAGAGAAGAAAAAGTAGGGGAAGCTGCAATGATGAATTGGCATTAGTAAAGGCAGCTGCATGGGCATGGTTTCAACATGGATCCGGGACCGACGTCAAACCAGTTATGCCGGAATTTGATGTCAGAAAGACTTGTCATGCTCCTTATAAACCATCCAGGTACAAGCTAGAAGCTATGATAATTTCTAATATTAATAAACAAGGCATGGAATTTGAAGGGTTGAGATCACCAAGTGTTGTTGAGAGAATCTCTGATCGTTCGCTTCTTGATACATATGAAATTGAGTGTATTTCCCGGAAATTGGATCAACTTATAGAGTCTAGTGGTGACAAAGGCGAACTGTCTAAGGGGTTCCTAGCTGGAGATGTTCTTGGTAGAAACAAGGCCAAACCGGGAGGCAGAGGTTCAAACCCTGAGCTTGAGTGCGGAGATAAATGTTCGCTACCACTCAAGATACAAGCTCCTAATCTTGTTGAAGATAATCGTCGACAAGGAAGAAGTGAGTCACTAATGGATGGTAAAACAAATGGGAGGAAGAACAAGAACAAGAACTTTACAGGGTTTTGGCATAGGCATGCAGCAATATGTGGCAGAAGTGATGATGTTCTAAACACAAAACCTTTCGTGGTTAGTCGTCGCCGGCAGCGGGAAAAGGGTGTATATGTACCGGTGGTTAAGATGGCCAACTGTCGGCCACGGGTCACGCAGGCCTTGTGATCAATTGGAACATTAAGTTTTTTCTTTGCTTTGGTCGTTGGCTGTGTAATACTTTGTCTACAGTTAGCTCAACTGTCCTTGAATGCTTCATTTAGTTTTATTGTGTTGTCAAGTTTCAACATATATAATACAAACGCAACTGATATCCAACTTGTCTCTAGTAGATGAGGTTTCCAAAGTGTTTATGATTGCTGCAAACGCAACTGATATATATATATATATATATATATCCTTAAATGAGCTGATTGGAGAGACACCGCCCATTTTCGTATATATAAACTTTCAAATAAGAAAATAATTATATATATAACTAGCTACGAGTCTTTGAGGATGCGTGAAGAAATCTACAAAAATTGTTATGCCTTGAAAGGTAGTTAAAAAAATGTCAAATCTGATCATGATATGCCAGGCAGGATCTAGAGTGGACGCCCGCTTTGTTAAAAAAAGTGCACATATCATATTCTTGGTCGATCCAATATAATTCAATTATTAAAATTATTTATCTTAAGAGAATTAGACAAATTAAAAACGGTTTGCTCATTAAAATTTTGCAAACAGATACACTTCAAATGACTAGGATGGTAAGTGAGCGGTTAAACGATACTTATTTAGTAGGGATTTTTCTTGAAGAAAATGACCTAAAACATTTATCTCAATCATTACTCCTCAAGTCGGAGGAAAATTTTAACTAGTTTATTGAAATACGGACGTGCACTCTTGAACTTTGTTGTTGAACTTTGTTGGTGATACGTAACTTATTTGTTTGGAAGAATGATAAAGATACCATATTGTTGTATCACATTGTGTATCATTGATGGGCCCTACTTCTATTAGAGAGGGAGTCGAAATGGTCTGTCTAGTATGACTCTTTTATTTATGAGAAGGGACATTAAAGAAAGGAAAAGATAAAAAGAGACAATTATGGGAGCAGCAGCATATTGGGGGTGACTTGGTATAAAATCCCTACCTTTCCTTTTCTCCGTTAATTTTTGTATTATTATTTTACGCGAAGATTATGTCAGCATTAAGACATTTTGGTTTGTTGGTTGTTTGCTTTGTAATCTTGAGACATTTTAATGTTTGTATCTTGCCAGCAGTCGCAATTTTAGGCTTTTACGCAAGTATATTTGTGTTGAATAATACTAGCTAACCATAACCTTACATAATTTATTAAAGGGGCAGATGAGGGCCTCAGGTCTTTCCCAATGGGGTGAAACCCTATTGAGTATTGACAACCTTCCCTCTCCTAGCAATCACCACCACCGCCTCCTAAGATTTGGGGCATTGCTTGACCACTAAGATATAGTCGTGCCGTATCCCATGTGGCAACCAGTCAATCGCCACTCTCGTACAAATTTTGAATACAATTGATGTTGCGGTGTTTCATTTTCTGAAAATGGCCTCTCGCGCTGACTTTTATTTGGTCAATAGATTTTTTTAGACTCAGTTTGGCTCGGCTCACCAGTTTAAATGTCCACCCCTACTAAAAATAACTGAAATTATAAATAGGGGAGACGTTATGGGAGGAATTGGGGTGAGCATTTCTAGTGATATCTTTTTCTTAAAATGGCGTTGGGGGGAAGTAGAAATAGGTGGCAAATATTGTTGACACTGATCTGTAGTGGAGTAGGGTCTGTAGAGAGATGGAAACATGGAATAAGACATTGCCGCCGTCGTAAATAAGGTTAGAATTGAAGGGCATTATAGGCATGAATAGGTGGAAAAATAGGAATGGCATGCGACAATAGCACTAGAGATAAAGTCATATGCATTCATTTGCAGGTTGTTCCCAGAATACCCCAGTTCTAAAATACAAGGCCTATCAATTGCATCATATCGCTCAAGTTATAACGCGGAGCTGTTGTGAATTAAAACATGACCAGAACCAAATGGGGAGGTAGATTATATTAAAATTACATTATACAAAAACAAAAATCCCAATTAAAACCAGCCCTTTCAAATATGTCATTCATATCAGACACTTATTGAAGACAATGGGCATAATCATAAGGCAATGGAGCAATGACCTCGTCTTGGCACCCTTTAATACAAGGGGAAACAAAAAACGCAATAAAAATTAAAGGACAAAGCTAATTCTAGTAAGTAGCTAAGACACAGAAGGATCCTGCTAAATGGATCTTGTAGAACACATTTCCAACCCCATTGAAGGATACAGTGATATTGTCACAACCACAGGTGTGTAGCTGAGAGAGCTTATGGCTTCCACAGAAGGGTGGTTTCTGCAACCAAAGAAGTGACAACATATGGATCCATGTTCGAAGCCGGCCTCCTATCCTCAAAATAGCCTTTGCCCTCTTTCTCTGTGTCTCTTCCAACACGGATTGAGGCACCGCGGTTTGCAACACCCTGTCCATCATTTGACAGTAATGAAAGTGAGCAACTCTTTATATAACAAAGAATACAATTATGAAATTGAGGACGCAAAAGAATGAGGTTGTTTTTAGTTTTACCCATTTAAAAGTGTTGATATCAGCTGTTTCGTGCTTTCCTGTTAAACGGCGTTCATTGCCTTCTCCATATGCAGCAATGTGTTCTTTGTGCCTTAGTCCCAGTTTTTCAATTGCTTTCTTGATGACTTCATAGCCTCCATCAGCTCTCATAGACTTGGTACTGAAATACAACAGTTCAGATGTCATCCTATAGGAAAACAATCGTTTGACCAAGACAGGCAAATCCTTGACAACAAAGAATTGGCATTATACCTGTAATTTGTGTGAGCACCAGCTCCGTTCCAATCACCCTGGTGTTAGAAGTACCAAGGGATTCAAAAATATATATATCAGTACGCAAACCAAGTTTCAAAAAAATGTGCCAGTATTGCGAAGTTCAGTTGCCTCTTATTACGTAATGGAACAAGTAAATTGAAATAAAAGATACTGTATTTAACATAGAGGAAAATATGTCACCTGGATTGGCTTGGGATCAAAAGAAAGCACCACCCCAGCAATCTCTGTGATCCTCTGTGAACATAGGAACCAAAAATTCATTGACCAACAGCTTTATGTAATACTATCGGTTTATTGTGCAATCAAGCGTGTTAAGTTACCTCCAAAATGTAACGAGCAGCCCATAGTTCATCTCCTGCGGATATGCCGACGGAAGGACCAACTTGAAATTCCCACTGTATTATATGAAGTTTGATGGATTAGATTTGGAAAATACTTTAAATTTGAAACAAAGAAGGAAAAAGGAAGTATAAGAAGGAAGATTAGAAATATATAAATATATAATTTGTGAATTTTACCTGGCCTGGCATGACTTCACCATTGATCCCACTAATGTTGATGCCTGCGTAAAGGCAGGCCTTGTAATGCGAGTCAACAATGTCACGACCAAAGGCTTTGTCAGCACCAGCAGCACAATAGTATGGCCCCTGTTGAGCAATAAACGACATTTTAAAGTTGTGTTTTTGTAACAATGTGAAAAAATAAAATAAGAAAAAAGTAAGCATAATTAACATCACATAAGAATGTACGTCCAAAGAATTCTTAAAGTTATCAAGTTTGCGCCAGCATCAGGTGACAATGACATGTAAGTAATCGGAAAACTCATGAGCATAAAATATAACGACGAATCTAAAGCCTTAGAAAGAAAGCAACATCCATTACCTGAGGTCCTGGATAACCGCCAACTGGCCACCCAAGTGGCCAGTTGACGTCTTTCTGCAACAAGGTGTACTCCTGTTCAATGCCGTACCTGTTTTCCAGATTACAGTGCAGAAAATTCAAATACAGTAAATACATAAATAAACAAGAAAGACATGTGTATGTATATAAAGCATACTAACCATGTGTAATGGAAGATCAAGTTCTAAATAAATAAAGAAAAACAGTAGCATGAGAAAAAAAAGGATACCAGGGTACTTCAGCAACAACATCAGGATGGCTGAAAATTTTTGCAGCAGCAGCCCTCTTGTTTGTTGGAATTGGTACTCCAGCGGGAGTGTAAGCATCGCATATTACCTAATTTAGATCATCATTGAGAAACACAGATGATTTTAGAAAGAGAAATAATAGATACATCACAGCAGACCATATCTCCAATGAATTGAAAAGGAGAAAGAAAATAATAGGAGATCAAGATGACTCACCAAAATATTGTTGCCTCTCCTAAATGGATCCTTGAAAATGGCTTGAGGGCTGTTTCATTTCATGAGAAAGAAGAAGAAATATAAATACCCATAACCCAGATTAAATAATAAAACAGAAAACTAATAGAAGCAGATCCTTACAAGCAGTAAGAAAAATTAGAAGAGCTTACTATAAGATGACTTCACTATCTTCTCCAGGGGCTTGACCAGTGCTGGAGCCATCATAATTCCACTTCGGTAGCTTTGAAGGGTCACTAACGGGTCCTGGCAGAGTCTTCATACACCCAAAAAAAAATATATTACCATTTGAATTAATTAACCAAACAAGATCACACCACTAGAAAATAAACAAGAAAATTAATTACCCTTGCTTTGCTTCTGAGGTCCATACCAGATCCACCAACCCTGTTACAGTAATTAAATGTTAAAAAAATTGGAATGAAATTAAAAAGAAAAATAAACATTGAACAATATATTCAAGCTATAGAAATCCCAAGTAACAGCATAATTAAGCTGAGAAGGATAAACAAAACAGAGTAAAAGCTCAACAATCAAAACAAGAAAGATCGTGACACTCCACGGAAAAGATATAATAATATAAAAGTATGAATTAATATTCAGAAAAATTACTGAATCTATATGCTATTATATAAAGAGCAAAAGCTGGATTCTTAGCTCAATCAACTACAAAATTAATAAGCCATATCTTTCTAAAATAAATAGGAAAAAGAAGAAGACTTTGGAATCTCAGCAACCAAATAGAAGAAAGAAAAGGAAACAGGACTCTAAAAACTTATTATTTGGTCACAATGAATAGGCAAAGAAGAAGATCAAAACTAACAAAAGCTCTAACAACAACAAAAAATTACTCGGAAAGAATACAAAGATTCCCACATAAGAAATCTCGTATGACAAAAAGTAAACCAACCCCATTGGATTTCAAATAATCCATAGAAAAATAGAACAGAATTTTATAAAAAAACAAAAAAGGAAATCCAGAACTCGACATCCTATAACTCTCTCAGAAGCAAAACAGAGAAAGGGAAAAGATTTTGACAAAAAAAAAACAAAACACAACTTGATCATTTGACCTCAAGTGGGCGATCAAAAGAACAATACACAAAACCAAAGCCAACCCATCTCCTTATTCATCAAAACAAGCATACCCATTTGCATACATACAAAAATACGTACAAATACACACAGATACGTATACCATATTCAAGCATGGAAAACAGAGGAAGAGTCAGAGGGAAAAGGAGAAAAGGGGGCTGACCATATATACTCTGCTATCACCTTCTCAGTGGACTCTGAGAGGTCAAGGTTGATGAGATCTGTGAGCAGCGACATAGTTGAAGAAAAGAAAACACACACAGAGCAAAAGACTTGAAATGAAGACTCTCTCTCTCTCTCTTTCTCAGTGAATGAATTGTATACAGAGACGTAAACAGAGGAGGTGGGTGTGCTCCATTTATAGTACCGTTTCTCGGTGTTGTGAATATAAAAGGAATCTTGTATTGTTAATTTTTATCTTTTTGTGCATTATAAAACAGAAAATAATTCCAACGAAAAAAAACAGAAAATAATTAGTTGTTTTTTAATTGAATTTTGTGTTGGGAAAGATTAACGACTAATAATTATTTTGGCTAATTTTACCTGGGAGTGGCCATTTTCAGAATTAAAAAACAAAATAGATTCTGATAAAATAACTGATTCGTGGAGAATCAAATCAGAGGGGTCCACGTTGTTTAAGATATAAGCCAAATGCTGACCGGCTAACTGCTTCTTTCGGTCTTAATAGGAGTTTAAAAACATTTCGCTGACCCATTTGAAGCCTAACTTGTTTATAACACCTTTTTCATAATAAAATTCTGATTTTATATTTTCTCTCTTATTTTTTGTTTTTAAACTATAAAAAATCAAAAGTCCATGGTGACACAACCGGAGAACTCGGTGATGATTCTTAATATAATGATTGAACAAATAAACTTGGAACTGATAAAAGGTCAAAAAGTTTTGAAGCGACATTTACCAATTCACTTAGGTTCATAAGCAAAGATAAGTAGAAATTTGATGTGGAACAGAAAAATTGAAACTTGGGGTCGTAAAGTTTATATTTAAATTTCATCAAAATTGGTGTCAATTATAAAACTCCAACATATTTAGAGGTCTGAGAGGAAAAAAAAAAGACTACAATCACTTTACCCAAGGTCTAAAATATCGATGGTTTCGGAAATATCGGTAGTCCAAAAATAACATAAATTGTTAAAACTTTGGAGGATGTTTATTTAGTCAATTACTTATTACTTTATCACAGAAAATTGGAAGGAAATGCATTGCATGATGGGTTTAACTGATTTAAGTTGATTATATAGCGAGCTGACAAACACTGCGAGTGTAAAAAATATGTAGTAATTAATGAAAGAAGATTAAACATACCATAATCATTTATTTAAAATGATTTACTACAATATTTTACACTTTATACATTACATGGTAAGATACATGAGTGTGGTACCACATAGAGTTCCTGTAAGGTTCAAATTTGAGTTATTTATATTAACACCTCCTGAGGTTTTCTGCTTTTTCACAAAACTTCTTGAGGTTTTAGAAATTACAATAACACCCCTTGAGGTTTTAAATTGTTTTCACAAAATTCCTTTTCATTGATTTTTCATCCAAAGATTGATGATTTTATACAAAAAAAAAATTCTCCAAATAACAAAGTTGGCCTTTAAGATTAGATTGCATATACTTCACTGAGGTTAATTTTTTTCATTTGCAAAGTTTTTTTTTCAATGAAATCATCAATTTTTGGATAAAGAATCAATGAAAAGGGGTTTTGTAAAAACAAACTGAAACCTCAGGGTGTTCGTGTAATTTTTGAGACCTAAGGGGGTTTTGTGAAAACACAAGAAACCTCAGGAGGTGTTAGTGTAAATAACTCTTCAAATTTTTCATTGTCTTCATCATCTCGATATTATAGATATTATAGTGATATTTTGGCCAAATGTTGCTGAAGTGTGAGAGAAATTATCGACGTCGATATTTTATGATATTATTGATACTTATACGATATGTGTATGAATATATTTCAAAATATCCTAGACCCGAAAAAACGATAATATCCTTGATATTTTAGTCCTTAACTTTACCACATGTATTATCTTCACATTGCCCTTGCCATTACCACTACTAACCCCACCACCAATGTCATTGCCACTAACTCTGCTTCCACCCCCACAATCACCTTACCAAGCAACTAGATTCATTGCATCACCCACAGGCTGCGTTTGGTTCATGGGAAAAGAGGCTTGAGAATGAGAAATTAATTGCCTTCTCATGTTTGGTAAGTCTACACATGGGAAATGGTTGCCTAGTACATGGGAAAATAGGGGGGAAATGTAACCCTCCTCCGGATTTATTTTCCGTTCCCATGGAAAAGTTTGGGAAAACAAGCCATCATTAAATACACACTTTTCATGACCATTTTGTCCCCAAAACATGGGAAATTATTTCCCATCAAATCTTTTCCGCAAACCAAACCGGGCCTAAATTCAATCTTTAAATCCCATTATAATTTTAGGTTAAACGAATAAGAAACTTTACAAATTCTAGAACTTTAAATCTCATCATTATGAATTCCATTTTTAAAAAATTTATTAGTATTCTTAAATTCCTTCATCCAAATGCATCGCTTTTAGCTTTATTTGCTATTTGATATCTCTTGTTAAGGTTGAATTAGACTTAATTAAGTAATTAAGAGAGTTTAGAGAACTTAAAGTTTGAAAGAACGAGCTTTATGTGTGGTTAAAATTCTTTATTGAGAATAGTTTAAAGGAGTGAGACTGTGAGAGATTGCTTTCAGTGATAGAACTTATTTGTTCTTATTTTTGTAATACCTTTGGAGTCTTTGGGCATATCCCAACTTTGGGTAAGATAACTAGGCATATGCGGTTCAACCGAAAAAACAGCAAACTACTAGTTTTGTGGGCGGTAAATCATCATTGACCGGAAAGTCAACGCAGTGTGGTTTTCAGAACTGAGCCGATGAGTTTTGGACACGGTTGCGGCACCCAGAGTGCCTATACTGGCGGTTCCCGACAGAACCGATGTATATATATTATTTATATTTAAATTATATGTGTCAACTTCTTATTTGTAGTAATAGGGAGTTCTATGGGTTGAAGGTAAATACAACTACACTGAATTGCCAAAACATCTCCAATCTCTTCGAAATCATTGATATGATCTAAGCCAAACCTCTTTTCTCCTTTTTCTCGCTTGAACAAACCACCTCCCCCCCCCCCCCCCCCCCCCTTCTCAAAATCAATCTCCATGTTCTCCTCCGCGAATCGACTTCATCAATCTCTGCTCCTCTTTCTTCGAAATCAGGCCATGTCTCTGTCGCTGTTGGGCAAGAAGATTATCCTCTCTCTTTATCTCTTTCTCTCTCTATCTTTTTCTCTTTTTTCATAGGTGCTTAGTAAATATGAATGATACAAGTTGAAAGAAAAATTATATTGTCTTTCCTCTTCCTCTTATTTTCTTTGTACAATTTTGCCCCTTAGTTTTATAACACATTATCAGCACAACATTGCTTTTGGTATGTTTTTTTTCTCTGAATTTTCTGTTTTCTTATATAAGCTAGTCACATGGTATAGAGTTTTTTTATACTCACCATCAGACTTCATCATGCTCGTTTAAGAAAAAAAAAAAGTTTCTTGTTCTTATTACACATGAATATAATGCTATGTTTTATTTATTTGTTTGTTTATTTAATTTTAAGCATGATCTTAATTAATTACAGCATGTTATGATAAGTTTGTATTATACAAAAGATCACGGATTGATCCTCATCATATAACTAGATTAGGACTTAGAGTCCTTTTGCTTGAATTAGAACCTGAAGTTCTTTGATTCCAATAATTGAGGGCGTGAAATTCCGTGAATTTAAAAGCACATAAGGACATGAAACTCCTTGATTTTCTATTAATCAAAATCAAAATTCCATGAGGCCTACATATGTCAAGAACCCGAACGAGAAGTTTCGAGTGCATATACATTGATTTGAATATGAAGTTCAAAACACAACTATTAATTCAATTTAATTAAATCTACTTATTCGAACCTAAAGCTTCAAATATAAGTTGATATGCACCTGAAGTTCATAGATTTTCATGCATCTTAATTTTATATACAAACATGAAGTTCATTTCTTCTTTGTGTTTATTTTCCATTTGAACTTCATAGAACCTAAAGTTCTATATCCATGAGATTAATTATCGAAAATTCAAATGTTATGATTTCGTGGAAAAATAGCCTACTTTGAGGCACATTGAATTGGTTGGAAATCTGATTCTTAAACTCGCAGTTCTATCAACATATTGAATCCACATTAATATTGAAATATCTTGGAATTGCATAGTCTTTAATTAATTAATTTTATTCATCCTACCATTTTACTCACTTATTATTATTATTATTAGATTTAATTTAATTTAATTTAATTTATATTGGGTTATTAGTTAATTTCGTTTCACAAAGGTAATGTTTTGTACTATCACCCCAATATTGAAAGTCAGATGTGTCTATTGGAGAAATTTTTTACTTTATTTTGTGGGTTGTATTACACAACCATTAAAGTAGTTGAAGATTATGATGTCATGAACCAAAAGTTCATTGACACGATAACTTTTATGTTGTGGCACGACTGTCTTGGCAATCCATGGATAACAATAATGCATAAGATTTTATAAATTTGTAAAGACATCGTTTAAAGACTCAAAATATTGTCTTGTCCAACAAACATCTTTGCAAAGCATGCTCACAAAAAAATCTGTCATAAAAACATCTCAGTCAAAAAATTGACTTTGAGCCTTTTTTCTTTAAATAAATCAATGGGATATTTGTGAGCTTATAAACATTTAATTATGGAGCACTTCACCAGTTTTACTCGATGCACCTAACAAATGGTAACATATTTGTGTCTTGTCAAGAAAATTACGAGCACACCTCCTTACCAAAGATTTTTCAAAGTCAATATTCTAGAAGTTGTTGAAGATCATGGGGGATATCAATCAGGGGAGCATCCTAGTTCTACTACATACAGGAAATATGTGCGTTGTATTCTTTTTCCCTTTGACTAAGTTTTTCTTCCATTGAGTTTTTCCTAGCAAGGTTTTAACAAGGCAACATAAACATATCACCATATCAATGATCTAGAAGAATGTTGCACTCTTTTTCCCTTTGCTTAGGTTTTGTCCCACTGGTTTTTTCAAAGAAAGGTTTTTAATGAGGCAACTATGTCATTATTTGGTGGTCATCTAAGGAGAAAAGTTATAAATATATGGAATGTGGATGACCACCATAACATCCATTACCTCCACCCCTTATTTCTTTGTAACATATTCTCTTATTATTGTAATTAGTAACTATAAATTGTGGGTTAAATACCCAATTGTAGTAAGCCTATAAATAGGTGCTTAGAAAATATAAATGATACAAGTTGAGAGAATAATTCTATTAGCGTTCCTCTTCTTCTTATCTTCTCTCTTCAATTTCCCCCTTAATTTTATAACATGAACAACATTATTTTATTTATAATATTGCACAAACCAGACATAGGAATGAGCGAAAATGACATTTCCTAGTTCTCATTTTCCAGTGATCCCAAATAAAGAAATCAACATCTTCCATTATCATCTCCAAGAAGTTCATTTTGCAAGCTAAACAAATGTTAGGGTTTAAGTACCACGGAATGCTCAAGCAAAAGCAAAATGGAAAGTAAGGTAGCAATTGGAGAAGAAAACAAAATAGGCGGCCATGATTGAACTAAAGAAGTGGCACTTGTCTCTTAATTGATTAGCCTGTAAAAAGCGTAAAAGGTAGCGTAAGTGTTTAGAGTTTTGTTAGAATGGGTAATAGAAATAAATAATAAAATAGCCCATTTTTTTTATTTTTAAAAAGAGATATTTAGTACTAATAATATAAATAAACTCTATACCATTTAATTTATATAAACAAACCTAAAAAATGACAACTGACCCTATTGAATTTAATTTTGATTATTAAATTATTTTGATGCCCTATTAAGTGTTTTGGATTTTTTTTTATAAGGTTTTGGGGTTGGGTTGTTTTAATAAATCAATGGTAGTTTTGTAATTTAAAAAAAGTTAAAAGTTTTTTTGTTATGTTGTAAATGGGTTTTCAGTGTGTTTTTAAAGTCTATGAAAATAGAGGATTTGTTCATAATTTAGACTCTTGTATTGGGTATAATAGTTAATCTTTCTTTTAAAAGTAATCCAATTAAAGGAAGGGAATTTCACTAAAACACCCAAAATGGGGGCTGAAATTATAAAAAAACCCAACACCCAAAACACTTTATAAACATACCCAAAATCCATCATTACACACACTCAAAACCCATTTATAAACACACCCAAAAAATATACAATTATTGATTGTGGGGTTGATTTTGGGTGTGTTTCTATATTTAAATAGTGTTTGGGTTTTTTTTATAAATACATGTCTAGGATTTGGTTTTTTTATAAATATCTATTAAGGAACTTTATTTTTGTACGGCATAGGACTGGAGCAAAGATTTCAACCGCCACGTGTCGGTAGAATTGTAAGTGGCCCATGACTCAAATTGGTTTCAGCATAGTCATGACGCGGGCCCACATCCACTTTGGAGCTCCCAATCGGATCCTTGTGTTTGTGACTTTGTGCTTTACATGATAAGATTTTCTTAATCAATTCACGCGCCTGCTTTGGCTTTTTATGGCAGAAAGTTTCTTCTTTGAAAATAATGAAAGAAAATTGTATATAAAAAAATGGCATTCACACCTAAAAAAAAAATTATTATTATATTTTTTAAAATTATATATGTTTTTGTAGTCTGACTTCTCTGGCTGAGAGCCTGAGATGCATACGATAAGGTATCATTATTGTCATTGTCTAATGTTGATTGTATGTCAGGTAGTATTCTACACGTATATTATAAACAAAACAAACGTATTTTAAAACGAAATGTATTATCTTTATCAGGTACATTACAAATACTTTACAGTATAAAAACCAAATGGTATCTATAGTCTCCGTAGTTTTCTTTCTCGAATTTTCATCTCCTTAAGAGTACGAAGAATGCTTACTTGAGTTATCGGTGCATATGGATAATGGCGCATGCTTTCCACTTCACCGAAATGTTTATTTTTAACCATTCATATGCTCTGTGGTGGTGGTAGGAGATTACCAAATCCTCTAGAACATGGAATATGTTGTAAAAGTCTAGGTCTAAGTCTATGGTCTTTGTTGTTTAGGGTTTGTGGTATGATTCAATTGATTGACATTTTGGCCGAAGAAAAAGAAAGGATGCAGAATACGAAATACCCAATTACTTTCATCTGGTCAGTGGTCACTAGGGGACTGCACATTCTCAGTTACAGTTCAAATAGCAACAAAATATTTTAAATGAACAAAAAAACTATTAAAAAATGGCAGATTTGTCAAAGTTGAGTTTATGAACTTGTCACCACGCAGATCTGTTTGTTGTTCACGTGTCTCGATCTAACGCGTAGGTGATAACGTGGACAGGAACTGGTGGTTTGTGCTTTAGTTTTCTTTGACACTTTGTTTTTTATTATTATTTGTTTTTAGGTGAAGACTTTCTTTCAATCAATACAGCTAAGAGATTTTCTTTTGAGCCAAGCATCCTTATTGAAGTTGGTTTAAAGAAATTTTTTGGGAATGATAATATGACAATAATAATTTTTTATAATTTTATTATATACGTTTTTTATAATTTATATAAACACTTATTATATAGGTGGCCAATGATCATTTTGTACGAGACAGATTTTAATATCTATTTTTGTTAGAAAAATGTAATAGTATAATATCCAGGCTAAGAAACAAGAGATATTTAGTCAAATACCCATTCTTAGTACTAAAATTATAAATAAATCCTACACTATTTAATTTCTATAAACAAACCCAAAAAAAACCCCAAAAATGACAATTGGCCATATTGAATTTAATTTTGATTATTAAATTACTTTGATGCCCTATTGAGTGTTTTGGGCTTTTTTATATGTTTTGGGGTTGGGTTTGTTTTGAGAAATCAATGGCAGTTTTGTAATTCAAAAGAAGTTAAAAACATTTTTGTTATGTTGTAAAATGAGCTTTGGGTATGTTTCTAAAGTCCATTTCATATAGGGTATTTTTATAATTTGGGCTCCTATATTGAGTATAATAGTGAATCTCCCAAGAAACAATGTTACACTTCTCTTTTTGTGAGAGCTTTCCACATTTCTTTTGTGAGAGTTTTATTTGTATTATTAGACCATCCACAGTGGAGAGGTATAAATTCGGAGGTGTAAAGCCATTTTTACATATCCTTTACACCTCCGGGAGATGCAAATATCATTTTTGCTCCAATGAGTTGGATGCAAATTCAAAGATGTAAATCCGATTTTCTTGTATTAATTCATTTTTTGTGTTAATTTTGTGCATGTTAGGTTTATTTATTTTTTCTAAACAAATCTACGTAAATTTTTTAAAATTCCAATAAGATATAATTTCATTCAATATAATGTAAATAAAATTAATATGAACCATCAACTTTGATATGAATTTATTCTTCACCATTGATTAGTGTAATTATTAGTTTCATATTTCAATTTGAATGAAATATGGCCATACATTAGACAGTTGTTGGAGAAGAACTTTGTACATTTGTATCATTTTAATAAATATCAGCCACACTCTAGGCATTTTAATAACTTCCCCATCTTTTAGGCAGCTTTCCTCTCTCCTCTCTCTTGGCTTTTTCGTTACGGGACCCACTTGGCTGGGTGTAAAATTAGATGTACATTTGCATCTTTTTCCCATCTCACGGCTGTGATGTACATTTACAGTCGTATACACCTCCCTATTGCAAGACTTTCTGGCAACCAAATGTGTATATTTGTCATACACCTCCATATACACCTTACCATTGTGGATGCTCTTATGACTTGGTTTTTTCAAACTTTATCTCTTTTTGGTTGTTATGAATTTGCACTTTAGTTGGGATGCCTATGACAGAGTTTCTTCGATCGTGCGTGAACGTTAGTGGAGGAGCCCTAAATTTTCTTAATTTTGATGTTAGATTGCTCCGTTATTGTAATGACCCTTTGTGGCTAGTTTGTATTGACCATTTGTGACTAGTGACTTTTTTGACTGAATTAAGAATGCAATCCCAAAATTTCTCAAAAAAAAGAAAGAAAAAATGTTACACTTCAGCCAAAAATTATTTGCATGACTATCATAAGGCTCTCTTTCTTTTTGGGACAGCGACTATTTTTAAGGGTTGATTGTACTCTACATCTCTACATTACATTTTTTTTCTTCGTCAAATGGCACGTAAAATATTTTCTCTATATCTTTTTTTTCTTAATAACCAGAAGAAAATGGAATCGAACAAAATAACTATAACAACTATCAGATTTGTTTTCCTTTGTAGGACACCTCTTGTTGGTTAAGAACTGAAATACTGGGAGGCCACAACTTGAAGCTATGTTAATTGTATTTTTACATTAACAAGGGGGAAAAAAAAACTATATCCACTTGATCCAAATTTAAAAATAAAATATTTTGACATTGTTGTTGTCATCTATGATGTATGTTGGTTATGTTTTATATTATTTCCCTAATAATTAAAGTATTTAGTTGACAATTTTCCGCTTATATATATGCATTGGTTTCAAAGCTGCAAAGGTCACAATTTAAAAAAAAAAGAGTTTTTACAAATCTTGATAAATTGACTCGTTCATTATCAGATTCCTTATGGAACTCTCGTCACAACCAGATTATATAATTCGATATAATTTTAATAAATAATAATGGACGGTCTATATATACATGCAATGTCTAATCGTAGCATCACATTCTATGTATTTTTTTACTCAACATTTGGTACACATAAGTCGTATCGATCGAAGCTCATTGGAATAGGGTACTCTAAACATTTTTTTGTTTTGTTTTACAAAGCGATACTCTAATACTCTAAAATATTCTAAACTAAGAAGAGAGGACATATGCACAATCAGTTGGCCTAACCCGCATATGCTAAATCAACTTAACTGTTAGAATTTTTATATGTCTACACTTCTAATTAACTGTTAGGTGATAAGTCAACAATAAATACGTTTCTATTTGTTGTTCTTCCTAGGTAGAAGTTTGATATGTCTACACTTCTTAACAGATAGAGAGCACTCTTTTATCATCTATCTTAGTCATATAATATTTGAGGGCAACAAAAGGTCGAAGAAATGTGTTCTTAGGCATCCTGAAAGGGCACAAACAGTTGACATTTTCTTACTTTATTTTTTTAATGCTCATAATTAGGCAGAAAAAGAAGAAGAAGAATTCATTTTATCCATAAAGTTTAGCTTAATGACTGAGCTATCAAAGCCTTTCGAAAGTTCTGGATTACAATTCTGGCAGATTACATTGTTCAACACAACTTAAATGAAAGTAAGTATATTTTCATAAATAAATAAAAATTTAAAGTACGTATACACATACGTCATATTTTTATTTAAAATAAAATTATGAGATGTCCCCTAATTGCATCACATTTTGAGTCTTATTTAGATTGAGCGCAGTCATCCTTCTCATATTAAAGTATATAAACCTCACTTAAGTTACAAATTCGAAATTAAAAAAAGCATTGTATATCATTATTTTATAACAAAGACTTCAATTAAAAATGCACCTGTGCTTGCTGACTATTAGCTGAGATAATAACAGGTTGAGATGCATTTCAACGCATCTCATTGTTCACGTACGTCACTACCCAAAAATAAAGGGCAAGAGTTAGGTCATAAAACTAGGGGCGGAAAAAGAAATCTGACCTTATTGAATAGGGCGCGGTCCATAAAAATTTAGAAATATAGTACATAAGATGGTCTATAAATGAGCCGGCCCCCTCGCACCCAAATTCGAATAATTCTTTTTATAAATTAAATTAATTTAAAGTCGTTTGTATAAAAAAAGAATATGTCCTTCATATTTACTCTTCAACAAATGTTACCTAGGCAACCGATACACCGAAACTCAATTGGAATGGGAATCATGTGGACCCAAAAAAAAAACAAAGGTAGAAAAAGGACTTGCCGTCTCGAGTTACAAAATAGAGAGGACCCCATGCCAGTGCCACTCGTTTTATTAGAGGATTAACCTTTAAACCTTGTCGCTATTAAATTTGTACACCAACCAAATGGTCAAACTGGACCTATCAAATTTTGGCTAAGATTACAAGCACCACCCCATTACTGCCTCAAATGTGAGGAGAAAAAAAATCAGCCCATATGATATCGTGAGTTGTCACAATCATTTCTTGTTCCTTCCGTTTGAACATTGTCTAATTAATCACATATTAACAAAGAGCATATCAATTATGGATTTTGGCAGTTTTCCATTTTCCTAGATGTATATTTCCTTTCACTTTCGTTAGTGGGGCATAATTCAGTTGGTTGAGTTCTTTCATCTTCATCCACGTGGAGAGAGATTCGAAATCTCCAGACATCCATTGAATATTTGTGTAAATCGCTTTTTTTTTCAATAACTTGTACTAAAATATATATTTTTGCATATATATTTCCTTTCGTTTTCATGCTACTATATTTATATTTAAGCAATTTGAGGGAATCAATGACATTGTGCTGCAAGCTAAAAGGGTTTCATCGTGCATTTCAGCCAAGCCTTGTTGATGGCTGACAAAGCTGAGCTAGACAAACCCTAGGCCTTGTTGGACACTAGCAGTGGCAAGTAGCCACACAAAGCAGAGGAAGGACAATGCCACTTGGAGAGTACTCTCTCTCTCTCTCTCATCATCTGCTGTCCTAGACAGACTCTCCTTTGGCCTTTGGCCTATGGGGATTTGATTGATTGGCATCTGGTGCCAATTTTGGTAGGCTTTGTACTTTCTATCCAAACCACAACAATAAAAATTCTAACATTGGTTTGGTGGGCTGTTGATGGTTACAAGAAAGGCTCATTGGGCAGTTACCATTTCCAATACTAGTTGTCGATCGTCTGCCAATATTCTATGGAAAAGGAACATATTCTCATACGCATTTTCCTTTTGAAGCCAAACAATATCTTTGAAAGCAAAGGTTTACATACTACTGCTTACAAGGATGCTCCGAATCTTTTCAAGATATATATAGGGGGCAGGCAAGTTTGGGTTACTAACACGTGTCCTTTGTATATTTAGCTAGAAAAAGTGGGGACAATATAATATATGCTATGCCTACTCACGATCGCATTGGTACATAATCCACTGTGATGATCTATGGTTCTTAAAATAAGCTTCTATCCATATCCGTCAGATAGCCAACGAAATTGCTCATCGGTTCTCGAAATTCGCTTTACATATTGAAGATTCTAGAATGAGATTTGAGTAACCTTCAGATTTTATTTCTGATGTACTTTTTGAGGATTGCAATTCTTAATGTCTATTTTCAGATTAAGGAATATAGGAGAAAGGGGTGCTCTATCAGATTTTACTACTTGGCTATAAATGCTTGAGCTCTTATATGTTGAGATGCTCGCTAATCCTCTTGATCTTAGTCTTAAGCTTTGATTGTACTAATTACTTTTTCAAGTAATTGGTTGAAAATATAATTTTTCAACTTTTGAACGTTAAATATGAAGCCCAAATTTTCTTTGCATTGGGCTTCAACATCAAACTACGAAATTGGGCTTCAGATTGAATTCAAAATCATCCTAAACCCTTGACCCTCCAAATAATCTTCAGATCCATTTCCAGAGGCTCTGTAGGAGAATCTTTTGATTTCCCATTTGTATGATGATGATTACATTTTTTGTCTGTCCAAAGAGAATGCAAGTCAGAAAGGCCAATTACATGCGAAAATTTAAGAGAAATCAACAAATATTTGCTAAGAACCTTACCTTGCCATTAACAACAGTAAAATATGGGACTAAATCAGACAGTGATAATTTAGCATCAATATTACCTACCCTCATGTAAACTTATTGGCCGTGGTTTCCCCATGCGAGACTCATATAGTGCTATGCTGCGATCACTACCCAGAAAAAAAAAATATCATATATAATTTTCTCTCCTAAATATCATTACAAACAAGGAAAGACGGAATAAAATCATTACAGAAAGCATGGATTGAAACCAATTATGTCGTTATAGCAAAAGAAACCACCAACTTCCCAAAATGGATGAACTAATTGCCGGTTTGGCACTTTATTACATGTTCACAGCATAGCAGAAAGATATGCAGATTTTGGGTAATATTGGAATTTTTAAATTTCCTTCAAACTCATGGCATATTAGAGGAAGAGAGTACAAGGGGGAAGAGGAACATGTTTCCATAAGAAAAATGGAGGCTGACCAGCACACAAGCTGCCCTTTGCAGCTGAACCTTCTTTTACAAGAAACGTTTTTGAAGATGCTATATACTTGAGTCTTTTATCAGTACCATTCCTTATTACACCAAAACAAATGTAGCTGCAAGCTCAAATTAGAAAGCAATTTATCCAGGACCAAAAACCAATATAAACAAGCACATGGTATGGTATCTAATGTGCTTGATGTACTAGTTTTCATAACTAGACGAGTATCTTATCTACAAGCATCAATGCATACCTTGCTAATGTTGCCAAGATATCTGCCTGTCCAGGATTAAATCGAACAGATACAACTGTGTATGTTCCCCATTCAAAACTCTGCTCTGGTGCAGACCTATGCATCACAAAGTCATTGTCATGGTAAGAGGGATAAACAGTTTTTTTTAACTTAATAATAGAAGAATAACCAGGGCAGGAACAAAACCTGTTGTGGTTTCATATATCTACTCCAACTCCACCCGTAGCAAAACAATCAAAATTCCACCGGTGATCAACTGACCTGAAAATGAGAAAGTAAACCTTAATAGCAGAAACCATGAAAATCATAACACATATCAAATAACTTGTAAAATTAATTAATTAGTTAACATCTCCTCATTCAATTAGAAACTTATCGAAATGCTTTCTTCCGAACTTAAGTTTCCAATGGCTGCAAATATCATTTATAATTAGCTAGGTAGGTAATATAGAATACGCATGCATTGGAAAGACATATGATAGTATTAGGAAGGCAATACCACAGCAGATTTATTGGATGACATGTAATATACATTTCCATTTAGGAAATGCAATATACGTATCCATCCTGGCCACACAGACACACAGACACACAGAGTACTTCTGCGTATATATCCACCAAGAAAGCACCAAATTTTTTATTTTTTTATTTTTTATTACATCACAGAAAGAGAAAATAACCTGGAAAAGATAAAATGCAGAAGAACACACATTAAATACAATCTTTATGGCCCTGTTCTCAGCCAATCAAGAAAATAAACAGAACCCTAATTAAGAAACGCTTAATTGGGAATTCGAGTTCTGTGTCTTAATTGGGAATTAGGGTTCTTCATCACAGAACCCTGATTCTTGATTGGGTTTCAGATTAAAAACAACCGTAATTCCCAATGAAGCATGTCTTGATTGGGGATTAGGGTTTAACTCATCGATGAAACGAAATCCCTACAGAAAACCAAACAATTAGGGAGATAATTTACCTCTTCAATCCAGCAAAAAAAACCTTAAAAGTACAGAATAGGAATGGGAGGTTTAAACCAGGAGGACCTCCTACAACCACTGATACCATATTAGATTACCACTTGACCCCAAAAGTTTAAGCTGTTAGAGAATGACTCAATAATGTATATCAAAAATAACAAAAACCCTTGTTTTCACTTCTGGCTGTCAACACCCTAACCATGTTAGAATCCGTGGCAAATAATTCTTTCAAAGACAATGCACCTCCAAGGTATAGCAGCACTACCAATTGCCATATTGTAATGTCTCCCAACATGCTAACATGATTTCCGAAAAAAGAGTTTCAAAAGAGAAACTCAATCTAAGAGGCTTCTAATAGCAAGCAGTATGGAACCAACAAGTTAGGCTACATGTCGCCTGCTCTCTTTTCCAATTATCAACCATCTTCCTGATAGCAAATACTACAAACATCAATTTCTGTACACTTGAGCATCAAACTATGTTTAAATCCTCATTCTTATGCCTACCAATAGTCCCGACAAGAACACAGCCCATTCTTAAAATGGTGAAAACGAGTAGCATCTCTCACAATGATTTCTCTGCCCACAAGCTTGGATATAAATTTGATGGCAGAATGACAGTCATTACAAACTCTGAGGTTCTTCATGATCCTCAGTGTAGTGTTCTCTGGAGTATTTATTAGCCCAAAAGCAATGGCAAGTTTCTCACTGTGATATTTAAGCATCTTCTCCTTTGCTTCTTCGCTGACGTCATGCAATACTGATTCAGTGTCAGGAATAAAGCCAATATTTTTGATCTCTTTCCATATCTTTTCCATCATCTTGTAGATTGCATCTCTCTGTGCGTGACCTCCATCTTCAACCCCAAACACATGGACTTTGTTTTGAATCTGAATCCAACTAAATCCTTGTTCTTTCTTCACTCTCCTATCCTTCATTGACTTTCTAACTTGTGCAGCATCTGCCCATCTTCCACAAGCTGAATACAAATTAGCAAGGGATGAGTAGGCCCCACTGTTGTCTGGATCTATAAGCAGCAATCTTTCTGCTGCAACCTCTGCCAGATCAACATTTTTATGAACCTTACAAGAAGATAAAAGTGAACCCCAAGCTATAACATCTGGCTCAATTGGCATACTTTTTGTAAAATTGAACGCTTCTTGAAGCAATCCAGCACGCCCAAGCAGATCAATCATGCATGCATAATGGCTATGGGTGGGTTCAATTTTGTGTACGTTCCTCATCAAATTATAGTAGCTCCTGCCCTGTTCCACCAGTCCCACATGTATACAGGCAGAAAGCACGCCAACATATGTTATATGGTCAGGCTTGACACCAAGTGACAGCATCTTCTCAAAAAGTTCAATGGCTTCTTCCCCGAGACCATGTTGGGCCAGGGCTATAATCATGGAAGTCCAAGAAACAGTATCTCTGTTCCAGTGAACCATATTGAATACTTGCTTTGCACCACTGATGCTTCCAGCTTTGGAATACATTGAAATTAGAGCATTGCTCACAGAAACTGAGTACACTTCCCCTGACCTCATGGCACTTGCATGAATTTGTTTACCATAGTCTAAAGAAGCCATGCTTGAACTGACACTTAACATAGCTGCTAAGGTGTAGCTGTTTGGTCTGGGGCCTTCATTTATCATCTCCCTGAAGAGCTCCAAAGCATCATCATTCAACCCATTTTGCACATAACCAACAATCATTGCTGTCCATGCAACCACGTCACGGTCTCTCAATGAATCAAATATCTGTCTGGCTGGGTTTATATCCCCAAGCTTTATGTATCCATCCAATAGGGCAGTAAAAGCTATAACATTGAGGTCTGAAGTCACACATTGCTCTAAAACCTTTTGAGCAATTTCCAACCCACCAGACTTAGCATACATTGAGATCAAAGCATTTTTCACTGCTTGGGATGTGTCAAGCTCAGCTGTTATAATAAGAGCATGGATTTGTCTCCCGATTTCCAACTTCTCAAGGTTAGCACAAGCTGACAAAACACTTGACAAAGTGAACTTGTCGGGCTTTAGAAAAGAATCCTTGAGCATACTTGAGAAGATAGTCAGTGCCTCCATATCAAGCCCATGCTGATTGTATCCCGCAATCATTGAATTCCAAGAAACGATGTCGCGTTCTGTCATTTGCTTAAACTGAACAAGAGCAAGGTCAGCACGACCACATTGCATATGCAAATAAATCATAGCATTCCAGCTCGATGTGTTTTTCAATCTTATCCTGTCAAAAACAATCTTTGCTGTCCTTGGATCACCAGATTTTGCATACATGTTTAGAAGACAGTTTGCAACAGAAACATAACTACCAACAGCAAGTTTAACAACAAACGAATGAACCTTCCTACCAACATCCAAAGCTTTGACAGCAGCACATGCGGAAAGAATATTAGTAATCGTGAACTGGGTCACCGTAACTCCATCTGAAATCATATCTACAAACATCTGAATCGCATTACCAAAACGACCCATCTGATTGTAACCCACGATCATGGAAGTCCATGAAACAGAGTCGCGTTCAGGCATTTCATTAAAAACTCTAAGTGCTGCATCAAATTTTCCCTGCTTTGCATAAGCAGAGAGAATCGCATTCCAGGAAAGTGTATTCCTCACAGGCATTTCCTCAAACACACGGTGAGCATCCAAAGAATACCCAGTTTTCACGTATATGTTCATAAGGTTATTCATTAAGAACACTCCGAAGTGAAGCCCGGATTTGATGATTTGGGCATGGATTGATTTCCCAGAAAATAAGTCTCTCTTTCTGAGGCATGCTTGTAGGTGAAATGCGTAGGAATCCGAAGAAGTGGCAAGGGAGGGCGGCTTTGGGGTCTCCATTGGAATTAGAAACTAACGTGAAGTACCAACAAGTTAAACAAAAATAAAATTAAAAAAAAGGGACCGCTTGTAACCAAGTGGCCAAGAAGAATTAGCTGATGAAAATGTGGTTATGGTATCTTTAATTCGAGCCTCCAAGTATGGCAATGAGGAATAGTGTTTGAATTGCCACTGAATTCTAATGGGCTTGGATCAAATCAACATCCACAACAATTACCAACTTCAAGGGAGGGGAAGTGTGAGATATAGAAGAAAGAGGGAAAGACAGCAAGAGAGGGAGCGAAACAAAGAAGAGGGCTATCGTTGAACAGGGGAGGGAGGGGGTGAGGGGCCTATGGGGTGGAATTGGGTGGCCGCTAGGTTTTACATTTAATCATTGTAGTTTGATAAAATTTCTACTTTCGTCCATGTGGTTTCAATTATGACAATTTGATCATTGTAGTTTGATTTTATTGCAATTTAAAGACACTTCCAAATTTCCGTCTAATTTCTTGATGAAATAAAATCGTGTCTCTTATGTTACGTGGAGGGGTATTTAAGAAGGAATTGGATGAGAATTTGGATGTGTCCTTGAATTGTGATAGAATCAAACTACATGAGTTAAATTGACAAAATTAAAACTAGATAGACCAAAGTGGAAAAATCGGCAAACTATAGGAACCAAAGTAATTGTTTCTCATATTTTTATTATGAGGAATGTTATCTACCTTTCCCATTTACCCCCAATTTGTCTTTCCCATTCTTTTGTTTTTTTGTTTGGTCGAAAATGAATGACGCCAACTACATAAACAAAGCAAGCTGCAAAGAAGCAAATAAACAAAGACGCCACCCACAATAAGGCTACAACATCCAATCTTGCAGACTGCAAGCAAGCAACTAAGAAGGGGGGCAAGGGAGACCATCATTGTTGAGAACATGCACCAGCGAAGATGGTGGTCTGTTGACCCAGGTCACAGGGTTCATCCTTGCACTTGCTAGAGACGCAATGTGATCTGCTACCAAATTAGCTGTTCTTGGATACCAAGCCCAGCTAGTATCAACAAAATTTGGATGGCCAAGTTGCTCCTTTATCTTACAGAGGAAAGGATACAGCTCCCACCGTCCTCTCGAAATGTTTCCTTGCACTCCACGAATCACTTCTCTACAATCCATCTCAAACTAAATATGACGAAATTGATGCTCAATAGCAAAGAAACACGTTTCTACAGCAGCTAACGTTTTCGCTTCCAACACTGAATTTGCCAAACAGGGACATGCCTTGGCTGCAATAAAAGATCCCAGATGATTTCTAGCAATTAAACCAATGCCACCTTGTTGAGAATCTGCATACCAGGCTGCATCAATGTTTATTTTTATTTTTGAGGCAGAAGGGGGGCACCAAGTACGAATTCTCTACTCTGGAGGGGTGGAAGGCCTTCTAGTTGCCACTATGTGAGCTTTTGCTCTCGAAAAATCAGAGATAGCAGAAGAGGATGCAATCACAGTCACCCTTGGGGATGGACTACAATTTCCATGACCGTTTTACAGCGTGACTTCCATATATTCCAGGAAGTGAAGGCCAAAGATGATGCTATTTGAGCTCTATCCACTTTGCCCAACCCATCATGAAAGAGAATATCATGAAACCACCCATTCAAAGTTGTGATTTCATTTATGCAGATTCGAATGTTTAGGCTACTACCAAACCAAACTGGATCAACCCATGGACAAATAAGCAAGACATGTTCCTTAGATTCCACTCCAGAGCTGCAGAGGCTAGAAGTAGGTGAATTAATGGATTTCCTTTTAAAAAGACTCTCATTTGCTGCCAGACTATTCCTCAAAGCACGCCAAAGGAAATTTCGAATCTTAGGAGAACAATCAATTTTCCAAATGACTTTCCACATCCCAGGATCAATGGAAGAGGAAGAAGAGGCGCCAGCACGACCCCCTCTAGTGGAGCGCCTATGCAACCAATGATAACTTGACTTTACAATGTACTTCCTCAATTTCTCCCACGGCCAAATCAATCTATCACTAGCCGCAGCAGACCCAATCGGGACAGTCACAATAGCCGCAGCTTCCTCTTCACTTATCAACCTCCTAATAGAATCCAAATTCTAGGTGCCAGTAGATATGTCCATTATAGAAGCAACCTTTAAATTTGGATCAAAATTAGAAGGGGATGTACAATGGGGATGCAAATTTGGAAGAGACGGGACCCAACGATCAATCCACACCCTGGTTTTGGACCCATCTGCAGTTTTCCATTGAGCACCATTAAAAACGAGGTCACGGGCATCAAGCAAACTCAACTAAGCCCAAGAAGCTCGGCTGCCCTTTCGAGCCTTCATGAAGGTGGAATGGGGAAAATATCTACTCTTAAGAATTTTTGACCACCACACATCCAGTTCGGTGAGGAGACTTTAACACTGCTTGGCTAGGAGGGCAACGTTGAACTCTTGAAAGTTCATGAAGCCAATTCTCTCATTGTGCTTCGCTAAACTCAGCTTCTCCCAACTAACCCATTGGATTTTCCTCTCCTGCTCCTTTTGACCCCACCAGAAGTTGGCCATAATGGAATTAAACTAATTACACAGGGAGTTAGGAATGCGAAAAATGCTCATGGGATAGGCTAGAATAGCTTGGACCACAGCCTGCAGCAAGACCTCTTTACCTGCCTGCGAGAGTAGTCCTTATTTCTAACTATAGACTTTCTTGCAAATCCTTTCCTTGATGTACATCAGGGCATCTTTCTTTGCTCTTCCCCAAAGAGTAGGAATACCAAGGTATTTTCCAAGATCTTCGACAGCACTAATTCTCAGAGAGCTTTCAATTTCCCTCCTGATTACTTCAGGGGTATTTGGACTAAAGAACATGCATGATTTTGAGAAGTTTACAAGCTGGCCAGAGGCTTCACAGAAATCATTAAGAAGATTGACAAGATGGTCACAACAAGGCTTAGTGGCTTTAAGGAACACCAACGTATCATCACCAAATAAGATGTGAGAAACTGAAGGACCCCTATGGCTAAATTTAATGCCTTGTAAAACATTGGAATCAACAGCTTTGGATATCATTTGGGAGAAGACATCACTTACAAAGAGAAACAGATATGGAAAGATAGGATCTCCTTGCCGAATACTTCAATTGAAGGTTTGAACCGCCTCCCCGATTGACTGTTAATAATAATTGCAAAGACTACAGATTTGACACATCCCATTACAAAACTTATACATTTTTCCACAAAACCCATCCTCCTCATCACCTCCTCTAAAAAATCCCACTCCAACCTGTTATAGGATTTATTCATATCTAGCTTAGATCCCTCTCTACTCTGTTATGTCGTCTGAACCCAATCTGACTTGTTAGTTGTTGGGAAGCAATACCCACATCATTTCGATTCCACTCGCCGTCACGCGCTCCATCCTTTTCCTATCTAGCCCTCCTATTGACTGTAACTACTCTCCTTCGTTCACCTGTGATGATGTTTCTCGATTTTGGCTAGTAGAATTCTCAGATAATTGTAGCACGGGTCCGGTTACCATAGGCAGCAGTGCCCTCTAGGAGTGCTTCAAACTAGCATTCATTCGAGCAGTGCCTGATTCTCTAGCATTTGTAGCAGAAATCCCCCAGTCTATCAAACTGAAGCTCCACCCAAGTTTCTGAACCATCTGCCCTTGGCAGCCAGAAGCCAGTAGGGAGAGGGTTTGTGGTATCTATCCAGACTCGAAATTTAAGAAAACCTTTAGCCTGGTTTGGGTTTTCGTACTCGATCATATCTCTAATCTTATCCCCTATCTTGAACATGTTGTCCTCATGGCACAGATTAAGGGGTATCCCTCTGACTTGCACCCAAAGCGCCACTTGCTCAACTTGAATTTCTTCAATCGCTAGAGAAGGAGGCCAACGCCTCATAGAGAAACATTTTTCATCACTTGCAAGGGGCTATTCACCATAATTACGTCAAGTCCTTAACAGTATGCTCTTAATTGCTCCTCTATTGGGCCTTTTATCTACTACCACCACACCTACAAGTTTGGGGCCGTCCTTGAAGGTATTTATCCAGAGAGACTCTTACAAGTGTAAGATCAGATCTTCATGGGTTGGATGAGCCATCTGGTACTACGAACACAGTGGGATGGAGTGACAGGGTAATGAGTGGCGATTTTTTATTTTCGGGATAGGTAGTTTGTTTCTGTCAAGGGATGAAACTGCCTTCGTAAGTGAAGAAATTTTGAAAGTTTTCAAGTGGGGAAAGGATTTGAACACTTGGAAAAATAGGAAGTAAACATCAAGAACAAATAGTTTTGATTGCTCAAGGATTTTGATAATACGAGGAATTTTGGTTGATTTTGTTGCCCATTTAAACAAACTCATATCTTGGTAGGTGAGGTTCTTAAAGAGGGTAGAGTTAAATGAGGTTGTTGGGGGGAATGGGTTCCAAATTGAAAAGTTAACTTCAAAACTAGATCTACAGGGGGTAGTTGCCATTAATACAAATTAAAGCTCAAAAAAACTTTAGGTACCCTCTTCTCCCTCCCCGAAACCACCAACTAGAAACACAATTAGAAAGAATTTGAGCTCTCTTCCCCCTCCTGTAGAATTCGAGCTCTCATTGCGGGAAACTCAATTAGAAAGAAATTGAAGAACTGATTTTAAGAATTAGACTTAATAGGATTGCCCTTGGCCTGAAATCAAGAGGAGGAGGCGGCATGTGCACACTTGGAACTTGGATAGGATTATGAGAATTAAAAAAAAAAAATTTTAAAAGCTGAGTCTAAAATTCTTAAAGAGAGAAACAGCAAAATGAGAGTGACCTTCAGAGCTATACAATTCTTAGCAGTTTTATAGACTACATATGTATCCCCCTAACTGTAAGGCAATAAAATAAATTTAAACATTCATTAAAGACGAATTAGACAAACCATAGCCATAGGCCTTAAACCCACATGAGGCGGCGGCACGTGCCCACCTAGTTGGATAGGATTATGATAGCTGAGAGCATCCCGTGACAAAATAATTAAAAGCCTATGAAATTCTGACATTATTGTGGAAATCGGACAAATGTCCTAAAATATAGGAAAATTACTGACCACCCAAGAATGAGGAATTTCCAGAGCTGATTGCAAATGAGACGCAAGATCTCCAAGACGAGACAACACGAAGAAATTAGATCTTGAGCAGTCACCCACTGAGTTGAGGAGCAAATGTTCAAATCAGAGCTAATATTAAACATTCTGACTCCCATAGATAGCTACCGTTGATAATGTATGACTACCACAAAAGGTGGAGAGAGGGAACTCTCATAGTGGAGAGAGTTCCCATTCTTTTGTTGACAGGATAAAACAGACAATTAATGTTTTAAGCACAAAAGAGATCATTCTTCCACATATACCCTTAATAAATCTAACATCCAAAAATTAAAATAAATCAATAAAACCCTACTTTTCTTGTCCCTCTATTTAACACCTACTTAACACTGTTAAGTTAAATAAAATTAGAAAGAAATAATACAAAAAAAAAAAATCAAAATCAAGTAACCCAATAATAGCAACCACTCCCAACTCAACATCAACCTCTCCTCACCATCGGGTTATTGGGTTCTTTGTCTTTCATTATTGTTTTATTTTCTGTTATTTTATTTAGACTTAACAGTATTAAGTGATAAACACTAAAAATATCCTATTCAAGTTTTGCTTTTTTATAAACAAGTCACAAAACCCTAGCCCGCCTCCCTTCTACGCCGCACAAGAGGGGGCGGGGAGGTGGCCTCTACCTCTCCTCCCCTAACCCCCCGTCTCACCCTTATCTACCTCATTTCTCTTCCTTCCCAACCTCTCTCTCTCTCTCTCTCTCTCTCTCTCTCTCTGTATCCTTTTTTTTTCCTTCTCCTTTTTCCTTCCCTTTCATTTCCTGTGGATCTTGGTTTTATTTTTTTATTTTTGTTGTTTCTAGCTGCAGGTTTGGTTGCAGATTTTTTTGATTTGGGTATTTTTTGCTTGGTTGTAATATCTATTCCGGCGGAGGCAGCGGCGTTGACATAGGTAGAGGTAGTAAAAGTTGCTATTTTGGTTTACATGTGATGTGGAAACAAACAATGCGAAACACCATTGTCGCAATGATTTAGTTGCCGCTTTTGACCAACATATATAGGGTTTTCGCTCCAGTTCAGTGTTTGGAGTTACAATAATGAAAGTTACTAGTTTGTGTGGGTTGGGGTTTAGCTGGTGCGGCATTAAGAGTTTAGCCGGTATGGCGTTATGGATTTCTTCGGTTGCCAGAAAGGATGTGGAGCGGTGTTCATGTTTCTTGTTTTAAGTCTATTACTCATTAGGAGTTTGCTGTGTTTTGTATTCTAGTTTTTGGCTACAATATAGATTGCTCGTTGCGCGGTGAAGATGTATAGTTAGTCTGAGTACGAGTCATTCGAGATTCTGAATCAGGGGGTTGACTATTTGTTGGTGTAGGGGCTTTTTTATTTCAGCAACTTTAGCTGGTCTTGGGTTGCTGTAAAGATAGTGGATGATGTCGCCCCTTTTGCCTAAGTTCAAGGATCAGACCCCAAAACACTCTGAAAGTTTGTGGATCCTTAGGAAGTGCCTTGGTCTCTTTCACCAGCAAGATTGACAGTTGTGACAAATCAAGATTATTGCTTGGCTTGAGAAGCTTGTGGCATAGGAGCTAAATCTTCATGAGTTTAGCAATAGAGAGAAAAAGAGAGAGATAGAGAAGCCTAAATTTATTAGGAAAACAGAGACTTAGAAGAATGGGAAAGGAATATGGGGAGATTTTATGAAGGAAGAGAGATGGAATAGAAGGATTAGGAGGCTTGAGTTGGTTTTCCAATAGTTTGAGGGATTGCTTGCTCACTTTGGATGAGTTGAGTCGATGGGTAGGAGATGCCCCTTTTCATAGGCGTTGGAAGCTCCTTATTCTGAGCAAACCCTAGCTGGTTCTCCACAATATTGCTAATCTTCTTCTTCCTTTTCCTGTCACTTCCTCCAATTTAATCCTTTTAAGTGAAACTCGCTCAATCCAAACACGTTGGGACAAGATTTCTTGGAGCTCTAAACCCATCTCGTAGTTGGTCCTTTCAAAACCTTCCATTCTTGGCAACGCTCCTCTCCATTTCCCTTTTATTTTCTTACATAATCTTGTAGAAAGAAAGAATGAGTAAATAAGCTAGTCTAGAAGACGTTTAATCTGTAACGGCTCATGTATCAATGGGAACACACTTGTTAGAGCCTGGTTTAGTTTTAATTGGCTAGTTTGATCTTAGTTTGGTTTTAACAGGGATGTTTGGGATTTATTCTCTCTCTAGCCTGCTTACCCATGTGATTGGGCTCAAAAAATGGGCCTAGGTTTTGGTGCTCCAAGCAGCCCAAAACCTCCATTCCTTGAACCATCAATGAGCCTCATAAACACTCGTAACCATCCATACCATAACCCGCTCAATAAGCCTTATGCATTCACGTGGCTTGGGCCCACTTAAGCTTGTCGGGTGGTTTGGCACCAAAATAGAGGTTTTCACTTGGCGTTGTGCATTATTTGCATGCTTATGCTTGGGCTTTGTCGTATTGCAATGGACTATGGCCGGGCTAGGTGATTCTTAATAAGACAATGGGTGTTGGTTCATAGAACATGTACATCTTTACAGGCTTGTTGCAACCTCCCTAGGTGTTGGGTTGTGTATTTGCTTGGCGTGGCACGTGGACTGCAGCTTGTGTAAGCACATATGACAAATCCTTGCATACCCCAATCGGGGTTTCTTTCTCAGTGAAGTGTTGCATTGGGCTTGAAATACATTTGGGCCGTCCTTTGGATTTTTTGGGCTTCAACAGTTGGTTTGGGCATAATTCTCTCAGATCAAATCAACATGTTTTTGTGTTTGGTCACTCGAGATTTTGTACCCATTTTGCCTCTTTTGTGGCTTTGTACTATAATATGTTTCATCAATAATTACTATCATTTTTTCTAAAAAAAAATCTTAAGTGATTTTTTTTAATCGCTCCAAATGAAACCCCAAGGAACTTTCTGAAGGAAACATTCATCTAATACTTAGGAAATGAACTTTAGCCACAACCTATACAACAAAAACATTCTAAATGGCGGATTCATTTTGTTTATACTAGTTGAGCTAACCTTTTTCATTTTAAACCAAGTATCTTAGCCTAGTCTCTTTGAACACAAATAGAAAAGGTAAAAAGGGAATAGATCTTTACCTTTGATGACCTTTTCTTGATTTCTCGAGAATGAACACCTTTGTTGGAAAGACCTTTTCTTTCATTTAATTTTGGCTCCTTCACCTTAAGGCTCCAAGATTGGAGTCCTCTACCTCTCCACACCAAATGCTCCTAAAGATGAAGATAAGACAATCAACAAGTATGGATGTTAGTTTACTTCTTGATTGGACCAATTTTTGGTTTATGGAAGATGAGATACAAAGATGATCACTCATCAACCAAAGTAGGAAACCAAAATAGCTAGGTTTTCTCTAACACTTAGCTTATATAAGACAACACAAAAGGCAATTGGGTGGGTATTTGGGGCTCCATTTGATCCATGGGTCATGTCATCGTATGCCACTTATCCCTTGGGCCCAATAGCTTTTGGGGCTATTTTGTCCATTTCCTTTTAAATCATATTTAAAAGCCCAATCCAATATTTCTATATGTCAATATTAATTCTATAATTAATCTTTTAATTATAATTTAACTATTAAATTATAATTATAGTCTTATTTAATTGACCCGGTCAAACTATTTGACTTTGGTCAATTGCTCCAGTCAACATGTTGATTTTTGACCGTTGACTTTGACATTTGATTATCAACCATTGACTTGTGTCTCCTCATTTCATTTCTCCTCATTTGTACTTTTAATCACATTATTTTGGTGTGCAGATTCGTAGGTTCCTTTTAGTAAGGTAGTGGGTTGACTCAACTCCTTAGAGATGATATACGAATTAAATTTCACAATTAATTAGGGTTTAATTCTTCATACTAATAAAGGTTAATTGTAACCTTTTAGGACATCCACAAACCATAATTGTCGCCTAGCAGCAAGTCACAGTTATTCAAGCTAAATGAGACGTTGTGAAAGAACTTATTCAAATTGGAATGACCATGCAATTGAATCCTTCTCTTATGTCAGTACTCCTTATCACATTATTAGATCATGGAATCCGATTGTCAATATCCTAATGTGAATAATTCCTTTTATATGATTATCCTGGTAAGATTGGAAGACTTCTTCTTTCAAGTCTTATCCACTACTCTACGCAGAGATTTGACCAATCATATCTTGGAGTATTCTCTTTACTTTACTGAGAATAGAGATTCCTTGTTGTACATTCATTTTCTTCCATTACTCGATTGAGAATCATGATGAGCACCTTTAAGATATGTCTAATTCAACATGACTGTATAGTGCACTCAAAGATTAACAACATAGCCACAAAACATCTATGATGCCTGAGGTCTAAGGATTAGTTTGAACCATTGCAATTTATGAGTTCCAGCTTGACACGTGAGTAAAGACTTTCATGCTGTAACTCATGTGTTAGATCGCGTTTAGTGTACTTGTTCTTCTACAAGCACCTACACACATATCAATGTGTCTCCACACTTAATGACTTGAGACCTTGTCATTCCCTACATATAGAGACGATACTGTGTGTACTGGTCTTTGTGGAATATTGACACCTAATCAATATTCCTATGACCAGGAACATATTCAGGATTTAGGGATGATGAGAAGTCTCCATGTATGCAATCTCATTACATAACTCTCATATACACTTGTGTATTCCTTGGACTATGGTTGTTCTACATATTGAAAGATAATATAGGATGATTTAATGTATAAAACAACATTTCTTGCCCATTGATAACATAATATGTCTTTTATAAAAAAAATGTCCTTAACTCTAACTATTAAATAATTAGTTGGCTTTAAGGGCATATTTATAACACTTTCTCTAAAAAAATTCTCATGAACTTAGCTCTTTCCGTTGTCCCCCTTTGAGGGTGGTCGCCTCCTTCCCCACCTCTCTTCTCCTCTACCCTTTCCTACCCCCTCTCCTCTCCTTTTCAAACCTTCCCTCCCCTCTTCGCCCCCTCCTCTTTCTCCCCTCATCTCCTTCAAGTTCGTTTCTTCTCTTTCGGAGTTGTATACTAGTTTTTTTTGGCTGGATTTTTTGCTTTGCTATATTGGCGAGGACGTAATTGTCTAAGGTTTAGGCAACTCTTGTGTTTACAAATTCAATTTAATTGTAATAGTTTAATCATTCATTTATTGGGATGATTGAATAATAAATTGACCCTTGATGCATATTATATGGGATTATTATCCCATGTTAGTTAAGACAGTGTTTTTTGTTGTTGTTATACTTTGGACAATGTTTAGGGGGGTGTATTCAATTGGGATTTTAAAAAATTATTTTGGGATAAATAAGTCATGTGTTATTCAATTAAGACTTTAAAATAATCTAAACAAGTCTTGTGGTATTCCATTAAGACTATTAGGATTTTAAAAAGAGAGTGACCAAATCTAGTGGTATTCAATGAATACTTTAAACAAATAACAAAAAGTTTTATGGTATTCAAAAATTTGCTAATTTCGAAGGATTTTTTAAATGTGAGATTGTGTGAGATTTTTTAGTGGGAGGTATTAATACTAAACCCAATCTCAGTTTGAACATGGCATGTGTTTGAATTTGAGGAGGTCATCAAATAGAGGGAGAAAAGATATAGACGACAAAGCAGGGGAAGTAGTACAAGAATTAATGTTAAAGACTAATCTATTACACTACGCAAATAGGGAAGATGATGAATAGTTAAATCCATATGATCCTTCCAAATATAATAAATCTTATTATATAAATCTTTTAAAATAGAAAAGTGAAAAATCTTGATTATAGAAATTCCTAAATAAAATCCTATAAGGGCTCGTTTGAGAGTGCTTCTTCCCGAAGCACTTATGCTAGTAGTGAATATGTCAATAGCGCTTATGACATAAGCACTTCTACAAAGAAGCAGTTTGTCGTTTGGATGTCACATTTAAAAGTGTTTTTACACTACATAAAAGCCATTTTGATATTTTGTTGAGTGTTTGGCTGACACAGTAAAAGTGGTTTTAAAAGTACTTTAAAAAAATTTAAAGAATCTCAAAATATTATAATAAACATAGGAAATAAAAATTCATAGGATCCCAAAATAAAAACACGACTTAAAAAAGTATGAACTTCCCAAATTAAATTCATAGGAAATCTAAAATAACAACACAATTTGTAGACATAAGTGAGACTCAAGAGGGTATTAAAAAAAAAGGGAAAAGTTTGAGGAAAGATGAGGTTTGCAGCAACAGCAAGAAAGGAAACCCAAGTTCCAACAACCGAATTGTCCCTTGCATACTTTGATACGTAATATATGAAATTAAAAAGGAAATGGCAAGAACCACCCCAAAATTTTGAATAACACCGTCTTGAAGCTCGTAAATAAGAACAGTACAAGAAGAAAGGAAATGACTTTGCTTTCATTAACAGAAAAAGAGAGAGAAAAAGAAAGAAAGAAAGGGTATTTTGGCATTTTAAAAAATTAAATATGGGTATTTTCGGCATTTTAAAAGTTTCATTAAAAGGAGCCAAGTGCTTCCCTTGTTTTTGTCCTGCAGCGCTTTTAAGAAGAAGCACCTGTTAAGTGCTTCTTCCAAAACCACTCCAAGTGCTTTTGAATCTCACCCAAAGCGCTTTTGCAATTTTTGCCAAACACCATTTTTAAAAGACAGAAGAACTTTCACCCATTTAGAAGCGCTTTTCGCTGTTTCAAAAGCACTCCCAAACGAGCCCTAAGTCATTACATTCTACTTAAATTTACTAGACTTTTTTTTTAATCCTAAAATAGTCTTTCAAAATCTCAATTGAATAGCCAATGAGTTCCCACCACAGTGGTGGTGGCTTCCCCTTTCCCCCTATTCAAACCCCAAGGTCGAACTCCAATGTAACAAAAAGAAATCCCAATTGAATACACCTGCCTTAGATCCAAGGCCGCGAACCATGAGTTTTTTTTTTTATTGTTACTTAATTTGATTGTAACAGTTGAGTCCAGTTTTTCTTACAAAAGACAACAATGCATGTCCATTACAATTCACATGGAGTTTTTCTATTAAAAAAATGAATCTATCGGGAATAAGGAGGTGCCCTTTTTAATTTGTTGGATGAAGTTTTAAACAATTACTTTTTTTTAATCAGAGTGAGACTTCGTACTTGAGGCCTTTTTAATTGGTAAAAGAAATATTAGACCGAGAATTTAGTATGTTCTCGACAATTAAGAGCATGCAAAAGAATGTATTTCTTAAAATTATTTTAAAAAGTTACAACGAAGTGGGAATTAAGAAACGATAGTTTACTGGTTTTGTAGAGCCGCCAAAAGTTTGTGCTTGATAGTTTTGTTTGAAATGACTTTGAAATACAATTTTGAATGATTGTCTCCAAAAAGTTCTAGTCTTGTAACGGGATGTTTAATTTTGAGTGCTGCTAAATGAACTCTAAAATTAATTGAGTACACTCTATTACCAAATTAATTATTGAATTATTAATTTACGCTAATATAAAATGACAAAAAATGATATATTGAATTGTGAAACAAATATAATTTTAATAAGTACACTCTACTCACGATATTCAACCCTAATCAAATGTAGAGAAGTTTTCGTATTGCTTGGTGCTGAAGGCGAACAACGCCATCGAGCATTGACAGAGGCGCAAGGAGGTGTCATTGAATATTCGTTCCTTTGCTCATTCCCTTGCCGACCAACAACCCTCCATCGCTGCTCAACAACTCCTCCATTAGACATGAAGGTTAAAGAAATTATTAAGAAACTAAATCCGAAAGTGGAACACCATCTAACTATTCATAACAATCATTGAAGTTATTAGTTGGATCTAAAATTCAAATATAAGAAAGCATTTCAGATTTAGTTTTCATTTGAATCAAGTTTGCAGTAGCTATTAGCTGTCGAACCAGTTTTAACAAATTCATTATTTGAAGACTAAATCAAAACCCCACTGAGATGAGAAAAAACTGAATTTGCAGAACAAATAAAAACCCAGATTTTTTCAAATTGACTCCTTTTAAAGTGAAAAACAAAAGCTTTAGAAGAAATTAAAATATGACATGGCAAATGAGATGTATTGCCATGTCATGTGCCACATGTATTGGTATTCAAAAGTTGAGATTTAAGTTGGTGAACCTAACATTATTAGTGTGATAAAATGTTCGGGTGTACCAAGAGTAATTTTGGTAGTTAAATATGGTATACTTAGGTAATTTTACATTATGATTTAAATATTAGGGTGTACTTACATAAAAGGGTGTACTCAGTTAATTTTAGGGTTCGTTTAACAAAACTCTATCTTAATTTAAATTCTTAGGACAATGTTGCTATTACAAAGAAAAATATAAATGTAAGTATATGTTTACACTCTTGTTAAAGTTTGTTTTATCTTCGAAACAACTAGTCTATTAATCTAGCAATATTTCTCTTCACTCGATCATATGACGTCTCAATTTTAAATCCATAAAAAAAAAATGGTGGCAAAGCGCAGAAAATTAAAATGGTGGCAAAGTGCAGAGAATCAAACATTGAATGAAGGCATGGGTAATTAGATTAATTGCACTTTGAAGTTAAAAATGCGGAGCCTCACACGTTTAGGAAAGCCATTACGCTCTATAAGATGCTATGAACAATACGTAGATTTAAAATTCTAATTCAATAATCAAACTCTATAAATAAAACCCAACTCAAATTTTTTCCCACTCATTTGAATTTTGCTACTTCCAGTGACCATGGCTACTTCCACTCCATCACCACCACCACCCCATGCGGTAATTTTCCCTTTCATGGCTCAAGGCCACACCATTCCATTGCTAGACATATCCAAGGCCTTGTCAAGCCGTGGCCTGAAAGTCACCGTCGTCACCACCCCGCAAAACGCACCGTTTATATGCTCCAAAGTTTCAGACTGCTCGTCAATCTCCATCTCCGTCGTGCCATTTCCAAGCGTCCCTGACTTCCCTCGAGGCTGCGAGAACACCGCCAACCTTCCTTCCATGGAGCTCCTAGTTCCCTTCATCGCAGCCACCAAAAAAATGAAACGGCCATTCGAAGCTCTTCTGAAGGAGATGGTGGAAAATGGTTCCCGCCCAATTTGCGTAATCTCCGACTTCTTTCTCAGTTGGACGCTCGACACGTGCCACTCTTTTGGCATTCCACGTGTTGTGTAGCATGGGATGGGGGTGCTGCCCATGTTGTTCTTAAATCTATTTCTTCTATGGATGTCCAACGTGAAACGACGTTGGTTTCGGGTTCTGTAGTAGAATTGCCCGATTTGGGTCTTCCTTTCGCGTTGGATAGATCCGACTTACCGCCCCGGAGTGATGACCCGGAGGAGGATGACCCGTTTTCACGTATGATGTGGGCAGGGACAAACCCAGGATTCTTAGCTCATAGGGTCATAGTGTAAAAGTTCAAATTTTTTTTAAAGATTAAAATAACATTGAAAATGAAACTATAGTACATTGATTCATAATTCATGTTAAAAACAACATTATAAATTACAATTGGCCATGACGAGGTTTCATATTTTGAAAACGTAGCATTATCGCTTCATTTTCAATACAATCAAAAACATCCTTCTCAACGTAAACAAGTAAACTATTACTCAACCATTGATCTCCCATTTTTGTTCCGAAGTGGACCTTTGGAAGCGGCGGCAATGGAGAAGTTGGGGCTTAAAGGCTTGGTGGGAGAGAGAGTTAAAGGTTCGTGGGAGGTGGAGATTGGGGATTTAGGTTTGAGGTTTAGGAAATGGGGGGTTTTGGAGCTCTGAGGGTATGTCTGGTCGAAGAGGGTCTGTTATACAATCTGTTTTTTTTTTTTTCAAAGACCTGGACCAAAACGACGTCGTTTTGGCCAGGTCTTTAAAAAAAAATTTCATTGCAGCTGTTCCAAAACGACGGCGTTTTGGCCAGCGCATTTAAAAAAAGAAATCGCTGGGCTTCTCCAAAACGACGCTGTTTTGGCGTCAGCGGTTTTTAAAAAAAAATTAGAGACTGGGCCGAAACGACACCGTTTTGGTCAGCTTCTTTTTTTTAAAAAAACAGATCCCCTGTTCAGCTTCTTCTTCCTCAGATTCTGCAGTTTCCCCTTTCACCCATTCATGGGGTCACATACCGTTTCAAAGGGACCTTCTACATTGCGTTCATGGAGTCCATAGGGTCATTTGACCCCATTGACCCCACTGTGAGTCCGTCCCTGGATGTGGGAGGTTGAAGAGGCCGATAGGAATAGCTGGGGTGTGATTGTGAATAGCTATCAGGAAGTTGAATGAGAGTACATGGCTGCATTGGAATTTGGAAGTTTTGCACAATCAGGCCAAGCCGTGGTGTGTGGGGCCTGTTCTGCTTTATGATTATATTCCACGAGGGACTGGTGGGTCCCACGATACGAGTGAATCATGTCCCTACATCAAGTTGCTGGATGAGCAAGATGGATCCGGTGCGGCCATCTACGAGTCTTGGATGGACGAAATCGCTTACAGGCTGGAGATGGCGGGATGTCGGTTCATTTGGGCTGTGCGATTGGGGACGCGGGCTCCGGATGAAGGATGGGGAAAACGGGTTGGTTGTACGTGATTGGGTGGACCAGAGGAGTATCCTAGCACACCCAAAGGTGGGAGGGTTTTTGAGCCACTGTGGGTGGAACTCGGTGTTGGAGAGCTTGTCAAATGCCTTATTGCCAACAAAAAGGAATAAAACATGTAAAAGTTTATTTAGCCATGATATACTGTAATAGAAGTTATATAAATCAGAAATGTAATTCATATAGTTCTACTCTTTCACATATAATTCTCATATTTCAAACAAGAGTTAATAATTTGGTCTTGCATATTCACAATGCTACCCCCATCTTTTAGATCATTTAAAGATCAAGAGTTAAAAGTATAATAAGGTAGCTCAGCCATCTTCTAGATCATCAAGTTCCTTAATCTTCATCTTCTGGATCAAAATCCTTAATCTTCACCTCAGCATCTTCTCCATACTGAATGCAGGTATCGATCTGAGCCAGGACATAGCTTATGCTGCCAAAAAAGAGAAGGAAAACAGAAGAAACATTACTCTAAGATTACGTACCTGTTATAAAGAAAATGAAAACACAAAAACAATTTAAAGTAATCTACAGATTCAAAACATCTTAGACGTGCAAAACAGTGATCACAAGATAAGACTAAAGACATCCAGGCAAACATGCATAAAAAGAGAGTACCTTGTTGCTTTTCTCAAGTTTAGAGGCACAAAACTCACCATGCCATAATTATCAACCTAACAAACCAAACAGTAGAAGATAGTCACTATTTGCAGTAATGCAATTTTTGTGTATTTATGTGTAGACCAACATAGATATTGTGCATCGTGACCAAAATCTTGAGAACTCCTGCAACTAATCTCAAAGTTCGAAAAAGTACTCTTGAGTTTTCAGTGGCTTCTCACTTACCAGTTCAACCAAAGATTTGTTTAGCTTTGCAAACTGAGGAGCCATGCGTTGATTCAACTCTGACAACAAAACTTGAGGCTCCGGATTCAAGAAACTGAAACATTCAAAATACAGAACAGATTGAGCAATTAAAATAAGCTAAACAGATTGAAAAAACATGCAAGGTGATAGCAGTAGGAGGGAATCGAGTATCTCACTCTTCAACATCCTTTTTTTTGGCCACAAGGTCCATTTTGGAGAGGATATTGACATGTGGTACTTCAAGTTGAATCATTGCAGAAAGGGATGACATGCACCCACTAATAAACTTTGTCACATCTGTCATGAACTGTTTCAATAGAAATTGGAACGATTTATTTGGTGAGACAAACAGAATAACGAGTAATGCCAAGGCAGGAAGAGAAAAGACTACAGAGTAGAACAACAAGCAAGTAAGTATACGGACCTGTGAATCAAGCAAGTATACAGCACAGACGTTGAAATTTTTACGCTTCAAATGGTCCACAAAGTTCTTTAGCACAGGAACATGCGAAAAAAGTTCTATCTGGCCTATAACAAAAGCAGAAGTCTCAAATTATTTTGTGTCACACAATTCCTTTAAAACACACACTCACACAGAACTAGGAGCCTTGACATAATTCTACTTTACTAGTATGGAAAACCATGCAGTACCAATGTTTAATCCTATTTCTCGAAAGTTAAATCATTGATAGCATCGTGTGGTAATAAGTGACCGAGGAAAATAAATCTATATGAATGCCTTCTAGATAAACGGCCCCTCTTTTAGATAAACAGATACACGAGCCCTAGTTCTTTCTTTTTTAGTTTATTTACGTAGTATTCTTTCCCTAACCCTATCAAAAACTCCATCATTTCAGTTTTTCCCTTTTAATGTAATTACTTTCATAAAAGACCTTAACCTCATTGTAGTCAGCTTTTCATCAAAAGATCTCAACCACTGATGCATGATAATAAATACAGACAACAAAGCATGCAGTGTTAGTATGGATACCTGGGCAGTCAAAAACTAAGTAGTCATCATCCAAGTAATTGTCCAATTCCTCTGTGAGCCAATCATCCAGATTGTCTTCAAGGTGTCTAGGAATCAAGATTAAGGCCATTCACCAAAGAATTAAAGTTTTTACAGAGAGGGATCACACCCGGAAGTGGTATAAATGATTCACTGTTTTTTCCGCACGTAAACATTCCATGTCTGTTAGCCCTTTAAAAAATTGCAATCCTCACAGGTGAAAAATAAATAAGTAGAAACAAAACCATAAGAAATGCATAGAACAATTTCAGGGGAAAAACTAAAGGATACTCCATGCAGTACAAAAGTCCACCATTGGGACCCAATCCAAGTTCCTCCATAACATCATCCAAGGAAACAAGCTCCCTAATATCTGCAAGAGCGAAAAGAGAAGAAGAGAACACAAATTGAGTGCAGTGAATGAAACTAAACAAGTGACCAAATAAATGAATTGACTACTTACCCATGGCCACAGGGTAGTCAAAATTTTCTGCAGCAGGATCCAAGTTAATAATATGAATATTCCTCCCAACAGTTGAACAGTGTTCGTGCAATTTAGAGCAATAAGTCGACTGGTTGCAAGAAGCAAACAAATTCATCAAAAATAATAATGGGTAAACAAAAGACCTCAAAGAAAATATTAAGCATAGTGATTTCCCATGTGATTATGATGTATCCCACATTCAAACAGTGTTGGTGCAAATTAGAGCAATAAGTCGGCTGGTTGCAAAGGAACTCATCGAAGTGGGTACATAAAAAATGCAAACATATTAATCAATACTCATTGCCCATGTGATTATTATGATGCATCCCACACTCACATTCAAACAGTGTTAGTGTAAATTATGGCGGAAAATCGACTGGTTCCAAGAGAAGAACTCATCAAAACTAGTAATGGGTACATAAAAACATGCAAACATATTAATCAATACTCATTGCTAATGTGATTATGATGCATCCCACATTCACATTCAAACCGTGTTGGTGCAAATTAGAAAAGAAAATCGACTGGTTCCAAGAAGCAAACATACTTATCAAAACAAGAAATGGGTACATAAAAACAAAAAACAAAAATATAATCATAGTGATTGCCTATGTGATTATGATGTATCCCACATTCAAACAGTTGGTGCAAATTAGAGCAAGAAATCGACTGATTCAAGTATTGGGTACATAAAAAAAATCAAAAAATGTCAATCATGGTGTGAAATTACCTTGCCGCTGCCAGCAGGGCCAATAACCAGTTGTGCATAACCCATTTTAGATATCTAGGTTTTCTTCCGAGGCTGCTAATTCAGAGAAGAAGACGGAGAAAGTTGAAGATTGGGGAAGACGAGAAGATTGCAACTGCGAGATATGCACTGCACCAAACGCCAATTGCCAACAACCAATCGAGGGTATTAGAGAGTCCCATCACCTACTTAAATATAATACAAGAATATATTGTTAATGGATTTTGATTAATTAAATACGAACCCTCTCAAAACCCAGAGAGAGCTTTACCTGCTCTGCTTCACTCTGATAGAAAAGGGTCTAGGGTTTTGACATTTTTATGATGAGTGTCTTTTCTTTGTCTTTTGCCGCTATTTTTTCTTTCTTTTTATTTTCTTCTTTTTCAGAATGGTCCACGTCATCATGCTGATTGTGGATTTGTTCTTCTTTTTTTCTTTTTTCTTTCTGGGACTGGAATATGTTGCATTTATGATGAAAAGGTTTTTTTTGGGCTTTTTTTTTTTGTTTTTTGTATTTATGAATGCATGAAAATAGATTTGTTATGAAAGGATGAAAAGAGTTGCATTCAGCCAGCTTGACTTTACAGCAAATAAATTCCGAAAGGAAACAACTTGATAACATTGTGAACCTTTACATCAATTTTCAAGACATCGGAGTATAATGGCATTTTTTTTTCCCAAAGTTTAGAAAGGGAAGAGGGGTTTCTCACACACACGTCTCCAAGTCAAGATTCTTTTCCACTAGGCTAGACCCCGTTAAGGAGTAGAATGAGATTATCTTTGCCATAAAAAGGATTAAAATTTAATTCTCAAATTATATGGAACTCAAATACAATCTCAAAATTGTGACATCTCTGAAAGTTAGTAATAAGGGCATAGTAAAAGCCTTGTACAAAGTAACAAGCTCAACCAAGTTGCCTCTTTTGCAGCTAAAGTAAGCATATCAATACATTTTATAAACACAGCACACACAAAGTTTACTCTCACTTGTATGCTATCTGCTTAACTTGTTTCACTCTTTCAAAATCTGGGGCATAGAAATTCTTTTCCACCTCCCAAGCTAATTGAGACATACAATTAAACGTTGATTTTGCACCCTTCTCGTCGGTCACATCCCTGGGAAAGGGAATGCGAACCTCGAATATACCTTCCTGAGGAGACCAAAGACGCAGGTCAAAGCCTAACCGATCAATCCAAATCAATTTTGCTTCAGAAACCTGCAAAGCAAAACAGTGTACCATGACCACATAGCAAGAGAAAACACAACTAAACGCAGATTCACTGAAAGTGATGTATAAACCAGTCCTCAAGGAATGTTAATAAATGCTTTTACTAAACAGTTAATGCTCCACAAGCTTCTTGAGGAAAAATGGTTATTTGGTTTATAGAAATCCTGTAATAGAAATGAAAGGTTTTTCTGACACCTCAATATTGTTGAACAGGCAATGATACAAATTATGGGTTGGATGACTGAAAAATGATGCATTGGAGTTAACTTGGGATTGTCAATTCATCCGTCTTTTAGGCAAGAGTTGAAACACTCCTTCAATTAAATCTGCTAGGATGATTTATTGCATCAAATTGCATGAACCCCTCAAGTGAAAGCTCACTCATTGGTTGCTTTCTTTTCAAGGTTGAAAAACACATTAGTTTTGACCCAAACCTTGCAACTAGTCTTGGCATTGTCTAGTTTAAGTTAACAAATCTTGTATGTAATTGAGTGTTCCTGGTAGTGCGGAATCAATATGCAACTGAAGACATAACTAACAATAACAAAAAGTTGGTTGGCACAAACCTGGAAGTTCAAATCAGCGTAGATGTTGCAGAAACGGTTAATATCTTCAATGTTGTTGGTGTTTATCTCATTCACTAGCTTTTCCGCAAAGTCCCGAAGAGGATCAGGTTGTGCATTTTTATAATCTGAAGATGTAACCCATACACCACCCTGTGAGAGTATCATCAAAGTTAGAAAACAGATAAGCCTTTGAATAAGTCCTCCGTCTAAATGCATACCAATTTAAGAGTTACAGGCAAAACTTTATAGGATTAGGCCATACCAGTATCGTAAATAACTATTGCTTATAATTACTTGTCCAGCACAGGAGCAACCAAAATACCTCTTTAAAGTCCTCCAACTGAAGTACCCGTTCCACAGAAACAACATATATAAGGTCTTCGTCGACTTCTTCTCCAAACCTCTTTGTCCATACCGAATGAAGGTACTGACAGTAATGGCATTGAACATCCAAATGAAAGATCAGATTATAACAATATAACACCTCACACATACATACTAGCAAAAAAACAGATCACACATGAATGCTTTTTATTAGCTTTAAATGGAGCAATAGGGCTCTTTTAGTTGAAAATAATGGATTAATAAGGTATCAAGAAGCCACTACACATAATACCTACATGGGACTGTCTATGCTTCTGTTGGAGGACTGAGTCCAGCACATAAATCCAACCACACAATGCTGGAGTTTAGGTCTGTAAAAAATTTGGACGACCAACTAAGTCAGGAAGGTTCATTGCCAAGCCAATATACTAAAGTGGTGTAAAGTCTAGACACAGCCTGGTCTAGAAAGCCCAGAGCATGACCACAGAAATATTTTGCCTCAGGTTGCAGTGATTCTGGGTAACTGGAAACTGATTTTCTATAAGATTTCCTTTTTCGGGTTTAATTGAATTGTGTTGCTTATTATTAAGAAATCTTTTCGTTTTTATATCAGATTGACTCTCTATAAGCAAGGCTTTGTAAGAGATACACAAACTGAAATTTTCGGCAATGTCACTTTATTTTAATGTTGACGTTTCAATAAACTTCTCCCATGTGAGATTCCTGGAAGCCCTTACAACATATCTTATCCTCTAATTTTCTGCCCTTATATTCAACTTCCAATTACACCCAAACAATAATCCAACCCAATCCTAATGTCAAAACTGCACATAACACACAAAACAATAACTTGCACCTCAGAACCATAATCTGGTACATGTTGTTCAATCATAAATCATACTGTTTAAAGGTTATGAAAGCCAGGGACATATGAGAGATAGCTCTAGTTCTTACTTGAAAAAAGCCATGGCAGTCTGCCATAACCATCCTAATATTCTATCCTAATGCAAATAATGCAATCATAATTTGAAACGGACTAGTTGCAGTTGGTGGAAGACTACGGAAGTTCGGCCAAAAACCAAGCATCGTAAATATGTTTACTTTCAAGTTATGCATCCTTCATAGTGAATTCCATCTTTAGTCCCCAAAGATCAGCAACAATTATGCTTTTAACATGCTTCCTTTAAACAACTTAAGCAGCACACTAACAACGAGCTAATTACATTGTAACATAAATGATAAATTGCTAAATAATAGAGCGCTTCCAAGTAAACCTATTCAACCTAAGCAAAAATAATTTACCTTCAACATCTTCCTGTCTTCTGGTTTGTCAATGCTACCTAATATCGTGCATTGAGGCGTCCGCAGCCCACATTGCTCTAACTGTGCACCAAAGAAAATAACAACAACGCCTTACATTGAGCTTCATTATCAACCATATACCTTAGAAAATTAGAGCCCTTTAAGGCTGTGAACAAAATGCAAACACGTAGTGTTCGATGAGAAAAGCACCTGGACATGGAAGCTAGACCTCCTGTCAATGGAGAACTGCCGATTAGAGGCATTCAAGCACAAGACTGGAGTACCTTCTGGGTCAACAGCGAAGCGAACGCCAATACCCAAAGGCCAACCTTCTTGGGTCAAAGTAGAAAGCGTGCCCACAGACACCAACTCCATAATAGTCCTTGAAACCTCAGCCGGAAACGGCTTATGGGTCTTCTTCTCCAAGTGGGTCGGCTCTGAAACCGTCGAAAGCGAGCATTTTAGTGTTCTCCACTGAGTTTTGAGAAATGGGTTTTGCTTTGAAGGAGTGAAGAATTGGGTTTTGGGAATTGATTTTGAAGGAGTGAACGGAAGAGCCACATGGGTTGTGAGAGATTGAGTTTGGAGAAGCATTTGATGGAAAGCTCGTGTAAGATTGTTAAATCAATTGGGCTGATGTTTGAGAAGTAGAGACAAATGTTGTGAGAATTTTTTGATGGTCAATGAGATTGAGAGGGCTGCAGACTTAAAAAAATAGTGACAGTTTGGACAGTCGAGAATGGAGGAGGTGGTGGTGATGATGATGATAAGTTGGAAAGGGATCGGAAAAATGTAAAGAAAATGAGAGCAGAGATCATGTATCTGCGGCTGCAAGAGAAGCGGAATATGGCCTAGGGATGTAACAAATCGAAAGCCAGATGGGTGTTGAAGTTTGACTTGAAATTAAAAAAAAAACTTTTTTCGGGCACAAAAATAAACCTTCTTTCTATTTCTGGAGTGCCCTCCAAAACCCAAGTACTTGTTTTGCATTTAGATGAGAAGCAAATGAAGGCAGAGGCAGCAGCAGCAATCTTCAACAATCCCATTCGTCCCCTCCCATCCAATCTCTACTCATCACCCATTTCCCGCCAAATCAACTTCCCTTACCAAAGGAGTCTACTTGGTAGATATAATTCCGTCAAAGGTGAGTTCTTTTTCTCTCCTATGTAATATGTAAACTCCGCAACTCAAATCTCCCTACAAAAAGAAAAAAGAAGAAGAAGTTATTTTCCTCTTGTTTAGTTGCGGAGGCAAGTAAGCACATTAAGTAGAGAACCCAGAACTTCATTGAAGTGTTAAGTCAGTGAACCAGCTCGTTGTTCGGTTTAGCTAAAGCTTTAGTTTTTTTTTTCTTAAGTAATTGGAAAAATGAAGCTCAATTTTTTATTTTCTCTGAAACCAAAGGGCCATATCATGTTGTTCCTTTGTTTAAGCTTATGAAACTATACTTTTGCTTGTGCGATTTGTGTGTACTTATGTATGGACTTACGTATTTGTGTGTATAACGGCAAATTATGCTCTTTTAGTTTTGTCTTGTTGTCTCCAGTTTTAGAAACATGGCATGTACTTGTATGAACATATGATTATGGTCTTTATTTGGGCGTGCAGGCTTGCAGTTGTACAGCAATGGGTCTCTACAGTATACTGGTGGTGTAGTTTGTGCTGTCAATGGAGGTGGGAGAGGGTATGTATCTTCTTGGGACGACAAACCATATGAATATCTTCCAACTGGGAGAAAATCTTACTTGGATGAGCAAGACATTGTCACATTTCTTGACCCTCCTAAGGACTTGATTCCTCTGGACTCGGCTTCTTACAATCCTGCTGCATATCTTTGGTCAGTTTTCAATCAATATCATTTTTTAAATTTTAACTCTTTTATGTTATTTTGTTACTTAGATTTATGGTACTTTGAAGTTATTCTTCGTTGTTGTGAAAATGCTGAGAAAAAGAACAAATATTAATTCTTAATCTGTTACCGTTTTTAAAATTGTATGTCTGTGTTTGTTAGGAAAAAAATTGATGATATTCCCCCGGAAAGGCGTCATCGACTGCTGCGATTGCTAGAACCTAGGTAACTTGTTTATGTTATACATTAAAATCCATTCAATCTCGTCTTACAATGACAAGTTATGAAGACATAAGGCACTTATGTATCTTTATTTTATAAAGAATTTTTCTTTTGAAATTAATAGATTGAATGTAGAGTCTTTGACATCTGGATAATTTTAATGCAGGCTCATATCAAGAGCTTGGGAGATAGCTGGCACGAGATATGAGGATCCCAACTTAGCCAAGAGAAGTGCATCTAAATTGTTGTCCAATGAAGATGGTGCAATTTCTCTTGAATATTATAATTGCCGAACAAATGGAGGTAACTTACATAGATCAAGCTCTTTCTACTGGAAGCTCTAATGTCCTCATTAGTGCTTTATAATAATGACTGTAATCTGTTGGATGGGGTAGTTTATTGGTTTACAGTTCATAAACTATTGATGTCAAGAACATGAAAGTTTCTGCTTATGTGATGTTAAAAATTACTTGCTGACTTTATTTAGATGAGCGGAAGTTTCCTCTTTTAGTTGGATTTTTTTTTTTGTAGGACTGTTTTAGTTGGAAATAGCTCATTTCTGGTTATAATTGGATGGTTATTTGCTCTACCCCCTTGTTGAAGTAGGCTTTCTCAAACTTCTGATTGCATATTTTAACCGGTTCATGTTCTGAGAATTTATGTGCTTAATTTCCTTATATAGGCTAGGTTACTTGCTCACAAATGCCACGTTTTTCTGTTATAGCAATAACCCGTGGAGAAGTATATTTTGAGCCTCCTTTTAATCTGAATCTTATGTACCTTTCAAAAAATTTGTGGCACTGATATTGTATAATCTTTAATAGGACCAATGCCCATTTCTTGGATAAACTCTTTCAAGAAGGTAACTCCTGTACTCCTATTGATTTTTCCTTTCTTCTCCCTGCTTGTATATGCATGTATTGTAAGGGATGGGTAATTGGATGTTCTGCAAATTCCAGGCAATTTTTTCTCGGAAGGATGGGGAGATTTATGGACGATTTATTGGTAACTTATTTACCCTCTATGAGTTTTGTAATTCAATTTTGCTTTTTTAACTACACATCTCGTGAAAATTAAAATTGAATTGAATGCAGCATATTCCCTTGCTTCTTAATATTCATGGGGATTGGCAATGGATGAGTTCTTGTGATCTTTATTTTCCCATTTACATCTATCTATTCTATATCATTTCTAAATAATTTTCGGTGCAATTTTTAAGGCGATGGATGAGTTATTGAATCTTTATTTTCCCATTTACATCCGTCTATAATTTCTAGTCTAAGATGGTAGGTCTGATTGTCAGTGCAATTATTACGGCTGAAGTTAGAGTTGCATGAATAATATTATGCAAGTTGATGGAGTAGACCTCCAAAATACATATTGTTATATGTGTAAATTATGAGTTTCAGCTACTGTATTTATCAAGTCATACTTATGAAGTTACGGTAAATTCAAATACTTATGTTTAATGCTTCCCCCTCATGTTGCATTAGTTAAGACAAGTGATGATAGAAATTCAGTGCCTTAAGATTAATAAGCGTCATTGGTTACTAATTTAGATTCTTATTGGTCCATGATATACAATATATAGTTCCTTTCTGTAGCATTATGGACATAACTTAGAGCTATGGTGTGGGATTTTAAGCACATGGCCTATGCATATTGATAGAATTTTCCTTGTCAAACATTATCTTTCTAAATGTGATAGAATGGTATATCAATTGAAGATGAATCATGATGTGTTTCATCAGTCCTTATATTGAATATGCAGTTATGTACTGCAAAAATAGAGTAGTCTGTTCTGTTATTCTTATGCTTGAATGCTTCTTGCATGAGTGATATCCAATCTTAACATAATATTTCATTGGAAATGAGAGGAGGTGGAAGATTGAGCTACAAGCATCTATCTAAAACTGTAGGATAGAACAGAAGCTGTTCTTATGGGAAAAGCTGCTCTAATAGTTTAAGGTTTGGTGAATGTTTTAAGGCAGTGCCGTAAACTAGAGGATAGTTAATCCGTATCTTGGGGAAGAATCCAAACAGAATTATTTTGTTTCCAAGGAAAGGAACCCAAATAGAACTATTGATACTATCAATAGTTTGGAAAAAGAAATAGAACTACCGATTCTGTAATTTAACATGTACTTTGAGGTTTCTTATAATAGCCGTAAGTTTCATATTTTATTTAAAAGTTTTAGGATGAGTTTGTTTTGGATGTTTTCAATTCACTATTTCATTGCATGGTTTGCAATTCCAAGACTAGAGGTTAATTGGCTACAGCTAATCAAGTTTGTTGATACAACTCTAAGCAGTTTGTTGATATTACTCTTAACAATTATTGTAATGAATCAGGTGGATCATTTGTTACTGGACTTGCAAATTCCTTTAGTCCATTGTACTTCGTAGTGAGACAGCATAAGGAAGTAATGCCAACTGAACAACCTTGTGATCTAGCATATGAATTTGGAGATGGGCTGTTTGATCTCCATGAATACCCAGAGGGTTTTCCAAAACCAGGTATGATTTTCCATACATCCAGTGCAATGTGGTCACTAGTTCACTATTAGCAGTGGTCATTCTTTGCAAAAATTTCTTTTGGATTTTTTATTTTATTCAAGGAAATTAATCTTAACTTTTCCAATGAAAAAGCTAAGTACAAGAGAAAAGAATGTTCTTACAAGATGTCTTAATCTAATAAATTAGACGTGGTATCTTAGCCTATTCAAAAATTATAGACTTAGACATGGTAGATCATCTCAACAATGTTTCTAAAAGATGTGGAGTAATTGGAGCACTTGGTGCACAGGTCCAGGAACTATGATCTCTATAAATAGGTGTGTACATACACATATCATATACTCCTAACCATTCTTACCTATATTTTGCATATATTGTAAGTCTTCTCAACATGCTTTTCCTTAGGTTCTCAATTTTCCCCAAAAAAATTTATGGTCTCAGTTCCCGTCACTTTCCACTTCCAGTTCTCGTATCATCTCCACTTCCTTTGAGCTATGATTGAAAACTGTCTGGCCATACTAACTGCCAATGAGCTGTGTTTGCCACTAAAGGTTTAGTTGTGGTACCAGCTGTTTGCCAATAAGTTGTCTGTCTGCTCAAACATTAGCTTCTGCAAGGGCCATTAATAACCCAAGCTCAAGTATATTTTCCGTATGCAAATTTATTTTTGGGTTTGTAACATATGTATGGTATTCACTGATATAATTATCTAACTGTAAATAATTTTATATATGCATTTTGTTTTTGTAGTCAAGCATCCATATCCTTTCAACGATCAAGTGGTTGTATATGTTCGTCATCTGGGACCGGGTGTTTCAGTAGGGCAAGCATGGCAAGAAGGAAAAGAATTACAACAGGTACCACAAAAGTTATGCAGCGAGATTCTGATGGTGAAAGATTATTCTGCTCTTAGAGAAAATCAGTAATTGTTCTCATGAGGATCATATTTTAAAAAAGGTGAATGACTATGCTGTTATCAATTGTAGCTGGGGAGCTCATGTTGTAGGGTGTTTGGAAAACAAGTACAGAAGGGGTAGGGATCAGGAGAAGATCAATTCCTGTTAGTGTAAGCCAACAGCAAGTGATTCAAATTAATTTGATCTATAAAGTGGTTTTTTTTTTCTTTTCAAAGCCTTGTTTATCAAAGTTGCAGCATTTATTTTTGATGAAGTCAAGATATATAACAAATTATTCAATTAATTTGGTTAATGCTGGATATAGAAGCAAATGTGTTTTGGAAGAATGAACTGGAAATTTTCAGATCAGCATATTCCAAACCTGTCAAATTAGTGTGAGAGACATTTAGTGCAGCACATGAAAGGCCTTAAAGGACAGGAAAACGCTTGGCAACCCGGCTACAACTTATTATCATTTAAACAAGCCACCAACTAATTGTAAGGATTGCTGATGATGCCTGCCTTAGATTTTTGGCCTGGATGATGAGTTATAAATTCCTCATGGCAAGTTGCTTGCTCAACGTCAAGGAGCATGTGATTATGTTGATAATGATCAATATTTATCATTCTGGCCATCATGGCCATCATGGCATGGCTTAAGCCATCGTCCATGAGGAAGAACACTTGTGTAGAACTTTTGCTATCCCCGGCTAATAACGGTATGCCACGCGTGATAACTTTCCACTTAGCAAATCGTGAATGGCCAGGGATAACTATTTCACACAAGTTTTTCTACTCCATGAGAGCAATTGAGTTCAGTGTGTGAAAAGGCACAATAAACTTGGTGCACCAGAGGGTAAAGTAAACCAATAGGAGAGAAACTCTTAACCAAAGAGGCATTTGATGAAAAGGGCACAACACACCACATCAAAAGTGGCTTTTGGCAAAGAGTTTAGGGTGACAATTGAATGTAGCGAAGAGATGTGACCGTTCGTTAAAATACATTACATATGTTTGAGAAATGTTGCACCTATTGACTGTTTATAAATAGACAAGTCAAACAAAATGATTTTTTTTTTCTCTCACGTACATATTCAGAAATTATGTTTGCAATAATTATATGTTCACAATGATGCATTTTGATATGTATGCAAAGAGGCCTATTGGGTTGTCAACTTCTATCTACATGGAGAAAAACAGCCAAAAAACATGGACCATGCTAATAGGCCAGAAGCCTCCAAGCCAGTAGGGCTCACTTGGTTTGCTCCTTAACCCGCACTTGCATTGCTACAAGACACTCATCTTTAATGACCGCAGAATATGATCTTTAAAAAGATCATGGTCGATCTGTATTTATTTATTTATTTTCTTAATTTTTGTGAGATATTGTTGAGGAGATTTTAAAGGACCCATTGGTTTGCAGTTTACAAGAATGAGATAATTCTGAATCCTGTTTATAGCTTCTTTTTTTTCACAGGTCACCCGAGCTTTGTCTCTAGACAATAAATTGGAGGGGAGCTGGCCGCATCTTCTTTTGTCTGTTTAATTGCTTTCAATCCCAAACACTCAAAGCCCAGGGATGCAAATGGCACACTGCTCATTTATGAATGTTACCAAAGACAATGAAAAGGTATGTATCAAGTGGTTACTTAGTCTTGTCACTTATTTCCCATGAGAGATAGTAAAGTCTCTAGTTGTAAGGATGAAGGGAAAGGTAGCGGTTTGGAGCAATTGCGATCTCAGGAAAAGTCCTAGATTCTAATCCTAGCATTTATGTAGTGTGTTTTAGTTTAGTAAGTTCTCGCCCCTCTCAATAGAAAAGGTTCTAAAAAAAAAAGTCATTTCTTTATCCATGTTGGGTTCAATAGGAGAAAAAGAATATCAGTACATTGGTGTGAGTGAGTGAGAAACAAACATGGTTGAGAGCTTCTTCAATATATTAGTTGTCTCCCTCTTTGCAGGATTTTGCTTTGTGGTTGAAGCTTTACAAGACCATTAGCTTATTTTTCTGTTTAATAAGCCCACTCAAATGCGCCTACATCTTATGCCACAAGCCTTGAGAGTCTTCTGCAGTTGAAATGGTTTGCAAGACACCAACATGTGACACATACAACTTGGGCGGTTGTAATATTTTATGAGGGGAAAAATACCAATTATCTTTTTGTGAGTGGTAGTTTGGTCATTAATGAAGCAACATTGTTCATACAAATGCAAAAGTTGGCTTCAAAGTGTTCAGAAGTATAGAAAAGATGCTTTGGAAGGGTCTGCTGAGGTCCACATGACTTGCATGAGTAGGGTTCTTTCTGCATCTACCATCATGCATGCCTTTATTGGAACAACGATTGGCACACACCCAGAAACCATTATTAGTGGTAAGATTAGTATAGATATGTGTGGTCCAATGTAGGGCATAATCACATAGCTTAGGGCAAATTACCAATCTTTGCAAATCCAAGGTCAGGAATCTTCCTTGATGGCAAAGGGAAGGGCCACAGCATGAGCAACACATGAGCAACACCATTCTCATTGCTTGCCGACACTAATTTTGCCCCTCTCTTATTTCCAAAGAGAAACTTTTTACAAATGCAACAAATAATTGGGAAAAGGAAAGGAAGAACAAATGAGAGAGAGAGAGAGAGAGAGAGAGAGAGAGAGAGAGAGAGAGAGAGAGAGAGAGAGAGAATCTGGTATCAATTGAACTAAAGAAATATACAGAGAGTTTTACATGTGTAAAATCTGAAAATTCAACCTATCTGGTATTGGAATAAACATTGCTTATCTAAGAACATCACACAGAATTCTTATATGTAAATAAAAATCACCAATAAGTTATGAACCAAACAAGAGAACAAGAAGATGGTGTGACAATTTGATGTGGAAGACCCGCCCGTGTCACAAATGAACCCAAAAAATGATTGCAGCAATACAAGGACAAACAAAAGCTAGAAAAAGAATCTATATGGGCAATTTAATGAGAAGCAGCTATTTGCATCTACCAGTGCCAATTTTGGGTACCATTTTGAAAACCAAATTGGTTCCCATCTCTTATTCACCCTTTATTTTAATCTGTACCATTATTTTGTACCACAAATCTCTAGCTCATCTGCTCACCAATTAGATCAAGCCCCACCAGTAGAAATGACACACCTTGGAATAGTAAGAAGTAAAAATGTACCCCTTGGGCTGACAAAAGGCTCCTAAGTGCAGCAGTAAGCAGCAGGAAGGCCAGGGCTAGCTCTTTCTTATAGATCTTGTTCAATTTCTTTACAGGAGGTTTAGGACCAGCTTCTTGATGCTCTATTAATTTGTTGAGCTCAGAGAGGCCACTATCAGAAGTTCCTCTGTAAAGTTGTGGGTGGTTCATGGCCTTTGATTCCCTCTCCTCCACAGCTAACAGATCAGGCTCTGATGACCGACCCGCCTTCTTGGTGACAACCCATTCATATGAGCTCCCCAACTTGAACAAGCCGGATACCATAGCATTGAATTTGGTAACAGACATTGTGTTTTCAAACAGAAGGTAAGGGACAATGAAGGGGAAGGATCTGAGGGAAGGAAGAATGTTCATGAATGACATAAATACGGGCACATAGCAAATAACCCACATGGACAGCTCAGCTTCAGGGACAAACATGGTCAAAGGAAGTATTATGCAGAACAATGTGAAAGAATAAAATGGGAGAATTAACTTCCTAAGCAGAAAGAATAGTAATATCAAGTTTGCCTTCTTCCAGAACATCATCTGCAGTATGGCATATAGTACATTCTTAGAACAATATTATTTAGAAAAATACATTGATCAAAGAGGAGAATCTAATTGTAACAGTACCTTAGAACTAATGATGGCTGGTAGGCACAAACGGAAGAGATGCATCGGACCAGAATGCCAACGGTGTTGCTGCTTTTTGTAAGCTTCATAAGACTCAGGAAGTTCACAAAGGACCTGAAAATCAGTTTCTTAAATTTGAGACATCATTTGAAAAGTTTTAGGCAAGGTTTTACCAACTCATGGTGCAAAATGCCCGAAAACCATATAGTCAAGGACTAAACATAGGATCAGGTAAGGTTGAATTTGGATTTGAAATAATTAAAATTACCTTGACATCATTGAGGAATATGAATTTCCAACCGTTCAGATGGGCACGAACAGCTATATCCATGTCTTCTACTGTTGTACGCTCGAGCCAGCCTCCAGATTCTTCAAGTGCTTTGATTCTCCAAACTCCAGCAGTACCATTGAAGCCAAAGAAGTTGAGGAAAACCCCATTAACCTGCTGTTCCACCTCAAAGTGGAAGCACAAATTGATGTTTTGGAGGCGTGTCAACAAGTTCTCATCCCTGTTAACAAAAGCCCACCTAGCCTGAACCAACCCCAGCTCAGGATTGTCCTACCACACAAATTAGAACCACAAACCAAAATCAGTCACCTAAAGTAGAAAGGGCTATAGAGACCAGACAAAGAGCTATATGAGATCTAGCCACCTTAAAATGGGGAACTGTCAGCTTGAGGAAGTCAGGCTTTGGTTCGAAATCAGCATCAAAGATTGCAACAAACTCATAGTCCTTCACATAATCACAATTCATTGCCGACTTGAGATTCCCAGCTTTATAACCAGTTCTAACCAAACGATGTCGGTAGATAATATTAACACCCCTTTGGTTCCACTTGGCTACTTCTCCCTTAATTAACCACTGTATGCTATCATCATCAGAATCATCCAGAACTTGAATCAGCAAGCGTTCTTTGGGCCAATCAAGTTGGCAGACTGCTGAAATAGATTGTTCATACACCTAAACACATTTGATGTCACAGTCATGAATAATCCATGAAAACTAGTAAAAAAGTGCCTTAGAAATCAATTTGTACAGTTATGTATTTAGTCAGTTACCTTTCCAATTATAATGTTACTCAAATTTGAATGGTCAGATAAAACTAAAAAAGATCTATCAAAACTAGTAATTGCTACACTAGTTTCATCAGTAAAACTTTAACCAGAAAAAAAGCATTGAGACTGTTACCTCTCTCTCATTACACATAGGAATTTGAACAAGAACCTTCGGATAATAACATCCTGCACCTTCCAAATCGTCTGACTTCAATGGGGTTTCTTCAAACCTTGGCTTAATCTTCTTGAACTTGATCCAGAAGCAACCTAAACAAAGCAGCATACGGTCGGCAGACTGGATTAAGAAGAGAGCAACACAGAAGTTAGTCAAAGCTTGAATTGCAGGTGCAATGTAGTCGGCCCGGAACTCCAACCATACAAAATAAACTGAGTGAAGCCATCCTTTAATCTCCAAAGTTTCGGGGATATGCAAACTATTGGTCTGGAAATAATGCCAACCTTTCAAGTGGGCGACCAGTTCAAAAGCCAGAAAAGCTAAAGCCATGACTAAGAATCCCATAATGACCCTATACAAGGTTCTTCCTTTTCCAGATTTCTCATTCTCCACAGTCACTCCTTGCCCAAATATCAATCTTTTCTTAATGGAACCAAGCAATGACCAAAGAATATTTCCCAGCCAAGCAACACAACCAACAGCTTTATGCGCCTTTAGAAGCAAAACCCATGTAAATTGCTTAGCATTCTTGCCTCTGTCCTTATCAACTGGCCTAAATACTTCATCAGGACCATTTATCTCCAGCACAGAGTAATTGGGGTTCTCCATGGTCACCACCACTGGATTACCCTTACTTGTATTGCCCTTTGCCCACCACCTGGAAAAATCCAAGCTTGGAGCCATTTTTGCTTTAACCTCTCAGTCTTAACTGAACTGTTATGAAGTACAAAAGTAGGTTACCAAATCCAACTCACAGAATCTTGAACCTCACTGTGACTAGTAAATCTGCAGAAATCAAATCTCAGCATTGAAATGCTCAAAAACCCATTTCAGGTCTAAGCACATAAAATAGGAGCCAACAATAAAAACTGAAAATTCAGCAGGAAACCTTCAAACTCAGACCAAATTTGAGAAAACTCACAAACTCATTTGAGGCCTGGTTAAAAAGAACCAGATCCAACACTGCAACAACTTCACAAAACCAGTTCAAGCCTCAGCATTGCAAACAAAATGCAGCAAAATAGAAAGACAGAGAGAGGAGTAAGTGTGTGGGTGTTTCTTTTGGCACTACCATAAAGCTCCACAAGCTACCCAACATGGGAAATTACCATTATGGGGAAATGTTTTTAAGCATTTGTTCAACGGTGTTAGTCACCTGATTAGCCCATTAAAGAAGCAAACACAGACCCCATATTACCTTTCCACATATTACCATTACTGGTTTGGAATAAAAGTGTTTCTAAATTCATAATTCATTATAAGAAATTATATAAAATAAATAAATATTATAAAATTAAGAAAAGTGAAGATAAAGCTTATAATTAGACATTAAATAAACTCCTAACATGTAGCACCAGACCATGTGAGAATGGAAATGAACACTCAAATCTTCTTAAAGAAAGTGAGCAGAAGCACTTTGTTGGTATTGGGATATGGAATTTGTATTAAGTTGCAGAAACTGATGAGCTGAGCCCTTTGATTAAAATAATTATAAGTTGATGAGAATAGTAATAAAAAAGACAGGAAAATGGATAGAGAGGAATGGCCACAGACAACGCAGATCCCAAGTCTTATCTGGCCTCGTTCCTTGTCTTAAATTTAAGCCAAATTTGTTGCCAACCCCTACACTCTCTCACACACACGCACACATTTTGTCGGTGGTCATAAAAAAACAAGAAAGGTTCACTAGTAGCCAATCATACATCTTTTTCATGTAAAGCAAAAATCTTTTTTCTGGGCTGCTAAACTTATAAATTAGATAGATATATATTAAACCATGTTCATAATTATGATTTAGATGCTTGACAACAGGGACTGAATCTAAGGCACTAAGACATGGTGGGGCATTAAGATTTTAGTATTATTTTCTAGAATTTTGTGTTGCTATGTTCTTTTTTTTCTTTTTTTATACAAGCGATATTGAGAGCAAGTCCAACGCTGCTGGTTTGCCTGGGCAGCGGGGGGCCTAGGCCAAGCTTTTGGCTCCAGCGCACAAAGGCAAGACCAGGCAGTTGATGGGGGCCACAAGCCTGGGCAGGGCCAAAGGCAAATCTTGCCTGGGCTCTTTCCTGGGTTTGCTGACGTCGTTGATGACGTCATCAACTAAAAAGAATTTAAAAAAATACCAAAGTTTTCGGAATTTTTATATATATATATATAAATACTTGGTCTTATTTTTCACTTCTCATGCCAAAATTAATGGTTTAAGTATAAAAAATGTATAATAAATTAAAATGAATACTAATTGCCCTTGCCCTAACTTTTTGGGATGGAATCAAAAAAGGCAAGGCTGTCGCTATTCACGTGAATAGTGGCAGCCCTTGCCTTGCCTTTGCCTTCCCTTAGCCTTTTGGGGTGGACTTGCTCTGAAAGAGGGTGATTTCGAACCTAGTACTTCAGGTGCAAAGATAAATGCTCTTAACCATTTGAGCTACAAAACCCTTGTATACTGCTACATTCTTTAGATTACTAAAAGTGAAGGACTTTAGAGTCTCAATTTGTTCATTTTGCTTCTCCTTTACTTGAGAGAAAATTGTGCTTTAAAATTTAAATTGACATTCTATGACAGTAATGTTTATGCAGGTTGGTTGAATTGAAGCTCGAGCTGCAGCTATTTTTGCTAGAGGGGCCTTCATAAAATAGAGTAAAACAAATGTTAGCTAGAGATGTCATTTTGTTCCTTTTACTTTCATTGTCATTATATATTCATATGCACTTTAGAATAAGTATAATGTTGTGCTTAATAAGTAATTATCTGGGTTTCTTCTTTGACCTTTCTTCCATGGCCCCATGACTCTGAAAGCTTATATTTAGTGGAGTTGTTACGATGTGGCCCCAATACCAAATTTATGTATTTTTTTATTTATAAATAATTTGTTTTGATGAATAACTCAGATTAAATTGTAACCGGGAACTAGAGCCATCATTCCTTTGAGTCGGTGCATTGCTATTGGATGCTACTGAAGATGTGGGGACGTCCAAATTTTACTAGGATGGTCAACTTTGGGCCGTTGGGTCAACATGATCATCCTATTTGCGCCGATAGGCTCTAATCGATCAATGTGCTGAATTGTCTAGGACCTTTTTTGTTTTTTTGAGTGGGATTTGTCTACGATTCTTTGAAAGAAAAAGAAAAGAGAGAGAGAGAGAATGGGTACCCAATCTTGTACAAAACAACTTCTTCTTTTTCTTGGGAGAACAGAGGAATTTCATTGATTATACACGGGGCAAATACATTCCTAAAAAAAGAGGGTTCTAGCCAGAATTTGAAGTACATAACAAGAGCACACATGCCATAAACAATGAACCTAAGAAAGTGAAACAAAAATATTAGCTCATTGGAAGCCAAAGCCAGACAAGCAAGCATAACCATCAATACCAGTGCCAAATGAGCTCTTAGCAAACGGTGAATCACCTCCTATCACCACTGAAACGAGAAAGAGGGAGCGCCTCCAAGAGAAAGAATGTACCACTCAATTCCTCTTGACACCAAAGTATCTCAGCACAATCTCTTCTCCACCAGGAGTCTGTTGGAGTTGGCTGGACTAAACGAAGGAAAGAAGGAAGCAGCCCAGCATGTAGGCGCTCGAGCGGTAGAAGGAAATTTCGACAGGCGCTCGAGCGGGTCGCAATTTCCTGTTTTAAAACTCGTCGGTTTTTTGGCCTATTTTTGGGAGGTTTTTTTAGTTTCCTATTCCTTGTATGATTGTGCTAAAGGCATATACATATAAATAGATACTTTAGACTAGGGTTTAAAATAGATTCAAGATATACATATCTAGGGTGAGAGGAAAAGAGATCTAGAGAGAGAGAGAGAGAGAGAGATATCAAAGGGAGTTCTTTATTGTAACCAAAGGGATTTTTCTCATACTAATGAATTTTCTCGAGGATCACCGGAGAGGACGTAGGCACGACGCCGAACCTCTATAAATTCTTGTGTGTGTTTACTTTTGTGGTTTCATGTGCAATTTATCTTTGCGTAGCTTGTGTTGTGATTGTTGCGTGGTCCATCAACGACAAGGTTTTGGAAGTGTTTTCGCACAACAGAGTCCAACACCCAAACTCTGTGAAAACCAAATATTGGCTTCTCCTCCAACAAAGTAAATTACCCCAATCCTCAGGAAAGTAGTGAAAAACAGGAAATTGAGGCCAAAAGCACACCTTCAAACGTGGGAGGCTTGTGTGTATATATTGATGCAGAAGCTTATACATTCAAAGTACAAACAGTTGCACCACCAATATCTGATATAAATATTGACAAAGTTTGACAAAGTTTGAAAGTGGGAGACAACCCAAAAACATACACAACACCAATATCTAATATAAATATTGACAAAGTTTGAAACAAATTTTATCCTGAACAAACTTCAAGTTTGACTCGTTCTTGGTTGTTTATCAACATCCCCCAAGCTGCGTGGCCATGAAACAACAGGAAGCCTGCTTATCAAAAGATGAAAGCGAGCTGCAGACAGGCTCTTTGTAAATAAATTTGCAAGTTGTTTCTTAGAACAAATATAGTGAACAATGAGTTCCCCGCGAACAACCTTCTCCATAATATAATGGTATAGTCCACCACCTCCAAATGCTTTGTAAGAGAGTGAAACACATGATTTGAAGCTAAGGCAATAGAGGACACATTATCGCAAAAGGGAACAGGAGAAGAAAGAAAAAGAGATAAAGCCCGAGATAAGGACCTCAAACAAGATAATTCAACGGTTGTGGATGCGAGTTGACGATATGTACTCAGATTCCGTACTGGAATGTGAAATCATTCGCTGCTTCTTAGAACTCCAGAAAATCAAATTTGGACCTAAATACAAGCAAAAACCACTTGAGAAATATCGGGAATCCGCAGTGGCGGAGCCAGGAATTATATCAAGGAGGGTCAACTTTAAATAGCTTTATAATTACAATGAACTTAGTTTTTTTTTATAGGAAAATATATATAAGAATTCATTAAGTATAACCCAAATTCTAGCAACCGAAAAATAATGAAAGAGTATCAAAAGTTGATTTTAGATAGAATGAGAAAATCAAATAAAATCTATTACACACGCATATAAATGACATATGAAGATATGAAGACATGAAAACAAATATAGATCATATTCATGTTCATTGTAGACAATTTACATTTGTGAGAAGGGTCAATAGTAAGTATAGCTATAAAACAATTTGGGTAATATAGATAAATATAATATTTTCAAAATGTTGAGAAGGGTCAAGTGATTCTTGTGGGCCTTAATTGGCTCCGCCAATGGGAATCCGGATTCCCTACATAGTCAGCATCAGAAAAAACCATGCAACTTGATTTTCCCATCACGATATACCAAACCATGAGATTAAGTGGCCTTCAAATAAAGCAAAATTCATTTAACCGCCTGCCAATGCACCGTTGTGGGAGAGTGCATAAACTGACAAACTTGATTAACATCATATGAAAGGTCTGGACGTGTTATAGTTAGATATTGTAGGGCCCCAACAACACTTCTATATTTAGTAGGATCAATAAGCGGATCACCCATTTGTACACTCATCTTCTGACAAGAAACCACCAGTGTATTGATAGGTTTGCAATCCAGAAAATTGTTCTTCGCGGCAAAATCCAGTGTATACTTAGCTTGTGTCAAATGCAAACTTGAACCAGATCTTTCATTGAAAACAAAAGACTCAAATTTTCAATTTAAGCCGCAACATGAACATAACAATTTCCAATGACAAGGATATCATCCACATAAATGACTAAGATAAGAATATCCTTATGCTTGTAAACAAACAGAGAATAATCTCACAAGGACTAAGTAAAACCTAGCTCTAGTAGATAATAAGTAAACCTTTGAAATCAACCCCGTGGAGCTTGTTTCAAGCCATAGAAGGACCTCTTCAACTTACACACATAATGAGGATGTTGGGGATCAATAAACTCCTGTTGGTTGACGCATGCATACTTCTTCGATCGAACCCATGCAAAAAAAGCATTTTGTACGTCAACTTGTTGAACTGCCCAGCCTTGAGATACAGCTAGACTAAGCACCACCTGAATCATCATGTACTTTACAACTGGACTGAAAGTCTCGTTGTAATCAAGCCCTTCTTGCTGGTGAAAGCCAATTGCCACAAGTTGAGCTTTATACTACTTGACCGACCCATCAATCTTACATTTAATCTTAAGCACCCATTTTTTAGGAATGACGTTCATATGTGCAACATGAGGGACCAACACCCAGGTACCACAACGTTGTAAGGTTGTAAATTCTACTGCCATTTTCTACTCTCCAAGCCTTAGACTTAGGCCCCGTTTGGGATTGCTTTTTTTCATCAAAAACATGCTTCACTTTAAAGTTAAGCAGTTTAAGGTGTTTGGTAAAAATAAAATATCCCGATTATTTTAAAAGCAATGGCCTTTTGATAGCAACTTTTAAAAGCAGGCTCTGGGTTGCTTTTCAAAACTGCTTTCAAAAGAAGCTGAGATGAACATTTAATGAATTTTTTTAATTCCCAAATACCATCATTCATTTTTAAAAATGACACCACCTCCACTTCCACATCCAACTCCACCAATTGCACCACCACATTCACTATCTCCACAACCACTGCCACCATCACCACCACCACATCCTCCACCACCACCACCACAACCACCACCTTCTCCACCTCCACCACCACCATCACCACAACCACCACCTCCTTCAAAACCTCCACATCCACCACCACCTCCACAACCAACACCACCACCACCACCATGCTGCCACTACCACCACCACCTCCACAACTGCCATCCCCACCACCACCACTACCACAACAACCAACTCCACTTCCACATCCAACTCCACCACTTGCACCACAACCACCACTACCACAACAACCAACTCCACCTTCATCACCACCTCCACCACTTGCACCACCACATTCACTACCTCCACAACCACTGCCACCACCACATCCTCCTCCTCTTCATCCTCCACCACCACCACCACAACCATGACCTCCTCCACCTCCTCCACCACCACCACAATCACCACCTCCTCCAAAATCTCCACATCCACCACCACCACCACCTCCACAACCGCCATCCTCACCACCACTACTACCACAACAACCAACTCCATCTTCATCACCACCATCACCTCCACTCCATCACTACCACTACCACCACATGATTAGTACATAGCACTTTTAACATCCTGTCTATTTTAGTCATTATTTACAGTTACAACAACTTTATATTAAAATTTACCAAACGGTTTTAACACTGCTTTTTGACCTAACAGCACTTTAAAAATACTGTTTACCAAACATGGAGCTGCTTTATTTTATAGCTAATTATTTTTAAAGCACAGCAGAAGCAACTTTTTTAAAAAGTGACAGCAATCCCAAACTAAGCCTTAGCTGTTTTACTGAAATATGAAGGTTCAACACATTAGTATGCATATCAACATTAAGTGCATACCTCGAATTTGGTTTGATACTTCTAGTTTGATGTCAAGTGACCGTGGAATGTCGAGTGGAAATCTCTTGTACACGTGAATTGGAAGTAGGCGGTGGCACCATAATTGCTATTGATCTCGTTGAATTGGGTTCAATAATGTGATAGGAAGGTGGATTTGAAAGCAGCTGTGGTTGAGAAGAGGATGACAAGGATGGTTGAGTGCCGACTACTTAAGCGAACTTGGAAGGAGGAGTGCTTTGTATTTGCCTAGAGTGGGGAGGGCTCTGAAGAAGACGTGGTCAATTGATTTCATGGCAGTTGGAGTTGCGAAATTGAACAACTTACTGACCTATATGAGTACAAACAGTAGTAAGTTATTCCCAAGTTCCTCAGATGCCTTCTTCATCACTTGGATACTCTTCAGCTCAGTCTCATCACTCTCAACAATCCCCAATGCAAGCTATGCATACTATTATGCAACCATCTCAGCCATCCTCATCTCAGAGTCTACCTCAAGTATGGATTACTGATTCATTAAGAAAGAAAGTTCTTTTTCTCTTCAATCTCTCTCTCTATTCCTGATATCTCATTCTCTCTCTCTCTAGAAATTGTTCTTCATAGTTCTTCATTTGATATTGATTAACAAGCTGCTGTATGGTATTGGCCTTGGCAAGTGGATTGTAGAAGACTCAGAAAGATGGCATATGTTAGTGAAATAATCAAAATTGGAAGGATAAGTGAAAGAAATATGGGGGCATACCTCTGGTTGATGTAGAACATCTTCCGTGGACCGTGGTAGATGTGAGAGAATTTTGTTTAAAAAGAAATGAATCTTCATCAAAGACAACATGAAAAGATAAGTAAATATTTTTCAAGAATGCAAATCTAAGTTCTTCCTTGATGATCCAAAGAGCATCCCACAAAAACACAAGGTTTTGATATAGGTTCAAGTTTATGGATATATAGACAATTAGAATATGCATATATTGATGGTTTTTTGCATTTTGTAATGAAAAGGATGTTGAAGAAAGGAGTTGAAGAATGGAGATGGACAAAAAAAAATTTCTTTTCGGTAGGTAATCTGTTATGTTTCTTGACTACTAGTTTCATCTATTTGTTTTTTTCCTTGTAATTAGATGCTTTTTTATTAGTTCAATGCTAGCAAGTATGTTTTTTTCTTTTCTAGGTTTATTACTCTGGTCTTATACATTCATGTTTCTGCAGGTCATACATAGTCATGCTCAGAAGTTAGATGTCTGAGTCACTCCAGATGGCCGAGAAGAACGTAGGATACCGTGTGCTCTTTGCAAACCTTATTACTTTTGTTACTCAGGGAAAGTGGCGGGTTGTCATGGATTGGTGGGTGCTGGAATCTGGTTTCTAGCAGCCACATAAAAATAAAAGAACTCTGTAAAAAGTCATGTCATAATCAACATATGATTCTTTTATAGTTTTGTACCAGCCTTTTGGGTGTATAGTCTCTCTAGTGTCTGTGTGTCGGTGGGTTCATCATATTTTTAACGTGATTCGAGTCTTGTGCATAATAGTGACAAAATTTTCATTGAAAACTCATGTGATTCATATAGTTTTGAGGGCCTGGCTTCAAAAGGGGAGCAGCACTTGGATATATTGTCAGTAAGCAGCTCATCACATTTGCGTCCTCTTTGATTCATTTTGATAAATCAATTTATTAAGTACCAATGCACTTGACTCGATTGAAACAGATCTTTCATCTAAAAAAAACACTTGACATATAATAATATCTGCAAAATGAATAAACATCTTCATTGAAATTTAGTTGAGAAATTTTTGTAGCCTCCAAAACTAAACAAAATGAAATACAACCATTTTCAACTCTCACATAGTCTCACATAAAAAAAAACAAACAAACAAACGTGTCACATAATTTGATACGCATTTCAGAGTTCTAATGTTTTTTTTTTTGTGTGTAATTCGTGTTGTGTTGGGATTACCAAAATAAATCACCCTACTTCTTTCATTTTCCAATAATTGGAGAATTATGTGGGTTTACTTATCATTCATCTCACTGATAAATAAATAAATTATCTTCTTTTTTGACCTTTCTTTCATGAGGATCATGATTTGGAAACTTATATTATGCCTGTTTGATTCGCAGATTGAACTTCATGGGAATGAAATTCCCATGTCTAATCCCACAAGATGGGAATGAAATATGTTCAATGACGAAATGCTATTTTTACCAATTCCCATGTTTGGTTTGTGCAGTATTACGAATGAGAAGTTGTTTAGTTTTCCAACAATGCCCTCGATTAGCCCATGTTTAATCCCACAAGATGGGAATGAAGGATGTTCAATGACGAAATGCTATTTTTACCAATTTGCATGTTTGATTTGTGTAGTATTAGTAATGAAATTTTTTTTAGTTTTCCAACAATGCCCTTAATTAGTCAAAAAGGAAAAAAAATACGAAAAGTTCTTTTATAGGTCAAAAATGGTATTTGAAAATTGTAACATGGGTAAGTTTGTCCATACAAATTGCATTATGTTTTATGGTACAAAGTTTACTTTGACATATATAAGAGAATGAGTTATTTACACTAACACCCCCTGAGATTTTCGGCGTTTTCATAAAACTCCATGATGTTTTAGAAATTATATGAACACCCCCTGAAGTTTTAAATTGTTTTCACATAACCTATTTTCTTTGATCCAAAGATTGATGATTTTATATAAACAAAATCTTCAAATAACAAAGTTCGCCTATGATATTATGTTACACATATATACATTCATGGAGGTTAATTTTTTCATTTGCATAATTTTTTTTTATATGATCATCAATTTTTGGTAAATAATTAGAAATCTCAGGAGGTGTTTATATAATTTGTGAAATCACATGGGGTTTTGTAGTGTAAATAACTTGTAAGAGAATATAGAATATTTGCTTAATTTTTTAACAGGAGAAATGACCAAACCAAATCGGTCACTAAATGGATTGATTTGGTAATTATGCTATTCGTTTGATGACTAAATCAAATCAATTCTAACCGACTACAGTCAAAGGCCCTCGCCGGGTATTACTGCAATTTGTCCAAAACTTTGGACTCATTGCACGGCCTCTCACGAATCTCCTAAAAAAGGATTCCTTCCTTTGGACGCCTACTGCAGATCATGCTAATCAACTTGAAGTGAAAATCCCAAACTCATTGTAAGTTGAAGGTTCTTGATCTTTCAAGGAACTATTTCAATGGAAGCATATCAAAAATATTGGGAAGCTTGTCAAGGTGTAGTTCAGGTCAAATGGAGTCACTGAAGCTATCAACAAATGATTTTTTAGGTCCACTATTCGATCATCTAGGAAATTTCAGACATTTATGCCTCCTTTCTCTTTCGATTAATTCAATATCAGGTCCAATTCCAATGTCCTTGGGAAATCTGTCATTCCTAGAAGAGGCAAGCATTTCTGAAAATCATTTTAATGGAACCCTTCCAAAAACTATTGGTCAACTCAAAATGGTAATGGTGTCTTATGTAAAGAGTGTAGCCCCTCGGTAATAATATTTATAAAAAAAGGGACCCCAGTAAAGTCGGACGGCTATACAATTTTTTTTAAAAAATATCCAGAGTATAGCCGGGCGGCTATACGGTTTTTAAAAAAAAATCCGGGGTATAGCCGTATTTATATAAAAATAAAAAAATAAAAAAGGGCCCAACCTGGCGCTAGCGCCCATTTGGCTGCGTCCAAAATTGTATAGCCGGGCGGCTATACTATTTTTTAAATAAAACTACGAGTATAGCCGCCAAGTGTCAAAAATAGTACAGCCGCGCCCATTTCGCTAAGTGTCAAAAATAGTATAGCCACGCGGCTATACTATTTTATATAATAAAAACCGTAGTATAGCCGGGCGGCTATACTATGTTTATTATGAAGCAAATATAGAGGATGAAGATCAAATGATACTAGCTGATTGGGCATATGATTGCTATAAGCAAAATAAACTACAGATGTTTGGAGAATGATAATGATGAGGCAATGGATGACATCAAAATGATGGTGATGATCGCGTTTTGGTGCATTCAAGAAGATCCATCACTTAAACCGACCATGAAGAATGTCACACAGATGCTTGAAGGAACTGCTGAAGTCTTAGTCCCACCAAATCCATCCTCATTATATGTTTTATCTAAGTGATCGCAATTATACGTGATTATTGTTCGAAAAACCGCTAAGCGGTAGGTATGGGAGGCGCCTAGGCGTTTTTTATATTTTAAATTTATATAATAATTATTTTGTATTATAAATTATAAACTTATACCAAAATTAATATAAATAAATGTAATATATATATATATATGTGTGTGTGTGTGAATCATATGATATATGCTTTAATATAAAGCATAGGGTTGAAATAGAAACACAATTTTGTTATGTTTTAGTATATGGGCCCAAGCCCATAAGAGAACCTTGTTAAAATACCAGCCCATAAGTGAAACACAGCGTTTCACTAACACTAGCTTCACCTTTTTTTGGACGAGCCCTATCCTCACTTATCTCTCATCTCTCCGCCTCCATCACCTCCCATCTCTCTCTACCTCCATGGTCTCTCCTCTTTCTCTGACGAGTGGATAAGAAGCCGTCGCTGCCACTGGTTGGGTCGAGAAGAGTAGAGAAGTAGCCACCCGACCCGCCCAGGCACCCAGACCCGCCCAGGCCCGCCTAGACCCTCCTAGGCCAATTTTTCCATGCTGCCATGCAAAATATAATGCAAATTGCCATGTTCATAAACTGTTTGCCATGAAATGAAGTACTCCTCTAAACACTGGAGACATATGCTCCTTGCTCCCATGGCATTTGAACTAGCATATCCCTTATGCTTTCTACTTCTCCTTCTTCAACTCGCATATCTTCAGGTTCGTCCCTCATTGCACAGGACGATACATCTTTCTGGGCCTCACCATCTGGAGTATTTGCTTTCGGTTTCTGCTCAATGATGCAGTATGCAAGCAGATATGGAGTGTTGATTCTACTGGCACTGGAGTTTCCTATGCAGCCATGCTTGACACAGGAAATTTATCACTGGCTAACCGAAATTCAATCAATTCTTGGGAGCTTATTTGTTACTAGAGATTATTTGCTGTCGAAAGAATTATGAGGCAGAGATAGAGGATGATATCAAATGATACTAGCTGATTGGGCATATGATTGCTATAAGCGAAAGAAACTGCACATGCTATTGGAGAATGATGATGAGGCAAAGGATGACATGAAGAAGATGGAAATGTATTTGATGATTGCATTTTTGTGCATTCAAGAGGATCAAAGTGATCAAAATTTTATTTTATATATGGATATCAAAATATTTCTGTGTTTGATCATGAATGACTCAAAATAACAAACGTTATTACTTGGGTTTTAATTAAATTTTAACAGCAATAGTAGTGGTGAGTGATTTTAATTTTAATTTTGTTGTATTTTTCTTTATACATTAGGATAATATTTTTTTAAATTTTATTTATCAATTGGATATGATTTCGGAAGTCTATATTTCATTCACTCCCTCTTTTCGGTCCAACACCATTTCCTTCATCTCCTTCTTCACTCTTTCTTCTCTCTTTCTTATCTTGAAGAAACGAGTGTCTAATGTCTTATTTTGAACTGTTTTTATATAGGCTATAAATTTGGGATTACTCTAAAAACAGAGGAAACTTTGTCGGATTTTCGGCACAATTCTATTTTTGTATAGACAGTTTGAACAAAAAAATTTAATTCACAAGATTTTTCGTATAAACAAATTTCCTTGTATATGAGTTTTTGAGCAATGGTTCTCTAGAAAGCTTGCTCTTTGGGGAGTCAAGGCCAAGCTGGAACCAAAGAAAGGAAATTGCCTTGGGCACTGCACGAGGGCTTTTGTATTTACATGAGGAGTGCAGCAGCCAAATCATACATTGTGACATTAAGCCTCAAAATATTCTTCTAGATGACTCTTTCACTACAAGAATTGATGACTTTGGCGTAGCCAAGCTTTTGAAAATTGACCAGACGCAAACCACTACTAGATTCAGGGGAACAAAAGGGTATGTGGCCCCGGAATGGTTCAAAAGCTCTCCTGTCACAGTGAAGGTGGATGTTATAGCTATGGAATTTAGCTATTAAAGATTATTGGCTGCAGGAAGCATTATGAAGCAAAGATAGAGGATGAAGATCAAATGATACTAGCAGATTGGGCATATGATTGCTATAAGCAAAATAAACTGTACCTGTTACTGGAGAATGATGATGATGAGGCAAAGGATGACATGAAGAAGATGGAAATGTATTTGATGATAGCGTTTTGGTGCATTCAAGGGGATCCATCACTAAGACTTGCCATGAAGAATGTTACACAGATGCTTGAAGGAACTATTGAAGTCTCAATTCCACCAAATCTCCTCATTATATCTTCAATGTAAGTGATGGCTTTTTTTCGTGACACCTGGTAATACCAGTTAAGTTGTACTGCTATTAGAATATTCTAGCAAGTATAGCCATAATTTATGAAAAAATGTGAATATCTGCTGCACATTAGTAACAAATGCCATAATTTTTGGTTGATTATTATGGTTGAATGGCTTTTTTTTATTTATTATTATTCTTTTATAGTAAAAATATATTTTTTTTTCACAATTTTCTTATACACACCATGAAAGTCTTCAAAGGCTTACGCCTAGGCTTACGGGACATGACTATTCTAAGACTTTCGCAATATAAAAGACTGGAAAAGACTTGTAAAATTATCAAAGTATAAAGCCAAACTCCATGCTATCAAACCAATGTGGTTGATGTGAGTGGTTCGGCACTCTCATTCCTTAAGAGAGGTCAGGGGTTCGATCCCTGCTTTCGTATGGAGTCACCACTTTGGCCAGCACTTTACCCCTTACGGGCTAACCCGGTGTGAGCGGGGGTTAGTCTGGGTTGTGGTTAAGGCTTAAAGGTGCCACCCATAATTGGGGCCCATCCAGGACCACCTTATGGTTCAGACCAAAAACTCCATGCTGTCTGGTTTATATGTTCTAACAAAGTTAGTCAAACTAAACAGGAAGCACTATCTATATATTATTCATATATGTATAATAGTTGTGGGAAATCATTATTTAATAAAAGAGTTTGTCAATATGCCGAACAAAGCATCAATTTTCCTAAAAACAAGAAATTGCCGCTAAGACGCCAAACAAATCATTTGATAATATTGAAATAACACAACGCAAAAGATGTTCATAACGGCTTCATAGGAAACTCATCTAACTTACAAGAATATATCTCCAGGCTCATCCCTCACTACTGTGAATGCTAACTCTTTCTTACCCTCACTATCTGGGGTGTTTTGTTTCCACTTATCCTTAAATCATTTGATATTTTAAAGAACCAATAGCAACAAAGTTCATTGCACATGAAAGAGGGTAACAATGGCAGAGACAGAAAGCTTTGAAAACAATGAAAAATATGTGTGGAATGATCCAAAAAGACAAATTTCCATATCTGTCCATACACCGTGTGCTAAAATATGATATTTGGTTTGAATATATTAGGTTGGGTTTTATTCTTCTCCATAAGGAGGTATATATAAGAGTTTACATGAGTGCTTTACAAAGAATTAGATACAGTAAAGGATTAGGAAAGTATCTTCTAATTATACAATGATTTGACAACTATATAAAATAGAAAACTAAATCCCTTAATTAATCAAGGAAATAAATCTCCTTGATTAATTAGGAGACTCACTTCAACACCGTGTATTTGAACGAAATCATTATTCAGTTAAACAGATTCTTAGTACACTGAATAAAGATTCAATTTGAACAGCAAGAGAAATCATATCATAAAACATTTGAATTTTTTGTGTATATCAAGGGAGGACTGCATTTGTTTGTCATTTTAGCAAACTTATGTGGGCAGCAAACCAAAGCATAACACATTAATTCAGTTAAAACATATTGCATGGATTGTCGATGATCTTAAGGTACTGTAGGTGACTCCACAGATGATGGTATATAAAGATATAGCAAATGATGCTCATCAGCAGTTTCACCATTAACTCCTTAATTATGTACCATGGCTTTTGAACTACCATATCCTTTTTTCTTTTTACTCCTTCTACAGATACTGCCATTTTCAATCATTGCTCAAACTTACAACAACATATCTTTGGGCTCATCCCTCACTACAAAGGACAACAATAACTCTGTCTGGTGCTCACCATCTGGGGAATTCGCTTTCAGTTTCCAAAAGATTGGTAGTGATGGTGGCTTCATACTAGCCATCTGGTTTAACAAAATACCCGAAAAGTCTGGTCAGCTAATGGCAACAATCTAGTGCTCACTGCACATGGCCAGCTGATGCTCAATGATATTGCAACAGGCAAACAAAAATGGATTGCTGACTTTGGTGGTACTGGAGTTGCCTATGTAGCCATGCTTGACACAGGAAATTTCGTTCTGGCCAATAGAAATTTAAACAATTTGAGGGAGAGTTTTGATCAACCAACCGATACAATCCTACCAACACAGACTCTAAAACTAAACAACACACTCCTCGCTAGCTACACGGCGTCAAACTACTCGTGAGGGAGGTTCCAGTTTGCACTACAATCTGATGGAGCACTCTCGCTTTATACAACAAATTTCCCATTGGATACTCTTAATTATGTATATTGGTCAACACACACTGAGGGTAGTGGTTTTGAGGTCATCTTCAACCATTCTGGCTCTATTTACCTTACAGCCACAAACGGAAGCATACTTTATATTCATGTGGTACATTGTCTGTGTTAGAATCATTCATCACCTTCCATTTCCTACCAACTGGTTTTTTAATATCATACAAATGCATATGCTGCTAGTGTTCGAAAAATCGGCCTAGGCGCGGCCTGGGCTGGTGGGTGGATCCTTCATCTCTGAGAACTTTAGGCGGCACCGTGTGGTAAACTAAGCGAAGAAGATTTGGCTGGATCTGCTTCACGAGCTTGCGGCGGCAGCACCAGGTGGTAAACGCGAAGAAGATGACCTGATGGAATACGCTATAAATAGAATTTTAACAGTATAGCCAACCGGCTATACTCTTTAAATAGAATATTTTCAAAGTATAGCCGCACGGCTATCCCCTTTAAATAGCACAATCTTTATTTCTCTTTTTTAATTACTTTATTTAGTAGTTATGTTTTAATTATTATTTACTTAGTGAATAACTAGTATTTAAATATTTTATTAAATAAAATATTTTTAAAAATAATTACCATTTATTAAGTAATATAATTTATGAAGTTAATTAAAATATTTATTTATTCACTAAAGAAAAAATAATTAAAACATATAATTACAAATGAAAGCAATTAACAATTTAGCACTTTCACGTTTAATAATGTATTATACACATACATACGTATTTTTCAATAATACATCTATGTTCTGCACACATCTTTGAGAGTCAGTAAAGTTCACATTTTTTAAAAAGCAAACGTACAATACTCATATTATACATGTATGTACATATTTGTCTTGTTTAATACACGTATTTTTTACAAAAATTTCAATAAAACACATAAAATTCACGTATTATACACATAATTCTCATATATTATTGAATACAAATAAGATATATTAAAAAAAATGTAAATAATTTATATTAAAAAATAATATAATGGCCGAACATTTAAGTTGTAATTTGCAAAAAAAAATTGCCAAATAAAACACATACGTATTTTATTCATATTTTTTCCGGTTTCGTATTTTACTAACTATGAATGAATGTACAGCCACGAGGCTATACCAAGTTTTTTTTTAAAAATAGTACAACCGCATGGCTATACATGGTTTCTTTCTAATTTTTTTTTATAAAAAAAATAGTATAGTCGCTCGACTATACTCGGATTTTTCCAAAAAAAAATTTTAAAATCATATCGTCAAGCGGCTTTACTCGTTCTTCCCTACTTTTTTTAAAACATAGTATAGCCAAGCGGCTTTACTGTTTTTGACGTGGCGGCTAGCACTAAGCGGGTGCCTTTTTTTAATATATATATCGTATAGCCGAGCGGCTATACCCGATTTTTTAAGTGTTTAAAAAAAATAGTATATCCGCATTTTGACACGTGGGCCTAATCCCTGGGAGGGTCCTCTTTTGTTTTTTTATAAATAGTTTAATAAATAGTGTATATAGCCGGGCGGCTTTGCTGGTTTTTCTTGTTTTAATTTTTTTAATAAATAGTATAGCCGCACGGCTATATGCTTTATATATATAGTTGAATCCTTTTTTTTCTTAAATTGTTTTCCCCGATTTTTGTTTATCGATAAGAGTAGTTAGAGCATTATTTATTACTATTAGGCCATTACCCGAGTCTCTATTGTCCCCTTTTGGTTTTTTACTTTTTCAGAGTTATTTCTCGTATAAACCATTTAGCACTTTCACGTTTAATAATGTATTATACACGTACGTACATATTTTTCATTAATACATCTGTGTTCTGCACACGTTTTAAAGACTCGATAAAGTTCACGTTTTTTAAAAAGCGAACGTACAATACTCGTATTATACAGGTACATACACATTTTTCATGTTTAATACACATATTTTTTTACAAAAATTTTAATAAGACACACAAAATTCATGTATTATACACAAAAATCTCACATATTATTGAATAAAAATAATATAGTGGCTGAACATTTAAGTTGTAATTTGCAAACATTTTGCCGAATGAAACATGTACGTATTTTATTAGTATTTTTTCTCGTTATGTATTTTACTAACTATGAATGAATGTACAGTCACACAGCTATACTCCGCTTTTTTCACCTGTACTTGGTTTTTTTTTTTTAAATAGTACAGCTGCTCGGCTATACTCAGTTTTTTAGTCTAAAAAAATAGTATAGCTGCGCGGCGATACACGTTTCTTTTTAAAAATAGTATGGCCGCGCGGCTATACCTGGTTTTTTATATTTTTTTTATATTTTAAAAAATAAAGCTACCTTAGGCGGTTCCCTCAACTCTAGAAACCGCATGAACCGGAGCCTTTGCTCAAGTCACAGGGTTCAACTCCACATCAGCTGATCACCCAACCCTGTTTAAAATCTAATATAAGATGAGCATCTTCAAAGGGGTAACTGTATCTGATAAACTACACAACAAACCGTAGAATATATATAACAGTAAGGCGATAACTCTTTTATTCAGCATTCCAGCTCTACCTGCCTGCCTCCATGGAGACGGGTTCTCTATAACTCTACCCCGGAAATATATAAATTCAATGGAAATGATCACCTAACACAATATTTTACATTAAGATATCAATTAAAATAATGTGGTTACATATTGTCTGTGCCAGAGACTCAGAACCTTGTTACATGCATGCATTTGAATTTTCCTGTGCTTTTCTTCATGAAATGCATTTATATATGCCATATTATAATATTGCAGGTCCATTGCATAGCTCACATGTAAATGCAGACACAATAATTAATTGGGCTTCTTAGATCTAGGTCCAAAACGATTAGTTGTCATTAAGCTAAGTCCTCGTTGTTTTGGTTTTAGATGCAGGTCCTTCGACTTTTATTACTTTTTTTGTTGTATCGATTTTACCCTTTGAGATAAATAAAGAAACACATTGAAAATCCAATTTAATGCATTATTTCATTGTAATTGAATTTCAAATTTTAAAATTTGAATTCTTTCCTTGTGAATATTTACCTAACATATGGATAAAATACAATTTAATCAATAAAAGTAAAGACCCACATATTATACTAATCGATGAGACAAGCACCCACATGAAATTATGTAACTATGCATCAGGTAAACACCCAAATATTGAAAACACAATATGTTTAATACTTATCAAGTTGATTCGTGGTGTTTAAGCATAGCAACAAATAAAAAACTTGAGAAAAACAATATAAAGAAGAGAACTATTGATGACGTTTTTATGTACGTAATATATAGGTACTATGAGCTAATATGCTTTATATTAATATATGTATGTATATATAGGTAAAATTTTCTAATGTACCTGGTTACTAGGTAAATATAAGATTATGTACCTAATTACTAGGTAAATGTGAGATTATGTACATAACTTACTAGGTAAATATAGGATTGTACCTCATTATTGGGGGAAGTATGAGATAATACAAAATCTACTTGACATAGAGGTATCTTGTTATTTTCAATATACCTTATTTTTTCTTCTTCAATTTGCCTAATAAAGAGGTCGTAAACAATAAGAAAGAGAACCAACCATTTTTTTTGGGATAAAAGAAGAAAAAATTGAATGGAAATACTCAATAACTAAGCATCTTTATCAAATGATTTGGCAGGATTCGCTAAACCCTTTAACAAGGACAGAAACACTGTGTCAAGTACTGGTTGCCGCTAGTTTTGGTTCAAAGCAAGGTGCAATGCGAAGGGATGCCCTTAGCACGGTCTTCTAATTTAACTCCCATAGTTGCAATTGATTTTTCTAAGCTCCATTTCCTCCCTAGTAAATGTATTTAATTATCAACACATCTGTATTCTGCAAGTTAAGTGCTATAGATGCCCAATAATATGTGTTCATCACCCACAACCTTGAGCATTTAAAGCCTTATTGGCAATAGTCATTTAACATCTGTCATTACCCCGAATAATCTGTTTCTACCTTGAGGCAGAGCCCCAGTTGGATAGATTCATTTTCCATATTTAAGGACCAAAATCAGAAACGTTAGGTTTGACATATAACATGTAGTGGTTGAATGTTAAAGGAAATAGTTTCTTCAGTTTTGTTTGTTGGCATTATCGTGCATTCCTAAATAACATCTTTTGAGCATATGTTTATTTGTCTCCGCTTGTCTCTGGAATTATTTGCTTTAATGACTAGACATGCGCATGAGCCTTTATGTACTTTCTTATGGTGGTTTTATTTATGTTCTACAATTAATAAGCTTTATTTGTTGTTGCATAAACCTATCTATAAATGTGAAATTTGGTTTTTCAAATTGAATCTTCTGTTATCTAGGAAACGAGCCTTATGGGGAAGTATGGTTTACGTCCTGGTACTTTGAAGGGTGAAATGTTCAGAGTTATGCTAGAGCAAGGAATTCATGGGTTGAAAGTTCCTGAGTTGGCGAAGTCATTGCAGGTAATTTTCTTGAAAATATTGTTATCATAATCTCTCATGTTTTAATCATTAAGTTGATACCAGCCAAGCACAGCATTCCACTTATATTAGTGATGGACTTTGTTTTTGTTTTGCATATTTCTGAATTGAACCTTTCCAGTGGAATAGAGGAATTAGAGTCTTTAATTGGTTCAACTCTTTCAAGTGATATTACATTATTTGAAAAGATTTCATCATCCACATATCGTGTGCATATTAATTCTTCTGAAAAGAAAATGGAGGAATCCCAATCAGATACCGAAGACTCTGGAGCAGTTGATGATCACCTCAATGATAGTGGTATATGTAGCAGTGATGATGATTCTTGGTGCAATTCAGGAAATTCCAAAATTAAAAAGTTGACTTATATGAACCATGGCAAAAGTAAAGATAACATGGTGATAGTATACATCGAAATTGATGAGAGCCATCCAGGAGAAGTATGGTTGTTAGGACTAATGGAAGGCGAATATTCATATTTAAGCATTGAAGAAAAGTTGAGCGCAATAGTGGCTCCAATTGATCTTCTTCATGCAGGTTCTAGTTTCATAATGGAGGTAACATATATATAGAATCTTTGCATGGACATTGAAACCTTTTCTTTGTTTTTATTTTTCCCACTACTATGAGGTTGCCCTATTAAATGGAACGTGTTAGATAATATAATCTGAATGGTGCAAACTGCATTATATATAAATACTTTAACAGTAAATATTATTTGAATATTCAATGAGATTCAAGTAGCTGTAATTATTATGGTGGTTTATAAGTTTAACATTTTCGAACGTTGATATTATCCGACTCTTACTTTTGTATTTTCTGTAACCTTGAAATTAAAAAAAATAATTTTTTTTAAAAAAAAACTGCTAAAAAAAGTTTACTTGTTTTTTAATAGAGGGCCATTTTAATACAATGTTTAAGCCCATTTTACAAAACCCAACCCGTTAGGTTAGATGTCTTCTTCTTCCCAGCGTAGTCTACACTCCTTCCTCTCGCTGTTTCGACTTCATCTCTCTCTCTTGGTCTTTCTTCATAACAAGCAGCGCCTCAGTGCCACCTTAAGCGTCGCCGCCTCCTGCGCGCTTCAACCGGTCGATGACTCAACGGAAAAACGCCAGCCCAGACCCGCCAAGGCGGCCTAGGAGGGGGCTAGGCGGCCTAGGAGGGTGCTAGGCGGCATAGGCGGGAGCTAGGGGGCCTAGGCGGGGGCTAGGCGGCCTAGGCGGGCGCTAGGCGGCCTAGGCGGCGCCCAACTCCCTGGCGGCTACTCCTTACGATTAGGATGAAATCGCGGCGGCGCCCAACTCTCTTTTTCTTCTTATTCCTTTATAGGATCCCATAAATGCTATTGCTGAATGCATTCCTAGCAGTCTTCATTCCAGTTTAGGGGCGAAAATTAAGAGGTTATCAACTAAACAACATGGCATGCCCAGGCCAACCTGGGTCCATGCAGGACATACGAGTGGTGCAAAATAAGATTATACATTAAAGTTTCACCAAGTTCTCTGAAGAGAGATTCTCTACAAAAGAGAAAAATGGAAAAGAAAGAGAAGTGCGGTTCGACTTACACCCAATGCAATCTGTGTTTTTGGGGTCTGATCGTAGATACAATAGATACTGGCTTTTCTTGGGCCCTTGTAATGCATATGACCCTGGACATAGAAGGGTTTATTTCAAATCTTCAGAAGATGGTCACTGGGAGGAGATTGATACAGAAGAGGTATTATGCGGAACTTTTGTTATACGATCAATGTGGTTGTAGTCCATATTGCTTGACCTTGTATAAGTTATAATATTTACTTGCTTTTTCTTAAACCAGATGCAGGCTCTGTGTGCTTTGTTGTCAGTTTTGGATGACAGGGATAAACGAGAGGCTCTTCTTATTGCAAATGATTCTCTGCCTTCATCTGGAGTTGTGGCTCTTGAAGTTATAAAGAAAGGAGAACAACAGAAACAGAAATGGAGCCGAATCCAAGCATTTGATTCATGGTTATGGAATTCCTTTTACCTAGATCTTAATGCTGTCAAACATGGTAAACGATCCTACTTTGATACACTTACTAGATGTGAAAGTTGTCATGATTTGCATTGGAGAGATTAGAAGCACTGCAGGATTTGCCATACAACATTTGAGCTTCATTTTGATCTGGAAGAAATGTATGCCATCCATGTTGCCACATGTAAGCAGAAAGAAGCGAGTGATACTTTTCCTAAGCATAAGGTCCTCTCATCATAGATCCAATCACTATAAAAGCTGCAATGCATGCAATTGAGGTAACCCATAATTTGGATTTTAGCTTTGCATTTTCTGATATTTGTTTGTTATAGTAATGAAGATGTCCTCTAGTTAAAAAGATTTCAAGCTACACATATCTTTGATAGACTGGAGGAGAATAGGACTTCAGTTGAGGATCAACCTAGGAATGAATTAAGTGGTCATGGTTTGGATAATTAGAATGTGACTTTTAGATTTATGTGCAATGAAATCCAATAGCTTTTATATAATAAAAAAAAGAAGATAAAATCTCTGAAGTGCAATAAGATTTTAGATGAAGGGATGGGGGATGGCGGGAAAACAAGGCCAAAAGAGGAATTTAGCATGTGTTACTGGGAAGGAATTGATGAAAATGCGTACTGCTGTGAATGGAGCAGAATGGTTGATTAGCATCCACCTGCCCTATCTGATTAGTTCTGGCCTCTGGTAGCCAACCCTAAATAGTGGGATTATTTTAGTTGGATTTTGGGGCCTGAACCTTTTGATTGTCTGATGCTTAAAACAGGTTGTCTAGGTTATATATTGAAGACATTTCTATTCGCCCCAAAATTTTTAATGTTTTGCTATATTGATCTCCACCTCCCTCTGCTTTGTGCAGTCAGTCATGCCAGAAGATGCTTTGTTGGGTGCTTGGAAAAAATCTGCTCATAAGCTATGGGTGAAACGACTAAGACGTACCTCATCTTTGCCTGAGCTTTTGCAGGTTTTCTAGTTTCCTCATATCACACTATCTATTTTTTGTTTATTTTCTAGTTCGGAACCATCAGTTTCTTTATTGTTTACTCGTGCAGGTTCTTGGTGATTTTGTTGGTGCCATCAACGAGGACCGATTATATGAATGCAATATAGTACAAGGTTCTTGTAATTGTAGTGAAGAACTGATTGCGTCCTTTGCATGTATGCCCCAAACAACATGGGCAGTTGCACTCTGGTTGGTGAGATTGGATGCCTTAATTGCTCCATACTTGGAAAGAGCCCATACTGGAAATTAGTGTCAGAGGTAATGATTGAATATAATGCAGATTGGTGCTTGACAATTGATAGCTGTTGAAATTTTTGCCATCTTAAAAGCTTCTTCTACTTCAGGGAAGCATGCTCCAAAGCAATAGCACCGCCTTTTTTCGGTAGATTAGCCACATTCAATCCCACATTTTTTTGACAGATTGAGGAGCATTTAGATGTCCATATTATATATACTGCCAGCTCAGTGGAACTGTTGCAGGCTTTGAAACCGCGGTACTTTGTATGAAGCTATGCTTCCAGTTTTCTATTTAGCTGCCATATATGGCTATTGAGTCGTTAGATGTACAGCATGAAGGAAAGTTGGGACGTTTAGTAGATACAAGAGTTTCATATCACTGAAGCCTGCTCCAGAGAGATATCCTCACGTTTATCCTATACTCTCTTGTGAAGAATATGGCAGCCTTTTTACTGTCTTAGTCAATGGAGGATTCAGATTTTGTTCATGTGTGCTTGTTCAAGTTTTTTAAACCAGGAATAAAATGTTGTCAAATGTACATTGTTGTAAAGAAAAACAAAACACTGTATTTTTTTAAAATAGAAAATTTGAAAGTCATCTTTGTGATAATCTTTTGTTGCTAGAACAATGTTTATTGTAGTTGAATATCCTCGACCTCACAGTTTGTTGCCAAAGACTTGTTGGTTTATTGAAATTTGTATTTCTTCATTGTGGTTCTCGTAGCTCTTGATTGGTAAAAAAATAAACATTCACCAAGTATGCTCCAATTATATTACACAAGAAATAGCACAAGATAAATAAAACATTCAGGATTTGGCTGTACTTTTTCTATGGCGTTTTTTAAGATAATAGTTGCTGCATAATTTCACGAAAAACTCCATGCATTCCTCGAAGCCTTCTTCTGGGTTTCGGTAGCAATTCTCAGTGCCTTGAGCAACAAACTTTATATATGCCTCAGTCTTTGTGGCCATTTTAACCTTAAAATTATCAGTTGAAGAGGAAGGAAGAAACTGAGAGGGATGATGCCGAGGAGGAAATAAATATGGAGAGGAAGAAATATCTTTATCTTGCACTGAATAATTATCACCTTGAATAATCTCCAATGGGTTCTCTTCATTGCTAGCTTTTACAACTTGTTTCGAGAGGTTTGTATATTTTGTTTTAAAGTTGAATAAATATATAAAATGTACTTATGGAATTTATTTTAAAGAGTATATATGTTGTGTGTATAGTGACCTTTTTTGGGCCACCTATTTTACTATTTTTTTTTTGGTTGGAACCTATTTTACTAATTAAAAATCAATGAGAAGTGAAAAATAGTACATATCCCTTTGTTAGAGTGTAAGTTATCTTTCCAGTGTTTATTTTTTGCCTTACATATTAAGGATTAAATGTGATAATTAATTGGCTTATAGAAGGCATGTCACTACCTATAATATATAGAAAGCTGCATATACGCTTAAATGTAAGTTTATTTATTTATTTATTGTTGGAGCTTAAATGTAAGTTAAAAATCACTCTTCAATTAACGGTAAGTATCTTTATAGAGCATCTACTTCAGCAAAAGATAAAATAACAGTAAGAAAAAAAAAAGGGACCCTAAACTATAGCCTAGGCGCCTACCCAGGTCTTTTAAAATTTTCTTTTTTCCTGACTTTAAAGAAAACTTACGTCAATAACGTGATGATCAGAGCATATGCGTGTACAAAAATCAGTGTTGCGGATGAAACTCTTTCTTCATTTGGGTGGTTGTTGTTATATAAGCAATTGCTCTGCAATGGCATTTCCCCAAATTGTCTCACTTTCCCATTCCTTGTAAAATAATGCACGAGTAGGGTTGATGGCGGCACATGCCGGAGTTTCCATGAACAAGTCGTTAAGTATGAGCTCGACATGATGTTTTTGTTCAAAATTAGTTGATTGGTATGTACTCTGCATGTGGGTTTCTGAATCGTGCACGTACATTGTTTGATGAAATGTTGGAAAGGGATGTTGTTTTGTGGAACTTGATGATGAAGGGGTATTTGAGAAGTGGGAATCTTGATGAGGCATTGAATTTGTTTGGGAAGATGAACAAGAGAAGCATTATTACTTCGAAGCAATAATAAAAAACCGTAGTATTGCCGTACGGCTAGTCTTTTTATTAAAAACAAAAACCGAGTATAGCCGTTGTAAGATCCCACATCGACCAACGGAGAGGGGGTTAATGTGCCTTATTTGTACATGCTTGCATCCATCTAGCACGAGGCCTTTTTGGAGCTCACTGGCTTCAGAGTCGTAGGAACTCCGAAGTTAAGCGAGTTGGGGGCCAGAGCAATCCCAAGATGGGTAACCCACTGGGAAGTTGGTCGTGAACTCCCAGAAACAAAACCGTGAGGGCCAGAGAGGGGGGGCCCAAAGCGGACAATATCGTGCTAGGGGAGTCGGGCCGTGACAGAATGGTATCAGAGCCACTCTGCCGTGTGGTGCGAGTGTGCCGACGAGGACGTCGGGCCCCTAAGGGGGGTGGATTGTAAGATCCCACATCGACCAACGGAGAGGGGGTTAATGTACCTTATATGTACATGCTCGCATCCATCTAGCACGAGGCCTTTTGGGAGCTCACTGGCTTCGGAGTCGTAGGAACTCCGAAGTTAAGCGAGTTGGGGCCAGAGCAATCTCAAGATGGGTGACCCACTAGGAAGTTGGTCGTGAGCTCCCAGAAACAAAACCGTGAGGGCCAGAGAGGGGGGGGGGGGGCCCAAAGCGGACAATATCGTGCTAGGGGAGTCGGGCCGTGACAGCCGAGCGGCTATACTATTTATAAAAAAAAGAACCGCCGGACGCTAGCTCACACTTCGTCATGAACTATATATATATATATATATATATGTATGTCATTCTATGCTTGTTAATTAGAGTTATGGATCATTTGGGAACAGCTGAAATAGTTTGTGGGAGTTCGCAATCGTTGTCTGTGATTCCCATATGTATGTCATTTTGTGCTTGTTAATTAGAGATATGGATCATTTGAGAGCAAGCTGAAATAGTTTGTGGGAGTTTTAAACAGTGTTGGAAAAATCTGCCTAGGCGGCGACTAGGCGCTCAGCGGCCGATTTTTCGCAATCGTTGTTTGTGATTCCCACCCATATGTTATTTTGTGCTCATTAATTAGAGTTATGGATCATTTGAGAACAACTGAAATAGTTTGTAGAAGTTTTAAACAGTGTTGGAAAAATCGGCCCAAGCGGCACCTAGGCATTGGGCGGCCGATTTTTTGCAATCGTTGTCTGTGATTCCCACCCAAGATTCCTTTTTTGTTATTGTTTTGAAGATTCTGCTCCCTATTTTCTATCTGATAGTTTATTTGCACCAAGGATATGATAATTGTGGAAATTCAGAATTCCCATCTAGATTCATTGCAAGAATTTCCTAAACTGTATGTATTTTGCAGAGAGATGAGAACTTAATAATATATGTTACTGCCTTAATCTAAAACTATTATTCTACTCGGGTATCAAAGGAGACCAACTTTTACATCCCAAAAGATAAATATCTTGCTGTAATTTCATTGATATTATTTAATCTACTATATCAATGTAAATTACAATTTTCTAATATATATTTCTGTGATGCTTTGCAGGAAAAGTAGTATCCATAAACCAAAATTTCCAACAGACCATATGGCACTATCATGGAGGGTGTCAAGTTGGGAGGGTTGTTGATAAAGGATATAGAGTTCTTGGTATTGATTCTCTGAGGGTTATTGATGGTTCAACTTTTTATCACACCCCGGGTGCGAATCCTCAAGCTACTGTCATGATGCTTGGAAGGCAAGTATACTTGAAAACATATCAGTAATCTTCACGAAAATCTTATCCTAATTGCTGCTTAAACCTGCATTTTGGTTTCGTTTGTTTTGCATGTGGTGCAGGTACATGGGGCAAAGGATTCTGCGTGACAGATTAGTCCATGGATCAAAAAAGAAAATTGATCTGGTCACTTATGTTTCCCAAACATAAAGTCAATTAGTGATTACTGGAATATATGTCTCTGAGACATTTGATTAATATTGTAGAGATTGGAACCTAAAAATTTTAAAATCTATATAGTTGATGTCATGTTTATTTACCTATCATCACATTTGGTGTTGAATTGATCAGATCTGGTATGGTTCAAGGAAAACTTTCTGTTCTCAGCTTGACTAGATTAGCCTTCCTGTGATTAAATATATGCCTTCCTATTAAAACTAAATTACCTCTAAAAATAATTAGTTAGGTTTTGTTTATTTTGTTAAGAGCGTAATTAGGAAGGAAACTAGTAAGGAGGTGAGGATGACACAACACAACTGCAAGCACTTTCAGAACTTTTGATCACATGGGCTGCTCTAACTTCATGAAGTCCTTCAGGTAGGCCTTATTTTTCTTTAGTTGTGATGATTTTTTTGTACGTCGTTCGCAAAAGAAAGATTTGAAAAATGATTACCAAATTAACGAATGAGGCATTGCGTACAATCATGGCATGGTTGTGCAGCAGATTAACCAAAGTCAAACTAATTTGGAGATCCTATAATGATGGCTCACTACAAAAGTGAGACTCTTTTGTATTCAAGACAGAAATTACTAATATATACAGACGTAGACAAAAAAGAAAAGAAGACGAATAAGATTAGGATATGCTGTTCTCAGCCCCTTATAATAATATGGGGAGGCATCTCCTTTCATCTACTTTTTTCCTTCTTTAGCTTCATTGCACACTTTCATGGACACAGAGAGTGGAAGAATCTCATATGCTAGGAAAGAGCGCTTTCAAGGCTCGGATAAGGAGGAGAAAAATCTAGCAGCAGAATGAGCCCTGGCCCCAACAAAATCCCTGAAAAGCAGCCCTTGATGGATGTTCACAGCATAATCCTCAGGATATGCCATTTGTGCTTACTGGTTTATTCCATCTCTTTGAGTTTTTGAGCCCCTATATAACTTGTGCCGGGCCATCATTGAAACACAAGCAGGAGCAGCTATACATACTAGAAGAAGTATACTTGTCAAATAAGCAAAGCAGTCATAGGGCTCCTCTTTCTTGGCAGGCACTGGTGACTGATGCAGTACAAATGTACAATCACTTTCATGACCTGCCAAAGAAGAGTTGCCCTATGATTGCTTTCGCTTAATGAAATTTGCAGCCTGTCTGATCATGCAGTGGAGCCCTGTCATGCAAAACGTAGGCTAGCCAAGGATATACGTAGGTTTTGTCATATTTGAAAATAATGGTAGAGGTAGAGCTATAATACTGAAGTTATTTTTGTTGTACAAAGTGGTTCTGCTTTGTGACTAAGCAAGCAGGCAAAGTGACTTTACCATGTGGCTTTGCACAATATGCAGGGAAATAGTGTGATTTTATATAGGTGGAATGTAAGGTGGAAGCCATGTATACAAGCAATTACTAATTTCCCTGATCCCTTTTGTCAGTTGTGGCCATATAGCTTTGTCTGAGAGGATGTTCTTGCTCTGTGCTTAAGCAGTGCATATAAAAATAAAACAATTCTGTATAAAAGACCAGTAAATTTTTTTTCTACAGCTATTTTTGACACACAAGGGAAGTCTACCAATCAAGCCACTTTTTCAAAGTAACAGACTGATTTTTGCTTCTTTTTGGATAAAGCAAAGAAGCAAAATATAGTTTGGTTTGGGATACATAATTGTGATCATAGTCAGATATCCCCCACTCTAGTCCAGAAAGTGTTTTTAGGGCTCTTGTTTCTCGAAATGTCCTTCTCCGAGGCATTACGGTCCATCTTTGAAAATCTTTTTCCTTCATCATTTATTCATCGAAAAAGCTATAGCAGACCAGCTATACTGTTTTTAATTTTAAAAAACGTAGTATAGCCGATTGGCTAAACTATTTATTAAAAACAGAAGATTAAAAAAGGGACCCTCCTATTTGAATTAGTTTGTATTTTATAGATATTAATTCACTAGTTTCAATATATCCAAAGCATATATTTAAGAGAGAAATTTCAGAGTAAATCAATTTGAGAGTTAAAATTTTTTTTTTTTAGGAATGTTCGCCTTTGATCTACCTTGTTCTCTCGAGTGCTAATAAATTATGTTACTTCACACCTTATTTTCTTAGAGAATTGCATGCAAAGTTGGAGTGCTTGGTAATTGCTTCATTCTCCAGACAACACTTTACATGAAAAATACTACCACCGCTCTTTCTACTATACCCATAAATCTTTGTTTGAAATTGTTGTTTTGGTTTGCAAAGGGATTGCAAAATCTTTGAACTTGCATTTTTCTTACAACAAGTAAGAAATAAAATAATATTAGTCTCTCACATTCTTTCATAGTTTGTAAAATACGGAATAAAATACGTATGTGTTTTAGTTGGCAAACTTGGCAAGTTACAATTGAAAAGTTCGGTCACGACATAACATTTTAATATAATTTATTTAATTTTTAATATCTATTATTTTTATTCAATTATATGTGAAAATTACGTGTATAATACTTGAATTTTGTGTGTATTATTGAAAATTTTGTAAAAAAAATGTGTATTAAACATGAAAAATACGTACGTACATGTACAATATGAGTATTTAGGCTAAAAATATGAAAAATATGAAAAATCGGTTTTAGTGCAAATACGATTTAGGCTAAAAATGATGGCTCATTAAGTCAATATATACTTCATACTAAAATCCCATAAAATCAAGTTTTCTTATTTGATGTGTAAGAAATAAAAGCCGCTAAAAATTATCTTGATAAAATGATTATTTCGAAAAACCATTTTTCACACTCAGTTAATATTTTTACATAAAACAATTTTTCATGTATGATATGAATGCATTAAGGGACATAAGGTCAATCAATGTAAAAAGCCTTAGATTTTCAATCCCCAAAGAGTTTTAGCCTTTCAAAATTGCACCTCCGCTAAAAAAATTCTTAGGTCCGCTAGTGCCACGACACCAATAATTATAGTCAAAGGTCTTCCAAATTTGTATTTGGTGTTAAAGTTTGTCCCAAACATCAATTTTAATCCTTTGCCATTAACATATCTCCAAACGAGAAGCATTTTTCTAAATAAAATTCACCCTTTCGTGAATAATTTGGCTCTAATTCCATTTTTTTTTTCTTGTGTTTACAACTTGCGTGATTTATATGATCTAATGTATACTTTTATTTCTAGAAAAACTATAAAAACTGTTAGTACCAAAAAAAAAAATTATCATTAGATTTTAAACTAATAACTTTAGCTAACCCACCCATTGAAAAATTCCTGGTTCCGCCCTTAGCTCGAGTTGCAGCTATTTTTGCCAGAGGGGCCTTCATAAAATAGAGAAACAAATGTTAGCTCGAGATGTCATTTTGTTCTTTTCTCTTTCATTGTCATTATATATTCATATGCACTTTAGAATAAGTATCATGTTGTGCTTAATAAGTAATAACTGGAGAATTATCTGGGTTTCTTCTTTGACCTTTCTTCCATGGCCCCATGACTCTGAAAGCTTATATTTAGTGGAGTTGTTACGGTGCAGCCCCAATACCAAATTTATGTCTTTTTTTATTTATAAATAATTTTGTTTTGATTAATAACTTTAATAACTCAGATTAAATTGTAACTGGGAACTAGAACCAGCATTCCTTTGAGTCGGTGCATTGCTATTCGATGCTACTAAAGATGTGGGGACGTCCAAATTTTACTAGGATGGTCAACTTTGGGCTGTTGGGTCAACATGATCAGCCTATTTGCGCCGATAGGCTCTAATCGATCAAAGTAAACCCCAATCCTCAGGAAAGTAGTGAAAAACAGGAAATTGAGGCCAAAAGCACACACTCAAACGTGGGAGGCTTGTGTGTATTTATATTGATGCAGAAGCTTATACATTCAAAGTACAAATAGTTGCACCAAAATAGGAGACAACCAAAAAATATACACAACATCAATATCTGATATAAATGTTGACAAAGTTTGAAACAAATCTTATCCTGAACAAACTTCAAGTTTGACTGGTTCTTGGTTGTTTATCAACCTCCCCCAAGCTGAGTGGCCATGAAACAACAGGAAGCCTGCTTATCAAAAGATGAAAGCGAGCTGCGGCAAGGCTCTTCGTAAATAAATTTGCAAGTTGTTTCTTAAACAAATATAGTGAACAATGAGTTCCCCGCGAACAACCTTCTCCATAATGTAATGGTAGTCCACCTCCAAATGCTTTGTACGAGAGTGAAACACATGATTTGAAGCTAAGGCAATAGAGCACACATTATCTCATAAAAGAATAGGGGAATAAAGAAAAAGAGATAAATCCCGAGATAAGGACCTCAAACAAGATAATTCAACTGTTGCGGATGCGAGTTGACGATACTCAGCTTCCGTACTGGAACGTGAAATCGTTCGCTGCTTCTTAGAACTCCAGAAAATCAAATTTGGACCTAAATACAAGCAAAAACTACCTGAGGAATATCGGAAATCTGGATTCCCTACATAGTCAGCATCAGAAAAACCATGCAACTTGATTTTCCCATCACGATATACCAAACCATGAGATTAAGTGGCCTTCAAATAAAGCAAAATTCTTTTAACTGCCTGCCAATGCACCGTTGTGGGAGAGTGCATAAACTGACAAACTTGATTACCATCATATGAAAGGTCTGTTATAGTTAGATATTGTAGGGACCCAACAACACTTCTATATTCAGTAGGATCATGAAGCGGATCACCCATCTGTACACTCATCTTCGGACAAGAAACCACCAGTGTATTGATAGGTTTGCAATCTATAAAATTTGTAATTCACGGAAAAATCCAGTGTATACTTAGCTTGTGTCAAATGCAAACTTGGACCAGAGTAAGTAGCCTCAATTCCCAAGAAATAATGTAGTTGTTCCAAATCTTTCATTGAAAACAAAAGACTCAATTTTTCAATTAAAGCCGCAACATGAACATAACAATTTCCAATGACAAGGATATCATCCACCTAAATGACTAAGATAACATCCTTATGCTTGTAAACAAACAGAGAATAATCGCACAAGGACTAAGTAAAAACAAGCTCTAGTAGATAATGAGTAAACCTTTGGAATCAAGCCCGTGGGGGCTTGTTTCAAGCCATAGAGGGACCTCTTCAACTTACACACATAATGAGGATGTGGTTAACGCATGCATGTTGGAGAATTAAACCAAATATGCATCATTATTGCATTCAAGAAGTTTCAATATGCTATTATGTTGAGTCTTTTCTTATTCTCTGATTTAATAAGGTCATGTATTAATGAATTGAATAAATTGTCAGTTAGTGGGTTGATGAAGAGTCTAAGATATAAGAGTGGGTTAATCAGTTATGATAAGTGAAGTCTTTATATAGGTCCTTTATCATTGTTATATTGGTGTGCTGAATGATAATGAAAGAGCCTATTCTTCTAAGAAACTAGTGTCCATTTGTTTTATTTTATTCCTATTTTATTTCAATATGGCAAATGCAAACTCAAGCAACGGGCACAATTTGGCTTCACTTATTCCTCGATTCAACGGTGACAACTATGATTATTGGAGCAATAATGTGAAGGTGTTGTTAAAATCCATGGAGTTGTGGAATATGGTTGAAGATGGCTACGAGGAGCCTGAAGATGAACATGCACTCACTCAAGCACAAAGAAATGCATTGAAGGAAAATCGAAAGAAGGATAGTAAGGCCCTTTTCCACATCTATCAAACAATTGAGATGTCAGTGTATGAGAGAATTTCCAAAGCTGCAAATGCAAAGGAAGCATGGGAAAAAATTCAGACGACCTATCAAGGCAAACAAAGTATGAAGAAGGTTCGACTCCAAAATTTGAGGAGAGAATTTGAGAAGTTGGAGATGCAGGAAAGTGAAAGCATTGAAAAGTATTTCACAAAGGTTACAACAATTGTTAATCCAATGTCGTCAAATGGAGAGAATTTGGAAGATGCAAGAATTGTTGAAAAAGTCCTTTGTAGTTTACCACCGAAATTTGATTATGTTGTGGCTGCCATTGAAGAGTCAAATGATATTTCTGTTATTTCCATAGAAGATTTGCAAGGAAAATTGGAGGCCCATGAAATCAAAATAAATTTGAGGAATCCTCCTCCCACACAAGCGGATCAAGCTCTAAAGACTCAAGTTACAACTACAGGAGGCAATCGAAATCAAGCTACTGGTTCTAGTCAAAGCTACGGTCGCGGTCGAGGTGGTAGAGGCGGAAGAGGAAGAGGAAGAAATTCTAGTTTTCAAAGTGGAAGTGGCTCATCAAACAATTCAAGTGATGGTGAGAAAAATTCCAGTTCGTCATCATCACATTGAGGAAGGGAAAATGGCTTTCAAAGAGGAAGAGGACGTGGTTATTTCAAGTGTTATTATTGTGACAAGCCTAGGCACATAATGAGAGAGTGTCGATTCAAGCAAGAAGATGAAAAACAAAATGGGGCAATTGGGTTTATGCATGAAAGCAAGGTTGGTGATGGAGAGTCCAAAGAAACTTTATTGCTCGCATGTCATGGAGATAGTATGGATGATGTGTGGTATCTAGACAGCGGAGCTAGCAAGCATATGACTGGTAACAAAAACCTTTTTTCATCTCTCTCTGAAATTGATCATGGACAAGTAACAATTGGTGATGCTAGAGCCTATAAAAATTGGGGGAGTAGGTGAAGTCTCTTTTAAATCCAAATCTGGAAAAATTGAGAAGATGGTTGAAGTTTATTATGTTCCTGGTTTAAAGAGTAATTTGTTGAGTATGGGTCATCTGTTGAAGAAAGGATTTGATATTAACTTGCATGACAGCACATGTTTTTTGTCAAAGAAAAATCAGATTGTTGCAAAGATAGGTGTTGCTGCAAATAATTTGTTTCCGCTCAGACTTCAGACAACAAATTTATCTTGTTTTGTTGGTATTGAGAAGGGAATTTCCAAGCTTTGGCATGATAGATATGGGCATCTGAACTATGCAAGTCTGAAGTTGCTGTCAAGTAAGGAGATGGTAGATGGGTTGCCTCAAATTGATCATATAGATGATGTTTGTGAAGAATGCCAACTAGGAAAGCAGCATAGGAATTTGTTCCCTGCACATTCCTCATAGCGAGCAAAGAAGCCGCCGGAACTTGTTCATTCTGATTTATGTGGTCCAATGTCAGTGACATCTCATGGAGGTAACAAGTATTTTATCTCATTTATTGATGATTTCTCAAGAAAAGTTTGGGTTTATTTCCTTAAAGAAAAATCTGAGGCATTTCAAGCTTTCAAAGATTTCAAGGTTGAGGTTGAGAAATTTGTGGGTTTTCCAATTAAAACTTTGCGGACTGACTGTGGAGGAGAGTATCTCTCCAATGAGTTTGAAAAATATTGCAGAAATCATGGAATAATGCATCAGTTGACAGCTCGTTACACACCACAACAAATTGGTGTAAGCGAAAGGAAAAACCGAACTATCATGGAGATGGTAAGAAGCATGCTGAAGAAGAAAAATTTGCATAAAGAATTATGGGCTGAAGCAGTGGCATGTGCAGTTTATTTGATCAATCGATCACCAACAAAAGCTTTGAATGATTGCACACCTCATGAGGCATGGTATGGAACGAAACCAAGTGTTCATCATTTGAGAATTTTTGGAAGTTTTGCCTATGCTCATGTTCCAGATGCAGTGAGGAATAAGCTTGATGACAAGTCAGAGAAATGCATTTTTATTGGATATAGTGAAAGAAGCAAGGCCTACAGGCTGTACAATCCAAAGACAAAGAAATTCTTGGTGAGTCGAGATGTTCGATTTGATGAATACTCTGATTTTTATGATCATGGTGCAGCATCAACTCTTCAAGATGACAGTGATGATTATTGTCACTCCACCAATGACTCTTCCCAAAGTTCTCCAAGACCAGCAACAAGTGGCAGTGAAGGCCCTTCCCAAACTCCGATAAAGATGAGAAGTTTGTAAGAAATTTATGAAGCTGCTCGGCATGTAGATTTGCCGAATGAAGCTGTATATTTTGATTTCTTTGCAGGAGAAGACCCAATTTCTTTTGATGATGCATCCAAAGAAGAAAAATGGAAGAGACACTACTACAATAATGTAAAACAACGACATTAAATACACGACGCAAAATGAAAAAACTGTCGTGGTTTAAAAAATATTACAAACAACGACTGGTGTTATAACAACCCGTCGTTGTGCAGTCCTAAAACCTTAGTTGATTTTAATAACACGACGGTTGAAATAAGGGTACCGTCGTCTTTCAAATTCGGAAAGAAGTCACCGTCGTCTTTCCAAGACGCGCTAATAAAAATTTCGCGTAAGTGAATTCGCGGCCATTCGCGAACCTCTCGAGTTCGCGTCTTTTCAGTCTGTCATAAAGCTCCTGATAATTGTGAAGCTCCAACCCTAGCCTCCTTCCTTTTGAAATTTGCGGCCCTTCATGCTCTTCGTCTTGTGGATCTCGTTGAACCTCTCCTTCAATATTGGCTTCGCCACCTTCCCATTCACGATCCGCCTCTCTTGGCTCAAATACTACAACAGCCGTTCTGTCAGAGGTAAATTTGGCGACTACTTCGTACAGAGATTTGACAAGCAGCGGGTGACGAATCCAACAAGGTATCTGTGTTTTCAGAGGAATATGAGTATGATTATCTGTGTTGGCTCAGGTCCAATGGAGGGAAATTCGTTTTGAGAATTGAAGACACACGGATTTGGAGAGATTTGTTAAGGAATCTGAAGAGGCTGTGCTAATCGATCTCTCTTGGCTTGGTCTGTGTTCTCTGTCATGACTCTCTCTCTCTCTATCTCGCAGATCTGCTGCTCCACTCTCCAGCCTTTGTAAGTTCCTCCTCCTCCTTCTTCTAATTTAATTTTTTATTTTAAGGCAAAGGAAATTGACAAATCTTAGAAGACAAGAACGAGTGTAAGTTTCAATTTTCTATCTGATTTCCACCATCTATATTATTTTTTGGTTACTTTGATTTTGAATGTGTGATTTTTTGAGCAGTTGATGGAATCGAAGGCTAAACCTAGGCTACTCTTGAAGCCTCTTGGAGAACCCTGTATTCTGTTCTCACACTTTCGATTTTCTTATTTTAATTTGGGGATTTAGCTTTCTGTATGACATTTCATTTTTTTTTTCATAATTTTTTCAAGGTACCCATATGTAACTGGTACATCTGTGTTTCTCTGATTTGAACTGTTGATAGGCTTACATGGATTTTGAAATTGTCCATGTTGATATGATTTGAATTGTTGATACACAAACTGTGTTAACTAGTCATTACCTAATTAGTTGTTTTATGCTTAATATTCAATCGATATGCTACTAATCATCAGCATTTGAGCTTTAGTTTCTCCTGAAATTCTGATACAATATTGGTATTCTTTATAGAGTATAAACACATTGTCACATTATAGTAGGTGTTGTCTCTCATTATTGACTCCATCATGGTTTGCAAATGTCTTGAATGTAGTAAACTTTTCTGATCCATGATTTTCCATCATAGTAGGTGTCTTGAGATGTTCTACTTCTGATGATTGTCATGTGATCTCATCATATGATAGAGCAGCTCTCAAACAGGTATTATTAATTGCCATACTACTCTACATTTTCTTTGGTGGAACCATTATTTTAAGTTAGCTGTAGATATGCTTGGTATTCTCAGCCTTATGAATTACTATATACTGCTATACTGATGTTTATCTCATTTAAGGATTTTGCTTAAATTTCCCTCTGTCACACTCTCTAATTCTTTGAAAATTGATCAGGTATTGACTAGTAAGAATCAAATTTTTATTGCAGATGGGTACTGGTCATTTTTCACCTATTGGTGGCTATCATTCTGGAAATGACATGGCGCTTATTTTTGGATGTTGCACATTTTAAGTATCCTCCTCATTGGGTGCCCTTGAAAATTCTTTGGGATGCCATGAATAATGTTGACTTATCTACTGGGGAACGCAGAGAGTATGCATTCTTATGTGCCAGTGAATATTACAGCTAATGGCAATTAAATTGGATATGCATGTTGGAAGCAATTTCTGTATATTTTGCATTATGAGATGCATTGAATATTTTGCCCAAGTTCATGTATATTTTGTTAAATTAGATCTTGCTGTTAGCTAATGTTTGGTTCAGACATACTACAGCAGGTTGCTGTTAGCTAATGTCTGTAGCTTGTTATCTCATAGAGACATTGACAGTTAAACTTTTTTTGTGATAAGGTTAAAACAAAATGAATTGTCAAAGTTGATATGTACATCTGAATTTAATATTACTCTGCACTGCTCACAGGTCAATTTTGGGAAACAATTTCGAAGGGAGTCTACCTGCAGAACTTTTTAATTACTCCCGTCTTGAGTATTGTAAGTACACTGTCCCCTTCTGTTTCATTAACCCACTTTTTCAGAAAAAAGGAAAAAGAAAAAAGAAAAATCAGCAGCTCTGTTTTTGTGATGAATTTTTTGTGTCTATTTTGCAGAATGATCCGTGACGTAGCAAACTCTGGTTTCCAATTCCCACGATTTGCAAACCTGAGCAATATATACACTCTGTAAATGGTTTTTATTGCATGTCGCACACATCTATTCATTTTTTAAGAGATTTAATACAAAAACATGTACAGGGCAAACAGTTGAATTAATTCATGTTCACTGGCCAGAGTTAAACTTTTAACAAGCTTTATTATGCTCTGCAAGAGTCTTTGTGCTGGGACAAACCCCAACATTTCTTTAAGTTGCATAATTTCTTATGCAGTCAGCATCACTAGATGTAAACATCTCATGTTCATGATTTATCCACTCACTCACCTCTTCTCATGGTTTCTATAGGATATTAAGGAACTGTTCCATCACCAGTGAACACCAAGATGACAGCTGAATGTGGAGACCAAGTACAAATTGTGGAAGATACAACAACTATAGGTTAATGCTTTGGATATGGTATTTTGTAATTATAGGTTAATGCTATGGAGATGGTATTTTGTATGGATATAGTAGGAATCAAGATTGGTTAACAATGTAATTACTTTTGGATCTTCAAGTTTTATGAAATTTTTTTTTTTTTTACTAAATAGAAGATTTGGACTTGAATTTATTGTTTAGAATGCATTATGGTTGTTTTTCTAGTTAAAATCGTTGTAGAGCTATTGAAAACTTAAATTATAAATAAATAAATAAATAAACCTAAAATGTAAAATCACTACGTCATTTTTACAATTAATAAATGACGGTTTTTGGAACAAAGCGTCATCTTTAGAATTAATAGACGTCGGTTTTTAAACAAACCGATGTCTTTGGATGTAATAGACGACGGTTCTTTAATAAAAACCGTCGTCTATTTACATATAATAGACGACGGTTTTTAGTAAAAGCGTCGTCTATTTAATACAATAGATGACGGTTTTGAGTAAAACCGTCGTCTTTACATATAATAAACGACGGTAATTTACCGTCGTGGTTTTATACATCAAAAGATGTCGGTCGATTTCACGACGGTTGAAAAACCAAATACACGACGGTGGATTACCGTCGTCTATTTCAATTTATGTAGTAGTGAGAGCTATGGATGAAGAAATAAAAGCCATTGAAAAAAATGATACATGGGAGCTCACAGATTTACCACAGCACAAGGATCCTATTGGTGTGAAATGGGTGTACAAAACAAAGATGAATCCAGATGGGTCCATAAATAAATACAAGGCGAGGCTACACTACTAAAAAAAACCCCTTGCGCGACCAAACTTTGCGCGACGAAAAAAAATTCGTCGCGCAAAGTGACTTTGAGCGACGAATATAAATCATCGTCGCTCAAAGTCTTACGCGACTCAATTTTGCGCAACGAAAAAAAAATCGTCGCACAAAGTCACTTTGCGCGACAAAACTTTGCGCGACGACAAAGAATTGTCGCGAAAAGTAACTTTGCGCGACGAATACTAGAATTCGGTGCACAGAGTTTTGCGTGACGAATAGTGATTCGTCTCGCAAAGTATTTACAAAAATAAATAAATAAAAAATTATTTTTAAAATTTTTTGGATGCCTTTGCGCGACGAAATAATAATCTTCGTCTCGCAAAGTCTTTACTAAAATTAAATAAAAAAAATTTGGATGACTTTGCGCGACGAAATAATAATCTTCGTCTCGCAAAGTCCATACAAAAATAAATAAAATAAAATAATATTTTGTTAGAAAAATATATTATTGTAGTTCGGATTGGGTTTTTGTTAGAAAATATATATTTTAAATTGACGATCAAATTGGTTCATTGTATTCATATAGGGTCAAGGAATGTAGCTGTAAAAAATCATCAAAATCGGAGTTAAAATAACTGTTTAATCGTGATTTTTGTTTATAACCATCGAAAAGTTTTGTCCCATTACGTGATCTCTGAATGTTTATTTTTTCCGATTTTTGGGGTATACGATCTCGAAGTATAAACAAACAAGTTTGACGGTTGGATCGTTGAAATTGGTTACATAGAATACATATGCTATTAAAACAATATATTCACTAACAATTAAGAGTTTATTTATACTTTTGTTAAATATAACATAAGATTTTGTGGTATCCACTAGTGTAAATATTTTAAATTGACGATCGAAGTGGTTCATTGTATTCATATAGGGTCAAGGAGTGTAGCTGTAAAAAATCATGAAAATCAGAGTTGAAATAACCGTTAAATCGTGATTTTTCGTTTATAACCGTCGAAAAGTTTTATCTTATTACTTAATCTCTGAATGTTTATTTTTTCCGATTTTTGGCGTATATGATCTCGAAGTGTAAACAAACAAATTTGACGGTTGGATCGTTGAAACTAGTTTCGTAGAATGTGTATGCCATGAAAACAATATATTCACTAACAAATAAGAGTTTATTTATACTTTTATTAAATATAACATAAGATTTTGTGGTATCTACTAGTGTAAATATTTTAAATTGACGATCGAATGCAATCATTGTATTCATATAGGGTCAAGGAGTGTAGCTGTAAAAAATCATGAAAATCAGAGTTGAAATAACCGTTGAATAGTGATTTTTCGTTTATAACCGTCGAAAAGTTTTGTCCTATTACTTAATCTCTGAATGTTTATTTTTTCCGATTTTTGGCGTATATGATCTCGAAGTGTAAACAAACAAATTTGGCGGTTGGATCGTTGAAACTAGTTTCGTAGAATGCGTATGCCATGAAAACAATATATTCACTAACAAATAAGAGTTTATTTATACTTTTATTAAATATAACATACGATTTTGTGGTATCTACTAGTGTAAATATTTTAAATTGACGATCGAATGCAATCATTGTATTCATACAGGGTCAAGGAGTGTAGCTGTAAAAAATCATCAAAATCAGGGTTGAAATAACCGTTAAATCATGATTTTTCGTTTATAACCGTCGAAATGTTTTGTCCCATTAATTGATCTCTTAATGTTTATTTTTTCTGAATTTTGGTGTATATGATCTCGAAGTATAAACAAACAAGTTTGACGGTTGGATCGTTGAGTAGCTTTAAATTTATTTATTTTGTACGTATAACACTTAAGAAATTGAATAGTATATGTATTTATTACTAGCTTTAAATATTTTTTAAGACTTTGCGCGACCAATTGGTATTTCGTCGCGCAAAGTATACTCTCAAAATTTGGGCGTGTACCAAAAATGGGAATTTTTTTTAAAAAAAAAAATTTTGACTTTGCGCTACCAATATATAAATATTCGTCGCGCAAAGTATACTCTAAAAATTTGGCGGGCACGAAAAATGGGATTTTTAAAATAATAAAAAAAATTCGACTTTGCGCGACCAATATATAATTATTCGTCGCGCAAAGTATATATTCTAAAAATTTGGCGGGCACCAAAAATGGGATTTTTTAAAAAAAATTTCGACTTTGCGCGACCAATATATAAATATTCGTCGCGCAAAGTATACTCTAAAAATTTGGCGGGCACCAAAAATGGGACGCGGGAATATTTTCGTCGCGCAAAAGTTTGGGCGACAAGAACTTCGTCGCGCAAAGCTGAAAAAATTTGGCGGGCACCGAAAATGGGAATTTTTTTTAAAAAAATTTTTAAACACTTTGCGCGACCAATATATTGTTTCGTCGCGCAAAGTGATACGTTCTTTAAAAGCAAAATAACTCCTCCACCATTTTCTCAATGTCTTCTAAATCCTACCATTTCTCTCTTTCCCACTCCCCAAATCCTACCATTTCTCTCACACTTACTCCTCTCACTTAATCTCTCATCTCTCTCTTCACTATCTCTCTCTCTCACTCACTCTCTCATCTCTCTTTTCATCATCTCTCACTCTCACTCACTCTCTCATTATCTTCTCTAATTCTCTCACACTCACTTCTCTGTAAATTTTAAATTTTTTTCGTTAATATGTGTTTTTGGAGTTAGTTTTGAGTTTATGCCAATTATTTGTCATTATTTTATGTTATTATTTTGTTATTTGACAATATTTGTTTTTTTTTTGTAGGGAATTGTTGAGGCTTTGATGGCTAAAGTTGAGGATTTGATATAAGAGGCTTGTAGATTTTATTATTGTACTTTGTTAATTTAAGTGTACATTTTGAATATTATGTATATTGGATAATTTGACCACTATTTTTCTTATGTAATTTTATTTTGAATATGTCAATTTAAATTAAAGTAATTAAGAAAAATAAAATCATACAATTAAATTAAATTTAAAAAAATTAATATAATGAAATTGATATAAGAGAAATAATAAAAAAAAATGTCAAAAACCTTGTGCGACAAAATATTTCGTCGCGCAAACTATTAAATTAGTTTATTTTAGTTTAAAATGTTCAAAAAACAAAAATTAAAAAAAATGAATATTTCGTCGCGCAAAGGTTTGCGCGACGTTCACATTCGTCGCTCAAAGTACACTTGCGCGACATTAACTTTCGTCGCGCAAAGTATATAATATTCGTCGCGCAAAGTTGTTATTGTCCGTCGCGCAAAGGTTTCAGGATTCGTCGCGCGAAGTAATTAATATTCGTCGCGCAAAGTCGTCATGATTCGTCGCGCAAATTGTTATCATTCGTCGCGCAAAGTTGCTTTGTGCGACGAATAATTTTCGCCGTCGCGCAAACCCTTTCTCCACGAGTTTTGCGCGACAGAACTTGCGCGACCAAAATTTCGTCGCGCAAACTTTGAGCGACGAAATTTTCCTTTGCGCGACCAAAAATAATTCGTCGCGCAAAGTGTTTTTTGTAGTAGTGCTAGTGACGAAGGGATACAAACAAAAAGAAGGAGAAGATTATACTGAGGTATTTGCTCCTGTTTCTAGGCTTGACACCGTTCGTTTAATCATTTCTCTATGTGTTTCAAATGGATGTGAAGTCTGCATTTTTGAATGGTGTTCTCAATGAAGAAGATTACTTGGAGCAACCACCTGGATATGTAAAGAGAGGAGAAGAGAAGAAAGTTTTCAAGTTGAGAAAGGCCTTATATGGTCTTAAGTAGTCACCTAGAGCTTGGTACAGCCGCATCAATTCATATTTTGAGAAGAATGTTTTTCAGAAATGTTCGTATGAGCATACTCTCTATATTAAAAACAATTCGCAAGGAAGCTTCATGATTGTAAGTCTTTACGTTGATGATCTGATTTTTAACGGAAATAATCTTGATATCTTGAATGAGTTCAAGCTCTCCATGATGAGAGAATTTGAGATGACAGATTTAGGAGAATTGCATCATTTTCTTGGTATAGAAGTTCACCAGTCCAAAAAAGGAATTTTCATTTCATAAGAGAGTTATGCGAAGGAACTTTTGAAGAAGTTTCGAATGGAGAATGCAAATCCAGTCTCAACTCCATGTGTTACAGGCTTAAACTTGAGCAAAGATGGTGAAGGAAAACTTGTGAACTCTACAATGTTTCGAAGTTTGGTTGGAAATCTGATGTATTTGACTGCCACAAGGCCAGACATCATGTTTGCAGTAAGTTTGGTGAGCAGATTTAGGGAAAAGCCATATTCCAATCATTGGGAGGCTGCAAAGAGAATTTTGCGATATGTCAAAGGGACCATTGATTATGGTATTTTCTATGAAGCAAATATTCCTATTAATCTTGTTGATTATACTGATAGTGACTTGGCAGGAAGTGTTGATGATTGCAAAAGTACTTCTGGTTACGTTTTTAATCTTGGAAGTGGTGTTTTTTCTTGGAGTTCTAAGAAGCAATCTGTTGTGGCTCTCTCTACAACGGAAGTAGAATGTCAAATTCTGTGGTTACGAGGAATTTTGGAAAGTCTTAAGCACGAGCAAAAAGGTCCCACAAGTTTGTTTTGTGATAATAGTTCTGCAATTTCAGTATCAAAAGATCCAGTTTTACATGGGCGAACAAAGCACATTCGTATTCGTTATCATTTTTTGAGGGAGCTTGTCAATGAAGGTGTTATTCATGTGAAGTATTGCAAGACAGATGAACAAATGGCTGATGTGTTTACAAAACCTCTTGGTGGACAGATTTATAAAAGAGATGTTGCAAGATTGGGAGTTAGAAGCAAGTTTGGTTTACGGGAGGCATTGTTGGAGAATTAAACCAAATATGCATCATTATTGCATTCAAGAAGTTTCAATATGCTATTATGTTGAGTCTTTTCTTATTCTTTGATTTAATAAGTTCATGTATTAATGAATTGAATAAATTGTCAGTTAGTGGGTTGATGAAGAGTCTAAGATATAAGAGTGGGTTAATCAGTTATGATAAGTGAAGTCTTTATATAGGTCCTTTATCATTGTTATATTGGTGTGCTGAATAATAATGAAAGAGCCTATTCTTCTAAGAAACCAGTGTCCATTTGTTTTATTTTATTCCTCTTTCTCCTACAATGCATACTTCTTCAGTCGAACCCGTGCAAAAAAGCATTATGTACGTCAACTTTGTTGAATTGCCTAGCCTTGAAACAGCTAGACTAAGCATCACCCGATTCGTCGTGTACTATTCAACTGGATTGAAAGTCTCATTGTAATCAAGCCTTTCTTGCTGGCGAAAGCCATTTTCCACAAGCTAAGCTTTATACCACTTGACCGACCCATCAACCTTACATTTAATCTTGAGCACTCATTTTTTAGGAATGACGTTTAGATGTGCAACATGAGGAACCAACACCCAGGTGCCATGTTAGTACGAAATTTGTGTTGGCATTTTCTAGACAGTAGCATAAACTCTAGCATAGGCTGTCAACGTGCTTTGATAGAGTCTAAGGACATAATTGAGGCTGGCAGGATTGATGCGGCTCAGCAATCCTTGAAATGCAGACTTGTGCCTTAACACATGAAAGGCATTTGATTCTAGGGTAAGTGATGTCATTATCATGCATGTATATTAGGGGATTGTTTTAAAAGGATGATTCAATCACGTTTTATTGATTTGCTGTTCGTAAAAGTGAATTGAGGTTTATTTAGGAGTGTTTTCTTTTTAGGCAATTTTGGCCTAAATCAATTTGATTCTCTTACTTTCTTGTTTTAACATCCCTTTGATTTTCTATCACGTTTTGGTTGCTTGGAAATCATGTTTCAATCCTATCACAATATCAAAGAGTCAAGATACCTTTAATAGTTGACTAGGCATAAGGATTCATTTGGTATTGTGATTAGTTAAAATCTTCCTTTCTTAAATCTTTCTTAAATATCTCATTTCCTATTGGTTGGACTACATGTGACCAATCTTTAGAATAGGAAAGATACTTTCGTGATTTTTTGTCAAGCCTTAGATAGTGGAGATTTGGTTTTCAATGTGTTTTCATTCTTGTAAAGAAAAAGTCTATAAAATAAGACCTTTGTCTTCTTTGTTTTTGAGAGTTTTCACAATTATATTTTCAGTCCATAAACTTTGCAAAACTAAGTTTTTATTTGAGATAAATCATCAAGTGTCCCATGTTTACTTGGTGATTTATCAAACACTTTAATAATATATATTGCATTCATTTGGATGTTTGGTGACTCATACGGTTGAGGGCACTAAGACCATTGTGGCGGTTTTTCTCCGGTGAGCTTGAATCGATCGTGACAGTATCAGATTCAACATAAGGAGAGTTGATTTTGATGGGTCGCTCTCTCGCTAGCTAGGAAAGCTTCGCCTCTTTCTAGGGTTTTCTTCTTCCACGTCCAACCGCCGTCGTCCCTCATCATCTTCACTTCGTCTGTCGCTGGCATTGTTTGTCGTCACCCTATCACAGCCTGCGTTGGTTCACTCATGTCTCTCTTTTCGTCCCATATATTTTTTCTTCTCAGTTCGCCGTCATGCTCTCTTTGTTCTTGTTGTAGGGCTGGTTTGTTGGTGTTGATTAGGGCTTGCGCTACGAGCTTTATGCCCTAATGTCTGACCCGCGTTTGGTTCCTTCTCGGAGTCGGCTATTGGTGTTCTCGTTTTCTTTTAGCTACTAGTCTGTGTGGTGGTGTCACCCTCTGTGCGGGCCAATCGTAAGGGTTTTGGTTCTAATATGGTTCAGATCGAGTTCTGGTCTTTTCTTTTCCAACATCGTTGATTTAGGTAGTGGTGCCCTTGGTTAGTATGACCTTTGTGCGTTCTAGGATCTTCAGTGTTGGGCATGATTTTAGGCGGCTAGGGTTATTGGTTGCACTCTATGTTCCTATGTTCCTCTCTCGACGGGTTCTGTCAGGCTGGGGCTTTAGAATCTCGGTGGTTATCGAGATTTTACTATTGTTGAGCAATTTATCTGCATAAAAGAGTTTGCTGCAATGGTGATGGAGGCCAACCTCGAAGGGTCTCTTAATTCTCCCTAATGTGTTTGCCATAACGTTTGTGTGCTTGGCATCCGACAAACGTTCCCATTATGATGTTCTTCTGGTTGAAGTTCGTCAGGCTAAGAAGAAAATCTTGTGGGGGTCTTGTGTGTGGGTTTTTAGTTTATGTTTTGTTGATTCCTTGCAGCTCTTCTCTGCTTTGGGTTGACCGAATAACTATGTTTGATCATAGGAGGTTTTCTTTGATAGTTTATGAGTTGAAGTGGGGTGCTTCTCGAGGGTCATTTTCAATTTTGTTATGTGTTTCCTCCTCTGTGTTCTCTCTTGGCTTTTGTTATTGGTATGACTTGCAGTTTATGTGGGTGTAAAAGGACTATGAGTTTGCTAATAGATGGCTTTGTTTGACAGTTGGGATGTTTTGTGGTCCTCTCATGTGGGTTTATTGTTACGGCTCTCGCTATATAATCAACCTAAATCAGTTAAACCCATCATGCAATGCATTTCCTTCCAATTTTTTTTTTGTGATAAACTAATAGATAATTGACTAAATAAACATCTTCCAAAGTTTCAATAATTTTTTTCAAGTTTTTCTTATAATTTCTGTGGTTTTTATTCAATTTTTTATCAATATTGATAATATCCCAATATTTCAATCGAAATTTCCGTGTTTTTGAACTATTGATATTTCCGATACCATCGATATTTTAGATTTTGGTTGTAATTAGGCTAACAACGTTGAAAAAATACAAAATGAAAGAGAATTGGGCTTAGGCCCAAACAGGACAAACCAAACTGTCTTTAATGGGTTTGGTTTGGTTCGATTTCCTTTTTTATTTTTATCAAAAACGAACCGAAGCAAATTGTTATAGAGTGCTGCTAAACGAACCCTAAAATTAACTGAGTACACCCTACGATCTTAGTACACCCTAATGTTTAAATTAAAATGTAAAATTAACTAAGTACACCCTATTTAACTACCAAAAATACCCATGGTACACCCTCTTTAATTTTTAACTAAGTACACCCTATTTAAAATAAACAAACAAACAAAGTAAAATAATAATAAAATAATATTTTAACAAAACTCTCTCTCTCTCTCTCTCTCTCTCTCCTGCTTCTTCTTCTTCTTCTTCTTCTTTTATCTCTCTCCTGTGCGACCACCACCACCTGGTTTGTGTTATTGATTGTTTAAGTTTTATGCATACAAAAATCAACTGGGATCAATACACTTCTCCTGGATTCCGAGTTGTATGTTAAAAATTAAGTCAATTTGTTTGAAGGCATGGGTTCAAAAGCTCAAGCAATAACGAAGATTTTAATTCTTAATTAAATATATTGTCTTCAATCTTTCGAGAGAGGTGTGGGTTTTCAATCTAATTTAGGGAGATTTGGTAGTTTGGGAATTTGGGGACAGCATATCTCAACTCGTCTCAGAGTTTGGTGGGTCGGGAAGGAGAGAGAGCTTTTTTTTTCTTCTTAAAATGTTATTTTATTTTTTGGTTTTAAATACTATAAAAGATTAAAATTAAAGAGTTGACTATAGTTATAACAATGGACATGCGTCAAGTTTTAAGGATGGTGTACATATTGGGGTACACAATTCAATATATCCTTTTTGGTCATTTTATATTAGGGTAAATTAGTAATTCAATAAATAGTTTGATAGTATGGTGTACTCAGTTAATTTTAGGGTTCGTTTAGCAGCACTCATTGTTATATTGTAATTAGTTCAACCTGATTTTAAGGTGTGAAACCGGCCCAATTTGAACCGTGCCCATCCCTAATCACTTATACCGTTTGGTGTAGTTGTTGGGCTTCTTTTGGCATTTGCCTTTTTTTATAATCAACTTGACAGTGTTGTTCAATAGATTTGTTACATATCTTAAGCAATTATTCAACTAACTTTATATTAGGAAACAAGTCACTGACTAAATATTTTATAAAAAGACGTGCACTTAACAAGTAGTAAACGGGGCATTTGATGCATCTTAACCTTATTTAGTTTTATTTGCTTAAACATCATCCCCCGGTTGTTGAAGACTTACAGGTCATTAAAAAAAGACCAGAGAGGAAAAGACTTTGACCAGTGTGGACGAGGAGGTGTTTTTCACATTAATTTAAGGGCGTCGGCTTCATCCTTGCGTACCTCTTATCCTGCAACGACAACTCCATCGAAACTCTTGATTCATCCTGGTGAGTTTCTTTCTCTTTCCTTTGTCAGTTACCAATTACATATATCTGGTGTCTCGAGCAGCACTGTGCAAGTTCTCAATCTTACTATCTTTTTATCAATGAAATCTAAAAAATTTCAAATAGATCTTGCTCTCTTATGCAGGAATAACAAATGTCCGTCGTCTATGCATATACTAAAATAACGAATTTGGGTTTCTTTTTGTGATTTTACCGATGTGATGAAAAAAGGTTTAAAAAATAATTTATTCTAACTTCATCTAATATTAACTTTCTTTTTCTTTTTATTTATTTTTAGAGAGAGAAGGGCGATAGCATTTTATTGATTTTTTTGTTTTGTTTATTGAAAGATATCATTTTATTGATAGAAGAATGAGTAACTAGTACAAAAATGAAGAAGAAGATGATCCGTGAAAGAATTTTTTGAGAGGAAGAAGATGGGGTCGTTGACCACACAACCCATAATATATTCAAGATATATGTCTTAGATTGACAAGTGTCAAAATCCCATTTGTTTTGGGAAGGAGCCAAGCTTTTCTCTTTACTCTTTAGTATTATTTGTTAATCTATTTTACATGTATAAATCTCTAAGTTAAATAAAGAGTGGAACTCCTCCGTGCATAAATCAGATATTCTTTATACATGGTTCCACTTTTGGTACTTCAATTCATTGACATTTTTTGTTATAAACAATTTGCTGATTCTGTCCTATTAGTAAAAGCAGAGCGAGTCAAATTTGGAGGTTGAAGGGGATCATGATGGTAGACAGCAATGTGGACGATGGATTACTACACTCCTTGTCAACAAAACTTGAAGGCGCATTACCATTACAATCTCGTAGTTCCATAAACAGAGTCCCAGAAACACTACGAAGGTACAATGAAGTGGCCCCGAATCTGGTTTCAATTGGGCCATTTCACCATGGAAGAGAGCGTTTGCAAGCCATGGAAAAAATGAAAATATGGTATTTGAATTGCCTTCTTCGTAAACTAACTCTAGACAACGGTTTGGCGTACCTTATCGGTATAATTAGAGAGCAAGAAAATTTTTGTCGTGATTGCTATGAAGAAGTGGTTCCTCTGTCTAGTGATGAATTTGTACAAATGATGCTCGTTGATGGCTGCTTTATTATTGAACTTCTCTGGAAACAGATAGGCCCTTCTCCCGGGGAAGATGAAGATGCTATTTTAAAGACGCCAAGGATGTTGTCGACAATTACAAATGATTTGTTGCTAGTTGAAAACCAACTCCCTTGGAGGGTTCTTGACTGCTTATTCAAGGCCACAACAGGGGTAGATGATGATGACCATCGAAAGCCATCTCTACGTCAACTTGCTTGGTTTTTCTTTAAGAACCCCACATTTCAAGAGACATTTGCAAGTAGAAGGTCTCTAGAGGTCGAAGAAGAATTCGAAGGCAGCCATTTACTCGAGACTGTGAGAAATTTTGTGGTTCAATCATACGCGGAAGTTGTGACGGATGTTGAATATCGAACTCCGATTCCTTTTCTTCTTAAAAAAGAAAATAAAATGACTCCGATTCCTTCCGTGTCAGAGCTTCTAGAAATTGGAGTCAAATTTGTGGCTGCCTTATCCAACAACAATGGTCAGCTCGGCGTTACCTTTAAAAATGGAGTGATGGAGATTCCGCCAATAATAATTCGTGAGGATGGAGAATGTTTCATCAGAAACCTCATAGCCTACGAACAATGTTCACAGAAGCCCGAGCAGTGTCACATGACCTGTTATGCCATCCTGTTGAGTCAACTTATTGAGTCTGTAGAAGATGTGGACTCTCTGATTGAGAAAAGAATTATAACTACAGAGTTGAGCAAGGTGAGCACAGCCACTTTCTTCAAAAGGCTTTCCAAAGGCAGTGAAGCCATGTTCTTTTATTACGGTGACCTCGCAAAGGAAGTAAATGAATATATTAGGCGTCGCTGGCTAAAGACTTGGCTAGTAAGGGTCAAACGGAATTATTTATACAATCCGTCATCATTCTGGTCTGTTTCTAATGGAGTGGCCGTTATTCTCGTCCTTACCTTAACGCAGACCATATATACTGTTCTCTCCTACTACAAGTAGCCAACCCTACCACCAGAACCAATCCTCCTTTTGCTTTTTCTTTCGTTTTATTTTTTTTGTTTCCTTCAATGTCTCGCTTGCAAGTTTGGCAAACAATGAACTGCGAGTATTGTGAACCCTTTTAGTTTTTGTATTTGTTTATGTTCGAAGTCAATGAAGGAAATTAAACAGACTGATAAGATAAAGGTAAGGCTCTTTTCTTATATTGAATATTTGTTTGTTACACAGTGAGTATATATATACACTTATCAGAGATTGTTCTAGAATTCTCATGAAATTACAGAAAGGGTGCTAGGTTTGTATATGATGGAATGAACGGTGTGATCATCAACCATTGTCCTTGCTATCAGAATGTGCTGGTAGGTTGTTATGGGTGTGTAGAGTAATTGGTTGGTGTTTGGGTGTGCTGGGTTTTCTGGTGTGAGAAAAGGTACTGTTATCAGTCAAAGCCAATGGTTTTCATTTCAAGGCTTTGTTTATGTGAATAATTGGCTGTAATAAGTTTTTCATATTTTAATTTGGATTTTAAAACTTTTAATAGTTAAAATTATTAGAACTTTCATGCCACGTCAGTTAATGGTTTTGTGGACAGAGTTTAAGAAAAATGGTAAAGTAGAGAGGGGTTAAGTGAGAACTTTTGAACTCCAGGAGATAAATTGATAGCAAAATTCGAATCCAAAGTGGAAAACACTAATTAAGCTCATGGTGTGGTGTTACTTTTGAAACGTATGAGGCGGAGTTTTGAAAGGATAGCTGGTTTAGTGACGTACCCTTTCATGCATCATGACGGAGTTTTGAAAGTATGTGATGTTGACCGTGTGGTGTCCAACTATTTTCTTAATAATTGGTGGGATGTCACCAAGTTTAGAGAAGTTTTATCTAAGAATATCTCCAAGGGAGATGTCAAATTCAAAATATTAAATTTGAATTTGATGTCTTACGTGGCAATTTGACACTTTGAAAAAAATTTAACTTCACCCAAAATGCAAAATATCGTATTATTTTATTATATTTTTAAAAGCAAATGGAACTCATGTAATATATAAAGTTTTAAAATAGAGTGAATGATAGTAGGGTCTATGACTAAAAAAAATATAATTTTTTTTTTTTGGACATCAAGCTTTTTGATGTGTTATTTTTGACATATCTTTTCTAGCCTTCAAATCCATGTAGAATTTGACTACTCAGTTTGAGCAATTTTAACCTTCAATTTTTGTTATTTCATGTCCATGTTGCAATTTAACATATGGGTTGGAGATGCTCTAAGAATTTAGTTCAACAAATTGTTAGCACTCATGCGGGTGTTCATGGGTCTTTATATGATCTCAAATATGGCATCCTTTTTCTAATGGTGTTTTCTTTGTGAAGACTGCTTATAGGTTGTTCTTTGATGACCCTTCTTGGCCTGAGCCTTGCTGGGCTTTTCTGTGGAAGCTAAAAATTCCTCCCAAGTTGCAAATATTTTTTTGCCTTGCTTTCCAAGAAAAAATTATGTCCAATGAGTATAGAGTGAGGCAGCAGTTGACTAATGATTCTTCCTATGGGTTATGTGATATTGGCCTATGGAATCTGTGTTGCACATTTTCTGTGACTGTGAAAGGGCTCGAAGTGTTTGGCATGCTCTTTCAATTCCTGGATTAGTTCCTCCTTTTTTTCAGTAGGATTTCATACATTGTCTTAAAGTTAATCTGCTTTCTAAAGCTAACTAGGGTGGTGGTTGGCCTTGCCCAGTTGTGTTTGTTTTTACTTGTTGGTACCTGTGGAAATGGAGGAATATATAATCATATTTTTCTTCCTCATGATGAGTTTGTTGCTAATCTTGCTAGGGCCAGTTCTATGGCTGCGAAGGAATGGTTCAAGGCTTGTTAGGTGGTTGTTAAGGTGAGTCCTAAAGCTCAGCTTTTACTTAGTTAGGAGCCTCCTGATTTAGGTACATTTAAATTGAATGTGGATGGTTCTAGGAGAGCAGCCTCAGGTTGTATTGGTACTGGAGGAGTGATCTGTGGGCTGATGGAGATTGGATTTGTGGGTTTGCTGTGAATTTAGGCAAGGGGCAGATCCTTGAGGCTGAGCTTTGGGGATTATATTTTGGGCTTAAGTTGGCTTGGGATAAAGGTATCTCTAATCTTCTTGTTGAGATGGATGTTGCAGTTGTTGTGTCACTTGTTTAGTACATTGAATTGTCACCCTCTTGCTGTGTTGGTTCAGAGTTGTTGTGTTCATATGAGGCGTATTGGCAACTATCTTGCTGATGTTTACAAAGAAAAGAATTTTGTAGCAGATTGTATAGCTAAACTGGAGCTTTAATTTGGACCTAGAGGTACTGGTGGACCTAGGAATTTTTTAACGGGGAGTGCAATTTTGATAGGCTAAAAGCTTTATATAAAAAATTGAATAAAATAAACAAATCATAATTGATCATACCTCTAGTCGTGTCGAATTTGCTACTGAATACTAATCATAAGAGCCAAATCAGAAAAAATAAAATAAGAAGCAGATTATAAAAAATAAAAAAAATAAAAAACGAATTGGCTTTTGGTCAAGAAGGAAAAAAAAACCAGCACAGCAAACTTACTTTTGGTGAAGAAGAAAAAAAAACACAGCAATAGCAACCCAATTGATTTCCTTCTTTTTAAAATCTTTTTGTAATCCTTATTTAAATAAGAAATAAAAATATGTTTAAAGACTTTTTAAAGCCCACGAAATGCAGGCATAAGCATGTTGTTGAAAGCTCATGAATTGCACTCCGCCTCTTCTTAAGGGGTTTTTTTTTTTTAGCCTGGCCCAAAATGATGTCGTTTTGGCTAGGACTTTTTGAAAAAAAATTTGGCGCATAGCGCAGCAAACAGACTTTGACTGAGTTATAAGGCTAATAGCCTATAGTTCTACACCAAGCAGTGTACTTCTTTCCATTCTAATAAAATCACTCCGTTACGAAAACACCAATCTCTTCTATTGTTATCGTAATGTCCATTCCATCACATGCTTTCCCTAACATCATAGCTTGGTCACGTATTTTCTAATTGTTTGTTTTTCCTACATGTTCTCAGCCATCAAACAATATAAATTCAAGATATGCAATCAAAAGTATCGAAAATGAATAGAAACTACAGATTAGATCAATATTTTTTCTGCACTTCATTTCTCAACCACCAAACTACAAATTCGAGATCTTGATGCAAAATGAACAAAATTGAAAAAAGACAACATGAAAATCTTGTACAATAGTAACATGTTTGATAAACAATTGTTGGATAATGTAAGGAGAAATCGAGAAAACAAAATATTCACGTATTATTAGAAGAGTGCTGCTACTTCCACTCACATTTCCTATTTTTTAACCCATCTTTCTTTTCTGACTATCTTTAATATATATTTAGAATCCAGAGGCTCTGCTCTAATTTCAATTTTTTTTACCCAGGGTTGCAGAATCTGTTATTGTAAAATGTGATGGACATTTGGTATCTCTACAGAGTAATACAGTTCTCCAGAAAAACTTAGAATCCCAAAATGCTATAATATAGCTATCAAATATATATCTAAGATAATTGTACTAGAATCTAGAAGAGGGTAGCTACTGTACTAAATGACAAGGTTGGTGGACTATTCCTGCTAAACAAATAGCCACAACACAACAAGAATGCTCTAGAGCAAGCAAGTATGTGGCTGATAACATTCGATAAGAGATATTTAGTCATGTATCCATTCTTAGCACTAATAATATAGATAAACTCTACACAATTTAATTTTTATAAACAAACCAAAAAATAACCAAAAAATAGCAGCTGGCCTTATTAAATTTAATTTTGATTATTAAATTACTTTGATATTCTATTGAGTATTTTGGATTTTTTATGAGGTTTTGGGGTCGAGTTTGTTTTAAGAAATTAATCGCAGTTTTATAATTTATAAGAAGTTAAAAGCTTTTTTGTTGTGCTGTAAATGGGCTTTGGGTGTGTTTCTAAAATTCATTTCATATAGGGTATTTTTATAATTTTGGCCCCTATATTGGGTATAATAATGAATCTTCCATTTGATAAAGCCCTTCAGAATTTTAAAGACAAATTTACCCTTTTATACAATAACTTCTAAAGTACTTTGCCTCCCCACCAACAAACAAGTGTTAACTTTTAATAAAATTTAAAAACAAAAACAAAAACTAATTATTTTAAAAACAAAAAACATAATCCCAACAGCCACTAAAGCTCCCCACCTAGCCACCCGATCCTACCCCGCCGGCGGCGAACGATAAATACTCCTTTCCTTTTTATCTCTCTCTATCTCTTTGTCTTTCTCTCTATCTCTACGTGCCGATCCAGATTTGGATCCCAAGATCTATGTGTAAATGATGAGTAACAACAACAGCAACTGGTGGTCCAAACAACTATCACAAGAGATCATGTAATTGATTCTACAACGATGAGATTGACTACAAGACAGACTATATTGTTGGGGTTTTGAAGAAGAGCAAGATGGGTTTTATTCTTGCCGACGGCTTGAAGATGAGATTGACTATGTTGTTGGGGTTTTGAGTTTGGGGCAGAAAATGGTAGAGTGGGAAAAGAAAAGAAATTGACTACGCTATTGTCATCATGGACCATGGTCCGTCATCTGTAATTGTTCATTGTTAGTTAGCTTTATGAGGTAGTTTAAATTTAGTCGTCTCTGATCTACATGTATCTGTTTTACTATATATTTAGGTTAATGATGTTTTAACTTTGTTTGAACATGATTTCAAGCTGTGATTCGCAGCTTCTATAGTTTATTCTATAGCTCTCCAACTATGGCCTCTGCAATGATTGATCTCAAGCCAGCTTTTACCTTCATTCTTGCTGTCATCACTGGGTAAATACTAAATATACAATTACTGTCCCAAATTGATGAATATATTTTCTTTTTTTTATGATAAATATGTTTTGGTTTTTAGGATGGAAATTCTAGATTTGAGAATTTCCAGTAGACATCCTATATAGGCACAGTGGTGTCAATCTCAGGGGCAAAGTGCTTCCGGCGAGCAGAGGGAGGTTGCTGCCCGCATGGTTGGGGTGGCTGACCAGGTTGGGTGGTTGGGGGAGCTTTGGTTGAATTAATTTAATACTAACTTTATAAATATGAGAATTTGCTTGAATAATTAAATGGTATTTTAGGAATAATAGTGGGTGGAAAGATAGAATTGTGTTTTTTCAAATTTATATAAGAGTTTTTTTATTTAAACTCCACATTTTTCTTTGTTCACCCTAATACTTAAATCATTAAGCTCTTACGTTTTATTACTGTGTAAAAAGACAAAAAAGGTCATGCAACTTAATACTTAACCCTAATACATCTATACACACACCTCACCACTCTTCATATTAAGTTTTAGAAAAAGACAAATTCCTCTACACTTTATTGCATGCCACATTACTCTTCTTTTTCAATCTAAGAAACCCACTACACTCTCATATTCTCTTCACAAACCCTAAAACGATATGCAAATAGTAGCTTGTGGGTTGTCAATTGAGTTTGACTAACAATATTTTTACCTCTTTAAGTAATGTGAGATTGAAGTGAACTTAGAGTGGTGAGAGGTAAAATAGTGGGGCGTTGCGTGGTCGGTGTGAGGTTGATGAGTTTTTAAAAAAAAAATTTCTTTCTGTTGGATGTGTATTTCGGGGTAGTTTGGAAATATAGTATGGTTTTCTTAAAAATTGTGAAAATTTGAATTAGAAATTTGGGTGAACAAATAGAAGTGCGAAGTTTAAATAGAAAAACTCTTTATATAATGGGTAGGATTATAAAATGGATGAGAAAATAAAACAATTGGGTGGAAATAGTAGGTAGCACTTTATTAGAAAACGACTTTGACCAATGCGGACGAGGAGGTGTTTCCACATTAAAAGGTCGTACGTGTAGGCTTCATCCTTGCGTACCTTATCTTTTCACACTTATCCTGCAACGACAACTCCATCGAACCTCTCGATTCATCCTGGTGAGTTTCTACTACAAATTGCCTACAAATGTAAAGGCTTAAAATGTCTGTGTGTGTTCTAGAAACATGCATCCTTCTCTATCCTTTGTCAGTTACCAATTATATATATATATGGTGTCTCGAGCAGCACTGTGCAAGTTCTCAATCTTCCTATCTTTTTATCAATGAAATCTAAAAAATTTCAATTAGATCTTGGTCTCTTATGCAGGAATAACAAATGTCCGTCGTCTATGCATATACTAAAATAACGAATTTGGGTTTCTTTTTGTGATTTTACGGATGTGAGGAAAAAAGGTTTAAAAAATAATTTATTCTAACTTCATCTAATATTAACTTTCTTTTTCTGAAATAATGCGGGTATCATAAGTCCGAAGTTACAAGAAAGAATTGATAATTATACCATGAACTATTTTGGAATATAGAGAGTAAATGAGTTTTTATTGTTTTTTGGTTTTTAAAAACCTTAAAGGCGGGTTTTTTTTTTTTTTTTTTTTTTTAAAGAGAGAGAAGGGCGATAGCATTTTTTTTATTCAAGATAAGCCATGAAGGTCATTGACCACACAACCCATAATATATTCAAGATATATGTCTTAGATTGACAAGTGTCAAAATCCCATTTGTTATGAGAAGGAGCTCCTCCGAGCTACATTGGAAATATTCCATATGTCATCCGTTTATTGGATGGTACACTAACCACGTGGTGTATCCGGAACACTCAAAAATTACTCCTCAATTTGAAGGAGCCAAGCTTTTCCCATAAGTATTATTTGTTAATCTATTCTACATGTATAAATCTCTAAGTTGTAGAAATACCTTCGTTAAATAAAGAGTGCAACTCCTCCGTGCATAAATCAGATATTCTTTATACGTGGTTCCACTTTTGGTACTTTAATTCGTTGACATTTTTTATTATAAACAATTTGCTGATTTTGTCTTATTAATAAAAGCAGAGCGAGTCAAATTTGGAGGTTGAAGGGGATCATGGTGTCATTCAGATTACTACACTCCTTGACAACAAAACTTGAAAGAGCATTACCAATATCATCTCGTAGTTCCATATACAGAGTCCCAGAAACACTACGAAGGTACAATGAAATGGCCCCAAATCTGGTTTCAATTGGGCCATTTCACCATGGAAGAGAGCGTTTGCAAGCCATGGAAGAAATGAAAATATGGTATTTGAATTGCCTTCTTGGTAAACAAACTCTAGCCGACCGTTTGTGGGACCTTCTCTTAAAAATTGAAGAGCAAGAATATTTTTGCCGTGAATGCTATGAAGAAAGGTTTCCTCTGTCTAGTGATGAATTTGTACAAATGATGCTCGTTGATGGCTGCTTTATTATTGAACTTCTCTGCAAACAGCAAGGCCATTCTCCCGTGGAAGATGATGATGCTATTTTCAAGACGCAAAGGATGTTGTCGACAATTAAAAATGATTTGTTGCTAGTTGAAAACCAACTCCCATGGAGGGTTCTTTACTGCTTATACAAGGTGGTAGATGTTGATTACCATCGAATGCCATTGCCATCTCTACGTCAACTTGCTTTCCTTTTCTTTCAGAACCCCACATTTCAACAGTCATTTGAAAGTATAAGGCCTCTAAACCTCGAAGAAGAATTTGAAAGCAGCCATTTACTCGAGACTGTAAGAAATTTTGTGGTTCAACCATACAAGGAAGTTGTGAAGGATATTGAATATCGAACTCCGATTCCTTCCGTGTCAGAGCTTCTAGAAATTGGAGTCAAATTTGTGGCTGCCTCATCCAACAATGGTCAGCTCGGCATTACCTTTAGAAATGGAGTGATGGAGATTCCACCAATAATAATAAAGGAGGATGGAGAATGTTTCATCAGAAACCTCATAGCCTACGAACAATGTTTACAGAAGCCCGAGCAGTGTCACATGACCTCTTATGCCATCCTGTTGAGTCAACTTATTGAGTCTGTACAAGATGTGGACTTTCTGATTCAGAAAAAAATTATAACTACAGAGTTGAGCAAGGTGAGCACAGCCTCTTTCTTCAAAAGGCTTTCCAAAGGCAGTGAAGCCGTGTTCTTCTTTTACGGTGACCTCGCAGAGGAAGTAAATGAATATATTAGGCGTCGCTGGCTAAGGACTTGGCTAATAAGGGTCAAACGGAATTATTTATACAATCCGTCATCATTCTGGTCTGTTTCTAATGGAGTGGCCGTTATTCTCATCCTTACCTTAACGCAGACCATATATACTGTTCTCTCCTACTACAAGTAGCCAACCCTACCACCAGAACCAATTCTCCTTTTGCTTTTTCTTCTTTTTTTTTTTCTTTGGTTTCCTTCAATGTCTCGCTTGCAAGTTTGGGAAATAATGAACTGCGTCTATTGTTTGTTTCAGCACATGTTTGTGAACCCTTTTAGTTTTTGTATTTGTTTATGTTCGAAGTCAAAGCCAATGGTTTTCATTACAACTACAAGGCTTCGTTTATGTGAATAATTGGCTGTAATAAGTTTTTCATATTTTAATTTGGATTTTAAAGTTTCTAAATGCCACGTCAGTTAATGGTTTTGTGGACGGAGTTTAAGAAAAATGGTAAAGTAGAGAGGGATTAAGTGAAAACTTTTGAACGCCAGGAGATAAATTGATAGCAAAATTCGAATCCAAAGTGGAAAACACTAATTAAGCCCATTACTTAAATATATGAAGAAATATCAGACCAATATTAAGAAATAATTCAACTGAGGTATAATGAAGTCACCGCCTCTTACGTTGGTGCTCTATCTATATGGAAAATGCTAGGAAGATCAACTTTAGATACAAACTTGTGTACCATCTCTCTAATAGAGCGTGGGACCCATTGTATTGGTGGGCTCCACCTCTATTAGAGAGATAGTACACAAGTTGGTATCTAAAGTTGGTCTCCCTAACATGACCCATATCTGTATTAGGTAATTGCTGTTTCTTTTTGGATATTTATCTCCCCCGTCTCATTATATAAAAAAATCACCAACCCGAGATATTTTGCACTTAAAACAAATAGTATACGGGGAATGTGATTCTTTTAAACCTCAGGGTCTAACACGAATGTTTATCTTATCAGATATTTGACTGGAACAGGTTCGTTGGTGGTGAAGTAATTTTTCTAATATTCTTGGCTGCCTCGGCATGTTTTGCTTGCATGCATCCTTTTATTCCTTTGGACCTTTTGCATATCATTTCCTTCCTTTGAGTTCTGCGCACTCTTTCCTTCCTTTACATATATCCTTGCCTTGCCAGGTGACGAAGGCATCCACTTGAGGAAAATTTGCATATATATATAAGTATCATTCAACATATGATTCTTTTATAGTTTTGTCCCAGCATTTTGGGTGTATATATAGTCTCTCTAGTGTCTGGGTGTTGGTGGGTTCATCATATTTTTAACGTGATTCGAGTCTTGTGCATAATAGTGACAGAATTTTCATAGAAAACTCCTGTGATTCATATAGTTTCGAGGGCCTAGTTTCAAAAGGAGGGGAGAAGCACTTGGATATATTGTCAGCAAGCAGCTCATCTCATTTGCGTCCTCTTCGATACATTTTGATAAATCAATTTATTAAGTACCAATGCACTTGACTCGATTGAAACAGATCTTTCATCTAAAAAAATATACTTGACATATAATAATATCTGCAATTATAATATAATCTTACAAGAGAATAAACATCTTAATTGAAAATTTAGTTGAGAAATTTTTGTAGCCTCCAAAACTAAACAAAATGAAATACAACCATTTTCAACTCTCACATAGTCTCACATGAAAAAATTAAAAAACAAACGTCTCACATAATCTGATACACATTTCAGAGTTCTAATGTTTTTTTTTTTGTGTGTGTAATTCGTATTGTGTTGGGATTGCCAAAATAAATCACAGTGCTTCTTTCACTTTTCAATAATTATAGAATTATGTGGGTTTACTTATCAGTCATCTCACTGATAAATAAATAAATTATCTTCTTTTTTGACCTTTCTTTCATGCGATCATGATTTTGAAAACTTATATTACGCCCGTTTGATTCGTATATTGAACTACATGTCTAATCCCACAAGATGGGAATGAAAGATGTTCAATGACGAAATGCTATTTTTACCAATTCCAATGTTTGGTTTGTGCAATATTAGGAATGAGAAGTTATTTAGTTTTCCAACAATGCCCTCAATTAGCCCATGTTTAATCCCACAAGATGGGAATGAAGGATGTTCAATGACGAAATGCTATTTTTACCAATTTGCATGATTGGTTTGTGTAGTATTAGGAATGAAAAGTTTTTTAGTTTTCCAACAATGCCCTTAATTAGTCAAAAAGGAAAAAAAAAAATACAAAAAGTTCTTTTACATGTCAAAAATGGTATTTGAAAATTGTAACATGGGTAAGTTTGTCCATACAAATTGCAATATGTTTGTTTACTTTGACATATATAAGAGAATGAGTTATTTACACTAACACCTCCTGAGATTTTCGGCGTTTTCACAAAATCCCATGAGGTTTTAGAAATTATACGAACACCTTTTGAGGTTTTAAATTGTTTTCACATAACCCGTTTTATTTGATCCAAAGATTGATGATTTTATATAAACAAAATCTTCAAATAACAAAGTTCGCCTATGATATTATATTACACAGACATTCATTCATGGAGGTTAGTTTTTTCATTTGCATAAGTTTTTTTTTAATATGAAATCATCAATTTTTGGAAAATAATTAGAAACCTCAGGAGGTTTTCGTATTATTTCTGAAACCATATGAGGTTTTGTAGTGTAAATAACTTGTAAGAGAATATAGAATATTTGCTTAATTGTTTATGAGGAGAAATGACCAAACCAAATCGGTCACTAAATGGATTGATTTGGTAATTATGCTATTCGTTTGTTGACTAAATCAAATCAATTCTAACCGTAATATAACATTATTAGGGAGAAGAAGACACATAATGACTTTTTTGTTTTCGCCTATTTTGGGCTTTTGATGGGTATTTTGGACCTTCTTCACGGCCTCATCACAATACATAGAGAAACCAAAACCACTCGATCCGGCCCATTTACAAGCGCTTGTGGGATTAACTACGACTGAAATTGAAGGGGGTACTTCTAGGTCACAGTGACTGTCACACAGAGAGAGCGAAAGAAAGAAGACAATGGCGTCGAACGCAGCGGTGCCGTTTTGGCGTGCGGCCGGTATGACTTACATCACCTACTCAAACATCTGTGCGAATCTGGTTCGGAATTGCCTCAAGGAGCCTTACAAGACTGAAGCAATATCTCGCGAGAGGGTACACTTTGCCGTCTCCAAGTGGACCGATGGCAAGCCTGAGACGCCCAGTAAGCTCATCCCCACTTTTGCTTTCAGATTTCAGATCCTGGGTTTTCATATCTGGTTTGATTGCTTATTTGCTTGTTTAAAAGCTCATCCGTTTATCGTTGTTAGTATGTGATTTCAATCTGTGCGTTTAGAATCTGGGATTTTTCAGATGAATTGACATTTCGTTTATTTTTGTGAAATGAGATTTAATCTCATGATGGGCTAATTGAGGTCGATTTGCAATGTTGGGTTGTGTGATTGGTTTGATGTGAATGAGTGGCTCACATGATGAACTTTTGAAAGTTCTTATTTTTCTTTCGGTTTAACAAATAATGATGAAAATGCATTTGATTTAATTAAGCACATTAGATTCACGAGGTTTCTTCCAATTTATGATCTTTTTTTTCAAATAATCAAAGTTGTTGACTTTTAGATTAATCTGGGTTGTTATAACTAAAGCACCCACGTCAAAAGCATGTTGTGATCGCATGGTTTAAGTTTCAGAGTTGAGATTTGTGAAATGAGAATGTCTCCCTGAACTTTGCACCTTATGTTTAGCCCAAATGGGTATTAAGGCAATGCACTCTTTGTTCAGTTTTTAAGACTTTTTGGACCATTTATAATAGCCGCAGATGTGTTTTTTTCCCCGTACTGTTTTCTTTTAGGGTAAGTAGAACATATGATACTAGTCGGGGATTGCAAGGACTGCACTTGCTGGGGTATTATCGTGTGCTCTAAGGGGCCGTATACCTTGTGAAGCAGTACTTGCAAAAGCAGAGTTGGAAAATAAAACCTGAGCAGGATGAAATAATTTAACAGATATATGTTAATGCTGACCACATTTCCTTTCCTTATTTCATGTGTACAAGGATGAAATACATCTTAGAGTACTTTTTAACCCTTTTGCTCTAAGAGTAAATAAAAGTAACTTCTAGCATGTGATCTCGGCTTCTGTTGTGAAATGAATTGCAATCCTTCTGTATATCTCAGCTTAACCTTGGTGCTTTAAGTTAGTTGTGACTCCTCTTTGGGTTCAGCTGCCTAAGTATAAGTTGATAACCGCAGGATAACTCCCCCAGAAGAGGGGGATTAGAGTTAGAACCATAGGGCTACAGCCCATGATTGACAGGAACTATTCGGCAGCACTTTTTTTCTTAGAGCATTCACTTTGGTGTTGAAATGAGGAGATTTTGATTGAGACTTGATTTGTTAATGTCGTGTGTTTTCTAAAGTGTCCACTGTGAGCTGTTTTGATTCAAGGGGATGGTGCTTATTTCGATCTGCTAACTAATGAAGAAAATCTGGCAGACTATGCAATTTTAAGGCTGATTTCAGATTCTTGAAAATATTTATCTTGAACTTTTTGTTATTTCCAATGCTGTCGCCATTCATGAGTGTTGTATTGTTTTGGATCTGCTAACTAATGAAGAAAATACAATGCAATGGCTATGGATTCCTAATAGTATATTAATACTTTAAATTTTTGTCATGTGTGAATGGGTAGTATGTTAATAATCGATTGTAGTTAATATTTGGCTTTGATAAAAGTGCATGCTTTTTCATGGTAATTTGATTTGTGAACTTGGTGAATAACGAATCTATATTCCGCCAGGCCAGTATTCTCATGGGTGTTTTTTTTTTTCTGACAGCTATCCGTACGGACACACCTGATGATTGAGTTGAAAAATATTGGATTGCTCATGCCCTTGGGTTACACAGATGCTTTCGTCCTTTTGTTGTCGCTTTGATAGATGTGATTATATCGGGTTTTTGATGCCCAAAACTTTCAGACTTGGATTGTATTCTGTGTTTCTGCATGATCTTTCTGTTATAATAAGGATGTATTGACCTTGCTCAATTTTAGAAGTTCCTCCATCTGCATTTCATTTGGACGATTTGGAGAATACTTATTCGTTGACTTGACCTGTTGTCCATTAAGGTCAGTTTTGATTTTTGTTTTTATGAGAGAAGTACCAAAAAACAGGAACACTACAAGGAGACTTAGCCCCTAGGGCAACCACCAGAGTATCCATTGGCTGCGCGGCTGCGACAAAGTTGGCTTCCCGGAACACACGCTTAAATTTAAATCCGTGAGCAAACCTGTGGACATTTGAAATGGTAGTCTTAAGGCACCAAGGCACTTCACGTCTGTTATTAATATAATGGGAAGCCATTAAAATCTCTAATTGCAAAACTTGAAGCTGCTCTTGTAGTAGAGGTAGGCGAGGGCACGGTCCGATTTTACTCTAAAAAAACAGCTGACCAATGAGACTTTCACGGTCCATTGAAATTAAGCTTCAGAGAATGTGGAGCCTTATATACTATATAGGCCCAATAAGCTTTTACTTGAAGCTGTGATCTTCTACATCTTATCTCTTCTGTGGGTTGAATCCACCACAGGAAATGCATCACTTTGTAGACAACATTACAATCAATCCATTATTTTTGTGCATGGTCTTGTACTCACAGATGCATATAACTTCACATGTTATCCAAATATGCCACATTGACAGCAAGCGTGAGCATGAACTAATACTTTTTCTTGCAATTGTTGTAGCAGGTTTCTACGTTGTTGTCCTCCCCTGAATATGCCAAATTGACAGCAAACGTGAGAAGCCTATTGGGAAAACAATAATAATAATATTGACAATTAAGCATCCTGAATGGCATACAACCCTAAACGTTACATTCTGCTTAGCTAAAAACGTTATAAAAGAAAAAAGCAAACACAACCCAATGGCTAAGGATGATTTAATTCAAGCCTATGTCAGCTTAAAGTTTTACTTAGCAGACGTTATTAAAGATTAGCATACATTAATTATCTATGCGGAGAGTATGATCACATAGTATAACTTGTCTACATAATTAAATATTGAAATAAAAAAAATGTCTCATAACGATGACCAATGACCTAAGAAGTAAGTATTGAACTTACTTTCGTGGAAGGAAAAGAGAAGAGAAAAACTATAGATACCAGGTAAAAAGTGGTTGCAACTTCCATTGCAGCATGTGAAACCCTAATTAACATAATCACAAGGATCATCAAAATTAGATATTTTCCCATAGTTCTCTTACCACTCTCCATCTTAATTATCTCAAAGTAATATAAATATAAACCCATGATTTATAAGATACTCTATATATATAATTTATTATTTTATTATAATGAAAATTGATCAATAAGATACAACTATATTTTTGTCAATTCTTATGTGAACGAAAAGGTAGTTGAGAAATTAACCAATGAGGGTTGGTTCAATTGGTGAAGTCTCTGCACTAAGTGTAGCCCCACCAATGTTCGAGTCTCACTTCCAGATTGGTGTGCAATATGTAATTTTATAAATAAATCCATACCTATGACAATTGGCAGTTGGGTGCCACGTGTAAGTCCTTCCAACTCGAAATTGTGAGTATGACCTGGCATGGCACAGGAGTGAGAGTAGTCAATCTTCCACTTAAAAAAAGGTGGTTGAGAAATTAAAGTTACACGTTTGCTTATGTATGGCGGCTGGTAAGAATTTATAATCTACCTTTTTTGTTTTCTTCTTACGAGTTTTGACATAATAAACAAGTAGAATTAATATATATAATATCTTGTCCACTCATAAGGGTAGGGATGCATATGTGTCGCGGTCTGGTTCGTCAGCTCGAGTTTCATATGCATGGAGATCGATACCTTTCTATACATATGGACAAGGAGAGGTTGCGTCCATGTCTGAAAAAAGAGAACAAGATTGATCTTATAGATCTTAAACCAAAATTTATGGTTTCTTTTTTCTTGTTTGGAAAGGTTATAGTCTTTTACTTTCTTTCTAGTATGACATTGTTCTCTTCTGTATTTAAGTAATTAAAATAATAAACTAATCTTCATACATACTTAATTTGTAAATTATCAGTGTGAAGATTGTTTCAAACGAAAATATATTTCGAATGATTTGGTACGTAATGGAAAAGGTGATAAGAATAGCTGAATGTGTAGGGCGGCTTCATATGCATGCAACTTCTAAGAATAAATAATATAAAAAAGAACCATATATCTCTGGGGGCTATATTCTTACGAGTTTTAACAAAAACAATTTGATATTGGATTAGAGCATGCAATTTCGGTAGTTGCCATTGCCAATGATTGTTTAGTTTGGTGGCCTCATCTCCATTTTTGTTAAAGGAAAGCCGTGAGTTCATTTGATTTGGGTTCCATTACAATCTACGATAGTAGTTTATATTTGATTCAATCCATCACGAGAGTATTTGCATTTCAATTTTCTCTGTTAACTCGATGAATTTGTTAGGCTGGTCTAATATAGGCGCGTCTAAATTTTAATGTTATGGTCGCAACATCACGTGATATTACTAATGATTGAGGTGGACGACATGATTGATATTTCATGAACATAGAATATTGCATTAATAAAGAGCACACACTAGCTATCATATGACTGAATTAGTAACACTGTGAACGTTGAAGAATTGTATCTCACCTCAATGATTATGAGGGAGGAAAACCGATTCATTTATACAGTGATTTGTTTACAAGTCAAACATCCCGGGAGGAAGGAAAGCTGTATAAGGTAAATTACAATTTTTTTCTACTCTCAACACCAGCATCTGGTCATACCCGCAACCTCGAGCCGGGATGACTTATGCTTGGAGCCTAACTGTCGGCTGCCACCAGTATAGATTTCTGTAAGAAATTACAGATCGAGCACCAATGAGGACTGCTATAAGCGGGACTCGAACTGGTAGAGCTACACACAGTGCAAGGACCTTACCAACTAAACCAACCCTCATTGGTGTAAATTACAATTAATTGACAGAAAATATAATCAAAACAATTTGTTGGAGTTGATTGCAATCGTATAATTATGATGGAGTGATATCCGAAATGGTTTGTGTGTCACACCCCCACAAGATGGTGAGGCGATCTCACACCGTCGGCTTGGATAGAAGAAGGAAACGTGCATAGGATAATCTTTTTGTGAAAATATTTGCCACTTGCTCAAATGTTGACAGAACCAACTTCCAATTCGTGTCTAACCAATTTTTCATGAACAAAATGATAATCAACCTCTACATGTCGTGTGTGGGAATGAAAAACCGGATTAGAAGCATAGGCGATTGCACTAATATTGGCACATGACTCATCTTCGTTTGACAACATGTCAGTTTCTTAGGGGTTTAGTGGTCGGACTATGAGTGCAAGGTCAGCGGCCGACCCTACATAGCCGGATAGGGCCACGTGTCATGTTTGTATTGGATAGATTAAGCTCGGTCATTTCCTTATGTCAGCATATGTTAAATGTTCAAATATATTCAAATGGTAATAATGTAAAAATATGGTGCTTTTTTTATAAAAAAAATGTTAGGGAGATCACATTCTATATATCACCTTGTGTATTATCTCTCTAAGGTGAGACCCATATATTGGTGGGCTCCACCTCTATTAAGGAGGTGATATATAAAATGTGGTTTTCCTAGCATGACGGTATAAGGCTTTTACATTTCAATGTTGGTAATTAATTAGAAAAAATTAATTAACCCTCATTGTTTCGTATACACAAAAAATAAAAAACACGTACACATTAATTTTATAGTAAATTGAGTTTAGACCCATAAAATTCATTTGTAATCACCTACAACCCTTTCCTTTAATTTTCTATTTAAAATACCCAATTTTTTCAAATAAAACCCGATGACTATGATCCAAGTAAGCAAGTTACCTAATCTAGCTTCAAATATGATTTATTCTATTTTTCGGATTCCAAAACTACCCCCATTTACAAGTTAACGTGTTAAGTGGGGTGTAACTAATGGCACACGTTGAACTTGGAAAGATTTTTAAATGTTGTAATGGATGTAGAAATTAATTTAGAAACTTATTTGAAATTAAATGTTAAATTCAACATGAAAGTATTAGTAACGTTTTTTTTTTATGACCCCAAAAAAAACGTTTTGGTTATTTAATAATTTTGTTGTTGTTGTTTTCCTTTTATGAATTTATACTACTAGTAATCTATTTTATTATAGTTTTATGAATAATAGTGTACATTCTAATTATGTTAAAAAATATTTTGATAATCTATTTATTGTTTGTTTTATGAATTTTTTTTTAAAATGAACTTATTTTTTCTCTAAATAATGTACATTTTTTTCTCTGAATAAAGTACCTATTATTTGTTTTATGAAAAATAAAATTTTTAAATGAACCTATTTTCTCTCTCCAAATAATGTACCTATTTTTTTCCTCTAATAATGTACCTAGTAAAACAATGTACGTATTTTTTTAAATGAACCTATTTTTCCTCTCCAAATAATGTACTCATACACATTTATAGATATATTGTAAAATAATTTACCTATGGGTAAATAATGTACCTATATTTTCTATAAATTATTGTGTACCTATTTTTAATTTATGAAAAATGTACGGAAATTTCAATTACAAAGTAACTCACTTCTTTTTTTTTTTAATTTTTTTGGTAAATAATATACCTATATTTTATTTAAATAATATATTTATATTTATATTTTTCGTAGGTACATTATTGGATATGTAATTTACATATATTTTTTTTGTTTGCAATTTTAGGGGGCGGTATGTGAGAGGGAATGTCAACCAAAAGAAATGGGGTGATTGATATGCCATTAATAGGGAGTGTTAATTACAATTATGACTGTTAATAAAATGCTTGAAATAAATTATAAATAAAATATGAAGTTTGGTGGCAACGATGTAAAAACATAGGAATACTACGACCTCTTATATCTTACTAGTCATTTAAATTTGAAATTGGGTTTTACACATAGATTTATAGAGTGATAGGTATATGTTTAGGAAATAGAAAATGTAGGGATCTATATTGGACAAGCCCTTAATTTTAAGGCATGTAGATGCACTTGACCTAGCAATTACGCATACATTCTTGATCATTGAAGCCGTGATTAGGTTTGACCGCCTTACAATCCCTTCGAATGCAACTGCGATGGCATTTTGGTCTCACAGGCAACCAAATAAAATCATGGCCTATAATTATTTCATCCAAAGGACCAGACAGGAGAGAAGGCTTAATAAATATTTCATCCAAGTAAGAGGGAAGGCCAAGATGATCAACTTCTACCACAAAATGGGAAAGCTTAATTATGATCAGCTCCATAATCATCACCTTAAGTACCCTCTTACAGTTAATTAATTTATCTTGCCATCTCATAGCTCTCTCTCTTCTTGGTGTTTTCTTTTACAATCTGAAACTAGTTATATGCAAAATCAAACCCATATGGTACAGCCAATGTGTTCCCACCACATTGGTGGTCGATTCTCCCTCTCCTATGGCACCCAGGATCGAACCCCCAGTAATCCACCATCATACTCAATGGGGTTTCTTTTCTCCAATGTAATTTAAAAAAAAAATCTTATGATATAATATACAATATTTCTTTGAGTCAATAATTTAAAATGATGGAAATAAATTTTAATATGAAGATTGATTATTCAGCATGTATGATCATTGCTTCAAACAATTTAATAATAATATATACTCCAAATGATTTCTTATGCAACCAAAAGGTGATAAGAATAGCTGTATGGCTGTTGGTCTTTGGCCCAGGTTGTTGGTCTGCTCTGAGGTTGTGGTTATTATAAGCCATTTCCAGAAATAATTTATAAAATAAAAGACTCATGTATCTTGACTATTTTATTTTACGAGTTTGACAAATATACAAGTCTAATATTATTTTTTTTGAGAACCAAACTATGTATAAGATCACCACAAGTACCACCCTCATGAAATTCATTTTTCTTGCAATATTAATATTATTATAGCTCCCCTCCTGCTGGTGTATTCGTTACATATGAAAGTAATTATACAAAACCCAGATTTTATACATAACTCTTAAGCTAATATAATTTTTAATTAGTTAATGTGCAGATTATTTTACATGTGTGTGACGATTGCTTTGAACAATATTATATGCAAATGTAATTTTCTTATGTAACCAAAAGGTGATAAGAGTAGCTTAGACTGTTTCTTTTTATATACAAGCAAATATTGGAGGAGGGGAAAATTGAACTTAGGACATCGAGAACATGTGTAAATACTCTTAATCACTTGAGCTACAAACTTCTTACTAGCTTTGTCAACATTTTTTGTCATTTTCTTAATTCGGTTTTGTTAATTGGCTGGTAGCTAGTTTGTATAATCTCCAAAAAAAATATATGCAGGGTTTGTGTAATTTATTCTTTCATGATTTGTGAAGTCCTAGCTGGCTTAACGTAGCAATAAAAAATAGTATTATATCGCACAGTACTCCTAATCCAAAATACAAAAGAGGAAACAACTATGTGTAAATATGCCTGTTCTTTACAGGCTGTGAAGCCTGTGCTTAGATTCCACCTCCAAGTATTTCTTCTTTTTATGTTTGGTGGAAAGTAGATTTTTATTTTAAGGGTGGTTAGATTATACTGAAAAATAATTTCATCATGCTCGACAATCAGCATATGAAGGATGGGTATATTTTTGGCTATATAAATCTAATGAGGTTTCACCACCACCAACCGTCACATTCTCCTGACATAAATAGGTATCCAATTCGAACTCGGGTGCAAGAGAGCATGCTCGCTGCTTTGGCCAATTGATCTAATCCATATATGCACAAATGTATTTTTTATTATAACAAATTGACTATTAACTTTTTTTAACTAATTGACGGATCCGCACACATATAAACGTATTACTTTATAAGGTTAAGAATAAATTCAGATTTGAATAATGACACTCGCACATCATATGTTTGGATTTAAATTGAGAAACCTATACGCTAACAATTCACGAAGGGTATGTGTTGTTACACACGAATTGGGTAAATTTCAAATCCGTTAAAGGATATTTACTCAATAAAGAACGCAGAAGAATTAGGAAGGCGTAAATCAGAGTCAGAGCTTATTCCTTTCTATTATTTACTGCTGTCAATGTTAAGTAAATCGCAGTCAAACAAAACCGTCCCTCCATCCAAAAACCAATTAGTCATCGCAGTCGCGTTGGCTTGGCTGGTTCTATCTCTTCTCACCAAAACACGCTTCTTTACGACTCTCCCTCTCCGCTCCCTCTCTTCGCTTAGCTCAGAAGCTCAATTTCCATGGCCTAATTGCTATCGGCGAATAAATTTGAATTACAGTTTTTACCCTCCTTGGATCGGTCACCTGTTTGCTCCTTGGAGCCCTAATTTTGGAGCTGGTTCAGCTGATTGATCTGTGATCTGTTTGGTGGACTGATGGCTTCGGCGAAGACGGCTCGGTCCAGAGGCACGCCGGTCAAAGAGAACGGCATCAAGCTCGAGGAAGGCCTCAATGTCTTCAAGTCTGATAAGTTCGATTCCCAAGGCTATGTTCAGTCACGATGCTCTCTCAATGAAAAGGTCAGTGTTTGCCCTTGCTATACATATAAATAGATATACACGTTGATTTGTTCCGCTGTTTGGTTGCTGAGAAACCATGGGAAAGTTGAGAAAGAAGGAACTCTATGTTAGAATTATGAATGCAGTGCTATTTTTGCTTAGTCGTAGGATTTGATTTCTTTTAGCAATTTCCAGATAGGCTCTGAACTTCGATTTTATATGGAATTACGAAATTTCAAAGGGCCAAAGTTAAATTTATATACTTGAACTTTGCTTGCAGGAAATAAGACAATTATGTTCATATCTTTTGGACTTAAAGAGAGCTTCTGCCGAGGAAATGCGTAGAAGTGTCTATGCTAACTACACGGCATTCATACGGTGAGTTTTCATTGAATGGTTAATGTGAGAAGTTTGTGAGTTTGTTACATCCTTCATATGCAATTTTATATGTTCATGTTCCGAGGTGCTTCACTATAACAGCATTGTATTTGCTTGGTATATGCTTGGGTATTTGGGTTAGTTTTTGACACATTTGACACAATATTTGGATAGCGAGATTCTTTAGATTTTAAGTGTAGTATGTAAAATATTCCCACCATTTCTAGCTCTAGGTAAAAAGTATAAGACACTCCGTTGGTTCATTTAAATTGTATTTCACGTAGTATGAAATTTTATCAATGAAATCAGTTGCATGGACGCATCAAGTTTTCTTTTCTGAGTAGTTTGGTTTTTGCTGCTGTGTTTATGGCAGGCTTACCCAGATTTTTTCTTTCAACTTGTTCAGAGTTCAGAGCTAATTAAATTTGAGATCCAAAATTTTATTTGTACTTGGTGCAAGGCATAGTAATTGTGTTTCGTTCTTTAAGTGAGAGTTGAAGCATTTTCCGTTTTTGTACCTTTGTGTGTTTTCTTGTTGCTTTAGTTTTATGATTGATAAAAGTTGGTATCCAAGGTAATTTACTGCCAATATGGTCACACTCAAAATGATTGTATTTGATATTTTCATTTTTGTAATTAGGAACTTCCAATTCTTGTCTACCTTTTTGCATAATCGACTCTTGTTTGGTTAACTTTAATGTATTTAGTTAACTTAAATGCCATTTTCACATTCCATTGGAAGGTTAAACTAGTTTGTTCTTCAATCATGGAGTCATTTCTTTTGATACACCATTCTTCGTTGAGTGTAATTTGGATTTTATGTTAACTGCACTTCTTACTCACAGCACTTCCAAAGAGATATCAGATTTGGAGGGGGAGCTTTCTTCTATCAGAAACCTGCTATCTACTCAAGCTGCTTTGATTCATGGTCTGGCTGAAGGAGTTAATATTGGTTCCTTATCTGTTTCTGAAGGTTCTACTGCAAATGGTGTATTAATTTCTGAAGATAAAGAACCTTCAGACCTGGAAAAGTGGTTAGTAGAATTTCCCGATCTCTTGGATGTTCTGTTGGCTGAGAGGAGAGTGGATGAAGCTTTAGATGCCTTGGATGAAGGTGAACGTGTGGCCGCTGAAGCAAAACAACTGAAGCTGTTGGATCCAGCTTTACTCATGCCTCTGCAGAACTCTATTGTCGAGCGCAGGCAAAGGTTAGCTGATCAGCTTGCCGAGGCTGCTTGCCAGCCTTCGACCCGCGGTGGTGAACTTCGTGCAGCTATATCAGCACTTAAAAGGCTTGGGGATGGCCCTCGTGCACACAGTTTGCTGCTCAATGCACATTTCCAAAGATATCAGTATAATATGCAAAGCCTTCGTCCATCGAGCACCTCATATGGAGGAGCATATACTGCTGCACTCTCACAGATGGTGTTCTCTGCTATTGCTCAAGCTGCCAGTGATTCCTCGGCTATATTTGGCAAGGAAACAGATTATACTTCCGAACTTGTGATGTGGGCAATAAAGCAAACCGAGGCTTTTGCCCTTCTCATTAAAAGGCATGCATTAGCTTCATCAGCAGCTGCTGGGGGATTAAGAGCTGCCGCAGAGTGTGTTCAAATAGCATTAGGTCATTGTTCCTTGTTAGAAGCTCGTGGTTTGGCACTTTGTCCTGTGCTTTTGAAACTCTTTAGGCCTAGTGTTGAACAAGCACTAGAAGCTAATTTAAAACGAATTGAAGAAAGCACTGCTGCCCTAGCTGCTGCTGATGACTGGGTTCTTACATATGCTCCAACAGCTACACGGCAACCTGGCAGGCCTTCAAGTACATCCCTTAATACGACAGCATTCCAACATAAACTCACAAGTAGTGCACATCGATTCAATTTGATGGTCCAGGTAAATGATTTTTCTTCCGTATAAAATCAATTAATTAAGTTTCTCTCTGTGTGTGTGTGTGTGATCCCTCATTTCATTTTAGCTTCATAATTTACCTGATCTTGCAGGATTTCTTTGAGGATGTAGGACCATTGCTCAGTATGCAATTGGGTGGTCAGACATTGGAAGGTTTGCTCCAAGTTTTTAATTCATATGTGAACATGCTCATAAAAGCATTACCGGGTTCAATGGAGGAAGAAGCAAACTTTGAAGGTTCTGGGAATAAAATTGTTCGTATAGCTGAGAATGAAGCTCAACAGATTGCATTGCTGGCGAATGCATCATTATTAGCAGATGAGCTGCTTCCACGTGCAGCCATGAAGCTGTCTCCACTGAATCAGGCTGCATACAGGGATGATCTTCGTAGAAGGTCATCAGATAGGCAAAACCGGCATCCTGAGCAAAGGGAGTGGAAGAGGCGTCTGGCCAGCTCGGTTGATAGATTAAAAGATAGCTTTTGTCGTCAGCATGCTCTAGATCTCATTTTCACAGAGGATGGTGATAGCCATCTTTCTGCTGATATGTACATAAACATGGATGGGAATGTGGATGAGGTTGAGTGGTTTCCATCCCTAATATTCCAGGTATGCTGAATACTACTTTTCTCTATTGTCATTTCTGTTTGAACTATTTTCTTTTCCTTTTTTTATAACGGACCTGCAATTGCTAGTCAGTGGTATTCATTTCAAAGTAGTCCTCTGCTAATCTGTTTTGCATGTTTCATATCATTGTTAAAGAAGAATACATGTCCTCTATGGTTATGAGTGTATTTAGCACTTTGCCTGACGACTTGGTTTTTTAAATTTATTTTATTTTTCTAAGGGTTTTCTGACTTCTTGTTGGAGGATCAACGTTGCTATAAAAGAAATATCTTATGTATAATTAATTTTTGTCTATTAATAATAATACATGTATATCTTATGTAATGTACAACTAATTGTTCTTCATGTGTGCATACATATACATATATAATTATTGCATTATTTGTTATTTTAATTTTATCCTTTTCCCCCTTTCAAGACTTGAAAATTCTTTTACGATAATTATGGTTATCAATACTCTAGGTGCCGTTCAATTATACTCAGAAGAGAGATTCTATGTATATGGATATCTTATGCATATATGGAAATTGAACTTATTTGCAAAGTATTCTTGGACGCCTACAGATTTGTATATTCATGTCTCTGTTGCATTAGCGTCAACAGTACCTTCAAATTGAACTACTTTACTTAGTTACCTTGAATGGTATTGTTACATGAGCTTCAGGTGTGAAATGCCATCCTTACACTATCTATACTTTTGGTTCGTTATTGACTGTCCGAACTAACAGCAAAGGCTTTTGAGACAATCTAAGATTCCAAAGAGGCATTGATCAATTTTAAAGTTTAAGGACATTAGAATTGACCCAAAATTTCAGGGGGCATATGATATCGCCCTTTAGATGTGTATATGCATATTCAACTTATTTGTGGTGCATGCATGTGATCTGAACACTTTCTACTTTTTACATGCTTTTCTTATTGATTTTTTTCAAGTCCTAAGTTTCTTTTGTTATTTTTTCCCAATCCAGGAACTTTTTGTAAAACTAAACAGAATGGCCAGTATAGCAGCAGAAATGTTTGTAGGCAGGGAAAGATTTGCTACATTGCTATTAATGAGACTGACAGAAACTGTCATATTGTGGCTTTCGGAAGACCAGAGCTTCTGGGATGATATTGAGGATGGGCCAAGGCCATTAGGCCCTCTTGGCTTACAACAAGTACGTAATTTCTGGTCACACCATCTATTTATTTTGTATGTGTTGCATTGTATTTTCATGTGAAGATTGTTCTGTTTTAGCAATGTGAGAAGGACCTATATCATACAAAGTAGAAAATAAGTAAATGAAGATAAAAAATGTAGAAAAACAAAGAAAATAGGATGGAAGGAAAAATCATGGCTTGGTCCATTTTGAGAGAGGGAGGGGAGAGTAGAAGGCCTGTCACAGTGATAGCCCTAGTTTTTTGCAATCAATCTTTCAATGCTGACTGTATCCCCAACCTATCAAGCATGAAAACGACTTCCACGATGTTATGCCACTCCCTTTTTTTTTCTTCTTCCTTTTGCTTCCCAGTTTACTAACTGATAATTTATACAGCCTAACATTGGTTAAAAACTTACAATCTTTGCATGCCTACAACTTTTTGATGAAATTGTTGTTAAATTAGAAATATGAACTTAATGCAGATTACTGACCAGAAATTGTGTCATATTAAAGGGTTATCCTAACGAGGACTCATACTCAATGATATATCACAGCTGTCTTCTCTTGTCATAATTTTGAGGAGTTGCCTCATTGAACACCCAATGCTCCCTCCCACCCCAACCAGCCATGTCCTACTAATTATGTTCTTATTATAACTTCTTTTATCTGTTGCAGTTCTATCTGGATATGAAGTTTGTCATATGCTTTGCTTCACAAGGTCGTTACCTATCTCGAAATTTGAATCGAGTTGTAAATGAGATCATATCGAAAGCCATGACAGCATTTTCTGCAACAGGCATGGATCCCAATAGGTATGCTACTTTATTTAGTTTCCTAATATTATCATCATCTTGAATTATATACGTATAAACATAAATGCACATATTTGAAGCAGCAATACACATTGTAGTATGAAATTGCAACTTATTCTAGTTTTCTATCCCCACACGGATAAAAATTGCCGGCTTGTTGTATATGTAAGCACAAGTTAAACTGGAAAATGTCCTGGTAGCTTTTAAACAGTTGATTTATTTTATGCTGAGCTTTATTTTTATTTCAGTGTGCTTCCGGAAGATGACTGGTTCAATGACATGTGTCAAGATGCAATAGAAAGATTGAGTGGAAGACCAAAAGCTGCAAACGGGGACCGGGATCTTAACAGCCCAACTGCTTCCGTTTCAGCACAATCAATCTCGTCGGTTAGATCTCATGGGAGTTCCTGAGGCGGTCAGTTTCATCCCTGTAAATTAAATAGAAAACCATCCGTGTATCCTTAGAAGTTTTTTTCCCTCCAATATAATTTTTGTCGACCATGATCCTTTTTGTCACTTTTGTCATCTTCTTTTTCTAGTGTAAGGCCCTACATTTCTGTAGGATGATATTTGTTGTCATAATTATGGGTAGGAATTCGTTTTGAATAATTGAGTTTGTAAAGTTGTTGATTGCAATTGTTTAATTTTAAATACAAGTTTGTATAATTCTTTGACCAGTGTGGGATGGAGTCTGTATTGATGTCCAATCATCACCTGATTTCATGTGATTATGTTGTCTTGGCAACCAATAAAATTAGATTTCTTGCGTTTGCTTATAAATGAGCTTGAAGGTGCTATAGGGATAAGCCTGTAAAATTGAAGATCATTTGTCAAAATTTTCAGTCTCTCGCCTTTGCCATGGACAGTCGTTCTCATGAGTCATGTGTAAGGTTCTATTGTAAGATACGGATCCTCTGCTTGACTAATGTCGTGGCCTTGCCACCACATTAAATCCTAAGAAACCTGTATCTCTCTTACAAGGAAATTTTTAGTAAGCTGTAAATCATTGGGTCCCTTTTCAAATGATTTTCACTCTTTAAATTCATGTTCTCCCTTCGCTCATCCATGTGTCCATTTTATTTTTTCTGTTTCGGGACTTTTTTGTCACAATGGTTTTTGGTGAAGCTTTGTGACACCATAGGTTAGAGTATGATTTTATAATGGTAGAGATCTCTGATCTTTGTTTTTGAGTATTTAATTATGTTGATGCTCAAAATGATTCAGCCAAAATTGAGTCCAACTTAGTGATGAGGTGTGATGGATGATGGGTGAAGATGAGGACCTTCAGCATGTGTGTGAAGATTTGGGCAAACGATAAATATACAGAAAACGAGATATACGTGGTTCACCCTTAATGAATAGGCTATGTCCACGGAGAAGTATACTTTCATTATTATAATAATGTGTATTTGTATTTGTACATGGGGTTTGACCCAAATATAAAGGTAACAAGTGTGAAGCCCAGCCCAGTCTTGAGATCCCCTCCTAAGTGGAGAGTGGTTTGCTCTTATAGGTGAGGGGGAGTCTTTACTTCTTGTTGTCTTCCAATGTGGGATTCTTTATCTTACTTAGAGTTATGACTTGTGGTAAGATTTCTTTGGCTAAGGTGATGACCTCTCAAAGCATGGCACGTGGCTGATCTTTCCTAGCTAGTTGCTCGGTTAGTTACGGTGTCAACAGGACACTGCTTCCCTCCTTCCCTGTAAGGAAGCATTCCTACTTCTTACAAATCACAGTTTGATAAAGAAAAATATCTACTCTGTGATTGGCAGGAAAGTAGGAGCTCCTACTTCTAGGAGGGAGAAAAGTATTTTCCTTAAAATTTTAAAAAATAAAATAAAATCATGTAGTAGTAATACATTAAATTGGGTGGAAGCATTTGTGCGATGCCTTAGTGATGACAAAACTTCAAGTAATGACGTAAGCACCCTTCGATTTCCATTGAACTCCAACATCGTAGAGCTCATTTTTGGAAGCATTTCATGTCGATAGGTAGCCAAAATCGACCTAAAATTGTATTATGGTGGGAGGAGGAAGACGGAAAATGTGTATCTTGATGTGGAATTACAGAGGGAGAAATATTATTAGCTTGAGCTTGCACCACAACTTGCAATAACTTGATGAATATAATCGTTACCACCAAAAGCATCCTCATAATTATTATGTTTCTATAAAAAAAATTTGTTATTTGCAAGTTGAAGACAACTGACTAGGGTTTTTATAAAGGTCAATTGCATAATTTTATTACATCTATAATGAAAATTTAAATATTTTATTAGATGAATGAGAAATCTTACATATGCATAAAGGGTTGTGTATGATAGCTCTAGACCGACTTTTATTTTTTATGCCTCTTAGGTTTGTGGTCGAGTATTTAATTTCACAAGCACAATCTATTTCTTTTTACTATCTTCTTTTCTTTTGATGAGAAACACACAATCTATCATCGCAACACATACTTGCAATAAGAATTATCGTGTTTTACGGTAACACTAATTACGTGGTATAATGTTGTGTTATTGTTCACAGAATATTTGCGTAAACTCCCCTTCCCCAATTGCAATTGCTTGTACTAAAAAACAAAATTAGAGAGAGAAAATGTTGCAATGATGGTTATGCCTATAATTAGCTCAAAACTTATTGCAATGGTGGGAAAAAGAGAGGCTACGAAGTCTTGGACACCACAAGAACTTCAGAAAAGGGGTTTTTCTACTCTTATTGCATTCCTTATGTTTTCTCATTTCTATTGAAGTTTCTTTTCCATTATGAGCAGCTAATTTCATAACTAGGGCTTCGATGTAACCTAACATGAATATTCTGGGTTTATAAGTTTCAAGTTTGGAGTTTCAAGTTGGATTCATGATTCATGTTCTTATTCATTATGCTTATCAGTTAATATCCTTGTTTGAATGATTGATCACCATTATAACTTGTATGTTAGCTATCTTGGTTTGAATTAAAAGTAGACAACATGCTTTAATTCGAATTGAACTGTGAATAGGAAGAGTATGTATGGACATTCAACAACTGGGATTAGATACATGCTTGGTTGTTTAAAATGTTCTTTTATGCTTAATGGGTTCCTAATGCTTAATTTTAGATTAGACAACAAATGATCAAATTAGGGAATTAGGAACACAAGGTTAGAACTAGAACCATGACCTAATCATACTTTAGCTAGAATCAATCTTCGAATATGAATTAGACTTGTTACTTGACTCCTTATAACCCAAAATTGAATTTTTATGGTGATTCGAATGCCCTAGTCTCCAAATCTGTTTTCCATCTCTTAAAATCACTCTTTGTTACATTTGTTTACTTGTTTTTGTTTACAATTTTATTTTGCTTATTTTGTTCAACAATCACAACCACTCTTGCTTTAAATTATGTTTTAGACATAACCTCCTACTTTCTTGAATTTGGTAATCTAAGTACATAACTAGTTTTAACTTCTTCAGTTTTCATGGGTACGACCTCGTACTTGTTTTGCTATACTACTAATTGCCCCGTACAATTGCGAGTTAACATAATATTAACAACAAGTTGGAGAGTGAATGTTGTGAAGTCCCAACTTGCGACTTAAGTAATTGAAGGCATCTCCTCCCAAGGCCTTCGTAAATATATCTACCAACTCATCTTGTGAAGAAATATAGGAAGGAGAAATTACACCAGCTTGTAGTTTCTCTCTCACAATGTGACAATCAACTTCAATGTGCTTCGTTCTTTTGTGGAAAACTGGATTTGCAGCTATATGTAGTGCATCTTGATTTTCTTTCAAGGATTCTTTCGACCAATTCGAAAGAACCCTGAAGAAAGGTTTCCAAGCAGTAACTAAAAATATGAAGCAAATGTCTCAGAGCATTACCCTAAGTGTTGAACGAGGACACGTGAACACAACCTTGCGAGGAAACGAGACAAGAGCATACTTCACGCAATTCTTCGAGTAGGTCATCTAGGCTGCTCAAGTAAAGAAAACACCCCGAAACGAAGATATGGCATCAAGAACAACTAAAACACCCTTAGGAGTGACAAAATACTCACAAGGGAAACTTGTGGTCATGTTAATTGTTCATCCCCGAAGTTTGTGGTCGGAAGCCCATTTGAGATGCCTCCACCACCCATTTAAACAGCTACTACAGATCCAATCATTTTTCCAGTTGTAGTGGCGGTAACCAACACAATCGAAGAAGTTAGGAATCACTAACTCATACCTCTTGGGACAGTGACTACTGGAAATCTTCCAAAATATCAAGCACTAAGAACTGGTGAAGCAGTGCTACCTCCAGAACTGACAAGAAGAAACATGAATGCTGAGAGATGGAAGTAACCTGCATGCTTCAATGTCTACATTGCCCACAATAATGGCAACAATAAGGGCACTCGGAGAGTTAGCAGGAATAATGCATGACAGCCAGAGCACATCCAAGATTCAGAAGATGAAGATGAGGCAAGGCCAAATCCTCTATTGGTCTTGTCGCAGTTGTAAATCTTATTGGGCTAGTCTCATCCTCAATAGTAGCAGGCCTACACAAACTACGATCGGGCCAGAAGAAACAAGCCACCAGGGCCACCCCGTGCTTACTTGTCTTTCTTAACCTGATCCAACTTTCAATTTTGTCCGAAATTGAACTAATCCTCTTGCGAGCTAGGAATACAATCAGGGCATTGGTGTTGATACGACCTCTTCCTCTCTCCTACCCCATTATAAAAAAAAATCGACATTGAAAAGTTAGGAAAAAGGGACTAACATATAGTAATCCAACCCATGTATTGGAAATCAACATTTGTTTGTTGATGACTATCGAATACATTTTACCAATAAATCTATTAAGCATTTTATGTATTCTTTTGGTACTTCTAGACAAAGATCAACCAAACCTATGTAGCAAATGTGTACGAAATTTTTAGTAGACAAAAATATAGTAGACAATACACACCAGTGGGCAGTAGGATCCTACCCAATTTGAAAATGTCTGCACTTCAAGCTTGAAAAGATTCTCATCATTCATGTCTTAATTTCTCTAAACATTTTTAAATAGTGATCATCTTAATCCTATAGGGATGCAACACAATCAAGTAGGACTAATCCTAGTGTAAAGCAGAAAAAGTATACCAATTATACCTATTATTTGGAAGATTCAAAAGCTAACCTCTTATACTTCTCACTTGGGGATTTGCATCCAATAACTGTGAATGCTCGTAACCATCCAAACCACAACCAGCTCAGCATGCCCCAGGCATTCGCGTGGCTTGGGCCCACTTAAGCTTGTAGCGTGGCATGTTGCTTATTTGCTTAGCGTGGCACGTGTACAAACGCATATGACGAACTCTGGCGTACCCAAGTCGAGTTTCTTCCCAAGTTAGGTGTCGTATTGGGCTAAAAACATATTTGGGCCCAGCCTTGGATTTTTTGGGCCTCAACAACTAGAAGTCTTCCAATTTAACCAGATTCTAATGGCTAATTGTCCCCAGGATTTTAAATTCTGTAAGTTAACCATGCTCAAACTACTTCCCTCATGCCCTGCAAATAGAATCTTCTTGACATCATAATCTTTGTTCAGAGCCATATGGTTCTTATAGACAGTTCCATGGGCTCCTTTCCCAATGATATATTGATCATTGAGATTTACTGTTGCCTCCATTACTTGGTTGAGTAAGGAAGATGGACCCTCTTCAGTAGCGACCTTAAATTCCTGCTTGGTCTTTTTGCACAAAAGGAACAGATAAACAAGTCCATAAAGCATAGAAACAACAACTAATGAAGACCCCAAGGCTGTCAATACAATTTGCAGTATACTAATACCTTTATGATTGCTTGATTGACTGTTGCACAGCTTAAAACTATTGTTTCTTGCACAAGTTGAGCCACTTGATGGAAGGTAACTGGCACATATGTAGGGATTGCCTAAAATGATAATGGGGATGAGTTTAACAGCTTCAGTAAGGTCTCTGGTACTTCACCTGTGAAGTAATTGCCTGAAACATCAACCTTAATCAATGAACTCATATAACCAAGAGCTTCTAAAGTTCCTATCAAATTGTTTTGAGACAGATCTAGTTGATGTAGCCTTTTCAACTTCCCCAGCTCTGGAGGAATCAGACATATCAATGCATTGTTGCTAAGATTCAATGCATAAAACATATTAACCAATTCTCCAATTGATGAGGGAATCGCATTTCCGAAAAAATTTCCTCCAAGTTTTAGTTCTGAAAGCTTTCCAAACTTCGAAAAGAAAGATGGAATACCGCTGGTGAAACTGTTGTCACTTAAAATCAACGTTGATAAATCTGTCCAACTCGATGGAATGGAACCATTCAACAAATTTAATCTCACATCAAACTTATACATTTTGATAGCTGAGGAGGCAGAAGACCAACCAAATTGTTTTTCCGAAATATTCAAAGAACAAAGTTCTGCAAGATTCCTTAGCTCCTAGGGTAGAACTCTTGACTTGTTGCTACAACAAGCTGAGCCGGGCCGGGCTGGGCTCATATTAAATAAGTTAAGCCCAGGCCTTACCCATGGGCCTAAAGTATTCGGGCCTAAAGGTTGTTCTCATGCCTCATTGAATGGGATGGCATTTTTTATTTAAAATAATAATAAAAAACAGAAACGTTGGGAGGGACATCAGCGTGAGGACAACATGGTCTCCCCAAATTCCAAGCCCTCTACAGCTGCACATAAGTTTGTATATTTTAAACAAATTAATTCACAAAAAAATATGCTTTGCTTTAATACTTGTAGTTTTCCAACAAAAGTTCGTAAAGCAACCTAGAAATTAGGATTGTGATTGCCTCTTTTTTATGAGTGATGATGGGATTCAATTTGTTAAGATAAATGTCAAATAATGGACCAAATAATTAAATTAATATGTTCCATTATAATCATTATTAATTTAAATCAAACTTAACTAATTATAATCGGGCCAGGCCGGGTTATTATAGGGCTTAAATGTATAGTCCAAACCCTACCTATTAAACCTCGGGCCGGGCCAAGCCTGCCTATTACTTCAGGCCAGATAAGCCCATAAGTAAAAAAATAAGGCCGAGTTAGGGCCAGCCCATCGGGATTAATCCACACAAAAAATATGCTTTGCCTTAATGCTAGTAGTTTTCCAACAAAAGTTCGTAAAGCGACCTAGAAATTAGGATTGTGATTACCTCTTTTTTTATGAGTGATGATGGGGTTCAATTTGTTAAGACAGATGTCAGATGAAGGACCAAAGAATCAAATTAATATAGATGGCCGACAATGAGTTCCATTATAATCATTATTAATTTAAATAAAACTTAATTAATTATAATCGGGTCGGGCTTTTGTAGGGCTTAAAAGTATAGCCCAAGCCCTACTAATTAGACCTCGGGCCGAGCCAAGCCAGCCCATTGCTTCTGGCCAAGTAAGCCCATAATTAAAAAAATCAGGCCAGGTTAAGTCCAACCCATTATGTTTGGGTTTTATTTACGAGCCTAGCTGCTAATGTCCATGTATGAAAGGGTAGGATTTTTTGCAAACTATGGAAAAACTCCAATGAGGTTATTTTGGTATAGGCTCAACCTTGAAAGAGAAGAGCAAGTTCCAAAATCAAAAGGTATGGTACCTTGAAATCAATTGGATCCCAAAACCAACTTCCTTAACCACTTTCCTTGGCAAAGATTTGGACGGATTTTACAAGTGAAATTATTATTGGTAAAATCTAGCGACAACAAGCTGATGTTATCAAGGTTGTTCAAACTCTTAGGAAGCTCTGCTGTCAACTAGTTCTCAGCCAAATACAACTCCTGTAACTTACTACAATTTCCAATAGTTGAAGGAATCACTCCTGAAAACTTATTCTTATATAACGATAGATGCACAAGCTCACTCAAATTCTCAACACTTCCAGCGATGCAACCATTCAACCTGTTAATACCCAGATTTACTTAGGTCTTGGAGTGTTTGCTCACAACACCTTCCTTATTTTTAGGTGGAAAGTGTCATCCTTTCACGTTGGTAGTGTGTTTACCCTAAACCCTAAATCATTTCCCATGTCATTTCTCAAGGGGTGAGAAATGGAGATTCATTTCTCATGTTTGGTAATCCGGGGAAAGTAACCAAGAAATACCACTTTATTTCCTTTCACATGTTTGGTTTGTGTAGGAATGTAAAGCAAGGTTTGTTTAATTTTCTAATTACACCCTTATGAAATCAAATAAAAAAAGAATGCATTTAATGCAATATTGTAATAATAAATTGTTAATGGGGATAATATGGTCATGAAAAATGTGTATTTAATGTTAGTTCATTTTCCCTAACTTTTTCATTAGGAGGAAAACAAAACCCAAAGGGGGAGAAGAGCTTCACTTTCCCCCTACTTTCCCATGTGCAAGACAACGATTTTTCATGCCCGGACTTACCAAACATGGGAAAGCAATTAATTTCTCATTCCCAAGCCTCCTTTCCCATGAACCAAATGGGGCCTAAAAGGTTAGGGGTGGGCATTGGAACCGCAAAACCGCAAAACCGAAAAAAACCGTGTTGACCAAAAAAGTCAAAAACCGAGACAAATCCAAACCGAACCGGTTCAGACCGATTCCAGTTCCGGTTTTTTATCTTATAGAACCGGTCCAACCCAAACCGGACCGGCTAAGTTAATTTTTAAAATATAAAATATATAAAAAAAAATATATATATATATATATATATTAAATACTAAATATCCTAAGCCCAACAAGCCATACTAATAATATCCCAAGCCCAACAAACTATACTAAAATACTAATATCATAACCCTATCTATCTAATCCCATCCATCAACGTCAGTCACTTTATTCCTTTCTTTCTTTTCTTTTTCTCACTTCACTCACTCTCTCCAATTCTTTCCGTTTCCACTTCTTTTCCTCTGAGATTTTTTGTTCTAGCACTTGAGGCAGTCATCATCACAAGAGATATGTGAGAGCGCACCATGAAAAATCGTGGTTTTAGAGCTCTAAGCTCTCTTTCCTCCCATTTCTCTCTCCTCTCATTTCTTCTTCGTTTTCTTTTTTCTCTCTTATTCTTCCTCTTTTCTTTTTTCTTCCTCTCTTTCTTTGATTTTCTAATACTCTGATTTTTTTTTCCTTGGTTCTATGTTTCTCTCTCTCCCTCTATATCTCTTTCTTTGCAGATCTGGGTTCTTGAATATCTTGGGTTAAGTTCTTGAATCTGATTTTTTTATTATTCGAATATGGAATCTGATTTTTCATTCAAATTTAAAGCTCAGTTGAGGTTCAGATCTGTTTTGCTAGATAGTTTTTTTTTAAATTATTATTTATCTTTTAAGGTTCATAACTTCAGATCTGGTTTTTCTTGTATGGATTCGTTGATTTGTTCCATTGATGTTTGTAAAAATATCAGTTAGGCTATAGAGTCGCTCCAAACCGTGAAAAACCGGAATCGAACCGGACATAAACAGGTCCGGGTTGGTCCGATTTTCTTTAGTATTTTTGTTAAGATTCGAACCGGACCGGACCGGTGAACAGTACTGGTTTCGGTTCCAATTTTGCCTGAGAACCGGTCCAAACCGGACCATGCCCAAGCCTATAAAAGGTGACACATGTCCTATAGTTAACCTTAATTAACTTTTATGTGAGAATAAATAAGGTTAATTATGGGACATGTGCACCTTTTAAGGGTGGTGATGAGCATGCACCTTTTGTTAATGTGGTGAGCCAAAATGCTCCCTCTTATGAGATGCGTTTAGGGAACCACACGACAAGGACCCACCCAATCAACAACCTCATCATCCTCCACCCAGACCCTACCAAGTTACGAGCTTTTCCGGCCCTAGGGTTAGCCGGACCAAGCCAACCCTATCTTAAATATGACGAGCCTTAGGCCCTAACCAAGGGCCTAAAATTTTAGGTCTCCTGGGCACGCCAATGGGCCATGCCTATATGGCCCTATTAAATGAGTCACTTATAAAAAAAAAAAATTAAATGCAATCACAATGAATTAAATACAAAATCTTATGCATGAGATTATGATGTCAAGATTGTGCTTCCAAACATTGAAAAAAAAACCAACCAATAAACCAACTTTTCCATCTCACCTACTATAATATCGGGCTGAGCCTACCCATAACCCAAAAAATAGGGTCGGGCTCGGCCTAGCCCATTGTGCTAGGGCCTTTTTTACAGGCTTAGTAAAGGCCTTAGTAAAGTGGAAATAGCATTTACAATCCTCGAGTCTTCATTATTCGTTGTTTTTGTGCTTGCGCTAAAAGACCAAGAAGGAAGCAATGGAGTAATTGAGGCTACATAAAATCTTAGTGATAAATATATCATTGGGAAAGGAGCCCATGGATTTGTCTATAAGGCCTCTTTGGCTCCAGACAAAGATGCTTGTATTTGCAGGGCATGAAGGAAGGGGTTCAAGCATGGTTAGAGAAATTCAAGCCCAGGCCCTATCTAGTTGCAGGGCTTTTTCGCCTAGGGGTTGAATGGGCCAAGCTGGGCCAACCTAATCTTAAATATGGTAAGCCCATGCCTACTCAAGTATCTAAGGCCCCATTTGGTTCATGGAAAATGAGGCTTGGGGATGGGAATTCAATGACTTTCCCATGTTTGGATTCAATGACTTTCCCATCCCATGTTGGGTAGGTCCATGCATGGGAAATCGTTGCCTTTCACATAAGAAATTAGGGGGAAAGTTTGGGAGATTTAGCCAACATTAAATACACATTTTTCATGACCATATTGTTCCCATTAACCATTTAGAATTACAATATAGCATTAGATGCATTTTTTTTTATTTGATTTTATATGGGTATAATTGGAAAATTAAACAAAACTTGTTTTACATTCCTACATAAACTAAACATATGAAAGGAAATAAAGTTCTATTTCTTGATTACTTTTCCAGAATTACCATGGGAAATGAACCTTCATTTCCAACCCCTTGGGAAATGATATGGGAAGTGATTTTTCTTCAAATCCGTTCTGTGAACTAAATGGGGCCTAAAAGTTTCGAACTCCAGGGTAGGCCAATGGGACCAGCCTATATGGTCCTATTAAATGAGTCACTTATAAAACATTAAACGCAATCACAATGAATTAAATGTAATCATAATTAATGATAGTCTTCTTTTATAATAATACTAAATGAATTGATTATTAATATTCATACTGGATGAGTCATTAATTTCCTTATTGAACGAAATAATAAAGGCTACAAAAAATCTTGATGATCAATATATCATTGGGAAAGAAGCCCATGGCACTATCTATGAGGCCTCTTTGACTCAAGTCAAGACAAAGATTATGCTGTCAAAAAGCTTGTATTTGCAGGGCAATAAAAAAGGCGTTCAAGCATGGTTAGAGGAATTCAAACAATGGGGACAATTAAGCATCAAAATCTGGTTAAATTGGAAGACTTATTGTCAAGAAAGGACCACGATTTAATCTTGTATAGGTACATATGAAATGGGAGCCTTAATGGTGTTGTACATGAAATTAAACTCCCAAAATCTACTGAGTGGACTGTCACCTACTACAGGATAACATTTAAGGGTGATGGTGAGCATACTCCTTTGATTAATATGGTGAGCAAAAATGTTCCCCTTATGAGATTACCTAAAATAAAGCTCAATTTAAATTAAAAATAAAAGATATCACAAAAGATTTCCTTATCTATAAAATGACGAAACAAAAGGCGTTTCATAAGGTTTTATTTCTTCTTTGAAGATGGAAAGGAACTTTAGCACCAGTTGCGAACAAAGTTAACTTTAATTTTGAATTTTTTGTTTAAAAATAAAATGTAGCATGTGACTTATTTTTATTTTTATTTTGTACCTTTCGTAGTTGAGAATTAGACTTCAAGTGAAAAAAAAAAGAAAAAAAAAAAGTGATGTTAGACGAACCCTAAAATTAACTGAGTACACCCTATTATCATACTATTTATTGAATTACTAATTTACCCTAATATAAAATAACTAAAAAAGATATATTGAATTGTGAAACAAGTGTAATTTTAATAAGTGCCCTAATCACCATATTCAACCCTATTCAAACAAAAGCGAAAAGTCCTACTTCCAAGAACCTTAGAATTAACTCCAACAATTTATTTCATTGTTATTTACTAAATGCAATGTGTATCTGATATGCAGACGAAAGCAATAATCATGCAAATTTGTTACATAATCAATTATATGTTCCATGTACCACCCAATTTGTAGATAATGATGATTTGCACAATTTTTCATGCCAAGATATGAACACATGCTTATAAATTATGGTCTTTAGACACCCAAAGGAAAAATCTTCCCAAGTTTCATAGCACCCCATAAATACAAATTTCCTTACCGCAATGCAATTATATGATGAAAAGCACCTAGTGTATAATCATTCTTCATTAATCATTTGGTACATATCGTAGAAACAAACCCAAATTACCCAGAAATATACCCACAATTCTAATCTCAGCATAGGCGACACATCAATGTACGGATCAACACGAGTTATGAGTGACATGTGTCATGTGGTCTTATACTAATTCTGATCGTAGTTTTACCTATGTGAAGTAACTATGCAAAACCTATCAAATAAGTAAAATTACCAATTTTATTGTTGAAAGTCATATTTCAGTTTCCAGTGTATGCTTTTAAACATCAACTACAAAAAAATTGACCCACAAATTGCATGAATTTTCCTTACGAATTTTAAAACATACCAAAATTACAATATTCAACTATTCCAAATAATTCACTGCAAATCACCAACCATCCATAGAGCACCAATTTGTCAATTTACGGCCTAACATTTTAAAATTCAATCAATTTACATGTTTCGTCAATTCGACCAATTAACATTGCAGCAGAGGACTGTGAATGTGGGGAGTAAATTCTGCAAAAATACCATGCAAGCACGATTCAATTTCGTCGAGAGTGTGGAATCCTTTGTAACATGCGGAACACATTTTATGAAGCAATTCAAGTCTACAAATGCTCAATGAGTTGTCCTCCAATCTGGGGGAGTATAAAGAAACCAAGGCTTATCCTTATGGGGAATGAAAGAGGAAGGACGGATAAGGGATTGACTTTTTGTGTGGTTGAGAAATCTTACATTCATGACTCTTTTAGCTTTGCTTTTGTGCTTTTGAGCTTTTGCCCAAATAAAATGCGGAAGGGTTATTGAGGAATTTTATTTTATTTTTAGTACAAAGGGGGACTAAAGCCAAAAAAATCACTTTTTAATTTTGGTCGATAAAATTATCATTTGGGGCTCGGTTGTTTGCGATAACATATTATGAATTTATGAAGAAAGCATGCAAGCACACTTCCAATTTCACATAAGTTTTGGCTTTGAAACATTCCGGAGCCCATCTTGTGAAACATGCCATGTTTACATATAACCAACGAATTTTTGGACTTCCACGATTTTTAGATCGACCATTCTGGAAAGAATCTTGATGTAAGATGGAAGAGGGGGGAGGGATAGGATAATTGGCTTGCACCACAACTTGCAACAACATCACCATCACAAGCAATCTCATAATATTTTTCTCCACACCTCTGTTCTCTTTGAATTTTTTTTGTTATTTGGAAGTTGAAAATGAATTCAAGATTTATACGGTACGTACTTGAGAAATCTTACATATCTTTAGCTTTTTAATTTTCTTACGTTCATGGCTCTTGGCATTGCTTTTGAGCTTTTTACACTAAACTTGAGACTGTTTTTCTAATAGTAATAAAATATAAGATCCGTTTCTGTGACTAAATATGATACTGTGTGCATGTATCTCATAAATTCTCGACAAGCAAATGATCCTCAGCAAGCTTGAAACATTTTGAGAAGGGCTTTTCATCGAACAGCATTATAGATATGGTAACAATTGAGATGATCTTCAGAGGCTTAAAACTTGTAAATGTGTGTGAAAATTTTAGGTTGATCAAACATTTAGTAGACAATACACACCAGTAATCAGTAGGATCCTACCCAATTTAAAAATGTCTGCGCTTCAGGAAAGCTTGAAAAAATCCTCATCATTCATGTCTTAATTTCTCTAAACATTTTAACATTTAACAAGTGATCACCCTAATCTCATAGACCTCAAGAAGTTATCTTTCTGACTCAATCACTGTATTATGATAAACTAAGAAAGCTATGCTGCTGGCAAGCAAACTAACTAGTGTAGCAAAAACTGCGTAGGCAGAGGATCTTATCAGGGGTTAATAACAGGCCAGTATACCAATACATTAGTTGTGTACACATAGATGCGCCAGAAATAAAATGCATCAGCAAAGTGGAATGTGCATAAGAGACATATGAACTATCATATAATGGTCGTTCATGAATGACGTATACATGTTACGTATAGAAGCAACAAGCAACAGGCTACAGCATGGGAATTTCCTATCTCAGCTTCCGAGGCTGGGCGACTGACTTCAATGTTCCAGCAACTGTGTGTGTGAGAGATAGATAGCATGTTTTGAAGTCATTTCCCTCATAATTACATACGGATGCAACACTATCAAGTAGGACTAAACCTAGTGTACAGTAGAAAAAGCATACCAGTTAGAACAACCCATTCGGAAGATTCAAGAGCTAGCCTTTTATGCTTCTCACTTCGGGATTTGCATCTAATAATTGCTTCACAACATCTCTCATCGTCGGCCTCTTTCTAGGATCTTTATCAGTACATCTGAATGCCACCATAAGAACATCAACAACGTGGTCCATGATACTTGAATCCAGAAGTTCCTCCTTAAGGCTTGAATCAACAATTTGATCAATTTCTTCTGTGTTGCTCCACACTGACCTAACCCATCCTACAATGTCAGTTTGCTCTACAAATGATGGATCCAATGCCTTCTTTCTAGTTATCAGCTCAAGTAGAACAACCCCATAACTGTACACATCAGATTCCACTGTCTTTGCTGGTCTAAATGCATTTTCTGTCACAAAATATGCCAAATACTTTAGTTCATTGTATACCTGAATATAGAAACATTGTTGATGAAAATGAAACTAGAAGAATTACCTGGTGCAATATATCCAGTTGTACCCACAATTGCAATGGACGTCGTTGATGCAGAAGACTGATCCAAAAGTTTAGCAATACCAAAATCAGCAATATGAGGCTCCATATCAGCGTCTAAGAGGATGTTCATTGGTTTAACATCTCGATGAACTATAGGGGGGTCACAATCATAATGGAGATACTCCAACCCGTATGCAGTTCCAAGTGCTATCCTGTAGCGGACACTCCACTCAAGAGTTGGTAGGGGTTTAATTTCATGTAAAACATCATGAAGGCTCCCATTTTGCATGTACCTATACAAGATTAAACCGTGGTCCTTTCTTAACCAGAAGTCTTCCAATTTAACCAGATTCCGATGCCTAATCGCCCCGAGGGTTTGAATTTCTCTAACCATGCTCAAACGCGTTCCTTCATGCCCCGCAAATAGAAGCTTCTTGACAGCATAATCTTTGTCTGGAGCCAAAGAGGCCTTATAGACAGTTCCATGGGCTCCTTTCCCAATGATATACTGACCATTAAGGTTTGCTGTAGCCTCCAATACTTTGTTGAGTAAGGCAGATGGCCCCTCTTGAGCAGAGATCTCAAGTTCCTGCTTTGTCTTTTTGCGCAAGAGAAACATATAAACCAGTACATAAAGCACAAAAACAACAAATAATGAAGAACCCAGGGATATAAATGCAATTGCCACTTTACTAAGACCTCTATGCTTGCTTGATTGACTGTTGCATGGCTTAAAACTGTTGTTTCTTCTTCCACAAGTTGAGCCACATGATGGAAGGTAATTGACACATAGGTAGGGATTGCCCAAAAATGATAATGGGGATGAGTCCAAAAGGTTCATCAATGTCTCCGGCACTGCACCTGTGAAGTTATTGTCCGAAACATCAACGTCAATCAATGAATTCATATAATCAAGTGCTTTTAAAGTCCCTATCAAATTGTTATGAGATAGATCTAATCGTTGTAGTCTTGTCAACTTCCCAAGCTCTGAAGGAATCGGACCTGTCAACGCATTATTGCTAAGATTCAATGCATAAAACATACTAACCAATGCTCCAATTGATGAGGGAATGGCACCTCCCAAAAAATTTCCACCAAGTTGTAGCTCTGAAAGCTTTTCAAACTCCGACAAGAAAGGAGGAACACCGCCAATAAAATTGTTGTCACTTAAAATCAGCGTTGATAAACCTGTCCAACTTCTCAAACTCGATGGAATGGAGCCATTCAACAAATTTGATCCCACATCAAACTTATCCATTTTGGTACAATTTGATAGGCGAGGAGGCAGAGGACCAACCAAATTGTTTTTGAAAAGAATCAAAGAACCAAGTTCTGCAAGACTCCCTAGCTCCTGGGGTATAACTCCTGTTAAATTGTTCATGGACAAATTGATGGCTGTGAGATTGCTACAGTTTCCCAAGGTTGATGGAATTTCTCCACTAATCTCATTGTTGCTGATGTCCATATATGAAAGGCTTGAATTTTTGGAAAACTGTGGAAGAACCCCATTGAGGTTGTTCTGTTCCAGTTTCAACCTCCGAAGAGTAGAGCAATTTCCAACATCAGATGGTATGGTACCTTGAAACCGATTGAAACCCAGATTCAACACCCTTAACTGCTTTCCACGGCAAAGATTTGGAGGGATTTTACCAGTGAACTTATTATTGGTAAAATCTAACTGCCACAAACTGCTGTTAATCCCCAAACTTTGAGGTATAACTCCAAAAAACAGGTTGTTGTACAATGATATATTTTTTAGCTGCTTCAGCTCAGTCATCACTACAGGCAGCTCGCCAGTGAGGCTATTATTGTACACAAGGATTTGCTGAAGACTTTGAATCTTCCATATGCTAATTGGAATTTCACCAGTTAACTGGTTCTCGAATAATTCAAGGTCCTCCAATTGAGTCAGCATTCCCAATTCACCAGGAATTTCTCCCACTAGTTGGTTTCTATACAAGTGTAGTTTCTTCAAGGATTCACACTTGCCAAGTTCAGGAGGTATTTTACCAGACAAATGATTTTGAGGAAGGTACAGGATCGAAAGGTACGTAAGTTGGCCAAAGGAAGATGGAATAGTACCCTCTAAGTTGCTACCCACAGCAGAAAATGTTGTTAAATTACTACAATTTCCAAGTCCTGGTGGAAGGCCTCCACTGAACTTGTTGTGTGACAAATCCAAGTAATTTAAATTCTTGCACGTACCTGAACCCAAAAGAATGCTACCCTCAAGACTATTGTTAGCTACATCTAGATATACCAGATTCTCAAGGCTGTTCAGACTCTTAGGAAGCTCTCCTGCCAACTGGTTGTGACCCAAAAACAACTCTTGCAATTTACTACAGTTTCCAATGGATGAAGGAATCACTCCTGAAAACTGATTCTCATATAAATACAGATGCACAAGCTCACTCAGATTCCCAACATTTCCAGGGATGGAACCATTCAAACTGTTAGTATACAGATGTACATAAGCTAAGGCAGGAATTGCAAACAAGGATTCAGGAATTTCTCCAGAAAAGCCATTTTCATACAAGTCCAAGTTTTCAAGAAGACTACAATTGGCCAAATCTTTTGGGATTGTGCCAGAAAATTTGTTGGCACTCAAATCAAGAGTCCGCAAGTGCCTTAAGCTGCCAACTTCAGGTCCCAATTGACCAGAAATTCCATAACCAGTGAGGTTCAAGGCAACCACATTGTGGGCATTGTCACATTCTATTCCAACCCATTGGCATGGAGTGGCATCAGAAGCACTCCAGCTTGAGGATATGGAAGCAGGGACAGAGGTCCAATGCTTGGAGAGTGACAACAAAGCCAAGCCATCAGAGCTCAAACTAGATACAGTAGATATGGACACAGAGAAGCACAGCAACAGCAACAACAAGAAGAAATTGAACAGATAAAGCTGCATGCTTTCTAGTTAGTTGAAGAAAATTACTTGGTAGTGATAGAGATATGAGCTTCACTGTCAACAGTGCATAGCTAGCTGCTTTGAGCTCACAGGAAAACCCAGCATGCAGATTGAACTTGCCTCTGTCTGAAATGAGTTGGAAACAGAGTTGAAAATGTTGAGAGAGGGAGAGAGAAAGAGAGAGAGAGAGAGTGGATATGTTGGGTTGGCATGTCGGTTTGGGCTTAAATAAAAGATTTGAGCAGTGTATTTTGTTGCTGAGGCTAACCCATAGAACCAAAAAAAGAATAAAGTTAAATTAACACGACGCGGTCTGTGGTCTCTGTCTGTCACTTTTTGGACTTTTTCTATCCTACAGGGTAGAGTGCGACTTGAGTCATTTATAGTGACAAAACCAAGAAAAGACTCTTTCTTTCATGTCTTTCTGTGTGAAAGAAAATTTCTTTCTTTCTTCCTTTCTTTTTCTATTTTTTAATAAGTTCGCAAAAGATATAACTTAAACTGAAATTATATATTATATGGAAGGTTGCAATTGTGTCGTTTTTTATTGGATTATAATTTATATGTCCCCCAGCAGCAGCTACTTGGTCTAAATCAGTGGGCCGTTTCACACAGAACGGTAAGTAGAGCATGCTTTCCACAGCCTTTTGACCACAATATATTTATTGACACTCCCTTCCCCCTTGGAATTTGTTCCAAGGCAAAGCATCATTGCATGCATGCTTTGCCATAAACAAATAAACTAACAAGTTTTGTTTAGGATAAATAATTGTCAGTTGTTGATCAACGTGTAAATAACATCGCCATAAAATAATCTCTTAGAAATGTTGTATAAATTATAGAAGCCTGTAATTCAGTGTGAAAAGCGGGATTGGACTTGGAGTGCCAAGTTCCAAGTAACTGTATATTATATGCTATGACTGCACACGGCATACCACCAACAATGTTTTTCCTTTTAAAAAAAACTTAGTGCAGTGGTAAACAAGGTTATGTGCATGTAGGTTAATCCTGTTCGTTGATGCATTGTTTGTGGATCATATATGCATAAACGGTCAAAATCAACTTATAAATAATAATTTTATTATTAAGATTCATCCGGGTGTGAACGACTAATCATATCATTCTTCTTCCAACTTATAACAAGGCCCTACTTCAATTCTCTATTCTGACTTTATAGGGGAGTAGAAAAATGGATCGGAGTAGTTAGGTGTGTATACATACGTACAGCAGCTGGAGATTCAGCCTTTTGTGTCAAAGAAATACTGGGTGGAGCCTACGGACCATGACTACTCAATAACATATATGGTGATATGGCTGGGTTTTTATATCTAGAGAATTAATTTAGCTTGTGATCCATACGGTCACACAAATAAATATAGGAGGTCAATTATTTGTGAAGTAGATGATATTAGGTTAGGTAGAGCCAAGTTGAAATGGGAAGCAACTCGCAAGGAAAAAGAAAACACAGCTTTCCCTCTGCCCTCCTCCTCCTGCCTCTACTTTTAGCATGGCCTACGGAATATTTCAATTATAAGAAAAAATAATTATGAGACTGATCTTATATTATTGTATGTTCATAGCTGATGTTATCCTATTAAAGTATATATCTAGTAAAAGAAGATCATGTTTTTAAATAATATTTTGTTACCCTCTTGTATCCTTCTTCTAAGCAAAAGCTACGAAGTTTATGTTGTAAACTTGTACTACTGGAAACACCAAAGGAAGTGTTTATGTTTAGTTCCTGGCAGTTCTAATTGAGTAAGTTAATGAGTTTGACTTAATTGTTCTTTTAGTGAATTTGGTATGATTTTGAGGCATGACAATTTTATTAAATGAACACATATAATGAGATTATTTAAAACAACGCTAAAATTTAGATAGAAAGAGCTTATATGACATCATACAAAATTTCTTTATCTTTTACAATGATGAAACTGAATGGTCAAGGTTTTGTTTCCTTTTTTGAAGATGGAAAAGAACTTTCCCACTACTTGGGAACAAAGGTATAACTTGGACTTTAAATTTTTTGTTTAAAAATAGCATGTGATAGTTGGGTTCGTTTTGGTCAAGTCCATTGGTAGTTAGGGTTGAGAAGTGAAAAGACAAAATGATAGTAGGTGAGATGGAAAAGTTTGCTTAGGAAATCTGTGCTTGGAAGATCCTGAATTTGAGATTTTCTACACCAAAAATATTCTCTTAAACGAAAGTATTCGTGTTTGGCGGCTCAAGATCAGCCTCATGAAAGTCCATTGATAGTTAGGGTTGAGAAGTGAAAAGACAAAATGATAGTAAAAATGGCAAAGATAGTTTCTCGGATTCTCACCCACAAGCAATTTTCTTTTTCTTTTTTTCTTGACTTTCATACGTCTCATGCATAAAAATAAGATTGTACTTTTTCCAACTTTTTATGGAATCTTAATTACGCAAAAAAATTCCCATTATTTTTCCTTGAGTAAAGACCCCGTCAATCTTTTTCGTGCACATCTTAACAAGCACATACAAAAGTGTAAAGGCAGATATCCAAATCAATGACTAGTGACAAGATCAAGAGCACACCATATGAGGTCAACTACGGCATGCAGAAAGTGAACCAAGAATTGAAAACTACTTCAAAAAGTAGCACCTTACGGGACGTTAAACTCACTTCTTTCTTTTTCTTTTCACTTTTCAATGTTAGTCTTCATAACCTATATTTCATTTCACTTATAGTCCCCCAAGGACCAATGATATGTTGGGACGGTACTTTTTGTTCAATTTTTATCGATATCGATAATATCTCAATATTTTCATTGAAATTTCTGTATTTTTGGATTACCGATATTTCTGATACCATCGATATTTTAGACCTTGATCATAATTAACTTCATGTATATCAACGGTTAACATCACGAATGATCATACCATTCTTCTTCCTACTTATGATCAAGCCCTACTTCATTTATTTTATTTTATTTTTGGAATATTGAGGCCCTACTCTTGAATGCGTGAGTTCTGACTGTGCGGGGAGTAAATAAATGAATCAGAGTAGTTGGGTGTGTATACATACAGGCTACATCAGCCTCCCGACTATGACTACACAATAACAAATTTGAGGGGTCTGTTTTTGTATCTAGAATGAATTTCGCTTGTGGTCCACATGGTCCATATTTCGTGTTATAAAAATTAAATAAGACGAAAGGGCTTACCAGTAATTTGATATATTCTTCCTTTTTATGATAGGGAAGTGTCATTGTAGGTTAAGTGGTTAAGAGTATTTATTTTTATGTTCAGAGTTTATGTTTAATTTCTTCTCCCTTAATATTGCTTATATAAAAATTTAAAAATTTAAAAGATAATGAAGTAGATAATATGGTAATTGCGGATCATTTACATGTGATTGAGTATTTTTCTTGCAAGAAAGTACTACTTGGATTTGGGCATATTGATTTCAAGGAGATAGAAAAAGATTAGGATATGGGTGAGGGTAAGAGTGGCTAGGAGGTGTGCAAGGGCAAAATCATGAATTTTTTAAAGGGTGGGCAAGCTAAAGTTATTAGCTTAAAATCTAATAATAATTTTTTTTTGTACTTACAGTTTATATACTCTTTCTAGAAATAGAATATACATTAAATCATATGAACCACGTTGGTTCATAGCTTTATTGACTAATTTCCAATAAGCCTTTTTTTTTTTTTTTTTGGGTGAAAAGAAGTTTAGGGGGAGGGGAGGCTACCCCATCCCAGGATCAGGGCATACTAAGGCCTCTTTGAGGCCTTATAGAGGGGGTCTTAACCCTTTTTTTAATTTTTACATATTACCTAACAAGGGATTGTTAGCAGCGAGACTTGAACCTAGGCCTTGCTAGCAAAGAGAACACTTCTTACCAACTCAACCAACCCTCGTTGGTTAATTTCCAATAAGCATTAACATAAAACAAATACATATTAAATGAAACTGAAGAACACATATTATTAAAATGAAAATATGTTTAACAACATAATTGAAAGTGTACTTATTTTATTTTTATTGTTACCATGTAACTAAATTCATAAAGAATTATACTTTTTTTTTTAACTTTAATAAGTTACTAGTACTACATACTCCAATGGAGGTGTGGGAGGTAGTGGATGGTTTGGGAAGGGTTGGGAAGAGGGGCTGCGTTGAGGTAGGTGGTGGAACAAAATGTTTTGTTTTTCGTTTTCTTTTCTTTTTTGTTTTAATTATTATTATCTTAAATATTAGTTTAAGAATTTTTTATTTTTTTTATTGACACATCAGCACATCCGTCTACCTAATAAGTCCATAAATTTACACATTTATGTACTCTTTATACTTAGTTTTCGTAGGAAAATTTGATTTAAAAAGGATTTATTACTTTATTTTCTCAATTTTCAGCTTTCTAGATTAAGTAATTTGTTTTCAATTGAAATACGACTATTTGGTGTAGTTTTAGTACAAGACTAGTTGGAGATGAAAACTAAGATCTTGAAGATGATTGTGGAATTTTTCTAGAATTTTCGGAGCAGCCAATGAGAGCAGTCTTTAAAGTTAAGTCAGCATAAGGTGCAATCCTGTCAAAACTGTGCTGCTGTGGAAGAATAACTATTTGAAGACTTTCCTGATTTTTCCTCAAGGCGTGCAATATATGGCTGGAAAGATAAGACAAAGACCTATAATTTACCTATTTTTCCCAAATTTTATTGAAGGAGGAACAACCCCAAACGTGCGTGTGAAGTAACTGAGCAGCCAATGAGAGCAGTCTTTAAAGTTAAGTAAGCATAAGGTGCAATCCCGTCAAAACTGTGCTGCTGTGGAAGAATAGCTATTTGAAGACTTTCCTGATTTTTCCACAAGGCGTGCAATATATGGCTGGAAAGATAAGACAAAGACCTATAATTTACCTATTTTTCCCGAATTTTCTTGAAGGAGGAACAACCCCAAACGTGTGTGCAAAGTAACTGAAGTGTTATCCCAGTCCAAGTGGGAAAAGGAGTCAATTACTTACCCATTTTGGATTTATGTTTTAATTAGGTTTTTCTTTATTTTTGGGCTGCTGAAAAGCCCAACTAGGGTAGGAAAATACATGTGGTGTTTTATTTAAGCATGAGAAACAACTTCTTTGGGAGTTAGACAGGCGAAGACTAGGAGAAATTGGAGACGCCGGAAGAGTACCGCAATTGGCTAAGTTTGATTGTTTCTTCCTCATGTTTTTGTTTATATCGAATTCTATGATTATGTGTAACTAATTTTCTGTTACTAGGGCATGATGTAGCCCTAGTATGATAATCAAATTTTCTTATTTTACCCATCTATTGATTGCCATTTGATGTTGGATTCTTAATCATTGTGCTTAATAACTTGGTTGATTATCATGTCGCTTGATCACCATCTAGACTTTTAATTGAGTTAATCAGACAAATTAAAGTTAATTTGAGGCTTGCTTCTTATGATTAGGATTTGTAATTCATCTAGGGTAAATACCATACTCCTAGGGTTTACATGCTTGTTGGAGGTTTTCACTGATCTTAATGAGTTTCTATGTGTTGATATTTGACCTAAATACCATAGGCGAATTGTATGTAGGAATATACGAGTTAGCCCAAATACCATAGGTAATGACAGAACCCAACCCAAATTCCACTTTGAAATCTGTGTCGAACCTTGTGCGTGTCCTACACTTGGCAAGTATCGGGCATGAATGTCCAAAATACCCCTCTTGCCCTGAACTGTTTAACGAAAAACACCCTTAAGGGTTTAACTTTTGCCGGAAAACTGGCAAAGTTTCCCCTAAAAAATGGACATTTCCCAATAAATTTTCCACTTGTAAAAATATACAGTTAAAGTTGGAATTCAAAACCAAATCATTCAGCATGCATTAGACAAACGAGAAAATTATTAAATAGCATTGAACACGTGAAACCTTAATGTTAATATCAATAATTTAAATAAAATATGTTTCCTTCTTTCACATGTAAGAACAAATTCATCACTTAAGAAAATAATTGTGAATTACATAAAATCCTTAAAATTTAGAAAACTCTCAATCCTTGTCTCATTAGTTGGAAAACATATATTTAAAACCTTCCCCAATAAGTACCAAAATAAAATCATAAATTTTAGTTTAAAACATTTCAAAACTCAAATACTCTCCACCTAGGTGTTCCCCCATTCATGATCCGTCAATTCCAAGTGTCACATAAGCAACACATTCTCGCAGGCCTCAGAAACACATAGTCATCCTGAGCCGCATTCCTCGCAGAACTCAAGGGACACGTAGTCAGCCCGAGAACACACATCCTTATAGAACTCGGGGGACATGTAGTCAGCCCGAGAACGCATATCCTCACACCACATGGTTCAGGCGTCCCCGAAACTTGTGGGGCATTGTCATAAATGACAAAACTGTTTCAAAGGCAACTAGGGGGGGTACTCCTGTGGTGGGTTTGAAAACCATATTCCGAAACTTATCATAAACTTTCCCTTATTTCACAAATCCATTTTCCAAATCTTTTATCAACTTTCCAAAAATCAATTCTCAACTACATTTATATTTGTACCACATACTATTGAGAACTAGCATTCATATTTCATCGATTTCAACCCACTGAGTATATATTAAATATAGAAAAATAATTAGACATTTAAATAATTTCTTATCCACGCCAAAATCCGGTTAATAAGTTGTTCCCAACTTTACACAATCAAACATAATATAATAAATAAATAAATAAATAATAACTCCTAGAGATTCCATAACTTCCAATATTGCATAACCTTCGAATATCAAAATAACACTCAGGAATACCATAAAATACTGTAACATAAACTTATAATCCAAACATAATCAAAGTAATTCACATAACAGTCAAGCCTCGTTTATAAGATCGTTCTTGTATTTCTCGAAAGATGAAACTACCTTGGAAGATTCTCGGTCATCTTAGGGATCAAACTCCCCATATTGGTCAAAAGGGCCCGCAGGGCCCATAACCTCCAATTTCCGATCTAAAATTTCCTATAGGTTCACCCAAGTCTACTAAACACGTTCTGCAAGTTTAGTCTATATCAAGCGGTCAAATCGCTCGCGATCAGACGGTTACCAATTATCCTAAACTTTGAATTATTGAATTGGAGCATTTGGGACTTCAATTCACGATCCGCGAATTCCTACACGATCCTAGAGATGCTTAGATCAACATATTTGAAAATGAAGTCGATCCAATAGTCCGAGCGTATCGAACCCAAATAACGCCTATTATGCGTAATCTGATCGACGATCAAACAATAACCAAATTCAAATCCGAGCATACCATCGTGCTCGAGACAACATGAGGATCATTTTAGGACTCAAGGACCTTCCACAAAGGGGCCCACTCGCCGCCACAAGCATTGGCAGCGCATGGGTGCCCAAAGCGATTTCGGCGATCGGAAAATCTCCAAACCTTCGGTCAAGACCTATACCTACATGATAAGACCATTGAGTGGAGCAACTTTTTTTCTTGGATCAACCCCAAAAAGTGACTGGAGATGGTCGGAATTGCGAGCGAAATGGCCAAAACTTTAAGCGATAAAATCCGTTTCTAAATGTAGAAATTAATCTTAAACAACTCAACCATCAGCTGGAACACATTGAGAGGATGATAAAACATACCTAAATCGAAGGATTTGGTGGCCGGAAACTTCGAAACGAACGAAGGAAACTTTACGTAAACACTGGCCCTTCTTTGGTAAATCTCGGCGACAGCAGCGGCTGATCGTGACGGGTGAGGGGTAGGGTTGGTAGAGGGAGCGGAACTGGTTCTTTTGGGACCGGTGCCACCCAAAATGGTGGCCAGAATTAGACGGTGGCCGGCCAAACGTGGCCGACTGTACAGTACGTCGTGAAAGGGGGTTCTGCACGCACGGAGAGGGAGAGAGAGAGAGAGATTTCAGATTTTTTTAAAACCCTTTTTTGGAATAATTACGGTTTTGCCAATGTGCTTCTTTTGATCGTAACTTCTTCGTTACAATTCTGATTTGAGCCCACTACGTGTTTACGGACTCATCTCGACGTGCTCTACACAACGATACTACTAAAATCCACAAATTCTTTCCAGAACAAAAAGTCAACTTTTAAACCCATTAAAATATTCCCATGATAAAATTGTCTTTTACTTGAATACTCTAATAATTAAATATCAATTTAGGATTGGGTTGTTACATGTAATTCATGAAAAAGGAAAACTAAGCGACGACATCAAACGATTAGTTAATAGGTAGGTGAATAAGAGCATCTCTAGGAGACTCTCCAAATTTTATCCAAATTCTAGCTAAAGTAGCTAGAAAGCTAAAATAGCTAACCACTTAAAAGGTGGTTCCTCCAACAGACTCTCTATTTTAGCTAACCTCGAATATTTTATTATTTCTTAAAATTACATATAGGTCGTGTTTTGCTACTCCCAGTTATGAACCTCCTCTGCTACGGCCTTCTCCTTCTCCTTGATCTATTCACAAATTGGGCATAGGAAAACATAAACCATAAAAATAAAATTACAAAGAAGCAAAATAATTAAAGACATATGATGGCACAATTTGCAGAAATTGCAGCAGAATTTATCCAACAATTCAAGTACTTTTAAATACTTTCCCCTAAACCCTTGTAGAAATTGTATCATATACAAACCCAAATACTTTCCCCTAAACCCAAATTGTAGAAATTGCAGACGAACTTGTTAATTTGAAGCACAAACCCAAACCCTTCCAAGCAAAAACCTAGAAACCCATGTCAAATTTCAAACCTAGAAACCCATATACAAATTTCAACCCCAGAAACCCATATACAAATTTCAAGTAATTAAAAGGGAATTTTCAAATCTCACCTAGAAACACCACTTCAGAGTTCAAAGAGGGTGGAGAAACAGAGAAAATAGAGATTGAGATGGAGACTTTGACAGAGAGAATAGAGATAGCAATGGAGACTTCGACAAAGAGAATAGAGATGGCAATGGAGACTTCGACAGAGAGAATAGAGAGAAACGATGAAGTTTTGGGTTTGGCGAGCCTTGAATTTCTCTCTCCTCCTCTCTACATGTAGCGAGCCAAAATAGCGATAGCCAAAATGGCGAGAGAAGTAGCGAAGCTGCTGGAGGGTTGTTTTTCCTTCTTTTTCGCTAAAATAGCTAGGGATAGGGGAGTAGCGATGCTCCTGGAGATGCTCAAAGAGGCTAGATCAGATTACTAGTGGTGAATTCATTATCCTAGTGCTTCTATCAATTTGAATTTATCATCCTAGTGTTTCGTGACTTTCTACTTGTGTTGTCTTTTAATTTCGTTGGTAGTTAAATCATTCTTTCACAAACCCCTTTTGTGTTTACGTGAGTATGCTACGTATTTAATTTCTTGTTTATATAATTAGAGTAGTGAAAGTATTTTGTGAAGTAAATTAGGTTAGACAAATTGGAAGTTGAACTCAATCCTAGTGGGAATGATCTCGTATTTGCCATACTATATTACGATTAACCTTGTGCACTTGCGAGTATAATTTGTGTTTATACTAATCTCTCCATTTTTCAGGTTATCTAAAATTCACAACACTACCCTTCGGTCTCCACCTTTGAGGCCTCATTTGGTAGGCTAGACTAGACTAGACTGGATTGGATTAACCTTTCTAATTCTACATTACACTTGAATGGTTGGGATATGACTAAATTTTAAGCAGTTGTTTGGTGCAGTACAAAACCAAAATTGAGATTAGTCTACACCGCCAATTTTTTTTTCTTTTTTTTTTCATTATTATATTCTCATTCCCAAACTAACTACAACAAAATCGATTTTCAATCCAAAAATAAAAAATAAAAATAAGTCGTCATCTTCAAACTCCTTCCACCATAAGCCTACCTATGGAATCAACAATAAAAAAGAAACATAAACTTAATTGAAGAAATTTTAAATATCATAAATATTAAATAGCACAAGTATTCTATATAAGTGTATGTTGACAACTGATGTTATCTTAGAGTATATACAAAAGAGATATTTTTTTCCCTGAACGCATCTTATGAGATTATATAAAATAAGAGTAATGCTACTTTTACCATATTTTCATACCATCTTATGTGGTAGATGAAGTGAACAGTCACATCAATTAAAAAGTGTCAATAAATCATAAAATAAAATAAAATATTAAATTAATTTTAAATGATGTGGTTATCCACCTCATCTGCCACACCATATGAGAATGTGGAATACAAATATGGTAAGAGTAGCAAATCTGGGATTCATTTTTAAAAAACGAGCTTATATGACATCAAGGTCTAAAATATCGATGGTATCGGAAATATCGGTAGTCCAAAAACACAGAAATTTTGATGGAAATATCAGGATATTATCGATATCGATAAGAATTGAATCAAAACCAAGGAAATTGTAAGAAAAATTTGGAAATTTTTATGAAACTTTGGAGGATGTTTATTCAAATAATATCTATTAGTTTATCACAAAAAATTGGAAGGAAATGCATTGTATGATGGGTTAACTGATTTAAGTTAATTATATAGCGAACTCACAAACACTGTAAGAGTAGAAAATATGTAGTAATTAATGAAAGAATATTAATTAAACACACCATAATCATTTATATATAATGATTTGCTGCAATATTTTATACTTTATACATTGCATGGTAAGATACATGAGTGACTTAGTACCACACAGAGTTCTTATGAGGTTCAAATTTTTCACTATCTTCATTATCTCTATGTGTAGAGTAAGTGTATTGTGAAGAGTAGTCATCAAATGATAAACCCCCAAAATAGTTTTGCATGTAATTGTTCAAAACAAAACAATATAAATACACATATTTTAGCATATTATCACAAAAACATAAGCAACATGGTGGTTAAGGGGTCGAAGGAGTGAAATGGCAAGGGTTTGAATCTCCTTTGTGTGTGTGTGCTTTGTATTTTTTTATTCATTTTTTCCCTTACATCGATATTTTCAATATTATAACGATATTATAGCGATATTTTGACAAAATATTGCTTAAGTGTGAGCGAAATTATCGACATTGATATTTTCCGATATTATCGTTGAAATTGTCGATATTTATACGATATGTGTATGGATACACTCCGAAATATCCGTGACCCAAAAAAACGATAATATCCTCGATATTTTAGACTATGTATGACATCATATATATACAAAAGTTTCTTTTATATTTAAAATGATGAAACCGAGTAAACAAAACTTTTGTTTTCTTCTTTAAAGATAGAGAAGAAACTTCGCACAAGTTAGGAACAAAGCTACTTATAAAAATAAATAAATAAAACCTTTTGGGGTTGGGTTGAGGCTAGTGAAATAACAAAATGATAGTAGGTGAGATGGAAAAGTTTGCATTAAAATTGGCAAAGTTGGTGTGTTGGATTCTGACCCTGAAGCAATTTCTTGTGTTTGAAAACACAATGTTGACTTCATACATCTCATGCATTCATAAGATTGTATTATTCCAACTTTTTATGGAACCCTGAAGCAAAAGTTCCATGGGTTACAAATTACAATTTAGAAAAATAACACCCCTTCACTATTTTCTGCACATCTAACAAACGCATACAGAAATGCAAAAGCAAAGAAACAAATCAATGGCTGTTCTGCCTGTGGTCAAGATCAATGACACCATTTGAGGTCAAGTAGGGCATGCAGAAAGTGAACCAAGAATTGCAAATTCCTCTCACCGATAAATGTCAAGATTCTTGATTACGTGAAACAAAAGAGCAGCTCCAAACACCTGACCTTCTCAAATGAATAGCTTTGTCATTTTGTATTGGAAAATCCTCAAATGAATAAATTTTCATGATTTTCAGACTGACCATTTCGAAAAGAATCACGATGTAAGAGGGAGGAGGGATAAGATGATTACCTTGCATCACAAGCAACCTCATAATATTTTTCTCCACGGCTCTGTTCTATTTGAATGTTCTTGTTATTTGGAAGTTGAATATGAATTCAAGATTTATAAGGTAAATGCCCTTTTATCCAAGAGAAAATAATAATAATAATAAAATAATAAAATAAAACCAAAGTATTGGATAATTTAGCATATGGGTAAAATGATTTGTAAGTTTAACATTTGAGGGACCAAAAAAAGACATTCTCAAAAAGATCTTTAGTATCTTTCAATTTTCTCACGTTCATATCTCTTGGCATTGCTTTTAAGCTTTTGATACTAAAACTTGACTCTATGTTTTTATAGTGATACAACGGAAGATCTGTTCCTTCGCTACATACACTAGGACTAAACTAGAGCAGAAAATTTGTGACCAAAAAAACAAAAACTAGAGCAGAAAACATATACCAATTAGAACAAACCATTACGACTATTCAATATCCTTCTTTTTCTCACTTGGGGATTTGCATCTAATAATTGCTGGATAACATCTCTCATCTTCGGTCTCTTTCTAGGATTTTTATCAGTACATCTGAAAGCCACCATAAGCACATCCACAATTTGGTAGATTATATTTGAATGCGGGAGTTCCTCCTTAAGGCTTGAATCAACAATCTGATCAATGTCTTCTGTGTTGCTCCATGCTGACCTAGCCCATCCTACAATGTCAGTTTGCTCCCCAAATGCTGGATCCAATGCCTTCTTTCTAGTTATCAGCTCAAGTAAAACAACCCCATAACTGTACACATCAGACTCCACGCTCGTTGACGGTCTAGATGCATTTTCTGTCACAAAACATAGCAGATACTTTAGTTCATTGTATGCATGAATATAGAAACATTGCTGCTGAAAATGAAACTAGAACCAGTACCTGGTGCAATATATCCAGCTGTACCCACAACCGCAGCGGACAACGTTGATGCAGAAGACTGATCCAAAAGTTTAGCAATACCAAAATCAGCGACATGAGGCTCCATATCAGAGTCTAAGAGAATGTTCATTGGTTTTACATCTCGATGAACTATACAGGGGTCACAATCAAAATGGAGATACTCCAAACCGTATGCAGTTCCAAGTGCTATCCTGTGGCGGACACTCCACTCAAGAGTTGGTGGGGGTTTAATTTCATGTAGAGCATCATGAAGGCTCCCATTTTCCATGTACTTGTACAAGTTTAAACCGTGGTCCTTTCTCAACCAGAAGTCTTCCAATTTAACCAGATTTCGATGCCTTATCGTCCCCAGGGTTTGAATTTCTCTAACCATGCTTGAACGCCTTCCTTCATGCCCTGCAAATACAAGCTTCTTGACGGCATAATCTTTTTCTGGAGCCAAAGAGGCCTCATAGACAGTTCCATGGGCTCCTTTCCCAATGATATATTGATCATTAAGATTTTCTGTGGCCTCCATTACTTCCTTGAGTAAGGAAGACAGCCCGTCTTGAGCAGAGACCTCAAGTTCCTGCTCAGTCTTTTTGCGCAAGAGGAACATATAAACTAGTCCATAAAGCACAAAAACAATGAATAATGAAGACCCCAGGGCTGTAAATGCAAATTCTACTTTACTAAGGCCTTTATGATTGCTTGATTGACGGTTGCACAGCTTAAAACTGTTGTTTCTTCCACAAGATGAGCCACATAATGGAAGGTAACTGACACATAGGTAAGGATTGCCCAAAAATGATAATGGGGATGAGTTCAACAGCTTCATCAATGTCTCTGGTACTGAACCTGTGAAGTTATTGTCTGAAACATCCAACTCAGTCAATGAAATCATATGATCAAGAGCTTTTAAAGTCCCTGTCAAATTGTTATGAGATAGATCGAGTTGTTGTAGGCTTGTCAACTTCCCAAGCTCTGAAGGAATCCGACCTGTCAATGCATTATTGCTAAGATTCAATGCATACGATAGACTAACCAATGCTCCGATTGATGAGGGAATCGCACCTGCAAACAAATTTCCACCAAGTCGTAGCTCTATAAGTTTTTCAAACTCTGCGAAGAAACGTGGAATTTCTCCAGTAAAACTGTTGTCACTTAAAATCAATGTTGATAAATCTGTCCAACTCCTCAAACTCGATGGAATGGAACCATTCAACAAATTTGATCCCATATCAAACTTATCCATTTTGGTACACTTTGAAAGCTGAGGAGGCAGAGGACCAACCAAATTGTTCTCGAAAAGAATCAAAGAACGAAGTTCTTCAAGATTCCCTAGCTCCTGGGGTATACCTCCTATTAACTTGTTTATGGACAAATTAATGGTTGTGAGATTGCTACAGTTTCCCAAGCTAGATGGGATTTCTCCACTAATCTCATTGTTGCTGATGTCCATATATAAAAGTCTTGATTTTTTTGCAAACTGTGGTAGAACCCCGATGAGGTTATTGTGTCCCAGTTTCAACCTGCTCAGACTAGAGCAATTTCCAACATCAGAAGGTATGGTACCTTGAAATCGATTGAAACCCAGATTCAACTTCCATAACTTGCTTTCCACGGCAAAGACTCGAAGGGATTTTACCAGTGAACTTATTATTGGTAAAATCTAACAGCCACAAGCTGCTGTTAATCCCCAAAGTTTGAGGTATAACTCCAAAAAACAGGTTGTTGAACAATGATATATTTTTTAGCTGCTTCAGCTCAGTCATCACTACAGGCAGTTCCCCGGTGAGGCTATTATTGTACACAAGGATATGCTGAAGACTTTGAATCTTCCATATGCTAACTGGAATTTCACCAGTTAAACGATTCTCAAATAATTTAAGGTCCTCTAATTGGGTCAGCATCCCCAATTCACGAGGAATTTCTCCCACTAGTTGGTTTGTATACAAGTGTAGTTCCTTCAAGGATTCACACTTGCCAAGTTCAGGAGGTATTTTTCCAGACAAATGATTTAGAGGAAGGTACAGGATTGAAAGGTACTTGAGTTGGCCAAAGGAAGATGGAATAGTCCCCTCTAAATTTCTACCCACAGCAGAAAATTGTGTTAAATTACTGCAATTTCCAAGTCCTGGTGGGATACCTCCACTAAAGTTTTTGTATGAAAAATCCAAGGAAATTAAATTCTTTCAAGTACCTGAACCCAAAGGAATGCTACCCTCAAGACTATTTATAGCTACATCTAGATATACCAGGTTCTCAAGCCTGTTCAGACTCTTAGGAAGTTCTCCTATCAACTGGTTCTCAGCCAAATACAAGTCCTCCAGTTTACTACAGTTTCCAATGGATGAAGGAATCACTCCTGAAAACTGATTCTCATATAAATACAGATGCACAAGCTCACTCAGATTCCCAACATTTCCAGGGATGGAACCATTCAAACGGTTACTATACAAATGTACATAAGCTAAGGCAGGAATTGCGAACAAGGATTCAGGAATTTCTCCAGAAAAGCCATTTTCATACAAGTCCAAGTTTTCAAGAAGACTACAATTGGCCAATTCTGTTGGAATTTTGCCAGAAAATTTGTTAACACTTAAATTAAGAGTCTTCAAGTACCTAAATCTGCTAATTTCAGGTCCCAATTGACCAGAAATTCCATAACCAGTGAGCTTCAGGGAAACCACATTGTGGTCATTGTCACATTCTATCCCAACCCATTCGCATGGAGTGGAACCAGAAGCATTCCAGCTTGAGGATATGGAAGCAGGGACAGAGGTCCAACGCTTGGAGAGTGACAACAAAGCCACCCCATCAGAGTTCAAACTAGATACATTGGATATGGACACAGAGAAGCACAACAACAACAATAAGAAGAAAATGAACAGATAAAGCTGCATGCTTTCTAATGAGATGATGAAAATTACTCGGTAAAGATATGAGCTTTACTGTCAGCAATGCAAAGCCAGCTGCTGTAAGCTCTCAAGAAGACCCAGCATGCAGATTGAACTTGCCTTTGCAAAGTCTGAAATGAGTTGGAAGCAGAGTGGAAAATGTGGTGAGAGAGAGAGAGAGAGAGAGGATACGTTGGGTTGGCTTCTCAGTTTGTGCTTCAATAAGAGATTGGAGCAGACTTTATTGTGTTGCTGAGGTTGAGAGCAGACGTTTATTGTGTTGCTGAGGTTGGGAGCAGACTTTATGTGTTGCTGAGGTTGACCCATATAACTAAAATATTTCTATTGGATTATATGCCCCTAGCATCTACGGGAACATTTTTGCTCACCACTTTAACCATAGGCGTACCCTCACCACCATCCTCAATGCTTGACACGTGTCCATAGACATAACCATAATTCCATAAATACAAAGCAAAAGTTAACTATGGTTATGTCTATGGACACGTGTCAAGCATTGAGGATGGTGGTGAGGGTATACCTATGGTTAAAGTGGTGAGCAAAAATGCTCCCTAGCATCTACTTGGTGCAAGTCAATGGGCCCTTATTTGTAGTGGGAAGCAACTCCCAAGAAAGGAGAAAAACAGGGTTATTTTTATTTTTATTTTTGTGAACGGGTTGGGTAATCCAAAAGAAGGGTGGTTTAAATTTAAAAGAAACATAAATTTCATTGAAGCAATTTTAAATTTCATGTATTGCACAAGTATTCCATTTTAATATTGTATGTCGACAGCTGATGTTATCCTATTAAAGTATCTAGTAGAAGAACCATGTTTTAAATTATATTTAGGAAATAAATAAAGCTTTTTAGATCTACGTCCAAAACGATTAGCTATTATTGAGTTTAGTCCACACGTTTTTCGTCTTAGATGTAAGTCCTTTGACATTTATTACTTGTTTTGTTGTGTCGATTTTATCCTTTGAGGTAAATAAGAAAACACATTGAAAATATAAATTTAATGCATTATTACTTGTAATTGAATTCTCAGTTTGTGCTTCCTTTTTTTTTTGGTCATTCGCTAAGGAAGGAAGGGGGAGTATTATATGGGGTTGCCTCAAGATTGTTTCCTACACGAATCAAACCCGAGTACACTTGGGGAAGAGGGAGAGTTTGACCCACTTTTGTTTATTCTTTGAAGATGGAAAGGAACTTCCGCACCAATTGTTTATTCTTTGAAGATGGAAAGTCAAGATTGAACTTTAATTTAAAAAATTTTGTTTAAAAATAAAATAGCAAGTGACTAATTTATTTTTATTTTTTATACCATTGGTTGTTGAGATTAAGACTTCCAAGTGAAAAAACAAAATTATAGTAGGTGAGATAGAGAAGTTTGTTTTAAATGGCAAGGGTGGTTTATTGAATTAAGCTTTTTTATTTTGTATTTTTTTGAAAACACAATCTTGGCTTCATACATCTCATGCATAAGATAGGATAGTAATTTTGCAACTTTTTATGGAATCTTATGAACGCAAAAGAGTCTCCTTATTTTTACTTAACAAATGTTTCGTGTATTGCCGATTGAGCAACAATCCCACTGTTTTTCAAGAAAAATAACACCCCTTCACTCTCTTTCGTGCGCATCTAACAAACACATACAGAAGTGCAAAAGAATATTTGCAAAAGCAATGAGACAAATCAACGGCTATGGCCAAAGATAAAGGGAACCATAGGGCATGCAGAAAGTGAACCAATAATTGCAAAACTATTTCAAAATGTTTCCTCCTTTTTATTTTCACTTTCCAAGTTAATTCTTATTCACAGCCTATATTTCATTTCACTTACAAAGCAATTAACGTCACCCCAAGGAAGGACCCATGCATAGTTCAATCATATTTTGCTTCAAACTTCTAATACCAAAGTATTGTCATGATCCGTTTCCAAATTCCTCGTCGATAAATGTCAAAAAGTCTTATTAATCTTTAGGCGGCTTGATGATCGTGAATCAAAACCTCCATACATAAGGTGTCTGACAGTAACCTTGCCTAGTGAAGTAATATTACCTGAAACAATAGAGCAGCTGCAGACACCTGACCTCCTCATATGAATAGAGCTTTGTCATTTTGTATTGGAAAATCCTGTATATAAACCACACAGCATATAATACCCAACATCTTCTCAAAATTTATGCGTCCAACATCTTGAATGTTAAAAACAGCATTACTAGCACCTCGCTTAAACGATGACCTATGACTAATCTAAGATTATAGTATGTTGTGGTGATGGAAATGACAATGGTTATGGAAAGGAAAGCATGATAATGGTGTGATTTCCTAAGTTTCCACACCCTAAAAAAGTTATGTCATGACATAGAACTGGGAACCACCTTCAGATGAACTGTTGATATAAGTGATCACTCAAACCTATGTAGAAAAAAAAAATGTAAGGTAGCAAGATGCCTATATAGATGGCCATTCCTAATTTTGATGTGCAGCAATTTAATATGAAGCAAAACAAACACAAATCCAACAGATCTGCAGACCCATGCACCACTCATCCTACAGATGATAACAATATTTATGCCCCTAATATCCAGGCATTAACACATACTTCTGAAAAATGCATGTCACAAATACGTTATAACATGGACAAATGTTATGTTCATGATGCCACTATGTGCATTCATTCACATGAGGAGAGATGCTAATGCTGATGACGTGAGGATGAAATGGATGCATGCAACAGCTGCAAGATGCATCCTATCATGTGGTTGTATTTGTCGGTAGCATAAAAAACAGAGTACATCCCCTTCAAGCTACTGGTATGTCATAGCCGGTGGAGCTCCATTGGCAGAAGGGACAGCACCAGGGTGGTTCCCATCCTTCCTTTTCCCAAATGGGTTCTTCGAATATGTATTTGTAGGTCAAGGAAAAACACATAAATTACAAATCATAAAAAGGAACGTGGACAAGTCACAAGCAACATATATATCTCGTCCAGTGAAGCGGATCAAACTATATATTTGGAACTGTAAGAGAGAATAAATCTTGTTGAGAACACCAATTAGCCATTCATATCTTAGCAAATTAGATATCTCTATGGTATACCAGTGAAAAAAGAAATATCACCGTGCTCTACATGCAAACCCTTTACATAAATATCTCTAAGGTTAACATTTTAAAATCGCACACATGACAAACAGCAAATGCAATTCACGAGACTATAAAGTAAGTGAGCACACATGATGACTTTTTTGCACACCACTAAACCAGAAATACTATACATCTGGGAACCAAGATGAAAAATTAAAGCTACTTCTGCTCCAACAAATACCACATAAATGAAAAGCAAGAACCTTATGCATTGGACTCGCCAACATTAGATTCAATAACCTATGATGGCAACTTTCTGGGTTTTATGGGTTGAAAGGTAGGGTATTTGAGAATGTGATGGAGGTTATCTTTCTCTGTTATTTTGTAAGATTGGAAAGCATCTTGTAGCTCTACTTTCCGAGGATTGAATTCTTTCTGTAGGTTGCATGTTTAGTTTTCTTCCAGTAGTGCACTCCTTATTCACTAATTTTGCACCACTTCACCTTTATTTCTAATGAATGGTTCTGTTACTTACCCCAAAAAAAAAAAATTCAACCTAGATAACAGTGTTCTGAAATGGTCAAAGGTCACTTGAGTGATTAGCATTTAGCAACTAGTCAGGGCGGTGTCTTCAAGAGAGTCTAGTACCGAGGTAGCACACATTGTAACTATGCTAACCAGTGCTTGCTGAGTGCAATTAATATATAAAAGTTCAAAAAGAAAAAACAAAAGATCAGCCATAAAAAAACTTTAAAAGGATATTGTATTCTCATGCCTACAGAGCCCGAACTGGGGATAACAGCACCCTGCAAACTGTGGTGTACATTGGAGGCACTGTTTACATCCTGCATGTATTATGCGGAAAATCCTTTTAGAAAATATAGAAAAAGGGCAGGTACTCAAAATACATATCTCAACATGAAAGGTTAATGACCAATGCATAACTGCTGAATAACCATTACTCACTTCAAACTCAATGAAGCAAACAGTATGCCTTTCTTGTCTCAAGATCTTCATTTGCTTAAATCCAGGTTGTCTACAAGACCAAAAATCATGAAATAAACAAAAGATTATCCGATTTAGTGGACATCTTTACTGTGAAACAAAGAGATGAAACACATTGCAAGATAAGCAGGGATGAGATGTTCATACGAGTTGAAAAGGCCCCTCAGTTCTTCCTCATTAATGCTCTCTCCAAGATTGCCAATAAATAAGGTATTGCACGGTGGGTTATCTTTTGTATTCTGCATGAATCACAAGAAGCATCACAAGAAAAGAACAAATTATGGGCTTCCTACCACATCACTCATCATGAAAAGCCAACATTCAGAAATTTAAAAAAAAATTGACAGATCTAAAACAACAAAATTACAGCAAACATGAAGAAAGAAATTGGGAAACTCAAACAAAATAAGCTACATAACACTAACACTAACTAAGAAAAATTCTTTGAATTTTTAGTACAATAATATGAATAAACATATGGCACAGTGGATTACCAGAACAGGTACATAACTACTAGGTGCTGGTACAGGAGCAGAAGGGGGCATTTGTACTGGAGGAACAGGATAACCACCATATGGATCATATGGAGGAGGTGGTGGAGCCATATACCTGGGCCACATAAACAACATTCACATGAGAAAATGTGATGTATCTGGAAAGGGAAATATATGACCATTGAGCAGCAGAAACGACTGATTTTTTTTTCCAGAGTATACATTTTCCCTTCTAATATACACCGCTTTTCAAAAGAATAACAACAATTCAGGCAGGAAAGTAGATGAGCAAATGTTCAATTACCCATGTGGCCCCCAAACAGGTGGTGGAGGAGGATGAAAAGGAGATGGACTGCTATAACCAGCCTGTGTGTAGTCACCACCAGTTCGCAATCGTTTACTTTGATCATAAGCATTTGCATCTGCTACAATTCCTACAGTTTCCAACTCATATTAGCGCATCATAACACATTATATTCAAACTCCCAACAGCTAACTGGAAACTATTGACATTATGATCTGAACTACCATAGTGTGGTAATGATTAACAGAAGTCACAGAACCGAATATTTGCACATTACTGAAAACAAGACTTCTCTCCTTTTGCAAAATCAAAATCGAGTTTGAAACAAAAGCCATTGATCACTCTACATGCCCTATGAATGTAGATCACATTTTCTGGACTAGCTTCCTCACAACATATTGAAAACAAATAAACTCTCCAATTCAACTCAAAACAGTAACAAATTGCACCTCTTTTAACAAAAAGATTCTTCTTTGCCATCTCCGTGTGCAGCACCGCCTTTGACTCCGAATCGAATATCATACCCTAAACCACAAAATCCAACAAAAACTCGAAACTTGAACATTAAAAAATAAAAATGATAAAACATAAGAAAACCATAGATAATTATACAAAGCTAACCTGAAGGGCGTCTTTGGCAGCAATGGCTTGCTGAGCAGTGGAAAAGAGAGCAAAACTCATAGGCTTCTCGCCTTTGTGGTTTACCTGGGAGGCCTCGTAACCCGGCAACCACCTCAACAGATTCTGTATCTCTCTCTCCTTTACATCCTCGGGTAGACCCGTGATGAAAATGGTCCGGACCTCGTCGGTGGCGGGCCGGTTAGGGTTGTCGACGAGGTAGTGAGGCGGAGGAGGAGCGACAGCGGTGACTACCGGAGGAGGCGGCGGAGGACCGGCTGCCGGCGGCCATTGCTGGTGGTATGGGTGGATTCCAGCGCCGGCCATGTCGATTTGTACCCAAAACCCTAGAGAGAGAGAGAGAGAGAGAGAGCTGAGATTTTGCGAAGGTAAAAGTCGAGATTTTGGAATGGGTTTTGCCGCGAGCGCGATTGGGAATCGCCGAATTGGGATTGTGGAGAACTGCAAGGAAGTAGAACCTCTACGTCACCTACCTCACCACTTAACCATGTGATGACACGTGGCTAAGATAAGATCGTGTGGTTCATAATATTTTACGTTTTTATATAATTTTTTTTGTTCCGGCCTTGATCAGTTGTCCTGCAAGAAATTTTTAGCGAAATTGGCCCCGGCGCAACTAATTTATTCAATAATATCCCCATTTTGACAGTCTATTGCCCATTCTTCACTTAGTTTTTGTTTTCTTCTCATTCGTTGCTCTTCCTCTTCCTCTTCTCTCTAGTCTCTTCCTCTTCCTCGTCTTCAAACCTCACAGAAAATCCACCTCCATGAATCTCACCTAACTCCATATCCTCTTAGTTATATCTTCCATCTCCTATCTTTTCTTGTCTTCTCTCTCTCGTTCTCACCCACGATGACGGCAACTGTCACCTCCTCAGAAACCCTAACCCACATCAGCGATGGCGACCTCACCCTCTCTCTTTCGGCCGCCCTTCTCCACCTCCATCTCTCACTCTCTGTCACCTCTTTCGACTGCCGTTCTTCCCCTCTGATTCAACAAATTTCTCAATTTTTCTCAGCTTTCCTGAAATCCATGGCATCTCAGGTACTCAGCTTTTTTGCTTTACTTTCATACCCATATGTTATTTGGGTTTTCTTCTGCTTGTTTCAATTTCATATATGGGTTGGAATTTTTGGTGCTTAATGTCACTTCAAGTCCCTCCAAGTCAAATTTGAGTGAGATTGTACATAAATTTGTTGAAACATAATTGTGGGTTTAATTTAAATTTTATCTCTCTTTTTTTAAATTAATATTTTCAACTTGTGTAGAGAATGTTATTTAAGTAGGATTATACAAAAACTTGTTGAACCAAAATTTTGGGATTGTGCAACAAATATTTCTCTGTTTGTCGTAAGGAATATTATGCTTGAAACTTTAAGCTTGTCTAGGCTAAAATGATTTTGAAGTTTTTCTTTTGCTGATTGAATTTATTATTGAGTTAGGTTTTTATTCTGACAAAAAAACAATTGAAGAAACACAATTATTTGGTTCAATGGTCTCTTGGTTTTATAGGAGTTGTGTGTGTTAGACAAAGCTTATCCACGTGCTCAAATTCAAATTCTGTAGCAGCTGTAGAGAAGGAGTCCTAGTCTATATGGGTTTCCTTAGTTGTAATCTGATAGGTAGTTGTAATCTGATAGGCTTTTCTATTTGTATTTCAAACGATAGTTTTGGCTCCCACTTATTTTGGGATAAGTTGTAATCTCTGTAACTGATGCACTCAGTTGTGATAATATAAATTGCTGTTTCATCTTGTTGATGGATACAAGCTGATCAAACATTCTCTGCGCTCTCTATTGTTTTACAATGTGATTTAATATAAAGGAACATTCGGGGCACTAGAAAGTGTTCTGCATCTTCAAGAATCTGTTATGATCTGAATTTGTTTTATTATGTTTTTGGGATGTGATTTTTGAATGAACTACATAAATTGATATAATGAACTACTAAGTGAGCTCTCTGCATTCATAATATTGAATCAGCAATGGTGAGCTTAAGTAGAAGCAAACGCTTGATATCCAGTAAGATAATAATCGAAGTTAAATTGTGCTTGATGTCCACCACTTACTTTAAGTACGCTCCTCTACAATGTAGAACACTTTTTGCAAAGTTAGATTGTGCTTGTAGAGGAATTGGATAATGGATAATGGATAATGGGTTCACCAATTACAAGACTGCTTTGTTCATTCCACAGTCCACTCTGGAATTGCTCTCCAATTCTTATAACCTTCCTTGTTTCTCTTTCTAAAATTATGTTTCATTGTTGTAGGTTGTTGCAGGCAGATGCCATAAACCATATCAGTTATAAGGTGAGAAAAAAGAGTTCTTTGATGACCGAGAAGAGTGTACAGAGGCATTGTAGTATGACAACCATCATCATTCAATGTTTTAGATATAGGCTTACCTATGAGTTATTGCTAGGCTTATTGCCTTAACCTTTGGTTGTTGTTAGTGTTAGTGCTTCATGAGTTTGCTATCTTTTTAAGAAGGCCATGGAAAATGCACCTTGCCTATTTGTTGATGAAATTGTTGTTGCACAACAAAGAGGACCTGGAATTTTTTTTGTTTTGCCATCTCTTTTGCAGGGTTCTTTTTTTTTTTCATGACGATTGGACCTAAATATTTTGCTTCTGGAAAAGATACTTTTACTTATATTATACATTGAAGAGAGAACATTATATACATTGTGTTTTGCCCAGCATTTCCCACATAAGATGGACTATTACAGTTTTTGTATTGCTACTATATAGACTCATATTGCCTTAGTATTGCTACTATATAGCCTCTTATTGCGTTCTTATTGTCACTGTATTAATTGGTTTTTGCTATTTTTTGCATTAATTGGTTTGAGAGTCCTCCTATTTGCACAATATATGGGGGCAATACCTACGCAATATAAGCCATATACAGGGGCAATACAAAGGCAATACAAGCCATAAGAGTTTATATTAATTTTTCCTCAAAAAATGACACAAGCTATAAATTGGCAATAAACATACAATACAATTACAATAAAAGGCAATAAATGGTTATACACAAACAATAAACAAGCAATATATAGACAATATACAAGCAATATACACGTAATGTACACTGAATGTATATAACGTGTTTTCTCAAAAAAGGATGTGACGTCCTAGATGAAATCACATTCTTACACCCATAATTTCCCAATTTCCCTACTATGGAAGCAATGTTATCTCATTACATTTTAAGATATACATAAGAAAGTGGCAAAAAATAAAAAAATTTACATCTCCTCTTAGTCGGGAATTTTAACACAATTTATATCTGTCATTAAAATTCTAGGACATGTCCTCTTAGACCCGAATTTAAGCTGAAAGTTAGCAATTTCCTCCCCAAAAGAACGCCGCCACTTGAAACAAGACAATCTTCCATCTGTATACAATGGATAAAAAATGCATATTAGAAGTAAATCATTCAATCACAATGGAAACAAAAACATAACATTCAATCACAATTGAAACCAATTTCAAAACATAAACCAATATCAAAATTCATATAGATTGTTGGCTTTTCTAAATGACCCAATTCTTCATATGGAAAGCTTTCACAAGACAGTACCATTGCAAAATTAAAGTTCACATTCATGCACACAATTTCATACTACTCAATTGCAATATAAAAGTAATTATAAACATGGGTGAAGTGAATGTGTGTCATCGCAGGCGAATAAAAATACAAATCAGGAAATTAGGAAATCATCAATAGTGCATTTGGCGTTGTTCAAACAATTAAAGAAGCACAGTCTCAGAGAAGAAGAAGAGCAAGACAATGGAACTAGATAAATGCAAAGAGTTGTCAACAAACCTTCAAGTTTTTCAAGAACCCTTTTCACGGCACCAACACAACCTTGGCATGATACCAACCTTGAGGATTGTATAGCCTGCACCAAAAACAGATCTAGGATTGAATTACGAAAAAAATAGAGAATACAAAGATCCAACATATGCCAACTTTACACTATCAAACGTATGTTAAAATATTGGCATTCTCATAAAACTTACAAACTCTCCAATCACTTTCAAAAGAAGTAAAGGATGAGAATCTTGCATTTGTTGGTGGTGCTATTGGTTTCAAATTATGATGTTGGTTTCTTACAGTTAAAACCCACATTACTGTTATTTCAGAGAGCATCTATGAGTTTTATATGTATTCTTACAGGTTGCTCAGAAAAGCCAGAAGTCCTAATTTGATATATCACCTAAGCGATTTCACAGACAAATCACAATCACAAAACAGTGTATGCATGATTTCAGAGAAAAATCTTAAGTACAAAACAATGTATCCAAGTCCAAGAGCTTGACAACCACAAGAAATAGTTGGTAAATTTCATTCAATCACAGAAACAACAAACAAACCACAACAAAAACCCATTAATGTCTCATTCAAAATAGCAAAAGTAATCACCCAATAATCTCAATCAATAACAGGAACCCAAAAAAAAAAAAAAAAGCAAAACCAATATTAGAACTCACCACAGTGAAGATCGAAGATGAAGGTGTCGTGGCTTTGTGGTGGAAGTCGACGACAGAGGTGGAGAGTCACGATTGTGGCTCCGTTATGGAGGCCGACGACGGAGGTGGCGAGTCACGCCTTGGCTAGGGTTCGGTTCCAAATTTGGGGTTCAACCTTGAGGTTCAAATTTGCTCCTAGTTTGAAGATATAACTAAGAGAAGATTGAGTTAAGCGAGATTCTATGGTGGAGGTGGATTCTTGTGAGGTTTGGCAGAAGGAAGAAGAGGATGATGAAGAGACTAGATAGAAGAGGAAGAAGAAGAGCAACGACTGAGAACAAAAAAAACCTAAGTGAAGGATGGGCAATAAGTTGTCAATAGGGAGTTTTTATAGGGAGTATTTGTGATTAGATTTCAAAATGAGGATAATATTGAATAAATTAGCTGCGCCGGGGGCAAAGCCGACAATTTCCCAAATTTTTAAGCGCATCGAAGAATTTTTCAGTGTCACTATGGAAGATGGTATTAATAATTTATGTTATGATATATGAACGTGGTAACACTATAGGAATAGGATGATGTTATATTTTTATTTTAGTGATTACATTTTTCTCAATTTCGTCGCGTCGTCAGCAAATGATTGGTCTTCCGTTAGTTAACACGCACGTATTGTGTGTTTAAAGAGCATTATTGCCTTTTCACCCTAGCCCAGCTCTCTCATTGGCGGAACTAGCATATGGGCTAGAGTGGGCTCTAGCCCAGGGACCCTTTTTATTAAAAAAAAAAAAAAAAGTAGATATAGTTGTGTTTATGAAGGCCAGTACGTGGCCAATGCATTGGACCATTGGCTGGCTGTTGTCTTTTTATTATTTTATTATTATTTTTTTCGATGTCTATTTTGTGTGTGGTTTATTTCCTATTCAATAAGGTATTCTAGTTTCCCATTCATTGAATAAAGTATCCTAGTCTGATATGATGAAGTATCTTATTCCTAGTCTAGTTTGTCATACACAACTTTATAAGTATCTTAGTCAGTCTAATAAAAAAGACGAAGAAGACAATATTCATATTTATGAAACTTAGCTTTAGCAGTCCCAAAAGAATATCTACAGCGTTTTGTATTTTGTGCTATCAAAGTCGAGTTCATCGTCAACACGCGTAATAAAGGTATCTAACTCTCCACAGTCTCGAATTTTTATTTTTTCTCATTGATTTGTTTAGTATAAAGCAAATTATTTTGTTTTTGATATGTGTTATTAGATTCAATGTCACATCAGAACCAAGCAAGTAAAAGAGCAAAAACTATTCATTCATACTTCAAGAAAAAAAATGATGGTGATAAATTAGACAATGATAAGGCTTCTACATTCAATGATAAGGCTTCACCATCAATTGAATCACCTCATCATACATCTCCCGTAGTTATTAGCATGGTTTATATGATTTAATGCATAGTTTTATTTTAGTTAAAAAAATTAGCTAGCCCACCGGTCAAAAAATTCCTGGTTCCGCCCTTGAGCTCTCTCCCTCCTTCGTCATTAAGAAATTAAACCCCAAGCAAGTGTAGCATCAATGCACCTGCTTATACGCAAGAGGGCTGAAGCGCTAACCGATTAGTGAGTTTTTAGAATATGCACTTCAAAACTTTGACAGAGCAACTTAAGAAAGCTCATACAACAGCTGAATACAAATAAGTTCACAAACCAGCAGAAGAATTACTTCTACTAACTACTACACAAGCATAGGCAAGCATAGGCAATAATGGAACAACAACAACAATGGCAGCGGCCATAACAATCACTGAAAGCAGTTAAAGAATTGCAAAAACTAACTAAAGAGAAATTCCAAGACCCTCCTCACTTCTGCCATATATCAGGTTGGCTACAGCCAAGGGTATTATTCTATACCAGAAACTATAGATTGAGGAACACAAACTCTTCAATATCAGGCACCTTCCCTATTTTTTCCAAAGTCCTTTGGTTTGGTTCCTCATCCACACCAATTGCCATTAAGGCCTTCTTCTGCACTGTTCTTCCCACACTCATAAAGCTCACATTCACATTATCATTCCCAAGTATGTTCCCCACCTGGCCTATCATGCCGGGTTGATCCACTTGCCGGCACAGAATAAGGTTTCCTTCCAGGCTCACATCCACACCAAAGGATCCCAAGCATGTCAGATGAGGCTCCCCATACTTTACTTTCCCCTCAATGCTTATGCTTCCACTCTCCGAAACAGAACTTGCAAACTTAGACTCCACATTGGATATTTGCACCTGGATTGAATCAACAGGGAACTCAGGAGATGAGTCTACAGCTACCCTTTCCTCGCTTATGCGCAGGCCTTTCTGCTTTGCCACGAAATCTGCATTGACTAGATTGATGAAGGAGGCGGATATCGGTTCAATGATGCCCTTAGTGATCATGGCCCTGAGAAGTCTGGTGTCCAAGTCATCGGGGTCCCGAGCTGATTTGTAAACCACCCTCACTGATGTGATTCCACTCCCTCCCGCTACTAGTTGGATAGCCAACTTACCAAGCTTCTCAGCTAGCACAACATAAGGAGACAACTCAGACAGAACCTGAGAACATGAAGGATGTTTTGTGCTCAATTAATCTTCTGCTATGAATAAGTATAATTTATTGGAGATGGGAAGGATGCACATTGTGCATCATGTACCTTAGGCGGGACCATGGGAGCGTTGACGGCAGTTGCAGAAAGTTCCCCTTTCAAAGCTCCAACTACAGCCTCTGCAATTTCAATGGCTACACCTTCCTGAAATATCAGGTTTCATACCCAAAATTCGATTACTTAAAGAATTAATCAGATATCTTTCAACAAAAATTTGTACAGGAGAAATTAAAGATACCTGTGCTTCCTTTGTGCTAGCTCCAAGATGAGGTGTGAGAGTGACATTCTCATGTTGCACCAACTTGCTATCTTTCGTTGGAGGCTCCTCTGTGAACACATCAAGTGCAGCCTGTTCCAAAACATTATAAAAGACATAACAGAAATTCAGCATAGATCAAAACAATGCTGAAAACATCTGCAGACAAATCAGGAAATGTGGATCATGAACACAATATATAGACGGTACTTTTCCCTCCCTTCGAATCGAAGTGATTTTAAACAAACATGCTATGCTTCTATGTTTGTTTAACTTGGTCAACCTTGAAATAAATTTAAATTAGAGAAATATATTACCTGAGCAACAACTCCACTATCAAGGGCTCTCACTAATGCATCTTCGTCAATGACGCCACCCCTGGCAACGTTAATGATGCGAACTCCCTTCTTCATCTTTGCAAATGTTTCATCATTGAACACCTTTGATGTGGCAGGGGTGAGAGGCATATGCAGTGAGATGAAATCTGCAGTGGCAATGGCCTGCTCAAAAGAGACCAAATCCACACCGACGGCACGGGCTCTGTCAGCTGGGGCATATGGATCATGTGAAATAACATTCATTCCCAAGCCTTTTGCACGTCTAGCAACTTCTGATCCAACTTTTCCGAATCCCATTACTGCTAATGTCTTCCCAACCAGAGAGACACCAACGTACTTGTTTCGTAGCCATTTTCCTGCAGAAGACCGTCATTTAAGTTACCCTTATCTGCACGTTAGCAGTCTATCTAGAGCATCAAAGGAAAGCCAATTATCCTATCATTTATGCAGCATCAGAAGAGAAACAAACAACAGTGAAACAATGCAATTAATCTCCTAGCAATTCAAGCAAATAGAACTTGCAGAGCTAGATGATGAACACAAGAATTAGTAAAAAAGTATAGTCACCAGTCACCAGTCACCATGTTTCGTCCAAAACAATCAAATTTTAATGTTAGCATTCATTCTGATTTAACACAACATGAGACAAGCACAAATTAAACACTGCCTCATTTGCTAAGATCCCATATCAGAAACCCAACACTTGACTGTGTGTTTTCAGAAGTTATAACTAGTAGATGAATATCTGACACAATTTGATTCCGATTTTACTTGGAAAAAGAAAAAAGAAAAAAAAATGCTATGCTCACATGTGAATCATGTGCACCCACCACCTCTGGTATTTGTCGGTTCAATAGCATCCCACAGTCAAATATATTTGAACGTTTTTGTTCACTTGCTCAGGCAGGACAATCGCGTTTCTACCCAGAAAGCGACAGATCGCATCGCATAGATTCAATGCACAACCACCACTACAGTTCTTTTTCTTCTTTTTGCCAACAACCACCACTACAATTCAATGAATTGAAAACAGTACAAAAGCGGAAATTCGACCCCGGCATCTAGTGAGAATTGATTTGTACCACCAAACTCAGATAGTTTTAGCAAAGAACAATTACTTTTACCATCCATATCAATTATTTTGCTCAAGAGAGCATACTTTGCATCAAGTATATCTTAAAGCTTAGATCCTCAATCCCAAGGGCAAATTTCTTATTTATCAACAACCAAGCATATGCCACTAATTTATATTATGCCAATTTGAAGCTAAAAGTAACAAAATTTGGTCTTTTTTCTTGCTTAAAATTTTTGTAACGAACGCAGATATAGTTTCGCTTAGCAAATGTAAGGGTGAGCATGAAACGAGCTGTAAACTCAATCTGAAATCTCGCCACCAAAAAAATATCCAACTTACCTGAGGTCTTGTTCCCATAAACGAGGAAGTGGGTGGGAAAATTTTAAAAATTATAATTAATTTTAAAAAGAAAAAGGTTGTTTATAGTTTATACCAGCTTTGATGGAAGCATCAGCCTGTGCAACATTCCGTGACATGGCAGTGAGCAGAGCAATCCCGTGCTCTGCGGCGGCTACGGTGTTTGCCGTGGGCGCATTAACGACCAGGCATCCGAACTCCGTGGCCGCCTGCAGATCCACATTGTCAATACCAACACCAGCTCTTCCCACCACCTTCAACCTCCCTTTTGCGGCCTCAAAAACCTGCCTGGTCACCTTCGTGCCGCTGCGAACAATCAAAGCGTCGCATGTCGAGATCTTGGCGCAGAGTTCCTCAGGAGAGAGGTTATATGCGCACTCCAAGTTGCCAAAGCCACGTAGGACTTGAAGACCGGCTTCTCCGAGCTTCTCGGAGACCAAAATGGTCGGGGTTGAATCTGAAGACGTTGGCTTGAGGTTTTGGGACTTGGAAACGGAGGTCTCGGATGAGTCAGCTGTTTTCAAAACGTTGGTTATGAGAAAAGAATGGGAATGAGAATTATGGGCATGGGAATGGGAATGGGAGAGTTTTAAGGAGATGGGGTTTGAGGAGGAGGTGTGGAGGAAGGAAAGGAGGGAGGGTTTTGAGGAAGATGGGGTCTGAGAAGAAGGTGAGGAGGAGGCTTTGAAGGGGGAGGTGGTAGAGATGGCTTTGATGGAAGAGGAAGCCATGGAAGCTGGAGGAAGTGTTTTGAGTTTTGTTTTTCTTTGTTTCTGTGTTTTTTGGGTATCTGTGTGTGATTGATTGGGTGTTGGTGTAAGGGGAGGGTTGTCTATAAGTTGTTGGGATCTTAAAGCAGAGTTTTGTAAACCCAAATTGGGGTATTTTTTTTACTATTTAATTTAGATATGGATAAATGAATGAGAGAAGGTGTAACTAAGAATAGCTAAGTTTTGGAGACTAAAAGTTTCTACTTTAAATTACAGCCTCTGCAGATTTGCCATCTAAATCATGGGTTGCAGTTGCACGATTGGATGTAGAGAGCAAACATAAAGTTTTTTTTTCTTTGTTTTTGAGTAAAGCAGTATCAAATTCTCGTGCATGATATTTGAAGTATCCTCCAACAAAGTAGAAACAAATATCTCTAAATTAAATTACGAGATAATTAATATTGAATTGTAGGGTTTATTTCTTGGACTACAAACTTGCTTGGAGTTTAGGAGTTGAAATTAAGATTTTCTTGCAAGCTCAATTCTATTTATAGGGAGATGAATTTCATGTTTGATGAAATTACTAGCTTTAGGATATTGTTGGGGTTGCTTGATTTCATGCCATTTTTGTGATTAGTTAGTTTGGAATCAAATGCCTCTAGACTAAATATAGTAATGGATGAGGACAACATAACGTCGTATTCAACCTTGACCTGAGGTCTCAGTTTCGTACCCTCTCTTCATATCTCCTTCTTTCATGTAACCAATTTATCACATCAAAAGATAGATAGAAAGATGTGATGACGAAAACGAAAGCATATGGAAGTTTCACTCTTCATGCTGCTATTAGTTATAAGATTTACGAGCCATAAACACAGGGTACGTAATTAAATTGTATGGTCACTTAAACTGTGATGACATGATGTGGTTTTAAAGTCATCATCAACTTCTGTACAAAATGTTTTTGATGCAAGACTGGTCATTCAGTACAGTGTCCCCACATCTTCCCCACTTCCATTTTCTTTTTTACTTTCTCCCTCCCAATCCTTTGTGAAGTTTAGCCTATGGGATCTTGGGTTGTCGTAGAGGTTTTGAGTTCTAGTTTAAGGCTTCATCTCTCTCAAGAGAAAGAGGCCAAGTCAATTACAATTATTACAGGCCCCATGCCTGAATTCGTGATTGCCCAGCTAAAATGGACAAGTACCTACTTTTGGCCTTTCATTCAAGTATATAGCCACAAAGTCACTACTCTTCGAGTCTCTAAATAGTGAAGAGCAATCTTATTGAGATAGATACATATTCAAATAAAATCCATAGTTCATCAACATTTTGGAATTTTTCTATATTATATTATACACATTGTTACGAGAACACGTTTGTAACTGTTAGATCGATAAATATGGTATAAATTAAAAAATCACATATTTATTATAAAACATAGACTAATGGCATGATACATAGCATTTCTCTCTCTCTCTCTCTCCAATAATGATGAATAAGAACACATCAAGTAAGAGAGAGACTCACTAATTAGCAATGGATCATGATAAGATCATCCATGTGGATGTGGGTCTTGGACCCTCTCTTTTTCGTTGTTCACCCAACAATTCAACTTTGTCTTTTCATGGGTCCTTCTTATATTTTCCGAAGTTTAAGTTTGCCTCAAATTGTACGTAATTGCCTCAATTTAAGAACGACTTGGACTTAAATTAATAAACATCAGTAGTGCCACCTTTTTTGTTTATTCCATTAACTTTTTGACTTCCATTCTCCCACTAGACTAGCTAGCATACTCCCACTTTAACAGATAATTATCTCTTTAAAAAAAATTAAAAACAAAACTGATAAATATCTCTCCTACTTTTTTTTCTCTTTGTTTCACCATGCATTATGGATGTTCATGTTTTTGGGAAGGGTTTTTTAAGAATTCAATTTTCTCACCCCAATAATAGGTTTCAACTTTCTACTATTATATACGTCTCATTTCGTGCGAGAATCGTAATTGTTATCAAAATCGTTGATTTGTTCGATAGATATGAATTACTAAGTATGATTTAGAAACAAAATAGATCCGTTTATAACATGTACACCTCGATGATAATTCGTTATCATAACTTGATGGACAAGGAGGTAATGCACCTTGAGGGTTGGTGATGGATGAAATGTCAGTTGGGAAGCACGATCTGATGGAACCTCACTACTTACATTTTAAACAAAAAAATCACATGTTCATATACATTAAAAGCGGACTTAGATCCAATAACTTTTACTAAGACTAAAAAAGTACATGTGGGGAAGGGTTGGCGTCAATTATTTTATGGGAAGCTCTAGGGAACTCAGGATTCGGAAAAAGATTCCTTGGCCTTTTTCTATCGTGCAGAAAAAATAATCATAATTATGTCCACTATAATCTTCAATTAATTATTAATATTCTTCTAATTATTCTAAAAGGTTTTATTATTCTTCAATTTAATTAGTGTTTCTCCTCCTTGATTCTGAAGCTAGATACTTTTAGTCTTACAACACAATTATGAGTAATCTGCTGGGCTTGAAATTTTAGCTGAATCTGCCCGTGAACTTGAGCGAGGGCATATATGTTAATATTGGTCCAAAGTTGCATCAATTATCAAAGATGAAGTGTGAGTGCATATTATTTTTTCCACCTCTTAAATAATATTAGTACCACTGCAAGAAATTCCCAAAGTTTTTTTTCTGATAAATAGAAAAAGTTTTATGAGGTTGTAGCTCAAATTTATTTATGCACTCAAAGTCCTGTGTGCAATTCTTCATTAATGGTACCAAATTATCAATGAAAAATGTAAACGGGGCAATCAAGTCATGATCTTATGGCCAAGAGATGCTTTGCATCCTTTGAAACGTTTTAACCCCCACAAACTAAAAGGGCCAAGAGATGCTGTCTGGCCCAAAGTCTCAAGCCCAACAGACTTCAAGTCTGCAAGAACAGAATCTATGTAGGAGCAAGTTTTATACAGGAAAAAAGAGCTGAGCTTCCGTTTGGGGCCTGGGAGATGCTACAATGAGGGGGATTTGAGTGAGGTTTGAATGAGGGGTTCAATCCAACCATTAAAATGAAACCAAGGACATGTAACATTGATCATTGTCAAGTAAATGCTAGGAAGACAGAAAAAGGTCAAACACTGCACAGAAATTACATGCCAAGTACATTTTTTTGAAAACCAGAAACTGCACAATTTGCTCTTTCAGTTTTGAAAGAACGAACCAACATACTAATTCTCCTGAGAGCACCAATCGACTCTTTATCTACAAGAAAATACACAAGAGCTGCTCAACAAAGTAGAACCAACGCAGAAACAAGAGATGATCAGTCGATCATTTTATAATCCTTTCTGTCTTTCATCATCTTCAGCCCAACATATCTGCCAAAATTTATCAAACAAAACAGTCAGCACTTTTCAACACCGTTTGCTTTTTCAAAAACTACAAATACAATGACTGTGTGCAAACATGATTTCAGGAAACTTACCTCCCAAGCATCATAAGAGTGGCCTGGGGATTTGTCCCTGGTGATATACCGAACGTTGATCCATCCACAACTCTGAGTGCGTCAAGGCCAATGACCCGGAAATCAGCATCAACCACCTTCCCCATAATGCAGCCCCCATGGTAGTGCCATATGGTGCTGACGGTGCGGCGACAGAAATCTGCCATTACCTCATAGTTAGATTGGTCAACAGGCAATGCAGGTCCTACAAACCTAAAATCTTTGCTCCCAAACCAGCCCTGGAACTTGAAATCCTCCATAGACTGGGTCCTGAGTATATCGCCAATCTTGCGCGTCCCATTCACACACCTTTGCACATCCACCGGGTTGCTGAAGTAGTTGAATCGAACAATAGGATTCACCCTGACATCTGTTGAAGCCAGCCTCAGAGAACCAGCTGAGGCTGGCCCAACAGTCTTCTCCATGAGGGTGGCCACAGTGAGGTAGAGAGGCGCAGATGGTGTCCGAATGAACACAGATCTTGCAGGAGATGCAAAAGGGATGACATTGGAGGCTGCTTCAATGTAAGCTCCTGATTCAGTAATGCCAACCACTTGAATCAGTGAGTGCTCCAGTGGAATTGGTGGCACAATTGAGATGCCATTTCTTGGATTATCATAAAGATACTGCCCAACATAAGGAAGATGATGAGCCACTGGGATCCCCCAAGAGGAAAGATAAGGCCTTGGGCCAATACCACTCAACAGAAGTAGCTGTGGGCTTCCAAGGGCACCAGCTGAGAGAATCACCTCGCCATGCTCACGTAACAAGGCATGGTGATACATCCCGATTCGATCACGAAAAACAACCCCCATTGCAGACTGCCTTGACACTGCTGATGGCATAGATGAACCCACCAGAATCCTTTCCACATTGGCATGTGTCACAACTTTGACATTCACTGGTTTTGCATACTTGAAAAGATCAGCAGCACTATGTCTCCTTCCCAAAGTGTCAAATGTTGAACCACCAATCTTGGTCCCCACTACATGATCAAAACTAAACCCATTATAGGGATCAACACCAGCTTGCAATAACCCATCTCGAACTGCGGATTGCCAAGTCCTCAGCTCTGGCCTAAACACAATTGCCCTTTCAACCCACTCATAGGACTGATTCACCATTCGAAAATCCCAATTGACACTGGTTTTCCTGTAAAAGTCTTCATCTGCACGGCTATAGAAACCAGCATTTATGGCACTGCTGCCTCCAAGAATGCGGCCTCGGACATTCGGGACACCATCTTCAGATGTGAAGGCTTGTGTAGGCGAGTCAAAGGAGTTGACATCCATGAGTGTGGCCAAGAAACCTTCTTTGGTCATCAAGTTTCGATTTCCATAAGCAATACCACCACGTTCGATCACGAGTACACGAAATCTAGATGATAGTGTCGCAGCCAAGGGGCACCCAGCAGTGCCACCTCCAACGATAATGTAGTCATAGTAATCTTCAGATGGGAAATCTGTGGCGTTGACAACAAATTTCAGGTAACTTGGCTCTGCAAGAAAACAGAGAATAATTAGCCTCTGTTTGGTTATAAAGAGGCATTAAAGCAAACATAGACGGAGCAGAAACGGAAGTATGTTCTGTTTAAAACAAAATTGCAGTAACTCGGTTCTATGAGAAAACAGAGAGGAGGTAGCCTCTGTTTGGTTACCAAGAGAACTCAAAGAAAAACCAAATGTCCAAGAAAAAAAAGTTTGCTACGTGGAAATCAAAGTTGAGCTGACTTAGTTCTCTACAATAACAGAGCAGAATTAACCCCTTTTTGGTTACCCAGAAAACTTGAAGCAAAAATAACAAACTAGTCGGTTGGTTTTGCCAATGATTATTAAGAAACTAGTTGCACTGGGCTCACTCGAGCAGAGGGTTACATTTTCTTTGCACTTTCTTAGTTACCAAACAGAGAAACCAGTTGACAATGGGTTTCAAGAACATCAAAAAAGAAAATCCCATAACATCATAGGGAAAGAAAAGAAAATTCATATGTGAGTCTTATTTTATAACCTCTATAAAGCTACATAGTTGCGCTGGATTCACTGGAGCACAACAGAGAAGTGTAACCCACAGTTTGGTTTCCAAGAAAAAACGCAGAGAAAATTGAAAACTTTCAGACATAAAAAAATGAAAACTTGTCAGCATTTCAAGCACGATTGTCTCCTCTATTCACAATTTCTCACACACATACAGAAATTCAAGCAAAAAACAACGAACGAATTAAATGAGAAAGAGCAAAAGAGCTACCTTGATGAGGCCGGTGTGAGCCGTGAGGCCTGCTGGCATAAGCGACAATGGCATTTAGAAACAAGAAGAACGCCAAGTGCTGTAGATAAAACCAAATGGGTCTCGCCATGGCTGAGATTTTCCCGGTGTTTCTCAGAGGTGAGAGAATTTTCTTGGTGTTTCTTAGAGGAGAGAGAATTTTCTTGGTGTTTCTTAGAGGAGAGAGAATTTTCTTGGTGTTTCGTGGAGAGAGGGAGGGAGAGGGAGAGGAAGAGAGGCTGTTCCTCTTTACAAGTAGTAGAGAGGAAGATAGTGTCTTTTCGATTAAAGATTCAGTTGAAAATCGTTATTTAGCGGCAAAGAGCAACAATCCTCTGTGGCCACAAACAGAGTTGTCCATCTGCTTAAGCCAATCATCTACCGTTGAATTTGCAGAGACCCCACTTGCCATGGAACGAATGGGTAAGAATGTAAGTTCATATCAGGGGTGGGGCCGATGGACTAACTGCCTAACAGCATCTGATGATGCCCTTCATAAATCTTAATTAAAGTAAAACGTGTTGATTGTCAAAACGACATCGTTCGGGGCCAGCACGAAAGCGAGAAGTCATCATCTCTCTCCTTCAAATTCAAGCTCCTCTTGGCTGATTGGCTCCCAGAAGGCCTGTCAGCGCCAGCTGAGCACCGAGCAGAAGAACTTCAGGTAATTTTGAAATTGGACTGGAAATATAAATTCTCAAAATTTAATATTTGGTAATTTTGAACTTTGTAAAAGAGTGAACTTTGGAGAATTTTTTAGGGTTTTGTGAGCTATAACCTAGGAAGATTAGAGTTTTTTGCCAGGAGGGTTGTTGAAATTTTATCAAGCAAGATTAAGTTTGTTAATTTGGGTTTTTGTTCGTTTTTTATATTTCATTTCTGAAAGATTGTCTATGATTTTTAAATGGTATTGTAAAGAGAAGATTGAATAGTTGATTTTGTTACTGTGCAGAGGGCAGCACTTGTTAGTTTGAGTAGACATGGATCTTAACGATCTTAACAAGGTTTGGGAAATCAAACCACTCAAGAAAATTGGGGAAGAGGATGCAAGAGAAATACTTGAGAAGGTGGCAAAACAAGTGCAGCCCATAATGCGAAAACATAATTGGAAAGTCAGAATCCTTTCTGAATTCTGGTAAACTTTTTACTTCTTTCTTGAAACTTTTTTGTGCTTTATTGTATGTTTCCCGCTGTCATTTGCAAGTTTGAAATGCAGCCCTGCCAATCCAGCTCTTCAGGGGCTCAATGTAGGAGGAGGTGCCGAAGTTAAGCTCAGACTACGGAGGCCAAACAATGAGTGGGATTTCTACCCGTATGAACAGATCCTTGATACAATGCTGCACGAGCTCTGCCACAACGAGTATGGTCCTCATAATGCTGACTTTTACAAACTTTTGGATGAGATCAGAAGGGTAATTATCTTATTTGTTTTCATGCCTATAAAGTACTTATTTTCCTTGTGCTTTTCATATTTTCTTTTTTCTAATGTTTTTCCTGGTGCTTTTCACGACCCTAGAAAGTTGTAAGAGTGCTTTTCACGGCCATCTATTATGTAACCCCTACTTCTATATTGTTAGATTGTTTATGGACTGCCTAGAATACGGTTTGTATATAAATGCAAAGCTCACATTTTGAAAGTAATTTCTTATTTTATCTGAAGCGTTCCTAACTGATGGCAATTCTCTGACTCTGATTAGTGATGGAAAGTTATAAAAGGCTCAAGTGAAGCCTTTCAACATTTGAATTGATGATGTTTTCTATGCTCTTGTCTAATTTATTGTTCCTGTTGAATTGAAACTTTTAGTGAGGTGTTGTTCCATAATACATTTGTGCTTAACTCTTTGTGAATATCTTCTTAAATAATTAAATTAAGTATTCTCAGTATCCAATTGCATACATTAGCTACTATTTTATGCTGTAGTTCTATGCTTTCTGTAAATGCATGCTTTAGGGATGATTGTCTGTTGCTAATTTGGTTCCCATGGGTTTCTGCAGGAATGTGAGGAACTGATGGCTAAAGGGATTACAGGGACTGCGCAAGGATTTGATCTTCCTGGGAAACGTTTGGGTGGTTTCTCCCGTCAACCCCCTCTGTCATCTATTCGTCAGACTGCCTTGGCTGCTGCTGAAAACAGAGCACGGCGTGGAGCTTTACTACCATCAGGACCTAGGCGTTTAGGTGGTGATAGCAACATTAAGGCAGCTTTGAGCCCAATACAAGCTGCTGCTATGGCTGCAGAAAGGAGACTACATGATGATTTATGGTGTGGATCCAAGTCTTTGGAGGGTGGCATTGAAGTCCCGGGGAATGTTGGGACTTCTCGAGGGGCAGAAGCTTTCACAGTTACTAATGGCATGTCTACCCAGACTTCTATTGAGTCGAGGTCAGGTCAGGGAAAAATAGATGATCAAGCAAAGTGGAAATGCAATATGTGCACTTTATTAAATGAGGTAAAGTTATTCTCTATATAATTTTGTCACACTGTCAGTACAAAATTCATTTATGGTTGTTGTTATTGGTGCTGGAGCTCAATTAGTTCTTTGCGCGCGCGCGCGCACACACACACTCATATCTCCCTTGTATTTTGTCAATTTTAGCATGTCACCCTTTTTTTGTCTTTTTTGTTTAACATGGCACTGTATTCTATATGTTACTTATTTCTTGAAAATTTATGCCTTTACACGTGAAGGTTTTTAGTTCAAAACTTATAATTGTTTCTCAAGCTGACTGTTGAGATTTTTATTTTTGTTGTTGGTGGTGGTGGTGTTTTTTTTCTTTTCAATACCCTGTTCTCTACTGTTTTTGCTTTTTGCCAGAGGATGTAAGAGTCGCTAATCCTGCAAACCTCGTCCTATCCTTGGATTTGATTTGATTTTCTTGATAAATTTGTGATATTTGGTTGGATTTTCAAAATTGAATCTCGACTTTTGACCCAAAAGAAATGTTGTAAAGAGTGTGATACTACTCAGACCCCCGAAAATTATAGCAAGAGAGAACACTCTAGGAATGGTAGTCATACATTCTTCTTAGTTGGGGTGAGGTCTTTTACTTGCCCTTAGGTTCTTATTTTTATTTTAATCATTTTTTTATCCCTCCTGTTTTTTGGAATTGTGGATGTTCTAGAGTGTATGCGATGACAGATGTGCATTTTCATGCTTTGAGGTTGTTGCAGCTGTTGGCGTTGAGATGTTCAGCCTGCGGGACCTTAAAAGAGGATGTGAAGTTTAAGGTTTGGTCCTGCAAATTTTGTACCCTAGACAACAGAGTTGAGCTAGATAGATGCTCAGCTTGCGGAGAATGGAGATACTCGTCCGGCCCTCCTGTCTCTAACCGTGGACCATATGTCGGCACCTGAGAAAGGGTTAACTGTGAAATCTGCTCCGGACTTGTAGAGTTACACATAATGATATTATATACATACTACAACAATCAATCACACTTGCCATAAACTGAAATCCTGTAATGAATGTGATTTATGGTATCCATTTTGATTGTACATACATATGGCATAAACTGAAGCCTTTAGGAGTGTTTTGTTAATGTGATGATTTTTATTTAGGTCCATTCAAAGTTTGTGCTTTGTATACTGCCGACTGTGCATGATTAGTTCTAAGGGTACGTACAGGAAGAATGCATTCAAAATTTGAGCTGTCCCTTCAATCAAAATTTTTAAATACAAGAGGGAATCTTTTTTCGCCGAACGGGTGGGGAATGATTACATTATTTAGGTTTTCTGGGAATGCCATGATCTAAAACTAAATGAAAAGAAAATAGTCTTTGACCAATTCCTAGTATTATTGCGCAAACTGGGAAAGCACAGTTAGGTGCAAGTCAATATAGACAATTAGAGCATTATTGCTGTATACATCTTATATTGTTGTATTATTGTTTGCAGAAATATTTGCACACGAGTGATGGGATTTCGGAAGAACCTTTATAAATGATAATGTGATAAAACTTCGAGGATTATTGTATAGTACTGAAATATCGTTACCTCTTACACCTAGGGTCTCATGTTCAATTATCTCGCTTAATATCAATTGACGAAAAATTTAAATTAAAAAAAGATATAATATTAATAAATATACACCTATTATAACATATTTCTATCGATGGCATTTATAAGCCCAGGTCAAACAATTACAAATGATAAGTCAATTTGCGTCCCATCCCATTCCCACCTCTTCTTTTTTTTTTTTTGGGTAGTTAATGTTTTCATATTGTATATGCCTAGCATCTTTATATAAATTAGTCTCGAGGGAAGCTCGATGTTTGATTTGTACAAAAATGTCAAAAGCTCAAGCTTCCACAAATAGACTAATTCTAGGGTTGCAATTCATGTACACACAGAGGCAAATGTCTGAAGCCAAAAGCCACTATATATATTCCTTTGTTGACTATTTATGAATCATTGCAACTTAACTTACTTTGCTTCCTTTATGTGACGTAAATACAGGAGTAATCCGTAATTGGAACTGAACTCCTTATTTTGATTCCCATTACGAATTAGTAAACATGACATTATTACAAAGACTAGTTCGTATTTTTAATTCAAAATTAGGTGAAAGTTTGGGGGGCAATTTGGCAGTTTACACTATTATATATGCACATGCATATCTCCTCTGTCCTTTGACAGCAACTAGATTTTAGGATTATTGGATTAGGATTCGGATTGGCGTCGAATTAAAAAAAAAAAATTAGGATAATAGCCACCAACCATGTGAATGAAACTTCAATTATGGCAGTTGGGTTGGAGAGCGCATGTGTTGATTTTCTTGCTTGGCTTGCTTGACGGGTTTTATTTGTCCAAAGCAAGAAGACGCAAGGAAATGAAAAAAAATATGAGACTGCAATCTGCAAAGAAGCAACCAGCAAATTACCAGGAAACTTCCCAAAATAATAGTTGGCAGGGCACAAACGGTAGGGTTTCAAAGTTTTCTTTTCTTCTTCTTCTTTATTTTCTGGTGATGTAAAATAGGGTTTGAAAGTTGGAGAAAGAAAGAAAAATCTGGAAAAGTCCACTGCTTTTGTCTACATACAGACACAGATATTACACGTTGCATATAATTGTCAAATGCCTGTGGAGACTCCTCATTGTCAAGGCTGTCTTTGTCCCTATTTTTCCAAACAATGCACACAACCCTTTTTCTTTTTTTCTTTTTGGTTTTTGGTTTTTTTGAGGCGTGGGGTCCAGATTCAGACCAGATAGAGATTGATTGAAAATAAGTTCATGTATACTTTCAATGCAAAAGTAAAAAATGAATGTATATGATATTTGCCTGTGCGAGGTTTTTATTTTCAATTTCAGCTTCAAATATTGATGTGTCATATCGACCAACGCACACGTTTCACTTTCGTGGGACACATCTGACTTTCCAGTTTTGAGTGAGAGATGGATTCATGAGCTTACAAATTGCAGGCAAAGATTGACTCCTGCTCAAGAAAGTCATAAAATAAGGGTCCAGTTTAATTTTTTTATTTTATTTTATGGGTCGAGTTTTATGAGCTTCAATTTCTATGTTAACAAATAATGTCCATATTGTAAGAAAAGTACACCATTCTTTCTAGAATTACTCAACAATATATTTCAATTTTCAACTATGAGAAGAATATGAATAAGCAATTTCATGATTCAACTGATTTGTTGCATAGATTATTGTCCTTGAGTGATGACTTAAAAGTTGAACGTTTTCGATCATTGATTTTTTTTTTTCCAACAATAAGTTATTGGCGGCCATCGAAGTATGTGCGCTACATTATGAGAACCATATGCATCTACGAATAGAAATCGCTGTATGGGTGGCTCGCAGAGGTAGGATTGAATGATGCCTGGGTTGTAATTGGGTTGGGCTTACACGAACTTTTTGCCAAAGATACAAGCCCAATGATGACATAGTTAGTGTATGGAGAACAAAAAATTATTGAATAATGATTATAGATAATCCATGATTATTACCATAAGAAAGATTGTAATTGCGTACATAGTGATTAATCTCTGCCGACTAGGCATTACTTTGTTTTTGTTTTGTTTTTTAGTCCAATCATGTTGCAGCAGTGGTAGGCTGGGCCCCACGTAATCGCATGAGAGCCCAGGTATTGGTGTAGGGTCCAGGCCCACCCAACTCCTAACCCCGAACCAAATCAACCTCATTTGACCGCCGGCGGGTAAGCCTAAGACAATTAACCTTTTTTTCAATTCTTTTATTTTCTTTAATCAGCTCTTTTTCTTTTCCACTTACAAGACGTGTGCTGCTGCTGCAGCTTCTACGCATGCAATGACACACAGGGTAAACGAGGTAGAAATGTATACAGGAGGAAAAATTAAAAAAACACAAAATAATAATGGGTCACAAAACGCACCGTAAAAGGGTTGCCTAATTCGGTGGGGTCCAGATTGGATTTATTTGTCTTAAATTTTCCACGAGATACCCGATGCCGGGAAAATTCACGCGCGGAGCTAAAGGAAAAATCACATTTATATACCCTCCCTCCCAAAAATGCGAGCGGGGCCCACCACCAGACACTGATTGGTCCTTCCACCCCACTCTCTCCCGCTAGGGCGTGAGGCTCTGCCGCCTTTAAAATCTCGATTCCCTCTTTTGATTGCTACCTCTCTCTCTGGGCCTAAAATAAATAAATAAATAAATAAAAAGAAAATATTTTTAATTTTATTTTCCACCAAAAAAAACCAGAGAGAAAGAAAGAAAGCTCCGTTATCTTGTTTCTTTTAATTTTCTCGTTGTTTCCTCCTCTTTTCCTTACAGAAGTCTCCGATTCTGAGAACCAAAGAAAGGAATTTATATTTTCTTTATCTATTAAAATAAAAAACAACACCAATCAATCAATCACTCATCAAACGATAACTCGTGATCCTCACGATCTCCATCATCGTCGTCTTCGCCATCCTCATTAACCCAAACACAACCCCCCCACCCCTCCCCTTCCAATTCCTCTGAAAGACGCGGTTTCTCAAAAACCCGGCAACGACGTCGTTTCATCGTCAGCAGCCGCAGAAAGAGAAGAACAAGTGTTGGTTTTCATCATGAGTCGGATTCAACCACCGCCCGGAGCGAACCTACCGCCCGCCAGGCGTGGGGACAACCCGAGACGACGTCGTCATGACCTAACCCTACCTCTCCCGCAGCGGGAAGCGTCCCTCGCCGTGCCCTTGCCCCTTCCTCCTCCCGGGCCTAGCTCGGCCCAATCGTCCTCGGCCCACAGCGCCGCCCAGCAGCTCATCAACTTCAACGAGCTCGAGCGCTCGAACCGCATCGGGAGCGGAACCGGAGGCACCGTCTACAAGGTCATCCACCGCCCGACGGGTCGTCAGTACGCGCTGAAAGTCATATACGGCCACCACGATGAAGCCGCCCGCCGCCAGATCTGCCGCGAGATCGAAATCCTCCGCGGCGTCGACAACCCCAACGTCGTCAAGTGCCACGACATGTTCGACCACAACGGCGAGATCGAGGTGCTGCTCGAGTTAATGGACGGCGGGTCGCTGGAGGGCCAGCTCATCCAGAACGAGAAGACCCTCTCCGATTTGGCCAAGCAAATCTTGAGCGGCCTCGCCTACCTCCATAGACGTAAGATCGTGCATCGCGATATCAAGCCCTCGAATCTCTTGATCAACGGTAGGAACCAGGTCAAGATCGCCGATTTTGGGGTCAGTCGGATTTTGGAACAGACCATGGACCCTTGCAATTCTTCTGTGGGCACCATAGCTTATATGAGCCCTGAGAGGATCAATACTGATCTCAATCATGGCCAGTATGATGGGTATGCCGGTGATATATGGAGCCTTGGGGTCAGCATATTGGAATTCTACATGGGTCGGTTTCCGTTCTCTGTGGGAAGGCAAGGGGATTGGGCTAGCTTAATGTGGGCTATCTGTATGTCTCAGCCTCCTGAAGCTCCGCCCACTGCCTCGAGAGAGTTCAGGCATTTTATCTCTTGCTGTTTGCAGAGAGATCCGTCGAGGAGATTGTCGGCGGTGCAGTTGTTGCAGCACCCTTTTATCTCCGGCAATGGCGGCGGTCAGGCCCAGCAAGCACATCAGAATCTTCACCATCTTCTGCCACCACCCAGGCCTCTTCCTTCTTAACTAATAGTGTACTTTCTTCTTTCTTTGTTTTCTTTTCTTTCCCAATTACTCTGCTGTTGCTTTCTTTCTTTCTTTTTGATGATAATCATAATGATCATATGATGATTTTGTGTTTTTTTTTCCGAGTGATGATGATAATGGGGAGAATGGGTTGGATTTGATCTCAGGAAGAATTGGGGAAATGGGTTGCCTTTGTTTTTTAGTTTTTACTTCTTCTAATTTTTGTTAATCTATCTATCACTCAACTCAATCAAATCTGTCATTCTGTCCTCTGATGATAATGTGAATGGTTTACCAGAAATGGCAAATTTAGCTTCCTGAAACTCCCTCTGCGCTTCCAATCTTTGAGCAATTCAGACACATTTGAGCCATTTTGTGATTGATTGGTATGTGATTATGGTCTCATTGGGGATTGGATTTGAATTTAAAATCTTTTGTTGGGTATTTTTGGGAAGAATCAATTCTGAATCTTTGAGCTGCTGAGCTTATTAGATTTGCACGCGATCGAATCTCTCTTTGTCTACCATCATAGAGTAGAGATTACAAGGAAATGGAAAGCTGCAGATATTCTTTTCCTTTTATATCTCCCCCTTTCCCTTTCTGTCTGGAACTGAGCTGAGTTGCATTTTCATACAGCTTAGCTGAGCTGTATTTTGATGGGGATGGGGGGTGTGTGTGTAAAAGAGTGGGTTGCATTTTCATCATAAACTTTTCATATGATTGAATTGATGAATTAGCACACTGGAATGGATAATGAGCCTTTTCTGGTTCTAAAGCCCCAGCATCAAAACAAACTTTACAAGCCACTGTAGAACGAAGATTAGCAAACTAAATCTCTCTAGTTTCTAATTAGAGCATAATTTAATCCCTTAAAAAAAAATTTGACCATCATTTAAGCTCTGAAGGACCAAGCAAAGCATGATGCATGGCTGTCTCTGTTATATACTTAGATTCATTTCTGACAGTTGGGTTCAAGAAATTTTTAGACAAGCTTTTGCATCACGCCATCAGAAAGCATGAAAAAAAGTTGGAAATAGTGTGTGTAGGGCAATAGATTTCGTGAGCCTAATTTGCTCACAGGTGCTCATTTTCCTCATTTGGGTCACAATTCTGATTTCTTTTCCTTTTGGATGATTGGGATGCCGAGGGAGGGCTGCCATTTAACGTGTGAATTTGGTGCATGAATATGATGAATCTTCCTCTTTTAGCCAAAGCTAAAGTTGCATATGTTTGTGCCATTATCGTTTTTCCGTACATTTTGCTTGTCTAGGCTGCTTAGGCTTTGCCTTTTGCGTGTGTGAGAGAGAGGAAAATTAAAAGAGGGGCCAATTCACGTCACGACTTTGATGATCCACACCTATCCTTGGCATGCCCCCTACCCTTTAAATCAGCAATAAAGATTTGGCAAAGTGGGAAATTTTTTTGGACAAACTATGAGGTAAAATTGGAACCCACATTAATATTATTAGTGAGGTTTGTATCCGTTTTTGGTTGATTTGGTTTAGTTTTTGGCTTTGCTAAACTTACGTTGGCAGTTCCAAGGAATTTGTAGTTTAAGTGGTTATGACCAGGCTCGAGAACATTTCCCTCGTTACCAAATCAAAATTGCCAAACACAGCCATTCCAAAGAGAAATGTCTATATATAACAAAACTCACCCAATCATATCATCTTTAATATGTAGACATAAAGCTATATCCCAAACATTGGATAAATTGTAACCATATGTAGTAGCCATCCCCAAACTCTTCCCACTTTGTTGCCTTTTTTTCTTTTCTTTTCCAATTGTCATTCCCCTACCACCACTACCTTTTGGAATTTGGATTCCCAGCCGTAACTGATAGCCCCACCCTCCCACCCCCACTCAGCCTATCCTATCCAATCCAACTATCCAACCCTGTCTCTCCCACTTTTAGACTTTAGTACTAGTCCCAGTCCCAGTGTTGTGTTGTTTTGTCCCACAAGCCTACAAACGGCTGAAGGCTTGGCTGAGGGCATCTCCAAATACAGACCCAATTGGATTTTTTGAGTCCAAAATGTGAAGATTTTTTATTTTTTATTTTTTTCAAAGAGCTTCTGTAATGGGCCGCAGTGAAAGGACTGTCAGAGTACCCGAGGACCTATTGGAGCGAAAGATTTGGGTTTGGGTCCTCCCATTGGAGTTGTCTTCATGGCTCTCCGTTTCCTTCTCCATCCAATAAAGTCTAGTTAAGCAATGCACTTGGACTTGTAGGGTGGAGGAGCATAGAGTGAATGGATTGAGTTCAACTTCAATTAGTCTAACCTAATTTACTTACAAAATAGTTTAACTACTCTAATTATATAAACAAGAAATTAAACACATAGCATACTCATGTAAACACAAAACACAAAAGGGGTTTTTGAAAGAGTGATTTAATTAACAACGAAATTAAAAGACAAAACAAGTAGAAAGTCACGAAACACAAAGATGAGAAATTCAAATTGATACAAACACTTGGGACAATGAATTCGCCACTCCGATCTAGCCTCTTATTCACCTACCTATTAACTATCCATTTGATGTCGTCGCTTAGTTTTCCTTTTTCATGAATTACCTATGGTATTTAGGCTAACTCGTATATTCCTACATGCAATTCGCCTATGGTATTTAGGTCAAATATCAACACATAGAAACTCATTAAGATTAGTGAAAACCTCCAACAAGCATGTAAACTATAAGAGTATGTTATTTACCCTAGACGAATTACAAATCTTAATCACAAGAAGCAAGCCTCAAATTAAGTTTGGTATTTACTCTAATTTGCATTAGATTAACTCAATTAAAAGTCTAGATGGTGATCAAGCATCAAGATAATCAACCAAGTTATTAAGCACAGTGATTAAGAATCCAACATCAAATGGTAATCAATAGATAGGTAACATAAGAATACTAGATTATCATACTAGGGATACATCATGCCCTAGCAAAAGAAAATTAGTTACACATAATCATAGAATTCAACATAAGCAAAAACATAACGAAGAAGAAAAATAAAACTTAGCCAATTGTGTTTTCCAGTGTCTCCAATTTCTCCAAGTCTTTGCATAACCCCCAAAGAAGTTGTTTCTCATGCTTAAATAAAACACCACATGTCTATTCCAACCCTAGCTGAGCTTTTATAGCAGCCCAAAAATAAAGAAAAACCTAATTAAAACATAAATCCAAAATGGGTAAGTATTTGACTTGTATTCCTACTTTGACTGGGACAACACGTCAATTACTTTGTATGCACGTTTGAGGTCGTTCCTCCTCCAAGAAAATTCGGGAAAAATATGTAAATTGTAGATCCTTGTCTTATCTTTCTAGTCATATATCACACGCCTTGAGAAAAAAATAAGGAAAGTATTCAAATAATCATTCTACCACAGCAGCGCAGTTTTGACAGGATTGCACCTTATGCAGACTTAACTTCAAAGACTACTCTCATTGGCCGCTCCGAAAATTCTAGAAAATTTCCACAATCATCTTCAAGATCTTAGCTTTCATCTCCAACCAGGCTTGTACAAACACTCCACCAAAAATTCATATTTCCATTGAAAACCAATTACTTGCTCTAGAAAGCTGAAAATTTAGAAAATAAAGTAATAAGTCCTTTTTAAATCCAATTCTTCTACAAAAGCTAAGTATAAAGAGTATATAAATGTGTAAATTTATGGACTTATCAGTGATTGTAGCTAGCTATAATGCATGATGACATGTATCTGGATTCATTTGTCAAAAAATTAATAAACATAAAATTGAAGTACATAATTTATTAAAAGAACTAAACCAAACAACAGTAAACAAAACTCAACTCCACTAATTATGCATATCAAAACCGAATGATATGCCATAATTGTACCAAGACTCCTAATAAAACTTTTGGGAATAACTTTATTCAGTGAATCAATCGAACCAATGCAATTTTCTTTCTTTTACCTTTTCCCCTACAAGCATAAAACACAAACTAAATGCTTATTAGCAAACACAAAATCAATGAAAAGTAAAATCATTGATTAACCACTGTCGACTGAAAAATATGAATTAATAAGAACAATTACACATTCAAAACAATCTTTGTTCTTATTAGCCTTAAGTTAAAACCCTTAATGAAGAACCAGAACTTTTGTGATTAATCAGAAACATTCAAACTGAATATGCAACAACGAAGATCATTGAATGCTCCCACTCATCTAGCATGTATTTTGCAACCAAAATATATTTCAGAAGCAATAAAACAGTAATGCACTGCAATCGTATCCTTAGGTTTATAGCTCAACTTCAAAGACTTTAATTTATGTCTCAAATAACACTTTACAAACATATCTTGAAACCAAACGTATTTCACATACTGCACGTAGTAAAAAATTAAACAAAATGCATTCAACTTCATTCAAATTGTATATTTAATTTCTTTAACCAATGCAAGTCGAAAATTAACAAGCATGATAAGAACTCTAATATCCAAGAAAATAAACAACCATTCATTCAAAATATTTGTTCAAAAACCTATGGGTGCACAAGAAAAACAAGAAGAGCACAAAAACAACATTCACTACAAAAAAAAAATGACAACAACTACCATTATTTGTTGACATTTCGTGACTAATGTCACCAAATAATGGTGACTGTTGCCACCTTTTTTTTTTTTTTTTTTTTTTGGTAGTGATTGTGTTAATCTCATACATAAAAACTTAAGGGTGTAGAACTTCAATGTGCCATGTAACAAATTCCACGAATGCTCAAAACCTTAACAGCTAAGTGTGAAGCCCAAACTTTCTTATAAACAAGGGAATTGTCAATTTTTCCTCTTAAATTCCCGACTTTTAGCTAAATTCTGAATTATTTTTCCGAATTATTTTCCCTCATCCAATCAAAGGGTTAGAGACTTTGGCTCCAATTTGTATGTTAAAAGAAATAGGTGAAACCAACCTGGCCAATTTGGTCAAAACGGTAAATTAATTTAACTTTTGTGCTTAAATTTACCAAGAAAATAAAGTAAAATGAAAGAACAAGGCACAAATTTCGTGCAAGTATAGGTTTTGGATACAAAATTTAACTAAATAGATTTTTATATTACTATATTTCTAATATAAAATCTCAAATCTTAAATTCTGAATCCTACTTAAAGGAATGACATGTTAAACACCAACAAAAATATCCGTACTCAAGTTAATCTGAAGGGGTAGTAATTGCGTGGTGAGGTTTTGGAAGAATGATAGAAATCATGCCTTTTGTCCACATGGCAGACTTTGATTGACTGGTGGGGTATATATTCTATTTCTACCAAATTATATTATATAAAATATTTATTTTGTCATGAAGCAAGGTGGTTGGCAGGTTGCCATATGCACTTACTTTAATTAAGTTTTAATTATTACTTGACTCGATTAACAAAGAGTTAGTTTAATTAAAAATATAGGGAGCTTTTACTTGTAGTACTCTGTTTTGTTTTTTTTTTAATTCTGGCAGAAAAAGAAAAATAAAGAAACCCATAAAAAGCATAAAGGGGAAAAAAAAAACTCTTTAACATAACAAAATACCCCAAATAGAAAAAATGTTGATTTGAAAAGCTTGATCTCACTGCAAATCTAAAGGTTTATTTTTTTTTTTTTGGGCTCAGTTTACTTCAAAAGTCGAGTACACCAATTGTTTATAAGTGAATATGTACTTCGTAAAGAGGAGGGTGATTTGTCACACATCCACACTACTAAAGTGTCGTAAAAAGGCTTATGTTGTTTGCACAAACACAAATAATACTACTAGATAAGCATGAATAACACCACTCTAAAATGCAAAGTGATCGTGAATCACGTTGTCATGCTTTCATTGTAATCAGTCGTATTCGTTTGTATACACTTGATAATAAAGAATTGTTAGAAAAATATTTATGTTGTTCAAAGGTAAATCTAATAAAAATCATATGGAGAAAAATCAACCTGATCAATAATTTAAATGTAATTCAAATTCACAGTTTGACATTTAAGATGTAATGTTGTCAAACAATTCTAGTGAAGTAACATTTCTCACTAGTAAATAGCATATAACTACAAACCGTAAAACTCCAATGCCAAAAGAACAAAGAACAACAACAAAAATGACAATATCTATAAGTTCTTTATGTTTTCCGTATTGGGTCAACAAAATCGCACGAACTTTTTTGGTCCGAACATGTAGCACATTAGGCACATAAACTACAGTATATTTAAATCTAAATCAAGCATGAATTGGTGGGAGTGGGACATAAAGAAGATTCAAAGATTGAAAAAACAATTAAGAAATCAAAGCTCAACCGTGAAAGACTCTGCTTCCCAGAAACTTCCTTGTGTGTGTATAATAGTCGTTTGTCTTAAAACTCTACGCCGGGTGCCGGCATACAACGCCATCTCCCCAACTCTTGACTCTTCATCTTTCGTCTTCTTCATCTTCTGCAGAAGGACATCACATTAAACTCTCTTCATTTAAATCGGAGCTACCCAAGTGGCCCAACCGTTTGAAGTCGGACAGGGCAGGACAGGACCCAAAACCGGTGGTGGGCTCCACTTCTCACTCTTTCTCTCTCTGAAAGAGGCTAAGGCTGAGGAGAAGTTGATCCATTTGATCAAATCCAATCAATTTTGCTTTTGGGTTTGAGGTATTTAATTGATCCCTTATCTGTGTTTTGTTTGATATTGTTGTGTTTGTTACTAAAAGTGAGCTCTTTTAAAGTGAAAAGGTGTAATTTGAATCTGTAAGTTGCTATCTTGCATTCCATGCCATCTGTTCTGCAACTTCATTTATTTCAACTTTCAAAAACTGGTTTGTTTCAATATTACTGAGCTATATTTGATATGTGAAAGAATTGAAGAAAACTGGTTTGTTTCAATACACTCACTTAATATAAGATTGCATCCCATAGCTCTAAAAAGGTGAACAAGAGAAAAGAAAAATGAAGATATAATCAGGACTTTGCGGAAAAACCATTAAAGTTTCTTCCTTTGGGTCACCATACATTTACTATTTATTTCTAAGTTTGTTTATTTCATGTGCATTATTCTTCTACTTGCAAACATTAATATGAGTGATTGCTATTACATGGTCTAAGTTACTTTATCAAATGGGTAAATGCATCTTATGTTTTTGTGAGCAGGGTCCTGCTTTGGTGTAATTTCATTTCTGTGTTGTGGTGCCTTCTTAATCGGTTGGTAATCTGTGCTTGCAGATGGTTTCCATAGATGAAAAGACAGAACTTGAATCTGATGAAGAGATCCCTTTTAGCTCGTCATCGGCCACCAGTAAAATGGAGGCCTTGGACTTTGAGATGATCCATTTGCATTCCCGGGCAGATTTGGCAAACTCATGGATTTCAAGACATATACGGATGAGAGTTCCGAAGAGTATCTACTTTGTCTTAATCAAAGCAAAAATCAACGTATTGCTCCCATTTGGCCCGTTAGCAATTTTGCTACATTATCTTACTGGACAGCATGTATGGTTCACATCTCTCTATCATTTTTTTGACCGTTTCTTTTAGTTTGGAGAAGAATGTAGTGAGACTTAGGAAGTAGGAAAGTATCGAAGAAAAATTGTCTTGAAATTGTTTTGCAGCAAGTGATCGAGATTAGCGGTTTTCTTGTGTTCTTTTGCATTTTCTATTAAAACTTGAAATAATAACCTTGTGATGTAGCCTTATCATATGTGGGAAGGTGTTTAAACATAGTTTCTCTTAGACACATTGTTCAAGATTCAATAATTTAAATTGACATCACCCCTAATCCATTGACAGTTGCTTTGTATACGTTAGGGATGGGTTTTCTTCTTCAGCTTAGTGGGGATCGTGCCTTTGGCAGAGCGTCTAGGATATGCGACTGAGTAAGTTCTGGTTTGTGAAATTAAATATAGCATTTAATTTTCTTAACTTTGTCTAAGGCTAAGTCTTGCCTTGCCAATTATTGTGCTGCAGGCAACTTGCTTTCTACACAGGACCAACAGGTATGATTAGAATTTTTACCATGCCAACTGATGGTAGCCTAAATGTTTTTTGTGTTTTCATGAATTTTTGTTGTGATATACATATTTCTAACTGAATTAGGATTTCGGAGAATCTTTGTCTGAATATATAACTATATTTTTGAAGGTTCCTGTCTTAGTTTAGACTCCTGGCTCTTCCACTGCTATATAATAATGTTCACTTAACAAATTATCTAACACGAAATTTTGCTAGGTTGTCAATCGGGTCTTTACCTACTTTCTAGTTTATCACTATGTACGTGTTCTGGTTCAGTGGATTGTTTTTGTACACGACTTTGATCATACCAATGAGTGTAATAAAGTTTGTGCCACTGGTTGATTAGATTGTCTGCTTACGAATGTGTGTACTGTACATCCCTTAAGATTTTTAGTTGCTAGAAAAAGAGTGATTCAGATAATTAAAGGTTATCACAGTTTCCCAGTGCCAGATAACCTGATGTACTGTTCATTATGGAAATGGATAGGTAGTTCCTCTTGTTTTCAAATGGATAAGTTTCTTAACCTACTTACCGATTCGAAGTATCTTATACCTTTATGTAACCTTTTCTTGTTCTCTCTGAAGTGGGCTGGTTTTTGTTGGGATTGCAGTTGGAGGTCTTTTAAATGCCACATTTGGAAATGCAACAGAAATGATTATATCAATTTATGCATTAAAAAATGGAATGATTAGGGTTGTTCAGCAATCTTTATTGGGATCAATCTTGTCCAACATGCTCTTAGTGCTCGGATGTGCCTTCTTCACTGGTGGAATCGTTCATTACCCGAAAGTTCAGTTTTTCAACAAGGTAGATCTTCAAATTTTGTTGAACCTTGTACCCTGAATTTTTTTTAGTGTGGGTTCTTTGACATTCATTCATCTTGATGTCATGAATTTACATCCAAATGTGGTTACTTTTGCAACAGTCTGCCGCTGTTGTGAATTCAGGATTGCTGTTGATGGCTGTCATGGGGTTAATGTTTCCAGCTGTGCTTCATTTTACACACTCTGAGGTCCATGTCGGAAAGTCAGAGTTATCTCTTTCAAGATTTAGCAGCTGTGTAATGCTAGTGGCATATGCGAGCTACCTTTTCTTTCAACTTAGAAGTCATCGTAATCTTTATAGTCCTATTGAGGAGGTTAGTTAGGTTTGCTCTATCGTCTTAAGGGATCTAGAATGTCATTTTCTTTCTATTTTGAACATTATGCATTAGTTGTTTTTCATCCTTTGTTAGTTGTTTGTTTTTTTTAAACTATGGACCTAAAATGATGAATTCGTTACATTTTCTGAATCTTGTATGATCTTCAGATTCTATAGGTGCTTTAGTCAATTCGTTTTGATTTAAAAAAAAATTCAAAGTTAAGGGGGTTTATTTCCTTCTTAAATTTATTATGATTTTATTATCCATAAAGAAGAGTGATTAGTAGTTCTTTTAAGTATTTATTGAAGCCCGAAAGTTAATACATGGAATGGTTCTTGGGAACATTTTCTGACTTAGACTGCATTTAGTTGTTTAATTATCCTCTATTTTGCAATTGTTTCAGGAAGGAAACCAGGGTGGAGATGATTCTGATGATGAGGAGGCTCCTGAGATAACTCACTGGGAAGCAATTGGCTGGCTTGCTATTTTAACTGTGTGGGTGTCCATTTTGTCTGGATACCTTGTCGATGCTATCCAGGTATCACCTGCTTGATATCCTTGCACACTGCTCTGGATGCATATTTTCTGAGCTGATATTCTGCTGACCCTTTGCATTTCGTGGATGTTGTCAAAGAAATGCATACTACTAACTACTTGGTTTTCCAATTATGAATGAGAAATGGTTTTCCAATTATGAATGAGAAACATTTGGTCTTCACTTAAAAATTATCATTTAACACTATTATATTATTATATCCAATTCATGTCCTTCAGAATATCGTAAATTTCAAAAGCCCATCAAGTCACTCTGTCAGTAGATGGCCCTTCTCTTGGTCAACAATTTTAAGTTCTCAAATCCAATTCTGTTCCACTTGTAAGGAGGAAGGCTGTGACTGATCAGTCCAAGTGTATAGCTGTGGCTTCATGGTCCAAATTGACCAATTTAACCATCTCATAGTGGTAGAAGAAATCCAGCAGATGCTAATGGCAACTAAGATTCTAGATGTTGTGTAACTATGAGATTATAGAACTAGTTTTCCTTGACTTCCCAAAGATGCGCCCAGCCTCAACTTTGCCAGATGAAAAACATATTCATCAAATTTAGTTGATATTTTCTTCTAAATAATGAGATGACCAATCTAACCATATTATCACCCTGCAACCAAAGTCCCTGTTTCCTGAAACCAAAGAGTCGCTTCAAAGTTCTAACCCTTCAAGAGCTTTTTAATACTCAAACCCTTGATTCATTACTCCAATAAATTACAACTTTTTACCAACCTTCTCTCCCCTTAATTTTCCTTACATCATGATGAAGTATAGGTGGCTTGTTCAACCTTCCATTTATGTATTACCATAACTTTGAAGCAAAATTTCTTGTCCTATATCAATTTGTTACCAAGCTCTATATCCTATGCCGAAATGCCTTTTTCTGTATTTGATTGTGAAGCACATTTTTTTATATTCTTGGTTTACTGGTAATTTGACCGTAGTTTTGGGTAACTATTTGATAACTTAACATATTTACTGTTTCTCCAGGGAGCATCTGACTCATTCAACATGCCCGTGGCATTTATCAGTGTTATACTGCTCCCAATTGTAGGAAATGCTGCAGAGCATGCAAGTGCTATCATGTTTGCCACGAAGGACAAGCTTGTGAGTGCTTTCAAGATTTGTAAACCTCATTTTATAGATTTCATTTATTTTGTTGATGAAATTAATCTTTCTACAGGACATCACACTTGGAGTTGCTATTGGATCTTCTACACAAATATCCATGTTTGTGGTAAGGACTTGACAGTTGACTAGCTAGCTAATGAGTTCTCACTGCAGATTCTATGAACCATCACAAACCTCTGTTGGACTTGCTTGTTATAGTTTCTCTTGAGTTGATTACATTCCTTAAACAGGATTACATTTCAAAACGGAAACTAGGAAGCTAATAATTTTTGTGCTCTTGACAATTGTAGATTCCCTTCTGTGTAGTTGTTGGGTGGATCATGGGACAGCGAATGGACTTGAATTTTCAACTCTTTGAGACTGCTTCACTTTTTATTGCAGTGTTAGTAGTGGCATTTATGTTGCAGGTTTGTGATTTTTTTTCTTGTTTGTCTTCCTTTTAGCCATGAAGATTTCTCTAGTTTTAACTTTTAACGTATTTTTGCCCCCTTAGAACTCTAGGAAATATTCTAAAATTGAGGAAAAGAGGAAAGTTATATGTAAAACGATTACTTATAAACTAAAATCATCCAACTTTGAGGCTTCTAATGACATCATCCAAGATGAATTGTGCTACATAAACTAAAATCAGGAAATTCTTTTCTGTCTCTCTTGGGAAAACTGCAAAGTTACGCATCATGCTTTTTAATTTTATTTTATTTTAAATTGTACAGTATGACAAGTTGATTTGCAGATGGATTTTGATATAAGATTCATTGCCTTTATCTTTGTAGGAAGGGACATCAAACTATTTTAAAGGCTTGATGCTTATTCTGTGCTATCTCATAGTTGCAGCCAGTTTCTTTGTACATGTCGATCCTTCAAACGGTGAGTCACAAAGAACTTGTTATATTTTTTTCAAGAGAAAACAAACATGGATATCTTTGTATGCAAGGGCGTATTCAGGCCTCGAAAATATGAATCTCTTTGTGGTTTCATTTTCTGCACATGATCCCTCAAGTTTCAACTGTGACAAAATCAACACATTAATTACTTTTACAGATTTGATATTCTACTAACATAACAAATTAAACTTGGTCTTAGTTATTTGTTTGTTGGGTTTTGTTGCAGCTGATGATTAAACTAACCATTGGAATGGTGGCCATGCATGTAAGAATCTATCTATCCATCTATAGATTGTATAGTATCTGCGTGCAAAAAGGTGGTAGGAGATATACAGGAAGCTACTCTTCCGCAGCCTTCTCAAGCCTGTGATTTGCGTTTTATTTGCTTTATTTTTGTTGATCATAGAACGGAAAATCCAAATGATCTCCCAAGCATCAGAAGTTTGCAAACTTCCTCAGCTTTGTATAATAGAGTTGTATGATTCTCTTCAGAAGCATGGGCACTCCCATTTGCAATGGTTTTCGACAAAATGACATGCGTCACTTTCGAATCAAAATTTTGTTCTTCGATCTTTATTCACTTATGTTGTGCTCTCTCAATAATGTTCAGCCAATGCCGTATTTTAATTTCAAGATATTTCAAAATGATTAATGTATCTGTTCACTTGATTATTATGATTTATTTATTTGTAAGCCTCTACTTACATTACTTTGAACCATTTGAAATTTGAAAAAGAAATTATATGTACGTTTTATATTAAAATTCGTAATTCAATACCTAAAATACCAGGAATTAGGTTGATTAGTATGAGTAGTTGATTCAATTCCAATTCCTCGTCTGAATTATTGTGTCTCTAATAAATACCAAGAACATGTAAAAGAGTGAAAAAGGTAAATTATGTAAAAGACATAACTAAGTCAATAACTAATAACAATTACTTATACTATTATACGAAATTTGCCACTACCACCAAACCAAAGTCAAACAAAAACACTAGTTAGAAACAAGAAGATAACCTCTAGCAAATTCTAGTTGACCTTAAAAAAAAAAAGGAAAGTTCGACAAGTTGTTCTTTTCTACATGATAGCGCAGGCATTAGGATTTTCATCGTTAAACAGACTAATATAAGGATCCATTGCATGGTCTTGCTGTGATGGCAGTTCATTCAAGTATTGCCATTGGTGATTAGGGCTGCCGTACCCAATCATCCCTTGTGCTTCTGGACCCACTGGATAGTTGCCCATGGGGCCCATCTGGACCATCTGGCCCACCTGACCCTTTTGATGCATATCTCCTTCACCATTGCCTTCACCTTTGACCTCCTTCCCTTTGACCTCCTTCCCTTTGTTGCTCGCTTTGCTACTTTTGGCCACTTTGCCTTTGTTTTCATCTTTGCCACTTTTGGCCACTTTGCCTTTGTTTTCATCTTTGCCACTTTTGGCCTCTTTGCCTTTGTTTTTATCACCACCAGTCACAATGCCACCACCCTCTCTTTTACTTGCACTTCTTCTGCCAAGCCAATTTTTCCATCCAATTTTTTCTTTACCTTTTTTACTATCATTCCCTCCCATGCTAACCTTCGGCATCTCATCACCATCATGAAGCTGACTGGCCATTCTTCTTCTTTGTGTATGTGTGTGTGTGTGTGTGTGAGAGAGAGAGAGAGAGAGAGAGAGAGAGAGAGAGAGATTGATTGAGTGAATGTGGTAATTGAGACAGTTTAACAGTCACACCTCAAACACCTGTTTATATAGTAAAACATAATTGATAACCCCATTTGAAAACAGGAAATATATCTTGTGTTCTTTGGAGAAACAGGAATGCTAATTGAAGAAGCAAACACGACAGAGTCTTAAGAATAACTTAAATTGCAAGAAAAAAAAAAAGAAAGAAAAAGGGAAACCAAGATTTACAAGATTTGTGAAAAAAATCAGGAAAGGGAGAGGCTGAAGCCATGATTTTACTTTATAACTTTTACAACTGGTACACCTCACTGCTCTACTTGCCGATTATTGGAGTGAGAAAAAAGGGGTAACATTCAAAATTACACTTTGAAGTACAACACAAGTTAAGTCATGCAATTGACAATCTCTCTGTCTTCTACTGCAAATTCACTTCCGTTCCTACGTTCTTTTTTTGGTCGAAATAATGTACTTACTAAAATATAAAGATTAAAGTGGTTAAGAGCATTCGATTCTCCCTTCTCTCGATATCGCTTTTGTGAAAGAAAAAAAAAATCGAATTACCAAATCAATTTAATTGAAGCAACCAAAGCATTGAGTATTGAGAGCTGTAACCTTTTCTTTTCACTTTTGCTATGGTTTTTCACAAATACGACAGTCTGCCTCCAAATCAAAGTTTATTTCCTTGATGTTAGGTCCACCCCATTCATTTAATTTTGTTTCTTTCATCCTAATGTGTCTATGCCTGGAGTTTTCAAGTTTGCTTTCAGAATAAATTTTGAAAAGCCATAATTTGCAGTTCAACACAAATTTTAAATTGTGGATAAGCACTTCCCCCTCAATCATAAAATGGAAACAAAACCCTTTGAAGTTAACTAAAAACCCAATCCCGTTCTCTACCTCCTTCTATTGGCGGTGCAATATTATGGCTTTTGCTTTTGTGGTACTTCTGGTGCTGCAACTTTTGCAGCAAGTCAATGCAAAGCAGAATTATGATGCAGAAGGTGGATCAAGATGTGATTTGTACAAAGGAAGATGGGTTTTTGATGATTTACATCCTCTATACGATTCAACTCACTGCCCCTTCATTGAGAATATGTTCAACTGCCAAAAGAATGGTCGACCTGACAAACTTTACCAGCAATATAGATGGCAGCCATCTGCATGTAACTTACCAAGGTACCTTTAATTAATTTGCTCCAAAGATATTTGGTTAAAAACTTATGAGGATATAGAGTTGAAAACCAATTCTTTGTTCATGTAGATTCAGTGCCGAAGATTTCTTACAAAGATTCAAAGATAAACGCATAATGTTTATTGGAGATTCACTGAGTTTGAATCAATGGCAGTCACTTGCATGCATGCTTCACACAGCCATGCCACACTCTGAGTTCACCATAGAGATCCCACCCCTCAAGTACACCACTGAGAGGACCCTTTCCACATTCACATTTCCGGTAAGATTGGCTTTCTCCATTCAATTGTCTCTACGTCACGCCCTATTTTGAGAATTAACCTAAAACTTGGATTAGACCAATTCTTGAATTGAGGCGTGGCAATTAAGGCATATCGTATCCCGACAGTATTCAATAATTATTAAGCTCAATGCATAATGCACATCTTGTCTTCTATGATGAAGCAATACAATGTTTCGGTGATGTTTGAGCGCAATGTATTCCTTGTTGATATTGAAAAAGAGGGTTCTTGGCAAGTTTTGAAACTCAACTCAATCAAGGACACCAAAGTATGGGAGGGAATGGATGTTTTGATTTTCAATACATGGCATTGGTTTATTCACACCGGGAACATACAACCGTATGTAGCCTTCACCAACTCCTCAATATTTGCTTCATAACTTCGTTTGTTTCCCTTCCAATTAGGGGTACCAAAAATGCATGCATAATGCATTGTTGGCTATCTATGAGTATGTTTACTTTGTTTAATTTGTTATAGATGGGATTTCATTCAAGATGGAGAAAATACATACAATGACATGAATCGCTACGTTGCCTTCGAGCAGGCTTTGGAAACATGGGCTCGATGGGTGGATGAGAACATAGATCCCTCCAAAACCAAGGTCTTTTTCCAAGGAATTTCACCCACTCATTTCAAGTAAGTTATCAAAGGGGGGTTTTTTTAAAAAAATTTAAAATTTAAAAACAATCAGACAACTGCTTATGTTTTCATTTACAAACCTATCCATTCAAACTAGATTCAATTTGATTTATATGATTCAAATTCACAGTATGACATATTATAAATATATTTTGTCAAAAAATCCGGCAAAAGAACATTTTCCATCAAATGGGTTTTAAAATCGAATACAGCTTTTACCATTTTATATAAACCCACACACATGCTACATTCTTTTGTTACATATAAGCATGTTATGTCGTCTAATCATCAATTTGGACAAATATATTAATAGTTCAGATAATTTTTTTAGCAACATGACATGTCAACTATTGCATGTAAGGATATGAATGTTTCTTACATTTTTGTATATTGGAAAATGTTGTATGTTTGTTGATAATAATGAACAGCTTAATTGTTGTTAAATTAGTGCAAGCCTTTGGGGGTTCCATGAGGGAAAGAACTGCAGCAGAGAGATGAGACCACTTCCTGAGCCACCAAGATTTCCACATCCTGCAGAAGTGATAGTAGAGAAAGTGTTGCAAAGTATGTCAAAGCCAGTCCACTTGCTCAACATTACAAAATTGTCACAACAAAGAACAGATGCACACCCATCTATGTATGGCTATGGTGCCCAAAATGGCATGGACTGCAGCCATTGGTGCCTTGCTGGTGTTCCTGATGCTTGGAATGAACTTCTTTATGCAGAGCTCATTCGGACTTAGAATGATTTCAATATGTCAATGTCTCGTGTGTAAAACGTTGTTTTTGATGTTTTTAAGAAAATGTATGACAATTTATTTTTCTCACCACAATGTGTTTGAAGTGGGCTGTATTAGCCCGACCTCTTAATAAAGGCCAACATCATACCTTACTTAGCCCAAAGTCATCCGGAGCACTCACTAACCTATTATATTAGAGTAATTTAGAATATCTCATTGTAAAAACAAAATAATAATAAATAAAAAAACCCTTTAACACATGCATACAATGCTATCACATGAGTCATTAGTAACACCACAAGGGGATCACCGTCACACCATAAAATTAATCCAATTTTAAGTCATCAACTAATATGAAATATGCAGACGTGAATTAAACTAGTTGGCGGGCCGTGCCCTTCCCCCTTGTACCCAAATTCGAATTCCTCTCAAAATTGGTCACCATTTGGTCACATGGCTTCTGGATTGTATCATTCATCATTGGGAGTATATGCATTAACTAAATGAAAATTGGTCATCAATCACATGACATTGTAACTAACTGTATTTTATATTGTCATTCAGTATTGACACCTAGCAGAAATTGAAAGCTTTTCTCCTCTAATAATACTCCCAACTTCAATACCAATTATGAAGTGGCAAATGAAATGACACGTCTTGTGTCGCCTAAACTTTTGTGTGTATAGAATTTTCAAAAATTAAAAGTAACACTGCCGAGAGCTCTCTTCCTCCTCTTCCATTTTGAGAGTCTTTGGCTTCTCCCCACCCGAAATGGGTGTTTTTCCCCTGAGCTTTGTCTCAGATCTGGGGCTCCTTGCCTCCACGTCGGTTTCCTTTAGTTTTTTTTTTTTTTCTGTTTTTCCCTAAATCAAGCCCACTCTGTGAGACCCTTTATCTCCCATCTATCCCTCTCCTTTCTTCCCCAACCACCTTCCCCTTTCACCCACCATTTCTTACATCTACACTCCCATCATCCCTTCTCTGTTGTGAAGCCGTCCATCCATGGTCAGCGACTTTGTCTGGTCGCCAAGTCTCAACCACCTCCGTTTGCTCCTCGGCTCCAAGTCCGCCGCTGCCGTTGTTCTTACTCGGTGGTGTGTGGTGGTCCGTGGCTGCGTTTAAAGTGCATACTGCACTCGACTCTTGGATTATGGGAGCGCTTCCGCGCGGGTGGCCTGCTCACCCCCATCTTCCGTTGGCCTCTTTGATACCCCCGGGTATCGGTTACTCCTTGGTGGTGGTGGATTTGCTCTGGTGGTGTCGCTGGCATGCTCTGTGGTGCGGCTGCTCTTGTGTTCTAGCGCTAGGGTTTCTTTGTTTATTGTTTTATGGGCTTTGTTGTTTATTTGGTTTTCGTAACTGTGGGCCTGCTTTATTTGTTGGGATTGGGCAGCATTTGATTTGAGTTTCTCTCATTGTGTAATGTTTCCCACTTTTAATGAATAGAGTTCCCTTGACCAAAAAAAGAAAAGAAAAAAAGAATTGGCATTAAAAGTTGTTACAGTGCTCCTATATAAGAATACCATTTTTACCATGTTTTACTAGGACAACTTAAAGATTTATAAAAGAAATGTTGAGATTTTTAAAAGAAAAAGGTCACACACAAAGAACATTGAAAAACCTAATCACAATTTTTTTTTTGTACAGTAAAGATTTCCCACCTTCAATAAAATCAAAGATAGAGATTCCAATGCACAATATGTAAAGTGTGTCAAGCCAAAGCTATCAGCCTATCACATTAGCTATGAATCCATGACCCTTCCACAACATATATAGCCTCTCCTCATCAAGTTATTGACCCTCCATTAATCCACACTAGCCTCCCTGCACGCGCTTCCGCGCGTGCGAGAGGCTTTTTTAATCACGCGCGCTACGCGCGACTTCCAATGTTCCATAAATATTTTGAACGCAATTGTATTTATATAGATGTCCGTTTCCACAGTTTCATATTTTAATCGCGCGCGTGTGATATATCGTCGTTTTAAAAGTTTTCCTTTATCGCTCGAATTTTTCTAGACGTCCATCTTAACAGTTCACATGCTATAAAAGAAAAAAAGAAACTACAAAATGAATGTCTATAAAAATACGGGCGATAAAGGAAAATTTTTAAGACGACGATATATCACACGCACGCGATTAAAATATGAAACTGTGGAAACGGACATCTATATAAATACAATTGCGTTCAAAATATTTATGGAACATTGGAAGTCGCGCGTAGCGCGCGTGATTAAAAAAGCCTCTCGCACGCGCGGAAGCGCGTGCAGGGAGGCTAGTTGAAGTTAAGGCATTAACTCATACGTTGAAAAAGAACTTTTTATATAAATCAAATAAGGGTACATAAATTATTAATACAAAAGATTGGTTATTAATACAAATGATTAATTAATTACAAAATATAATACAAATATTGCAAAGTTCAACCTTGAGCATGTCGAGGTTGTAGTCTTCATTGTTTTGGTTTGTACAATAATAATCGAATACAAAGGAGCAAGCAAAATGATTTTCTCTGTTCAATGTTTTCATTGTTCTTCTTTGAGCTGCTTGTTGCTTTATTAGGTAAAAAAGTATAATTAGCAAACAAAGAAAGTAATGTAAAGGTAGGTGAATGTGGGCGTACACCCATACCTAGCAATGGATATATCGTTGGAAGAGAATCCTGCAACATGAGATTAGGAGCAACATCAAAATGGGGGTAATTTCAATTCAACAGAAACAAAAGAAAACAAATTAAAACAAAACCCAAAATTAAAACATGTAACCAATTGGACATTTTTATTTGGGTGATGAAGACAACTGGTTGAGAAATGTAGGTTTAAAATCAATCAAATTGAAACCAATTGAATGAGTTGAAAAGAGTAGGCAGAGCAGTAAAGAAGCAAAGTTTGTCAGACAGTATAAATCGAAATCCTAAAAGACTCATTTTACAAAATGATATAAAACCATTTCCTAAGTGAAGTTTTTAACTTGAATGCCTTCTTCTATTAGTTTGCATTGCTTTTTTTATATTTGTCATTTGTTTTATACGAAAATCTAAACCCATTTTTTTAGTCAGTTTGCATGAAAACCAACACCATCCTAAGTTACACAGCTAATCAGATAAACAAAACAATCTAAAAACAGCTTGTAAGTCAAGCAAAAGGTATAAACAACCACCAAGGTATATAACAAATTTCCCAATTTAACCCAAATAATAGTGGACACTCTCATTTTAGTAGTACTAAACACAACTCCCATGGATTCAAGCACACCTGGAGATGAAGTTCCTAATGATAAGGGCCAAGTCAAGGCTATCAAAAATATCATGATTGAGCAAATTTATTACCTGCACCCGTAATGTTTGATCCTTTGAAAGATGTGTTGCCTGTGGAAAGTGCACCTTCCAAGAGAGCGTTGCTCAGATTTGCCTGCAGAAATGGTACACGCATGTGTAAGAACATTAGAAAACGATATGGAAACTTGTCATTCTTTATGTTCTTTGCTTGGAAACAATTGAACCTTGGGCCTTTTCGAATCCTAAATGGATGGTTACCACCAAAACCTGAGCCATTGACCAAGGAACAGGGATTCGGGAATTAACTCAATAGAGTCAGGGTGAAAACTAACAGATTTTAGAAAGGGAATCTGGAAATTTTATAAGGTTCTACTAAACTGGTAGAGGAGAGCCTTTTCCACTGCTGAATCTACAGGTTATCCCTGTCAGATAGACTTATCTGTTTTGTTCAAGTTATGATGGTGGTCCTATTAACTTGACTGAAAGATCAACCAAATTCATTCTCAATGCATCTCAAAACGACAATACTGATTATTATGACAGTGAGGCAATGCCAAAAAATTAACAGAGTATGGTAAAACCTGCTAGCTACATACAGTATGGTAAAACCTGCTAGAAAGAGAATAAGGAATAGAGAGGCAATCATGAATTATACTTTTAAAGCGAAGAATGGTTAGACAATTTGGGCTCACGACTGCTTCTCGTATTTGGATTTCGTACCCAAGCTCTCCTGAAACAATCAAAATTTCATGAAAGACTGAGATTAAATCAAGGGAAAAAAAAAACAGAAAGAAAGAGAGCAGAAAACACGTAGTAGTAGAGCCAAGTCGCATTTTGTGAAGGAATTTTGAGGGAACCCAAAAGAAAAAAAAATGTCAATAAAACAAAATGAAGAAACATTAACCTGAAAGTTATCTTTGCTTCTTTGCTTCAGTGATTGCTTATACGTTAGAGAGGTGAGAGACGATTGAATCTGTTGAGATAAAATTCCAAAATTTCAATAAGACATGTAGATTTGAAAAACTTGTTAATTTTCATAAGTCATACCTGAAGCAATTGGATGACTGCTTAACTGTGATTCATACTGAAAAAAAATAAATAAACAATAATTAGAATGAACTACAATAACCACATAATTACATAGCCTCAAAATACAACCAACAAATCAACTTGAAGCAAATACTTCAATTTCAGGATTCTAACAATGTAACTACAAAGAATTCTTCAGTAAGTAACCTGCTTGAATACATAATAATCCCATTTTTACGTTCTAGTCTGAAAATAGTATGATTTTCACTGCTCTGTTCTTTTTTCCCCGATGTTTCGCAGAGCTGAACTTCTTGAATTTTGCTTTTTCAGTTTTGCTGGAATTATGAGTGCCAACACATCGGCAAGGTATAAAATCACCACATAAAGTTTTCTTATCCTTAAGATATTGACAAAATGAAGAATTTTTTCTTTTTTGGCCACAGAGAGAGAATGTGAAAGAGTACATATAATATCATATCATTTAAGGTGATTGTTTCATCTACTGCAATGCATTCACTTCAAGGACATTGTTGTATTTGCAATTATACTGACACACAGTAAATTTAGGAATACAAAGGCAATCGTGTATTTCTATTAGATGTTCAATTTCTCCATCTCTGTCCATTTATTCAAATTGTCTTCGTGACACTCTCACTCTATGTGCGTGCATATACGGAAACATGAGCAATATATGTATGCTTTCTAGGGGGTTAGCATAAAATTACCAAATCTGACTATGAATGCACAGGGGGAAAGCAAAAGCTAAAGAGAGAGAGATGCATACCATTGACATCAAACCCATCAAATCTAAATGCTTTCTTCATTGGTGCTCTGGAGAAACAACATATATAATCAAAGAAATTCCATTAGGATCCAAAAATTAGAGATAGTAAACAGATCAAACCTAAATGCATTCTTCATTGAATAACCTAAAATAGCAGAAATTGAAGCAAAAATTCTATCAGGAACCAAAAATTAGAGAGAGAGAGAGAGAGAGAGAGAAGTAAAGATCCCGCTGTTAGATTGTGGGTTGCTCAATGAGCATCTATTTTCACAGAGAGAGAGAGAGAGAGATTAATCCCAGAAAAAGAATTAAAAATTTATAAGAAACTGAAACCCAATTGCAAACCCACAAAATTCAAAGAAGCAGAAGAATTGCGGAACTCACTGCTTCATGCGTTGGTGGATATCTCAGCTTCCCATAACGAACAACACTTATCTCAGCTTCCCATAACGAACAACACTTGCCACACTTTTGGGGTCCAATGGCTTTATCTTGTAGCCAATTTGCGATTCCCCTGCAACAAAAATTCATGAACTTTTCAATTGCAAAGCCAAGAAATTTCATTTACGATAAAGCTTAAAGCTTACAGCTGTAAACCCAAGTACAAAATCAAAAAATATAAAACAAAATAAAATCAAAACCTGTAACCCAGGAGATCCAAACAGAGTCGTAATTGGCAGAAAGCAAAACAGAAATCTGCTCAGGCTCGAAACCTTTAACTCAGTGATCGGACTTGAGCAAATCGACGGCGTTGCAGCGCAAACTTTGATCGAATGGAACAGTGATGGGCTCGAACGGGGTAGCAGGTGTGGGGTGGAATGAGAAAGGAAGGTTTTTGGGTCTGACCAGTCTGTACACTGTGGTTGCTTGCAATTTCGTTTTCTGAAGCAGAAAAGGGTGCTAGTAAAGTGGAGGAAGAAAATATAAGTAACATGGTGGTGATGGGTTCTGAAATTGTGGAAATCGCCAGCTTCGTGGGTCCTGAACCCGTGATTTTTTCTCCACGTTCTTCAGCTCTTCTTCTTTTCTAGGCAACCGTCTTCTCCTGCGAGTTAAGCACAACACGATTTTAATTTTCTTTTATTTTTTTATTTTTTTATTTTAAATCAATGGCGTTTTACTATTTCACCCTCTTTTAATTAAAATTGTATGCTTTTATTTTTTTCTTAGACAAAGGGGGTTTTTGAATGTTTCACCATTCTCTGCCTTTTGCTTTATATATATAGATAAATTATTAATCTCTGATATATAGATAAATTATTAATCTCTGAAAAAAAAAAAATGTGTGGGAGGTGCTGATGACAGTTTTAAAACTCCCCGCAACCCCCACTCATACACGATTGAAGGTTTTCTGCCAACCTCTCCATTGATATCCATTCATTCATAACGAGTGACTGCAACTTGAATTGAATTCTTTACTCCTCATTTCTTTCCCACAACTTAAAATATAGGAAAACTCTCCCATCAACTACACCATCTACCTCTTAATAAACCCACCAATCTTTTTCTTTACCAATTTCTTTTTTTTCTTTTATTTAAATATCCACACCACTCAAGCTTGAAAAATCCAAACCAACTCGATCGATCTAATTTCATTAATTCTTGCATATGGGTGCACTGGGTTTGGGGATTGCCTTTGCACTTCTGGTGCTGATACCAAGTTTAGAACACCAAGTGCATGGGAAGCAAAGCAATTACGAGTTGAAGAAGTGTGATATTTACCAAGGAAGATGGGTGTACGATGCTTCTTACCCTCTTTATGATTCAAGCCTCTGCAGCTTCATAGAGAATGCCTTCGCTTGCCAGAAGAATGGTCGAGCCGACGAACTCTATCTCAAATATAAATGGCAACCCTTTGCATGCAAGTTACCTAGGTACGTAATTTCTTTTAGGTCAAAGGAAAATTAGAGTTTCGAACTCGGAGTTTGAGTGTGGGGATAAATGCTCACTAATATACGAGAGCTACAAGCCCTACCGAAAGTATGCTCTTTTGTTATATTTTTTCCCTAACTAATCTTTGTTTTATAGTACAAAGAAGGGTGCTTGATTACAATTTTAATCCTCTTAAAATATTTACCAAAAAAAGAAGAAAGAAAGAAACTTTAGTGCCTCAATTTCTCATATTCTTATAAATTTGGGCTCAGCTTCTTGGTATTGCCTTCGTATATCTTATTCCAAGTTCTCTTGTCATGATGACATAATTCATTAAACTATAACTTATTGAATAGGTTTGATGCGGAAGATTTCTTGGAGAGATTTAGAGATAAACGCATCATGTTTGTTGGAGATTCATTAAGTTTGAATCAATGGCAATCATTCACATGTATGCTACATGCAGCCTCGTCTGAATCTGAGTATAACTTTGAGAGAATAGGATCAACCTCTACATTCACATTCCAGGTATTCTACATGGGTAGCGATGTTCTTATTTCTCTTCTAATTATCTGCACTCCACACTGAATATTTTACAATTTTTTATTCGCCCACAACAGTGTAGGAAGCGAAAAGATGAGCGTTCAAAACCACTAGCCTTCTTTATTCATTTTAATTATATACATGTGCAGAGTCACAATGTTTGTTTGATGCTTCAACGTAATGCCTTTCTTGTTGACATGGCACACAATAAATATGGGAGGGTTTTGAAGCTCAACTCGATCGACCACAAGGATGGCCTAGCCTGGAAGGAATTTGATGTATTGATCTTCAACACATGGCACTGGTGGCTCCACAAGGGAAGAAAACAACCGTGAGATAAATAATTAAATTGTTTATAGTTTTCGTGTTAGATTATTTTATATAACTTTAGTGGTAGATTACTTATTTTCACATAATTAATCAAATTTTGAATATGGTTGGTTGTGTAAATGTATGCATGGCAGTTGGGAATTTATTCAAGATGGAAATACTTTACATCAAGACATGGATCGCTTTGTTGCCTATGAGAAAGCCTTAAGAACTTGGGCTCGGTGGGTGGACAAAAATGTTGATCCTACTAAAACCAAAGTCTTCTTCCAGAGCATTTCTCCGACTCATTGGAAGTAAGTTCACAAATATAATGTTGAGCCTTAGTCTCATAAATTGGTTAATATACGTATCTACTCTTTTTTATAGTTCAACGACACAACTTTTGAGTTAACGAAGAGGATAACCCTCCCTTCTTTCAAAAGGGTATCAAATTGTGTCGTACATATATAAAATTGGAATTTAGAACATCTTTCAACAAAATAATGACACGATCATCGAGACTATTTGAAATGTTATGTTAACTTACATGTAATTGTTGGTTGTTTTAAATTGTTACTAAAATTAAAGATGATCATGTTGTGAAAATCAGTGCAAGTTTATGGGGAAACCCTGGAGGGAGTAACTGCACAGCAGAAACAAGGCCACTGGCAGAGCAACCATACCCAAGAAGTCCACACGCAGCACAAGTGATTGTGGAGAAAGTTTTGAGAGGCATGTCAAAGCCAGTCAACTTGCTTAATGTGACAGCTCTGTCACGGCTAAGAAAAGACGGTCACCCTTCTATATACGGCAATGAAGGCCACCGTGGCATGGATTGTAGCCACTGGTGTCTTCCTGGAGTTCCCGACACTTGGAACCAGCTCCTATACGCTGAGCTCATTCGAAACTGAAATATTATTTCATTACTTTGGGGATAATTATAAGCTGTTTTTGCCTAATAAACAAAAAATATCATGTCAAATATTTGGTTATTGTTACAATGAATATATAGTCTTTCTTTGATTTCAGTTTTATTGCTTTGGATTTTATATGTATGTTTCTTCTTTAGTTTTTTTTGGAAGAAAAAGAAAAAGAAAATATTACCTCAAAACGGTTATGTGATTCTGCATCACCAATAAAACAATTAATACAAAAACATGAATTTCTAAATGCATTTGGTCGAAAATTCTGACTTCGGAATTTACTTTTTAAGTTCTTAATTATTTGATCAAATAAAAGTATAATCCAGACTCATAAGAACAAGTAAAATAAAAGAAAATGAGCTGCAACTAACCATATCATGGACAAGGGAAATCAATCCTTCAAATTTCACCCCATAAAAAGGAGAAGAATTTTCGTGTAATCCGAATGTCATCGTGACGATATCCTAACACTGTCACACATTTTCATGGCGAAAAGTTAAAGTACATGATAATAGATGATGGACTTAGGATACCGCCACGCCAGATTGGAAGAGTTGTATCCGCCTTGTTTGCTTCCTTCTTTTAGTAGAGAGTTGAACCCGCATCAACTTGTTTGGCTTCTTTATCATGCAATTGAGTCCTCACCTTAACAGGGGATAGTTGAAGTTTCTTTGCTCAGCCATTGAGTCTCGATTAGTTAGTGACTGCCTCAAAGGTATACTAGGGTGATAGAGTAAAACTTGGTTTACTACATCAAATTTCACTACTACAAAAAGTGAAAAAGACGACCAGAAAAAGACGACGATAGAAGAAAAAACCGTCGTTGTGTTTAAAAAGACGACAGTAACAAAAAACCGTCGTGGATAAGTGACATAAACAACTGAAAAATGGAGGTACTGTTGAATATTTTTTTATAACGACGCACACAAATAAAAAAGCATCGTCTTATTAAAAAGGTTTTCTTTAGAGTTAAAATCTGACCAAAAAACAACGACAGCAGGTATGACAAGCGTCGTTTTTTAAAAATCAAGTGTCCTATTTTTGGTAAAGATGACAGTTTTTTAAAAAAAGGGTCGTCTATTATATGTAAAGATGACGGTTTTTTTTTTTTTTAAAAAGGGTCGTCCATTATGAAGTAAAGATGACAGTTTTTTTTTTTAAAAGGGTCGTCTATTATATGTAAAGATGATGGTTTTTTTTTAAAAAGGGTCGTCTATTGTGAAGTAAAGATGACGGTTTTTTTGGTCCAAAGGGTCGTCTATTATATGTAAAGATGACGATTTTTTTTTTAAAGGGTCGTCTATTATGAAGTAAAGATGACGGTTTTTTTTAAAAAAGGGTCGTCTATTATGAAGTAAAGATGATGGTTTTTTTTTAAAAAGGGTCGTCTATTATATGTAAAGATGACGGTTTTTTTAAAAAAACGGGTCATCTATTATATGTAAAGACGACTGTTTTTTTTTTAAAAATGGTCGTCTATTATATGTAAAGATGACGGTTTTTATAAAAAAACCGTAGTCTATTATGACTTTTTATATTTCTGGTTTCTTTTTAGATTTTCTGATTTGGTTATTAAGAGATGAGGAGGAAGCTTGCAGATTTATAACTTTTTCTTTTGCAGGTTTTCTATGTGAGTCGTATGTTTTTTTGTTGTTGAAAATTTGTTACCTTCTCTTTTCACCATCATTTTATTTATATTTTTCCTTTTGCAGGTTCTCGATGGTCTTTTTTATGCTTATTTTACAAGTTTTCTATGGAAATATGGTCCAATGGTAAAATTTCTCTTCCACCTAATTTTTTATGTTTATAATCTTAGCTTTTTTTTTCTCTTTGTCATTTTGATTTATTTACAGGGATGATGGAGGAGACTTCAGTTGTGCATCATTTGTATGTTTGGATGAGGAAGGCTTGGATTAGGAGTACGTAGGTCTTGTTAGGAATTATGTTTGTTGTAGAATAAAGATTGGTTAACTATGTAATAACTATTGAATCTTCAAGTTTTATGAAAGAAACTATTTTTGAGTGTATATATTCATTAATAAAGCATTATGGTTGGTTTTCTAGTTAAAATCGTTGTATAGCATCATAGGAAATCAAAAAGAACTAAAATGTAGCAGTTTGGGAACTTATTAGACGACGGTTTTTATAATAAATCATGGTCTTTGCAGATAATTAACGACGGTTCTTATAAAAAAAAGGTCGTCTATTATAGGTAAAGATGACGGTTTTTTTTAAAAAAGAGTCGTCTATTATAGGTAAAGATGACGGTTTTTTTTTTAAAAAGGGTCGTCTATTATATGTAAAGATAACGGTTTTTTTTAAAAAATGGTCATCTATTATATATAAAGATGACGGTTTTTTAAAAAAAGGGTCGCCTATTGTGAAGTAAAGATGACGGGTTTTTTTAAAAAGGGTCGTCTATTGTATGTAAAGATGACGGTTTTTTATAAAACAACCGTCGTCTTTACAAACAATCCACGACGGTTTTCATAAAAACCGTCATCTTTACATACAATACACGACGGTTTTATTAAAAACCGTTGTCTTTCCTCCTATAATTAACGATCTTTACCTCTAAACAACGACGATTTTCTTTAAAAACCGTTGTCTTTACAGATAAACAACGACGGTGAAAAGTCGTCGTAGTTTGACACCCAAATAGATGGCGGTCGATTTAACGACGGTTTTCAAAGCATTACAATGACGGTGGATCCCCGTCGTCTATTTCGTTTTTTGTAGTAGTGTTTCCTCCGTTTTATGTTTAATTATTCAAATATAAAGCCTTGCGTCTTTGTCCCTGTTTGCGACATAAAGAGAGAGCACATCGGTTGACAATGAATGTGAACAAAGTGGATTGAAGATGCAATCATCACCAATTCTAAAGCATATCCCTTGTTGACAAAACACATTATGTTATCAAGTGATAGCTCTTGCCAAGCTTGTTCACATGGGAAGTTGGTGATCAGACCATCACAACCAAAGGTTGATGTTGAATCCCCATCATTTTTACAGAGAATCCAAGGGGACATTTGTGGGCCTATTAATCCTCCATGTGGACCATTTCGGTACTTTATGGTCTTGGTTGATGCATCTACCCGATGGTCACATGTTTGCCTTTTGTCTACTCGGAATACGACATTTGCTAGACTCTTGGCTCAGATAATTAAATTACGAGCCCAATTTCTAGATTATCCCATTAAGTTAATCAGACTCAATAATGTTAGTGAATTTACATCTCAGACTTTTGATGACTACTGCATGTCACTAGGCATTGACATTGAACATCATGTTCCTCATGTTCATACTCAAAATGGCTTGGTAGAAGCTTTAATTAAGCGTCTTCAATTGATAGCTCGCACTTTGCTAATGAAAACAAAGTTACCAATTTCTGCTTGGGGACATGCCATTTTACATGCAACATCACTTGTGCGGTTGAGGCCCGTTGCCAACAATCAATATTCTCCAGTATAACTCGTGTTGGGTAATCAACCAAACATTTTACATTTAAGAGTTTTTAGTTTTGGGGTTTATGTGCCCATTGCACCACTGCAACGTACTAAGATGGGCCCTCAACGCAGATTGCGAATTTATGTTGGTTTTGATTTACCATCTATCGTCATATATCTGGAGCCCCTGACGGGTGATATCTTTATCGCACAGTTTAAGGATTGTCATTTTGATGAGACAATTTTCCCACTATTAGGGGGAGAAAAATATGTTCTTAAAGAACAACAAGACAAACTCGTTCATGAGGAATGACGTGAATTATCGTGGAATGTACCCACTTTGTCTCATCTCGATCCTCGTACCACTCAATGCGAAAACGAAGCGAGAAGGATCGTTCACCTTCAAAGTATTGCAAATCAGATGCTATATGCATTTAATGATGCAACAAAGGTGACAAAATCACATATCCTAGCTGCAAATGCACCTGCAAGGATTGATGTACAAATGTACCTGCAAGGATTGATGTCCATAATGGACAAAACAATGTGTCAGCAAATGATTCATCTATTGCACGCCTGAAGCGTGACAGACCACTAGGCTCAAAGGACTCAGTCCCTCGAAAGAAGAAGTCAATGGCCAAAATGAATCCAAATGAAATAAATGGAGAATCCACAATTCATAATTCAAATACCCCCAGAGAGGCACAGGTACTTCCTGAAAAGGAAAATGTCATTGGTGAGACAAGCGCCCCTGAAGTGGCAGAGGTACTTGAAAGTCAAGAAATCTCCATAAATTATACATCCACTAATGAATTGGGGAATAGAAACGGGATGATCATCGATGATATATTTGCATTCTCAGTGGCTACTGAGATCATAAATGATGATGATACTGAATCGTGCTCTATTGATGAATGCACACAGAGACAAGATTGGCCTAAGTGGAAAGATGCAATCTAGACAGAATTACATTTTTTGGGAAAAAGGAGTGTTTTTGGACCTGTTGTTCCAACTTCACCCAATTTGAACCCTGTAGGTTACAAGTGGGAAAAATGAGATTGCAGGGTATAAAACGCGACTCGTTGCTCAAGGTTTTTCACAAAGGCCTGGAATTGATTATAAGGAAACATACTTTCCAATAATAGACGCAATTACGTTTCGTTACTTAATAAGTTTGGCGGTTTCAGCAAAACTTGAAATGAGACTTATGGATGTCATTACCGCATATCTGTATGGAGAATTGGATATATGTATATACATGAAAGTCCCAGAAGGGCTTAAGCTGCCTGAAGCTGCCAAGAATAAACCATGAGGCATGTTTTCAATTAAATTGAGAAGATCATTGTATGGGCTAAAACAATTTGGGCGACTGTGGTACAATTGTCTCAGTAAATATTTACTGAAGGAAGGATACACAAATGATCCTATTTGCCCATGTATGTTTGTTAAGAAATCAAAGTCTGGATTTGCGATAGTGACAGTATATGTTGACGACATGAATCTAATTGGAACTCCTGAAGAGCTCCAAAAGACTGCTGATTATCTCAAATGCAAATTTGAGATGAAAGACCTTGGAAAGACAAAATATTGTCTCGTCTTACAGATTGAGCACAGTGCTACTGGTATTTTGGTGCATCAATCAACTTATACTGAAAAAGTATTGAACTAGTTTGGCATGGATAAGGCACATCCACTTAGCACTTCAATGGTTCAATATGTGCTTTATTGTACTTAGCACAATGTACCAGACCAGACATCGCATTTTCAGTAAATTTGTTAGTAAGATACAGCTCTGCTCCAACAAGCCGACATTGGACTGGCATCAAACATATTCTACAATATCTTCGTGGGACAACAAACATGGGTTGATTCTATTCCAGTGAATCGACCAATGCCTGGAGTATTGTTGGATATGCTGATGCAGGATACCTCTCTGATCCACATCAAGGACGTTCACAAACTGGGTATGTGTTTATATGTGGAGGAACTGCAATCTCATGGCCCTCAACGAAACAAACGTTGGTAGCCACATCTTCCAATCACTCAGAAATACTTGCCCTCCATGAAGCCAGTTGTGAATGTGTTTGGTTAAGGTCATTGATCCCTCACATCTGAAGCACATGTGCCCTACCCTCAGCAACGGACACTCCAACCATCCTGAATGAGGACAATGCAGCTTGTATTGCTCAGATCACAGGAGGATACATTAAGGGTGACAGGACTAAGCACATATCACCAAAGTTTTTCTACACACAAGAGCTTTAGAAGACTCAAGAAATTAAAGTAGGATAAATTCGTTCAAGCGATAACCTGGCAGATCTCTTCACCAAATCTTTGCCAAAATGTACATTTCAAAAGCTAGTGCATGGCATCGGATTACGTCAACTCTGCAAGCAATCAAATTGGAGCATGCAAAATCAGCGGGAGCATTCAAGAGTCTTCTAACACAGGACATACGCGCATTGTACTCTTTTTCCTTCTACTAGGGTTTTCCCACTGGATTTTTCCTATCAAGGTTTTAACAAGGCAACATGAGCGCATTTAACATTACCTTTATGTCCCAAATGAAGTTGTACTCTTTTTCCTTCGCTAAGGTTTTTTCTCACTGGGTTTTCCAAACAAAGTTTTAATGAGGCAACCAATCAAGGGACATGTGGTCTCTAAGAGGGAGTGTTGTCAAGAAAGTGGTGAAGCCCACATAAAGAAAGGAAGAAAAGAATGAAGCAATTTGTCTGCCATCTTCCCTTGTAACTAATCAAACATCACGGGTGCTTCAACCTATTTAAAGGCTTCATATCTTCGTTGCTAGACAGTGAGAAGAAGTGAGAAGTGATAACACATTGAGTTGAGAGAAGAAAAGAGAGTGAGAAATTTGAGAATTAGTGAGTTTTATTTGAGAGGAAATTTTGTCAGTGTAAACACCACAAGAGTAAATACAATTCTACTTTCAATATTCAGTGGTACTTTTCATACTCTAATTATTTTTAGGCTTAATTGCTATAGTGCACCTTGAAACATTGGTCAATTCTCACTTTACCCCCTCAAAGTTAAAGTGACTCACTTTGCCCCATTGACCAAGATTTGATGTTCCACATTGCCCCTACCATTAACTCCATCCAAAAGTCCGTTAAGTTTGATGACGTGGCAGGGGTGTTTTAGTAATTTTGTGCATCTAGATTTTTTAATTACTTAAAAAAATTAAAATACAAACATACAATTGAAAATAGAATATATTTTTGAAAAAAAAAAAAAAAAAACCCTCCCATCCCTTCTCCCTCAGTCGCACCAAACCCCTTCCTTCTCTATCCTTGTAACCCACCAGAAACCCATCGCTCCCCTCTCCCCCCATCCGCAACCCACGACCCACACCTCTCCCTGTACAGAACCCGGAAAGCCATTGCCCCCCACCCGCAACCCACCCCTCCCTGCGCATAACCCAGCAGAACCCAAAAATATACCCAAAGTGGAAATTGGAGAGTTGTATTGTATGGGTTTTTCTTCTTTAGCTTCATTTTCCCCAAGGTAACAAATGGAATCGGAGTGGAATCGATGGCCTATTTTGCCCTATTTGCTTGGACGCTTGGACCAATGACGGCGACCATCGCATCTGGTTCGAATTGAACCCTCAATTCCTTGTGATCTCGTCAAAATTTCCAATCAGCCATGGCAGAATTGATTAAGAAAATATTATCATATAAAGCACAAAGTCACAAACACAAGAATTTGATTGGGAGCTCCAAAGTGGATGTTGGCCCGCGTCATGACTATACTAAAACCAATTTGAGTCATGGGCCACTTACAATTCTACCGACATGTGGCTGAAGCAATCGCCCCCAACCCCGGCGACCCACCCACACCCCCCCCCCCCCCCCCGCAACCCAACCCACTGATTTCTTACACCTCCCCCGATTCCTTCTCTGCTCCCCCCTTTCCCCATCGCCCCCTCCCTTTGGTTTTTTCTACCCTACTCCCACAGAACCCCATCCCCCATACCCATTCACCTTCTCACCAACCCGTGCCCCTCTAGCCCATTTTCCCCATCGCAACCCACCCTGCAAACAGTGAGAGAGAGAGAGAGAGAGAGAGAGAGAGAGAGAGAGAGAGAGAGAGAGAAGAGAGAATTCAATTTTTAAAGTTTTAAAATTTATGTTTGTATTTTAATTTTTTTTATTAATTTTTTTATCCATGCTGGAGGTGGGCTCCACTTTGCCACATTACCCACTCAAATTTGTGAATAAAAAATATAGGTGCCTAAAATTATTAAAACACCCCTGCCACGTCATCAAACTTAACAGACTTTTGGATGGAATTGACGGTAAAGGGCATTGTGGAACATCAAAACTTGGTCAAGGGGACAAAGTGGGTCACTTTAACTTTAAGGGGGTAAAGTGAGAATTGGCCAATGTTTCAAAGTGCATTGTAGCAATTAAGCCTTATTTTTATAACACTATTAAAATATTCATTTTGGCTCCACAATAAGAGAGGAGGTAAAAATTTCCTAAAAAAATAAGAAGGTAGAAAGTGAATAAGAGATAGACAAATTTCCAATTAATACGAGGAAGTAAGTTATTTATGGACCCTACCAATATAAATTATTGGAAAATGCTAGGCTTACCACATTTTTCATACCACATTGTACACCACCTCTCTAATAGAGGTGGGCTCCACTTCTATTAGAGATGTGGTATACAAGGTGGTATGAAAAATGTGGTAAGCCTAGCATTACCCTAAATTATTTGATATTAAAATAGGTGAGCCGATCGTGTTTTCCTCAAGTCAACAGGATATTAAATATGTCAGGCTATTTTGAATGTTCAACTGAATCAATATAAACACTACTCAAAGTATTTGTTTATTTCTAAAATATATTATAAACTGTTAACTTTCTAATAATTACACCGATAACATTCAATTTATAGATTTCTTTCATGTTCATTTTATTTTTTGGTGTGTTGACGAATTCTATTCCATCATCACTTGTTTACATTTTTCGTTAACACTACAAGAAAAACGACTATTAGTGGCCAACAAATTGGTGACAAAAAATACCAAACAAGCACTTAGTGGTAATTTGAATCGCTGTCAATTAGTGACCTCTGGGCACTACTTTTCCAACTTAAGTTGAAGAAAAACTGAAGATGGATTTTGCAGAACTGCTCTTTTTTTTTGGGGTAATTTGAATCGTCTCATTTCCAAGTCATTTTGGTGTGAACGTGTCATATTCATTGCCACATAAACCTGACTTCTTTTTTAACTTTATTTATGATTTCTCTAAATTGGAAGCCAAACTTTAAGAGTGTTTAGATGGAGAGGCAGCTGGATATTAGTGTTGTCTTGTCATGTCAATATTATATATTTGGACTCTTGACTTTGATATTCTTCTGTAATCTTGGCTTTCTTCTTTTCTGTTTTCTGATTATCTACAAGCCAAGCCTCTTACGAACCAAGGATGAAGAGCCGACCTCCCTTCGCGTCCCCACACGACCACACCCACTTGTCTCCATGCACGTTAGAATTGAGATGCTTTTCATGTATTGTCTGTATGAACGCATTGGTTGGATGGTGGCCCCATATGCGTAAATGAGCTGTAAAATGCAAATTGATCTTTCTTTTGCTGTTCTACTGTGAAAAAGGATCATAACGCGATAATGTATTCTAAATTAATATAATCTATATAAGAGGGGGATTCGAACTTGGGTGCAAGAGAGCAGAGCTCAATACTTTGACCAATTGATTTAATTCACATCTACCATCGAAGTAGTATTTTTACTCGTAATTAATTATTATGTAGTATTGAAACACCGTCTAGCAAGCGAGTTACATATATTCTAAACTTAAAAGGGTCATAATCTGGCATCTACATGGTATTTTACAATATGGGGGGGGAGGGGGGCCTATATTAAGGACAGACAATGATATGGATGGATGACGAAAGCTCAGCATTTTATGACATGTTCGTACTGTTATGCAAGTTGCTCTCCCATGCATTGCATTCAAACGCGTAGAATTGAATAATACTTCGGATTTGTTTGTCCCGTTGAAGAATATCATCAGCTGGGCACTCCCGTCCTCTTCTGTTCTAACTGTTTGATTAGAAATAATGCATGTCAACATTATTATAATATGAATGTGCTGCGTCCATTGAAGACTTTGACTGATAAATTAAGTGTGGTGGGGGTGGGGGGGGTGGGGTTCACGTTTCCATTATGTGCGTATAGACCGCGTTTGGTGTTACCATTGAATTACAATGTTGTGGCTCATCGGTTAGCTCGATCTGTTCTATTTTTTTTTAAAAGTTGAGTGTTCCCGAATTCCTTTTTGAGGATTCTTGTACTTCGAAATTATTTGCTTATATATCAATGAAAATTACCGATTTAGCATATAAAATGAGGATTGGACTGCGGTGGATTGGATTAAATAACACATTATAATCAATTTAATAAGTAGCCTATTTATTAGATTGGTAGAGATTAAGCACAGAAAGATCTAGTTCTAGGTCACATCATGTATGATTAATTTAATCATCTTTATATATTATTTTCCCCTTGTGGACAAAACAAGAATGTTACTGAATCAGCCACGTTTGTCACCCTGAAGTGAATTGAAATTGAAACAAGAATCTATGTATGGTCCTCAAGTCAGTCCACAACTACATGCGTACATTTCAGTAAAGGGCAGCTGCACACCCATAATAAAATTATGTTATCATGATGAGTATTATGTATCGAGCTCATCAAAGATATATATATCATCTTGCATCCATATGTGGGCCGAAATTAAGACCTTCTCCTACTGCATGAAGATAATTATCACTAAACTAAAGGCTAGTTGGTTGGTTATTTTGTTTAATAATTGGATATAAAATTCCACTCTTATTCCTTACAATTGATCCATACTGATTTTGTGATTGTGATTTTATAAACTGTAAAGCATGTGTTGATAAATGACTAGTTACCAATTGGAAACGGTAATTTAATAAGTTACAAAGTTCAATTGAGGATTTTCTTTGAAGGTTCCTATTTCCAGTAATGTTCCATCATACCTTTTCACTTTTGTCATCATGGGTCGAAAAAAACAACCCATATGGAAAAGGGTAATGTTAGGCTTATCACATTTTTCATATCACATTGTGTACGACATTTTTAATAGAGGTGGAGCTCACCAATACAATGAGGCCCTCTCTATTAGACAGATGGTATACAATGTGGTATGAAAAATATAGTAAGCCTAGCATTTTCCTTGGGAAAGGGTAATATCAGGAAGATAGAAGCATACATTGCAACAACTTCCACACGCAAAAGATGTATTGTTTGAAAAGGACAAATGGTCAAATACAGAACACCAAGTTTATTATGGATTAACATAATGCACTTGAAACTAAAAACTCCCCTACACACTCTCTTCTTTTACCTTGTCCAGTCTCCACCTTTCTATGCCTCTCTCCCTTTCCTTGAGCTTCAACAGCTGAGAATCAGAGTTTGAACTCAAATATGGGAACTGATGATTTTTCATTTCCAAAGTTGCTTCTTGCATACCTATGTTCCACTTCATTTTTGTTCTTTGCAACTTTTGGACAGTCAGCCACAGCCACAGCCAAGCTTCACAGTCAGGAAGGTACCTTAAAACTCTAATTTGCAACTTTCCCCACATACCCTTTTGGCAGGAACAGCTTTTGGTTGAGCTCATTTCAGCTAAGTTGAGTTGTTCTGCTAATCAAAATGAGTCCCAGGAAATTGGCAATCAACTCAGCTTAGCTGAACTGAGTTCTCATAGCATTCAAGTTTCTTCATTACATTCAATTCATTCCTTTTCCTTGGTTGTTCTTTTGGGAGGAAGTAAAAGAGATTTGGAATCTTGTTTATCATGAACTTGTTATATTTTATTTAAACAAATTAACATTAGAAAGATGTCTATGTATTGGTCCTGTTTTGTTTTCCTGCAGTTTCTTGAAAACCAAATTAACAGGTAATTTGATTTATTCACCCATATATTTTTGTTGGGTACTTTAATGGCGCAGTGAACGCATTGAAAGAGATAGGGAAAAAGCTGGGGAAGAAAGACTGGGATTTTAGGAAAGATCCCTGTACAGGAGAAGGGAATTGGAATGTGTCGATTGAAGGGAGGAGGAAAGGCTTTGAGAGCTCTGTCATATGTGACTGCACCTTCAACCACAATTCCTCTTGCCACGTCATCAGCATGTACAGTACACCTCTCTCTCTCTCTCTCTCTCTCTCGACTTACAAAATGTTTAGAGTTGACCTGTAATGACAAAAATGTCCTGCATTATGGCATATTCGAGAACTTGAACATTTCATTTTTTTAATCAAACACTTTTATATCTAGTTTTAAGTTCAACTTTTCCGAAGTTCTTGTTTATTTGACATTCATGAGACTAGTCATGGAATTATTTCACATGGGTTTTATCATTTATGTTGTGATCATTCATGAGAGCTCTTCTAATTTGCTCTGAGGATATATTGCAGAGCTCTAAAGGCCCAGAATCTATCAGGTACTGTGCCACCAGAATTTTCTAAGCTTCAGCACCTGAAAGAGTTGTAAGCAAAACCAGTTCCTCTCTTATGTTAACTGATTTCCATTTCCATTCTAAAATATTAGTTTTTCCTTTCCTTATACTAAACCTTGTTGGTGCATCCACTAATCTTTGCAATCCTATTTCTTTTATAGAGACTTAAGTCGAAATTACCTCAATGGTTCTATACCTTCCCAATGGGGTACTATGCGCTTGGTTACGCTGTAAGCGCCCCATTTCTCTTCAGTTACTAATTATTTAATGAACTTGTAATCAACCGAATGCCTTATACTTTGCTATTGAATCTGCAGCTCCTTTATGGGAAACAGATTGTCAGGTCCATTTCCAAAAGTTCTCACCAATATCACCACTCTCAGAAACTTGTATGCTTAATTCTTTCCTTAATTCTCATAATGATGATGACTATGAATAGAGCTGATAACTAGATGCTGGTTGATTAGAAATTAGGCTCTCTATCCTTATTTGTTGAAACTCGACATCAAATCCATGTTTCAATGTATTAAAATGGAAAATCCAATGTATCATATCAATAGAAAACTGAAAATATATTTTATAACATCAAATGGTATCTGCCTTATGTGGCCGGACCAAATATGTCCTTGATAGTAGTTGAAACTCAGTTAGTCTTTGATGGCTCTATACATTGTTTTAAACACCATTTCAGATGTTATGATCAAAGTAAGCATTACTATATGATTGTATATTACTTACAGGAGCATTGAAGGAAACCACTTTTCGGGACCCATTCCACTGGAAATTGGAAAGTTGATCAAGTTAGAAAAGCTGTAATTTCTCATTACCTTCTTTGTGTACAATCATTTATTGGAAATTCCCACTAATGTGGTTTATTTTTTTTTTCACTCTCATTACCATTGACATTATCCTTATTTTTCTTCAGCATTGTATCTTCAAATGCCTTCACTGGAGAATTGCCATCAGCACTAGCAAAGTTGACCAATTTGTCTGATATGTAAGCAAGCATGTGTTCCTTGATCTGTGGGTTTGTCAACCTAAATAAATAATCCTTTACTAATTCTGATCTAGTTTAACTAAAGTGATCTCTGATAAACCTCCCTTTAAGATATATACAATATACAGGACATTAGTTTTTGCTCTGGTTACAAGTTCACTGGGATGACAAAAGCTATACAGATAACAGATTTTAGATTTATTATGTTTATGTGAGTGTGATGCATATGCTATCACATCAGGTGCCTGAAAATATATTGATAGTTTTCTAATATCTTTGAACTGAATGACTTTTCCTGGGTTTCTAGCTAAGTTTTGTTTCCATGAAACTTTTAGGAGGATAAGTGACAATAACTTCTCTGGAAAGATACCTGATTTCATCGGAAATTGGACACGGATTTCAAAATTGTAAGCTTCCCCCTTGTAGTTTTCTTACAGCAATCAGAAGTATATATTTTTATGATTTTGAAAATTTCCACTCTTATGTTGCAGGCTAATCCAGGGCAGCTCTCTTGAGGGGCCTATACCTTCTAGCATATCAGGCTTAACAAGTTTAACTGATCTGTATGCAATTCTATTGCCTTATCTTTCTTTTCTGTCAAACAAGAATGTGAACTTATGGTTTTACCTTTAATGACTTTTAGGAGGATAACCGACTTGAGAGGTACAGAGTCTCCTTTCCCATCATTGAGTAATTTGAAATCCTTGAAAACACTGTAAGTTGGAATCCTAACCAGTTTTGCATTTTCCTTCTACTTTGCAAATTGAGCTCATAGGTAGTTAAATGTTTTTAATGCAGGATACTGAGGAATTGCTTGATATACGGAGTGATCCCAGCTTATATTGGGGATATGAAAAGTTTGAAAAACCTGTAAGCACTTAAAACAAATGAATTTCTTGAATTTCTGACTTCCCATCCTTCATTTTTTTCTTTTGTTGGAGATACTAATCTGCATTTTTTTTTTGTAATCAATACAGGGACCTCAGCTATAATGAGCTAACGGGCGAAATACCTGCTTCTTTTGTCCAACTAGCAAAAGTTGACTACACGTAAGCAGATTTCTAGATAATATTTTCATCCTCACATAAACTTATTCTCATTAACTTTTTTCACTCTAGGTATTTGACAGGAAACCAGCTTACTGGAACTGTACCTGGATGGGTCCCAGGAAGAAACAATATTGTGTATGTAATACAAAACTGTAGGAGCTATCTTGTTTTGCTTAGAAGATTATTTTTTGTTTTGATTAGTTGAAATTTTGTATACAGGGATTTATCGTACAACAACTTCACTTGGGAAAGCTCCGGTCCTAATGAATGTCCTAGAGGGAGTGTGTGAGTATGATACATGCTATTATCTTTCTCTTACATTTTTTAACCAACTACTTTGTGGAATGATAAAACAATGCTTTGGTGCTTTGTTGCAGGAACTTAGTAGAGAGTTACTCCTCGTCAGCTGATAAATCGTACGATTTCTTTCTCGTCAGCTGATAAGAAAATTTTGTTGCTTCCTATGGTTTCTGATTGAGGCTCCAGCCTTTTAATCAGATTTATCTTCATGATATAAGCTCACATTTCTTCCTTGTTGCAGAAGTAGAATCCAACCATGCCTGCAAAGAAATTTTCCATGTCATGTTTCGAAAAATCAACGTAAGAATATCAATTGGTCTCAAGCTTGACCTGCGGCTTTATGATTCAGTTCATCTATTTGCATGTCAATATGAATTAATCCTTTCTTCCCTTGTACTTTACCTCAGAAAAACAATGAAAAAGAATATAAAAAATTGAAAAGTAAAAGAAAACTAGGGATGAGGTGATAAGAAATTTAAGTCTCAACTTCTTTTGATTTGTCCTGATGGATAACAGGTAAATATTCCTTGCATATCAACTGTGGTGGAAAGGAGGTAAATATTGGTGGCAACAGGTATGAAGCTGATAGAGAACAAAGAGGTGCTTCCATGTACTACATGGGTCAGAACTGGGCTCTCAGCAGCACAGGGAACGTCATGGACAATGATATTGATTCAGATATCTACATTGAAACCAACAAGTCTGCGCTTTCAAAAAATGTCTCTATGCTCGATTCAGAACTGTACACGACCGCACGTGGATCTCCCATCTCTCTCACATACTATGGACTCTGTCTCATAAATGGAGACTACACTGTCAAACTCCACTTTGCTGAGATTGTTTTTACTAATGATAGAACATTTAACAGCCTTGGGAAGCGTATATTTGATGTCTACATCCAGGTAAATAAATCACACCAGATAAACAATGGAGACTCAATCCTATACTAATATTTACTTATTTATTTATTTATTTGGTATAAAGGATAAGCTGGTGCTGAAAGATTTCAACATAGAAAGTGAAGCTGGTGGTGCTGGCAAGCCCATTGTAAAGAATTTCACTGCATTTGTTTCGAGTCATACATTAAAGATCCATTTTTACTGGGCTGGAAAAGGGACAACAGGTATCCCAGACAGGGGAGTTTATGGCCCTCTCATATCTGCTATATCAGTAGATCCTAGTAAGTACCTTTAAAATGCACTCTCGCCATGCATTTTTCCTACTCGAACAGTCTAAGCATTAGAACTTACTCGTTGTTGATGCTTTCAACAATGCAATATAACTATGCTTAGGAGTTACATCTGGTTCTGGCCAACTCCTATTAATAATACCACATGAATTATTACACTAGAGACTAAATGACAGCTTTTAGTCTACCTTAGCTAAGTTGAGAAGCAAATCTATATATGCTGGTCCCATGCATAACACTAAAAAGAAAAAGGAAGTGAGGGATGACATAATAGGTTACTGAGAAAGCTTTACGGATTGGCCTTCAATCATATAGTGAAGAATCTTAAGTTTTAAGTTTTTCTGTACAAAAACATGTTTAATGTTTTCATGGAATACATGAGTTAATTAAGGTAAACTTGTTGCAGACTTCGAACCTCCCTCAGTTGAGGGCAACAAGAATCATGTCGTTATAACAGTTGGGACAGTGGCTGCAGCACTACTTCTTCTGCTTCTGGTCTTAGGAATCTTGAGGAGAAAGGGTTGTTTGGGAGGAAAGATCTCTGCAGATAAAGGTCTGATTTTCTATTTCATAACAAAACATGTTTAATTTTCTTCTTAATGTATCTCTTGTTCTCTCCCTAATTTCTCAACAACTCATGTTGGTGAGCAGATTTACTGGTGTATCTTTGTTATAACAAGAAACAGTTTTAATCACTATTCTTCTCTTAACTGACTTTCAAGCAGAGCTCAGAGATTTAGATCTTCAAACTGGATTATATACTTTAAGACAGATAAAGGCTGCAACGAAAAACTTTGATGCAGCAAACAAACTCGGGGAGGGCGGCTTTGGTTCAGTCTACAAGGTAATTTTTGTTTCTTTATGTTCATCTCTTTTTTTTCCTTCTGGTTTATTCTAAATGTTCTTAGATGAGTAGGTTGCCTCAGATGAAAAAGAAACATTTAAAAAATGAAAAGCCTAAGAAATGAGGGAATGCGTTCTACAAGAAATTGGAGAAACTACAAACATCTACCTATTCAATTGACATCACAGCAATGAATTTACATGAAAAGCTTTTCGAAAGTGTCTTCTCAAATATAACTTGATTCTCTTACAATTTCTGACATGAGAAGCTGGTAGTATATGGAATGTGGAGGCTTAAAAGACAGCAAAATCATCCAAAGAGATGGAGTTTTAAGCCAAAACTAAACCTTTTAGCAGTCAATATGAGCATGTGTGCAATACACAACCAGAAATTGCTGATCTTCTTTTGCTTTCTGAATAGGGTCTGTTATCAGATGGCACAGTAATTGCAGTGAAGCAGCTCTCTTCGAAATCAAAGCAAGGAAATCGCGAATTCGTGAATGAAATAGGCATGATTTCCGCCCTAAAACATCCAAACCTTGTGAAGCTGTATGGATGTTGTGTTGAAGGGAACCAGATGCTTTTAATTTATGAGTACATGGAAAATAACTGCGTATCACGTGCTCTTTTTGGTGAGAATAGTAACACTAAATTGTTTAGGATTAGCATACCATTTAAACAAAAGGCAGGATTGATTCTAAGTATGAAGTAGATTGACTCTGATTCGGATCATATACAGGAAGCGACCCTGCTTGCAGATTGAAACTGGACTGGCCTACCAGGAAGAAGATTTGCATAGGCATTGCCAGAGGTTTGGCCTATCTCCATGAAGAGTCAATACTAAAGATAGTGCATCGCGATATCAAGACAAGCAATGTGCTGCTTGACAAGGACTTTAATGCTAAAATTTCTGATTTTGGCTTGGCAAAGCTTAATGAAGATGACAACACCCACATCAGCACGCGGATTGCTGGAACTATGTAAGTTTTTGTAGAAGGAACTTAATACACTAACTCTTTTCTCTCATGAAATTAAGTAAAAAAAATATAACCTATGACATGAGTCTCTGGCACAGTCTTCATGAGGTGGAGCAGAAATTTACATGTTATTGCCCTTCAAGATAGAAACTTTATTCTTTTTTGGTAATTTATTTTGGCCCTTCAACTTTGCAGTGGTTATATGGCTCCTGAGTATGCAATGCGTGGTTACTTAACCGACAAAGCAGATGTTTATAGCTTTGGAGTTGTCGCATTGGAAATCGTTAGCGGAAAGAGCAACACAAACTACAGGCCAAAGGAGGAGTTTGTCTACCTTCTTGACTGGGTAACAAAACACTTCCAAAACAATTGTTCCCTTTTCTTCTCTCAGACATATTCAAGTCCATCACAACCCACTCCATACCTTGCAAACCTAGAATGTTGAGATGAATTTTCTCAGTAAAGCATTCTTCACTGAATGGCGAAATTCAGCTTATGAAAATCTTTCCCATGTTTCTCCAATCAATTCAGCTTTGCCACTTGCTTCTTTGCATCTCATACTATATGTCTTCTTAACTCTGTAGTGTTTGTTACATTTATTCTGTCTCAAAGTTGTGCTTCTTTTCAGGCTTATGTGTTGCAAGAGAGAGGGAGTCTATTGGAGTTGGTTGATCCAGCCTTGGGTTCAGAATATTCATCAGAGGAGACAATGCTGATGCTAAATGTTGCTCTCATGTGCACCAATGCATCTCCCACTCTTAGGCCTACAATGCCCCAAGTAGTGAGCATGCTTGAAGGCAGAACAGCAGTTCAAGACCTGCTTTCTGATCCCGGCTTTTCGGCCATCAATTCCAAAGTCAGGGCCATTAGAAATCACTTCTGGCAAAATCCAAGTTGTACACAAAGCATGTCAACCAACGGTCCGAGAACTGATACCTCTGGTAATTCATACATTGAAACAGAAGAGAGTGGCCGTCTTTTAAGAGTTGGTTCTGTAACTTCAGTTAAATCTGAAGAGTAAATTGTACATCAGAATGGCAAGTATTGTTTATAGGTTCTGGATGTGCCATATATAGCAATTTTTGGCCTCCAACCGCATAAATATATACAGTCGAAATATAAGGCTACATATTCCATTTTTATGGCTCCGGATTCCTGTGCTTTGGAAGTTTGTTTCTATTACTTTGTGTAGCAGTTGGGAGGATTCCGAGCTTCTGTATTTAGGCTCCCCGCATTTACCTGCATTTTGACTAATTTAAGCCATTCAAACAATCTAACCGCTTAAAACATGACAAGTCATATTTTATTTATTTATTATTTCCAAAACCCATTTAAACACTAACTTTACGCCGTTAAGGGTTACATTGTGTTTTTTTTTTCTCTCCCCGAGCATACTTCTCCAGCAGGAAGAGAGGGAAGAGAGCACGAACTGGAAGAGAAAATTAAAGGGAAAAACAGAAAGAAGAAGAAGAAGAAGAGAGCACAAACAGGAAGAAAAAAATTAAAGAAAAAACAGAAAGAAGAAGAAGTATGCTCGCAGGGAGGAAAAAAAAACACGCTCTAAACCCTTAACAGCGTTAAGGTTAGGGCATAAATTGGTTTTGGAAATAAAAAATAAATAAAATATGACTTGACATGTTTTAAGCAGTCAGATCATTTGAGTGGCTTAGATTAGCCGAAATGTAGGAAGTCTAAATGCAGAGGCTCGGGATCCACAGTTGGGATCCGCTTGTTATATCAACTCTTTAGGCCATTTCAACAATAAAATTATCATTCTAATACCAATGATAATTTACAATTAATTCAATTGAAATTCACAAAACTAAAAAATTTGCTCAAAGCCAAAATATTGGTAGATAAAATCAAATAAATATAAACATCTCCAACCGATGTGTCAAAAGTGCCACATAAACATTTAACGGCTAGAAATAACATCTCGCATCACTCCGACCGATGTGTCAAAGCTGATGTGGAATAAAGGCTGGAGGTTGAGATGTTATTTTTGACATCCCAAAAGCAAGATGTCAAATGAATATTTTATTATTTTTTCTTTTCTTTTCTTTTTAATTAAAAATAAATCAACACTAAAATGTAATAAAATAATAATTTAATTTGACATATCGGGTGGAGTGTAAAGTCGTGTAAGATGTCAAATTGCCACATCAGCCATCAAATTTAAATTTGATGGTTGATGTGGCAATTTGACATTTACATAGTTTTACACTCCACCCGGTATGTCAAATAAATAATTAATGTAACTGTCAAATTATTCAAGATAAAGAATAAAAAAATAATAAAGGAAAATAATAAATGAAAATAACAACCAGCTGTCTTTAAAAAATAATAATATATTCATTTGACATCTTGCTTTTGGGATGTCAAAAATAACAGCTGAACCTTCAGCCTTCATTCCACATCAGTTTTGACAATTCGGTTGGAGTGAGGTGATATGTTATTTCTAGCTGTTAAATGTCTATGTGGCACTTTTGACATATCGGTTGGAGATGCTCTTAGTTATACATAAGGTGAAGGCGGGAAGTATGGCTCGTGCTTGTGTGCTATGTGTTTTTTTTTTCTACACATTAATACAAATTGTATTTAAGGTGCAGATGCGATTCTTTTGCTTGCTGCTGTTTTGCTTGCTTTTGATGTCAAATACATGCCAATATCTGCAGAATTCTTGCCATAATATATTGTTTGTTGCTTAAAAATGTAAAGGTGTTTTTTTTTTTCAAAATAAAAACTCTGGTAATCAATGTACAATATTGTTTAGATATGATGGTTTATGAGCACAATGTGAATCATTGTTGAATGTACAATATATAAACACCTCAAGCCATAAGCAGCAACAGGAGAAAAACTTAGTTGCAACAAGAATAGAATTGTTTTGTTATCCCTGGCGAACAGTGGTTGATGCAGGATTGTGACGTCATGGGGTCATAGTGTAAAAGTCTCGAAATTTTTTAAAGAAGAAAATAACACTAAAAAACATAAAGATAATATGTTCAAGCTCATCCTAGCATTGAATGAGATTTGAGGAAACGTCACCACTGTTTAATTAGCTCATCATCCAAACAAGTGTTAACAACTTCGTTGTTGAATGGTAAGTTGGAGCTCCTAGTAGCTGCAATCACACCTCTGTGAAAGCCTTCGGAGCTACTGTATTTGCTCATCTATGTATCATCTTGTAGGTCGAAAGAGGAGCAACGCATACTGAATCCATAACTAGCAAGCATCCAAGCCACTGGTGAGTAGCAGTCTCTTGCTGAGGTGTTGTAATACCCCACCTTGTGCTTCGATGGGTGAGAGTCACTCAAATAATACCAATAAACATATGGTATTTTAACTGACAAGCTAAGATTGGTACCTAAGAAAATATCATGAGTTTGCTTGTAAATATCTTTCCATGCAAAAGCAACTCCCTAGAGTACCATTCAAGAAATGATGTACATCGTACATCTCTTTATGAGTGAGTGACAATATAAGAGATTTAATGTTGTAATCAAAACTCAAAGAGAATCAAATTTTTTATTGGAAAAGAAACTTTATTCAATGGAAAAACAGTTTAGAAGTATTACAACTTGAATTAAATATTCTAGGGCCTCGTTAAAACCTTGTCTTCAAACCCCCCGATGATGAGGGATAATCCAGTGAAGGAAAAAAAGTACGAACATCCAATCTAAGAAAAACAATCTACCCATTCTCCAAATCCTTATCAAACAAAGTCATCCTTATATTTTGAGTTCTGATTACAAAACAATCTAAACCCTAAATTCCTTATATTGTCACTTATCCATAGGGAGAATTGCGATGTACATGTATTTTAAGCCAATTAAGGGCCAATATTACCAGTCATCCTTATATTTTGAGTTTTGATTACAAATATATCGCCACTTATCCATTGAGAGATTTGCGATGTTCATGTATTTTGAGCCAATCAAGGGACAATATTAACAATCATTCTTATGTTTTCAGTTTTTATTACAAATGAAATTCTTCATTTTTCTGGGTAAAATGAAAGTGTTCCATGTTAGATTTCTTTGATATGTGTGTTTATGATCTTTCACACAAATCTGAAATACATAAAGACATACCTAGCACCGTCTTTCTTGAGTACACGACCTCTGAACTCATTCTATCGCAGCAACAACAATCCTTGCAAAACAGGAATGGCTGAAGACTTTTGCGTTCTCTCAGAATCTGTTTCAGCTCTCTCTTTATGATGAGATTAGGGTTAGAGAACGTGTATGATGACAGTAGGGCCTTAAGCTTATATAGGGCTAGGTCAAGTCGTCTGTACTCATCACTGAGGGCCGACTTGACTAATCTTCCAAGCCCACCAAAACAGTTCACGCAAAAAAGGAAATAAATAGGACCCCTTAATAGGCTTCAAAACCTTTTCTTATTCCACAAGGTTTTGGGACAAAATGTATAACCTAATTTAAACTCTTATCAAAACATGATATAACTTAGTATCTAGTGCACCGATCTAAATAGGAAACATAACATTCCACACTTCTTTTACAAAACAAGTGATTTTCTTTATTTATCTCCCCCTGCATCCATGATTCTTGTTTTTCATATTGACATTTATTTACACTAGAAAACTCAATTTTTTTATATTTATATTGACCTTTATTTACACTAGAAAACTCATCTTGGGAATCGCTGTGACGAGTGGAACATTTGATGCGATTACAGAAAGGATGAAGAGCATGCAATTAGCGACAGTTGCTGGGAACCTGGATCAAGAAACAAGATTGTTAATGTATATGAATAATGGTGCATCCTTTTGGTGATTACTACTAAGGAACAATTGTTCGATGTTTTGGTGATTCAAGTGTGTAAAGTTGTAATTGTTGAGATATATGAATCCAATTAAATATATTTTTTCTGTGTTGCAGGATACAATAAGTTACCTCTTATGTCTACAGGATCGAGCTTTACTCTCTAGGAAATGTGATGTTGCCATACACACATCAAAATCCTATATATGTTTAGTCACCAAATGTTTCTGCTTACTGGGGTGAAAGTGGGACTTGAAGCAACTGAACCATGTATCTCTTTCTCTACCAAGGAAATGTTGAGTTCTATATATGGAAACAACTTCTGAGTCAGCATCGTCTCGATCAATAAACAAAAGTTCAAGAGGTCCATTCTAGGTGAGATTAAAGAAGCATTTCTTGGACAAATTGGTGGCATTGGAACTATATTGTTAGGCAAGATACCATTTAATCGAAGTACCACGACCTATTAGAGTATTCTCTGTAAAACAATAGACTGCTCAAGAGAAGAGTGATGAGCTTTGCATACCATCAACATAATGGTGCAGCTGTATTTATATTAATATTTCAAAAGTTATCAGTTACAAACGATTCATGAGAAATCCCTATTTACATGAGAATCAATCTGTACATTTGAAAACCAAAAAAGGATAACCATATCAGAAAACAATTCAAACTAAGTCCAGGCAAACTAGGACTTCTCATCCAAATCAGATAAGGACTTTGAATTCAAACTTGCAGATAACGTCCGTCTAACATCCCCCCACAAGCTGACAGGTCTTTGAACAACTGGAAGCTTGGACACCAAGTACTTGAAACGAACAACAGACAAGCCCTTGGTAAACAGATCAGCAATCTGATCTTGCGAGCACACAAAATGAACCAGCAGCTCACCTCTAGTTACCTTCTCTCGAACATAATGAAAGTCCACTTCCAAATGTTTGGTTCGAGAGTGAAATACAGGATTGGAAGCCATGGCTAGCGACGACACATTATCACACCAGATTTGAGGAGGGGATAAGCGTAGCCGCAAATCACGGAACAAGGAACGGAACCAAGAGAGTTCTGTAGCAATATGAGCAAGCTGTCGATACTCAGCTTCTGTGCTGGACCGTGATACAGTTTTATGCTTTTTGAAACTCCATGAAACCAAGTTCTTTCCCAAATAAATACAAAAACCACCAGTTGAATGTCGAGAATCCGGATTTCCAGCATAGTCTGCATCAGAAAAAGCATTGAGCTGCAATTCACCGGGATGATAAACTAAGCCATGATCATAAGTATTTTTGAGATAACGTAAGATTCGTTTGACTGCAGACCAGTGAGTAGAGGTAGGATTTTGCATGAACTGACACACTTGGTTCATAGGATACGCAAGGTCTGGTCTTGTGATGGTAAGATACTGTAATGCTCCTACAACACTGTGATAAGTAGCAGGATCAGAATAGGGCTCTCCCTCATGCGCACTCAACTTTTGACCACTGTGTGTAGGTGTGGAAATAGGCTTGGCGTCTGCAAATTTAGTGCGTGACAACAAATCAAGAGCATACTTGGACTGAGTTAAGTGCATAGAGTCCCCATTGTAGTCAACCTCAATCCCCAAAAAATAATGCAATGGCCCCAAATCCTTCATTGAGAAGTGTCTGTTCAGCTGTTGGATAAGTAAAGAAATCTGATATTGATCATTGCCTGTGACCAATATGTCATCAACGTAAATTAACAAAATCAAATAAACACCATGTTGATGAAAGACAAATAATGAGTAATCACATGTTGATTCTTGGAAGCCAAGTTCAAGCAAGTAATCAGAGAACCGTTGAAACCAAGCCCTTGGTGCTTGTTTCAACCCATACAAACTCAGCTGCAACTTGCAAACGTGCTGAGGAAACTGAGAATCAATGAAACCTGCAGGTTGTCGCATATAGACATCTTCTGCAAGAAACCCATGTAAAAACGCATTTTGAACATCTAATTGTCGCACAGGCCATTTCTTTGTGACTGCCAAGCTCAAAACTAGTCTAATGGTACTATGTTTTACCACTGGACTGAAAGTTTCGGTGTAATCGACACCTTCCTTTTGATGAAAACCATTTGCAACTAACCGTGCTTTATACCTCTCGATGGAGCCATCAGACTTTCTTTTAATCTTGAAAACCCATTTATTTGGAAGCAGATTCATGTGAGATTGAAACGGCACAAGAGTCCAAGTTCCATTCCGTTGCAAAGCACTAAATTCTTGACTTATGGCATGTCTCCATTCTTCCTGTTTCACAGCTTGACTGAAACAAGAAGGTTCAGTATATTGAACATCCATAATAGCATTCATGGCATATTTGGGGTTCGGCTTCCGTATCCCAAGCTAGGACCTTGTTACCATACGTGGATGTGGTGGAGAAGCGGATGGTGAAGATTCAGCAGCAACATCATTGGAAACGCCAACATCAAACACAGGATTATCATTTTGATTATTAGGCACTAATTCTTGCATTGGAGGAGAAATATTTGGAACTGGTGGAGGTTGGGTAGGTTGAGTAATTGGCGTGAGGGTAGGATTATTTAGTGGAGGTGGCACATGAGTTCCTGAGGCAACAATCATATTAGTAGACTCAGGAAAAACAAGTAAATCATCCGGATTACAATTACCTGAGTTGAAGCCGCCCTCCTTAGAAGATGTGAGATCCCTGAATGGAAAATTGTCCTCGTCGAATAGGACATGGCAAGACACATAAATTCGTCTCGTGGACAGATCCAAGCACTTATATCCTTGATGATTCAGTGAATAACCTAAAAAGACACATGGTTTGGATTTGTGTTGAAGTTTATTAGTGGTATATGGCATGAGCCAGGGAAAGCAGAGACATCCAAAAGTTTTGAATATATCATAACTAGGAGACCTACGAAACATTGTTTGAAAGGGAGATTTATTTGACAAAACTCTAGTTGGCAAGCGATTAATTAAATAAATGGCAGTCTGAAAAGCATCAAACCAATAGGTATTAGGAACGGAAGCATGAGATAGAAGAACAATACCAGTTTCAACAAGATGCCTATGTTTTCTTTCGGCTAAACCATTCTGTTCAGGATGCTTAGGACATGAAAACCTTTGGATTATACCATGATCAACAAGATAATTTTGAAACGCATGCTTAGTGTACTCTCCCCCTTCATCACATTGTAAAGCTTTTATGAGAGTGTTGAACATTTTCTCAACATATTTTTTAAAACGGATAAAAAGATTAAAAACTTCATGTTTGTGTTTCATGGGAAAGATCCAGGAGTATCTTGAAAAATCATCAACAAACAAGAGATAATAGCAGTAACCTTGGACTGAATTTATTGGAGAACACCAAACATCGGAGTGTACAAGTTCTAGTGGAGAATTTGAAACTGAACTAGACAGACTGAACGGCAATTTTGAACTTTTGCCTAAGGGACATGAATGACAAAAACTTACATCAGAGGTACCACGAATTGGTACTTGTTTATTGGAAATTAAAAACCTAACAACGGAACTAGCTGGATGACCAAGACGATAGTGCCACTGTTGTGCAGAAACTCGTGTGCCTACAAAGCTGAAAAGGATTTATTGGAGAGTCCACCGCCAAGATTAAATGGATATAATCCATTCTCACATCTCCCTTGGAAAAGCGTCTTCCGAGTCTTGAGGTCCTTTAGAACAAAGCAATCAGGAAAAATTAGAATATAGCAATGGTTGTCTGAGGTAAATCTATGGACAGATATTAAATTGGTAGAAGCTGATGGACAATGTAGGATATCATTAAGAGAAAACTTGCAAGAATCAGTGTTAAAAGTGGAAGAACCAAAATGAGAAATATGAAAACCAGTATTACCTACACCTCCAACCTGTTCATTACCAGCATACTCCTTGGGATTGATAATGTTTTGCAAGTCCGGAGTAATATGTGCATTTGCACCTGTGTCAAGAAGCCAAGTTCCATTGGATTGGCGAGAGATGGTGGTGGGAGATGAGGCCATGGCAGTGAGACGTTTGGCTGGAATCCTTCCTTCGTAAGCCACATTCATACGCTAGAAACAATCGACAGCAGGATGACCAGACCTTCCACATATCTGGCAAACAATTCTTGGAGTAGCCGATGTTGAAGACTCCCCAAAACTGGCAGGACGCTGAGTTGTAAAAGTTCCACGAGAAGAACCTCCTCGTTGGTTTGGAAAGCCTCCACGAGTAGGCGAAGCAGCACCACGTCCAGAATTTCGAGGACGGAAACCACCATGTCCGCGAGCAGCAACAAAAGCCGAAGGTCCATTGTCCGGCATCGGAACAACTTGCTCCACCATCCGACGTTCAGCCGTCAAGAGAAGAGCTTCAAGAGTATCATAAGTGATAGGAGTATCACGAGCTTGAACTGCACTGACAATCATATCATAAGTTGGACCAAGATTGTTCATAATGATCTGAACCAGTTCATTATCATTGACTGGTTGTCCAGCAAGAGCTAGGTTGTCGGCAATGTCATTCATCCGATCGAGGTAGTCATTGATAGACAAATCACCTTTCGTGGTTCTGAGTAATTCATTTCGCAGATGCAAGATCCTGTTCTGGGACGTGGAGGCATATCTTCTCTCCAAGGCCTGCCAGGTTGTGCGAGCATTCTGATTTTGGGATACAGTAGACAACACAGATGGTGTAAGAGAACTATTGATCCAACTGAGGATTAGCTGATCCTGTTGAACCCAGGTAGAGTACGCAGGATTAGTCGTAGTGCCTCCAGCAAGAGTGGATGATGGACAGACATTGGTACCGTCGACAAACCCCATGAGGTCTCGACTCTTCAAGAGGGGAACGATCTGTGCTAGCCAGAGTGGATAGTTAGATCGATCCAATTTGATGTTGATGAAAGTCGGCATGGAAGTTGCAGTGGCAGATGGAAGTACAGTGGAAGTAGGAGAGGTGCGATCCCCATCAGTGGTGGAAGTGGGAGTAGTCATGGAAGACAATCAAGTGTTTGGAAGAAAAAAAAAATTATGGATTAAGTCGTAAGACTAAAGGCCTGATACCATGTAAAACAATAGACTGCTCAAGAGAAGAGTGATGAGCTTTGCATACCATCAACATAATGGTGCAGCTGTATTTATATTAATATTTCAAGAGTTATCAGTTACAAACGATTCATGAGAAATCCCTATTTACATGAGAATCAATCTGTACATTTGAAAACCAAAAAAGGATAACCATATCAGAAAACAATTCAAATTAAGTCCAGGCAAACTAGGACTTCTCATCCAAATCAGATAAGGACTTTGAATTCAAACTTGCAGATAACGTCTGTCTAACATTCTCTAGGGTTGCACTTGGAAGAATTTCTTGGAATTACTGATCCTAATCAAAATTTTGGGGTCTTCGACGGCATGTCACCCAATGTATGTTCTTATTATTTTGGTGCAAGTTTGTCATGTTCATATAATGTCCATAGAGATGTCTTTAAGGAGCAAAAACCATATTGGAAATAAGATGACATCATAGGTTCAATTTTACCTTCTATTTGTTTCTACACTTAAAATTTGTGGTATTTAGAAGGACCTAATATAGTTGTTGACATCTGACAGGTTTATGGTAGATACTGCTTGTAAGTGTTTTCTGGCTTATGGATGATGGGGAATGAGTTAAAGATTGAACTAGAACTATGTACTTGACATATCAAAGCAGTGCTAAAGGTTCCTTTGCTTGCAATATGAGAGGCTTAACTGCACATCTTCAAAAAGCTCAAGGACAAAGAAATCAGAAGCACCCTCAAGATAAATAGGAAAAGATGGATGACAGATTGTTATAAATTGCTCATTCATGGGCTGTTTTCAATTTTTTCTCTTTTTGATCATGTAATATGTTATGTGAGCGATTAGGTAGGTTTATTAGGCTTCAAGTAAGTCATGGTAAATGGTTGTGTTGAAACACGTAATTTAGTTAGCTTGTAATAGTAATTAGTTCTTTTGAAGCTATATCCATTTTGCACACATTCAACAAGTCTTGCATTCACTTTGGAACTTCATATTCACCAAGATAGCTCTGTATGTGGGACATAATACACAAGCAGCATGTGGCTATTTGAAAGGAATTGTGTTGCAAGTTGTGGAAGGATATTTTGAGAAGAAGTTTCTAATGCAAGTATGCTATATGGATTTAGAGGTTGTGCACATTTTTCTCTTTTCATTTATAGAGACCAGGATGAACTGTATAGGCTGTTTATTTTAATTTTTAATTTTTTACACAAAGACGATAGTATTTTATTAATGAGGAGGGTTGAAACAAACTGGGTTATGTTAATTTCTTAACACTACATGGGAAGGTGTTTGGGCATTGTTTGTACTGATTTTGTACTGTATGTTAAACATTTTATCATTTTAATTTTCTTCATTTTGATACAAACGAGATTGGGATAGAGGAGTAGAACAATCGAACATGAAACTTCTAAGTATAAGAAAAATGATGAATTTTTTTTTACCACTTGAGGTAAAAATCCTATATAGTTTTAAGTTTGCATTGAACTATTAGCTGCATCGATAAATAATTAATAGAACTGTTCAGTATATTGAAGTGCTATGCTTTTTATTTTTTATTTTTCTTTAATACAAAAAAGTGAGGGAAGTATGATTAGCTCCACCCATAAATAATTGATAGAACTGTTCAGTTTAAGGAAGTGATATTATTTTTCTTATTAATTGTATGGAAGTGTTTAACATAAATAAATAAATTGTATGCAATAACGCAAATGTTATAACTTAATAGCTTCAAAGAAGAAAAAAAGAAAAAAAATTTGTATAAAAATGGTTAAGAGCATTTATTCATCTTAGGTTCGATTCTCACTTCCCCTCACTTTGTATATGAATATAATGAGTAATGCTAACACAAGTCGGTAAACCTTGTCTTTCTCTTGGAATATACACATAAACATAAACCCAATAAGAAAGAAGCTTTCTTTTTGATGATATAAAAAGACAGAAACTTTAATAAATAAAAAACGTACATAATTTCGGAGGAAAATATAAAGCCTCAAGATAAGAAGAAAATTAAATATAAAAAATATTTTCAGAAATTTCTCGAGTCAATCTAAATTTTCTAGATAAAAAGGCTTCCTAAAATAAATCCCAAAAAAGAAAAAAAAAGAAAAAAAAGGTCAGTTGAGTCTCTCATTCTCTCTCTATATCTCTCTCTCTCTCTCTCTCTCCACTTCCCCAAATATATATAGTTTTTTCTCTAAACCCTTGTACAATGTACTGGACCAAGTCCTCACTCCTTAACAACAGCTGATATATATCCAAGTGTTTCTATAAGATTAGGGTTTCTCTTTCCCTCCAACTCCCTCTCTCTCTCTGTATATCTTTTTCTCTCTCTGGCGAGATCCGATAGTGTCAACTAATGCAATAGGTATACTTCTTCTTCTGGGTTAACCCTCTGTTCGGTTTCTGAGAAGAAAAAAAAAGATATATATTTTTTTATATTCATGAACTGTTTCTTTTGACTGACTCACTATTTGCCTTGTTTATCTCGGGAACCAAACTGAGGAAGACCCTCCATTCGGTTGCGTGATTGAGGAAAAATATATATTAAATTTTGAATCTTTACGCATGAGTGTATGATATATTTGGTTTCTGTTTAATGAGAAAATCACATTGGCTGAGAGCCAAGTTGTTGTGTTAAGGGTCAGTTTGTCTGCTTTCGGGGTCCCAATTTTTGCTGAAAATTTAAGAGATTGAAAGTCTTAAAGAATTTTCAGCTGAAAATATCATTTTTGAACAATAGGCTTTGATTCAGTTTACTTGTTGGCGATTGAGAATTCTGCTCTACCTGGTTTGTAGTAATTACCGATTATTATTTAGAAAAATGATAGAATATGACATTTTTTTATTAATAAGGGCAATGTCTATCCGTCTATTGGGGTACTGTTGCAAGGTGCCATTAGCTTTAGTATACGCTGAGGTTTTAGAACTTCATGTACTGCGTGTAACAATTGTAGAGCTGTTAATTGCTCTTGAGGACCTATCTGTTTTGTCCGTAACTATTAACTGCTAACCACGAGGAAATTTGTTATGTCTGACACTAAAAGACAATTGCTTGGATGTCACTTATGGTATTACGAGGAGTATGGAACTTTTACCCCATTGCATATGTGATTTTTCATGATAGAGACCAGTTATGTGGCGATGAAGAGTATATTGGGAAGAATATAGCTTGCAATTACAGGGAAATATTCATATCCATTAAGCGTATGGCAACGGATAGTTGTGTATTCATCATAGGCACATGTATATTTGATTCTGATTTACTGCCAAGTTGAATTAGGAAATTGATTATGGGCCTTGAGTATGACTAGTATATTATTTTCATATTGATTGGCCATTGATATTTTCTTGAATTGCAATTTATAACTTTTTATGTCTGTCCCAAAGAGATATGAACTATTGTTACCTAATATATCATCTCAACACTCGTTGTGGCGCTCAGTTGATATGGAATTGTACGAGGATGAGAAATTAATCAGGGAATCTATAATTTGCTAATATGGGTCCGTACTTGTAGACAACAAAGTTTATGCTCATCATGGAAGCTAATAATTCTAATGTTTCGCGAGCTGAAGAACTTAAACTCCTTGCAAATGAAGCATATAAAGGTAATAATCTGTGCTTCTACAATTTGTTATTACGTTTTCTTCTAATTTAGTTTGATATATCTTGCAATGAAGTGAACTATCCTTTTAATTCCTTGGATTAAAAAAAAAAAAGAATTTGTAGATCACAACTTAAATCATCAGAATTGGTTCCATACTGATGAGATTTACTTTTGGTGTTCCTAAATAGTAAATCTTAACAAGTGACAAACATTATACACTCTCACACAAGTAGACTGAATTGAATGAATTCTTGGGCAGCATATTATTTTATCTATTTATATCCTTGCGACAAGCAAGAATCCTTACTTAGAGAATAACTTTGAACACTGCTTTATTGGTTGTGAACTGTTGTGTCTTCAGTGATTATTTTTTCGGTCTGGGTATGATCAGTGTGCTCACTTTCACTATTTTTTCAGCTCATAAATTTGCTCAAGCTATTGATCTGTATACACAAGCGATTGAAGTAAACAGTCAGAATGCTGTGTATTGGGCCAATCGTTCAATTGCCCACCTTAAACTGGAGGAATATGGCAGTGCCATACAAGATGCTTCTAAGGCTATTGAAGTTGATCCTAAATACTCAAAGGCATGTTTTGTGCCCTAAATTTTGTGCATCTGAATATGTGTAATTATGTTCTGATAGTTTTCTATTGCTGCAGGGATATTACAGGCGAGGTGCAGCTTATCTTGCTATGGGGAAATTTAAAGAAGCACTAAAAGATTTTCAGCAGGTGCTTTGTGTAGAACTTTCTTTTCCTCAAATTGTGAACAATATTTACTTAACTTTTCTAGTATTGCATAATACTGAAAGAAGTTGAAAGCTTTCTTTATTCCAACAACCCTTTTGACATCAGAACACATAAAATATCTGCTTGATATTGATGTACTGATGACACCAGGGGGTTTTAAACAATCTATTCATTATGTGAAAATGGCTCTCTGCCTAGTTGATTGTTTTGTACCATATCAAAATTATACATCTTATAGCATTATTGGTATACATGAGTTTAAGTTTCTGAAGAAATTGAGGAAGATATCATGTATGCACATTCTAGAGGACTTGATTTTTGTTCATTTAATCACCATCAAGTTGCATTTTAAATGTCTGTCAGGATTTTAGTACACAATCTCTATCCTTATCCTGTGACTCACATATCTTATATACCCATTCACTGGAGCATAGCTAAAATAGATGGTTCGTGGAAACTGGAACAGGGTACATCACCTACCCCTGACATGGAATGATAGGGGTAGAAAATCAAAATTCATAAACTCTTTAAGCAGAAGGTTGAATGTGATAAGACAAGCTTAGGTCAAGTGTAAAAAAAAAAAATCATAATCTACAAAAACTTTATATTTATAATTATCATTTTTTCTTTCTTATATCAAGAAACTAGAGATAAAATAGAAGGATACTTCAGGAAATGTGTTCTAAATTTTCTTTTGGTAACAATTGTCTTAGATGTGGCATTGCATAAATTGTTCTACTTTATGTAAAATAGGTCAAAAGAATCTGTCCAAATGATCCTGATGCTACCAAAAAATTGAAGGAATGTGAGAAAGCAGTGATGAAGCTTAAATTTGCAGAAGCAATTTCTGTACCAGAGTCTGAAAGGCGTCCTGTTGCTGATTCTATTAATTATCGTTCCATAGGTATTAGTGTTGTTGCTTTTCCACTTTATTCTGCTTTTTGTATATGGGGTTTTATTTATTTATTTATTTATTTTTTATGTTGTTGGTATTTTCCTTTTCAAAATTTTCCAGATGTTCATCTTCCTCTTTTTTGTTATTGTTGAAAAATTTATTAGAGTTGCTTCTATATGCTTCTGAATCCTGATAAATGTTCATGGTATTGTATGAATCTTATTCATTGAAAATGTACACAAATGCATGCATACCGTGAAAGTAGTGAATGAGATAGCAGCCAGAATTGACTACTACAAATCTTTCTTTTAGGTTTAAAATTTTCTTAACTGCAAGGTTTGCTCTTCTCGACATTGGTGTCTTTTTTCTTGGAAATGTATGATGGCACTTGTTTCTTTCTTGATTCTGTTGTTATTTTACCCAGTTCAGTTTTTTATTTCTTTATGAAGTTCCGAACTTTGTTACTGATCCCTCTTTGTATCAATTTTATTCCCTGAAGCCATTTTTTGTGTCTGAACTCCCAATGGATAACTAAGAATTTGAAATCATGAATCTTTTCCAACACTTGTAATTAATGAAATAACGGTTGCAGATTTATCGTATATTAATGCTGAATGAAGTATGTTTAGGCTTCTTATAGCAGCTGCAATAAGTAACATTGCTATGATAATTTTGAGTGTATTTCTAAGATTCGGTAGTGTTGGTTGCACTGGTAGTGCAAGCTATTCGGGTAGATATGGTAGCTGCAGCAGGGAGCATGTTGGCCATTCAAGGTGCCAAAAGAGTTAACATGTCAGTGGGGATGGAACTAATAGAGTTAGGCTAGTAATTTTGAATGGTGATTTTTTCAGTGCTATGGTTCAGAGGGTCCTTTATTACCTAGAAACTCCTTTGTGTGTGTGTGTGTGTGTGTGTGTGTATTTAACAGTATATCATTAGCACATTCTGGAATTCTTACTATTTATTTATGGTCTGGGGCGCAATTTTTGTAAAGTCAATACAAGGTTTAAGCCTAAGTTCAGATACATTCCACCTTTGTTAAAGGGTACATTTAGTAGGAAACCTTTGGATGAAGAGTTTGAATTGGGTCTGTGTCTGATATGGGAGGATCCTCTGTGTGGTTTTCTCCTGTCAGCATGGTTTATTTGGAACTCTGTAGTTCTCCCATTTGGATGGACTGTACACAAAGGTTATCCTGTTTTAGTTACGCTTTAGGTCCTGTCTCTGTTGCCATCCGGGTAGGACTATGTTTCTGGGCTCATTCAGGAATCAGTCCTTGAAACATGTCTTCCTCAGTTTAGTTAGTACCCACAAAAAGCTTGATCAGCATTAAGTAACTGATTGTTGTTTTCTTTTCAAAATTCTTTTTAGTGTTAACTATTAGTGTCCATTAACAGTATTAATTAGAGTATTCTTATATATTCTATCATTATAGGAATGGGCCCCAGTACATCATCAGTGTCCGCCGAAGTTGCCGTAGCAGCACTGGCAATGACAGTTGGGGCAGCGATGGTTATGATGAGAACAGCAGTGACTGCAGTTATGGCCACAGTAGTGGTGGTGGTCATGGTGGCCCTGGGGGCACGTTGGTGGCGTGGCTTCCATGGTGGTGTCTATACCAAGAGTCGAGTACATGACCTAGGTTTGAGTTCACAATCCATGGATATTAGAGAACAGTCACAAGTCACTGTCGTAACTTCCAAGAGTTGGAGATTAGTTATTAAATAAAAAAGACTTGATAGTTGAAAAGTTGTGTTAGGTTCTAGGAGATGTATTACAAACTGATAGTTACATTCAATGCTAATGCATTTTTTACCCTACCATTAAGATGGCATCCTTTCTTGAGAATGGATTTTCAGTCGAGTACAGGATCTTAATGGAGTTGAAAAAGAGCTCGCCTGGGATATGTCAGATATTTACTCTAGCTGACCCAAGTGGGTTGTTTGGGCCCTCTATTTTCTTTTCTTTTTTCTAAGTTAAGGCTTTTAGAGTTAGAGTTGAGTTTCGTTGCGTGTTCTAAAATCTATGTTGCTTTGGATCTAAGGGTAGACACAGAAAATTGGAACAAAGACTGAGTTTGTAATACTGAGAAAATAATCATACTAGGAACATTAAAATATTCATTTTAATGAAATTAGAATGTCAGTGTATTATAAAAATAAAGATAAAGTGAATCTGAATCGTCATGAGCTGGATATATCTTTCTTTGTGCTTGTGTGAATTTGCATTAAGTAGCTCGTTATGTACCTGTGTGAATTGTTACATTCGCATGTGTTGTAAAAGTTATTACCTATTAAAATGAGATGGAGTTGCTAATTTCTTTTGTTGATGATGAGACTTATGACAACATTTTGTTTGGCTCATGTTTTATTTTTTGAATTAAGTAAAGAATACAATTATAAGAATAGATGGTTATGTTTGCTTCTTTTTGTTCGGTTAAGAGATGTCAGAGAGAATTGAAAACAGGAAATTAGAAGCATTGAAGATAGGAAGTATTATAGTGACTTAATGTTGCAAAGCTAAAGTAAGTACTTAATGGAGTGGGAGGTATAATTTGTATATTTATGACTGATTGAGCATTCATTGTTTTGGAGATGATAGTGCATAACACTAGAGCCGTTAATTTATGTATGATATAAATTATTGATATAATAAGGTCCTATCTTCGTCTATATATGGTAAAGCTTATTTACTTGCTTTATCACCCAGGAGAGCTAATGAAAGTGATATCTGTTTGAATTCCAGATGTGGAGCCACAATATTCAGGTGCAAGGATAGAAGGAGATGTTGTTACTTTGGATTTTGTGAAGAAAATGATGGACGATTTCAAGCATCAGAAGAATTTACACCAACGGTATGTATGGGAATCACAATAATATGCCAGGGAACTAGTCAACAAATATTATTGGGCAGTCTTTTCACTTCACTTGGTATCGATATTGTAGATATGCCTTCCAAATTGTCTTACAAACGAAAGAAATGTTGCAAGCCCTGCCTTCTCTTGTCGATATAAACGTTCCTAAGGGCAATCATTTTACTGTTTGTGGTGATGTACATGGTCAGGTAATTACATTTCTTCCCATATTCATAAGATGCTGGTTCAATTGCTTGATTTGACTTGGAACAACATACAACATTTCAAATCTGACAAGGTTGCATGTAAACATGAAGAAGGTTACTTGGTAAAGGCTATTAAATAATAGAATGTTTAATACTAGGTGAAACAACAATATCTCAGATTCCTATTGTCTTGTACGGTTTTGCTGAAGTCAGCCTAGTTCTGAAAATCTATCATAGCTTTGAAATTCTTGTTTCAGCGGCTGTCTAAGTATAAAGTTTCTATATGTGTTCTGGGCACTCTTTTATTTGTTTGTATGTAATGCCTGCAGTTCTATGATCTCCTAAATATTTTTGAGCTTAACGGGCTTCCTTCAGAGGAGAATCCATATCTATTCAATGGAGACTTTGTGGATAGGGGATCTTTTTCGTTGGAGGTGATCCTAACATTGTTTGCATTTAAGTGCATGTCTCCATCAGGTGAATCAATATGTTTTCTTGATTGGTTTGCAAATAATTTTGTTAATTTATTTAGAATTTTTTAGCCTTCCATATCTCTTATGTTTAGTTAAGTTGAAGCAACGTCGCAATTACTATGTTGTGACTTAATTATTTCTGCCCCAATTAATTACTTTTCTAAGTTCACTCCAAAAAATGTATCTACATTGTTTTAGATTTATAGAACTTACATTCAATTATGGCTTCGTTTGCCCTTCTTTCAATTCCAATTTAGTTTTAACACACATTTCTTTCACCCAGTAATATGATCATGTTTTAACTCTTTTCAATTAAAAGAATTCACGTTCTGACTTGATAACCTGTTTTATCGTTTTCAGCAATATATCTTGCAAGAGGAAATCACGAGAGCAAGAGCATGAATAGGATATATGGTTTTGAGGGCGAGGTCCAGTCCAAGTTAAGTGAAAAATTTGTGGAGCTGTTTGCTGAAGTGTTTTGTTGTTTACCGCTGGCTCATGTAATAAATGGGAAGGTTTTTGTAGTTCATGGGGGTCTTTTCAGTGTTGATGGGGTTAAACTCAGCGACATTAGAGCAATTAATCGGTTTTGTGAACCTCCTGAGGAAGGTAATTTATTACATTCCTCCCCTCTCCCTTGATTCTGCATTTGGATGACGTCTGTTATTGGCCTTTACCAGTTGAATTTAAAAATTGAAAATTTCATCACAAACCTTCTGTAAATTAATTTGTAGGCAGATTTTATATATTGTTTCTGGGTTTCATCAGGGTTGATGTGTGAATTGCTGTGGAGTGATCCACAACCTACACCTGGAAGAGGCCCGAGCAAGCGAGGTGTAGGCCTTTCTTTTGGCGGTGATGTGACAAAAAGATTTTTGCAGGAAAACAATTTGGGTATGTCTACTAGTTTTGGCAGGGTTTTTTTTATTTTTTATTTTTTATTTTTTCTGAAGTTAGTACTGCTACTTATCAAAATGTATGAGAGGTTTTACATTGCTTAATCAATATACAGATTTAGTTGTGCGCTCTCATGAAGTAAAGGATGAGGGATATGAGATTGAGCATGATGGCAAACTCATCACTGTTTTTTCTGCTCCAAATTACTGTGATCAGGTAACTGCATGATGGCTACTTGGCTAGTCTTCTATCATTACTAAAGTCATCTTCTAAAACTTCTTTTGTGTGAACCTTACCTTACCAGTAGCATTTAGATTTTATTGAGGGTTATTTTTCTGCACATCGAAGGTGTGGCATGAATAGTAAAACTATCTTACGACTGTACATTTGGAAGTCCTCTGAGATTCCAACAACAATGATGTTGCTGCTGTTTTTTGTTCTTTGCTTTTCCTGAAAGTGGAGTGATTTATGATCTTCCAGTATTTATTGAGCACATTCCAAAATTTGCTAATATCCATGTGTAATAACCTTTGTTTATGTTTTGGATGTTGCAGATGGGTAACAAAGGCGCCTTTATCCGTTTCGAAGCACCAGATTTGAAGCCCAACATTGTTACTTTTTCAGCAGTGGTCAGTGGCTCCTGTCAATTTAGCTGCTCCAAATTTTCAAAAACAGTCTCTACTATTTCTCCTTTAGTGATGATTTGTCTGGTTGCGCTCAAAAGTTTCCTTGTTTATAGGTGTAATATATAGTGATTGTTGATTTTACACCTATTTATTTTTCTCCGTATATAATATTGCAGGACCATCCTGATGTCAAGCCGATGGCATACGCAAATAACTTCCTCCGACTCTTTCAGTAATTTATGTGGCTGAGCAGAAGGGCCAACGCAGTGTCTTTTTTTCGCCATCTGACAACTTTCCCGCTGAATACAAATTCGTTTCCGAAGGCTACTGGAGAAGGGTTGGTGCATGTTGACATGCACTATCTAGCTGTGATTATTTCCGTCTTTTGATTTACCTGTCGTTCTTGTACTTCTCACCAGTGGGAAGAATATTTCAGGCATTTTATTTGATACCGTTTGTTTGATCTTGTGCTTGCTCGGAAGCGAGGCTTAGATGAAACTCATAAGCACATGAAGAATGACTGCCAGCTAAAAGTTCATGGCGTTTTCTCTGTGTTTATTTTATTTATATGATTTTTCCCCTCGGGTTGTTGGAGATTCAAGTACTGGCGTAAATATGTCATCAGATGTGTTTTTCTTTTTAATTTATATAACATTTTTTTATTTTCAATGATATTGACTTGTAAATATCTGAATCATTATTTTGACATGTAAATAATGTAATGTAAAATTCAAAATATAAGTCATCTGACTCTACATTTTGTTTTAGAAAATTCATTTGTGTAGGATCGCATCTACGAGTGCATTTCAAGACAACTCTTAAATTGTCACCAAAGAAGAAAAAAAACTCCTGATTCTATACCAATTGCAACTAAAATATAAAATGAAGATTGCGTACCAATTTGAAATCGGCTATACAGCAATGTAGTTCCTGGAGTGAAAAATAACGCTAGAGAGATTTCGCTGACGTGACGATTTCTTATTTGTTGTGAATAATGAAGGTCCAAAACCTAAATGCAATGCTGCTACATTAGTTGGTGTAGTAAGTTGGTGTCTACTATCGCTCCCGAGTGAGTCATCGACATGATCGTGAGTCATTGACATATCATGTCGATGACGGCGTGGTATAAATGTTTTTTTTTTTTTTTTTCAAATTCAGGGTTTTGGGTATAAGAATCAGGAGCTTCAAAATTTGGACTCAATTGTAGGCCCAGCTGAACCCATTTTGTAACTTGCCCAATTTGGAGATTGGGCTCGGGTTAGGGCAAGCCAAACCCGCCCAAAATCGAGCCCTAGTAAGAAAAGAATTAGAAATCACTAGTTGTGTTTTGCTTTAGCTTCCATCGTCGTTTCGAGGCTCCAATTGCTTGCGTTCGTCGACGCAGCTCTCCGGCGTCGTTTTGCTTGATTTGCATTTCAGGTTTGTTTATTCGCCATCCCTTCTGTACCTCTTAGTCCCTCTCATAAAATTCTCTTCCTTTTTTCTCTTCAAAATCTGTCTCCCTCACCTTTCTCTTCTTAGCATCTCTGTTTGGTTGCCGAGAAAATTAACCAGCTTCTTTTAAAATTAACTTCTCAAACCTGGAGTTGTACCACCACTGTTCTCGGCTCACTTATATTTCTGAGAACAAAATTAAAAACTAATGATAACATAACTAACCCGTAATCTCGTTTTTCTTCTCATTTTCCTCTGTTTTCTCGGGAACCAAACTAGGGTTTACATTTTGGTGCTGATTATGATGAAGGATTAGTTCTGTGTTCGGATACAATAAAATATTGTTTGCAGATTACAGGGTTATGAATTTAGCTTTTGAACGTAAAACGAATTTATGTGGCACTTAAGCCCTGAATTGGTTTAATTATTTAATTTGATTTAGGGTTTTTGGGGCTGTGTCTTAGTTGGTAGCAAAAGTTCCTTTCAGATAGTGATTTTGGTGTGAAGGTAAATGAAAATGATTAGTGTAACTTCAAGTCTTAGTGTATCATCTGAGCTGAGACAAATGGATCTTGCACCCTTTGTTTCGTTCGTCGAAAATTACCAGAGGAATTGAAACACTTGATGATGGATAAAGATGTTCCAAATGAGTAGATGCTTGTTGATAAAAGTTGTTCTTTTTTCGTCACTTAAAAATGAAGTCCATGGGAAAGAAATTATAAATTAGAGGTTCTAGAGTTTCTAGAGTGAAAACTAACTGCAGTGTGAGACTTTCCTTCTGTAATGATCTCAAAATTCTTGTATTGGACATATTGGAAAGTGCAGAGATTAAGACCTTCATTCAAGGCCCTTAATGTGATCCGGGTAGGTTTAGAATCTGTAAAAGAAGTTAATTCTAATGTAACTAAAGTTTTTATTCTTGGTTCTTTCTAACTGCTACATTTGTGTATTTATCCCAACTTATGCTCGAATTTACGTCATTCCCATGTGTAAACCAAGCTGCCTGGAGCTTAAACTCATCATATAGTGTAAACTCGATAGAAGTTAGAGCCAAATATAGAGTATAATTAATTCCTTTCGTAATTTCCTCATTACTTGCATTTGACAGATGTACTAAATATGATTATGAACTTAAGATGTTGCTCTCTAGTTATTTTGTGAAGCTAATATTCCTTCTACACTGTGGATAGTTTCTGTCATTGGCAGTAATGGACCTAGCACTAATGGACCCTTATGGGACAAATCCTGGACCAATTGATGGTTCAGTGCTTTATGATCAGGAGAAGCATGTGTCTTCAGCAGTTTGGGATGGACAGGTGCAGTGTACCCTCAAATAAGGATGCTTATTATTAATATTGTCATTTCATTCAGTTTTATTTAACAAACTTTTTGCACTAATATGGATGGTAATATATACTTTAACTAACACTTACAGGAGCGTGGTGCACTTAGATGTCATGAACACACTTCGAAGCTTGATCAATGGACACTCACGGAAAAGCAGATTGAGTTGGTAGATCAGGCTGGATTTGGTTATTTAAGATTGATTCCTGCAATTAGTCTAGATAACCCACTCATTTCTGCCCTAGTCGAAAGGTGGAGGAGAGAAACAAACACTTTTCACTTGAATGTTGGAGAAATGACAGTAACTCTTAAAGATGTTGCGCTATTGCTTGGACTAGCTATTGATGGAGAACCTGTTATTGGAATAACGCATACCACCTGCAACTCCGTTTGTGAGAGGTATCTTGGAAGAGCACCAGAATCTAGTTATACTAGTGGTGGAATGGTGAAGCTAAGCTGGTTGAAAGAGTTCTTTTCCTATTGTCCTGAAGATGCACCACTTGAAGTGATTGAGTGCCATACACGTGCTTACCTCTTATACCTTGTTGGAAGTACAATATTTTCCACTACCACTGGGAATAAAGTCCCTGTCATGTACCTTCCATTGTTTGAGAATTTTGACCTATGTGGGAAATATGCCTGGGGGTCAGCAGCTTTGGCATTCTTGTACAGGGCACTTGGCAATGCCTCACTGAGATCTCAAAGTACAATTAGTGGCTGTTTAACACTACTACAGGTTATTTACATGCCTTTACTCTTTAATTTTTTTTTCTTCTTATTTTTCTCTTTTTTCAGCAGTTCCTTTGATTGCATATCTTTCTTTTCTTCTTTTTTTTGGCAGTGCTGGAGTTACTTTCACCTGAATATTGGAAGACCAAAGCTCAACACTGATTCAATGCATGATCGTTTCCCTTTGGTGCTTAGCTGGAAGGGAAAACAAAGTGGGCCAACAACAAACCGTGATGTAGTGTTTTACCGTAAAGCTCTGGATTCGCTGAAATCATGCGACGTAAGTTTTTCCTTGTTCTTTTCTAATATTTATCGATTTAATTTTATATTCTAATATTTAGTGTAGAAGCATAATACATTTGGTATGGTGCTGACTTACAGGTGGAGTGGCTTCCTTATAGAAATATGGACAGTACAGTGATTCCAGAAGATATCAAGAGCAATCTAATTTTAGGGAGGTCAAAAACAATGCTAATATGCTTTGACAAGGCAGAAAGGCATCTCCCAAATCGTTGCCTAAGGCAATATGGCATGTTTCAGTCAATCCCAGAGGATGTACAGCGATGGGAGAGAAAGAGTCGTGGAGTTGATGGCGGGGTTGACTTGTCGGGTAAAATGGAGTCAGAGATTAATGAATGGTTGGAACGTCGATTTCATATTGTGGATGGTGATGATGGTGCAGATGAAAGTGATTATATGCAGTGGTACCTGAGAATTACACGTAAGTTTGTTGGGAGGCCTATATCTCTCTCGTCTGAGTTTCAAAGAACGGTAAGGCTGTATTTAATTATGAACTTATTGGTTATTGTCAAGTATGACGAATTATGTATTATTTTTAAAAGATAACATTATTAACATTTGCAGAATGCCGGTTTGAGGGAGATCGCACGCATGGCAGATACATTCTCAACAAATGGGTTGGACGAGGAACAAGTTGACTTAATTAGTAGTATCAGGACTATTGCGCATGAATGTTTGAGGGACCAGGTTGGCGGTCCGTACATAGTGTCAGCCACCCCACAAATTGAAGTTGGGAAAAGGATAAGAGGGAAGGAGAGGGTGAGAAGGAAAGGTACGGGAAAACGTTTGCGGAAGGATGATCCAGCACAATATATTGCTGCTAGTGAGGATGATCAGTCTCAGTATTGTGGTGCCACTGTCAGGGTTGAGCAGTTACCATTACATCAACTACATAGAGAGGAAGATCATTCACAGCTGTGTCCTGTTGATAACGAGGTGACTGGTTTGGATATGATCAATGGAGATGGTGAGGGTGAGAATATGCAGCTATGCAATGCTGACATTGGGTTTGATCATACAGAGCTAAGCCATGAGGCTGGTGGGGAAGGTAATGCTGAGCTAATCCATGCTGTTGTCAAGGTTGATGACACACAGCTCTTTGAAGGAACCGGAAAGATCAACGACTCACAGCTTTGTGATGTCATGAACGAAGTCAAGGACTCACAGTTTTCTGATTCAGCTAAGGTGGTTGATTCACAGATTTGTGATGCAACTAACGAGGTCGGTGACTCAGAGCTTCCTCATGTTACCAGTGAGAGTGATCGACAAACATCTAAAGTGGAAGCAGAGGTTGTTCCAGAGTCTTCTCTTGAAACTCCTCAGGATATTGCACAACAGAGTAAATGTAGTGTTGTAGTATAAAGTAAAGGTGCTGTCATGCAATTTTTCTGAGGTAATCCTTTAACATGATTAAAGACCATCACTCGGATTTCTACTGTTTTCCCCGTGCATTTCCTTCTATATATCAGATGAATCCATAATTCCTCATTATTTTCTGATAGGCAGCGCGAGGCTAACAATACGAAGATGCAGCTAGATTAGTAGTAAAGTAAAAGCTCTTAACATGTATAAAGGCTGTGGATTTTTGGCTAGACAATAAGATACTTGTGATCATGTTGATTAGTGTACTGTTTTCTGCTGTAACATTTCACGTTTTATTGCATCTGATCTATTTTGGTAACGTCTTCTTTATTTTTTAGATTATTCATTTTCTTTTCCAAATGTAAAGATAACTGGAAGTTATGTATATTTTTATCCCTTTGAAATTTTGAAGTTTCTGCTATTGGGTGTTTATGTTTTTTTTATTTGTTTCTTGTTCTGTGTATATTTACATAGATTGCATTCATATTTTCAGTGACGTCAATACAATTCATGCCCATATGCAATATTAGTACACTATTGAACCATTGAACCATATGTGGGTGTGTAAACGGACAATGGGCCCATAAATCTGAATCCAACATGGACCACTAGAGGCTACGGCATTATTTGCAGATAAAAATAAAACCTTCTGCACTTTGTCTCGGGTAATTCATGTTTTGACTTGGGGTAAATCATATTTTGACTTGGGGTAAATCAGGTTTTCTTGTTTTTCGTTTTGGATACAAGCTATATTGGGAGAGGGGAGTTTTCTCTCACACACACTGTTAATGTGTCATGAGAGTTCGAATCTGTAATCACTGATTTGTAAGTTAAGGCTAGACCCCTTTGACGGAGTTAATAATGTTTTAATTTAGGGTAAATCATGTTTTTTTTTAACGAAGGGTAAATCATGTTTTGACACAACTATTCCCTTCACCATGCTTAAGATGAGGACAATTCGAGGTTGTAATGATTACTTAGGAATTCAGAACACACAGTAATTGGGTAGTTGGATTAACCCCTCTGTATTTTGTAGTCGGTGTTCAGCAGTGTCAGAAAACTAGCAATACCCTAAACACTCAAACTGGCAAAACCCAAGACACTCCATCCTTCTAAAGTCCATAAGTAAAATCTTACTTTACCATAAAGAAATCAGAACATGTCTTCAAGTTTTAGTTTTTACGTTTTCAGCAATTGTCTATTACAAGTTTAATGTTTTGTGCTACTATGCGACACTGCCTGGTTTTTACTTTCATGTCATGATTTTCTGTGAACCCCAATTGTTTAAGTTTAAGGCTTTTGTTTATTAAACCCAACAATTTACACCAGAATTTGAGGTTGAGAGAAGACAAGAGCAGCATTTCCTTTTGGGCAAGTGGAGATACATTTCCAATGTAACTATTCTGATTGACATAAGTTCCCATGGTTTGTAGCCACCCTAATGCTTTGTGGCCCAAAATTGCAAAAAGAGAAATGAAAAGAAAAAACTTAAAAACAATGCCAATGTTATGTAAAAGTATGGATTGGCTGCAGAGTTATGATGGATTTTTAAGTTCATATCTAGATGAAGAAAAACTACATAGGATGAGCATGAGCATGAGCATTAGCTATCTACACTCCAAACTAAATACTTCACAGCTTTTTCTCTGCACTCATGAAAGGACAACAAACAATTTAAAAAAATCACTAGCCAAGATTATTGTGAACCGCAAGATAACAGAAGAAAATAAAAATAAAAATAATTCCAATGCTTGGAAAAGTGAAACATGCCCCTTATTTTCCACAACACTCAACTTTCTGCCTAGTAAGTTCTCTCAGTCTCTTGACCCTACCTTGGCTTTCATATAATCAAAATCTCACTCAAATGTCATGAGCACTGCACCTATCACTTCAGTCACTTCTTTTACAACTCTCTCTCTCTCTCTCTCTCTCTCTCTCTCTCTCTCTCTCTCATATGAAGTGAATACTTGAAAACTTGAAAGCCACATCTAAAAAACCACACAACCAAGTGCTGCAACTAAGCAGGCCTCCTCAATACCTGGACACAATGTACTGTTCCTTCTCACTCTCTCTCCCCCTAATTCTACTTCTCCTCTCACTCCCTTCTTCTATTCCTTCTGTCTCCACCACCAATCCCCACCATGCAAATAAACAACCACCCATCAACGCCCCCAAGCCCATCAACACCATGGCTCCATCTGAAGCAGAAGCTCTGTTCAAGATCATGGACTCCATGTCCTCTGATCAAAAATGGAGAATTTCCCATCCTAACCCTTGTCAGCCAGGCTCATCCTGGCCTGGAATTGAGTGCAAAGTAGGAAAAGACAACTACCTACATGTCTCCAGGCTTGACTTTGGCACCCCACCAAATCCAACTTGCAAAAAAACAGCTACATTTCCTTCACAAATCTTTGCTCTCCCATATCTTCAATCCGTGTTCTTCTTCAATTGTTTCACTCACACCAAAACCACTCTCTCTGTTCCACAAAACAGAGCCTCCCCTGCTTCACTTCAACAGCTCAGTCTCCGATCTAACCCGGCACTCGTTGGCCCAATCCCACCTCAAATTTCAACAATCAAGTCCCTTGAAATCCTCACATTGTCACAAAACCGCCTCACTGGCCCAATTCCAGTGGAGATTTTCAGCTTGGGCAGTTTGGTGCACCTTGATTTGAGCTACAATATGCTCACAGGCACTATCCCATACCAGCTGGGCAGTCTCAGAAACCTTCAAGGCCTTGATTTGAGCTACAATATGCTCACAGGGGCCATCCCAAACACAATTGGCCAACTGGGTTTGCTTCAAAAATTTGACTTCAGCTCAAATTCACTTACTGGGGGCATTCCTGATGGCATTGAGAAGCTCAGTTTATTGGTTTTCATGGCTCTGAGCAACAACAAATTGGGTGGGCAATTTCCAAAAGGTCTGGACAAATTGCAAAGCTTGCAGTATTTCATTTTGGATGGCAACCCAATTCATACACCTCTGCCACTAGAGTTTGGTAAGTTGGTGAAACTTCAAGAACTCAGGCTTGCTGATTGTGGGTACTCTGGCACTATACCAGAAAGCTTTTCACAGCTTAAGAATTTAAGCACTTTGTCGTTGCAGAACAACCGTTTAACGGGTGAAATTCCCGTTGGTTTTGGCAGTCTCTCACATATATACCACATGAATCTGAGCAGAAATATGTTGGGGGGTGTTGTGCCTTTCAACTCAAGTTTCTTGAAGAGGTTGGGAAGAAATTTGGATCTTAGTGGAAACCCAGGTCTTTGTTTGAGTCCCTCTGAGGCACACAGTTTGAAGATTGGAGTTAATGTTTGTGGAAAGAATACCAATGCATCTTCTATCCAGCCCTGGAAGAAATCTCAAGCTCCATCTGGGCTCTCCAAGCCATTGTTCCTCTTTACTGCTTTATGTGTTTGGGGATTGCCTCAAATGTTGTTACTGGTATGACAAAGTATGTTGTGCTTTAGTCCAAATTATTACTGGTTATTATGGTGCTAGGTCTCTGTAGAAAAATATATATAGATTGTATAATAAATATAAGGATTTTCTGGGACTTTGCAGGATTTGATGTGCATTTGAGTTCTTTTAGTTTAGAAGCATTAGGAAGAACTGCCAAGTTTAGAAGAAATGTAAGGTTTGCTTCTGCTATACAAGTTTCTATTTTTAGCAGACCCCCTGGTTCCTGTATAACATGTGTCTAGTGTACTGTGAATTACTGGCTTTTTGTTTCAATTATTTGCATCAAATGTTCAAGAAAAATACAAATACAGTTCAGGAGGTAAATTTGAAACCATACATTTTTACCCTTTTTTTCCCCATTTGGTGGAGAGATTTTCCATTGGCATTGAATACTGCTTGCCTCCTTCCCTATAAGGAGATACTTCTCTTTCTTGCGAATCACAATTTGATACATATGCAAAAAATAATTTATCAAAAACACAAAAAGAAAAACTTCTGCACACATGTGACGCTCCTATTGTTAGCAATGTAGGAGCGCCTACTTTCATAGCAAGGAGGGAAGTATTTTCCGCAAAAGAAAGCACCATCTGACACTATTTTGGGGAACATGTGGTTTGCTGTCTCGAAATTTATCTTGCATTGCATGTCACACGGCTCATGTTGGTTCGATAAAAAGGCTCAACTTAAGCACAAACAGATATAAATAGAAAGCCATAATAAGTTTGCTGGGACCAGATAGGTTTCTCTTTGGAAACTAGACATCAATTTACAACAATAATATTTCTACCACCCAAATCAAATGTACAATTCAATAATGTTTGCTCCAGCACATGTGTAAGAAGAGAACGACTGGTTTTAACTTTGTAAAACTTTATCAAATAATGAGAGTGAAAAAGAAGCTACAGACGACAATGCCCCCTGAGAGGAGGTTGACGAAACAAAGACCACCACCTGCAGAGAGGACTGAATAATGGCCAATATAAGAGCTGGATGCCACTCTCCCTTTTAGACTATTTGCACACAGTGTTTTGGTACATTTACTGCTTGCCCTATTTTTGTCTCTCGAAAGTGACCTATATTTACCCCCACCACCCCCAATCAATTTTTGAATCTGCACGTTAGGTAACCCTAGCTATATCATCTTGCTAGCTCTCCATGTTATTTCAACTTAGAACTTTGAATTGGTATGCATAGCTCCTCACATTGATCTTTTTCTGTATTTATCCGAAGTCCGGCTTCATCACTGGAAGTGTTGTGCATCATGTACTTTAAGCTCGAACTGTACGTGCGGTCACAATTTCATAATTTGATAACATAACATATATGACTTAATGGCATAGCGGATTATATTGAATCAAGCATGCATACATGATGAATTTATGGGCCCTCATTTATAAGGTGGGCAACCATTGTCAAGTAGAATCAAATGCAGTTTCCCGTTTGAGGAAACAGTTCAAACAAGTAGACTCCAAAATCTCACACACGCCCATCCACGTCCCCAGTGCAATAAAGGTTATAAATAAATAAATGGTTTTATTGCACAGTCACTTGTCACCCACTCAACATTTTTCATGCTTGCATCTCTGAATATACATTCAAAGGCTCATCACTGTGCCCACCACATTTTGTCACCAAACAAATTTTTGGCAAAATATGAAAATGAAACATGAAATTTCCCACAGAGAGAGAGAGAGAGTGAATATAAAATAGATTTTACTGAAGGAGGAGGGTTGATGCTGATAGGAGGCAGGAGGGTAGGGGGACTGAGACAGAAACAATAGTTTCTGTCACTTTCTTTGCTAACCAAAGTTTATAAAGAAAAAGTTTGCAGAGCCTCACGTGGGAATGCAGTCCTTTGTGCAAGTACAAATTTTCACACCCCAAGCTTCTCCTTTTTCCTTTTTCACCCACTTTGAGAATTGAGATATATACTTTGGAGTAAAATTTCAGATGTCATGTTCAATCATGTTGTCCTATTATATATATATATGTTGAGTGAGAGTGGAGCTAGGCTTTGAGCTTTGAGCTTTGAAGAGCAAGCAAGGCATGCACATGCACCTTTCTGCACACATCATCTCAAGGGCCATTTGAATTGAATGTCTGCATATTGGAATATAACAGCTATATATGTCCTGGAGAGAGGACATCAAGTCGTATTATTATTTTCCTTGTAATTATGAGAGATATAAGAAGAAGAAAAAAGATAGATGTGATAATACACAAAAACAAAATTCAAAGCTGCCTTTTTAAAGTTTAAGCTATTTCGTTTGTTCAATTTTTTATTATAACAAGTTGACAACCATTCCACCCTTCTTTCTCATTGAGATACATATAACATATGGCATCTTTCTTCTCTTTCTCATCTCTTTCAAAATAATCATATATCTTTCAAGAAATTATTAATCTTAATTGCATGTTCAAAATGACCACTCACCTGCTTGATGTCCTAATATATTTCGGCCAAATAACCACATACTCTTCTTTCCCCTCGATCATTTGTAAAGTACAATTTGACCTAATTACCAAGAAAAGAAAAGAAAAGAAGAAAAAAAAAAAAAAAGAAGGTAAGATTTGATCTTTGTAAATGCCCACGAGGCATCAAGTTCTAATATTTTCATTTACAATTAGTAACACGTCCCATCATAGTGGTGGTGGATTCCCCCTCCCCCATGGCTCCCATGACAAAACCCCAGTGGGGTTTCATTCCTCCAATGTAACCCCGAAAAAAAATATTCTATATCCATCACCTCTTCGTTACATAAATAAAAACATTATAAATGTGAAATTCAAAAAAACGACCCAATATCTTTGTATTAAATTGTTAACAACCCAAAACATAAGAGTTTATATGTATAGTGTAGATGTGGGGTAAGGTCAGTTGCCCCTTGCACACGAGTTTTTAAGGGGGTGTTTTTGGTGGGCCTGGTGTTAGCAATTCTATTTAAGACTAAAATTATATGAAATAAACATGAGACTAAATTTAATCCAAACTAGTCCAAATGAAGCCTGTGTAACAAAGAACCCCCAAACTCCTTAAAGTAGGAGGGTTCCAACCAAACTCAACATACGCAGGAAGCACAAAGACCAGAAAAACAGTGAGCCGAAGAAACACAATAAATGTAGCTCACTATAAGCCAATACAAGGAGAAAATACATAGAAATGAAACAAGGATTATCAGTGCCAAAGCAGAACCCAGCAATCAGACAAGCTACCTCTAGCTTGAAAAGGAGATAGCACCACTAAGAGAACGAGCCTGTGGACTCAAATTCTTCCTAATGCTCAGCCAAGCATCACATCACTCCCCCTTCTCCTCCACCAGTTTCACATTACCCAGTCTCTGAATTTTCCAAGCAATGCAAAGGCTTCTCCTCCATAAAACCCCAATCCTCAAACATGATAAACTCCAAAGCACATGGAAGAGGAGGGGGAAAGAACTGGCACAAAGGACAGTGAACAAACCCAAGAAAATCTTAGGGCATTATACCCTTTGCATTTGATCAAATAACAAAACACAGCTACACGTTCGGAAGCTCCTCGCCTCTATCTGCTAAAAAGCTGCTACTCTGCAGGATGAGCCTCTACACCATGGAACGATGTACGGGGTCACCTGAAAAACTCGGTAAGCTACAAAACTCTTGTGAGTAAAAACATAACAAAATAACAACTTGCATTCCAAAGTGCATTCTCTAGTCATGGTCGTAAAAAAATACAATCAGGATTCACATGTTGCGGACCTGCGCAACATATATTTCAAAATAAACAGAATTCTATTTGTATCTTGTTATAAACAACATCACAAGCGTCACATTGAAAAGATAAATAAGAAAATACACTTGAGATTCGTCATCTATAACACTACACGGATCATAAAACTCCAATGTAGTGCGTATGCATAAGCTCATACACGCCCATGCATACAAGATGGTGACAGACTAGTGCACTAACTGTCATAGGCAGGGCCTTTCACCCCAGAGACTCTCCTTCTTCCTTGCTTGCTTGCCATGGAATCACACACTCCCATAGAATAAGGGGACTCAACGTTCAATGTATAAAGAATCTCAATTGACAATCTTTATGTAATCACATCTCTCGTCAATAAAAGCACATGAACACAAATTATATTCATCATCATACCTGCTGTCCATACACAAATAATCCCTACTAATAACATAAAATACATAGAATTTAATCCGAACAATAAGAGCACTAAATACGCAATAAATGAACAATAAATACTTCCAAGATATCAAGTAATTTCCACATAAATAAAACGAATAGATGATGTTTCATATTAAATTATTCATGTGCCGGTTGTAAATTACCAAAATATGAAAATGAACAATTAATTCGATGCACGAAGGGTAAACTAGTAATTATGTAAATTTAGGGGTAAAATTGTAATTATTTGGAAAAAAACAAAAACAAAACCTTCATCCATAATATCTAACTCGTTTCTCAACCAAATGATGCAAATAATATATCAATTTCATAGTGCTCATTGAGACCTACAACCTTATTCAATCGGAATCGGTCTCCTGAAAAGTCGATTGTGGTAGGAGATAAGACTCCGACCAGACCATGGCTCAAAATAAAATCTAAACCTAAGGATACTCTATATGCAATAACCATTCAAGGATATCAAAAATAAGTATCCTAACATGGAAAAGAGAAGGATTTACGCAACTTCATACTACAAGTGTGCAGCCGTTCCACACTCTTTGCTTCCACTTTGGGAGTTAGGGTTTTTCCTTTTTCTCCCTTCCTCCCTCTTCCCTCTCTAACGTGAAAAAGGGTTGTGCTTTTTTTTTGTTCTTCTCTTTTTACGATAGCCCACAACCTAGCACAAAAAAATTAAGAAGGCCCAAAATTAAAATAAACTAAGAGTAAAAACGACCTCAAATATTCCGGTTATTACAAGCAATGTCTTAAAAATCGACAATATCGCCGAAATATCGTCGATAATGTCGTTATTTTGGGTAGGCGACAATCTGGGAACAAACCAAACTGTTTTCGTGAAAATATCGATATTGTCGCCGATAATATCGCCGATATATCGATTACGGATATTATCGAGCAACGTCAACACAAAACGGTGATAATATCGATAATATCTCGATATTATCGATATTCTCGCGATATGTTGACCCAAAATACTTGAAAAATGCTGAAAATTATCCTTGTTTGCGCATGAAGGGATTCGAACCTTGCCTCTGTGAGAAACAGCCCAGCACCTTATCCAACTCAACTGCGTACATATTTGTGATTATATTTTCGGCGTGTAATATTTATAACGTCTTTAAAATGTCTGTAAGCTAATATTTATTATATATGATAAATTTTTAAATTAAAAAAGACACCAAGGGGATTCGAACCCCTCCCATTTTACTCATTCAACACTTTAACCACCATATCACTTATGTTTTTGTGAAAATATGCTAAAATATTTATATATATACATGGTTTTGTTGTGAATTTCTTTTGCAAGAAACAAATCACCATTCCTTTTGTTGTGAATTTCTTTTGAATTCTTTTGACCATTCCTTTTGCAATGTATAAAGTGTAAAATATTGTAGTAATTCATTATATATAAATGATTATGGTGTGTTTAATTTTTTTTCATTAATTACTATATATTTTCTACACTCACAGTGTTTGCCAGCTCGCTATATAATCAACTTAAATCAGTTAAATCCATCATGTAATGCATTTCCTTCCAATTTTTTATGATAAACTAATAGATAATTGCCTAAATAAACATCCTACAAAGTTTCAATAAAAATTTCCAAGTTTTTCTTACAATTTCCGTGGTTTTTATTCAATTTTTATCGATATCGATAATATCCCGATATTTCCATCGAAATTTCCGTATTTTTGGCCTACCGATATTTCCGATACAACCGATATTTAAGACCTTGATTACAAGTACCGTGCGACACTTTTGATTATTTGATCTTGTATGTCCTGCTTACATGATCCTATATATTATTCAGGACCAAAAAGTAGAAACAAAAGGAAGAGAAATTAACTTCAGTAGAATTCACATATGATACCATGTTAACTTTTAGAGGGACGAAACCTTCAACATTGATATTGTCTCCAACTTAACTACATGTTTATTCGGCAAGCGTGAAGTTTTTATACAAAAGGTCTCGATGCTATTAGTAGTGGAACCATTCATTATATGGTATATTTCATTTTGTCAGGTTTCCGATGTGGGACTTCATAATCTTCAACAGTATATAGGTTATTCGGTTCTTTAAAATTTAAGATCCTTATAATGTTAAAGTATTTCATTAATTCTTATTTAGCCTATATACCCAATAACTTGATCCCTAGAAGAAAAAGAAAAAGAAAAAAAATTTGTTTAGGCTCATGGGTTGTTTTAACGTTTTTGTTATATTGGGTTTGTGACTTTGTTTGGGCTTATGGTTAATTATCGTGATGTGGGCTAGTAATTTTAGTACGGTTTTTGTCCGCGTTAGTTTTGCTTTTAGCATGTTAGTTTATACCGTTAAAATTTATCTAATGAAGTTTATGTTTGATAAAAAATAAAAATAAAAAAAGGTTAGGTTTGTAGACTTATAATACATTTGTTTGGAATCCTGTCACATTTCTTTGGTATCACTTAATCCTAGTGTTCGAATTAACTAGGTGAGCTTTGTGAAGGCTTTTTAGTCTAAAAAGGACAGAAAGAGAGATCTTAATTAGATGCTTGTTTATCCTTTTATATATGGTAGTGTTAATTTTTTTTAAATTATATCTAATTCAATGTTTTATGCATCCTTTCTATATGGATATGTAAAAGGAACCCATTTTGATGATCATGAGTTTTCTCACATGAAACCATAAATCTCAAGGGCGGGCCAACGAAGATCAATTACTTAATCTTGCCTAACCAAATGAGGAGGAAAGCAACAGTATGTGAACTAGCAGCAGCAACAATAATTGTAAGAAGAGATTATGTAGTGTAAGCTTGTTGTGCTTTACAATAAGTCTTATGTAATTACACACGAAATTTTTTTTTAAAAGGAAAAAGCATTACAAAGAAGATCCGCGCCGGATCTAATGATCATGCAAATCAAAGTTAACTCTATATAACTAATATCTACTGAAACATGATGAAACTAAATACAAGTATTATTAGTAGAATGTCTCTTCTTGGCCAATAAATCTACTACCATATTAGCTTCCCGATAAATATACTGAAAAGAGCACATGATAAATCATGTAGCAAGTACAAAATATCCGAAATGTTCCAACATGCATGTTTGTATTTTTTTTCGCAATTCAGTGTCTATTTATTATGTTCTTTACACTATGGAATGGCCCTTGATTTCAATTTGGTCATTTTTGCCACTGTGGTTTCAATTTGAAGCAATTCTAGGACAATTCTCAATTTTTGTCAAACTTTTAAAACTTCTGTTATATGTGGAGGGACAATTCAATCTACCAATTTTTTAAAAGTTAATTCCCTTTTAAAATAAACAATACAAATATAAATTAAGAAAAAAATAGTTTTATTATAAAAATAAAACATCTATCTTCCCCTTCTCCTCCCAACTCCAAACCCCACCAACAGTCCCACCTAACCTCAGCCACCCTCATCTCCATGTACTGCGTCTTATCCTTGGGGATGTATGAGAGGCTTACACCAGAATGGATGAAGGATGCCATAATGTTCAGCACAACCCTATGTCCTAAATTCTTTGAAAGGTTATCTCGAGTTGTCAAGCTGCACGCATAGCCACCCCCTTTCTGTTCCACTTTTCCTTAATAGGTTGGTGACTGTATTTCTGTTTCTGACAGTGAGAATGTGAAATTATAACTTCTTTGAGGAAATATGGAGGGAGAGGATGCAAATTAAGATTGGATTTCTGGATTTATGTTTTGAGGAAAAATATATGTTAACATTCTAATTTTATCCGTTGATCCTCTTGAATCTATGAAGAAAATGTTGATGTTAGCGTTGCGCTCGACCTTGTTCAAAGGGATGGAGGAGACGAGGATGGAGGCATCTCTCATGGTCACAGAGGTTCCACTCTTATGCTTATTGATGCTTGGAGCACCATATGCAATACAAAAGTGTGGCTCATGCTTGGGGTAGATGGATTAATTGCACAACATTCTCTCACCACATAGTTTGTGGGTCTTCACATCAGCAGTAGCAAAGTAATCTGTTAGGCCTTTTCTTTTGTCGAATAAGTCATTGTATTTACATGCATTACAATGAACTATTGTAACGATCACATGATGATGAGCCTCACTAGTTTGATTAGAAAAATCCATACGAAACACTCACTTGATCAGAAAAATCCACAAGATAAGCCTCATTAGTGAAAAACTGAAACTTGTTATTAGTAGAGTTGATATGAGGTAGGATTTCAACTTTCAATTGGCGGGATGTAAGTGTGTTTATAAACTAGAAAATATAAATTATTAGGGGTTGATCTATCTGCACTAATATAACAGAGCATTGGTTTATGGTTATAGATACGAGGATGGAGGCATCTCTCATGGTCACGAAGGTGCCACTCTCATACTTGTTAATGTGTGGAGCACCAGATGGAATACAAAAGTGTGGCTTATGCTTAGGGTATATGGGTTCCTTGCACAATACTTTCTCACCACATAGTTTTCGGGTCTTCACATGAGTAATAGAAAAGTGATTTATTAAGCCTTTCCTTTTGTCGAATAAGTCATTGTCCTTGCATGCACTACCACGAACTATTGGAACGAACACAAGAAGAGCCTCACTAGTTTAATTAGAAAAATCCATAGGAAACACTCACTAGTTTGATATAAAAAAAAATCTACAGGATGAGCGTCACTAGTGAAAAACTCAAACTTGTTATGAGTAAAGTTGATATGAGGTGGGGTTTTAACTTTCAATAAGGGGGGATATATGCGTGTTTATAAACGAGAAAATATAAATTATTAGAGGTTGATCTATCAGCACCAATGTAACAGAGCACTGGTTTATGGTCACGAAGACGAGGATGTGAGGATATGAGGATGAAGGCATCTCTTATGGTCACAAAGGTGCCACTGTCATGCTTGTTAATGCGTGGAGCACTAGATGGAATACAAATGTGTGGCTCATGCTTAGGGTAGATGGGTTCCTTGCACAACACTTTCTCACCACATAGTTTGTGAGTCTTCACATGAGCAATAGCAAAGTGATCTGTCAGGCCTTTCCTTTTGTCAAATAAGTCATTGTCTTTGCTTGCGTTGCAATGAACTATTGGAATGACCACAAGATGAGCCTCACTAGTTTGATTAGAAAAATTCATAGGAAACACTCACTAGTTTGATAAAAAGTATCCACAGGATTAGCCTTACTAGGGAAAAACTCAAACTTATTATGAGTAGAGTTGATATGAGGTATGGTTTCAACTTTCAATATGAGGGGATATAGGTGTGTTTATAAACTAGAAAATATAAATTATTAGAGGTTAATCTATCCGCACCAATATAAAAGAGCACTGGCTTATGGTCACGGAGACGAGGATGGAGGCATCTCTCCTGGTCATGGTGGTGCCACTGTCATGCTAGTTAATGCGTGGAGCACTATATGCAATACAAATGTGTGGCTCATGCTTGGAGTAGATGAGATCCTTGCACAACACTTTCTCACTACATAGTTTGTGGGTCTTCACATAAGCAATGGCAAAGTGATCTGTCATGCCTTTCATTTTGTCGAATAAGTCATTGTCCTTGCATGCATTGCAATGAACTATTGGAACGACCATAAGATGAGCCTCACTAGTTTGGTTAGAAAAATTCATAGGAAACACTCACTAGTTTGATTAGAAAAATCCACATAATGAGCCTCACTAGTGAAAAACTCAAACTTGTTATGAGTAGAGTTGATATGAGGTGGGGTTTCAACTTTCAATAGGGGGGGGGGGGGGGGGATGTAGGTGTGTTTATAAACTAGAAAATATAAATTATTAGGAGTTGATCTATTCGCACCAATATAAAATAGCACTGGCTTATGATCACGGAAATGAGGATGGAGACATCTCTCATGGTCACGGCGGTGCCACAGTAATGCTTGTTAATGGGTGGAGCACTATATGGAATACAAATGTGTAGCTCATGCTTGGGGTAGATGGGATCCTTGCACAACACTTTCTCACCACATAGTTTGTAAATCTTCACATGAGCAACAACAAAGTGATCTGTTTGGCCTTTCATTTTGTTGAATAAGTCATTGTCCTTGTATGCATTGCAATGAACTATTGGAACGACCACAGGATGAGCCTCACTAGTTTGGTTAGAAAAATCCATAGGAAACACTCACTAGTTTGATCAGAAAAATCCACATGATGAGTCTCACTAGTGAAAAAATCAAACTTGTTTTGAGTAGAGTTGATATGAAGTGGCGTTTCAACTTTCAATAGGGAGGATGCATGTTTGTTTATAAACTAGGAAATATAAACTATTATGGGTTGATCTATCCGCACCAATATAACAAAGCACTGACTTATGGTTATGAAGACAAGGATGAAGTTTTTCTGTTTGTTGATTTTCTGTCATAAACTACATTACCGTTTCTATTTGTTGTAGTTTTTGAGCAAAAACTGCAATACAATTTCTTGTTTCATAATTCGATTTCCGAATAATTTTTGCACGTATATGAGAATGTTACAACTGCTTATGGACTTAAATGTGTTTTGAACTTAGTTTTAGTACTTTGATCATGGGTTTTCCTTTTAGTTTCTATTCAAATTTGAGCATATGTTTTCTCACTGCAATGCTGTTTCCGTTTATTTCAGTTTTGTAGTTTCCTGTTCCATATTTCGATTTCAGAATAATTTTTGCTAGTATATGGGAATGTTACAACTGCTCATGAACTTAATTGTGTTTTGAACTTAGTTTTAGTACTTTTATCATTGCTTTTCCTTTTGGTTTCTTTTCACACTTGAGCAGATTTGTTTTCATAAACTACACTACAGTTTCCGTTTGTTGCAGTTTCTTGTTTCATAATTCGATTTCAGACTAATATTTGCAAGTCTATGGGAATGTTACAACTGCTCATCTACATTATTTACTGATTTAAATTGTTTTCTATTTTTGTTTGTTGTTTTGTTTGCATTTTCAAGACTAATGGAGGTTTATGTCATAGCCAAGTGCACATATAAGTTGGAAACCATTATGTTTTCATTTTCAGCAAAGTCATCCATGGTTGATGTTTCGAAGACCTTGTGTTTATGGTTTAGGGGTTTGCAGTTAGGTAGTTTCATGTTACGGTATTTGTTGCCCGGTTATTCGAGTTGTTTACTAGAAACGGGTAGTAATTTAGACATGATGATGGCATATTTGGCGATATCAAATGTGAAGAGTGGATATTTTAGTTAAGGATTTATGCAGGAGCAGTGAGGATAATGGTGATTTTTGTGGAAATAAGGAGTTGGTAACATGTGAAAAGGGTGAGTTGTCGTATTCTAATAAGAAAGCAAGTGCTAAGCCTTTGTTGTCGAATGATTGGGAGACGTACATACATCATGTAAGGCAGAAGTTTGATGGTGGTGTAGAAAAGTTCCGGTTGAAATTGTGCAAGTATGCTCTTGAAATAAGATTGATGGCAATGACAAGAGGCGGGTGATTGCAGTTTGTTCAAATAAGAAGTTGGAGGGTTTTAGTTGGCGTGTTTATGCGTCCCGTTGTGAAGCTACTGGTTGTTTTGTAATTCGGACATTAAATAATGTTCATACATGTGCAGGTCGGATACGTGAATCAAAGAGTAAGATGATGAGGTCTCGTGTGGTGTCCTCTCTCTTTATTGACAGAATTGTGCAAAACCAGAGCTGAAGCCAGTTGAGATTATAAACGGATTCAAAGATTATTACGGTATAGATATTTCATACTACCACGCATGGTTTGGCAAAGAGTTAGCGAAACTGGACGTTCATGGTGATGAGTCGAATTCCTTCAACGAGTTAGTGTGGTATGTGGACGCTGTAAAGGAAACTAACGGTGGTTCTCTATGCGAGCTTGAATGTGAAGCTCGAATAAGTCATTATCCTGGGATGAATTGCAATAAAATATTGGAACAACCACATGATGAGCCTCACTAGTTTCATTAGAAAAATCCATAGGAAACAATCACCAGTTTCACCCAAAAAAATCCAAAGGATGAGCGTCATTAATGAAAACCTCAAACTTGTTATAAGTAAAGTTGTTATGAGGTAGGGTTTCAACTTTCAACAAGGGGGGATGTAGGTGTGTTTATAAACTGCAAAATTTAAATTATTAGAGGTTGATCTATCCGCACCAATATAATAGAGCACTGGCTCAAGGTCACGAAGACGAGGATGTGAGGATACGAGGATGGAGGCATCTCTCATGGTCATAGAGGTGCCACTGTCATGCTTGTTAATGCATGGAGCACCAAATAGAATACAAACATTTGGCTCATGCTTAGGGTAGATGGGTTCCTTGCAAAATACTTTCACAATACATAGTTTGCAGGTCTTCACATGAGCAATAGCAAAGTGATTTGTCAAGCCTTTCCTTTTGTCAAATAAGTCATTGTTTTTACATGCATTGCAATGAACTATTGGAATGACCACAGGATGGGCCTCACTAGTTTCATTAGAAAAATTCATAGGAAACACTCACTAGTTTGATAAAAGAAATATCCACAGGATGAGCCTCACTAGTGAAAAACTCAAACTTGTTATGAGTAGAGTTGATATGAGACAGAGTTTCAACTTTCAATAAGGGGGGATGTAGGTGTGTTTATAAACTAGAAAATATAAATTATTAGAAGTTAATTTATCCACACCAATATAAAAGAGCACTGGCTTATGGTCATGGAGACGAGGATAGAGGCATCTCTCATGGTCATAGAGGTGTCACTGTCATGCTTGTTAATGCGTGGAGCACCTTATGAAATGCAACCGTGTGGCTTATGCTTGGAGTAGATGGGATCCTTGCACAACACTTTCTCACCACATAGTTTGTGGGTCTTCACATAAGCAATAACAAAGTGATCTGTCATGCCTTTCATTTTGTCGAATAAGTCATTGTCCTTGCATGCATTGCAATGAACTATTGGAACGACCATAGGATGAGCCTCACTAGTTTGGTTAGAAAAATCCATAGGAAACACTCACTAGTTTGATTAGAAAAATCCACATGATGAGCCTCACTAGTGAAAAACTCAAACTTGTTATGAGTAGAGTTGATATGAGATGGGGTTTCAACTTTCAATAAGGGGGATGTAGGTGTATTTATAAACTAGAAAATATAAATTATTATGGGTTGATCTATCTGCACAAATATAACAAAGTACTGGCTTTTGGTCACGGAGATGAGGATGGAGGCATCTCTCATGGTCATGGCGGTGCCACTATCATGCTTGTTAATGCGTGGAGCACCATATGGAATACAAACGTGTAGCTCATGCTTGGGGTAGATGGGATCCTTGTACAACACTTTCTTACCCCATAGTTTATCGATCTTCATATGAGCAGTAGCAAAGTGATCTGTTAGGCATTTCCTTTTGTCGTATAAGTTATTATCCTTGCATGCATTGTATTGAACTATTGGAACGACCACATGATGACCCTCACTAGTTTGATTAGAAAAATCCACAGGAAACACTCACTAGTTTGATCAGAAAAATCCATAGGATGAGCATCACTAATGAAAAACTCAAACTTGTTATGAGGTAGGGTTTCAACTTTCAATAGGGGGTGGGATGTAAGTGTGTTTATAAACTAGGAAATATAAATTATTAGGGGTTGATCTATCCGTACCAATATAACAAAGCACTGGAGTATGGCCATGGAGACGAGGATAGAGGCATCTCTCATGGTCATAGAGGTGCCACTGTCATGCTTGTTAATGCGTGGAGCATCTTATGAAATGCAACCGTGACTCATGCTTGGGGTAGATGGAATCCTTGCACAACACTTTCTCACCACATAGTTTGTGGGTCTGCCAAGCCTTTCATTTTGTCGAATTAGTCATTATTCTTGCATGCATTGTAATGAACTATTAGAACGACCATAGGATGAGCATCACTGGTTTGATTAGAAAAATCCAGAGGAAACACTCATTAGTTTTATAAAAAAATAAAAAATAAAAAATTCATAGGATGAGCCTCACTAGTGAAAAACTCAAACTTGTTATGAGTAGAGTTGATATAGGGTGAGGTTTCAACTTTCAATAGAGGTGGATGTAGGTATGTTTATAAATTAGAAAATATAAATTATTAGGGGTTGATCTATTCACACCAATATAACAGAGCATTGGTTTATGGTCACAGAGACAAGGACGAAGGCATCTCTTATGGTCGATAAGTTACAGTTGCCATATGGACGATTTGGTTGCTTGGGATTTTATGGTGATTGGGTAGCTGCGGTGGTGGTTGGGTTACAGGAGGTTGTAGCTGGCTATGGTTTGGTGGGGACTGCTGGTTGAGGTTGGAAGGAGAATGGGACAAACATGTTTTATTTTAAATCTAAATTGTTTAAATATTATATATATATATATATATATATATATATTATTTATTTTTAAAGGGAATTAATTTTTTAATCATTTGTAGACTGAATTGCCCCTTCACAAATAACAGAGGTTAAATTTTTTTGACAAAAGTTGAGAATTGTCCTTGAATTGCTTCAAATTGAAACCTTAAAGGCAAAAATGACCATATTGAAACCACATGGACCTTAGTGGTAAAAGTGATAAACCACAGGGACCAAAAGTGACGTTTTTCCCTTTTAAACTACTTAATCCAAGAGGAGAGGGAGCTAATTGCCTAGACTAGGGATTTATGGGGAAGTTATTTGTGGTGATAATTGTATTAATGTTAATTAAGGTTTTGCAAAGTGGAGCATAAGATCATGATCCTACTTATCCCACTCTACCTTTACTCAAGTATCCTATTCTGTTACAAAAACCCTAGCCCCTCCCCCAAATGTTTTCTCCAGCGCTACATAGCTTGGGAGGGAGGAAGGAGGAGTTCACTGTTACTCCTCCTCCATTCTCCCCTTCCTTGCCATATCCTATTCCTCTTATACTCTATGTTTCCTTCTGATTTGGTGTTCATTTTTGGGGCTCATTCTCCCCATTTTGCGGGTGTTTGCTTGAGGTTTTGTCCTCATTGCTTGGTCCATTTTTGTGGCCCCTTCCTTCTTTGTATAGGTGAGCTTTGAGGCGTATGCCTCTATTTTCTATCTTTTCTGATCCTCACATGACCTTCCCCTCTTGTGTCGGCAATGGCGACAATAGTGGCAGCAGTGGCATGGGCAAAGACTGTGGTGGTTTCGGCGTCATCGGCTTTGTTTTTATGTTCGTGTGTTTATAGGTTATGCATTTTCTCCACCCATTGTCGGCGGTTAAGTCTTGGCGTTTGTTCTCCACCACAACCATTTGCTCATATACTCCACTGGTAAAGGATGCTTACAAAGTGCATATGCCACTTATTGCTTCGACTATGGTAGTGCTCTTTGTAGCTTTGATAGCTTGTCCACCATCATTTTATGTTTGTAGCTTTGGTTACTAGTTTCTCTCGGTGGTGGTGGTCTTTCGATGGTGGCACGGTTCATGAGTTTTGGGTGGTGCAATATTTCCATGTTCTTTGTCTTAGGCCACTTTCACTGCAAGGGGCAAGGGCAAGCAAAAGGGAGCCCCATGCCCAAAAAAACCCCCTTCAGCGCCCAAGGTCTAGCCCGGGCAAGCCCATAGGCAAGAATCGCTTGGGTTGTTACCCGAAGGCTGCTGACGTCATCGCTGACAGAAACCAACAGGAAGAAGCCACGTGGTGCTTCCCAGACGTTCCGATCTTGAATTTTTGAGAAAATCAACATGTATTCAAAAAAATTTATAAAAAAATACCAAAATTTTCTGAATTTTTTTTTCTATAAATACCTACCAATATAATTCACTTTCCACAACAAATCTTCATACAAATTCTTCTCCTTCAAATATTTTTCACTTTCCACTAAAATTTTTCTACTACTTTCCATTTGTATAAAAAATCAAATGACCTCTTCCATTGAAGCCCGAGGCGCGTGGACTACTCAGGAAGATGTTTTGTTGTGTGAGTGTTGGGTGAAAGTTGGTCATTGTCCGATCACGGGCAATGAGATGAAGTTCTCTCATATGTGGAGAAAAATTCATGCAGGATTTTGTGAAAGATCGGGTTCGCCTTGGACGGAAATGGCCTTGGCTAGTAAGTGGAAAATTTTGAATAAAGAGTTAGGGACACAGAGAGATGCATTGGCAAAAGCGAGGGAGAACGTTCGAAGCAGTCAAAATCTTAGCGATGAGGTAACAAATTTCTAATAGCCGTTTTATTCAATTTAATGTTAATGCATTTTCAATTTTATTTTTTTAATAGATTATTCAAGCACAAATGTGGTTCAGTGCCATTGGGAAAGGCAAAAAACGTTTCAACAATCACCAATGTTGGGATGTTGTGAAGAATTGTTCAAGATTCAAAATTATTTGCACGGGTCTGACAGTTGTGTTGGATGAGACATCGCTCCATGGTTCACCGGCAACCTATTCGCCATTGGATTCCCTAATGGATCAAAACTCACCAATCCAACGTGAGTTGAGGCCTATTGGGAGAAGGGCGGCAAAGGCCAAGAAAGGGAGCACTTCGAACACTGAATGTGCAAAAAATTTGGAGCAAATTGCTAAGAACGGCGCATTGAGCATTGAGAGAAACTTGAAAAGAGAAGAAGCTGACAAGGCACGATAAGAAGCATATACAATTAAAAGGCAGTAGGCACAAGAACAAGACATGGAGGACAAAGAGATGAAAATCATGGCCATGGATACGAGCCATATGTCTCCTGAAATAAAGTCCTATTGGAAGCTAAAACGAAGGGATGTTATGAGAAGAAAGCTTTTCCATGACGATGGACCTAGCAACACGGATTGGTTAAATGATCAAAACCATTAGGTTGTATTGAAAGAGTTGCCATATGTATTAATTTGTTGTATTGTTTCTCTTTTTTTTTTCTTTTTTTTTGGTTTGAATCACGAGGTGGTCCTGGATGGGCCCCAACTATGGGTGGCACCTTTAAGCCTTAACCATAATCCAGACTAATCCCCGCTCACACCGGGTCGGCCCGTAAGGGGTAAAGTGCTGGCCAAAATGGTGACACCATACGAGAGCAGGGATCGAACCCCTGACCTCTCTTAAGGAATGAGAGTGCCGAACCACTCACACCAACCACCTTGGTTATATTGTTTCTCTTTTATTGAATAAAGCAAGCATTAAATAATATATCTATTTATTAAAAACATTTCATACATCAAAACAAACCTTAATTCATTAAAAACCACGCACAAAATAAAGCATAATTAAAAACAAACCTTAATTCATTACAAACCACACACAAAACAAAGCGTAATTCCAAACAAAGCTTTAAACTTGACTTCATCCACCGTGAGTGCCTTTCATCTCCCATAAGTGCTCGATCAAGTCAACTTGACGTCTCTCGTGAACATATGAAGATTGCATTTCCTGATAACGGTCAATCATAGGGTTGTTGTATCGACCGTCCCTAATCAACGGTTCATACTCCAGTGGTTGTCCATTTGCTCCCATAGGTTGTTCAAAAATTATTGTCTGCGCCGTGTTTATGGGATCAAGTTCGAACATCTCTAGGGCATCACAATCATACTCATCCTCCACAATCATGTTATGGAGGATAATGCAAGTCATCATATCTCTCTCGAAAATAAGAAACAGGATATAACGAATTTGGGATAAAGTAATCTTCCATGAGATTCTTACCTCGAGAGTGCATGTGTCAACCCACGTTCTAGGCACGACGACAGTGGTGTTGCCTTGATTGATTGAGCATGCCCACCGCTAAAACAACTTCTTCCTCCTCTTCATCCAACTCACGATCTTCTTCAGCACGTCTGTGCCTGATTTCTTCATCTTCTCGTTGTTGCCTCTCCAACACCCTCCTCATGTTAGACATTGAGAGTAGAATGTGTTTTGTAAAATCTGAGAAATGAAAGGATAGAGAAGATACGGTGTGAGAGGTCTGAGTTGAGGATGTAGTTTTATAGAGGGATTTAGAAGATAGAGATGACACATTGCGCAATTTTAGAGGGTGAAAATCTTATTTGAAATATGAGATTAGAATTTTATAATAAATATTGACACATGACAACCGAGAATCTTATTTGCAATTTTAGATCTGAATGTTATAACAAAATATGGACACGTGGCAACTTTAAATCTTATCCGAAAATTTAATTTGAAAATTTAATTTGAAATTTTAAGTGAGAATTTTATAATAAATAGTGACACGTGGCAACCGAAAATCTTATCCGAAAAGCTTATCAAAATAAATGGTTTAATTATAAAAAATATATAAAATAAATTAAAGTGAATAGTAATTGCCCTTACCCTTGCCCTTTGGGGTGGAAACAAAAAATACAAGGCTGCCACTATTCACGTGAATAGTGACAAACCTTGCCTTGCCTTTGCCTTGCCCTTAGGCCAAGTCCAGCGGGAGGAAAAAACCGGGCAAAAGGTAGCCCAGTCAAGCCAAATAGGCCTCCAGCGCGCAGCCTCAAGCCCGGGCAAGTGGTGGGTCCCACCAACCTGGGCAAGCCCACGGGCAGATCTTGCCTGGGCTGCAGCCCGAAGGCGCTGACGTCAGCGCTGATGTCAAGCTGACGTCAGTGAGCAAAAAAATTCAAAAAAATCCAAAAAAATTCAATTTTTTTTATAAAAAAAATACCAACAAATTATGGATGTTTTCCCTATAAATACATAACAATTTTATTCACTTTCTAATTGTTTATATTTTGTTGCATAATCTTTTTTTTTTTCTTGCCCTTGCCCTAGCCTTCATGGGTGGACTTGCTCTTAGGGTTTCCTAAGTGCTGTTTTGTGGGCTTTTGCCTTTATGTGGGCTTTATGCCTTCATGTAGGCTTTATGTCTTTTGTGAGTTTAATGACTGTAGTGGGCTCTATGCCTTTTGTAGTGCATTTGGTTGAACTCATTTTTTGGGTTCACATTGGTGTGATTGGCTTTGGCCCTTCTATTAAATGAAACTCGATTTTGACCACACAAAGAAAAAATGTTTTTTGTAATAAATCGGATAAACTTAAAAGAGGTAAACATCATGTGGATCTCGGTTATCTGCGTGAATTCCAATTTCTTTAATTAGTTGAATGTTAGGAGGGCTATATTCCATGGTGCATTATTAAAAGTAGTCTCTCTCTCTCTCTCTCTCTCTCTCTCCATACATGTACGAATGTGTGAATACATCAACATATATAGTGAATTTTGTGTGATTATATATAACATTAATCCTCAAATTGAACAAGTAGTGTTATTGCCTTAACAAGAAAATCATCATGCACTCATTCCTTATAAAGACATTGAATAAATTAAATTTTAAGGAGTGTAAGATGACCTTTTTAAAGTGCCAATAACAGCACTAAATCCAAAATAAAAAAGAGTGTAAGGAGTGTAAAATGACTTCTTTTTTTTTATTTTTATATATATTATAGTTTTGAATGATATGTTTTGTTGCCTAAACCCAAAATAAAAGGTTATGCCAATGAGGTGTAAGATGTCATTTTGGCATTTAATATTTGTCTATATCACGGCCTTGTCTTCTGACTTATAAACTTCATCCAACCTTTGCAAGTATGCAATACACCTATTAAAGGTGTTGACATGCTCTATCATTTTTGCTCCATCCTCCATCTTTAGAGAGTGGAGTTCATCCTACAAGAAGAGCTTGTTGGACAACGATCTTAACGCAAACATCTCTTCAAGCTTCTCCCATGTCTGCTTCACGGTATCTTCCATCGCATTACATAATATGTCATCTGTGAGATGTTGTTCGATAGATCCTTTAACAAGCTCGTTGAGGTCTTCCCACTCTACATTTGTCATGGTTTCTGGCTTCTTTTCCTTGCATGCCAAGACTACACTGAGACCTTACTGTTTAAGGACGTACTTCATCCTCATTTGCCAAAGCATGAAGTTCTCCTTGCCTGTGAACGGCTTCAACTCGACCTTCACACTCGCCACCGGTTGTTGTTGTCTTCTTGTCGCCCGCCATTGTCAACACATCGCTGGTCTTAAAATTGTAAGAGCATTAGGGCATAAACCAATACCGACTACCAACCTGGCTCTAATACCACTTGTTGTGCGCAAACATTCCAAGACCTTGTCGTTGATGGACTGTGCCATGACAAACACACAAACCCCTTTGAGAAGAAAACAAACACACAAAAACACATATTTATAGAGGTTTGGTCTCGTGCATAAGTCGTCTTGGTGATCCACCTGAGAAATTCATTAGTATGTAAGAACAACTTTGGTTACAATCGTGAACCCCCTTAGCTCTCACAAGAACCCTAGCTCTTCTTTTTTTCTCACCCTTGCGCAAACCTTTGATGCCCTTGTAAACACTCAAGAGTTCACCCTTGAATTATGTCTTCTGTTTCTCCTTTGAAAATTCACTCCTGAATTCTCCTATCATAATTTAACCTACAAGCTAACTAGGAATAGGAAATCAAAACCCTATTAAATTAGGCTAAAATATCCAAATTTGATAGGAAAACCAAGTCAAACACGCCAAAACAAACGTCACATAGCGCGTATACTAATTGACGCGATGACGGGTCGTTTTGCCAAGCAACTGGTCGCCTGCACAATAGCTTACATTCCTTACGACTTCATCTCCTCCACTGTAACACCTCTTGCTATAGCCAGTGGCGGACCTACAGAGGCGCAAGGAGGTGCAGTTGCACCTCTCGTCGCCGGAAAAAACCATGGAAGAGCTAGATTTGCCCCTTTGCTCTCTAGCGTTTTAAAAGATGCTATCAAGGCGCACCTCATGGAGTGGGTTGATCTGAGGCCTCCTGAAATCGCATCAAGGCACCATTTGTTTGGCAAGTTACACGATTGATGCATGCGCTGTGTTGCAGAGGAGTTGCAGAGTCGTGTTGCTTATGGAGGCTCTGGTTCACGAATGAAGAAGACAACCCCTTTTTTAATTTTCACAAACGACGTCATCCTTCATTCCTGTTTAATAAAACGCATGTTTCAATGAAGTTGTTTTATAAAAATCAAACTCTTCGGTTTTGGTGCAATCTAGATAACAGAAATTTCAAGATTCATTATTTGCTTCAATTACTTGGTTGTTATAATAAATATTATAATAATATAATACCAAAAGGCATCACTCCCAATTTGAAGAAGCCCGTCTATCCAAAAGAAAAACCAAAGAAGAAGAATCCTTTCAGTAAGCTCTCACATCACAATTTGAATATTAGAGTTTTTGTTTAATTAGGACTTGATTGACACAACTTGTTTGTTGATCTAATATTTTTACTATGATAATATGTTTTTATTATGATTTTTTATTTTATTTTACCGTGCTAATTAACCCTAAAATTATCTAAGGGTCTAGTTCATTTCATAATATGTTTTTTTATTTAGTCCTTGGTAGTACCAAAATCATTATTGCCCCTCTCCTGAAAAATTCCTGGATCCGCCTCTGGCTATAGCTGCTAGTTTCTTCTTCCTCCAGCATCTTATGGTGAGACAATCTTCAACAATCATAGCATAAGATCTTTGATCCTTATACTGAACATTATGAATGATAAATTTATCTGTGTGACCATAACAACGTCATGTGGTGTTACAATACACCATGTTATAATACGTATTTTATATATACAGAGAGCTTCCATTAAGGGATCCCTCAAATAAGCTTATTTGAGGGAAACTCTTTGTAAGGCCCACTCCGGATTGTATTTCACTAATCCAAACCGTCTATTTTGTAGATACTCATTCAAAGATCATCTCTACAAAAAAATCACTTGAATCCGATATCATTTGACCCCTCAATTGAGTTATTGAAATTTGAGTACTTTCTTGAAGCACCATGTTCATTGATTTTGTAGAACACAATTGGATGTCGAAACGGTTTCCGATTTGTCTAATTTTTTGTAAGGATAATCTATGAATGAAGACCTAAAAAAATAGATAGTTTGGATCATTGGAAAAAAAAAAATTGTAGGGTACTTTAAAGAGCGTCCTTTTTATTTGAGGGATCCCTCAATACGTACCCTTAAATATAAATCCACCGTCCAACTTCTTATAACATGTGAATTAAACGTTACGTGCCAGTGTTACGGTTGCACCCATATATATATATATATTAGATAGTGCATGTTGAAATACTTTCTATATGTATATCTCAATCTATGCTTATTTGATTTTCATGGAAGTGACACGCATAAGGCTTGACAGGGTGGTTTGCTCTTCCTTGAAACAACAGTATTCCTTACCTCCTTCCATTGTTCTATCTATTAAGTTTATGATCATCTACAATTTCATCAAAGAAGCAGATATATTGATTTGGATACAATATTTCTGCCGAGAGGACTGCATGCAAGCTAAACGGTGTTTAATTACACGAACAAGGAATGGTGCATTGTTTAAACTAATATGTACTTGTTCTACATTAGAAATGGGTGCTTTCGGTTAATAGATACAAACAAACAAAAATCCCTTCCTTTAATTAACAATTAATATGTTTTTCAACACATTGAATGGGTTCTTTTTTTTTTTTTTTTTTTAGTCACACACCCTTATTATTTACGTACAATAAAGTAAACATGGGTTAGGTCAGTTGACCAGAGCAATGAGTTCACTCTCCTTGCACCCAAGTTCGAATATCACTTCTTATAAATTAGTTTATAGTAATTTAGACCACCGCTTATATTAAAAAAAACAAAATAAGAAAATTTAAATGCAATCCTATAGTAGACTTGTTTTCAGCTAAGCATTCTCTATCAAATTTTTTCGTTTCTTCACATAATCAAAAGCATGCTTGAGGATTTAAAATATATTATTAACTCAATGTTGATATTCAATTACCAGCGTATTTTCCAACAACAAAAGAAAAAATACCAGCATATTAAAATTGTCAACAACAAAAAAACACGTAGTTAGGAATGCATTTGCAATAATATTATTTCATGATCCAAAAAATTAAGGGCTCGTTTGGTATCCTACTAAGAAAGATGAGCTCAAAAGTAATGATTTTTTTATATTAAAAAATATGAGTTTTTAAATACTGATTTTAATATCTAAAAAATTATTTGGTATTGAACTCCAAACTATTTTTAAGATCTAAAAAAAATTGAAATTAAAATAAGAAAATAAGAAACCCTAGATTCCCAAACTGAAATTAACAAAAGAAAAGGGGAGAGAGAGAGAGAGAGAGAGAGAGAGAGAGCTCACTTTTTTTTGTTTTTAAAATTAGGCATTTTTAAAGTTGTTTTTGAGTTGGGCTTTTCCAAACATGAATTATGGGCTTTAAACTAAAAAATTGTTTTTGAGTTTAAAAAATGGATCAAAGTAAGATACTAAATGGCCCTAAGATATTCTTATTTAGAGGAAACATTGAGCTAAAGAGTATTATGTTATTACATGTTATTTAAAATTTTGCTAATTAGAACACAAGATGATCATCATATACTATAGCTACAGCTATAGATAGTTCTTCCTCTCCCTCTCCCTCACGATATTTGCTTGATCCATCTCTCTTGCCTCCTACTGTGATTGTAGAAGCCGTAGATTTCCCTGGTATGAGCCACTTAGCCTAAAGTTGCATGCACCATCAAAAGCTGTTATTTTAGCCCAGTGCTGATTTTAGAGAATAGGTTTAGTTGTGGGAGCCCAACCTAGATGAATAAAAAATATTAGCCTGCCCTTCTATGTTGAAATACGCCCGCCCATGCAACCATCTCCACACCCACAACAAAAAATAAAAAATAAAAAAATAACACAACCCTGTGAAAAATTATAGTTCGGTCCTTGATTCGTAGCTTTACAAAAATGCTTGGATAGTTGTCTAACAATTTGTAGAATGAGGAATGCTAGCAACCTTTTCTCTAACCTTCTTTTTTAAACCTGCTCCCTTCTTCTCATGACAAGTGTTATTTTCTAATATTGTTAAAAATAAAAAATAAAAAAGCCATTTTTTTTAAATAATAAAGTTTGTTTCATGACACATATCATCTTTCTTTTTGGTTTAATAAAGCATAAGTCATCTTTGAAAAAAACAAGTTTTAAAAAAACTTCAGTTTTTTTTATTTCTTAACTTTTTTAATAAGGTAGTAAGAAAGTCGTACAAAAACAAACTTGTTATTAAAAAAAAATATATTTAATAAGGGTAAATTTAGAAAATGAAAAATAATTTGTGTAATGCATTAATGACATTCTTTTAAGTGTAAGCAAAATGACACTTGTTATGAGAAGAAGGGAGAAGGTCCAAAAGAGAAGGTTGCTAGCATTCCCCTTGTAGGATAAAGGCTCTCTCTCTCTCTCTCTCTCTCTCTCTCTCTCTCTCTCTCTCTCTCTAAAAGTGATTAATTAAAGGTTTTCTTTGTTTTTTTTTTGTTCTTAATCAAATTCTTTTGCAAATTAAATTTTAAAAAAATGTTAAAAGTAATGAAATGTTATAAAACGAGAGGGAAATTGTAGAGAAAAAAGAGAAAAGAAATAGATTTTGCTTTATCAACATATCTCATTCATCTTTGATACGTACTTATTTATAGGCTTACAACCATAGCAAATTAACTCATAAATTATAGGTTAAAGAGTACTAATTACAATAGTAATAGCATGAAATAATTTGTATTCGCAATTTTAATTTAATTTAATGGAAAAACATATCCCTAATCAATTAACCAACAAATGTACTTTGTTGTAGATCTTTGGCATGGATATTCTCATAGGCATGTTTTGGGTTCGTCCTAAATCCGGAAGGCATATTTTGGGCCTTGTCTCAACATTGCATTATAAGCCCAAACCCATCCCACCCATAAACCCAAACCCTCTCTCTTCTCTCTGTGTCTCTCTCTCTCTGTGTCTCTCTCTCTATCTCAGAGAAAATTCACCATGGCCATGGCTTTGAAGCTCCTGAAGCAACTTCGAGGACCGTCGACCACCACCTCTACAATTCTCTACCGCAATCTTAGACCTCGGTTCTCGAACCTGTGTAGTGCCATTAGGCTCTTCTCAGATGCTCCTCTCTCCGAGCCCCTTACCACTCCGCCGCATCAAAACCCTCATTCTCCTTCTCCGTCGTCGTTGAATCAGTACGAGCTCGCTAAGTTCGCCGCCATTGCTGAAACCTGGTGAGAGCGTGTCCTTTTTAATAAAAGAGTTTCAATTTGTGCACTTAAATGTGATTTAGCTGTGATTTGAATTATGATTATGAATTTTATGATAAGGAGAAAGAGATTTACTTACGAAATTAAAGATATTGATGATTATAGGTGGGATTCTGAAGGGCCATTCAAACCGTTGCATCAGCTGAATCCTACAAGACTTGCTTTCATTCGCTCCACGCTTTGCCGACATTTCGGGTAAATTAAGTTTTTTTTTCTTCAGTAGTTTTGCATTTAGTAATATCACAAATTGGTACCTGCCAAGCTATCTTGACAGTAGAATGCTTTGTGTCCTGGTATTATTTGCTGAAGTGAAACGCTTCAAAAGAATCATACTTTACAAACGTATATCAAGATTTGGAAAGACAAAGATGCTTCCATTTTCAATGTATTTCGTGTTTCTGATTTTCAGGAGGGATCCATTATCCCCGAGGCCCTTCGAAGGGCTCAAATTTGTCGATGTTGGCTGTGGTGGTGGAATTGTTTCTGAGGTATGCTATCATTTTTCCCCCTCCTCCATAGCACCCTTCTATTTTCAAAGTAAAAAAGTTAGGCATTTGGCTAACTGGGCTCAATTTTAATTCAACAAGTAGCCACAACTTGGTGTTGGTTTGGCTGAACATCCTCTGACACTTGGATCTATAGTATACTACTATACTATGTTTAGCTTAATTGATTGTTTTACCTGAAAAATGTTTTTGGTTAAGAGGTCATGCTAATCTTTAACCTTCTCCAGCCTTTAGCTCGACTGGGAGCTACTGTGACGGGAGTTGATGCTGTCGAGAAAAATATCAAGATAGCACGCCTTCATGCTGTATGTCCACTCTCTTTTTCAATGGCAATTAACTTCAGTTTTTATGTGTACAAGTATTTGTGCATGTGCGAGTACTTTGTTTCCTTAAGCCTGTTAATATGCTTCTAAACATTAATCATTCACACAGGATTTGGATCCATTGACTTCGACAATTGAATATCGTTGCACAACAGCTGGTACATGCCAAACTTGTTCCTTTTGTATTTTTTTTTCTTTTTCAAAATTCAAGTACTTGTTGATTTATTAAACTTCAGGCTCGTGTTTTTCCATTTATGCCCAGAAAAGCTAGTTGAGGAACAGAAGAATTTTGATGCTGTGTTTGCTTTAGAGGTATGCTCCCTTTCTGTCTGTCTGTCTGTCTCTCTGTCCACATACGTGTGTGCACACACACACACATCTACATATTTGATTTTCTCCATGGTGGCTTTAGTCCTGGTTTATATCCAACTTGTTGGTAAATTGATGATTTTACTTAAGGTAATTGAGCACGTAGCAGACCCTGCTGAATTCTGCAAGTCTCTGGCAGCCTTGACTGTTCCTGGTGGAGCTACCGTTATTTCAACTATCAATCGTTCCATGAGAGCATATGCCACTGCCATTGTTGCCGCAGAGTATCTCCTCCACTGGGTATAATTTGTTAATGCCTGCCATTATAAATGCTTTCTTGTTGAACTTGGTCATGTTTCATGTTGAATTCCTTTCTTAAATAGCAGACCTTTGCTATCTCTAATATTTGTGATTATGTGTTCTTACATGAAGGTGTTATTAGGATATTCATTTCTGTTGTAAATACACACCCAAACGACTTTAAAAAGAAAACTTTTGCCCATAACATACGCGAGGTTCTGTTCTAGTAGTTGGTGATCTTGATAATTAGGTTATTCTGGTGAACATGAGATTGATCCATGTGAATATGGTGTCTTTAGGAGAGCAATATATAATTAAGGGATTTCAAGAATTCCCCATTCTAGATTCATGGGAAAATTCTGAACAAACATGATATTCTTTTATATGTGAGCATGATTCCTATTTTGTTTTAACTTTCCAATGATATAACATAGCAAAATTCAAAAAATGTTATCCATGAAACAATGTCAGGTTTTAATGTTCATGCACTGTCTGGAAAATTATGTCCGAAAGCCATCGAAACATTACGATTGAGAAGGATTCAGGAATCAACTGTTATTCTATCCAGTGTGCCCTAAAAGATTCTCTATGAATGATGAACTCGTTCTTTTCTGTATACTCGAGTGTTATGCCTAAGTCTATATTCATTTATAGAATCTTCAGCTGTTGATAACATTTTAACTTTGTTTTACAGCTTCCGAAAGGTACACATCAATGGTCCAGTTTTCTTACTCCTGAAGAGCTAGCCCTGATCCTGGAGCGTGCTTCTATTTCAGTAAGCCAAACACCTTCAAATTTTTGCTGCATGCATAGCTAGTTTTACCCCTGTATTTGTAGGTAAAGCTTGTTTGCTGTTTGGTGGGTTTTGTGCAGGTGCAAGAGATGGCTGGGTTTGTGTACAACCCTTTGACAGGAAGATGGTCTTTATCTGATGATGTTAATGTAAATTTCATCGCTTATGCCACCAAAATAAAAACAGCTAATTTATAAAAATATTTAAAATTTTCCATGTTCCTCTTGTTTGCTGAATGAAAATTTTGCTTATAGTAATTTTTTACTCTCCCCTCTCCATTGTTTTCTAATTTCTAAGTTGATCTGCCTTAACCCAAGTACAAAAGGAAATTCCATTCGGCACAAGCATTATCATGTCGATTTTTGCTTCGGTCAGTACCTCACGCGTGTGTGCGCAAATTTTGGCGGTTGATGACAATAAAAATTCAATTTGTCCGTGGATAACTAACCGTAACAAATCCTAATAAACGAAACTTTGCATTTCCATATCAATTTTGGTTTCGGTTTGAAGGAAAGAAGTCTAAAGTCTGAAGAGGAATGCCAGAAACCTTCTTTTTTGGATCTTTTCCCTTCTCCTCATGACAAGGGAGAGAGCGAGAGTCGAACTCTTGAACATTTGTTTGAGGACTAATCTTGAGTTGGCCATTTGTTTCTCCTCGCATGGGGTGGAACTCTGAAGGATCTGGCCCCATTAAAGAATCAAACTAGTAACAAATCATGATCCCAAGGTAGAGAGATAATTTTTATTACTCCAAACTTTTTGAATCAACCAAACACAGCCTAATAATAATATGATCAAAATTTCTTTGAAAGCAAAAGCATAGTGCTACGTCATCATATATTATCCAGCTTCCACTATCCGACTGTTGAGCTTCCCGAGATTAACAGATCGCCGCGTCACTGTGTGTGCGGGGCCCACTTCTGACAGTTCGCGCCACAGCATCGAAGCTCAGAACGATACTCGTTCACGTCTCAAAATCAACCGTCAACCTTGAGATCAAATCATCACCGTCCATCTCAGATGCACATTGAGTGGGGCCCTCTTCTCATAATTCGCGCCACAGCATCCAAGCTTAGAACGATACTCGTTCACGTCTCAAAATCTACCATTCAAACCTCGAGATCAAATCTTCACCGTCCATCTGAGATGCAACTTGATTGTGAATTACACTATTTGCTTGCCGCAGACGTCGCCATGCTTTTACCAATCATTTCAGTTTTCTGACCAATTAACTGTTTATTCACAAAACAAGTATTGACGGTTTATATAAAAGGACTTTAGATATAAAAAAAATATTACAAAAATATGAAAATAAAAGCAGGAAGAAGAAACACCTCTCTTCTTTAGCTCTCTACAACTTCCACCAGCTTCTTTAACTCTTCTTCTATATTATTTCTCATCATCTCCTTCTCTCTAACAATTCATCAATCAAGAGCTGAAATCAAATACAGAGAATTAGAGATACCACATACAGAAATGTCGAGGGTAACAGAATTACCAGTAACAGCTCGTGGCCGCTTGGCCGTGCTTTCCGCCCACTTAGCCGCTGCAATCATCGAGCCCTCTGAGCTCGAACCCACTCTCGAGCCACTCTGCCTCTCGGCTCAGGGGGTGGTCCCACCACCCGGGAACCTCAGGGGGCCTTTGACCATCGTCGACGAGAGGACCGGTAAGAGGTACCAGGTCCAGGTCTCTGAAGAAGGTACCATCAAATCCGCTGATCTCAAGAAGGTATTCATCTTTCTAAGTTATTATTGAATTTGCTATTCTGGGTTTGGTTCATTTTCCTTTTTCCCCATCTGGGTATTGTAGTTTTGAAATTTTGCTACTTGCTAGAACATTGTCTGCCTGCTTGTTTTGAAATTGCAATACATGGAAGGAAAGTGAAAACTTTTCTGATGATTTTTGTGTTTTGTGCGAAATTCGATTAACTTGGTGGAAGAAAATTTGGTTTTTGTGAATGTACAGATCACAACTGGGAAGAATGACAAGGGGCTAAAGCTATATGATCCTGGATATCTTAACACTGCCCCTGTTCGATCCTCGATTTGTTATATTGATGGCGATGAGGGGATTCTTAGATATAGAGGCTACCCAATTGAGGAACTGGCTGAGAGTAGTACCTTTTTGGAAGTGGCATATCTCTTGAGTAAGTACTCTCCCTAAGCACTTCATAATATTGGGAATGGTCTTTTATCGTAATTATATGTATTTTAAGAAAGACTATAAGTTTTCATATTTAACAGGAAGATATGCTGCTAATTGAATATGCATGTGAAGGATTTATGTAACTGAAAATGTTTGTGGATAAAATTATTGCAGAAATAAGCTGGTTCCTCGAAACATAATGGTGAATTATTGATTATTAGGTGTAGTAGCTCCACGTATTGCTGTAATTTCTCTTTGCCATAACTTCTCTTTCATTTTCTCTTTCTGAACTACTTTGCTTTGTCACTACCCCTTTTTTTGTCCAGTGTATGGGAATTTGCCTTCTGAAAGTCAATCAGCAGATTGGGAATTTGCCGTTTCTCAGCATTCTGCTGTACCACAGGGAATTTTGGTACACTTTTCTTTCTTTTCTCAGCATTCTGCAGGACGATGATGCAATAAGTATGGTAAACTTTTTTATTGTTAATTTTAGCCTTCTCATTTCTGACACGCCAGTGTCTTTTGTATTGTAGGATATTATACAGGCAATACCTCATGATGCACATCCAATGGGTGTACTTGTTAGTGCAATGAGTGCTCTTTCTGTGTTTCATCCTGATGCTAATCCTGCTCTCCGAGTAAGCTAGTTTATTCTCATTGGCTCTGTGCACAACATGCATTTTGTGACTGAGTCTTAGTTATCAGAGGCGTCCATTGTTTGAGGCATTCTGTGATATCTGATCATATATTTTATGTTAACATAGGGGCAAGACGTTTACAAGTCGAAGCAAGTGAGAGACAAGCAAATAGCACGCATCCTTGGGAAGGTTTGTTTTGTTTTTGGTCTTTATTTGGACTTTCTGCCTTAGAATGTGAATGTTATCTATGCAACCATTCTTTAGGTTGTGAAATTTATGTAACCTTGGATTTCAATTCCCGCCTTCCTCTTTCAATCGAAACACTCCAAACAGATAGCTCCTGTGTCCCCAGCCTCTATCAGGCGGCTACATCCCCTACCTTCTACCTCCACAGCCCATAGCTATTGTCTTGCTTTATGTCTCAATCACTCATTTGGAATCTTTCATTTAAGTTGATATTAGATTGTTACTTTATTTTCAGGCCCCAACCATTGCAGCAGCAGCTTATTTGAGATTGGCTGGAAGACCTGCAGTTCTCCCTGCTAACAACCTTTCTTATGCAGAGAACTTCTTATACATGCTAGATTCCTTGTATGTTACTTTATTTCCTTCCTTGTGTGCCTTTTACTGCATAACATTGTAAATCATCTTTAGAAATCTTTTTTCCTTCTTCCGATGCTGTTGCTGTATAAAGTATAAGCACATAATGCCTTTTTCGTTTTAATTATCAGTCATTATGGAAATTTGAAATTTGGGTCCTCCTCTAATCCAATTAAGAATTTCTTTTTGCAAACTGGCAGAGGCAATAGATCTTACAAACCCAATCCTAGACTGGCTCGAGTGGTAGATGTTCTCTTCATACTGCATGCAGAACATGAGATGAATTGCTCAACAGCTGCTGCCCGGCATCTGGCATCAAGGTAGGCATCATATAATTCGAGTGAAATGATTCAGTGGCATTTTAAAACACGTCCGGTTCTGTATTTGCAGTGGTGTGGATGTTTACACTGCTCTTGCTGGAGCTACTGGAGCCCTCTATGGCCCTCTTCATGGTGGAGCAAATGAGGTATTTGCAAAAGATTATGTTTTCATTGCAGTTTTTTTAATGCTTGTAAGCTAGTACTAGAATTTAAGTTCCTTAAGCACAGCATTGGAAGATCACTTCTAAGTTGAAATGTATACTTCAGTTTTTCTATTCATTATTTTCCTAGTGTTATATTTTGCCACTACAGTTTCTTATTTTTTTCTGCCTGGATTATTGCAGGCTGTGCTTAAGATGCTTAATGAGATTGGAACTGTTGAGAACATTCCAGAGTTCATAGAGGGTGTGAAGAACAGGTATTTTGTTTTATATCTAATAGTTAGTAGTTTGCCAACTGCTGAAGAGGCTTCATATTGAAACAATTATTTATCATTTGTTTCCGGTTCTTGCTTCAGGAAGCGAAAGATGTCAGGTTTTGGGCATCGTGTGTACAAAAACTATGATCCCAGAGCTAAGGTCATAAGGAAATTGGCAGATGAAGTGTTTTCCATTGTTGGAAGGGATCCTCTGATTGAGGTGGATTTCTGATCGCCATGTTAAATGCTTCCCACTCCCAAACAAACTATTGATGTGAAGTAGATGCAACTTTTATGTCTGTCTACACTTATCTTATGTCGTTTGCAAGTATCATTGTGGACTTTAATAAATAAACACAACTTGAATTTGATGCAATTATTGAGTTTGAGTGCATTTATCTTATGTCATTTTCAGGTAGCTGTTGCTTTGGAAAAGGCTGCACTGTCTGATGAGTATTTTGTTAAGAGAAAGCTTTATCCAAATGTTGATTTCTACTCTGGGTTAATTTATAGGTACTTTCATTACTTTTCTTTAGACGTGAGATTGTGAAGTTTTCTTCTCCAAGCTTGTTGTAACTATTAAATATGTATTAACTTGATATTAATCAGGGCAATGGGATTTCCGACGGAGTTCTTCCCAGTTTTGTTCGCGATCCCTAGAATGGCTGGGTGGTTGGCACACTGGCGAGAATCCCTTGATGATCCTGATACTAAGATAATGAGACCCCAACAGGTCAGTTCCGTGCACTTGAAATAGTTTGATTGTTTGTGCTGAACTTTTGGCGTTTCTTTGATTCAGTATTATCCCCTAACACTTTTCAATATTAATAGCTAAGAACCTTATGAATTTCTAAATCCTACTCTGTTATAACATGCGTGTGATGTCCATGTAACAATGTAACAGACACTGCTTGTCATACAATGGCTTGGATTGATATTGTTTAAGTTTATATATGAAGTGTGATCTCTTGGGGTGGGTCTTATGAAAAACAAAATGCTCGAACAGATGTCCTTTAGGGGGGACATCTGATATAAGCTTGTAACAGCAATATGCCAAAATGATGCTTGAAACTTCAGAAGTAATCTTTGGTAGTATTTAGCTTGCTTTTTGCAATTTTGTAGATATTCTATTATCCTACGGCGTACTTGATTTATAGTACTTGCTCTCTCTATCTCTGTTCGTTTGGTTATGTTTCTGTGCAGCGTGCTTTCTCAACCAAATATAAATAGAAGCTGCATTTTTATTTAATGAGACCAAGCTACATATTTGTTCTTTCGGGGTAGCATAAGTAGGGTTTATGATGGTCTCTCCACTGAGGGTTTACCGGCAGTATCAATAATGTGTTTAGGATAAGAATATTTTAATCTTTTTTGTTCCACAAAAAATAAGTTGCTGCTACATTTCGGATCATCCTGTTTCTTAGTTTTGCTAATCTTTGTGATTATTCAGGTGTACATTGGAAACTGGCTGCGGCACTATATACCACCGAGAGAACGGATAGTAACAAGTGATTCAGACAAGCTTTCTCAGGTTTCTGTTTCAAATGCCTCTAGGCGTCGGCTGGCTGGATCTGGAGTTTAGTCCTCATTCGGAACCGTGTGGAATATCACAGGAAACGAAAATAAATTTCATAAGAAACTATAGGGAGAAAGAAGTATCTTTTTGTCTTTCTGCATAAAATTATGCCTTCAGCAAAGGCAGAGGAACTGGAGGCTTTTTAGATTAGGTATTATTCGGTGTTAATAAGAACACTTTGGTGTCTAGTCTATGTATTCCGAAATTTCCTGTCACTGTCATCTGGATTAATTTTATTTCTCTTCTTCTTAGCTTACTAGTACCTCCAGTGAATATATATGGTTAAACTATTAAACGTGAAAATGCTAAATTCTTTATACTGATAATAAATCTCGAAAAGTAAGAACTCAAAAGGGGATAATAGAGATTCGGGTAATGGCAATGGATAATACTGTAAATTACTCTTATCGATAAACAAAAATCGGGGAAAAACAATTATAAAAAAAACTTCACAGTGCCGATGTAAAGAGTATAAAAAGAACGGCACCAGTGAAGCCCGGCGGCTATACTATTTATAAAAAAAGAATTTAAAAAAGGACCCCAGTAAAGCCTGGCGACTAAATTGTCTTTTTATTAGAAAAAAAATCCACGGTATAGCCGCGCGGCTATACGATTTATAAAATATTAAAAAAACCCACCGCGAACGTAGAGCTTGAAAATAGTATAGCCGTGGGACGGCTATACTCTATAAATAGAATATTTCAAACGTATAGCCGTCCGGCTATACGCTTTAAATTGTTTTAACGGTATAGCCGCGCGGCTATACCCATTGAATACCATAATCTGAATTTCTCTTTTTTGATTAAATAGTTATGTTTTTATTATTATTTACTTAATGAATAATTAGTATTTAAATGTTATAATATATTTTATTTTTATTCAATAATACGTGAATTTTGTGTGTATTATTATATATTTTGTAAAAAACAAGTGTATTAAACATGAAAAATATATACGTACATATATAATACGAGTATTAAACGTGAAAATGCTAAATTATTTATACGGATAATAAATCTCGAAAAGTAAGAACTCAAAAGGGGACAATAGAGACTCGGGTAATCGCTTAATAATAATGGATAATGCTCTAAATACTCTTATCAATAAACAAAATTTGGGGAAAAACAATTATAAAAAAAAGATCACAGTGTTGATGTAAAGAGTATAAAAAGAACGCCCCCTGTAAAGCCGTGCGGCTATACTATTTTTTATTATAAAAAATCCGGAGTATAGCCGCCCGGCGATACTATTTATAGAAAAAACCCTTGTTGTGAAAATAGTATAGCCGGGCGGCGATACTCTATAAATATAATATTTCTACCGTATAGCCGCGCGGCTATAATCGTTGAATAGAATTTTTTAAAACGTATAGCCGCCCGGCTATACCCATTGAATAGCATAATCTGAGTTTCTCTTTTTTAATTACTTTAATTAGTAGTTATGTTTTGATTATTATTTACTTAATGAATAATTAGTATTTAAATGTTTTAATATATTTTATTTTTATTCAATAATATGTGAATATTTTGTGAATAATATGTGAATTCGTGTGTATTATTGAAAATTTTGTTAAAAAATGTATTAAACATGAAAAATACATATGTGTGTGTACAATATGAGTATTAAACGAGAAATACTAAATTCTTTATACAGGTAATACTTTTGGAAAAGTAAAAACTCAAAAGAGGACAATAGAGACTCGGGTAATGGCCTAATTGTAATGAATAATGCTCTAAACCTATGTTGCACCGACACTCCAAACTGCTGGAGTGTCGGAGTGTCGGACACGCCGACACGCCGACACGGCTCCGACACGCGTTGGACACGGTCAAGACACGCCGCTGACACGGTCAAGACACGGCTCCGACACGGTCAAGACACGGCAGGGACCAGATTGAAATTTTGAAAATAAAAGTTGGGGTCTAAATGTAATTTTTGAAACTTTGATGGACTGATTTAAAATAATTTTAAAAAGATGGGTTAAAAGTGAAAAACGACTTTTTTAAACTCATGTGAAGATTTTTTATTTTTTTATTTTTTTTTGAAGAGAAACACAATAAGAAGGACGGTTCTTTCTTGCAAATCGTGACCAAGAAGGACGATTCCTTCTTGCAAACTCAGGTTAGGCTTCATAGATTTTTAATTTTGTTTCTCTGTTTTGATGTGTTTTTTGTGTGTGGGTATTTTGTATGATTGTATCTGTTTGGAGCTTTTTTTATTTTTAATAAAAGTCTTGTTATTAGTTGTTGAGTATATTTGAATTTGTTTTATTAATTGGGTATTAGACTATTAGACGTAATGAATGTGAACCATGTTTTATTTTGTTTCTCTGTTTTGATGTATTTTGTATCTTTGTATGATTATATCTGTATTTGGTTTTTTATTTTTAATAAAAGTCTTGTTACTTAGTTGTGGAGTATATTTGAATTTGGTTTATTAATTGGGTATTAGACATAATGAATGTGAAGTTGAACCATGCTAAATTTTTTTAGGGAAAGATGAGTTACTCTAATGCTAACTCTAGTGGGGATTCCTCTCATGCTTAATCAATTGATGATAGTGCTCTACTGTGAAAGTATGTTATAAAGGTTGAATCAAGTAAGAAAGTTGGAGGATGGATTTGATACTATGAACTTGAAGAATGGGGGTGTGCTTGAAATTGCAAACCTTTTACTTGATGAACCAGAATTAGAGGGCGTGTTGTTTTCTAATAACAACAATGAAGACATAGATGATTGAAGAAAATTGAGAGTTAGATCATTTATGTTTTATTTTGTGGTGTATTAATTATTATGTATGGATGATGAACATGAGTTATTTATTTTGTTTTATGGAATTATGTGACATTGAAATATTGAGAATTAATTATTATTTTAATTGCCGTGTCCTAGCCGTGTCCGTGTCCTACTTTTTTGAGATTTTCCGTGTCGCCGTGTCGCCGTGTCGCATTCCCGTGTCCCCGTACCCGTGTCCGTGCAACATAGCTCTAAACTACTCTTATTTATAAACAAAAATCGGGGAAAAACAATTATGACAAAAAGATCACAGCGTCTATGTATAAACAAAAAGCGCGGCTATACTATTTATAAAATAGAATTAAAAAAAGGATCCCAGTAAAGCCGCGCGGCTATACCCTTTTTTATTAAAAAAAATCCGGAGTATAGCCGACTGGCGATACTATTTATAAAAAAGAATTAATATTTTTATTTCAACCTAACAACCTTAGTACACCTAATTATCAACGCATACTTGAACAAAAAAGAAATTTTTTAATGCATGCACTTAGAACGGAAGATGCTGGAACTTGAGACGAAGCATCTTTGCACATCCTGTGCCTTTCGGCCTCTCTAGTCTCTCATCAAGCCCCAAACAAACCGTCCTCACCATGATCAGCCAGTACAGTTAACAATATCACTAATTCTCGCAATTTTGAGCTACGTCTGGAAGTTACAGAGCCGCCTAATCTCCACTTGAAATACCATCTTCTTTGTTCAATCTTCTCCACAATTCAAACAATTCCCACTTGGAGATTGATCCGACACATAAAAAAAACCAACCAACTTCCAAGCACTTCAAACAGAATGGAAATACGTCCAAAGCAACCTCCGTCGCCATTATCAAGCTAGGAGACCAAACTGAAGTTGAAAACAACTTCAGTTTGTCAATAGTTGGCATGATTCTGACTTCCTTGGATCTTTGTGGATCCTCTGTCTTTACGTCTCTCTCAGTCTCTCATCAAGTCCCAAAGAATCCAACTGTTATACCCATTTCTTTTAAGCAACAACAAAACTAGTTCACTGGTTGTTCCTCATCAGCCACTCCAATTAACCTCTCAAAACCTTTCACACTCACGCCTCCATTGTCGTCTTTGTTACTTTTCCAAATCCTAGATATGTTTTTTTTCCTTCATACATGTTTTGCTATTTTGCTTGTTCGTTTCTAATTAATTTAATTTTATTGTATTGTTGATGATGTACATGTTAAAGAGGCACTAATGCCTAACAAAACGCCAGTCATAGATGTTTTACTGTCGTCAATACCCGTCATGCTCTTAAATCATATATTCTTTCTAGTTTAGAATTTGGCAATAACCGAAAAGCTACCATGTATACATGCTTGTGTCTGTGTGTATTCTCTCTTGCTATTGTAGAAGGATGCCAATAACCAAAATGGTAACATATGTGTGTGTATGTGTAACTATATTGGATTCCAGAACAAGATGAAGCCAAGACACAAACAACCATAACAAGCTAGAAAACAACTGATATTTGCCACTTCATAGTATAGTTATAAATCTCTTTCTACAATCACTTCACAAAAGGAAACCGTTCCTATTTCTGTTTTCTACGCAGTAGAAAAAAAAACACAAAAAAATAAAAAGGAAACTTGTCTTGTCTACTTTGTATCCAAGCGGCAAGTCTTAAAATGATGATGAAAGCTTTCGAGAGTACTTTGGCAATGAGCACAGGAAGAACCGGTACATCTTTCCCCACTTCAACTCCTCTCCTCAATGGAAATATGTTGTCTTCCCGAGTTTTCAAGGTGATCATACCAGAAAGCATTTCACAGCTTCCTGTACCTCTTTCCCCCCTTCAACTCCTCAATGGAAATATGATGTCTTTTTGAGTTTTAGAGGTCATGACACCCCGAAGCGTTTCAGAGCTTCCTGTTCATCTTCTTCCCCTTCCAATCGTCAATGGAAATATGATGTCTTTCTGAGTTTTAGAGGTGATGACACCCGGAAGTGATTCACATACCACTTATACACTGCATTGGAAAGTCATGGAATAATAACTTTCAAGGATGACCCTGAACTTCAAAAAGGGAAACCTATTTCTCCAGAACTGTTTAGTGCAATTGAAGAATCGAGGTTTGCACTCATTGTTCTCTCAGAAAATTATGCATCGTCAACATGGTGCTTGGATGAACTTTTGCAGATTCTTGAATTCATGGAAGCAAGAGAAACAGTGCTACCAATTTTCTACAATGTCGATCCCTCTGATGTGCGAAAGCAAACAGGGAGTTTTACACAAGCCTTCATTAAACATGAAGAAAAATTTAAGGATGACAAAAGGAAGGTGCAAAGATGGAGATATGGTTTAACAAAAGTGGCAAATTTCTCTGGATGGGATTCAAAGGACTGGTAACATTTCACGTTTTGATTTTGTTTTCAACGTCCTTTTTCTTATTTGATGATTTATATATACACATAGTCAGTGTGACTTCTGTTTGAGGAAAGGAAATAGATCCAATTATATTTGCAAGTTTTAGTGCAAGAACTATGAATGGTTGTTAAATTGCATAACTTAACAATAGCTGTTTTTCTTTTTGGTAAAAAAAATTATAATACAAGTAACAAGGGACATAGGAAATATGCCCCACCTGCAGCCATAAATGCCATTCCAAACAATTCAACTTTGGCTTCATAATAAAATGCACAGCATACATTGATGTGTAATTAATGAGCTTTGGCTTGATTAAGGTCCCATGATATAACTAGTGAAAAGTATCACATATTGTGTGTAGGGAACTGCTATTGGTACTCCAAAAAGGTAATCGTGCAGTCATCCCTTATATTTTTAGAAAGGAGGAAATTGAGTGCATGGTGACTTTTTCAGAGTGCCAATGGCAACTTTTTTTTTTCCAGTTGTTATTACATAACTCTATTCTTTGTCATAGGTCCGAATCAAAGCTCGTCAAAGATATTGTTGAATTGGTATGGAAAAGATTACGCTCAACATTATTAAGTCTTGTGGATGACTTTGTTGGAATTGATTCAAGATTTATGCTCGAGGGACTGGATAATGAAGAAGCTCTTCAACTTTTTAGCAAGAAAGCCTTTAAGAAAGATTACCCGGAACCAGGTTATGTTACTTTGTCTACTCGTGTGGTGAATTATTCCAAAGGTCTTCCACTAGCTCTTAAAGTCTTGGGATCTTTTTTGTATGGGAGAGGTCCAAGTGCATAGAATGGTGCTTTGGATAAACTAAGAGAAGTTTGTAATTCAGAAATTTTTGAGACACTTAAGATCAGTTACGATGGTCTAGATGACAATGAGAAGAAAATTCTTCTAGACATTGCATGTTTCTTTAATGGAGTGGACACAGATCGAGTACGAGAAACACTTGACGCTTGCGGTTTTTATGCACACATTGGAATGGATCTGCTTGTTGAGAAATCTCTCTTAACTATTAATTCACATGGCAAGCTATCAATGCATGACTTAATCCAAGAAATGGGTCGAGAAATTGTCCGTCAAGAATCTCCTGATGATCCCCGTAGGCGTAGCAGGTTGTGGCATAAAGAAGACGTCAATCATGTCCTTGGCGAAATTAAGGTAAGAGGCCTAACTGCTTTACTGGTTAACGCTTTGCTTATATTACGATCTTCACTCTAGTATATTCATGTTGACTAGGGAACAGAAACAATAGAAGGGATAATTGTGCACCTGGATGATCGAGGAGTAGTTCATGTGAATGCTAAATCCTTTTCAATGATGAAGAAACTGAGATACCTCAAGCTATATAATGTGAACCTCTCTAACAGGCTTGCATATCTTCCCAATAGTTTATGGATTCTTGAATGACCCAATTTTCCTTTAAAATCTTTGCCATCATCTTTCAATCCAGAGGATCTAGTGGAACTTCATATGTGCGATAGTCGCCTTTGTTGGCATATTACCTGTTAGGATTGGTTAGTGCTAGAATGGAAATCTTCACAACTCAAATAACAGTATATGAGCAGAAAAATAAAGAACACCGGGAATTAACGTGGTTCGGCAATGCCTACGTCCACGGGGCAGCAGTATAAACTTCTTCCACTATAACAAAATAATGGGTACAACAGGAAAGATCTTACCAAGCCAATGCCCAGGGCTTGATGATACGCACAGAGAAAGTACAATGACACCACACTATACTCTCCCTCTTTTACCTCACTCAAACACTTAGAGTGGTACACAATTAACTCTCTCACTCGCAATATTAGAGTGGAATTGCTAATGGCTTTCGGATGGTGTTCTCACCCTTCTCTCTCTGGCTCACAACGTCTTCTCTGGTGCAACAACACTCTCTTTCTTCTCTCCCACATGCACACTTGCATGCCCATTATTTAACCAAATGAAAGAAGGCTGATTCTTATCTCCAAAGAACATCCACGTGCATGCCAAAGAAAACCATAATGATGTTGGACAAATAATCTCTCCATCATTGCACCTTGTCTCCCACCAAAAGCATCATCATTTTGTCCATTTAATATTATATTGGTTTCATCATTATGTTGGCAATGATATCCCTTTTGATTGCACCGAAAGAGTGTTCTTCCATCATGGGCTGGACCCATGGTAATGTTCGGTGCAATCAAAAGGGATATCATTGCCAACATAATGATGAAACCAATATAATATTAAAATGACAAAATGATAATGCTTTTGGTGGGAGACAATGCATGGTGCAATGATAAAGAATGTTTTCCTCTTTGGCTGGCCATCACGTGGGTTGGTATGCGCTTTCCTTCATTAGGAGAGTTGCTGCATGGGTTTATATAAGGAGGCAGCAATCAAAGCTGGAGCAGAGTGTTGTTGCACCAGAGAAGACGTTGTGAGTCAGAGAGAGAAGGGTGAGAACACCATCCAAAAGCCATCAGCAATTCCACTCTAATATTGCGAGTGAGAGAGTTAATTGTGTACCACTCTAAGTGCTTGAGTGAGGTAAAAGTGGGAGAGTATAGTGTGGTGTCATTGTACTTTCTCTGTGTGTATCATCAAGCCTTGGGCATTGGCTTGGTAAGATCTTTCATGTTGTACCCATTATTTTGTTATAGTGGAAGAAGTTTATACTGCTGCCCCGTGGACGTAGGCATTGCCGAACCACGTTAATTTCTGGTGTTCTTTATTTTTCTGCATATACTGTTATTTGAGTTGTGAAGATTTCCATTCTAGCACTATCCGATCCTAACAGCCTTCAATATCTTTGGAAGGGAACAAAGGTATGTTTTCGAGGTCGACCTGAGTTTGGTTTGGGACATTTTGAGCCTAGACTATATTATGCTCTTCACTAAACAGTATTAGCTATCTTGCCATGGATGTAAAGTTAAAGGACCCTCATCTAAACCATGGAGTATTATGCTCTTCACTTTCCTGTCAATGTCATTCATGCTGCCAAAAGAAAGTCCAAATCCCACAGGTTTGCGGTTGGCTTCTTTATCTGGTTTGCATTCTCTAGCAGAACTGGCTCTAAGTAACTGCAATCTTTTGGAAGGAGCAATTCTCAATGATCTTGGCTGCCTGTCCGAGGAGCATCTGTCAACTTTCCCAACTTGTTAGTCTTGATGTGTCGAATTGCTGCAGGCTTCAAACATTGCCGGAGCTTCCATCTAGTATATATTATGTTAAAGCTTACAACTGTAATTCTTTGAAAATATCTGGTCCAGATATGGTTAAACTTTTGGCTAACGGTTTCAAACATGTGGAGAAGCAAAGCAGCTGTATGAGTGCGGAATTTACTGGTCCAGGATGTGAATTTGTTCCCGACCAAAAAGGGAAAAGGAAAATAAATTGTGAATTTTCTTTTCCTGGAAATCAAATTCTAGATTAGTGGTTCGAAGATGAAGGTAGACTGGGATTTTCATCAGCAACTGTAGAGCTGCATCCAGGTTGGTTTACTGATCATAAGTTGATGGGATTTGCAATCTGTCTTCTCATTCCACGATCGGATCAGGACATTCTTCATGGCTATCTCACTGTCAATCAAAGGAGGTGTAAAGTGTTTACTTTCAGCTATGTTCAAGTTGAGTCAAGCCACCTTTGGTTATGCTATCTTCCACGTCATGAATTCTTAGACCATCAGTGGCTGCATATGCACACTGAGCTTGAATTTTCATTCACATTCATCGGCACAGTGATGAAGATGTGTGGGGTCCGTGTAGCGTACGAGGAAGATGCTGAAGCGTTTATTAAGTAAGCGTATATATTTGAGGCATAGCAAGCGTTAAAGTTTGTGAAGAGGTCTTGGATTTCCTTGACAATGCTCATCAGTGGCCATATCAAAATATGGCCTCTGGTGCGAAAGTTGAAATGTGTCATTTTTTACATCATAATAAAATACTTTTTTTTTTTTTTTCTGGTTTCAATATATAATACATGATGGACCTCAAATTTCACACATGTACTAAAGTGACAACGTTTTACGTGGTCATCCTAAAACTGTTAAATTGAAGCTCAAAGTTATACACTAGTAGTGCGTACGAGAAAATGTGAAATTAATTTCACAACATTTAGTGCTCTAATAATTCGGTGAGAAATAACTTTTGGCATTCTTATCATAGGTAGAACACCACTTATCCCATTGCATCGTAAACTTAAAGTTTCAAGAAATAGCCAATTCTAGGTTACCACAGTGGTTGTGGCCCTACCCCTTTCCTCTTGCCTGGCACGTGTGATCAAAACCCCTGGGTTGTCTTTCCTCAATGTAATAATAATAAAAAGTTTCGAGAAATAAAAAATATGCTGGATAGAAATATATTGAAGAGGGATTAGAGGTTAAGAACATTCACAATAGGCTCCTTGAACCACCTTCTCAGCTAAAATTTAAGGAGGAATTGAAAAAACCCACCTCCAACCATGTTGGGCTCCTACCGACTTCCTATAATAAAATGCTACTATATTTTAATATTATTTCAAGCATTTATTTAACGATGCTTTTAATTTTATCAATGCCTACTATTTGTTGGCACTAAAACTGAACAGATAGAGATGAGTGCAACTTACAAGTGATGTGGACGATCTAGAGATCGATTGAGTGCTTGACGCAGATTCTTCCTGTCCTTGGATGCTGATCCTGAATAGAAGGAAGCCGAGGCTCATGAGGTCTATGGAACCGGTGTGGAACCAGCCTAAGACCCTCCGATGCCAAAGTAAGTTTGTTTCTAAGAGCTTTTGCCACTGACAATGTATTTAGAATAAAAGTCAAGCTGGAAAGTCTTACCCTTGTATTGTAGTGAAGGGGCCTATTTATAGAAGGCATTTGGTATGCTCTTAGTACTTAATTTCAATGTGGGACTCGTGAGAGGGCCCTATGAGGTTGACACGAGTCTTTAGATATTTCGGGCGGGCCCTTCGAGGTTGATTCTGCAGAATCGATAGAAGATACCGATTGTGGACTCTGCTACGCGGTATCGACTGTTCGTTGTCTTGGGCAATATCATCGGTAGCCGATACCGATTGTTCGCAGCCTTTGGGCAATTGGGGAGTTTTACTAATCCACGTGTCACTGAATGAGTGGAGGATCAGATATGGTACAAACACTATTCATCCTTCGTGTCAATTTCACCTGGGGGTACTATTTACTCAGCTTACTATTCATCTCACTATTTTACTGAGATAATTCCTCATCTCACTATTTTACCGAGATAATTCCTACTCCTTATCTTGTATTTCATTCTTTTTAATTCCTTATTCCTCTTTCTAAGGTATTATTCTGCCCAATTTAAAATTGTTAAATTCAGTTAATCCTATTTTCTTAAATTGGGTAATTTCCCAAGCTATTCCTAAAATTGGACCCCTATGCCGTTACTCTGCCAATTTGAATTCTGATCAAAACATTCGTATGGACCTATTTACCATTTTCCTTTGATTGATATTACCAGACCTGATTATACATATTTCCTCTCGTCCAAATGTATGAACAATATTGAACTATTTGGATTTTAACTTTACCGTAAACTGATCGTTTTTGGACCATGGATGGAACTTGAAGGACTTTTGGACATTTTAGACCATATTATTTGGTCTTTAAGTGATCAGTGGTTAGACAAACATACTATGGGTACTCAAAAAACGTTGGCAAAAGCTGTGTGAGCATGAAACTGTTTTGGATCATATATTTATATGGATGGTTTGTGTTGTGCATATTCTTTTCATTGTTTTTTTTAAACAATATTATATTATTTTCGCTGTCTATTTTCATGATATCCCTTCAATGATATCCCTTTTGATTGCACCGAAAGAGTGTTCTCCCGGGAGCCCCCTGCTGGACAAATGAACGTATGTGATGCTCACCCATACTTTTCCTTGTAAATCAACATCCTTGAGCGCAACCTTGGTGCTATTTTTGGACCTGTCAACAGCTTGTTCCTGTTCCTTATCCATCTTCGACAGATTGTGATTTCCTCTTCTCATGATCCCTGATTTCCTGGTGTAATTCATGTTACCTAATTAGAATAGCTACCTAGTTAGGATTCCTTGTAATTAGCTAATTACTCTTCCTTGTAGGAAAAGTCAACTTGTACTTGTATGTGTATATATATATATATATATATATATATATATCTTCACCTTGGAGAAATATAATATCAATCACAATTATTTAATCCTGTGTTTAGTTTGAATGTGTTAAGTATTGAAAAGAGTGGTGAGAGTACACATTGGGTTGGTTAAAGTGGTGAGCAAAAATGCTCCCCATGACCTTATACCTCATAATTTCGATTTCAACCCAAGATTTCCTCAAATTTTTTAAACCCTAATAGCAAAATATAACCGAATTCATTGAGTTAGAGGAAGAAGACTTGAACGTGATCCTTAAAAAAGAAAAATAAAAACAACACTTAGTGGAAGATAACAGAATGTCTATAAATTGTAAATTTTGGAAAACACAGTAACCAAATTGAATTTTCGTGTAAAATTCAGTGACCAAAAAGGTATTTAACCCTTAAAAAAAACGTTGTGAGTTATGCCCGTTGATCATGACAATGTGCCTGTCCTTTTGCACTCGAGTTTAAATCTCCCTTAGCATATTTTTACATCATGTTAATTTATAATTGACAAATTAAAAATAGAGAAACACCAAACATTCTCTTCATATCATTAGAGAGGTGAGCTATGAAGTAATTCTTTTCTTTGATAAAGGGTTTATAGGTTAAGTAGTTCACACTATTTACTCTTACACTTTAGATCATGATTCATGTGTTTGATTTCTCTCTCCTAATATCATTGTATAAATAATTTTAAAAAAACTCAAATGTTCAGACGATAAATACCTTGATTACTAAAATTAAAATATAATTTTATCAACTATTGGATTACATATATAATGCATATTAAATTCACTAACACATTTAATAGACGGTGAAAATTAGAAGTCCTTAACTAATTCTTAACTTAAAATCTTTATTTTCATTATAAAAAAAAAACATTTAAAATCTTTATTAGAAAAGCCTCCGTTTGTGATTATTTTATTTTCTCTTACAAGATGGTCTCTAATTAAAGCGGGAGACCTACCACTACTAAACTACCATACCACTTTGGCAAAACCGGATAACTTCGAAGCGGACTCCATCATTGACCCGAATCCGATAGATCCGAAATCCATTATCACCCGAAGTTTCGCAGACACAGACAGACCCAAACCCAACCCATCAATCATACTTCTTGTTTAGATTTAAACTGCTCGCCCCAAACCTCTCTCTCTAACTCACCGGCGCCAATTTCCGGTCCGGCGAGACCTTTACATCGTTAGCTGAAGGTGATCACACCAGGTTCAATTTCTGATCTTTATGATTCCAATCTCTTTCTCCTTCTCTTTCACTTGCTCTTGTGTTTGCTGTTTTGCTCTGATTTGGATCCAGATTTTCTGTTCCTGATTTAAAAAATGCAGTGTTTTTATGTGAAGAGCTTCTTCATGCTTTTGTTTTGTTTGCTTGCTGAGACTAGTATGGAAAATCAGTGAAAACCCAATTCAGAGACTTGGAATTTGATTTATGGTTTGTGTTGCAAAATCATAGAATTGAATGTGATATCAATTTTGATCATCCGGGCACACCTAAAGTTTTGGGCTTGTAATCAAATCATGTAGGTTAGCATTAGAGGGTAAAATTTATCATAGAATGCTCCAGCCCTTCTCTCTCTCTCTCTCTCTCTCTCTCTCTCTCTCTCTCTCTCTCTCTCTCTCTCTCTCTCTCTCTCTCTCTCAAACCCTTAATAAATAAAAATGCTCTGCACTCTCTAGGAGCTCTCATCAGGTGCGCTGCCCCTTTTCCCTTTTCTCCTTATTTCGTCTTCTATTTTCTTTTTTCTTTTTGTTGTAATTTTGTACGGATATCATGGGATTTTTGTCCTCTCAATTGTTCTGGATCTGCTGTTTGATTTCTGTTGAATTTGCCTGATTCCTGTGACTATGCATGGCTAGATTGGAAATTTCCTCAAAAGTGCAATCGATACATGTTCATTAGTCACTGCGAATTTACACATGCTTGTGTTTTTATTTTCTGAGTTTGTTTTTCTCCATGATTTTCATGAGTTTTTTGTGTTGAGTTTGTGGTGTTGGATTGATGCATCCTCTGTGTATTAACTGCCATCCGGAATTTGCTTGGTCCCTGATTATGTATATCCATTATGGTTTAGATCTTTGAAAACATGTCCGGCCAAAGCCAGCGCTTGACTGTAGTTCCTACAGTTACAATGCTTGGAGCTATGAAAGCTCGCCTTGTGGGTGCGACAAGAGGTCATGCTCTGCTCAAGAAGAAGAGCGATGCTTTAACTGTGCAGTTTCGTCAGATTCTTAAAAATATTGTCTCAACCAAAGAATCCATGGGAGATGTTATGAAAAACTCATCCTTTGCCCTTACTGAAGCCAAATATGTAGCTGGTGAGAACATCAAGCACATTGTTCTTGAGAATGTCCAAAATGCCTCTATTAAAGTTCGATCAAAGCAAGAGAACATTGCTGGTGTAAAGCTCCCAAAGTTCGAATATTTTACTGAAGGTGAGACCAAGAATGATCTCACTGGATTGGCCAGAGGTGGACAACAGGTCCAACTCTGTCGTGCTGCCTATGTGAAAGCAATTGAGGTTCTTGTGGAGCTTGCCTCACTTCAAACATCATTTTTAACCCTTGATGAAGCAATCAAGACCACAAATCGTCGTGTCAATGCTCTAGAGAATGTTGTGAAGCCTAGGTTGGAGAATACAATAAGTTATATCAAGGCGGAGTTGGATGAACTGGAAAGGGAGGATTTTTTCAGGTTAAAGAAGGTACAGGGTTATAAGAAGAGGGAGATTGAAAGACAGATGGCATCTGCCAAGCAATTTGCTGGTGATCAGGTTGCAGAAAAGTTATCTTTGAAGAAGGGCGTTTCCTTAAATTCAGCTCAGAACATGTTGTCAGCGGGTATGGAAAAGGATGATGATATCATTTTCTGATTGGGAGGCTAGTTTATATGTTTGTTCCTAGGATGTGTGGTGCTGGTTGTGCTTCTTGTTCTGCAGAGGAATCCTATTATTATTTAGCTCGACGGTCTTATGTTCGGAATAAAAGCTTCATCCCCTACATGTATGTTTCTATTTATTGTGAATTATTTGTAACAAAACTTATATCAGTTCAAGGTTTTGGAATATTTGTCGACTGGAAGGTCTTTGGTTTAGTGTAATTACTACAGTATGGTTATTTGATCGCTGCACCATTATTCTCCCCTCTGATAAGATTACGGCAAGAGTGGCTTCGCATTTATTTAATTTTCTTTATAAAAAATTGTGGTCGCCTGGTATGGTTTCACAAGGTTAGGGGTGGTCTTTGAGCTAAATCTCAATATTAAACCAGCAGGTGGCCTTTGAGCTGATAATAATTTGTTAAACAAAAAAGTCGGGTACAAAATTGCAGGAAAATGCGCTAAATTTTTTTAACTAGCTATATTGAACATTTTGTCCCATGAACCAACCGCACCCTAATTAAGATATAACAATCAAATTATAATCTCTTATTGTTACAGATGTGAAATATTACTACAAAAGCAGGATGATCAAAAGAAGAAAGAAATGAAGAACAAAAATGATTTTTATTGATTGATACAATTGAAAATGAGGACAGCTGAAATCATGTTGAGGCTAACAAGATTGAAGCCACCAAGATTGTTTACAAATGGAGCCATGCTTCAATAGGGTATGAGTTGCAGAGCTCAACTGAGCAATCCATCTGACACCCTTGTCTTCACATATGAAAATGTTCAGAAAGGATAGCGTTTCAAATTCCTCTCTATCAGCTTGGGTTGTTTAGAACTTGAAGCCGAATCTTTCCCGGAAAACTCACCTGGCCGCTTCACAGTAGGGGCACTGTATAACATAAGGTAGATATAATGAGGGCTGGAAGTGAGTATATGTAGCTTTGTAAGTACGGGAATATACATCCAAGAATTTTACCTGTAACTCTTCTGGAGCGAATTTTTCTTCATAGCTGCAAGATTTCTCACCTCATGACTGCTCATAAGAAAAAGAGGAGAACAAAGTCAATATCTTGAAAGTCTATCGCTCAACAAGGGTAATCCTGATGGTCCATACTAGTACCCAATATCTTTGAACATAAGGCTTCAAGATAATTATCAGAACAATTTGATGATTCACTGAATATGATATACAAAAACTGTAACAATAAAATAAATTGCATCTTGAGGGAATAACATCAGCTAACAAGCCTAAGGGGCATGGCACATCATGCATCACTTTAAGATACAACATTACCTTTTAAGAAAATCTATTTTTGATTTCTTCATCAAGTTGCTCTTTGCGGTAACATTGTAGCCAGGCCCATTGCCTACAAAGAATTATCAGAAAAACAACCAAGAAAACACATTTATTCTGCACCCTATTTGATGATGTATTAGTCTTTGAAGGGACTGATGTGGATGAACTCAAATAAAATGACACATCACAAGAGAACAGAAATACTTACCAAAGCTTCTTTTATTCGATGATGGCGGAACCTTTGTGCAAATACGAACTTGCCGACTTTGTTTTCCTGCAAAATTTGAATGATTGGTAAGTAAGTTAATCATGTAGAAATTAGTATACTGTTGTTCGGTTTGCTAGGATGTGGTGAGGTAAACTTACGAGCATCTTCCTTTTGATATAGACTCTTCAAGCGGTCAGCTACTTTATTTTCAGCCTCATCCACTTCCCTCAATTTGGCCTGCAAGTAATCACCCACAATGAAATTCTTATCCTGTTTTCTTCTTATAAGCCAGAAATATAAAGCAGATCTAGAAATGCTAAATCAAGTAACCAAAACTAAGCTACACATTAAAATAATGGGATTCGACTACTGAAGCTAAATGAAAACAAATTTGGTTGGACAGAATGAGGGAACTCACCTCATACAATTGGTTCCATCTGAATGAAACTTTCTTCTTTTTCATCCTCTCAATCACCATATTAGTCCTCTCAATACCAAACTCCTTTTGATATAATTTCCTCCACAAATCATCTGTTATTGGAGTCAAATCTCTACCCTACAAGAATTAATTAATAAACATCTCAGAACTTCTGCTGAAGCATAACAAAAACATTTATATAAAAACAATGTGGAACAACTTACTTTTGTAGTCTTCTCTACATGCCTCAATTGATCGACCGTACAATGTGGTAGAATTCTCTCAAGCAAATAAAGTTCTGTTTCACCAACATCTCCAAGGTGCCTTATATTATCTATTGCAGTATTAATGCACAGATCAACCAAAGATGGAGGTTCCACACTTGTAAATTCCTCATCCATGCTACCTGGTCACTTTTTCTCCAGGTATGTCTCCCTAAGGCCAATACATTATACAACAAAATCAATTTCACATACTTATATTACTTATTTGAAGTAGTTAGCATTCTTCATATGAACAAACCGAGCTCAACTAAACTGAATTGGACAAAGAACTAGGCGCCATTTAATTGTCAGGAAAAAGTGTTGCTCAAAATCTTGGAAATTTAGTTGAATTGAGACCCATTAAACAAAAGCTTAGAACTTTATCATCATCCCAGATAGTAAACGTTTAACTCAAACAACTTTTAACATTATTGGATGGATTGACCTGAACCCATCAATCCCTCAGTTCTATCAACAATCAATCACAAAAATAAATAAAAAAACTACAAAAACAGTAAAAGGTCAAACTTTCGCTACAAATCTTTTAAAAAAAATTTACAACCCACAAAACTCAAATTCATCAACGCAAATCCGTAATCAATCCATACATATCCAATCACAATTTTTTTTTTTTGAAGTACATAGAAGTTGAATCTCGTGCACCGAAAAAAAGATGAAGAAAAAAGCAAAATCGATAAACATATTTGAATTCAGGGTTTGGAGAGACTTACTGAGTGATCGGAGACGAGAGGAGGGAGATCGTTTGCCGGAGGCGAATTATTGGTTTAAATTTAATTGAATAAAAACATTTTTCGTTTTATTCTTTTATTGTTTTTAATCTGAATTTGTGCTAATATGCACCAGGCTTGTGTTTATGCTTTATATGGACGAAAAATGAGGTCCGCTTTCTTTTCTTTATGGGCTTCAGCTAACGTGCGCGGCGCGTGCCAAATTTTGCTGGCGCATGGTGGGGGGTGACTGGATCTTTTTGTCTCAACTAACCCCAACTACCTTCAATATTACCTCACCACTTTACAGCCAATCAACTTGGCGCCAGTCATCTTTTACCGCACCGTATAATTAATAACTATCATGTTATTTCAGTGTTTTTATCTAAAAATAGTCAAAATTAAATCCAAAAATTCATAAATGTCAATTTTTGAAAAAACTTTTAAATATAGCCAAAAACTCACTTAAATTGACCCAAAAGCACTCTAAACTTACACCTAACCGAAAAGCTAATTGTCATGCTCTTCCGAGTCGTAGGCTACTGTGACACATAGAACCTGCCTTACCTCTGGTTTAGCCACAGTTTTTGCTTGCTCTTCTGATGTTCTGTACTGCCTCCCGAGCAACACTAGACTTTGAAGCATCTGCATTCAGTGATACCGTAAAGAAACTATCGTACACTACAGGTGGTAAGTATAGTTGTGACAACAAAGCAACAAGAAACCTAAAGATGAACGTCACACAGCATAAAAGAGTTCATGAGAAAATATCCAAACCCACCGATTCAAAATTATTATGTCAAGAAACTGACTTTAACTTTTTTTATTGTCAAAAAACTCTCAAACCCACCGATTCAAGCCATAGCCGCAGAGATTATTTTTATTGCCTGGATTTATGAAAACATTGACTTTTCCTTTTCTTCCTCTTTTTGCTAATTGAGTTGACGACGCCAATCCGGTCAGATTAGAGATTTAAATCCAATCCAATTCGATCCAATTGATGTTGGATTGGATGATCGGTTTTCATAATGAAAAATTATAATAATGAAATATGAAATAATTATCGTCAAGTTTAATATAATCAAACATTTATTAGACGTAAATGTCAAATATAAATGAAATGTTGTTGATGCCCAAAAAATCTAAGGTTATGCCCAAATATATTTCTAAACTAGTACAACACTTAACTGGGGAAGAAGCCCGATTGGGATACGCAAAAGTTTTTCGTGTACGCTTGCACAAGTTATGATCCACATGCCACGCCAAGCAAATATGTAACTCGCCACGCAAAAAGGTCATAACAAGCCCGTAAAATATACTGGCTCTATGAACCCGCGCTTATTATCCCGTCGAGTGTCATTTGGCCCGGCGATAGCTCATTACAATACGGCAAAGCTCGAGCACAAGCACGCCAAATAACACGCAATGCCAAGCGGAAAGCCTTTATCTTGGTACCAAGCCATGCTATAAGTTTAAGTGGGCCCAAGTCACGCGAATGCCTGGGGCTTGCTGAGCAGATTGTGGTATGGATAGTCATGAGTATTCACAAGGCTCGTTGATGGACCAAGGAGTGCAAGTTTTGGGATGCTTGAGAGCACCAAAACTCAGGCTCATTTCTTGGGGCCAAACATATGAGTAAGCATTAGAGAGAAAACCCAATACCTTAGGAAAATATCCAATGGCCTACAACACTTGGAAATATCCCACATCAGTCAAAATATCCAGCACCTTGTCAAACCCAAAGCAAATCCAAGCAAATAGGCTGCTTCCAACAACTTGAAGAAACCAAGGCAAACTTACAGGCCCCTGGAAATAAAACACCAACGACCCAACACCTTATAAAATATCCAACATCGTGGAAAATATCCAACATCCTTGAAAATACCTCAGCCAAATCAAAACCAAGTCAAAGACAAGCCATTGCAAAAACCAAAGGGAATCCATGTGCGCAGGCTGCTGGAGGTGAAATACCCTTCAGACCAACGCTCCTACCCATTTTTCTTTCTTCTGCAAGCTCTAGTAGGAAAACCAGGAAGAAAAGTAAGGGGCGCCTCATCCACATGAAGGAGTCCAGCCACGTGAAAGTCTTGGAACTCCAAAAAGCTCTGCTTCTATGCGCTTGGATTGAGGAAGTTTCACTAAATAGAATTGAATGGAAGAAAGTGAAGGAAAAGAGAGAGGATAACTTGGTAAAATTAGGGGTTCCAATGCCTATAAAAGGAGGCACCTTCTACCTAGCAAAACAACCATCCAAAAGCGCAACCAAGCTTTTGTCAAGCGGATGGAAATTTACTCAAGCCACCCATCCTTTATTTCCATTTCTCCCTCTTTTCCCTCATCAAAATCTCCCCAAATTTCCCTCTCCCCTTGCTCCGAACCTTTGTTTCCATAAGAAATCCAAACTCTTTCTCTCTATTGCTAAACTCATAAAGACTTAGCTCCTATGCCACAAGCTTCTCAAGCCAAGCCAAGCCATAATACAAATTTGTCACAGTCGTATGATTTATTAGTGAAAGGAACCAAAGTGTTTTCTAAGGCTCTGCGAACCTTTCGAAACACTCTTGAGGACTGATTCTTGAACTCAGGCACAAGGGCAACTTCATCCGTTCTCTCTTTACAACAGCCCAAGCTCATTTGTCAAGTTGCTGGAACAAAAAATCCACTACAAATGCTAGAGAAAATTATTTTGATTTTATCTATATATATCTATATATATAAAGCAAAAGGCAGAGAATGGTGAAACATTCAAAATACCAGAAAATGCCCTTGGTTAATGCAAACATTAAGAATTGAAGTTATTAATTAAATGAGGATAATATGGTAAATTCATACTTTTTCATAACTAAAAAATTAAAATTAAAAGAAAAATTAGATAATGGATCCTCTTTTTATGGAACACAACTACCCATTATCTTTTTTAATTCTGAAATAAATTTTTAAATTTTTAAAAAATGCCTCTCGCAAGCGCAGAAGTGCGTGCGAAGAGGCTAGTAATATATTAAACATTACTCCATCAAATTACTTTACATGTTTATAACTTTCTTAATGAAAATTACCTAATGAGTAAAATAAGCATGAAACTAACTATATTGGATTGGATTGGCTTTGATTGGATCCTCACAAGCAAATCCGACATCCGATCCAACCATGTCGCTTTTGGAAATTAGGGATCCAATCCAATCCTCCAAATTATCGAAATTGAATAAAATTGGATTGGATTGAATTGGATTAGTCAGTTTAGGCGGATTAAATTGGATCTTGAATTGGATCTTACACACCCCTAGCCATGATTAATATAAAATTGTCATGAATCATTATGATATTATAATATGAGTGTCGCATACATAACTTTTCAGATGTTGATGCAAGTGTAGCTCACATATATTATGATATGAGTGTTTGAGTTGAAATATTGATAATCACTCACGTGACCTTCAGCTGTTGATGCGAGTGGAGCTTACAATACATCAACCCTTTAAAGTCATCCATCCGAGTGTGATGATTTCCCTGGCATAAAACTTATGCCCCAAAAATTGATAGATCAATCACCACATTTTGATAATTTATTAAAATGAAACCCAAAAATATAAGGGTTAACTTGGGACAATTTAGTTGGGGACATTTCAATATAAAAGATGATATTTAGTAGCTTCCAAAGAACATGCCTGATGTCATTCTCAAGTGATGTTGATGTTCTCTATAAAGAAACCTACTCATACAGAATACTGTTTGGGCTATGGCACAAAGCTGTGACAGAATAATTGGTGATTGATAAAGTTAATTCAATGGTTCATTGATCAATTTGAGAACATTGGAAAAATTTGAACTTGTTACAAGTCAGGCTGATCAATTTTAAAAAATGGATTACATGTGTCAAACGCCATTTTCAGTTGAGCACATCAACCATCAATTCTGGCAGCTAGCTATCATGCAACCTCATCTGCTATCAGTGGAGGAACAAATCTGCAATTCTGCAGTGTCTGCTCAAATATATGAGCCACTTTGAGCAATTTGCCCTGCAAAATCAGTGGAAAAATCTTAAATCAACTACCAGCTACTCAACTCTGCAATCCCGTACTTTTCATTTAATTCAGTCACTTCCCAATAAGTGTTCAATTTAATATGTTAATGTAGCAAGTTTTCACTCATGTTCGCCATATAAATACCAGAAAAACAAGGTCAGGGTGAATGCTAATGCCCAACGGAAATTAACATTTTGCTATGTCGAAGGTGACAAGGCAATACCTCGTCAAATGCTGCACCAATCATTTGAAGACCAACAGGAAGGCCTGCAGGCCCCCCTTCAACAAATCCACATGGCAAAACCAATGCAGGTAGACCTGCCAAGTTAACATTAACCTGCATACAGATTAAGTAGAAACAGATCAGCGTCATTTAGTCATCTTACTGGTGGAAACTACATCACATGACAGGCAATAAAAGTTTCAGAGGAGAACAAGCACATATGATACATAGAGCATCATAAACAAGAGTCAACATGTGTGTCGCTGGATTCCCCAAAATAAGATCTTGGACCATTTTAAACTTCTTAAATAGCATCATTCCGGAAACAACAGTGTGAATGTCAATTTTGAAAGACTGTTAAAATTGAGATCACAAATATAGAGCTGGGTGAAGTGTATCATTCAAAAAACGTGAGTATTCACTGCAATTATATACATATGTATACATATTATATACTAGCCAGACATTGTTGACACTAGCAGCAAAAGTAATTAAACTGGTGAAAAGAATTAAAGGAGGCTTAAATACGCCCACAAAAAAATTGCTCAGAAACAGGAAAAACAATTGTCCTGCAGATTACAGCATGGTAGATACACAAGCACCGGTCCTAACATTATATTGATGAACAAGGAAGTTGATCTTCTAAAGGGCTTAGATGACATGAGTTTAGCTGAGTATTGATAAGCAAGAATATGCTTTTTTGTGTACATGTCCAATATTGTGACTCAATTATCATAAAAGTCCCAGTACAAACATACACACACCCAACACATGCATATAATAAACAGAATTTAAGGAGTTGGGGTACTCAGAAAAGTGCTTACAGTCATTATGTCACCTGCATACATTGCTAACGGATCATTTTTCTTTTCACCTGGAAAGATAAAAGTAAATGAGTGATTTACTAAAACCATGTAATTTATTACAAAATGAAAAGCATCCGCATTTTGGAAAATAGCATACCAATTTTATAAGCAGCAGATGGAGCAGCAGGTGAAATTAGGATGTCATGTTCATCCAGTGCTGTCTTGAAGCTTTTCTGAATTACAGTCCTCACCTAAAACACTATAACAATCATTAATTCCTTCTTGAACACCATAAATCCGTAGGAGTAAGAAGCTGAGAACATAACCAAGCATGAGATTCTACAGAGAGGCTGCATGGTATGCAAATATAAATTACATAAACTACTGCAGCACTGATAAACTACCCCAAAAAACCATTCATGAGGATTGAGAATACAAGATTGTTGTTAGGTGAAACCTCAGATAAATGATTTCTCATGAGGTCTTTTTAGCTTTTATGAATGTCAAGGGTTTTGGTTTCTTCAATATTATAATGTCAGAATGCAAACACTAATGGGATTAACTCCCTCCCACCAAAAATCCACTATTAAATTTAACACAACAATGTATTTTTTAAATGAAAATATTAAGCATGAACATCATGGTACCTGCTGGGCGCGCTTATAATATGCATCATAATAACCAGCTGAAAGGGCATATGTTCCTGTTAGAATTCTCCTTTTGACCTGCAAAAAAACAAAAATGGGTATATGTCTGATTTCAAAAAGACAACAAGAAAAAACTAGGCAAAGAGCACTGCAACAATGTTTCCATCTATAGAACTTCAAACCCAATAGGATGTACAGCAAAACAGTGTTAACTAGCCACCTATACATAGTGTACCTCAGAACCAAATCCCTTGGCTCGGGAATCCATGTATTGTGAGTTCAGCTCATCAGCAGCAACTTGGTTTCCATACCTGGATATTGATTGAAAAATAATAATGAATATGAGCATATTCATTATTCTAATATACCATGCAGAGAAGGATTTTAAGAATAAGTTTAACAACTTCTCTTTTTCTTCCAGTCACAGTGGAAATCTAAACAAGCTTCTACTTACTTACTCTCTTCTCCCATTAAAATACACAAATGAAAGCCTCGCAGAGATGAAAATTAATATATTAGAAGAGTTCTTCTGGGCATATTACCTGACACCATCATAACGTGATAAGTTCGAAGATGACTCGGATGAAGCAAGAATGTAATAGGCTGGCAACCCAAGTGAGAAAGATGGTAATGAGACCTGCAATTTAACATTTCAAGTATATTAAACCAAGACACAAGAAGGGGTACAAATGACATTTTGGGGAAGAAACAGAGAAGTTGAGCAGTTTCAAAAAAGAAGAAGGTAGACCTCTGTTACGCAGCATCCTAATTCTTCAAGGTGCAAAGCAGCAGTACGGACTGCCGAAGTTACTCCAGTATCAACACCGTCATCGAGAGTTTCACGGATCAGACCAATCGTCAATCCTTTTAGAGGTTTAGATTCTAGCAAATTCATGGAAACAAACTGAGCTGAAAAGTCGGGAACCTCCTGAAAGAGAAATTCAAATGCATTTACATCAACCAACCAATTCCTGATATCAGTCTTTAGTCTATATATTCAAAGTGCAAAGTACAAAGACCAAATTTTTTTGTTGAATAAACATTTCAGAGCTCAAATTCAGGATGCATAATGACAAGATAAGTTGGCTTATCCTGCTAAAATTACGCATGGTGAATCTTCAAAAGATAGTGACCAAAGTACAGTTAGAGCCCTCATTAGAGGTTTCAGAGAGGGACATGACACAGAATTTGATACTTCTTCCACCACCTGTATACTAAAATTACTTATTTTACTAACAAGAATGTTCAAAATATATTTTCCAGAGGATTTCCATGTGGTAATGAAATTTGTAGGGGAATTACTTGGTTGATATGGAATCAAATCATGATTTGTGCCAATCAAAGTTTGCAAAATATTTGACAACATACGCATGGGTACAAAACAAAAAATATCAGATACAAAATTTACTTACACGCTTGCTACTGGTGGCATCAAGTCTATCATGGCCGGAAATTGCATGCAGAAGAATCCCAGCATCAGCAACAGACGTACCAAAGCAGCCAATGACATCAAGCGATGATGCATATGCCATAAGTCCAAATCTTGAGACACGCCCATACGTGGGCTTCAACCCAACAACACCACAAAACGACGCTGGCTGCCTCACACTTCCACCTGTATCACTTCCCAGTGACACCATACACTGTCTGGCAGACACAGCTGCAGCCGAGCCTCCCGATGACCCTCCGGGCACCCGAGAAATGTCCCATGGGTTTGCAGTCACCTAATGAATGAACAGATGCACCACCTGAGTAAACCAACCCCAGTTACCAGTGGGATACATAAAGAAACGAACTTCCAAAACCCCACTCTATTGGACTTTTACTAATACTAACAACCAACCTGCTTTACTACCCACAATAAAAGGGGTAACTCACATTCTAAAAGTTCCATAAAAGACTAAAATTAACTTCTTTATTCAACTAAACTTTCATTTCCATGAAGTTGTAAAATAAAGTTCTAATCTTTAAAGCATTTCCTCCAAAATGAATAACAAAAATGAAAATTGCACAGAACACACAAATTATATTAGATAAAAGAAAGGAAACCCAGACGAGAAAAACCTGATAGGCAGAGGCTTCAGTGGTGCTGCCCATGCCAAACTCATCCAAATTGGTCTTACCCACCAGAATCCCACCTAGCTCCTTAATCTTCCTGACGGCAGTGGCATCATACGGCGGCGTATAGCCTTCCAGAACACGAGACCCAGCCGTGGAGGGCATTTCAGCCGTACAGATATTGTCCTTGATGGCCACAAGTACCCCAGCCAAGGGACCCAACTCCTCATTCCTCTGAATCTTCTCGTCAAGCTCACGGGCTTGGGCCAGGACCGAGTTTGACACGTGGAGAAAGGAGCGCAGATGTGGCTCAGTGAGTCGGAGGCGAGTGAGAAAGGACTCGGCGAGTTGGGTGGCGGTGAGGTGGCGGGAGAGAAGGGAGTGGCGGGTGGAGAGGATTTGGGAGTGTGATGGTGGGTTTGGGGATTGGGAATGGTCTGTGATGGTGGAGTGGGTGACGGGCTGTGAGGATAAGGAAGAGAGGGGTTTAAGGGAGGCGTAGCGGAGGAGGAGGGTGGGGTTAGAGCGGAAGTGGGAGAGTGAGCGTGGAGGTTGGAGTGTCGATATCATAGTTTATTTGACTTGCTTTCTCTGCAACTGGGACTTTTAAGACGAATTGTGTGAAGCTCGGCTGCAAGAGAAATGGTGACTGATGTGAGGAAGAGAAATGCTCAACTGTGACGTTTTGAAGATTTTGAAGACTGGCTGAAAACGGTGACTGAACAATGCTCAACTGTTTTATCTGTGAAGGAGTTGCTCCTAGTCCGTTTTGTTTGGGCCTCTGGGCCCTGTGTTTACCACACACAAAAATGACGGCTATATGGCGGGAGCAAGAATTCTAGAGTGAGAGTCTTTTATATGGCCTTATCTCTATTGTTGAATCAATTTAATTAGCCTAATCCAATGATTAAGAGATAACAGTTCTTAACCGGTTAAAATACAAGCTTACCTGCACCCAACCACTAGAGCTGCAAGCCCTTGCGTATATACCGAGTTAGATTGCTAAAAATTATAAATTCAATTTCTATCCCATTGAAAAAAAGGTTGGATAAAATCCTAGGATTATGGGTGGTGCACTAAACTCAATTTCTTTTGTAGTACAGTAATTCAACAGCTTCAATAATAACAATAATAAAACAAATATTTTGTTTTTCTTGATCACGTCAAATGGGATGAATTTTCCTCTCTCATCAGTGAGCACACGAAGCAATGGCAGAGGGCAAATACATTACATGTAGTGATACACGAGGTATACAAAACTAAAATCACCAGGATTTTGCAGTTTATTTTCTCCTAGGCTTCTATGGAAATATTGCCAATTGCTCAGTCACGTGAAATATACAAAGAACATTCCCAGCGTCCACCTATATTACACAAAGATATTCTTTTGTTTATGGTGATTGATGAAGGTTTACAAGTACTCCGCTAAATCTTCTTGGTTCTCCATATCCCAGACAACAATTTTTCCATCCAATCCTGCAATGTCAAGGTGTTAGAGCTAACCAAAGTAGATTCAGTGGAAACAGGAAAGGAATCTACGATAAGCGATTGAAAACTAAATTTAACATTGACTTGCTAACCCGATGTGCTGAAGCGCTTCACTTTAGAACTCCCTGGATCTCCAAGTGGCACGATACAACTACAGTTACCAGGGAGGATTGTTATGTAAAAATATATAAAACATATAAAGGTAGCCCCAAATCCAGAGTCATCCACCCAATTCATCAGTCAGACCTTCTGCCTGACAACTAGGGTGGAGATGTAATGTTTGAAATGGAACTGGGTCTACTACACAGGGAATATCTAAAGAGAAGGAAAAGTGAAGTACTTAATGCAGTTCTCATGGACCCCTCCTCGTGATCTTGAATGCTCATTTGTATCATTGTTGAATCCCTGTTTTGGTTGGCCATATAGCTTTCCAAATGCTTCAGAAAACTGTAAGGGGAATAATCCAGTTGAGAAAAAGGAAAAGGCATTGCATAATGTGATGAATGATTTTTGCTCCATAACATAACAGGGAAAAACCGCAAATCCAGTTTACACTAACAATGAACTCGAAATGTTCACTAAATTCCTGTTATGCTCTCGGAGCTTAAGGCTGCTTGCTTAGTTCAGTATCTCCAACATACCGCACACTATATAATGAGGACAAACTCACTAGGCCAACAATAAAATTGCGGTGTAGATGAGAACTAACAGTTGAAACTGTTGTCCCACTGCATATGCAGCTGAGTTATGGTCAGAATTATCAGCAGGGCATATACAAAACATTCAAGCAATTTCACATTTTAAGACTCAGAACAATATCATCTTTTAACATTCCTTCTCTGTTTTTCTTCTCCTTCGAGACATGGAGGAACTCTTAAACCCAAGACCAATTTCCACCCTATTCAACATGTTTACAACCACAGTATAACAGCCACTGGCAAGTTGATTATATTTATTTACAATAGGCACGCATTTAATGCACTCACCACCCGATCCCCACCCCCCCTCCGAAAAAAACCTCTCTCTCTCTCTCGCTCTCTCATAACATATAAACAACCAGGTGTTTACCTGTGAACCATATTTTGGACCTGAAGATGTTGTCTTTCTTTCCCCCAGAAATTTGATAAAACTCCTACAGAGAAAAGAACAAAGCTATTATTTTGCTATCCTCCTCCAAAGAACAAAGCTATCAGGAAAAGGCATTTACCATATTCCTCTTTCATCTGCCGCAAAAACCATTGGGTTGCAATCAAATCCCACACCTATAACTAATCTTTCAGAAAGAAATAAGACCTGAAAAAATGCCACATATGGATTCACAATACCCAAATAGAAATAAGTTAGTTCATTACATGTGGAGTAGATATTTAGACTCTCAAAAAGTTAACATGAGTTGATGCTGACCCACATCACGGAGAGGCAAATCACGGAATGCAACATTTTGAGCCAAAGGAGAAGGTCCCACATCATCAACAAAGTAAATCATAGAATTATGGCCTGCAAAATGCCACAACCCGGAAACCAATTAGTGGGAAATGAATGATAATACCCAAACCAGCTGCTAACTTGACAATTTGAAATACTGCCTACCAAGCAATCAACATATGCTATGCCAAAAACTTTTTATCTTTGAAAAGAACATGCAGAAAGGAGATATGTCTGACCTACATATGCTAAGGTATTGCCACTTGGTGACCACCTTACACCAAATGACCAAGTAAAGGAGAGATCAAGTTGAAGAATTTGCTGTTTCACCAAAAAGAAAACAAGTAAGGTTAGCTTCTCCCAAAAGGGCAAGACAAAAAGCAAAATGCATGAATGGGTACCACTAAGCAATGTCTCCAAATCAGGGTCACCAATTATGGGCTTTAAGACAAAAATGATACTAAATTTTGAAAATCTAATTTTGCTTTAATTTTAGAAAACCAAGCAGTTTGGAGTCTTGAAACTTACTGTTTAGAATTTAGAATTTAGAATTAGCACAAGCAGAAAGCACATACTCAATTATTATTGAACTTTCTTGCACTGATTCAATACCTATCGTCTTAACAATGAGCTACATTGTTTATTCTTCTTTTGTAGAAACAACGAGCTAGAGTTTAACACATTTCATAAGTTTTAGAACATTGTTACAATGCTCATAATGGGAAATTAAATTAAAGGTAAGCCAAGAAAACATACTTACTTATGAGTATTTCATAAATCAGTGGCTAGATTTTAATATTGGATTTACAACATTACATTGTGCTACAGGTAACTACTACTAACAACTCTATATGATTAAATGCGTAATCAAACCAAGCAGCAGTTATTTAACCGGTAAGAGACTGTTTGTTATCTATTCTATACGTCAAATATAAATAGACGCATTAGAAAAAGCATTTTTTGATAAGGGAAAATTTAGCACCTCTCCAAATTTTGAATCTGCAGATGGGCCTGTTCTTGATTCCCTGAGTAATGCATGAGCAATTATAATTATAATATACACAGCTAAAATACGAACTCGACTAAATACAAAGAATGACAGCTCTACAACTACATGTAACATACTTTGCGTCAACGACCTTAATAAAGGTGGAAAATATTCGGCACTTTCCATCTGTAGATGCTGTTGCAAGAAGAATCTGTAAAAAATGAGCATATATGAATACTTAAACATGGTAAAGGGTTAATTACTTAGCAACCAAACTAACAATTGAACATGAAATTGTCCCAATAGTTCAGCAAAAGGAAGGTATCAAGGTAAAGATAACATATGGAAAGGGAAAATGTGAAAGATCATTGACTAAGTATACTAATCACGTCTAATACATCAATATGACAGTTATGTATTGCAAGCCTGATACCCTAGCTTAGGGCACAAGATTCAACTTCAGAAAATATCCAAGAATAAATAAAGGATTAACATCCTAAACATAACGTATTGGCAATTATAAAACCCTGACCACCTTTGGGTAGAGGAGGGCCAAGCCCTCGTGCACACAGATTCCGCAAACCCACATGCACCGGGTCCCAGTATGTATGAAAACAATAACTACCATGGAGGTTTGCAAAAGAGGATGGACAGAGTCAAACCTAACTAGATGATATGCATGCATGCAACTGCTTTGAACGTACAGGAAACATATACAAATTGTGAAATGGGAAAATACGCACATTATTTGGATGCCAAGCAACACTTGTCACAGAAGAGTCATGTCTTTTTCTGATAAGTTTACTGACCCACCTGGAAAAGGGTACAATGCAGATATTAACCAGCAAAAAAGCATTGAAAATAGAAGGTAATTCTAATCTGTAAATGTATCAAACGGATTTAGCCAAGCACAAAAAGTTAAACTGCGCGTATCATGTTAATTACCAGTTGTTCTCTTGCTCGTAGTAGCATATACAAACAGTTTTTGCCCCACTTCCAACAGCAAATTTGTTTTCTGGTACATAAAGGCATACACATTAGAATTGCATGACATTTTAACACTGATGGATCCTCTGTATTTACATTCGGAAAAAAAAGATTCAATACCTCTTGGACTCCACTTAACACAGAGTGCAGCACGATTTAGCCGAAGGATAACAAGGGTTGGTACCCACTCTGATCCTTCAAGATTCCAGACATAGCTAGCCAGAATTGGTAGTTCAGGAAAAGAATTAATGCATCAAAAAGTGTAAGAAAGACAAAGTGAGTGAGTGAGAGAGAGTGAGAGAGAGAGAGAGAGAGACCAAAACTCAAGTTAAACTTATTTGATTAAATAAATTACAAAACAAAGACTATCTCAAACCACATAGGTACTCACGAATTCCGATCATGAGATGCAGTAACTATTTTGTTCGACCTTGCACTCCAGTCTATCCCAGATACAATTTGGTCATGCTGTGAAAAGATAGAATAAAATAATGCTTACTATATTCCCACACATTCTGTTTGTCAAAAAGCTAGTGCCAAATTTTCTTAGAAAAAGTACAATGATCAGATGTGAATAACCAATAATAAAATATATACTTAATGCCTCTCTAAAATTCTAACATTAAGGTTTTTTTCTTTTTGCCTGATGGCCAGAGCTAGAGATAACTAGGAAACAAAACAAAGACAATGAAGCAGCAAACGCAAATGATAACTAATCACCATAAAAACAAATCTCTCAATCACAATACTTCACATAAATTGGACAGCAGGACCTTCCAAGAAGCCATCAAATTTATATCAATTAACAATTATCACATTACAGGGAGGTTTGTCAAACAGCTTGATATATCTAAGTAATTTCCTTAATGCTTTTTACCTTTATTTCTGTTACTACTTGAATTACTTTCTAATTGTCTTGAGTAAAACTTAGAAAACTCAGCGCCCAAAAGTTGCAAATTTTACTTTAATAAAAAAAAATTCTCTTTCCTCGTATTCATATCATGGTGCAGTGAAATATTATAGTACAATTAAATGAGTTTGAATCAAGTACCTTCTGAAGAACATGTAGCTTCTCCCACTTGCCTTGCAACAGAGCATAGATGTGAACTTCATTGTTATTCGGACAAAACGCCAGCACTACCAGAAAATAGGACTGATCAAATTACAGCATTGGAAATACAAAATACATACACATTGTCTGAACCTAGATCAAAATTCTCTATTTTTTCAAGTTGATTACCAGAGTGTTTTTTTACTTCACATTTTTCAACAACAAGCAAATATATAGCAGAAGCAGAAACATAGAAGCTTAACAGCACAATAATTAACCCCAAACCCCCTGTTTGGTTTCCAAGAAAGTGCAGATAAAAATGGAATCAAAATATTCAAACCAGATTCTTCATATTAGTTCAACAAATATATTGGCTCCAAGCTATGAGCTTTCCAATTTTTCCAAACAGAGACACACATAAAAGAACTAAAAGATATCACTGTAAATACACAAAAAATTTGGTGTTTGTTTTCCTATTGGGTATCCCATATTTTCTCAGCGACCAAACAGAAGAAGAAAAAAGGATAAGAACATTACTTGAGCGATCACGGCTCCAAGCATGACAAGTGATGCACTGAGCGAACTTGTGAACTTCGACCGCCGCCATTTCTTCGTTTTTATCTCCGCGGCAGAGAAAAATCGAAGCTTTTCTCCAAATCTACAGCTGAAAATTTAACTGCGGCTTCTCTGTCCCAATTAATTCGTTGAAGACTTGGAATTATACGGACACAAAGTTTAAAAGGGAAGAGAATGTGATTATGTGAGCTGGTATGGGTAGAGAGATCTGAAGCTTGAAATCAGATCCAATGCTTTATGTGTCTTCTTTCTCACTCTGTTCTGTTGGCATGGTGAAGTCAAGCACGTGCTTGTCACGTGTTTAAGAAAATAAAAGTTTCTGCTCACACAATATACTTTTCCTACACCTTTTTTGTCTACTAACCAAGGTCTAAAATATCGGTGGTATCGGAAATATCGGAAGTTCAAAAACACGGGAATATCGATGGAAATATCGGAATATTATCGGTATCGGTAAAAATTGAATAAAAACCACGGAAATTGTAAGAAAAACTTGGAAATTTTTATTGTAACTTTGCAGGATGTTTATTTAGTCAATTATCTATTAGTTTATCACAAAAAATTGGAAGGAAATGCATTGCATGATGGATTTAACTGATTTAAGTTGATTATATAGAGAGCTGGCAAACACTGTAAGTGTAGAAAATATGTGGTAATTAATAAAAGAAGATTAAACACACCATAATCATTTATATATAATGAATTACTACAATATTTTACACTTTATACATTGTATGGTAAGATACATGTGTGACTTAGTACCACATAGAGTTCCTATGAGATTCAAAATTTTCACTATCTTCATCATCTCTATGTGTAGAGTAAGTATATTTTGAAGAGTAGTCATCAAATGATAAATCCCCAAAATAGTTTTGCATGTAATTGTTAACATGCTACCCATATGGATCCGAGATTAGTTGACATTGTCCATAAGCAAAATCATTTGAAGATTGAGTCTCGGATTCTTTCCATGAGTCGCTTGATTCCATCCCAACAGGAATGGGATATGAAGGGTAGGGAAATGGTTGGTTATGAGTATAACCATAGTTACTACTTCCTACTCCAACAGTGTCCGAAGTTATAGATAACGAGTCATCTTCTTGACTTGACAAAGTCCCCTTGCCTCTTTCTCTACGAGTCATCTTCTTGACTTCACAAAAACATAAGTGATATGGTGGTTAAGGTGTTGAAGGAGTAAAATGGGAGGGGTTTGAATCCCTCTATGCGCAACAGGGGAGGCTTTTCAAAAAAATTCATGTATTTTTTGGGTTTCGTATCGGGATATTATCGATAATATCTCGATATATTGCCCAAATCATTCATAAAAATGTTGAAGTTATCTCCCCGATATTATCAAGATAATATCGGGATAATATCGATATATTGACGATAACACCATGGTTAGTTGCTAAAATATCGGCCCCCCAAAAATCAGATATTATTGGGATAATATCGCCGATAATATCGATATTTAATACCTTGCTACTAACACTCCCCTTAACTCATTTATTAGAGCATTTCCAGCAATGTAGCCAAGGGAAGGGCTAGGGGGGGCAAGCCCAAAATCGTGTTTCCAGCAACAAAACTTGGCCTGGGCAAGCAATGGGACCCAGCAAACTGGGCTGGCCCGAGGGCAAGTCTAGCCCCAGGTCCAAAACGAGGGCGAGCTGACGTCACGATGACATCAGCGCTACAGTACCGATACAGTACATCGCTACAGTGCAGCGCTACAGTACCACTCTGCCACGTGTTGCGTTCTGGGCTGTCCGATCAGAATTTTTCCTCAAATCCAACAGCAGCCAATTTTTGTGCAATAAAAAAATGAAAAAAAAATCAAAATTTTTTTAAAAAATTACTGAATTTTTTTTCAATAAATACCAACCAATTCTCTTCACTTTTAACACCAAATCCTCGTACATTTTATTCTTCTTTCTACTATTATTCAAGTTTTGAAATGTATCTTAAATTTGAAATTTGAAATTTATCTGAAATTTGATTTTTGAAATTTATCTTAAATTTGAAACCGAAAATCTTATCCGATATGAATAGTATTGACACGTAGGAACCCAAAAATCTTACCCGAAAATATTATCCAAAATAATTGTTTAAGTAAAAAAAGTTGTGAAAAAAACAAAAAAATGAATAGTAGTTGCCATGGCAAAGGGCAACTGCTGGAAACACACATAGCTTAATATGGCAAGGGCAGCCACTATTCACGTGAATAGTAGCTGCCCTAGGCTCCCCTTGCCATGGCAAGGGGCAAACTACTGGAAGTGCTCTTAGGGAGTAGCAGAGCCAAGCATGCCCAGGGAGGGCATGTGCCCCTCCTCAAATATTGTTGTATGGATATTTAGTTATAGTAATATTATATAAATATTATGAAATTACTCTTAAATTCTTAAATTCCCCCTCTCTTTTTTTTTTCTTTTTTTTCTCTTTTATTCTCATGTCTAAATTTCTTTTGAGTTGCATGTGTTTTGTTATTATGAATGAATGTTAAGTTATTTATACAAAAAGTAACAATAGAGAAAGTGAAAAAAGTTTGCATTTTTAAATGTGGTCCCTCTCATTTAAATTTCTGGCTCCGCCAAGATTAGACTAGACTAGACTAGCAAAATGTCTACATTTCATGTGTAATCAAGACATAATATGGATATTGTTGTCTAACTTGAGGGATGAAGGAGGATTATTCATAAGAGGTTGATGACTAAAACTTATCCATCATAATTCTACCAATTTTAAGGGAATTATGGGGGATAAGTTTTATTCAAAGTGGGATTATGAGGGATAAGTTTTAATCATCAACCTCTTATAGATAGTCTTCATTCTTCCTTCAAGTTAAGCAACATATCCATATTATGTCTTCGATGCACATGAAATGTAGGTATTTTTCTAGTCTAGTCTAGTCCTCCCTACCAAATAAAAATACTAAAAAAATTAAAAATGAGTAAAAGGGGAGTGAGAAAAACAGCACCCTATAAATATATCTAAGTACTTTTAGAATGCTAAGAACTCCTTTTGTAAAGCATTATGGCTAGGGAAAAAAAAGACCCTATATATGATGGTAATTTGTGCTTCAAAGAGCGTGCAGGAGCAATGACTCAACAAGTAATTACTTGTCGCAATTAATGTAAAACCCTTTGAAACCTTGAATATTTTGTTTGAAACCTTGAAATTTTGTTTATTTTTTATATTCTGGCAATTGATGAAATTTGTTGGCTAATTGGAGAGACTCGTCAGCTAATTGATTTTCGATCAAGGCTTCAGAGGAGAATTAGAAAATTAGTTAATTACCGTTTGTTGTTATTAGGCCCAAGTATTAGGATTTTCTTAGGAAGAATGAGACATTATATTGTTATATTTTTAATATTTATGTATTGCACTTGATACTATTTTTTATGTTATTGTGAAATTAAATTTATATACATGGTTATTGATTTTCTGTACTATATTCTTGAAATAGCATTTGATGAAAATGGGCTATAAAACTCTCTTTGCAAACTACTACACATGTCATTGCAGCTGCTAGGAGCTCCAACTTACCCATTAAAGCTAAAATTGTTGACACTGTTTGGATGATGAGTTTGTTAAACAAGTGGTGACGATGTCTCATCTCTCATTCAATGCTAGGATGAGCTTGAACATGTTTGACGATTGGGCTAAGTGCAGTAGACCATTTAGGAGTTTTGTTAGAGAGTTATGCAATGCACATGTATTTTATGTTTCAACTTATCAAGAATATAAAGAATTTAATTTGTAATCAAAACTCAAGACATAAGAATGACTGATAATATTGACCCTTAATTGGCTCAAAGTACATGTACATCACAAATCTCCTCATGGATAAGTGACAATATAAGGAATTTAATTTTGTAATCAAAACTCAAAATATAAGGATGACTTATAATACTCATTCTTAATTGGCTCCAAATACATGTATATTGCACATTTCCTTATGGATAAGTAGCAAAATAAGGGATTTAATGTTGTACTCAAAATTCAAAAAGAATGTTTCACATACATTAACAGTCTTGTTTCTTGATTCGAGTTCCCAACAGCAGCTACTAATTACATGCTCTTCATCCTTTCTATAATCGCATCAAAGGTTCCAAATGAGCTTTCTAGTGTAAATAAAGGTCGGTATGAAAAAAATGACTTTTCTTGTGTAAATAAAGGTCAATATGAAAAACAAGAATCATGGATGCAAGAGGAGATAAATAAATAAAATCACTTGTTTTGTAAAAGAAGTGTGGAACACTTTCATTTTACCCAAAATGAAGAATTTAATTTGTAATAAAAACTCAAAACATAAGAATGACTGATAATACTGGCCCTTAATTGGCTCAAAATACATGGACATCGCAAATCTCTCAATGAATAAGTGACGATAGATTTGTAATCAAAACTCAAAATATAAGGATTACTTTGTTCGATAAGGATTTGGAGAATGTGTAGACTGTTTTTGTTAGATTGGATGTTTATACTTTTTTTCTTCATCGGGTTTTTAAGCTCAGGTTGTGGCCATTGTTAAGAAAAGTATATTAGGTCCTTTGGAATTAGAATTTGGAAATGGATTTCATATGTACGAATTTGAGATATGCATATTTCATATGCATAAATTTGAAATCAATAATATTTTATAGCAAGAATTTCAATTAAGGATTTCAAAGCGTTAATTTAATTAATTAAAAAATGTTAGTGCTGCTAAACGAACCCTAAAATTAACATCCTATTACCAAATTATTTATTGAATTAATAATTTACCCTGATATAAAATGACCAAAAGGATACATTGAATTGTGAAACAAAATGTAATTTTAATAAGTACACCCTACTCACCATATTCAACCCCAATCAAACGTAGAGAAGGTTTTGGGGTTCGATTGTCTCACTTTTTAATCTCTCCATTCGGGCTTGAATCCAAGATAATGCCCCTCTCATCCATAGGGAGAACCCCACTCTGGTAGGGATTCTCTGATGCACAAGGACTCTAACTAGAGACACCCTGGTTTACGTTGTCGTAAGATCTTGTGACTTGTGAGCTCTTGAAACAAAATCATGGGACTGACAAGCATATGTGAAATCAAGTTTGCATTATATGGTATGCATAATGCATATGCTGGCAGAGAATGCTGATTATTCACTTAGTTATGCAAAGTAATTAAACCCCACAATGCATATCATTTTGGTCTCCCCATTATGGTCTACGTGACCACTATTATAGTATGGAATTAATTACAATGAAGGTTGATATACAAGATATGTGTATATGAATATATTAATCACATAGGCCCCCATGGGACCACAATAATGAAGTAAAAAAGCAAATGAAATATACATTCACAGGTTTTCCACTTCATGACATCAATTTACTCAATAGACCAACTCATCAAAAGAAAGAAGAGCAACAAGAGTAATGAAATACAAAGGGAAATAACAAAAGGACGGAAATAAAAAGAGTTGTTAGATATCTTTTGAAATTATGGATCGTCCTACCAAAAGCCTCCAACCTCTATACTTCAAGTTTAAATACTATGCACTGCACCCAATTTCCTAGTGTGCTTAAATTATCTAATACTTCACAATACTATAATAAAACAAAAGCACCCAATAAAGCAAATAGGTAGAACAAATCCAGTCACATCACATTAGATATTAATTTTTTTTTAACAAAACAAACAAAGAATCATTAACTCAACCAATTAGCACAAACCACATTCACACATAAAGAATAACAAGCAATAGCACCAACATGAATCATGATCCAATGAAATGTTAACAAACAAGCACCACTCAACAAAACCCAAGATTCAATTTCACAATGAAACACAAAAATGAATTAAGTAAATTAAATTTCACGGTATATCATATAAAGTCACAAGCTTTGAATGATTTGTAGACAAGAAGAAGTTCAAGTTAGGCGTACCTGATAGATATCACACTTGGGCATATAAGATGAAGAGGCAGGGATAGGGACTCTATAGTGCTTGCTGGCTAATTTTGTTGGCCACGTGAATCTTCTGGTCCCATGCCTAGCACAAGGCAACCTCGTCTACACAACACAACATTTTGGCATATGCAACCTCACATGCATTGCACTGTATCTTCATCTCTATCTCTCTATCTCTATTTCTCTATTTCTCTATTTAAGCTTTCTCTATGTTATTTGAAACAAAGTAGAAGGCTTTTGTAATTGGTAGGCTAATGCCTAAAGCAGAGGGTTTTGGGAAAGAAGTTGTGAAGTGAAGCTTTTCAATGGTGGAGTTTAAGGTAAAGGTAGAGACTTTGGGAGCAGAAGAAGATGAATGAATGAAATCCCAATTCAGGGTTTAAGAAGGCTCAATGCAATGCAACCGACTATTGGTTATGTCCTTATAATACACTATGGTACTCTGGATGACTGACATGTGTCCTTACCATAAGTAACCCATGCCCCGCATACTTGTCTAGTCGTACACATACGATAAGAAAGAACTATGATGAGTTTTAGAGCTGCAGTGATGAGATTTTTGTCAAAATATCTTGTGATCTCGCCTTAGCCAATAACACAACTTGATAGATTTGGTGCTATTTATTGACCACATTGTTGACCACGTCTTTAATAGAGGTGGACCCACATGTATTAGAAAAGTGGTCATCAATATGGTTAGTAAATGTGATCTAAATAGCAACACCAATTTGGCAAAACTGGAAACTGTGAAAGTTTGGTCACACCCAATGTACAAATGCTTGAATATGTTGACGAAAATGCAAGCTAATGTTATCATTATCATTCTTTTCATTATTAATTTTAAATAATGAAATGTAACTATTGGTATGAAGTATTAGAGTCGAGGAATATTATTAATCTATTAAAATTGTGGCTCGAATCCTCTGCCCCTTTTGCTTGTGTGAGTGCTCATATAATATAAGCCATATATACTAAGAAATTTTGGGTTTGGTTTTCACTTAATTTTGTCTACTCCTTTCATTATGCTTTTAAATAATTGCATTATTGACTATTTACCTTTTTTCATGTATTTGGTTATGTACCTATCAACATGTTCTAATTGGATCCGGATCCTCTGGTCTAATTTTCTCTGCCATGATCTGCTTTACTTTTATTCTCCATATGCCACCTCATTAAAATTTAATCTAAGGGATTTAAAAGTTGACACATCATCTTAAAATAAAAATCCAATTTACTCCTAATTAAAAAAGAAAAAAAACCCCTAACACCCAACTAACGGGATAGTTAACGTCCAAAAGCTGTTGTTTTTTTCTTTCTTCTTCTTCTTCACGTTCCTCACTTTTTTCTTCTTCTTCTTCTTCATGTTCTGTTCTCTTCTCCTTTTTTTCTCCTTCTTGTATAAAGATTGTCGCTTTTGGTGGAGGAATTAAATTATGGGTACCTAACCAATATTAGAAAGGTAAGCCTTTTATTAATTCATGGGTTTTCATTTTCTGGGGTTTTTCTCATTCCTTTGCTATGAAGAACGAAATAGAGAGATTCATAATTTATGTTGGGTTTTGTTATGGCGTATGGTTTGTCAAAGATGGTTTTTTTTCAATGGATTTTCGTAGTGATGCTTATTGCTTTGTGATGGTGGAGCAAGAGGTGAAGCAAAAAGGAGAAGGGGACAGAACGTGTAGCAAGGAGGGAAAAAGAGAAGAGGACAGAAGTGAAGAAGAAGAAGAAAGAAAAAAAAAAAAAAAAAGCTTTTGGACGTTAACTATCCCGTTAGTTGGGTGTTAGGGTTTTTTTTTCTTTTTTAATTAGGAGTAAATTGGATTTTTATTTTAAGATGATGTGTCAACTTTTAAATCCCTTAGATTAAATTTTAATGAGGTGGCGTATGGAGAATAAAAGTAAAGCAGATCATGGCAAAGAAAATTATAGCAGAGGTTCCGTTCTAATTAGCTTTATTGACACAAGCAGTGGCGGAGGCATGTTAAGGCCTAACCCAAAATTTTGACAGCATTTAATGTTTTGACTTTGCCTCCTACAAACTTAGGAAATATATGTAATACGTTATTACTTGTGGCCCCTCCACAATAGCTGTTTTTCTCATGTCTTTACTGAGGGATGGGAAATAAAAGATTCTTTTCCCATGTTTGATAATCCTGAGAAAGGAACCAGGAAATACCACTTTATTTCCTTTCACATGTTTAGTTTGTATAGGAATGTAAAACAAAGTTTGTTTAATTTTCCAATTATACCCATATGAAATCAAACTAAAAAATAATGCATTTAATGCTATATTGTAATTCTAAATTGTTAATGGGGACAAAATGGTCATGAAAAATGTGCATTTAATGTTGGCTCATTTTCTCAAACTTTCCCATGAGGAGGAAAACAAAACCCAAGGGGAGAGAAGGGCTTCACTTTCCCCTAAGGGCAACTCCACCCATTTGCCCCTTGCCATGGCAAGGGGGGAGCTAGGGCATATTCACGTGAATAGTGGTTGCCCTTGCAAATAGTATTGTGTGTTTCCACCCGTTGCCATGGCAAAGGGCAATTACTATTCATTTTTTTGTTTTTTTCACAAATTTGTTTACCTAAACAATTAATTTGGATAATATTTTTGGATAAGATTTTTGGGTTCGTATATGTCAATATTTATTATAAAATTCATATCTCAATCGGATAAAATTTTGGTATTTATAGAAAAAAAAAATCATTAATTTTTTTATAAAAAATTCGATTTTTTTTCATTTTTTTATTGCACAAAAATTGGCTGCCGTTGGATTGGAGAAAAAAATTTGATCGGAGAGCCCAGAGCGCGACACGTGGACTTTAGCGGCACTATAGCGCTGACGTCAACACCAAAACGAGGGCTGGAGCTCGGGCCAACCTTGCCCTCGGGCCAGCCCAGGTTGCTGGGTCCCACTCCCAGCCCGGGCTTGGGCTCCTCGCTGGAACACCATTTCCCACCCCCCCCCCCCAAGCCCTTGGCCCAGCTTACCGCTGGAGTCGCTCTAAAGTGAAGAAAAAAAAAAGTGTTTTCAACTAAAGTGAAAAAAAAAATCTCTAAAGAAATTGGGAAATCAAAGTTTTGTATAATTGTCGATGAAGCGTGTGATGAATCTAAGAGATAGCAAATGGCTATAGTGTTGCGATTTGTTGACAAAGAATGTCTTATTTAGGAGCTTTTTTTGGGCTTGTTCATGTGTCAGACACTGAGGCATCACCTTTGAAAAAAGGTATATACTCTATATTGTTTCATAATTCACTAAATATTCAAAATATTATAGGACAAGAAGATCAATGAATGGTAACGACTAGAAGATCAACGACATATCCACTAGTTTATAGAATGGTTGTGCTTGTGCTTACTCTTCTTGTTTTTACTGCAACTGCTGAGCGATCATTTTTTGCTATGCGTATAGTAAAAACTAGGCTTCATAAAAGGATAGAAGACGGATTTCTCACAGACTCATTGATTATGTACATCAAAAGGGAAATTACGGAAAAGTTTAGCATTGACTCAATCATTGATGGTTTTCAAGATATGAAATAACGATGAGTGTTATGTTGATACCTAATTGAATAAACAATTGTTTTCGGACTTTTAATTTGTTTGTTAAGGTTGAAAATTTTGAATTTTTTAATGTCTTTTTTGTTTATATGTTGCCTACCCCCCCCCCCCCCCCCCCCCCAAAATATAAACTCATGGCTCCGCCACTAGACACAAGCAATATGTGCAATTGGGTTGGTTGAGAAACATATCTGGCATGACTCTAATTGTGCCTCCTGCTTCATTTGGCCATGCTTTCTTCATGTTGTGCTTTCGATACTGTTAACTATCAATTTAAGTATAGGCCAAATGTTGAATGTCAGCTCCAGTTATGTTTTCTCAATGCCAAAGGATGTTTGAATGATCCCAATCGATCTAATAGATTTTAATTATGAAAAATGAAATTCGTGAAAATGGGAGTGTTTTGGAGTCATTGTTTGATCTACTTTTGTCATCAAGTACCCAATGGCTCGAGAAAGATCTTTTCACGTATCGAACATTTACCTTTGAACTATTTAGTGGTGCAATAGTACGTGTTTATGTTCTTAATTTTATGTATTTTCTTTCTTAAATATGATGTTTATGTTCATAAGGTAAGACATTATCCTTTTTTATGAGCTATGCTCAGAGGATGAGATATTTCAATATACTCCAGCTTTCACTGAATTTATTGTGCACATGAGAATTCAGAGAAAACTGGAATCCATCGAAATACCTCATCCTCTAAGCAAGGCTCATAAAAAATGGATGGTCCCCTACCTTCCAAACATAAACATCATACCTAAAAAAAGAAAATACATAAAATTAAGAACATAAAAACGTACTATTGCACAACAAAAACTATTCAAAAGACTTACGATAAACGTTTTGTACATGAAAAAATCTTTCTCAATCCATTTGGTACCGAACGGCAAAAGTAGATCAAACAATTACTTCAAAACATGCCCAATGTCACGAATATCTTTTTTCATAATTAAAATATGATAAAATTGACTGTGCTCATTCAAACATCTTTTGGCATTAAGAGTTTTTACTATATCATGATAACTCTCCCTCAAGTAAGTATAGTATGTCTTATGTCTTTCATGATTATTATTTACTATTTACAACATCATTCAAGTGTTTACTGTGAGAAACTACTATTCAGTTTTAGATATCACAATGAAGGGAAATGGTGGGTAGTTTGTTAAATTTTGCATTGCAAAAGCAAATTGGAAACTTTTCTCTATTAAACACTATTCACATCTTTCTGAATTCATAAGGGCTATTTTTAAGAAATTCAAAAGTGGAGAAGACAAATAGTTGTTTCCTTTCTCTATTAGTATAGAGTAAACTCCCTTATTTGTTTAAAGTTATTGATTGTGTCTTGTAAATATTAATTTCCAAAAATATTTAGGGGAAATTGTTATTTGAGTAAATAATTTTGAACCATCACTAACTTGTTCATGTCACTTTTTAAAAGAAGTCAATTACAAAAATTGAATTCGCTCTTTCTTTCGGTAATAAGGGAGCCCTCCATTGGCACCAAAGCTAAGTATGCTTTTTTGTTTATTTCCTTTTCTTTGAATGTTCATATATTTAGTGCACTTCCAATTTCTCATTGTCTTCACAGTTTTATTCATTTGATCAGTTTACTTCTCATAATGCAGCCAAAGTATTTGCCATCAAGTAAGAGCAAGTTTTTGTCTTGTCATTCCCCACTATACTATAGTATACTTAAGGAAAAATTTAGTTGTATACACAAATTGCAAATTGGTACATTTGTATACACAACTTGTGTATTATTGGACTGTAAAAATAAATTGTTCATAAACTTTTATCTAACTATATGATCCGGATTTACAATTTAGTTTTCGTGTAGCAAAAGAACATTATTTATCATGTTTAAATATTGTACAATGTGATAAAATATATGAGCTAATCATTTATATCCAAATATATAAAGGGTAATGCGAACATTCAAAAAATGATTTTTTTTTCTTTCTCCTTCACACGCAAGCTCATTTTCACTTAAAACAAACAAATGCATACGTAACATGTGGAAACTTACTCTACAATACTGAAGATATGTGGAAGATGGAGGTTTTGAACCCTAAACCTCCTAAAACCATAGCTAACTCTTTGGGCTTGGACGTGGAGTGTGACCATGTTTGCTAGTAGGAGAAAAAACCTAGCCCAAGTGGGGTCAGCTTATATATTTTTTATTTTAAATACAAGTGATAGTCTAAACTACAACGTGAAGGAGAGTTTTCTCACATACACTATCATGGTATCATGAGATTCGAACTTTAAACCATTGATTTGCAAGTCAATGCCCTTATTTACTAAGCTATACCCTTTTGGAGGGTAGGCTTATATCTAATTGTGCTTAGTTTTTGTGTGGGGGCTCTTGGCCCTCTGTGAAAATTGTCTGGCTCTGCCACTACTCTTGACACCCTAATGTCCAAATGTGTAATGGGAATTTTCCCATGTTTAATTCTTTTATAAAGAAAATATGGGGGTGGAAGAAGATGGGGTTGGTGTGATGGCGGCGTGGCGCCAACTCTTGCAACTGTTTTGTTGTTATTGACGACGACCACTAGACAGTGAGAATATATTTTTTGTTTTTTCATTATTTTTAATTTTAATCAAGAAAGAGAGAGAAAAGAAAATAAAAGAAAAATAGTAAAACGAGTAGCTGAAGTGACCGAAGTCCCTTTCTTTCACAATCGTGCTCAGAACTGTTTCTGCTAAAAAAGCCTACAGCTTTATTCTTATCCTCCCAGTTCATCTCTCCTCTAAATTTGTTTGTTTTCTCACTCTGCACCCAAAACCCAAATCCCAAATCCTTCTTCTTCTCCATTCCATACATGGAAGCCATGCCACAACCTCCACAACCTCCGCAACAAGCAGCAGCAGCAGGGGCCCGGTTCACGCTGCTGAAGCAGTCGTCGCTCGCACCGGACCGGGAGGAATCGGTGACGCTGGAGCCGGTTGACCCGCGGGTGAGGCTGATGTACATGGCCAACGAGGGCGACTTGGACGCCATTGAAGAGCTCTTGGACTCCGGAACCAATGTCAATTTCAGAGACATTGATGACCGCACCGCTCTCCACATCGCCGCCTGCCAGGGCCGAACCGACGTCGTTCAGTTGTTGCTCAACAGAGGCGCCGAGGTCGACCCACAAGACCGCTGGGGCAGCACTGTAAGAAATTTCACTGCCAATTTTGTCACTTTGGGTATGTTTGTATGTGTGCATAGGTTGCTAGCAATTGCTTTGCTTAGTGCCAAGGACTCAGTGAGTGATTTATTTGTTCAACAGCCTCTTGCAGATGCAATGTATTACAAGAACGATGATGTGATCAAACTTTTAGAGGAGCATGGCGCTAAACCTCCGGTATTTAGTGGATTTTATGTCATCTACTTGTATTTGGGTGTGCAAAGTTCCACAAATTGAGTATTTTGGTTCTTCCAAATTTTAGATGGCTCCCATGCATGTCCAAAACGCACGTGAAGTCCCAGAATATGAGATTGATCCTACTGAGCTTGATTTCTCCAACAGTGTTGATATAACTAAGGTACGTCTCATGAGTCATATCAAATGGGGAAAGGTCCTATACTATGGGGTAGGCAATGGTTTTTATTTTGTTTTAAGAGGTCTGATTCAAGTACACGGTGACACAAGGCAAAGGCTCCTCCTTTCTAGCTGATATAATAAGCAACTAAGCAGCTAATAAAGCAATTATAAATGGCAAAAGATGACAAGGGATTGAAGTTGAAACTCAGAAATTTGAGTTTCTGGGTGCAAGAGAACCAGCTCCACGTCAAATCAATGTGTCCATAATGGCCCTTTTGTCTTGGTGCATGCATCTAGTTACTGAGCATGATATTTCTGCTGGGCTTATGAAGAGCCATATACCTCTGGCTGGGTTTAACTAAAATTTCCACATTTCCACTTAGAAATGAAGGAAGTGAAAAAGTAGACTAGTGAAACTTCATACGTCTATGTGACTAGTTTTATGTGGGCTTCTGTTCAATGAGCTTAGGATAAAAGATTCAGTTGAGTACGGATTACTTTGATTAAGGTACTGGGTATGACGGGTTTAATGGTGATATTGATCTTGATTGTGTTATTCAGCTGTTTATTCTGTGTTTTTCCATTGAAATATATGATAGGGAACCTATCGCATTGCATCTTGGCGCGGAATTCAAGTTGCAGTTAAAACGCTCGGGGAGAAAGTATTCTCTGATGAAGATAAAGTGTGGGTTTGTCTTACTTTAGGCATAAGTTTTTGTCTGTATATTATTACTGTTATACTTTCTAGTGTAATTTTGATAAGACTTAAAAAGTCTTGAATCTTTATTTTTTACTGGAGTTTTAATTGCTGAATGGAATCTCAGAAATGCATTCAGGGATGAGCTGGCTTTACTTCAGAAGATACGACATCCAAATGTTGTCCAATTTTTGGGTGCTGTAACACAAAGCAGTCCAATGATGATTGTCACAGAATATCTACCCAAGGTCTAACTGAAACATGAGAAGAATTTAGCTTGATATCTTCCCTGAAAAACATCATTCATTCCTATGTGTTACATGTTTCATTATCTTGTGTCTGAGTATTTGATTTTGACTTAATTCAGAAGACACTTGCATTGCATTGAGATTACAAAATAAAGGCATAAACGGTTAGTAGTAGTACAAACAAAATGAGACCAATGTATTGTGTGGTTGTTTGGCATCATACACAATTGTAAAGATTTAATATATTTTTTATTGTCTTTTTCATCAGAATATCATTACATTCGAAGCTTTTGTTGAGCCTTTTTTTTTACTTTTGCAGGGAGATTTTCATGCATATCTTAAAAGGAAAGGTGCATTAAAGCCAACAGCAGCAGTAAAGTTTTCACTTGACATTGCTAGGTCAGTCAAGTGGCTTGTACACTGAATTTGTTTGCAAGTTTTTGTGGAAATGTGAATGGTCATCACATGTGCCTGATCTTGACATGGAATCTGATGTTTCCATGCTATATTATCAAGTTGGAGGTCTATTATTTTGTGTGTGGAATTTTAGGTGTAATTCTTTTAATTCCTTAAATAATTTATAGCAAGTGTCATTTCTTTTAATATTCTTAGTACTTGATTGACTTGAATCATAGCATACCGCATTCGTGGATTTCCTTAATTTGATACAAGGATGGGGTCATTGGGGAGGTTTTTTGTTTTGGAACTTACCAGCAGTTAAAATCATAAGGTCAGCTGCTTGGTCTGCATTGCCTCTGTGAGAATTACAGTCCCTATGGAGACATCCCATTAAAAGTGAGAACTCTAATTCCCTGTAGGGTTAGAAAATTTCTGGGGTGGGAATTCAAATATGGGGTGAAGATGATGAAAATGAAACTAACTATATAATAGAAAATCCAACGAAGAGCAGTCAGCCAATTACTTGTTTCCTCTGTTATATTGCAGTTTTTGGATCATATTGGACTGTTACATTGAAGCTATGTATGCTTGGTTGTAGAGGTGTTTTGTTGTCTCTGCTTGAATCATTGAATGGACTTGAAGGCCAAGTTGGTTAGTTTTGGTATCTACCTTTTATCTTTTGGGGCCATGGTTTTGTGTGGATCAAATGCAAACAGTATTCTTTGATTGAGTTTGTGGTTTTGGCATTCATGGTGGTGGAAGGTGGATGATTGCTACCTGTTATAGCTAGGCAATTTCATGTGTTCTCTTAGCTTAATGAGCACTGTACTGATATTGCAGGGGGATGAATTATCTTCATGAGCATAAACCGGAAGCAATAATTCATCGAGATCTTGAGCCCTCGTATGCTCTCTCTCTCTCTCTCTCTCTCTCTCTCTCTCTCTCTCTCTCTCTCTCTCTCTCTCATGTGCATTATTGCTTTTATTTTTTCTAGTGGCAGAACAGATGTAAACCAGCATAGTTTTACTTATGTATTGTCTGAGTCATCGGCAGGAAACTTATAAAATGAACCATTGAGTGCAGGAAGGACATGTGGAATGTGACCAAGTAATATAAATGGGTTGAAAACTTATGTTGAAGCCTAAACTGAACAAAATTGAGTGGGCTCAGTTTGGGCACAAATTGATAACTTGCATTCTTTCTTTCACTCCTCTTAGTTTAATAAATTGTTTTAAGCAGTGTGGATTTTTTTCATCTTAGCTGAGCATGTGAAGCATCATAGTTATATGCTGGCATGAATCATGCACTATCAATAAATAAATGGCTGAAGCTGTTGATAGTTTTTTAATTGTTCGTGAGTAAGATAACAGAAACATATTGCGGGATGATTCTGGGCATCTGAAAGTTGCAGACTTCGGGTTGAGCAAGCTACTGAAAGTTGCAAATACAGTTAAAGAGGACAGACCTGTGACTAGTCAAGACACTTCTTGTATGTTGCTCCTTGTCTGAACATTATCATCTTCCATTTATTTTATCAAAGCTATTCTGTGTGTAAAATTGTAGAGTCATCCAATCAATTCTAGTCTTTATTAAGAAATAAAACCCAGCTTGTTTGGATGACAATTTTGCTAATTTGAACTGAGAGGGGGAATACACCCTCAGTTTATTGCATGGGTTGCTAAGCCTATTAGAATCCCACACAGGCTCTTGTAATTTAGTTAGAGCTCTAGAATCTTAGCAATTCTTTGTCTCCTAAATGTTAGACATAACAGGATATAAGGCTTAGGCTTATGTAAACATGTAATCATTCCAATTTTGATTATATCTAGTACCTCCTATCAGCATGTAGGCCTATTGTTGCTGATATAATGAAATCTCCAATGAACAGGGAGATATGTGGCTCCTGAGGTTTACAGAAATGAAGAATATGATACCAAAGTGGATGTTTTTTCATTTGCTTTGATCTTGCAAGAGGTACTCTCTCTCTCTCTCTCTCTCTCTCTCTCTCTCTCTCACAGACATCTAGATAGAATCCTTTTTTTTTTTCTGTTAGTTATTGTCTGACCAAGTTTGTTGTCATTTGTTCTATGTTTATACGCTCAATTTAGTTTCTGTTCATTAATGTTTTCCAATTATCAGGTGTTTGTGCTCTTGATGGTCGAAGAAAAATTTACATTTTCAATAATTGAAGATAATATTTACCCTTTTTTCTTTCCAGATGATTGAAGGTTGTCTACCATTTTCTACAAAGCCAGAAAAGGAAGTTCCTAAGGCATATGTTGCAAATGAGCGCCCACCATTTAGAGCTCCACCAAAGTATTATGCACATGGATTGAAGGAGTAAGTTGTTTGCTTGCATATGACCTTATGTATATATGAGGTGTCATTTTCTTTATGCCTACCCACTTGTTTGTTGGTAATTATTATGATATATTTTATGGTACTAGAAATGAGTTTTTGACCAGTCTTCCAAACTGTTGCTATCTACCCTCATGATTATAAACAAGTTTGGCTCCCTAATTGTTGGAACCTAAAAGCTTTGAAGATGGGGGAAACAAAGCTTTCTATTTGATTTTTATTTTATATAAAAAAGATTATATTGTGAAACTCCAATTTGAGAGGAAAATCCCTTGTTTCGATGTTCAAGATCTTTTATATACTGGGGTATATTCTCTTTGATAGGGGGAGCTCCTTGTTAAGAAAGCTTACTTGAAGTTTGTGTACAGGTTAATTGAGGAATGTTGGAGTCAGGATCCGTTCAAGAGACCAACATTCAGGCAAATAATTAAAAGGTTGGATGACATTAATACCCAATTTGCTCGAAAAAGACGCTGGAAGGTGCATTCTCTCTCTGCCAAATTACCTGGTTTTGACACTTGGAAATGCATTTTCTGGGATACTTGATTTCCTTTCATACATCTGCTGGAAATTTTTCTTGTTGCTGCACAACACAGTGCAGAAAATGCGTTCTAGTGGTATTCATGCTATGTGCAAGTCAATTTGGCTGTGATCGTAAATACACCTCTGCAATTTCTTGTATTTTATACAGGTTATGCCACTTAAATGTCTCCAGAATCTCGAGGCCATGTTGAAGAAGGACCGTACATGCCCAAGCAGCCGTTCATCTACCCAGTCTACAGTGAGATGAGTAACTATTGCCTCATGTCATGCAGGACTAAAAGCTCTTTTTCTCCTCCAACTGAGGAAGCTTTTTCTAGCTCAGTTTGTGAGATAGTAACCTTTTTTAGGATTTTCAGTTCGACTGAGCCATTCCAGCATGCCAAGTTTGCCTCTTAGTTGGGCGAACAGATGCTGTATAATACATATTCTCACATGAAGAATTTGTAGAGTTTCTTCCAACTGGAGCATTTATTTCTTCTTTTTTTTAAAGAATAATAATCATAACAAAACTACACTGTTCGGTTGTTCTTAGGAATGGCCCCCAGCTTTATGGCTTATTGGGTGGCGTTGTTTGGTCTTTAAATCCAGAGACAATTTGAAAGGGGACTTGCAGCTTTAACATTTGCTAGCTAACCCAAATGACTGAATCGTTTTATCAAGATCATGTTGTTGCAGTACATTTGTCAATTACGAAAGGACCTAAATGACATGTGGGTAAAATTTCACAAGTTCTAATCCCCCTAAAATATGTGAAACATACATTCATAAATAAATAAATCATCCACCAAAAAGACAAAAGAATCGCTTATGGCAGAAAAGATAAGGTAAATGCAAATGATGAGCTATATGTGCTCCAAGACTTCATCTCTCTGAGTAAGCACACAAAAAAAACAAAAATAATCTCGCATTTGATAAGGGGAAAAATTAGTTAGAATGTGCCTAAAACAACTGATAACCAATAACAGTGTTGACAAGATTATATTTGCCAAAAATCTGATCAGATGCTAATACTATGTTGAGGGCACCTCTCAGGCGTATTCTATGAACAAGTACTAATTTTTACTCTAGCATCTTTCAGTCTTTTTCCTGGACCGATGGGCATCACAATTCAGAAAGAGAAAATTGGTATTTGTTCCTCCAATGTTTATTTGAAGTAAGCCCTAACGTATTTTCGGCCATCAATTTCCTGGCTGCTGTTATCATTGCTGCCATTTTTGTTCTGGCTGACATTATCATCCTCACCCTCCTTATCTTGTTCACTAATAAATTTGTTATGAAACTGCACAACCTTAGGGTGCACCTTAATCTTCGAGGGGTCAAAACCAGATAAATACAGGCCTTCCAAGCTTCTCACTCGGGAAAGAGCTACATAAACCATTCCATTTTCGAAAGCTCTGGAGAGATCGGTGTGAAGGCGGTCAAGAGTCATGCCCTGACACTTGTGAATGCTTGAAGCCCATGCCAGTATGAGAGGTAGCTGCTCTCTTTTAGCGACTGAATCTCCCTCATTTGTAGTCCATGTATTTGGTTCAATCGTCATTTCTAACCCCGAATCAAATCTAACAACCGGTAGCAGCCCATCATCACATATTCTTGTCACACCCACATCCTTTGACTCATAAAATCCTGTAACAGTTCCAGTGGCACCATTCACCAGGCCACGCCAAGTATTCAAATTTTTTACCAGCATCACCCTAGCATCTTTGCACAGGGCAATTTCTTTAGGCGCTATCCCCTGTTCAAGCTGTCTCTTCAAAGAATCCTCCCCGCTATCAACAGCTGTATAAACAACAAGTTCATTGCCCAAGCTTGCCAATCTACTTGAATTCACTCTATTTACATCTTCATTCCTTGGATAGAGTTGTACCACAGTAGGATCTGGCTTGGCTTTTGAGCAAGACTGTTCTAGTAACTTTAAGTCTTCAGGATCACTCTCCCCTCTTCTTATACCCTGAAGCAACTTGATCAGTTGAGGGTCGGATTGCCGAAAAACCTTGGTAAGGTTAACTTGTAAGTCAAAGCTAGAATCCCAACACTCTGCTTCAAATGCAAATTCCTTACCCGCTGAATTCTGTTGGGGTTTAACGGGCGGTAACTGAAAGAAATCCCCACTCACAACAAGTTGAATCCCACCCCAAACTTTATCGACTTGCTTAATGGCTCGGGCAATGAAGTCAAGACTCTCAAACAACTCTGCATCAACCATGCTGCTTTCATCTAAAACCAATGCCTTGGCTTTCCGCCACCTCCTATAAGCCTTATCATTCTTGGAAATCCTATGTAGCAAAGTGTGTCTATCTGCCATGGCACATCCAATACCAGCAAAAGAGTGAAGGGTCTGCCCACTAATAGCACAAGCCGCAACACCAGTAGGTGCTGTGACAAAAACCTTTGAAGGTCCGTGACATTTCTTCAATTGTTTGATAATATGCTTAACCAAGACTGTCTTCCCAGTCCCCGCAGAACCGGTAATGAACACAGATTTTCCCTCAGAAATGGCTGACATGACTTGTTTTTGTTGGTCAGTCCATTGAACTCTCTCTCTGGTTTTAGTGTTTTTGGCCTCTCCCTCTCTAGCTTTGTATCCGCTCTTGTATTTACCTTGAGCCCATTTCGAGTTTTTGCCAGTGATTTTGGTGCTAAAATTTCTATGCGCAGACAATGCACAGCCAAAAAACTTCATACCCAACATTTTTCCCTTTCAACTCCTTTCTGGGTCCTCTAAATTAGGTTTTTTTTTCCCTTCTCGTATTTCGTAACAGTAACAGATACAACAAGATGCACAGAGCATTATCAATATGAAAGGGAAATAGTTCATATGGTGAAATGAGATTGCTTGATATTAGGGGCAAAGTGATAATCAGTAAGAGAATATAGCAGAACCGAGAAATCAAGGAAAGATTCGAGCTTTACCTTTCAGATTGTGCTTGGAATATGTAATGAGAGAAATTTAAAGTATTTCCCAGCCAGCCCCAAAAATCTCCATCTCGAAATTAGGCTTCTTTAATCTGGAGAAGTTATGATACTGATATACAAGAAGAAGACGTACTTCCTGCAAAAGTTGAAACGGTCGAAGGTGGGCAACCCCACTTCTTCATTGACAATCTTGGGCTTGTGTTCTTCTTTTTGGGCTTTTCGGGCTTCATTGTAACTATTTTTATATTGCAACTTCACTATTTCATTATTTGTCAAAACACTTCATTATATCATAATTCCGTTTTCTTTTTAGGAAAAATCTATATCTATATCTTGACCTCTAGTAAGGCCACCCTACATTGTATTTTAATAATATGAACTGTTTATTTTTTAGGTATTTATTCAAAGATCATGTTTGCAAAAAATCACTTGAATCGGAATCCATTAACCTCTCAATTAAATGGTTATTTTAGTGTTTTCTTGAAGCACCGTGTTCATACATTTTGTTAAGCACAACTAGATGCCTTAACGGTTTCTGATTTGCCTAATTTTTTGCAAGGATAATCTATGAGTAAAGGCTTGAAAAATAGACAGTTTGGATTGTTGAAATAAAATTCATAGTGGCCCCAAAGGGTATCCCTCAATGAAAAGGGACTATTTATCTATATATTTTAAAGGTAGTGAAAATGGTAAAACATTTAAAATACCAAAAATGCCTTTAGTTAAAGAAAATGTTAACAAATGAACATTTTCATTACATGGGTAATATAGTAAATTAACAATATGTTTACATTAAAAAAAATTTGAAAAACAAAAACAAAATGAGAGCATAGGTCTTATTTTTATGAGGAGTAATGCTATTTGGACACACAACATTGACACACTTAGTTGACACCCGCTGATGTGTCAATGTATCATTCGTTGAACAGAAAACGAGGAGAAAAGAAGAGCAAATGATACATTGACACATCAGCGGGTGTCACTAAGTGTGTCAATGTTGTGTGTCCAAATAGCATTACTCTTTTATGAGATACAACTACACTCATTTTCTGTTTCTTAATTTTAAATTGAATTACTAATATATAATTAAAAAAACATATATATTAAAAAAAAAGGGGGCTAGTAAACATTATAAAAAAAAACTAAACTTTTATTATTATTATTATTATTTGCATTCTCATAACTAGCCTGCCAATTGGCCTTTTTATTTTTCTCTTTTTTATTTATATTAAATTTTTTTCCATATGCAAATATCATTTATTTTTTACATCAGATAAATATATAGATATTTATTATTTAAAAAAACAAATTTAAAAAACTCAAAAGAAAACATAAAAAAGAATGTGGGTGGAATGAAGTGAAGAGTAAAAAGAGGAATGTGGATGGAGTGGGGGAGTAACTTCTTCTATATAATTACTTAGGTGGAATTTACACTTTATTTTATAATTGAGCAAATTAATATTTTACCATTTTACCTTGATTATATTAATTTGCAGTCCTTTAACAATTTGGTTAATCTCTATATATAGAAAATAGTATTTATTGAATTTTTGAATGTTTTACCATTTTCTATCTTTTGCTTTATATATATAGATTATATGAAGCTCATAATTGAAATTATATTGATAAATCCAGACTTTAGACTTCATTTGCTAAGGAAAAAAAAACAGAATATGAATGATCACTATATATATGGTCCAATACATCTCTCCAAACAATTACATACAATTTTGAAAATTTGAAATTATCCGTTCCCCATTAGATTAAAATGGTCCAATTGATCATATCTTGGGTTGGGTTATTCGAAGCAAAAGCACCTAATTTCATATCAATTTTGGGCATGCAAAGATACTTACATCATGGCAAAAAGAGAAGAAGAATTATTAGCATGAAAAGAACTACTTTCAACATTTGACTTCATAGAAAGTGTGATCCCATTTTAAGAATGATGCACAAATATATAATATATAATTTTTGTCCATTGAAATCATCAAATAGTGGGTTACAAAGCAGACGACATATTGATCACCTATATATACAACATAAGTTGTCTGGTCCTATATATATATATATATATATATATATATATATATGTGTGTGTGTGTGTGTGTGTGTGTGACATCATTCATTGAGAATTTTAGAAAGCATTTTGAAGCATTTTGGAAGTAATTCTCATTGCTTTTATAGCATGATGCCATAATTATGATTCACTGATAGAAAAAGAAGGAACACCTCTGAGTTATAAACCCTAGACAACATGCAGGTGACCCCCTGGTTTTTGTTTTTTGTTTCTTAAACATATCTGAGTGAGAGAGAATCTTTTTAGTAATTACTAACTAGTTATTATTATTAATGAGCTGCTGCTGCTGCTGCTTCAGCAGCAGACTCTTTCTTCCATCTCTTATTGCATCCCTGGGCCTCATCAGTCGTCATCTATATATCTACATGAGAGAGAGAGAGAGAGAGAGAGAGAGAGAGAGAGAGAGAGAGAGAGAGAGAGATGGTGATATAAGAAGAAGGGTGGTAAGTAACCGTATTATATATAAGGTCAAATGGAAAATGACCAAACACAAATTACACAATCGAAAAGGTGACAAAGTACACTTAATTTATGAGTTGCATGCACTGCTATCATCGCCAACACCTGCTCTGCTGCTCATGAAGATTTGTCATGATCTGCATGCATGCATGTGTACTTCTGCTTTTAACTGCATTCATGTTTGATGTCTGGAAAACTCAAAACAGACGAGTTTCATCAGGGTTTCCCATTAAAACTAATAATCTAATTAATTCTGCTAATCACATCTTTTAATGAGTAATTTAGGATTCAGTACTCTAGAACATGCAGGATCGAAAGACAGAATAAATACTGAAATTAATTCATATTATAATTGGTTGGATTTTGGAGTGTTTTTGGACTATATAGTCTGTGAAAGTTAAATACAATCGAAATCGGAAAGAGACAGGAGACAAGGGTCTCGTTGTCTGTGCATGGCCTCAAATTTTTGGCCAAAGCGAGCCTTCTCCACTTAATTACGTGCAACTTGGGGACTTTCTCCTTGGAATTATCAACTGTTTATTCTCCCAAATTCGAAGCACTCGAGGAGAGAGAGAGCAACTCTAAATTGTCATCCACATCAATCCGATTCCCTCACTTCTAAGTTCCTACGCCAACGTGTTGCTTCATTTTATTCATTTCATTTCCTATAAGTTTTAGAGGCTCTTGATTTTTGGTTTTTTCACTCTACTAATTTAGAGGTGATCCTACGAGTGTATTTGGTGGTTGAGCCTCGGACTCATTCTATTTGTGCAAATAGACTCGACTCATTCTACGAGTGTATCCTGAAAGGAACAGGTTAAGAAATATATTGTTGCACCTGTTTATGGGCTTGAATCTTCTAAGAGAGAGCGAGATTTATGCGCCTCAACCTAATTGTATACGTGCTTCTCGGAAGACAAATATTATTAATTTTATTGTAATTTCCCCGACTTAACGCACTTGACCAACAAAAGAAAAAGTTCCTATTTGTTTGACAGCATAATTTGGTAACATGATCCGATAAGAAAAAACATGAACCTATAGATATATGTTTCATTTTGTTTCATTTTTTTTTTTTAAATGAAAAAGGAAAGAATATATATATGAGTTGTTTATCAAAAGTTGATGAAAGAAGGCAGTGTTTGGTGGTGCGTGAGAACATAATGACAGCTTCTTTCTTGACTTTACATCGGCTTTTATGGCCAAAAAAGTACACCCTGCAAAAACGCACGCACAAACACAACTGTGAAAAACTGGCTTTCTAGGATATTAATAAGGATTAATTAAGGCTAATCACTGCATGTCAAATGCATGCGAATATATAAATAGAAACAGTATTACGTCATGGTCAATTACTTAATTATCTCTTGGTAGACAAGGTGAAGTGGAGGCTCTGAGTCTCAAGTCTGATATATCAAGTGAATCATGTGATTACAATTCATCAATTGTTCCTTTCTCACATGCATGCCATGAGTGTCCAAAATATTAAATAAATTCCCAAATCCCAAATCCCAAATCCTCCATAAATAATATACATACATATATATATATATATATACCTAAATCTAACCTTTTAAAATTGTACCTGTGTCTAGCCAGCTGCCTAACTTTTTTTCATCAAAAGCAAACCCTATATAGGCCTAAGCTATTGCGTACTTGCCTCTGTTCATGTTCTAAAGATTCTGGCTACATCCTAACACGAGGAACTCAATTATAATCACAAAGTAAAAGCCTAGCTCTATATATAGCTAGCTAGGGAATAAAAATCAAACTCTTGATCGACAAAATTAAACATAATACCTACTTAAACAGTTAATATATTAAGATACCGAAGGCTTATAACCCCGATCCGTGTAGAATATTTAAGTTTATCTAGCTTGTGTGAATTGAGATATGCAAGTCTGGGATGGCTTTGGTCCCTCAACTCACATGTAGCTGCCTGTAATCTCTTGAAGTGCACAATTTTGAAACAGAATCCCAATTTAAATATTTGGACTTATGGTTTCCCCAATTAAGATATTTTGACTTCTTGGCTCTTCCAGAAAAACTCCTCCGGCTCCGTCCTAATGACAACCACTTATAAGTTACACAACAACCAACTCCGTTAAAAGTTAGCCCACTTTTAATTAGGAGAATGTTAACCATTAAACAAACCTAATAATTCCATATGCCCTACATTGAGATAAGAGTAGTTGTTTGAATGGGCTAAATTTGGCACACTGTTTATTTCAATTCAAAATTCAGAAGTAGAAAAACAAAGAATTTGAGCTCTCAACCAAAACAAGTAAAGTCAGAATCCAGAGAATTAAGGACAAAACAAAACGTAATTAATCATTAAAAAAGGATCAAAAAGCATAACATCATGCTAATTAAGATGACGCGCCTCGTAGGGTTTGATTTGATTTGATATGAAATGAAAACCTGCAAGTGAACTGTGAATGTGAGTCACAACAATAATCAGAAAATCCAAAGGCAGGACAACGCAGCACGTGCGTCAGGAAGAGGACATAAATGGAAAGAAGCAAACACCGAAAAGCTGCTAAAACAAACATAAATTATTATTAAAAGCAAATAAAAGGCGGGAAACTAAACAGCCCGAATTTCTAGAAAAGTACTCAGAAAGATAAAACTTATTTAGAAACCCCAGAAAAAAAAAAAAAAAAAAAGGACCGAAAGAGAAAACAATTTAATAACAAAACACTCATTCCTTTGCTTCCTCCTCTTTTCTTTCTTCTTGATTCACTCTCGACTCGATCGGTAGAAATGAGAAGCCCTTTGATTATTTTTGATACTGCAGCTCAGTCCTTTCATGCATGCAGATGCAGCTCAGTCTGTGATGGGATGGCCAAGACCAAGAGGGAAGAATCTTTCTTTAGTTTGGTTATCTAATTCTGTACTTATGAGCCAAGTCTGTAATGAAGATATTAGCTATAGATAAGTACTATTTGTTTAATTAACTATTAGCCTGAAACTTTTACCAAAATAATTTGTGATATGCATCACTAAAAAATTTGTGCAAAACAATGGTCTCTTCATCACCAATTGATTTTGGGATAAAATTTCAACTTTCTTCATGATAGCAGAGAACGTTTGCCCTCTACATGTGATTTACGTCACCTTGTTAAATTATCCACTTGTTAAGAAATCTTGTACGTGCTTTATGTCACCCAATTAATTGTTTAGATACACACCTTGCATGGGTTTGGAACCTAAGGATTTTCTCCATAAATGGGTCAATTTTTCTTCTCGAACATCTCTCCATGGAGAATTTTTCTTCTTCCATTTACATCTTTAATCCCTTTTTCCCAATTGAACGAAAAATTATACACAACTTTTGTAATCTACCTATTTACCGTCAGAAATATTTTTTATCACTACTTAAATCCAAAATAGGTGTACTCTCACCATCATTCTCAATACTTAACATGTGTCTAGGGGCATAACCATAGTTAAATTTTTACTTTGTATTTATAGAACCATGATTATGCCTCAAAACACGTGTCAAGTATGTTAAAACGGATGTTGGTGGTATACCTTGGATTAAGTGGAGATTAAAAATGCTCTCATTTACCGTTCGTCTCTTTCGTCAAGAGAGCTCATTATTTCATATTCCAACCTAAATCATCTCCAATATTACATGCATGCACGACACCTCCACTGAAAATGTCATGGAATTGTTACTCCAAAATAGCTAATAAATAAGAGCGTAGGTTTATCGTTTACGCGCCAAACAATATTTGATATCTTTAACCGCTTGGCGTAGATCATGGCACAATGTGACGATAGAATGGCTAAAATCTTAGCTTAAAATATGTAATTTTAGAATTCATCTGGAAGATATGAGGAAATCTTAATATTTATTTGATAATTAGAATAACAAAACATAACCCTAGCCACAGTTTAAATCTGTTTAAATACTCCTAGAAACCGTAGGAATAAACAAGGAATTAAAATAGAAAAATAACAAAGTTTCTAAAAACTTAAAAAACTTCAAAACTAGATTTCGGGCTGCTAAAAGATCTCAGATACCCAAAAAATCCCACACATCATAGCAAAGCTATGAGTTTTACTTGTGACGTTGTTCTCTTCCAATCGATGGGTCATAGCCTGATTCTGAACTCGAAGTCCAAATCTATAGTTTGTCTGATTTATCCATGAGCGCGCGTCTTTGCAACTCCTCTTTGATTGCTTCCACAATTTGTTTTACATCAAATTAGTTCAACTACTATATCACTCATCAGTGGTATGTTCCTTTTTTTTTTTCCGATAGTGATATATATTCCATTTATTATGACACACCTACTAGCTCAGGCCCATATAGATAGCGTATCCCGAACAATACTTATTATTCGTATCCCGAGAGAAAAAAGAGTATATAGAAAATGATCACAGTTTTTTATTTATTTTTTATTATCAAAACAAGTAACTTCATTCAACTGGGAAAAACACTTACAATGAAATAAACTCTGAAAGACCGAAGGGCAAAAATATAACCTCGTTAAAAACTTGCTATAAATACCCCTGAAAGAGAAAGTTCAGTCAAGAAAAAAGAGTAGCGCTCCCAAATAAACAAATAATAGACTTGGCCAATTCTAAATCATGTTCCAATCTTGCCACCAGCCAAGGTGGAGCAGCATCTTCCCAAAAGAACCTTGTGCCTTCCTTTGACCCAAACTGAGCAAGTTCATGCGCCACTCCATTGCCCATTCCAGCTTGATGCACCACATCCATTACTTCCCCATCAACAAGCAAGCTTCGAATATCCTCCACCACATTGCCAATCCAACCCACCCTTGAATATGGAAAGCAGCAGCATCTTCACAGTTGTGTATAAGGATTATTTGAATTGTGATTTTATGGAAAACTTGCAGATGATAGCAAATTGGAATTGACGTCGGCAAGTATGAAAAAATTTGGCCGTGTATGTAATATCAGTACTCAAATGGTGAGTGCCAAATTTTGGTTGGTAGATGGATAGCTTAATTAGGATTTATTTGCTATAGATTTGATTTAATTAAGGATTTAAAATTAGGGTTGACTGTATCATCTCTGCCAACGAGATCTAACCCAATGAAAGTGGGCATTGATTTGACCAGCAATCTCGTATTCGAATTCTCATAACACTTTAATAGTGTGTGTGTGAGAAACCTCGTCTCTTTGCAGCAAAAATCCACAACCCACCGATACCAAGGTAAACAAAACTGTTTGAATGATGTGGAAATATATCGTTCTCATAGACACACACATGGTACATAATCTTATCTGTTCATTTGATTTTGTTGGAGTACAAATATCCCAAATATATAATTAAAAATAATAAACATGACACTATTTGTTTATAATGTATATAATAATGGTGGGTGGTAGAAAAAATATAGTATCCGTGGTATTGTCCTATAGTTGTTATATGTCGTTTTTTTCAACTTTTTTACACGCTAGCTGCTTGTAGCTTTCTTCTTTTTTAGTCAGTAGGCAAGCAAACAGTACAAAACTTATTTGTTAAAAGCAAACAGTATTTATTTACTCTGGTATTTTATTTTTTTCGTACAATGGTGTCTTTATCCATGGGACACATGTTTCTGGTAGCTGGGGCCTATGTCAGCTCCTCAGTGGAGCGGAGCGCCTGTCTCCATCATCTCATGAATGCATGCATGCCCATCATCCACATTACATGCACATCATACACTACATACATACACAATGGACAAAGTACACATCCAAATTTCCATTCGTTTCTTTCCAAAATACCCCTTCACGTGAGAGACACGTGTTTGGTTTGTCAAGAAATCAAACGGAAATTTGGATGTGTACTTAAATTACGATAAAACAAACTTCAAAGTGCAAACTATGAAGATGAAAATGAAAATTTCATCAAACTACATAGACGAGAAGTGACTTTTAACGAATAATTTACCATGCATGCATGCATAACAGCCCAAGGATAATACAATATAATAAAACAATGCATATGATGATGTTGAATTGTAAAAAGGGTAGTGGGGGACTGGGGAGAGAGGGATGGCGCATTAAAAATAGGGTATAAAAAATCAACGGTCACCATCATGGGGCTTGCAAATTAATCGTACTTTCAATTCAAGAGCTTCATCTAGGCTCACTCTCCAACAAGTCAAAGCCATATCTACTCGCTTTAGTTTTTGGGGCAATGAGAAAACCCTACCTTTGATCACCTTCGAAAGAGATTTAGAAACCCATCTGTATATCTTGCTGGTTGGTTTCTTGTATAATTAAGTTGGGAGCAATCAATTCAACTAATAAATACGAAACTAATAACATCTAATTAGTGGGTTAGAAGTTGGAATTAAGTTTAACAAAACATTATTGCATGAAAGATTCGATCAATTTTTGAAAAGAAACGACATTCGATCGCTTCTTCCTCTAAACATCATGAATGATATCGGGAGTGCCAGACGTATGCGCTTCAGGTAAAGAAAGTGCAAAACAATGGATTAAAATAAAAAAATTATTAAAGAACTAATAAATTTTACAGGAGTTCCGGTACTTAATTAATGTTAGTTCAACTTCTTGTAGGAAGCATATGAGAATTGCAAGTCTGTGGATGTGGCAATTAAATTCTGCTACAGGGAGAGGTGAATGGGGGTAGCTGACCTGCTCACCAAATATATAATACATGTCTGTATATGTATATATAGTTGTGTATAAAAATAATTTCTATTTTGCAAGTGCTTCCAAATATTTGTGCATGCGCTCTATTAATTAATTGGGATTCAGATGCTCACTTTTTGCATTGTTCTTGACAAGTACCTTGTGAACTTCTGTTTTACTTGGATTTTAGTCAACGCAAGAGAGAAGGATTTGGTTTCACGCCCGCCTTTGATATTGTTCTTAGTTCTTTAATTCAATATTTTCCAGAAATAAAAAGTGTTATTCTTCTTCTTCCTTTTTATTGGAAGGAAAGAAACTCTGGGAATTCGATCCTGAGTGCCAAACATGGAAAAGGGAGAGAACGACAACCATTGTTGTAACCCCGCTCGACACAATGTTATTCTTCTTTAATCATTCTTTACATTGCGTATAATTAATAATTAATACAGAGCTTGTGAATATATGCAATGTAAGGTTCTCTTAACATGTAGAGATTATCAATAACATTCTGCATCGAAATTTAATTTCCCACGGTTTAGGGTCTTGGATCTTTATTCCGTTCTATTATATGCACATCTTCCTTCCATGCAATTAATCCTTTGCGTATATACAACTAGTTTTATCCGTGTTATTATATGCTACTATATGTATATATAGGAGCAATAATAATATTGTCACATACTATGGCATAATATGTTGACACACCACCTAATCAACAATTTTGTTTCACGAAAGCATCTATATGGACAAAAATTCTACGTGAAAGCGTTGGGAAAACCTCATTTCTAGTCAATTTTCTTCAACTTTGATCATGTTTGTTGACAAAATTTATTCTTTAGAGCTTCGGTTTTAGGTTTTTAAGTATCAAATTTTGGACTTCATCCTAAAACAATCAATCAAGTCATAATAATCAGATCAAAGTAAATTGAATAGAAATGAAGTTTTCTCAACACTTCATGTCTTTAAGAAAAATATATAGAACGCCTTGTGGAAAATTGGTCATGATTTGCTAAGAGAAAATCAATTTCCCTATATAAGGATACATGTCAACACCACAAGTTGACATGTAAGGATTGCATAACCATTTCTAGTTAGAACAGTGGATGAAAGTTGAAACTAATGAGAATCTATCATCTATAATTATATTTTGTCTTGGTAAATAGCTTATAAAAGTCACAAACAATTTAAGTACAGGGGACCAGCTACCATTTGATGTAGGTAGACTTAAATAAATTTGTTTGCAAATGTGGTCCATACATGGGTTGAGAGAGAAGGGCGATGTTAATTCACGAGTAGGGCCTGCCCTTCACAACAAGGTCTAAATCTAAAAGGTCCACCACAACACAACCAATGAAACTTATTTCACTTCTAACTACGTACTGCGAGTTTAAAAATTACTCCAAAATGTACGTAGATAATTATGGTGGTCCATGTCTCACACATAGATACGTATATATGTGGATATCTGCACGTTATTATCGTGCGGATGTTATATATGTTGTATTATTCCTCCCTGCTTATTTACAATGGCATTCGTACGATAATAATGTGCGGACATCCAGATGAGAGAAGAACTTTGAGAGAATAACTGTATACATACATACACATACTTATTAATTTATAGAACTTATATATGAGGTATGTAGGCGCCCTAGGGTATAGAGAACGCAAATTTAATTACATTGAATTTTATTTTGGGAATAATAATAATAATAATAAAATCAAGTGCGTATGTTCACGCGATGTTGTTGTGTTGTGTTGTGTTGGGGGTTGCTTTTGAATGCATAGGCATAGCAGAATCCTTGGCTACAAGAATAATCGAATATGGGTGTTGTTTTGTACACGAACTTTTTAGATATAGTTTAAATGATATAATAAAGTAATGGTTCGATTATGATCCTTTTTATAGAAATACTTTTCTCGTACTGCCCACATATTTCAATGAAAATGAGTTACATAACTCATTGTAAAATGGGGTTTTATTTAAGCATGCACTCTTTGTAGTTCAAGCGGCGAAGAACATTTTATTTTATTTTTTCTTTTTCTGATATATCATATAAATGCATATTGAATTGATAACATAAAATAACATAGCACATCATTGAGATCTCAAATGAAATTTCGATTCACGGTGTCATCAAAAAATTCTGCAAACTTGCACCATACAAATGAAAAGAAAATATTATTCTTTACATGTGTACAAAATGTAAAAGTAATGTTGACAAGATACTTTGAAATGTTTTCTTATCACAATAATATTGTGTTACGATAGTATTACGTTATTGTGAACGTGTTATAATATGAATGGAATGTGTTATAATATGAATGAATTCAATGCATTGTATCGTCATGTCAGATACTACATTAGATATACAAAATAATACCAAAACTGTTCCTTACGTATAAGTATATAAAAGGAAAAGATAGAAAAATGTAAAAGAATGGGAAAAATAGGTAAGGGTGTGGGGATGAGAGTGAGAGAGAGAGTAGTTGTGTTGGGTCACTTTAGCGTTTTGCGTAGGGGTCTCACAGGTCGCTGTCAGTCATAAATAAGGGGAAAGAAAGCAAAGAAAGTGCTGCTGCTGCTCTTGTTGTTAGAGAGAGAAAGAGAGAGAAGGAGAGAGAAGAAAGCTATAGCAAATACCACCACCTCTTCAGCCCATCAGTACTTCTCTTCAGTCTTCAGTCTGTCTGTCCTTCCCTCCGTCGAGCGGGAAAAAGAAAATAATAATAAACACAAAGAAAGAAAAAAAAAGAAAAAAGTACAACACAAACACCTCTCTATCTCTCTCTCTCTCTCTCTCTCTCTCTTCCTTTCACTCTCATTTTCTCTATCCTCCTCTAAAGCTTTGCTCTTTGATTCTCTTCTCTCTCTCTCTACCTAGCTACAACCCTTATCCTCATTTCCTTCTCTTCTTCTTCTTCAAAGAATAATAATCTCTTCCAAAACGACCATGGCTGTTGCGTTTGAAGGCTTCTCCATCCGGTAAACTTTGCTGCTTACTGTTCAGCTCAGATTCAGTGAGTTTTTCTCTGCTTTACAATTTATATGCTGCTTTTGATTTCGTCTGTTGCAGAGAGTACGCGGCAAAGATGAGAACCGTGGACGTGTTCAAATCGTGTCCCTTCACTGCTGCAGACAATCATGATGCTGATGAAGAGGATGAAGATATGAAGGAGAAGAAGAAGAAGAAGAAAAAGGAACAAGTCGAGGCCTTGCTTCCTCCGATCACTATCACCAAGTTCAAGTGGTGGGCCCACGAGCTCCACCGCTTAAGAGCGTCCACTAATCCCCACCACCACCACCCAGAACAGATGTTAACGCTTGTTAACAAAGAAAGCTCAGATATCCCCAGAAACGACATCGAATTCACTGCCGTTGCCGATGAGCTTCAGGCTGAGGTCGAGTCTCAGGAAACCCAGAAATCGTCTGAGACGTCGTCGTCGTTGGTTTGTCCAGTTTGTAAAGATTTCTCATCGGCCACTGTCAACGCCGTGAATGCGCATATCGACAGCTGCCTTGCTCAGGCGTCGAGGGAGGAGCGGAGGCAGATGAGGAAGGCCAAGTCCAAAGTACCCAAGAAGAGATCTATTGCTGAGATTTTCGCCGTGGCGCCTCAGATCCAAAATCATTACGAAGAAGATGAAGATGGTGATGATGAAGATTGTGAGCTGTTGGGTGAGAGTGGTGGTGATAGTAGTTTCAGTGTTACAAGGTTGAAGGCAAAGAAGGTGAAGAAAAGGAAGAAGGAGAAGAAGAAGGTGTTGTTGTTGGAGGAAAACAAGAAGAAGTTCAACAAGAAGATGATGATGAAGAATAAGAAGAAGAAGAATGATGGGTTAATTGCAAACAAGGTATGTGATCAATTTTTATACCATAAAATACTAATGCGTATATATGTTTTCATGATTCATATCATAAATTGAGTTGCAATATTATCATTTGGTTGTTTGTTCTTCTTTTTTTTTTCTTTTCCTCACACTTTGTGCATAAAATTACTGCTGAAAAAGCTGAGTGAAACACACTGCAATACATTTGTGATTGTACCTTGCCTCAACAACTTAGCAGCAATGAGGTTCTGAGAATAAAGGAGAACAAATGTTAGAAAACAAAATAGTATGCAGGAGATTTTATGGGTTGTTATTTTTGGGAGGATTTTCATTGGGTTATGGAGAAGGATGGTTGGTGCTCCAGCTGTACAGTACGGGTTTGATTTGAGTAGAAAAAAGGTGTTTTAGATAGGTTGGGAGATCAGTTTTTGTCCTCGGTTTAGCAAAGTGTATCCTGGGCTAATCTAATGATGATGTCTTTACCGCACTGTGGAGATAATCATTTGGGAATTGGGGGTCAAAGTGCCCTCTGATTTTGATCAGATGGCAGCTGTTGTTTGATTAATGACATTGATATAGATTGATGGGAGATTGGATTGAGATTCATAAGTGGTGGGCTTCTGTGATTATATGACTGATGGGTTCTAGCTATTATGCTTAAAAGTGTGGTAATTTGAAAGCAATTTTGCGAAGTCTTACATATATATGATTGTAATGGAAACGGGTTGATTTCTGATCATCTGGAGATGCAATACAAAATTGTCATCGTTTCTTTGGTGAAATGGGAAAGAAGTACTGTTGTTTTGTATGATCTTCTTGGTCTTTGTCTTTCATATTTTGGAGTCTCTGGTTGGCCTTCGGAGTTTCTGGGTCCACCACTTCTTCAACATCTGAAACACAAGATTTCAATATATACATCACTTTATATATAGAGAGATTAAAAAGTCATCACAGCATGTTATGGAGTACTGTTTTGGGATGTTGCTCCATTGGTTGACTGTTTGGAAGCGCATGTATATGATGCATGCTGGGTGTACTGATCATTTTAAGTTGTAGATGATTTGCATTCTTCTGTCATCATGTCATCAGAATACTGTGATTCGAACGGTGAAACATCTTTATCGCATGGACAAGATCTTGTTAAGTGGAGTTTATTCTGCTTATATTAGCTACTTGGCTGGATATGGGGTCTTGAAAGTTCGGAATTATGTAAGAATAAGAGATTTGTTGCATGGGTGTTTGTCTTTGTATTTGGAGCCCTTTCTTCGTTTTGCACTTTCTTAATCTTTGTGGCATGGCCTGATATGTAGTTCGAGAGGATGATACCAAAGAATGATATTTCACTCCAGAAGATGAATTGGTCTAATTGTTCTAAGATAAATATGATATGCAGTTCGAGATGATGATTCCTTTCTGCAAAATTCACTGTATAGGAATTCTGAATTTGAAGCAGCAATATGGCTACTTTTATCTAGTGGTCTGGAACCATCTTCATATGAAGTTTTTCACAGCTACTTGATTCCATTGATTGATAGGATGGACATTATGAGTCTCAGTTTATCTTGCTTGAACCAGCTATATATGTCCATAATGTGAATGTTTGGATCGCAAGACAGATGGTTTGGACAAGAGAGCATTCTCTAGGATGCTGCTAGCTTTTATATGAAACTGATTATTTGGAAATCCTCAGATAGATAGAGGGTAATATGCACTGACAGCTTACTATCCTTTGTGGTGGAGTTGGACAGATGACACCTTACTGCAGCTGAATTTTGAGACTGCTGGATATATGGTTTTGTGATTGGGTCGACTCGATCTAAGTGACTGAAGTTACCTGTCTACAGTTGATACTTAAAGTACTTTATTTTTTTAATTGAAGAGTCCAGCAACATATAAAATTTGATATATATATATATATATATATATATATATAGACGCTTATTTGAGGGTCGTCCTTGTGGGGCCCACCACACATTGAATTTCAATGATCCGAATAGTCTAGTTTTTAGATATTCTCTCAAAGATCATCTCTGCAAAAAATCACTTGAATCCGAGACCATTTGACCACTCAATTAGATGGTTGTTATTATAGTCTTTTCTTGAAGCACCGTGTTGGCCTATTTTGTTAGTCCTAATTAGATGCCTTAATGATTTTCAATTTGCATGATTTTTTGCAAGGATGATCTATGATATGAATGAAGATTTATATATGATAATGTGTTTTGATTGAAGAATTTATATGAAATGGTGTAATGACTTTCTTGTCTGAATCAGGAGAAGTCTTGCAAACTCAAATTGCAAAATCCAGTCACTTTTGCCAAAAAGCTGAATAAGAAGCTTGCACTGGACATTTGGGATGGTGTAACTGTCCGTGCAAGGACGCCAAATCTGAAATACTTATCTGCAAAGAAGAGAAAAGTAGTTCAAACATCCAAATTGATTCCTAAGCATCAGAAGCAAATGTTTGCCGTTCGCAGTATTCTCAAGAATCATGATGTTTGTGGTCAGAACTCCGCATTTTGCAGCATGCAAGGTGATAGTCAAGCAAATCCTTGTGGTATTCAACACTCAGAAAGGCATGTTAGGTTTTCTGACAAGAATCACATACTTGGCCCAAGGAAGAATGGACTGTCTTCCTTTCAACATAATACTGTTGCCAACTTATCTTCTGATAACTTTGCTAGTTCATCTGAGAAGGACCAGTCTGCTGACAGTAATAAAGAAGCAGCCCCCATGGAGGTAGACAGAAGAGAAAATCATGTTTCCATTGGCACAGATAATGGAACTGAGGCCTGCAGTATAATTGGAAGGAAGGAATTGCCTAAAATATCTGATCATGCTGATATACCAAGTTTTCTGAGGCCACATACTCAGGAAAAAGTAAAGCATTCGCCTGATAAATCTGTGCCTGCAAGTAGAGCTGCAACTGAAGATAATAATTTGAGTATGTTCGGTCAAGGCTACCCGATCACCTCACATAAACCTGCATATGCTGGCATTCCAAGATTGATATCTTCTCTAGAAGAACCACGCATAAATACTCATGGAGTTGCTGTTTCCAGAGCTTTTGGTTCCAGTGGGACGATGATTGATCATATTGTACATCCTATCCATGGTGTTGCTGCTATGAGTTCAAGGGAAAATGCAGGACCATTTCCTGAACCTTTTTCATCTAGTTTCACTTTCAATGAGATTGCAAGGGGGGGCCTTCCGTTCCCTTCACAATCTGAAATAGATAAATTTAGTGATCATGGCCTGCACCGCCAATCATTATGTCCTCCCATGAACTTGATGGGTGCCTCATATCCCTTTCCAGAGTGGAAACAAAGAGCAGGTTCCTTTAGGGAAAGGTGCGTGGATGGGGATTTTATTGGTTTGCCTCTCAATTCGCACGGTGAACTAATCCAGTTGAGTCCAACGGGTAGAAGTGGGTTCAACCAGCTGAGGAAGTTGGATACTTTACCAGGGTCCTCCAGTAGCTTACCTGTGCAGAATTTTACCCAGTTGATGAGTACGAGTAGCTTACCAGCGCATAACTTTACCCACAGAACGAGTATGGAAGATTCTTTGACTGCATACAACAAGCATTTTGTGGAGAGAGAACTTCCAAATGATCAGTTGAATTTGTTTCCTCTGCAGAATTATGTTAAAGAGAATTTTAATTCACATTTTCCAGACAGGTTAGGTGTTACTTACATGGATAGCACTCAAAGAGCAGATATACACCAGCTTGATTTTGAGAGCAGCAGAAGCAGCCACTCTTTTCGTCCGCTTGATTCAGGCCTGAACCTCATGAATATCTCTACCAGTGGATGCAGACAATTTGACCAGGTAAAGAACCAAAAGACAGTGGGAATGATCCCCAAAGATAATTCAGGTCACACATCATCGAATATGAATCAACCAACAATGCGGTTAATGGGAAAAGATGTTGCAATTGGTAAAAGTAGCAGAGAGATTCAAGGGTTTGAGGATGGAAAAGTTTGGACAGATAAGGAGATTATAGCAGAGCATTGTCCTTCAAGTACTGCCTTGCATAGTTCTTCCTTGAACAAGAATTTCCAGCAGAGTTGTCTTCCAGACACGGCATCAGGGAAGTTGAAAGAAACTGTAGCAGAGTCTTCAGAAATTCACAGTGAACACGCCTCTCTACAAAATTTTATGATGAAAGCACCAGAGTATAGATTTCCTCATCCTTACCACAACTGGCAAAGCAATTCAAATTTTCAAAATGGCAGCCTTACTGCCGACAGAAGTGCAAGTTCGAATTTGATCCATTTTGCTCAGTTACCCACTTCACCTGCAATGTTTAATAGGGCACCCAACTTCCAGGAAGCCTTCATATCTGGAGCTGAATCTCTACAGTTTGGCTCTCAACTACCTGTATTTTCTGCTCCACAAAATACCTGTGGACATGGGGTTTTAAGACCTGCTGAACTCAATTACAAGCAGAACCCACCTCATTTTACAAAATCAGCATTTGGCTTTCCTTTCCTAAATCCGGAATGCAGAGAAAATGTCCAATCACCATGGTTTCAGAGCTCCTCTAAGGGTCTGCCCCCTTGGTTGTTACATGCAACACTACAGGGAAAACCACCAAATACAGCTTCTCAATCTTATCCAGATGTGGGTAGGAAAAACCATCATCATATTATGCCCAGAAGTGATATTTACACCGCGCCGTTCATGCATCATTCATCTGAATTTTCATATCCTTGCAATTTGATGACCTATCATTCACAAGTTATGAGTTCACCTAGTCCGGCAACTACATTTCTGCCTCCACATTCTCCAGCCAATACAGGAGGAAATCAAAAAGCAATGTCTGCCATCAATATGGGCTACAGAAACAAAACCAAGGTAAAAGAGAGATTGAAATCAAAAGATTTTGGTATCAAAGACCCTTATCCTTGCAAGAAAACCAAGAGACTTGCAGTAAAAGCAGTTGATTCAACAATTCCTCCTAACATGTTCAACTTAGAAATGCAAGAAAAGTTGAGTGCTGTTGCAGGGTCATCAAGAGGGAACTTTTTCAGTGAAATGCAGTCTACTTCGAGAGCACTTGACGTGGACTCGAGTAGGACGAAACCAAGTGATTTGGGTTGCAGCCTAAATGAAATTCAAGAGGATGGATTCGGAAGCTTTGGAATTGAGTCCTCCAAAGTAGATGGTATGGTGAAATCTGGTCCCATTAAACTATGTGCAGGGGCAAAACACATCCTAAAACCCACTCAAAATGTGGATCAGGATATCTCCAGGCCAATCCATTCAACTATCCCCTTTGTTGCAGTACCTAATGGTTGTAGAGAACCAGAGCCTCAGAAGAAATCAACAAAGATTTACAGGTTTTAGAAGTAAGTCTTATTCGATTGAAAATATTTTGCTTCCCCAACATCTTATTTTTTTATTATCTGTCGTGCTTATAAGCATCGCATTTTTTTGTGAATGCAACAGGATCACTACGTAGTCCAGGATACAGAAATGTTCATGTGTGAATACCAGCATAGTTCATGCATGATTCGGCGCCGTTGCACTTGCAGTGACAACTCGAAACTCTTTTCCAATTATAACTGTCGAAAAACTTTGTATTTTTAACATCTGTTTCTTCAGCAATGTATTCTCCACATGGCTTCTGTAAAATATGACATTGCAATAGTGGCGTATAAGCTTATCTTACAATTCAAGTTCTTTTCAGACTGCATCATTCTGTTTCTGGAATTCTACAAAGTGAAGTGATTATTGTTTTCTTCATCATATGAATTTTTTGAAGTCTGAATATCCTAATATCCTTTTGTTAGCAGGGAATTTATAGTCAGTTTTTTTTGGCCTTCTTTTGGCTTTTATTAGCATATTCTCCAAAACTCGAGAGAAGTTATTATATATACCAAAGAAAGAAGATTAATCACAAGAAACAGAAAAAGTAGGCCTCCATGACATAAAACACAGCGCATCAAGAACAAGCTGTATTTAATTCATGCATATATATCATTGAATTTCATTGTCAGACCCAAGGAAAAAAAAAACAACATTAATTGTTAGTTTCTGCTACATGTCCATCGCAGCATAAGAACATTTTGTTTCTATCAGTTTTCACATTTACATAATATATTTTAAATAAATAAATAAATAAAAAAGAAGACGACCAGATGTCTTTGTAGCATCTCCTCAGTACTTCCTAGCTTCTTTTTCAGCCTGAAAAATTTGATCACGCACTAATTAGATAGAAGGCATGCATAAATATTAACTAATGGATCATGATTAACATTAATTTATACGTACGGCTTTGACGACTCTTTCGAAAGCATCAATACCATGTTGATCGATGAAACGCTCAACGGACCTCCTTGCATCCAGGCTCATCATTTGGAGGACCTTCTTCTGACCCTCTGGCTTGTTTGAGCTCACCATATACTCTCCAAGCTTCACATATTTTCTCACAATGTTCTCATAAATATAGGCTGCCCCATTGTAAATTGGCAACACCAACCACATGCAAAACAGCAGCTTCATATACGGCCATATTGGGATCCTACACACACATAATTCATTAAATATGTCTTTTTTATGCAAGTGGTATTTAGGGGATGGATGATCTCGGGTGTAAGGTTAAATGCGCACTTTTGAGTTACAAGTATATTGAATATGTTAGAATGTATGTATATATATGCATTTTAAAATTAAAATTTTGACTTACCAAGCCAAGACTTTCCAGCAGGATAGCTCGAATAATGTTATGAAGGAATATATAACCCAATACGTTAGCCACTGCTGATCGTCTAGTGCAGAAGGGCTCTCGATTGCTCGCATTGATGCATACCTGTTCATGATCCACAAATAGAGAAACATATTTTAGTTAGCTCAGGTCTTTGCTTTGTTGCCCTTTTTAATTTCTCTTATTGAGAGATGTCATTTACTTACAAAGGATAAAGAAGCATCACTCCTGGCCTGCAGATATGATCAAAAGAAAAAAAAAATCTCAAAATCAGTTCATTATTAAGACTTGAAAAACGATGACAATTTAATTATTTATTTGGTCGAAAATGAATCATCAATTAATAAGTTGCAGTTCTTATGACCAAACATTTTTTTGGGTAGATTTCAAAAATATCCACATGAACAATCTTGCAAGTTATAAGATGGTGATCAAAACATTAATGTTAATATGCAACAAGCTAGGAGTATTTTTAAAAAAGTAGGTAAACTACATATTAGTACCCAAACTTTAGGGGTCGTTACAAGCAAATACCGAACCTTCTAAAATTTTCAAGCACATGCTTGAACTCTTGGAAAACCTACAAATTGATTACGCCGTTACCCAGTCCGTTATTGGAGTTGTTAAGTGATTACGTGGCATAAGGCAATGTAAGTTGTATTTATTTCATGCATCAGACAATGTACGTTTTATATGCAATCTAAAGCAAATCAAGATGTCATCTATATACAGATGAAATTCTGTGTATAGAAGTTGACATTTGAAGAGAAAAGCACCCTTCATACAAGACTTTTTGCGCTTTTTGCAGAAGACATATCACATCAGTATACAGTTATAAAATATGAAAAATACGCACCCACACATTAAAAATTAAAATTAAAAAAAAAAAAAGTTTAGGTGGGTTTTCTGCTAATTACCCGATTAATGTATCCAAATTTTTAGCAACGGCTGCAAGAACACCCATGCTTTCTGCTGATTCTGATGATGAAATGCTATCTGACTGCTCACAAATTAATTCCTGCAATATTTGGATTGAGATATGTGGGGTTGTTGGGAAAGCGTGAGGAATGTGTGCCCTGTATATAAAGGGTTCTTTGCCCTGTGTGAGAGGTTGACGAAGGGCTGAAGCCAAGTAAAGGATTTTTGGTATCAGAGGTTTTCTTTTGAGAAGAAACAACGTTCTAGCTGTTCATGAACTGACCACATATCTCAAGGGCATTAGCATATATACCTTACCTTTCTTTCTCTTGAAACTTTTCTCCTTTTTAAAAAAGTGCTTTTACGTTGGAATCTCATAACATATTTAATTTCAGTTTTTCTAGTACATAAATTAAAGTTTTACTTAACGTATATAAAAAAAATCCCTTTGGATGTTAGAGATATGATTAAAAACATATAGAAAATAACTAAATTAAGATAAGAAAATAGTAATTAAAGGCATGCTTAGGTGTAAATAAATGAATTTAATTAATTATAATAGAATGCATGCTTATGAGAAAAGAAGATGGGCACGCCTACTTTTTGAAAAAAAATTCTTGAATACGACAAATGTAATTTTGTTACATATCACACATTTCATGATTACAATCATGTCTCGTATATATTCGTCGTTATGTGATGAATTAATGTGAGAAAATAAAAAAGAATTCACTCTTGATATATACATTTGATTTATATTTACCGTATGAAGAAAAGAGAGACGAATGGGAAAAAAAGAAAAGGATAAAAAATTAGTAATTTAAAAAAGAAAAAAAAAAAGAGTAGAAGCAAACCCTAAAGGTGGAGGTAACAAAAGGCAAGAATGAATCAAGTCAAGGCATGTGAGACAGGTAGGGCAGGGTACAACTAGAACACTTGATTATTTTGTGGTCCAAAAACAGTAGCCTTCCTTAATAATTCCAAAAGCATTCATCATTACGTGTACTTTGTGCATTAACAATTGATGCAACCCCAACATGTTATGTAATGTAAAAATGACCTAACCCAACACAACGAACACATCAATTACATATGCCGCTGCACTTCTCTGCGTGGTTGCCACGCTTCCATGCTTGGTAGCCGCTGTGTTAACTTCAATGGAGTCTAACATGCGTCTGATCATATGATATATTTTATTATGAATATGCATGAGAAGAGTTAAAGATAGTTATTCACATGAACGTGAGCAAAAACTATCGTCAAGTAGTAATAAACGATAGTAATCATGGATTGTATGATGCAAAGGCAGAATTCTAATAGTTGTGTATACATTTAGTTTGTATGACAGTGTGCATTAAAAAGAAGAAAAGATGTATAAAAGAATTAAACGACTCTTTGGTTTCAAATCTTATTACAACTTCATTTGAATGGAGAAATTTTAAACAAATGATTTGAACGTGAAAACAATGTTAAATTTACCATAAAAGTAGAAAATAACTAGGATCGCAAGGTGAAATATATCTAGGAGTCATTTGAATATTATTGTTTAAACTATAGTCTAAACTATAGTTTATAAGTCAATATCCTTTTCCATTGAGCTAGACCTTGTTGACATTTCATTCTTATTTAAAATATATTAAAAAATGTAAATAATTTATATTAAAAAATAATATAGTGGCCGGACATTTATGTATTTTATTCATATTTTTCCCGTTTTGTATTTTACTAACTATGAATGAATGTACAGCGCCGCAGCTATACTCGTTTTTTCCTAATTTTTTTACAAATAGTATAGATGCTCGGCTAAACTCGTTCTGCCCTAATTTTTTTTATAAAATAGCATAGTCGGGCGGCTTAACTATTTTTAAAAACATTAGAAAAATGGAGTCTAGCCGCGCGGCTATACTATTTTTAAATAAAACAAAAGAGGACCGCAGCGATTAAGTGCCCACGCGTCAAAATCGGTACAGCCGCGCGGCTATACGTTTTTAAAAAATGGGTATAGCCGCACGGCTAAACTATATATATAAAAAGGGCCCCGCTTAGCTCAGGCGCTACATGAAAAAAAAAGAGTAAAGCCGCGCGGCTATACTCTTTATATATATAGTGTGATCCTTTTTTTTTCTTTTAAATTTATTCCCCAATTTTCGTTTATCGATAAGAATAGTTTAAAACATTATCCATTACTATTAGGACATTACCTGAGTCTCTATTGTTGCCTTTTGATTTTTTACATTTTTCCAAAGTTATTACCCGTATAAACTATTTAGCACTTTCACTTTCAATAATGTATTATACACGTACGTGCATATTTTTCAAGAATACATTCGTGTTCTACAGATGTCTTAAAGACTGGATAAAGTTCACGTTTTTTAAAAATCAAATGTACAATACTCATATTATACAGGTATGTATATATTTTTCATATTTAATACACATATTTTTTTACAAAAATTTCAATAAAACGCATAAAATTCATATATTACACACATAATTCTCATACATGAACTCTTTAACATTTTAAAACAAAACAATTTGGGGTTAACTTCACAAATGATACCTAAGTAAAGCAGCCCACTAACCCAAACCTTTAAACAGAATAAGCCTCTTAGGCCCAGCTATGGATGTCGAGCCAAACCCAAGCATAAAGCACAAGTCACGCTCTCTTACGCAAGGCTCTGCGTTTCGTCAAAAAGGGGCTTGACATGTGGGATAGCAGGGGACCCACTTTATCTCACCAACAAATACAAGGTCTGATTTCTTCGCTCCATTGATGGTTTGATGTATTCAACAGCACTCATCAAATTAAAGGACAAACCATGTACTTCCCAGAGCTTCAAGCCATGAAAATTAGAAAACACCGAATGGAAATAAAAAAGTAAATAATTTTAGTTACAAGCTAGTGCAATTAAACCTATTGGGAGAACAACTAACATGGTCTAGTTCAACGAAAAATGACATTGATTTGCAGAATAATGATTTTAGGTTCTAACACCCATGACACCTTATTAGTATGTGTGTATGAGAAATTTCATTGGTTTAAACTATCGCTTGTATTTTTTTTTTTTTAAACCTATTGGAAGAACAATAAAATCTTTTTTCTTGTGCGTTACTAATTATATGAATAAATTTAAGGCTTATTTATGTACATGCCCCCTGTGCTTTTAAAGTTATCTTAGATTACCACTTGTGCTTTGAAATGTCTCAAAATACCACTTACACTTTTAAAAACTATCTCACGTTACCTATTCCGTTAGTATTAAGAGACGTTCCGTTATGTGGTGTGGGCCCAACTTCTTTTCAATCGCTTAACAATGGAGAGTAAGGGTTATTCAGTTTTAGAAAAAGGGGGTATTTGGATGAGAAGGAGAAATTGGAAGAAGAAGGCTAGGGTTTTTGTGCCATAGACGCTAGTGGCAAGCAAGACGTGGGTTGCTGGGGAAAGAATAGCTCTTCATCAACTCCATCTTCGGCTTCTTCCTCGGCTTCGGCCTTTCTCAACAACATTCCAGCGATGGCTGCCCTCTCGGGCGGTGAAGGCTTTCCTTGTGGCATTATAGTGAACACGTCGCTGGCATATTGTTGGAGCTCCATTGCCTCAGGTATAGATCTTGTACCTCCCATATTCAAGACCACTGCTTATGCTCATATTGCTGCTGGGAAGAACCATGTATGTGCCATTAGAGGGTCATATTACTCTGATCATGAGTTTGGTACAGTGGATTGTTGGGAAATTTTTGAAACATGGAACAAAAGTTTGAGTTCCAAACAGAGCACTCTGTTTTCTGACCAATCTATTAGCAATCTTGTGTTCAAATGGGTTGTTTCTGGTGAAGGATTTAGTTGTGATGGGGTTAGAGATGGAGGGCTTATTTGTTGCGGACCCAATTCTTCTAATCTAAGGGTTTCAGGTCTAGTAGATAATTTCACAACTTTAGCTTCAGAGAGGGCCTCACTTTGTGGGATTTCAGATTTTGGTGAGTTGAACTGTTGGGGTGATATTGATTTGTTAGCTGGTCATCCAAATGGAAACCAGTATGTGTCTTTGGTAGCTGGTGAGCACCATTTTTGTGGGATTCGAGAAGACAATCATGGAATTGAGTACCAAGCCTTCTTCTCCCAATTTTCCCTTCTCACCTAAATACCCCATTTTCTGAAACTGAATAACCCTTATTCTCCATTGTTAAGCGATTGAAAAGAAATGGGGTCCACACCACGTAACGGAACGTCTCTTAATACTGACGGAATAGGTAACGTGAGACAATTTTTAAAAGTGTATGTGGTATTTTGAGACGTTTCAAAGCACATATGGTAATTTGAGACAACTTTGAAAGCACATGGGGCATGTACATGAATAAGCCAAAATTTAATTAACAAAAAATTGTTTTTTTGAACATTTGAATAGTATTTAGCATTTGGTGGAATAAAAGAAGAAGAAAAGAAATGGACATATAATTTTTAAATTTTCAAATATTAATAAACATATGAGAAGAAAAGAATTGGAATAATTTTATACAAATAAAATGTCAAGAATCATAATTGTTCAAACACACATTCTTAGTAAGTAACATTCTAAAAACAGAAAAACAAAAAGAACTAGTAAACATTCTATCAATCTCATTCCCCACCCCAATATTTAGGGTCTGTTCGTTTAAATTTTAATGGTCCGTTTTCATTTTCAGAGAATAAAAATAAACCAAGAACCCATTTGGTGGGCTAAAAACAGAAAACACTAAGAATGTTTTAATAAAATGAGAACAACTTCACATGTACTTCTGGAAAAAAGAAAAAAGATGTTTTCATTCTCCCAGGAAACAAACGCCTAAAACACGATGCTGCTCTTGCTCAATCTTCTCTCCCCATCACTCTACCTAGCAAAACAAAAACAAAAATCAAACCCACCATGGCCACGACTATCAGACCATTATCACCACCACCGCTACTGACCCTGCCACTGTCACCAAACCTCACAGACCCAGTCCCCACATCACCACCACCTATCAAACCTAGCTGACACCAATACCACACCATACCAATGGAATCACCACCAAACACCCAATCGAACCCAATACACATCATTGCCACCTTGTAAAAAAGCAATCAACCCCAACACCTCCACCACCGATACTCAATCAAAGCACCATCATTGCCATCACCACCCAATTAGGGGGGGGGGGGGAGAGAGAGAGAGAGAGAGAGAGAGAGAGAGAGAGAGAGAGGTGGGTTCATGGGATTCGTGCCATGGAAGGAAGGAAGGAAGGAAGGAAGGAAGGAATAAGTGGGTGCGGTGACATGAAGAGATAGTGAAAAAGAGGGAAGGGAAGGGAGAAGAAAAGAGAAAGAAGAGAAGAGGAAGAAAGAAAAGGAAAAAATAGAAAAAATGAAAAATAAAAGAGATAAAAATAATATCATTTTTTATTTGTCAAATTATACATTTAAAAAAAAAAAATTAAGAACATAAATTAGCAAAAATACACTTGAAAAATAAATCATATATTATTATTCTCAAATTGTACTATTAGATATGTTTTCATTGTTTTTATTTTCTGAATATGTTTTCTAATTAATCTACCACGTATTTTCAAATCCTGAAAATGCAAATCTGTTTTCTTATTTTCATTCACTAAAAATATTCTCTGAAAACATTACCGTATGGGCCATTTATTTTTTGTAGGAAAAAAAACCCCAAAAAAGAAAAAAAAATCCTCATTTTCGCAAAAAGGGTACATTAGTAATTGAACAAAGTCATTGCTTCGTTACCCCTTCCCTCTGCTGCGCGCCTTCTAACCAAATTGTTCTCCCGCTTCCATATTTACCCCACAGTGCCACTCTCTCTCTCACACTCTCGCAGAACACCCTCAACCCCTAACCCTAGCAACCCCAATTCTCTTCGTCTCTCTGGCAAAGTCGGCTTTCGTTGAGCTTCTTCCTTCACTGTACGGCTTCAACCCTTATTCTCATTATTTCTCCTTTGTTAATTTTGATGCATTTCATCAATTTAATTTGATATTGTATTTTGTTAGGGTTTGAGCCCTAAAATTGGCTTCGGGCTCCGACTCCGTATGTTATTGGGGCTTTGTGTACGTATGCGTTTCTTCTGGATTCTTTTATATTTATACGTTGCGATTCCGATCCGAGAACCGCAATAGGGTTTAAAAGTGGGCCCTTTGACCCGATTTGTTGCGACCCGTTTAGAATCGGGTTGGGTCAGGCGGGTCCCGGCTGCTCTTATCCGGTACCGATCCGCGGCGAGCTCCAGAAGCTCGTCTTGCCCAACCTAATTACCTTATTTTGAAAAACCCGACCCACGTTCCCTCTCTCCAGGCATGGACCCGGGTCCCATTTTCGGGTCGAATTTCCAGACCAAAATTACGTTTTCTTTTTTTGTTATTTCTTCAATGGTCTTTGCTTCTGTAGAGCAAAAGCTTCTCAGACGTTGAAGAGGATAAATATGTCTTTTTTCTTTGGCCCCTCTCTTTCTTTCTTTTGGTTCTCCTAAAAACATAAACAAAAGAGTTAATGTTTCTTAATCATCTTAATTTACTTGTCAATTTATCGCAAACCCATAAGTAGTTTTTAAATTTCATAAATTCGCTGGGCCATTTCTGTAGTTTTGTTGGGCTTGGCATGGTAAATTCTCTAATGCATGCTTTCTGTGTGTATTGCAGTACTTGTAGAATCATATACACGAGTTTTATGACAACCCTTTAGCCATTCTTGTAGAGAGTGAGTCTGCCTGCATTACATTTTGTATGTTCTACAAAAGTATGCAGTTTTGACCCTTAACTCCTCTCCTCCTACCCAGTTATTGGTTATGTGTTTTTACTTAGATGACCGTGTCCACAGTTGTTTTCAACACAAGTGGTGGATAGTAAGTTTGTAAAATTGTGGACTAACCCTTGCTATTAAAGCCACTTTCTGCTGAAAGAAGTAGAAATTGTGTCTAAGGGCTTATTTTCAATGATTCGTGCTCTTTTTCCGTAGTGATGGATCAAATCGTGTTTCTCACATTGGTCATAACTTTTCATATCATAAGCCTATTCCATTCTGTTAACTGCCTTGTGTTTTGGCATGTCTAGGTCTGCTTCTTTGAACTGGGTGATGTTGCTTTTGAGTAATTTGTTACTTGGAAGCCCGCATCACTTATTACTCCAGTAGTATCTTTTTGCACCTGCACTGTTGGATGTGAGTGTCCTGTTGATTATCATCCAACAATCCACATGCTTCTCATATCACCATCAATTTATAAGCAAGTCATTCCCAACTGTTACTTGGAAGCCCGCATCACTTATTACTCCAGTGGTATCTTTTTGCACCTCCACTGTTGGATATGAGTGTCCTGTTGATTATCATCCAACAATCCAAATGCTTCTCATATCACCATCAATTTATAAGCAAGTCATTCCCAACTGTTTTGCGTAAATTTTGGAAGTTTTAACCTGAGAACCGTAATTGGACTGGCATTTTTGTTTTAGAAAATCAATAGGTTTTGATGGAACAAATTTTAGTTTTAATTCAATTATAGTTGTAGCATCAAAATTAGCTAAGTTTTAGGATTCAGAGAGATGTGTGTGCACTATTTGCCTCTGTATAGGCAGGGGTTTTTGAAGCCTGCTATGTACTTAATGTCAAGACTTAGAACTTAAACAAATATATAAACCAACTGTAGACTCTAGTACTTTAGTGTCTGAAGCAATAGTGACACTCAGATAAAATTGACCCTTGCCATAATCAAGGAACTTAGGTCCAGGAACCTTCTATGTGCTTGATCCTAGCCTAACCATGATTAAGGAACTTTGATCTGGGAGTCTGCTTTTTACTAAGAGATGCTTGTGGCGCGCAATCTTTATCTTTCAGCTTTAATGAAAGAGGAACCTTTCCACTTGTGGGAATATACACTGTAACCTTGCTGACTTCGCTTCCAACCTCCCTTATTTCTGTTCCAACCACTTGCATTGCCATGAATTAAAAAAACTCCCTGATGCCCAACTCAAAGGACCACAAAAAGAAAATTAAACTCACGAAAAAAATCTTGGAAATAAATCACAATTCAAGGCAGGAACAACTTAGGAAACAATGAAGTGTCGCCCTTCTGAGGAAACTATAATTTTATGTACAAAAGATTGACTCATTATTAATGACATGAACAGATTTTTGGTTACTTTGTTTTTGGGTCAGGAGAACAGATTTTTGGTTCAGAACTTGAAATTTTGTTTTTCTAGGGATTGCACATACAAAAGCCTATCATATTGTTTGTCATATAATTGTGGGATATTGTAGATACTTTTTATGGAGGTTGCTAATCATATCTATGAGCCTATTACCAATTCTTTTAGATTGTTTCACTGTCTATGATGTAAAAATGCACAAACACATGTAACTGTTTTCTGATTTAAAAAAAACACGTGTAATTGTTTTCTGTCCTTTTTATTGAGGGCTAATTGATAATTTAAGAAAGGTTGGTAGTCATGTATGCGAGTCTTCTTCTTGTTTTGGTGCTCTTCTGCATTCTTTTTTTCCTTTGTGGGCTAATAATCCTACTACTGATAATGTGCAGATACTGGTGAAGTACCAAGTCAATGCAATGGATATGTCCGATGCGGTGATTGTCAAATCAACTAGATTAAAATCTGTTGTGTGGAATGACTTTGATAGGATTAAAAAGGGTGACAAATGTATTGCTGTGTGTAGACATTGTAAAAAGAAACTCAGTGGATCAAGTACCAGTGGGACATCACATTTGAGGAATCATTTAATTAGGTGTCAGCGAAGATCTAATCTTGGCATACCTCAACTCTTTGCAGCAAGAGAAAAGAAAAAGGAAGGAACTTATTTAAATTTGGATCAAGAGCAGAAGAAGGATGAAGCTTTTAACCTTGTGAATATCAGATTTGAGCAAGAGCAGACCAAAGATGACATCATTAACTATGGAAGTAGTAACTTTGATCAAAGGCGGAGTAGATTTGATCTTGCCCGAATGATTATTTTACATGGTTATCCATTGGATATGGTTGAGCATGTTGGATTCAGAGTGTTTGTCAAAAATCTACAGCCATTATTTGAGCTTGTGACATCTGAAAGAGTTGAGGCTGACTGTATGGAGATCTATGGGAAAGAGAAGCAAAAGGTGAAAGACATGTTGGGTAAATTGCCTGGTAAGATCAGCCTTACGGTGGATATGTGGGCTTCTTTGGATGGTGCTGAGTACTTGTGTTTGACAGCACACTATATTGACGAGTCTTGGCAGTTAAATAAGAAGATTTTAAATTTTATTGTTGTTGATTCTTCTCATACAGAAGACAAGCATTCAGAAATTATCATGGAATCTTTAATGGATTGGGATATTGACCGTAATTTGTTTTCCATGACATTTGATAGTTATTCCACCAATGACAACATAGTATTTAGAATCAGAGACAGGCTCTCCCAAAACAAGCTGCTTTCTTGTGATGGTCGGTTATTTGATGTACGCTGTGCAGCAAATGTTATTAATATGATGTCTCAGGATGCTCTGGAAGCACTATGTGAGATGACTGATAAGATTCGAGGAAGTATTCGGTATGTCAAAAGTTCGCAAGTAATACAAGAAAAATTCAACTCGATAGTTCACCAAGTTGGAGGTGAGAGTCGGAGGTGTTTATGCCTAGATAATCCATTGCAATGGAACTCAACATACATTATGGTTGAAATTGCTTCGGAGTACAGGGACGCATTTGCTCTTTTGCAAGAAAATGACCATGTCTACGCCATGTGCCTGTCCGATGTCGAATGGGATAGAGTGAACATCATTACTAGCTACTTAAAGCTCTTTGTTGGGGTTACCAATGTTTTCACAAGATTCAAGTCTCCAACTGCAAATTTGTATTTTCCTGAGCTTTGTGAAGTATACTCGCAGCTGAATGAGTGGTGCAAGAATGCAGATGATTACATTAGTTCTCTGGCTTTGAAGATGAGAAGCAAATTTGAAGAATATTGGATGAGATGTAGCTTGAGTTTAGCAGTTGCAGTCATGTTAGATCCTCGATTCAAGATGAAACCAGTAGATTATTATTATGCCCAATTCTTTGGCAGTGGTGCTCCAGGCCGAATATCTGATGTTTTTGAGTGTGTCAAAACACTATATAATGAACATTCAACCTGCTTAGCTTATGTTGATCAAGGTCTGGCTTGGCAAGTAGGTGGTAGTTCTCGCTTGCCTGGTTCTGGAAGGGACTTGAGGGATAGGCTGACTGGTTTTGATAAATTTCTGCATGAAACTACCGAGATTGATGGGTCAAAGTCAGATTTGGACAAGTATTTGGAGGAGCCTCTCTTTCCTCGTAATGCAGAGTTTGACATATTAAATTGGTGGAAAGTTCACGCACCTAGGTACCCTATCCTATCTATGATGGCACGCAATGTGTTGGGAATTCCTGTGTCAAAAGTTTCAATAGACTCTACGTTCAACACTGGAGGAAGAGTGCTCGATCGTGATTGGAGCTCAATGAACCCAGCTACCATCCAAGCATTGATGTGTGCACAAGACTGGATACGAAGTGAACTAGAAAGTTAATTTAGGTAAGTTTTGGTTCTTTTAATGACATTATCAGGATCTACATTGTTCCTGTAATTCTGGTGCAAATTGGGAAGCCAAATTGTATTGGTCTGCGTTTCAGTTTCTCTTATATATATTTCAGCAGGTCTTTCCATCTCAATAAACTCTTCTCCATAGATTATTCCAGATATTGTACATACATAGTTATTTTTTCTTAATTTTACAGGGCTGCTGCATTAGCATCTTTAGCATTTCTAGTAAAATTAAATTTAACAATTTGTGTATGTGTGGATGATTGTTGCAAAGTGAACTTGGCATTTCCAGTTTATTCAACAAAGAAGAAAAGATTATTTGAATCGGAAGATTTACTTGTGGAGGATCTTTGATCGATTTTCTTGTAGATTTTCTTTCTAATCATGCCATGTTAGTGTGGATGAAAGGTTTACAATTTAGCAGGTTGTTCACATGATAAAGTTCCTTCTCTCAGATACTTTCTGTGCGCAGTTACTACCCAATTTTACTTCATTGTCGGATATGTTAATACAATTGAAGTTCTCTGGTAATTTTTTTTCTTTCCAGATTATTTTTTTACCTTTTAACTTGTGTTGCAGTTGAAGTTCTGATGGAAGAAATGGGCTTTTTTGAAAAGCCTTCTGACCATACTTTGGAACTTGCTCGCTTTCTGTATAAAGCCAAAAGAAAGGGAAAAAGTGAACAGATTGTGGTATGTTTACCTAGTTTATGGGTAAGAATATATTCAATCAAAGATTAACAACAGTACAAATTCAAAAGCAGAGCCAAACAACAACGGAAAATAAAGCTCAACCAAAACCTGGTCTACAAAAGAAAAAAAGAAAAAAAAAACAATAAAAGAAACTCTAATTCTAATAGCTTGAGAAAAAACCCATGAACAAAGCTTTGTTTTAGAGATTCCTAGGGCACTAAAAATCTGTCTCCCAACTTTGAGGATAGTAGGTAAGCTGACAGCCCTCAAGTACTCGTAGGCAGCAGCAAGTGACAAAAGCTGCATTTCAAAAACAAGTGGTCTCTGTTCATGAAGTTTGACAGAAGACACCCAGCAATCTTCCATTGAAATTAAGCCCAATGAGCCCATGTTTCAGCAACCTTTCAAAAACAAGTGGTTTCTATCCAAAAACTGATTTGCTTAAGCGGTTAAGAGTATCTATCCATATACTAGAAGTTCTAAGTTTGATTCCCCCTTCCTCCATATCGGTTGTATCGAAAAAAGAAACAAAACCCTTTGCAACCCTTTTCATGTTTTGGTTGGAGAATTAGGCCGACATCAAATTGGAATAAATGCTTTTTGTTGACCATATATTATTTGGGCTACCATTTCCTCAGCCAAATATCACGATGTGGTCATCACTATCACCGCCTGCACCATCAAATCTTAAGGATGTGAAATGTTTCACATGTTTACTCAAAGTTTCAAATTTTTACTCAAAGTTTCGAATTTTTGTTAAATGGTTATTGAAAGTTGAGATTGCCACTTTCATTATAAAAAAAAAAACTAAAAATAAAAATTATAGAGTTGAGATTCAATAATTCAATGCAATAGTTTAATCAATTGAACTATTTTGGCATCTATTGAATTAAACTGCAATTTTACTTGCAATGGTACAGTTCAATAGCTTTAGATAAGTAGTAATATTTTCTTACATGTTTTTTTTCATACTCAAATAAAATAAAATGGATAAATTTAATAACACTAAAAATTTGTACGACCATTAAAATATTCTCGAAGAGATCTTTAAAAACAGACCAATTTTGAATATATTTGGAAAAAAATAATAATTTCATGCCAAACTTGTATATTTTGGATTATTATTATTTTTTAAATAAAGACAAAGAAAGGTATTATGGAATCAATAGAGATGTGGGTCCATGGCTAGCCTATTTCAATGAATTAACAGCATAATGCATTAATTGCCGTATTTTTTCTATTTTTAATTGGCATGTGGATCCCATGGTTAGTCTATTGCAATGACAATAGAGGGTTCATCACATAGCATCCTCTATTACAATTGCATCTATTGCAATGAACTAAATCACAATTACAAGTGATATTTTAGTGTTTTAGTTCAATTTCATACAATAAAATTGTATTGATCCTAACCATTGCAGATGCTCTTAGGCATTGCCCATTTATCTAAAGCAAGATATGCCTAATTTTTTAGGAAATGTTCAAACTTCAAACCCTACCCAGTTGCCATCACATCATAAATTTATACCAAGGCCATATGCAATATTCTGACATGCACATGAAATTATCAAAATTAGAAAAAAAAAATCAGTCCTTTTAAGTATGTTGTCACATAGATTATACTCCAAGGATTTCAATTCTTATTATGTGGTAGGAATGTGACAGAAGGTATGTGGCATTTATTGTATTAGGTATAAGCATTGAAAACTTGCCTTCTTTCACCATCATCATTTCCCAAGTTCGAATAGAACATCATTGTTGCATTGCACCATCATTTTGTGGTCCCTCCTCACCCTTCACAATACTGAATATAAATATCATTAATTTTGCAATCGAATTATGGCTTGTACTTCAGATTAGGTCTCTCTCACTTTCTCTGTGTCTCCATTGCTTCCAAAAGAAAGCAAAAGGTGATTTTATTTAGAAATGCATCCCATTCAGCTTTGTGTGTGTCAACTTTTGCTTTTGCCCACAACTTGCACATAAATTGACATGGGGGATGTTGTGGATGTATCTCTCTGGAAATGACGCTTACCCTTTGTGATTTCACACTTTGTTGTCAATTTTGTTCCGTTTAGTCATGCGCGACCTTAATGTACGTAACATTTTCAAGAATTTTTGAAGGGTCTCTTATGACTTCAAAGTTGCTCAAAAATATTCTACAATTTGGGCAATTTGCATAATTGCAATTAAAGGTTTAGTATGCTCTTGTTGTTGAAGGTAAAATGAGCTTGAACAAGAAAACAATGTAAAATGAGAAATATTATGTGACGTTGGATGGGAACATCGACATGATTTCAGATAATGCTATGCTACGGCCAAGTAACCCTATGTGGTATGTGCGCGTAGTCCATTTCAGACGTCAAATGACTGTGGGAACTACATTTTATTAATCATTAGAAATTACATGTATGTGCATGAGTGACTAGCTTTAGCAAAATTCTTTCAAATAATAAGTTTCTTTGTGTGTAACAGGTAACAAAAGATCCCATAACCATTTTCATTATATATGCAGTCCGAATTAAGAATTCAGAGTTGACTCATCAAAGCCAAAGGGGGTTCGTTACACCAAACAAACTCTTGTACAAAATGAAAGGTATGCCCATCAAGATCAAGATTCAACCCAGCTTGTGTGTGGCTGTGTTGCACTTGTGCATGTTTCCCGTGGATGTATGAACATTCACAGAATAGCAAAAGTGGTTGATCCACAAAAATGTAGAGTTCTCCACTAAGGCTGTAAAAGAAATGGATTCCATTAATTGTTATATCACATCCCAAAATCTTTGTTCTTCTTTCGGCATCCAACTCATCTTTGGTTTTGTCTTTACCATGATTCATCAAATATTAATCTTCTACATGACTCATCTTTGGAATTTTTACTTAAAGTTGAATTGTTGCAGCTCGATGAGCAAGTCTTTGCTATAACAATTTTATATGGGAAGTTATAATATCTCTCATTTTTCCTTTTTTCTTTTTGTGGTTTGTCATGTGGCCGGTCTTAAAGTTAGAACTCAGAAATTATTATGAGCTTTCACACGGAAAAGATTTATGACACTGCTTCCCTCCTTATCTGGAAGGAGGCATTCCTGCCTACTTCCTACAAATCAAAGTTTGACACATATGCACAAATAATTCATAAAAAACACAAAAAGAAGAAGTGCACATGTCAAACTTACCCGAAAAGTAGGAATTCCTACTTCCAGGAAAGAAGTCAAGTGTTTTCCAAAGATTTATTTAGATATGGTTGATCAAGTCATGACATTTCACTTCTTGGTGGCCTAGCTGAAACACCATTAGGATAGGATGGTGGCTATATATTAATGCTCGGAGGAAACATCTGATATATTCATACATGTATGTCTGTTAGCATATAGAATGCCTACTGATCAGGTCCACGATCATATCAAAGCAGCTAGCTAGGTAGGCAGCTAGGGCTAAGGTCCCTTGGGATACATGACATATGATATCCTACGAAATTCGGCACCGTAGAGATGGACAAATAGTCTTGCCGGCCATGTCAAACATGTCAATGCATATGTTTATTTGACAGACGAAACAAATTCGAGTATTATTAATCAACTCATGAGTTTAACCTCAGGAGACGCAATAGTTGTTATATACATTATGATATGAATTTGAAGTGGCATACGATCGAGATAACAATATGAAGGAGAGATGAACATATGTATTTGGTAAAATAAAATGGGGAGAAAATAACTGAATGTTGGACAAAAACATGTGTGGAGAGATGCTCCTGAGCAAAACCCTGTTTAAGAAACTTACTTTGAATAAAAACTGCAGTTATATAATAGACATTCCTGGTGCTTAACAGTCTCCTTCAATCATGAACAAGTAATATTTTTAATTTTGGGTGACCATGGATTCTTATTACATGTATAATCTCTCTCTCAAGTCAAGACGACCTACATTTTGTGGCTCAATATATATACCAGATTGATGTAAATTTCAGGTAACACAAATGAATCAAAGGGCCTGTTCCATTCTTACCATAAATGAACTAAAAAATAAGGGATTGTCATGAACACTTCACAGGACATCACATGGGAGTCTTCTTCCGTTACGTCACTACTACCCATGTAAGTAACTATATGTTCTAATAATGCAGGAGAGAGAGAGAGAGAGAGAGAGAGAGAGAGAGAGAGAGAGAGAGAGAGAGAGAGAGAGAGTGAGAATGAAACGAAAACTTTCAACAGCAGTGTTGAGGTCATAAACAAATCTAGAATAAAAGGCCAACTCAAAAATCCAAGAAGCAAATAACATGGGAGGTCCTCTCATTTTGTTTTTACTCTTCAAAAGACCATGGCCCTCCCTCTTTCTTTCTTTCTTTCTTTCTTTTTGAGAATTGAAGCTCTTGAGTGCAACTTAGCAAAGGGTCCCATTAATTCAAGCTCTGTTCATAATAATAAGTCACTTTCCAAAAGACCTTTTTATCAACATCACACACACACACACCTTCCCCTTTTCCCCATACATGAAGAAATGGACGGTTCATGGAGCATGAAAGCAAAACACCCCAAACCCTCCTCTTCAATTCAATATTCTCCATCCCTCTTTATATATATGTTCCTGTACTCCTCCATTCCTACATAACAACCTAAAGCTAGCTAGGGATACATATTTGGTATTCTAGACTATACTTACAAAGCAAATAATAGAGGGTGTGTTGGGTGATGGTTGGGAGGTCTATTTTCTCTGTCCTTAAATATCCATCTCCTTAACCAAACCCACTTGCAACTTCTGCAACTCTTCCTGTTGCCATTTTCAACCTAAAGATCGCTCAACTCAACAAGTAATTCTTCTTTTGCATATCCCTAGCTATATGCTTTGTTTTGGTTTCCTTTACTAATTGGCTATTGGTGGGCTTAATCTTTGTCTATTGCTTATTACCAATATGGTTGTCACAATTGATCATGCCTTTTAATTGGACAGTGGTGTTTTTCCTTGCTAGCTAACAGAAAAACCAAAATTCAACTTGGGGGTTTTTGCCATTTTTTTTTTCCATCTTTGCAACAATGGAGTTCCCAAATCAAGCACCTGAGAGCTCTTCCCAAAGAAAAATTGGAAGAGGCAAGATTGAGATTAAGCGGATCGAAAACACTACAAATCGACAAGTCACCTTCTGCAAGCGCCGCAACGGCTTGCTTAAGAAAGCCTATGAGTTATCTGTTCTATGTGATGCTGAAGTTGCTCTTATTGTCTTCTCTACCCGTGGCCGCCTGTATGAGTATGCTAACAACAGGTTTGCATCAAATTTTCTATTCTTTAATTATTTTTGTTTTAGTACTTCAACCTCTCTCTATAAGCCTCTTCTTCTTCTCCTTCTTTTGATCTGATCTCTCAGTCTTTTCTTCAGTTCACTCAATGATCAATATATATATATATAGCTTTACTTTACTATAACTTGTTTATTTTTTTTGGTTGCTCAAATTCAGTTCTGAAATCTCGCTAACAGCTCTCTTTCAAAGATTGTTTCTTTGGATTTTTTGTAGCAAATATGAAGAGAGTCTATGAGAAGTTAAGATTGACTTGTTCTTTCTGATTTTGTGTCTAGTTAGGTGAAGCTTGATGAGTAAAGTGGCCCTAGAAAAAGATCCATTAGCCTTTATTTTCTTCTTTCTGTTTGTTTTCCTTTATGAGCTTTGAGTTATATTTCACCTATCAACCTGAAATTTTGATCTTTCTAGCAAGTTCTTTGTTTGACTGGATAGTAGATCTGTTGGTAATAGATAGAAACAGAAGTAGTAGTGTATTATGAGAGCAAACTTAGGGTTGCCAAGAGTTTCAGGTCTGTTAGATCAGCTTCCTTGTATCTCCATTGTTGTTAAGCTCAGCCAGGTCCTCCCTCTCTCTCTCCCTCTCTCTCTCTTCACATGTCATCTATCAGGCCATCAAAAGTACGTCTGCCTCACAAAGCTGTCCAGCTCTCATTAGCCAGTTCCCTTCATGTCTTGACTTTTCCTAAGTAATATGTCAGCTCAGCTAAACAGTAAAAGTAAGGACCCATCAAATGGAAGCTTAGGGGTGAAAAAAACTGAAATTAATGTCTCTTTTTGAAACCTTAACCAGTTTGCCTGAACAAAACCTCATCACCTTTATAGTTAGAAATCAGCCAAACCATGCTTCAATCAGTTGGCTGTAAGTCTGAAAAAATAGGTTCATAGCTTAATAGTCTAAAGTTTTGTCTAGATCTTATGCTTAGGGTTTCAAAAACCCAAAGTACAGTGGGTGTTATTATTTATGACCAATCTACCCTTTATTTAGTGCATATAACAAATTTGGAATTGAGATATATAGGGCAAGCATGTGCCTAGGGTTTCTTGTGTGAGCTGTGTAGTTACAGCTTACGAATCTTTGGTCACGTCAGACATGATGTTTCTGTTCTTGATCAGTCCGGACAAAGAAGCTGTTGTGTCATGATGATTCTTTTTCTTCAATCCATCTTCTTTTTTTGTCAATCCATCTTCTCTTCTTACCATTTATCCAATATCTTCACTTTGTTTCTTTTTATCTTTTAAGTTGATGGGTGAAAAAACAGCATTATTTTTATAATCTATGGACAGAAAGAGAAAAGAGAGTCATGACACATAGAGTGCCTTTCATCTATGTGGAAACAATCTCCTCAAGAATCATAAAAGAGTCTTAAACACATGCTTCAAATTTTAATGTGTCAAAAAACCCTTTAGTTTTATGGTTTTTACAGAGCCAAGAAAAGTTATTAGTGACTGCGACTCTTGTGAACAGAGAGAGAGAGAGAGAGAGAGAGAGAGAGAGAGAGAGGTTTTGAATGAATTAAAGTCTGAAATGACTGAGGAATGGAGGAGGAGGTACGAGCCAATAAGAGGGAGGGCTTGCAAAACTCTTTTGGTGAATGATGAAGGTAAAGTGTGTGAAGAAAAATGCAAAAAAAATGGCTGCCAAAACAGACATCTCTGTCTCTGAGATTTCAGAGACATAAAAGGAAATAAATTCTTTTCAGATCTTTGAATAAAAAAATCACTTGTTTAATACCAGAGACTTGGTAATATTTACAGGGTCTTTTTGGGTTTTGGGGTCATCGAGGTGAGTATGAGACTGTTCCTCTGGGTATTGCCCATTGTGTAATGGGCTACTGACACGTGGTGTTGATTAGAGGCTGTGAGAGGCGAGCCAATCATATTTGGGGATCTTCTGCCAGCATGGCAGAGGCAACCAATCACTGGCTCGACGAAATTAAGGTAACAAAGTCTCCAAGAGTATAGTGAAATACTTACTTTGGTTCAGTTCTGTCGTATAACATCAACTATAGGACTATATTAACTGTTGTGGAGCCACGTCTGACCATGACCCCTCAAAAGGTCTTAATACCTTTAAGAATACATTGTATTTTTGGGAAGTTTTATATAATATGTAAACATTTTATCAGGAGTTTTTGAGTGTGACGGTCACACTGTCATGTGATGTTATGCATTTATGTGTTATAGTAATTTTATTGTATTATTTTCTAAATAAAATAATCGGTCAAACTGATTTTGTTTTTGTATTAATTTTATTAATGAATTTTTTTAAAGATTTGTGCTATGAGACAAATATCAAAGGAACTAATATTAAAAAGGTTCTTGTGACCATGAAAGAGAGAGGAATGCAATGCACCCTACATAAACATTTATTAACAAATTTCGAATTTCACATGCTTAATATTGTATTTTCTAGTGAAGAATTATATAAAGATATAATATGTATAATTAATTTAGGAAATATCTATTAAGGGGGAGTTAGTTTCAATTCACTAAACTAAGAGCTAGTTGGTAGTTCTAAATACATACCAAAATCCAATGATTGGGAAGTTTCATGTTAGTGCTATGTTGGAATATTATTTATGGAAGTGTTTGCATATGCTTGGTGCATAATCTTCTAAAGAAGCCTACATTATCAAGTTCAATTCTACCTAAGGAAAACTAGTGTGAGTTTGTTGGAGTTGAAAATTGGACTATTGACAATCGACTCGTGTTATGTCATGTCCGGGTTGTGTCATTTTACATTTGAGAGGAGTACATATCTCCTCAACCATTAATTAAAACTAAAACTCTCTTGTTTGTTGACTATATTCACCATTCTTACATCCCATTAAAAATCACTCAATTTATGAAATGCTAAAAAAAAACAAGAAATAAACCAGAAATTCTATAAGAATTCATAAAATATGAGATCAAGAAATGAAAGAACAATGACTTCTTTCATATAATATCAGTTAAACATGTTTATCTCAGGAGAGCATGTGAAAAGTAGGACATGATCACATACGGTTCATTATTAATATTATTGAATAAGTTATTCTTCAACGTTATATGTCAAAACTCCTTCAAATTATGCAAGAAAAAAAAATTCTTTCCCATAGTTTAAGTTGAAAATCCTTGATGGTACAGCTCTAAGCTTTGCTTTATCCAAAGCAGCAGAGAAAGTTTCAACTAAAAATGGAAACTATTATGGTGGTTTTCGCCGTATGCATGGGCTACAAATTCACTGAAAGACATAGAAAGAAAGTCAGTTTCTTGTTGTGCTCTCCAATGGTGCTTTTGTCTCTGACTGTATGTGTCTCTGGGTGGATGTGTGTGTGTTTTTGGAGCTTTTGATTATTTTGCTGAGTTCTGAGATTTGTCTTTTTACTAACTTCCATAACAAAAGATCATGTTAGTTCATATTCAATACTGTGTATAGGGCATCCATATCTACTGTTCTTGATTATTTGGAACAATCTATTTAGTATAGTTAATTTACTCTCATAAAAAAGAAAAAAATTGTATAGTTTACTTTATTGATCTGATTATGTTACAATCGGCTTCAAATCTCTTCAAGAGCTCTAAGAGCTAGCTAGTTGGGGCCAGGAGTGTGTGTGTGTGTGTGTGTGTGTGTGTGTGTGTGTATGTGTCTAGGAGAAGGCTTTAATGGAAGACAACACATATTGGAATCTCAATTCTTGTATGAGATCCAATAAATCTAAAATACAGATGAGGATGTTAAGAATTTTACCTTCATGAAAAGCAATAATCTTTGATCTTCAAGAACCAAAGTCCACTATTGCTCTCCACACGACCAAGCCTCAGAAATCCTTAAACCAATAAATTTGTTTTGGCTCCTATATGTTCCTTGAAAACAAGGATGTGATGATGTTTCATGGAGAAAATATGTAAAAGCTTCACGGATTATTGGGTAATTTGTTGTTGTTGTTGTTGGTTATAGTACTGCAAATTTGCAATCATGCATGGTGAGACTAATAATTGCACACAAGAGAGAAGAGAACAAGACAATAATAGGTTTTTCGTGTCTCTGGATGTGTGGGGCAGCTCTCTTTGACTGAAAATGATGTGTTATGGTTGGCCTCTAGGCTTCTAGCTAATCCCTTTGTAGGGCAACAATGCTTAGGTGCCACTAATTTATGCATCTAATTGCTACACAATTGCATAATTCTGTACAAATATGCTTGAATAAATCACATTCATAGGTAACTATATATGAATTTTATTTTCCAATTCATATTGAACAATTCTAATTTGAAGTTCATTGGGATTCTGTGGCATTCCTTCTATATCTAGTTTGAACTCTCTTCGTTGAAAATCAAAATGTTTTTTAACCAAACAAAATGATTGTGAGGTTTTAACTTCTTCTCTTTATTCTTTCACTTTGCAGCGTTAGAGCAACGATTGATAGGTACAAAAAAGCATGCACTGATTCTACGAACGGTGGATCTGTTTCTGAAGCTAACACTCAGGTAAACTCTGTTTAGACAATAATTTTTACTTTTTTAAGGGTGTATGTTCCAAAGAAGATATGTTCTAGCATGCTTGCAAGAGATTTTCATATATTTTCTTGAATGAAACCCTAATAATCTGGCTTCTCATATCTTTTTGTAACAGTATAAAGTTACAAACCCATAATTAGGCAGAAACTTTCTAGCATCAGTCTAAACTAGTAGTTTTTATACAAATTAATAAGCTTCCTTTTCTCCTATATAGCTAGATGATTAATTTAGGATGGTTTGATAGAGTATAACCCCCTTGCCAATCATTTTAAGAAAGTGTTTGAAATAGTTCAGTTAACAGGTTGTTTGTCAAACTTGGTTTTATATATGGGTTTTTCTAACGCTATCACAACATGCATGGCCTCAGTTTTATCAGCAGGAATCATCTAAATTACGAAGACAGATCCGCGAAATCCAGAACTCAAACAGGTAAACTACAAATAATTTTATTAAGGTATACGCTGCAATGTATTATGATATAATAATTTATGTTGTCTCCAGGCATATACTGGGTGAAGCTCTTAGCACTTTGAACGTCAAGGAACTCAAGAACCTAGAAGGAAGACTGGAGAAAGGGATCAGCAGAATAAGATCCAAAAAGGTAGTGCACTTCCCTACTTCGATTTGAAATTTGTTGAAGTTTTTCACTTTTTATCTAAACTCAGAATCTCAACTGACGCGCTCGAATTAATGTGTCCCCAGAATGAAATGCTGTTTACTGAAATCGAATTTATGCAAAAGAGGGTAACTTTCGTCTCTCCTACTGTCTAGCATGAAATTGCACTATATTTTTTCTACAATAATACAAGACTCTTTTTGTGCAAAATCTTAAAATGAAACTCAAATCCTGCTGTTCTGAAAAACTAATATTATGTGCACATTGTGCAGGAGATCGAGCTGCAAAACCATAACAATTATCTGAGAGCAAAGGTCTCTCTCTCTCTCTCTCTCTCTCTCTCTCTTCAACCACATAATTAAACCATACTAAAAAATTAATTAGACTACTTAAGACGCTTAGTTTATTGATACGAATTATTAATTAAGGTTGCATGCATGGTACATACAGATAGCTGAAAATGAAAGGGCACAACAGCAGCAAACAAATATGATTCAAGGAACTTCTTATGATCAGTCAATGCCTTCACAGTCATACGACAGGAACTTCCTCCCTGTAATCTTGGAGGCCAACAATAATAATAATAATAGCCATTACTCTCGCCATGACCAGACAGCTCTCCAACTTGTGTAAGATCTTTTATTTCTTCCATCTTCCATCTTCCATTCCATTAACTTAAACTTAGATTTATTTTTTTCAAATACTGATCATAAGTTTCTGTTTATATTTGATCTTTGAATGCAGTTGAAATGCCGGAATGCCGTGTGATGTTCCATTCTGTCCTTTGATCTGTTTTCCATAAATCTATCAGATAATTGACTGTAATTTGATGTATATGTTTGAGAACCAGCTTTGTCAATGTTCTCACCACTCAGTTCAATCAGAATTTTCTGCATTAACTACCTATGATGTACCCAAACTCTAAGATAATATATTAAATTTGATTTTCTCACCCCAATTAAAAGTTACCATTTAGCTCTGCCTCTTCTTGTTCATGCTTGTAGGCATTCAGGGCTAACTGATGATTTTTTTAGGCTTTATATATATATATATATTTCTAGTATAATGCTTTAATTTGCTTTTCCAGTTTTGATTTTAATTTGTGGAAAATGGATTTATAAGATTTGCCTAGGAGCCAAGAAAGTGTATAGTGGTGGTAAGTCTGTAGGGCTCGGCTGATAGAAAACACTACACGTGAGCTGCCAATACAGCCCAACAGCATTATGCTTTTATGCCAGTGGGATAATCCATTAGGCAATTGTGGGCAAGGCAGAGGCCTTATTCAATGTGGGATATGGCATTTTATGTAGTGTAATGCTAGTACTAATCGTACACGTGTAGCTGACTGTGAGTACTAGTATCAATCATCAATTGTCTATGTGCGCGAGGATAGCTAACTAACAATGCTAGCATTAATCGTCCATGTGCATGTAGCTGACTGTGACAAGAGATGAATCCCCACCCATCCAAATTCGAATGGGTAGCAGTTTGCAATCTCAAAACGTTTGTTGTGTCATTTCACTTTTTTTTTTTTTGGGTCGGTATTTGTTGTGTAATTTATTCTAGAATTTTTTATTTTTTGGGCTCAGCAAAAATATATATTAGCTAAAAATTGAGCGCTTTTGTTTTGTTTGAGATCAAACCCAACAACCACACATTATTGTTGTGGTATATAATGTTTTCAGAATTTATAATTTTACATAGTTAGGCATATTCTCAATTTTGACAAACTAGCCTCACCCGTGATTGGATTTGGTGACAAAGATCCCTACCCTACCTAAACTATTTATCCCATTGGCAGCACTAATTTTTCTCTCTCTCTCTCTCTCTCTCACTCTCTCTCTCTCTCTCTCTCTCTCTCTCTCTCTCTCTCTTTTGTCTAAAAAGAAAAATACACAAAATAGAGGGAAGATAAACAAGAATGAATAGACTAATTACTACCAAGTTTGATCATTGCGCTAAGCAATTTCAATTTTACCCGAGTAAATTTACAATATAATGTCAGGATACATACATCTTTGAAGAAGCTTATATCCCTTTATGTGCATTAAAGGTTGAAAATTCTGATTCTATGCTATATCGATTTGCATCGCATGGTACCTTCGTTCATCTACTGTCTATTATGGACATGAATATGAACCATCTGAAGTGTCCAGAGTTGAGCTGAGTGTGTGCAGAGACTGAAGCCAAAACCTTCTTCCCTCTGTTTCCCAAACTCTGCTTCTGGATTTGTCCCAAAATGAATATCCGAGAGTGAAAGAACTTCGTCCTCTTCACCCCATGATCCTACATTTTCTAACAAACTTGTTTGAAGAATTTACATGCTTATTCCATAAGCCCCGTACCTCTGGAAAGCCAATCTCAAGCCACGGCTTTGCTGGGCCACTGAAATGAATAACGGAAGCAGCCTCCAATATATCTCTGGGAACTTCTGGGGACCGGGAACCTAACGCAGCGACATGCCATAATGGGTCAATATGATGCACATGACCCTCAAATGCAATTAAGGCAGGTGGAATTATTCCTGGACGCCACAATGTCAACCCAGATTCCTGGCTCTGTGAGACACAAACAAGATATATCAGTATCAGTTGCTTATTATGCTTTATGAGAAGGACATGTCTTGTTTTCCTATTCTTTTAATATTTGTTTGGTTGCCTCAGTAGGGAAGATTTATGTATTCCAAATCACTTTAGACAAATATGACTCAAGGACCTTATAACTAGCCTCCCTAAAACAAGTGACACTAAGTTGCAAGCAGTTTCCAATCAAGAAATTACTGGATCATATGAGAATATACTTACAAGTTTTAACCAATGACGGTATGTTTCTGTTATATTGGCTTGCCTCCAAGCTTCAAGATCGAAGACATTCATGCCATACAGCCATGCACAACGATTGTGATCAAAGTTGGATGATATGATAGGGTGTGAAAAATTGAAGTAATCCTTGTATTTTCTTCCTGGGCAACAGTTGTCACCGTCCCATGAATTGACAACTGCACCAACAACATTGCCATTGAGATCGAGTTCCCACAAAGATGATATGTCATGTTGTACAACAACATCATCGTCCAAGAACACTATCTTGTTGAGATCTGGAAACAGCTGTGTGGCCCATGAAAATTAGATGATATCATTACAAATTCATATTCAATGTCATCCATTCCATCTGTGAAAGCAATAGAGCGATTACCTCAGGGATATAAATTCGAAGAAGGTTCATAAGGGAAAGGCAGCTGGGACTCAGAGCTTCTAAGAATCTTTTATGTTCTCCATCATACTCAAAGTCCTCTTCTTTCAAATTTTTGTAATATTGTCCCCAAATCAGGCGATGTATCTCTAACATCTCTTTGACCGCAACATTTACTTCCTGAGACCACTCGTACTGGTGTAACCCTTTAACTTCCACCACTGCTGATTGAATAGAATGAAGTGCAAACCATGCATGCATTGGAGTGTAAGTTTTCTTGTCAGTCACTATGTGAAAAATCAAATTTTCAGGGTTGGCTGATTTTTCGACTGTAGAAGAGATAACAACAGAAGCTGCAAGGACATTATCAGTTAGGAGAACAAGGTGGTGAAAGGAGGGATCAGAAAGTCGAGAAACATATTCAGGAGGAGGCAAGCGAGATCGAGCCATCGCGTTTACAGCATATTCTTCAGCTAATTTGAGGCAAAGACAATGTAGGCTCTTGGGCACACCATGTGAGGCTAAATGCCAGTAAATTGACTCACGCTGCCTGGCTGACTGAACCTTATGTTCCATCCTTGATAGCTGCATATTAAAGTAACAAACTATTCTTCAGTTAATTAAGCAGTATATTGACAGAGATTCAACAAATTTCTATGGGTTATTCGACAAAGCCACATTGATCTTTAACAAATATTATGCTAGTTATCACAATTTTTATCTCAAATGGCTTTTCTGAAGATTAATTTACAATAAATACGAAAAAATGCATATCTTAAATCTTCAACAGAATTTTACTTCACGTCAAATTTAGACCTTGAAAACTGTTCACTTTTGTCCAACTAACTGCAGCTAGCAACCAGTGGCCAAAATTTAGACAGCAATTATCGAATCACTTTGCCACCTTTCAAAGTTCTTGTGGTCCCAAAGGCTTGCACACTCTAAAGTAAAGGGAGTTTCATATGAGGAACTAGGACGTAAAGCAATCTATGCGAAAGATGCTCAACTGCAAGAATCTGCATAAAAACAACATGCAACGGAAGAAAAAAGGGGCATGGATAGTAATGGCACAAATCGTCAATCAATTTTCAGTAGAAAAGGACACCTTGGGCAACTACACTAGGACCACAAATGTGTATTCTGCCCGCTGCTGTTATAGAAACTTTTTATTTGCTTGAACAAACAGCCAAAGAACATTGTAGGCAGAGATAGTTGGGCCAGTTGGCAATGGAAATTTTGTGGCATGCAACACGCAATTTTCATTTAGGACAAATAAATCTCTGAAATTGTAGATAAGTGGGTCTAAAGAAAATTAGGTCATATAAGTTTAGAATTGTATTCCAGTTACTAGGAACGAAACAAAGAGAAATGGAAATTGTTTTGAATTGAAACTGGAAGCAGGTAGCTTAAGGTTTCTACAAACTGGTTTACTGGTTTTGGACTCTCTTTTTCCTTCATATTAACCCGTGAGCTTCCAAAACTAATCCAATACCATACGAACAAGGAGTCTCCTTAACATAATTATAGTAGCAAAGCAACAGCGCAAGAAATAACAAAATTAATAAATAAAAACAAACTAAATTAAATTAGGGGGTAGATTGATGTTGGAGAGTTAACCAGACCCAAGACCAATTCCAATAGATAAGCCAGTTGGGTAGGTGGAGTTTAAGAGTTTTAGACCAACTTTTGCCAACCCGAAATGATGCACTAGACAATAGAAATGGTGGCATCACCATCACCCCTACCAGTACATACCAAAAGTGATGATGGAAAAAGAAAAAAAACTGGCCGCTGGCTAATAGCTATAAATGAAAGGATAAAGATAAAGCGTAGTGAAAGTGAGTGAGAGGTTACCATAGCCTTTGTTTTGAAAGCGAAGGCTTTGACATCTCGTTGCTTCAACGTCATCTCTTGCACAAGCTGGTTGAAAGACTCTATCCCTTCCTCATTATTATCGACCTTACCATCCTTTGCTTCCAGCAGTGCTCTTGTCAACTCCTCTCTGAGCTTCATTGCGGTACATTTACATGCATCACCCACGTAAAAAAAATTACCCATTAGAGGATTAAATCACAACCGTCTGATGTTTGATCCCACTAAACCGTGTTGACGTGGGATTGGAAAAGACAAAAAGCTATTGACAGTTGGTTCCACTCAAAGTTATGGATTGATGATGTAGTGGAAGCAGTCAAAATAGTTCTGGTTTGGAAATAGAGGTTTTGGGCTAATTATTGCATTTTTTGTTTTTATTCCTTTTTTTTATTAATATCAAGTGGACGAGAATAATATAATTGCATACAACTGGCCACGTGTCCACGAAAGCAACTGATGGGGGTGAGGCAAATACCGACACACCCCCAAATGCGCTTATCCATTGACTGTGCTATGCTACGTAATTTCTTAGTACGAAAATGATATCACCTACTCTTTGTCTAACATTAAATACCATATATCAATTAGGAAACAATTAAGCCAAATATAAACAACTTTTATTAAATTCTAGCAGATAATGCGTACATGTTTACTAATATATGTACTCTTATGGAAATGTATTCCTCGTGCTTTTTCATATAATCACTTTCAATAATTTTGAGTGATTCTGAAAAGAAACACGTCTTATACAGTTCTCTATAAAATCAATTAAAACCACTTTAAATGATTATATGGAACCGGGACTATATGCTCTAAATAAAGTTGGACAAAAATTTTTGTTTTTTTTCTTTTTCGGTGCAAAATAAGCTGAAAAATGAAAATGGTATTTGGTAAATAGAATAGTGGAAGCATTTAGCACTTACCATAGATTCGTCGCTCCCGCTGAAAAACCTCCATCCTATACAGTCTGCATTACCAAACACAAAACAACAAAATTCCCAAATAATTAAAGTCGGAAATAATTCTTGAAAGATAGAGAATAGAACAGAATTCAAGGTACATTCAAAATATTATTGAGATACAGAACTTGGAAGAAAAGAGGCTGGTTCACAATCAGAAATCAGAACAGAAGAGCTTTTTGCTTATTATTATGCTTGGCTATGAAAATTGGAATTTGAAAAGGCAAACAAATGTACAATAGCCAACAGCTGCCTTTTAGTTAGCACAGCACTCCAAAATCTTTTTCAGATAATTTTAAAAATAACTCAAATCAATATATTATAGATATTTAATTAACTTTTAACCTAAAAACTTTAAGAAAATTAAAAAGAAAAGAACGCTAGAGAGAGAGAGAGAGTTTGTGTTGTTACCAAGCGTGGAAGAGCAGGCAGTGGCAGATTCAAGGACAATGAACGCAATTCTGACGAAAAGGAAGGGCAAAATTAGCGCGAGCACCAGCACCAACGGCAACACCGTCCGACCGGAAATCCTCCGAGTCGCCGGAGAAGCCTTGCCGGCGCCGGCGCTCGATATCGTCAGCCTCTTTATCCCCGTCGTGGATATGTAGAACTTCATCTTCCTCCAAAGCAAGAAGCAGAGCAGCTCTCTCTCCTCTGCAGCTTCATCAATACGACGGCGGATGATCGGGCTAGAGAGTGCAGAAAAATCTCGAGCTCATTCGAGCTCCGACGAGATCTGACCGTACAGGGCGCGAGTGAGATCGAAAACTCGAAATGCGAATGGGATTTGGGGTTTGGAATTTGGAGGGAGGTCACGGACTGGAATTAGTCGAAGAAGGCCAGAGAGATGAAGCAGAGTGTTTTTTTTTTTTTTTTCTCTTTCTATTTTCGGAAGACCCAAAACTCAATCAGATCACGCTCTTTTTATTTATAAATTTTCCTCGCAAAAATTCTCTTTCTTTTTAATTCGGAACGTTAAAATAAAAAAATAAAAAAGAGAGAGAAGAGGAAAGGCCAAAAGCAAAGCCGCGTTGAAAGCCGCGGGAAAGAGAGGGAATTTTATAGGGGAGAGAGGGACACAGAGAGAGAGAGAGAGTGAGAATGTGTGAGCTAATTAGTTAGATGGGTTAGTTTTGGCCCTCGGTTTTGGAACTTAATTACGGATTTTGATCTTGGCTTTTCGCTAATATCACCGACAGATTGCGAGCGTCACTCCTTATTTGTCCCTCGCTTTCTCTTTTTTTTAAAAATCCTTTTTATGGCTTTTTTGCGAGCGTCACTCAGTATTTGTGCCGACAACTGTTTTATTTATTATTATTTCTATTATTCGGTTTTAAATGCGTATTTTTTCTTTCATACATACACAGGAGAGGGACTCGAATGTAGGACCTCTTGTGTTCGTGTTATGCCATGTTCTTTCATACGTATGGGAGAGGGACTCGAATTTAGGAGCTCTTGTGCGCATGTTATATCATGGCACTGTTACTCAAATAGTTACGTGGAGGGGTTACATCACTTGGCATCACTTCAATTGCCAAGTGAGAGGAGCTGAGCATTACTCTGAAATTCGACAGATTTAATTGCTATATTTGATCGGTTTTTGCGTTGATGTGGACAAACATTGACAATTAAGCAGCCATCAAACTGATATGGACTTTTTTTTTCCAATTCAACATCCAAATTATCATCCACCATATGCTAATTTGGTAATGGTTTTCGATAATCTAAACTATAAGAGGGAGGGTTTTTTTTACATACACTATCACGGTACCACGAAAATTTGAACTTAAAACCACTAATCTGCAACTCAAGACCCTTTTTAATGATCAATAATTCACTAGAAGTGTCCAAATATAAAACGATGAAGTAATTGTGATTATAATAGCTAGCTCTTGATTTAATAATTACTTATCTTCTCAATATAAGAAGAAGTTGGTACCACACCACATGGTAGAATTATTTTTGTATGGACATGTGATATGACACAAAAGCAATATACTCATAATTAACTTGATTGCCGATATCCATCACAATTAGCTAAGATTCATGTATATAGTTGAGTAGATTAATTGTGGTTTCTAAATAGCCTCTTTAACCACGTTGGGATGCTCAAATGGGTGAGCACATCATAAAAAATCTCTCAAACAATCTTGTTAAACTCAATCATCAAAGTTGAGACCTCTTTTTCTCTCTTAAGGATCGGTAAATTAACTTCGACTCTTCAAAGCATTTAATTTTACTTTAAAAAAACAAAACCTACCTTGAAAATGTTAAAAACATGCTTTTTTTTTTTCTTTTAAGATAATAAATACAAACTTTTTTTCACATATTTTCATATTTTTCATTCTTTTTCATGATGTTACATTAATTAAATTGAAGAGTCTGTTGGAGCAAAAATTATTCAAGTAACAAATAAACATTTTCAAATTACTACACAGGTCAACAAACTTTAATTTAAAAAGTTTAATTTGCTACAACTATTGAAGATGCTCTAATAGTTTTGAATTCCAAAGTTATGAGTCTTATTACTTAAGTGCCAAAGTTAATCAATATTGGTCATTCATTTGTACCAATAAATTTGTATCACATCCATGTGATTCTGCATGTGAGACTCTATATGTGCCATCATGCATTGCAATTTTAACTACCAACTGCTTCATTAATGCGATGTCACCAACCCTTATCGTTTGTGATTATTTCATTTTTATCTGTAAATTAATGACAGATAGATGCTATTAATTAATTATTAGTTATTGTTATCTTTTTATTTTTTTAGTACAAGCAATAGTCTAAATTATTAAAGAGGGGGTTTCTCTTTAAAAAAAAAAAAACATGCAAAGAACAATACCGTCATGAAAATTCAAACTTCGAACTTTAAACTTAAAACGACTAGTCTGCAAATCAAGGTCTTTTTCACTAAATTTGACCCCATTGCCATGAGTTGTTGTTATCTAGCTAGTAACAATTGGTAACAAATGACAAATTGTTCAATTTCTACATCAATCATGATCATGACAAAGCATGCAGAAATGTCTTTCCTGACTTGCCGTGAAAAATTGGAAAGTCCTCATTCATTATTTGCGTTTTGAAAACGTTACTTGGTCAACATGATTTTATAGATTCAAACCCGTTTCTTAAATCAACAGAACATCTGAAAAATGACTGTACAAGACATTTATAAACACAAAGGGGTGTACTTATATACGGATGGGCCAGCGAATATTGAGATGACCTTTAAATTATTGTTACACATTCAATTATTAATGCGTAAACCTTTTTTTAGGATAATATAGTAAATTCACAATTATTAGGATTCGAATTCATGATCTTTTCTTGGGGAGCAATTGTACACATTCAATTGTCAATTATGGGTTATCGATGCGTCAACTTAATATGTATAATTAAATATAACTAGCTAGTAATTTCTCGTATTCGGACTGACTTTTTATGTTTTCCATTTTTCGGTCACACATCTATCCTTTGTTGAATTATTAACTATGATGGTGTTGTTAAATTAATTGGAGTTGGGAAAACCATAACTTTTAATTCTAAAGCCAATATTGTTCCTCCTTAATTGCATGTGATTTTTAATGTTATATACATTTTTAGCCAAAAAAAAAAAAGATTATGAAGTACTTATAAATTAATAGTTACATGTCCTTGTTAGAACAATATTTGAAAGCTGGATACTTTTTTTTTCTTTGGAGAGAGAAAAGGTGGGTGTTTCTTAAGGATCACTTCAAAGTAAAAACTTGCATGGGTTGAATATTGCTTTTCGAAGTTTTGGTGTTTTGACAGCTTTCTGTTTTCAACCAGACAAAGGTCCCATTGTTTCCATTAGCATCTCCCTACAAAGTTGAAGGAAAGGTAAATCCACACTTTAAGACTTAGAGAGCTAGATTGCGATGCCTCACAATTTAGGTCAAAAGAAGCCAAACCTTCCTTTTTCACAATTGAGAAGTTACTTGAAGACTAAAAAATCCATTTGTAGTTTTTCGGGTGTGAGTGGTTTTACTTTTCTTAAAACTTATTCATTCACATAAGCATGATGTGACAACATTAACATTTAGTTTAAAATTAGGCTAATGCTTGTGCAAAGGTAATGACAAGTTTTGACTTGAACAATGCTATAATTGGATTTTTTTTCGGACATGAGTAATTAACGCTCCATCTCTTCCCTCACGGAGCAAAACCAGCAAAAGAAGTTGAATGTCCATCCTTTCCACAAGAAATATATTGGGAGGTCAAATCGAATAATGAATATAGTAGGGAGGTGGAGTCCATGACAATATCTTATTTTAAGAAATTTAAAACTAAGATAGAATATTGTCGGTCGTGAAAATAGGACTAATTGTATTGTCGATATGATATCGACAAGGCGTCAATATCATTGTTGATAACATGTCAATAACAAAACGTATCAAGATATTATTGATACATTATCACTAGTATCAATTCATTTTTAACAAAGGACGAACATCTTGCACAAAGAATTTTTGAACTAAACTAAGAAGACTACATCAATCATATATGTTGATGCACAAAAATAGTCGAGCACTTTTGAGCCCAACTTAAAGATGTTGCGTCACCTTCAGCCTCCTTGGGCTCTTCGGCAAACGAGGAAGATCTGCAAGACAAAGAGCTATGGTAAGACCTTGGGCACTAGTGTAGTATTGGCCGAAAGCTCTCTGATGCTCAAGTTAGCTTAAGAGCAGAGTGAAAAACAATTTGGACGAAGTAGGGGCTAAGTAGTTGAATGAAACAGTTACCTCATTTTGGAGACTTGCACCCCTTTTTATAGATCTTGGGAGGTGTGCACATTGAGTGGGATTTTGATGTGGGACTATGGGCATTGCCTGGGAGGCTGCCATATGTCCTTTATCTAGCCTGATAAAACATGCGCCTTCCTTGGTTGGATCGACAAGTTGTGTTGCCAAAGGCTCACCTTGCCGATGATTTGTGCAAGGTAAGGTTGCCGAAGACCCTCCTTACTGATGGTCGTTTTATGGGTCTCAATGCTTTGTCTAGGTTTTACGGATCCTTTTGTAAGTACCATGTTTCACCGTTCAGATATAGTATAAACAATATATATAAACTAGCAAACACTCAACCTCCCATTTTCTGGGTATGAGCACAAAGATCCAAACCATCGACAGTGAAGTATGATACATTTTTCTCCTCGATCATGACATGGTACTAGAATCTCATGCCAAAAGATTCATTTTCTTTCTTCTAATTAATATTTTTGGCACGTTATTTCTCATTTGACACCTCACCATACAAAATCTTAGTTGAAATGACATTGATATGTATGCCCCAATTTGGAGGAACCAGAAGCTTAATCAGCACATGAAATCAGGACCTACAATTTAGGGCAAGAGATGATGTGACTGTACGGGCTCAGTTTGGCTCTGAACGCACATGGTCTTTTAGCTAATTCTCTTGCTAAAACGAAGGAGCCAGATTATGAGATGCCACGTAAATGGTGTTCACAGTGTCATTGGGCCCACAAAGTTTGTGTTTTCCACAAACTTGAGCCTGGTAACATGCAATTTGTGGGCCCTCTTGGATCAAAGTGATATCCACAGATTTACACGCGGCAGTATTCTAGTTTTCTCAGGTTAGGAGGTAAAGAGGGGAGCATTTTTGCTCACCACTTTAACCATAGGTGTACCCTCACCACCATCCTCAATGCTTGACACGTGTCCATAGACATAACCATAGTTAACTTTTGCTTTATATTTATGGAATCATGGTTATGTCTATGGACACGTGTCAAGCATTGAGGATGGTGGTGAGGGTACACCTATGGTTAAAGTGGTGAGCAAAAATGCACCCGGTAAAGAGAGTCTTTGAGACAGATGATGAGAAAGTCACATCGGCTAGGGATTTAAAAGTACTTGTGAAATAAATGAACACTAGAGTTACGCTTGTGACATGACTAATCACTATAATAAAGTAAAATTAGGGTTAATCGATGCAAGTAGGTGTGAAATATACGATAGAAATCAAGAACGATTGATTTTAGCAAAATTCATATATGATCATAAATATAATTAAAAAAAATTGCTATTAGCACTACAAAATAGTGATCATGCACGAAAACATTATCAAGAAACATTACTACATATACCTCCGTGTTATGTACATAAGATCATGAAGTCAAAATGTGACAGTTATATATACAAAAATATGTTCAAAGGTACAGTAAACAAAAGTGGTGTCCATATATGGCACCCTTACCATATAATTTCATTGTCCATATAATACTAAGCTACCCTAAAGAAGTAGTACGATGATGGTGGTCCTCATCGGCATTAGTTCCTGAGATTGCTGCACTTGCTGCACTAAGCTACCCTAAAGAAGTTATAATCAAAACGTGTTATCACATACTAGGCAATAGCACTTAGCAGTCTTCAAACAACAGATCCAACACCATTTCAATTCCAAATTTTTGTTTTTTCAAAAAACATATCAAATTTCAATATAATTTTACTTTGTTTTCATTTCTATAGCAATCACAAACATAGAGAACCTGGTTTATGAGATTATGAAGACAAGCACTCCTCTGCTGGATAAGCGATAGCCTTTGCTCCATGAACTTAATGTAGAATACAAGCTTCCTAACTTGCACACAAGGCAAGCATAAAAAAGGGCTTATTGTTCCAATAACCAACAAAGTTAATGATCCACAGAAAGTAATGAGCCTGCACCCAATTTTAAAAATTCCAATCCATGTGCGAAAAAAGGGATCATGAATAAGATAATAAGGCAATACGAATGTATGCAACCTACCATCCTTGAAACACACCTTCTGCAGACCCAACCTGATGAACCCTGGGAGGCTTGCATGTAGAACACTTGTCACAGCACCTCAATGGTATAGGTACACCCTGTCAGAAATCAAGACTCCAAAGTTTCAAAATTAGCTACAGAGAGAAGAAATTAGCTAAAATTTTAGATGTAAATGCAACATTTAAATTCATAAGTTAGAAGGTTTTTCATGCAATTATGCAATCATAAATCTAGAAACAAAACACATCTTCACTTATCCATCACAAACTAGAGAACAACAAATACAAAACATAAACAAAGTTAAGAATACGCTCTAAAGCTCATATTACTCTTTCGTAGCACTAAAAACCACTGCTACCTACTCATCACTAAAAAACATCCATCCCCCCAATCTGCATGAAAGGAAAAATGAAATGTTACAAAACTCTCTAGAAACGGAACCCCACAATGAAGCCCAACAATGCATTCTATCCCACAACAAGTCTACCACACACCCACAACCCCCGCCCCTCCAAAATACCCCCATAATTTAAGCTCACAGTTATAGAGTTACTTACGCTTAATCGCCTACGCAAGTACTTGTGAAATGACTGATCACTATGATCAGATTAACATTACAGTTAATTGATCATGCGAGTAGGTGTGAAATATATGATAGAAATCGTGAACGATTGACCAAGATAATAAAAAAGTACCATGATTGGCACTTCAAAATAGTGATCATGCACGAAAACATTATCAAGAAACATTACTACATATACCTCTGTATTGTTTTACTGTCATTATAGCATCAATCTATGTCACCTATTCATCCAAAAATTCATCTCATTAATGGTTCAAAATTTTTTGTAGCATTTATATTCATACCATTTACTTACAAGCTCTAAATCTCAACCGTTTGTATTTCTAAATTTTCATCCAAACGGTTTGAAACAATGCTTAGAACCTGGTTTGTTATCTATTAAAAGACTTGATCAAGTGCTTCACCATTTGTGTGTGATGTATATTACTTTCGTGTGAAGTAATGAAAAAAACGAGTTGGCCCTTGTTTTGAACTTACATAAGGGCTTTAGCATCTGATTAGAAAAAAGGATTTAGCACTGGCTTTCAATAATGTGATAGGCAAATTGCTGAGTTTATCACAAGCCTTTCTCTTTAGCATTTCCCTAGCTTTCTTTAGCTGTATTATGCCAAAATGAACTGTTGATACAAACAATAATCAGCATTTTCGAGAGAACCAGACTAGGGAGTAGGAGGCCACCCTCTCATTCAATTCAGTCACAATATCTGAGATCAGGAACATGATTATCTGCAACAAAGAAAAAGATTTCCTGTTATTTATTAGAGAATCAACCATATACTTAATACGTACAGAAATAAAAGAGTAACTGGATTTTGATGTTTTAATATCAGTTGCTTACTCAGAAAGTGCAGTGATCTCTCAAGACCTGTCGAGCAAGATCAACTGCTCCACTCCTTTTGTATATAAGATGCAAATTAAAAGCTGCTTCTCTGCGAATGTCACAGTAACCCGGTAATAGATTTTCAACAGACTCTGGCTTTTCATGGGGAAGTTTTGGGATGGGGTAATCCTGCACATGCATTGCAAGAACTTTGTCATAGTGCCAAGCTGCCAGCGTCACTAGACCGACGTGATGATATGCCCTGGCTATGTTGAAAAAAGCCTCTTGGCTGAATTCACAAAGCTGCAAATTTTTGTAGAGGAATGCTAAACCTTGTGCAACACACTGGTGCCTATTCTGAAGTCTGTGTCCAAGGGCCAAGTTGATTAAGGCAGTACCGACACACAGATTAATAAGGGGATTCTCTGGCAATAATTTATAAGCTTCAAGGTATTCTCTTGCAGCATCTTGATGACGGCTCTTTTTAGTAAAATGATGCCCAGAAATCATACTCGGAGGTGCACAGTCTTTGAGTTTGTCTCGCTTACCACGTAGAAACTTATAATGCCTCGCATACCAGTCATCTAATCTGGTAATTACTTTGTAATAGCAGTTCCAGGCAGCATTGCTGTATGGATGCTGGTCAGCAATGTATTTTACACAGTCAACCCCATGCTCAGGATCCGGAGTGTTGAATGCAATTTGAGCTCCAAGAGACCGGAGTTCCTCCGCAACAGAACACATGTTGCGAGTCGATTTCAAAGCAAGATTTATAATCTCCAATGCTTTGCAATATCTATGCAAGGAAGCCAGTGACTTGCACAAATCTATTATAAGGCCATGATTCTCTTTATCCTTGAGAAGTTCTGGCAGGGGAGGTTCTTGGTGTATTTCTTCTGGAGGATCATCACCTGAATCATCACTTTGCCAGTCAACTCCAGCAGCCATTGCCTCAGCTCTCTTTTCTTCCTTTACTTTTGCCTTCTTTTGAAGCAACTTCTTCGCTCTGGCAGCTTTCAGCAGATCTGATGCAGGAGCTACTGGTCTAGATCTGCATAATAGGTTATCTGTTTGGTGATCATCCAGGACTTTCACTCTTTCTAACAGAACACTTTTTGTGAGCCTCTTTTTCACTTTCACCTTTTGCTGAAGAGATTCGATACGTAACGACTCATGTACCAAAGGATAGATTGCATCGACAAATTCCTTGAGCATCCCTTTAGCTCTGTAAATGTAGCAAAGCTTCAGTTTCACTTTTCCATTACACCACCATGGTTCCGATTTATTTGTTTGGGCTTCAAAGCGATCTAGATTTTTTGGAGGAGATAGCAACAAAATGGCTTCATCTTCTCTGGCTTCCTCAAGAAGAATAGAAGCCAATGTTAATCGGGTCTCAATATTATCTTCAAGTGTCTTTACAGCTTCATAGAACCACAAAATTGCCTGTACTCTGTCATTCAAGGACAAATGACATCGAGCAATTTTCATATGTAAAAAGCCTTTATTATATTTGGTGTTTCCTTTCAACATTAAATAATACTTCAATGCAGAACTATAATGCCCAAGACTCATAAATGAGTCTGCGACTTTAGCAATCAAGTCAGCCTGATCTGCACTCTGCTGTTCAAGAGCACTAAAGAGAGTTTCTGCCTTCTCCATATTTCCGAGGTAAGCATGGCAGATTCCTGCTTTAATTTTCATTGTCAAAGGCATCTCTTTATTTGAACAGAATACGAGTTGTGCATGCTCAATATGCTGAATTGCTTCATTATGTGCATTATTTTCCATAAGTATGGAAGCTAGTAGATCAATGACACTAGGATCAGCTTCGGTTGGATGATCTCTGAGATAAGCCTCCAGAATATGAATAGAATGCTCATACTGACCACTTCTGGCATACATCACAGCTCCTGTCTTGAGTGCTTCAACATTATCAGGACAGGCTTGTACTATCTGTTCATACGATGCAGCAGCTTTATGATAATCTCCAAGCTGAACATAGAGTGAAGCACGACCCAATTTCAGGTCAATATTTTTAGGATCTGCTGATATTGCTCTTGAAAGGCAATAAATGGCTTTATGAGTGTCGCCTCGTCTATTGAACCAGCCAAAGAGCAGTTCCCAAAGAGCTGGATTTTTTGGTGCTAAAAGTGCAGCAATTGTGAAGCAATTCAAGGCTTTCAATTCATTACCAAGATTATCATGGACAAGTCCAAGTGTATGATACGTCTCGGACAAATCTGGTGCCTGCTTAACAATTTCTGCCAAGATGGGTATGGCCTCTTCATAACGTCCATGTACATAGTGAAGAGTAGCTTCACCAAGCCTTCGAGTAATCTCAGGAGTAAGTTTCTTCTTTGATCCTTTCCGTCTACCTTTTTTCTTGGGCTTCCTTGTTCTCCTTTGCATACCATAATTCATGGCCTCCATTATTTCCTCCATGCTTGCTCCAGTAACATCCTCATGCCTGGCCTTCTTAACAGAACCTTCAGGCTGACCAAGTGCTTTTCTCTTTCTTTCAGCTAGAGCCTCATAACCCATGCCCACAAACTGCTCATAAACTTGGTCACCAAAAGCATCGTCTTCCACAAAATCCAAGGGATTAACCCCATCTTTGAAACTGAAAGTATTCTCATCCTCATCCTCATCCTCTTCGTCCACTTCCCCGTATTCTTCATCCTCTTCATCATCCTCGACATCTTCTTCCATGTCTTCTTCAAGGCACACAGCAAGTGCATACTGTGAAGCCTCTTCATGATCACCAGTAGCATTGTCTTCCTTATCCATCAAGATGTACAGCCAAATGAACCCTCGTGGAGAGCCAAAAGAAAAAATAAATGAAGAAAAGCCTACACTGGCAAAAACTATGCGATATCCAGAACCTGTTTTCCCACCATCACCATTACAATGCTAATTAATATTTACAGTCCCAAAATAGAACAAATCAAATTTATCAAACAAGCATATGATCGTCCAAGAATACCATAAATTCTGAGATATATATATATATATATATATATATATATATATATAATGCAAACAAAGGAGTAAGATATATATACATATGATCATCCAGGTACAAAGTTAAAGCCAATTCTGATACTCAATGCTTTCAAAGGCCAAGGCAAACAAAGGCGTAAGCTTCAATAATTAAAAATGCATAGTAAATAACCAATCAAGGATAATGTTCAAACCGAAACATTTAATATTCTATTACTCTAGAATCAATCCCAAGAAGAAGAAAAAAGTGACTCAGTCATTTCACTCACCATCATCCAAGATATATCACAACCAGTGTTTTCAAAGGCATGCCTTCGCGCGCGTCGGAGCGAGGAGGCAGGAAATCGCCCGAGGCGGTCGGCTGCTTCGCGAGTTGCACGTTTAGCGCGGGGAAGGCGTGAGGAGGCGTGGCCAGGCGGAGCGAGGCGCGTCAGATCTGGACACTTCTGAACCGGAAGAAATTTTGCGAGTCTGCAAATTGGCTGCGGCTCTGCGAGGAAGTCGACTCGCGTATTTTTTTTAATAGGTTATTGTAATGAAACGACGCCGTTTCGATTGCAGTGTTTTAAAAAAATTTAAATGAAACGACGTCGTTTCACTTGGAGTGTTTTGAATTTAAAAAAACGCAAGTTTCTGTTTTTTTTCTTCTTACTTTTATTGTAATAAACTCCAACCGGCTGTAGCTTTATTCTACTTACCTTTGTTTTTTGTTTTTGTTTTTTCTAAATTAATATGTTAACACATGTTTTCTTCCATGTATATATATAGTACAACCCTAATTTCTATCCTTATTAGATAATCTCCATCAATTTCAAGAATTCTCTTCATCTTTCGATTGCAAGTAAGCCATTTTATTTTTCTCTCTAATTCTTCACAGCTATAATTTGAAGTTCTATATAATTTTTTTTCAAATTTTTTTTTCAATATATTAGTTATCTTATTTGTTTATGTGATATAGTAGAAATTTGACGTACATGCATCATACTTGTATCTTAGAAATATTAATGGTGTTGTTTTATAACTATGAATCGAAAAGATCCTGCGTGGAAGTATGCAAAAGATATGGAGGGGGAAAAAAATACTCGAGATGCACATTTTGTGATCAAAGATGCAGTGGAGGAATTTTAAGACTTATGCATCATTTGGGTCAAACTCATCATGGTATGCAACCATGTAAGAAAGTTCCTAGGCATTTAAAAAAAGAGTGTGCTGCAACTTTGAAAAAATTTCAACTTGAAAAAAGAAAGAAAAATGAAATGCTTAGAGAGATTGGGGATGGTCCATGAGGATGGGCTTAAAGTATGGAAACTTCATTGGATGAAGAATATGGAATCCCCGGTACTAGGAATGTTGCAGTTGATGAGGCTCTTAGAGCACAACCTAAATCAAAATGACCAATGGATATATTTGTCACTTTAGAAGCTCAGCAAAGTACATTAAATTCAGCATACAAACAAGAAGAAAGAAAAGAAGTTTGTCGAAAGATTGGTCATTTTTTTTTCTCTAGAGCACTCCCATTTAATATTGTAAATGTTCCATTTTGGCTACTTATGGTGGAAGAGATTGCCGCATATGGTGTAGGATTTAAGCCTCCATCAATGCATGAGCTGAGGACTTGGATCCTTAAGGAAGAAGTTGGATGCATCACGTAGGGAAATATTGTTAGATGGCGACACTGAAGCTACACTCGCCTACATGAAAGTGAAAGCGTCAGTGGATCTTGAATATTTTTGTAAGTTCAGTGTAGATGAGGAGAATAGGCTTGCTAACTTGTTTTGGAGAGACTCCACTTCACTTTTGGATTATGTTGCCTCTGGAGACGTCCTCATATTCCTCTCTTCCTCAAAACTACCATTCATCTCTAGCTACCCGTTAGATGAATTTATGCAGCCATCCATGGCTGTAACAGAAAATGGCTATTCTAACAGAAAATGGATCTTGAATATTGCCGTTTCAATGGGGTTCGATTTAACTAGGAGATTTATTGAAAGCTTGTAAATCATCACGGGGACGGACCTATGCACATGCTAACTTAGGTTATAGCCCAAGTGATTTGATCTTTTATAGCCCAACGTTAATACCGTAGGCCACCCAAGGGCACCCCACACACTCCCACTTTGGATTGGCTTCACTCTCCTCAATGCAACTGTTATATCTACTTGCTCATTAGCGCCCATGCACTCAACCAACCTTTGCTCATCCAACAGTTGGTTTTAAAAAGTAATCCTCGCATTTATTGAAGTTACTCAAGCATGATTCGATACTGTTAGTGCAATTAATACCAATGACAATTCTTTGAAAATTAATACCAACATCAATTTTCTTTCTTTTTCTAAAATTTTTGTACTATTCAATTTTCCCCATAAAACCCACCCATTTCTTCAAAATTTTCACACCACCAAAATCATTTACCACTCTTTAATTTTTCTTAATCTTTTACTCACAAAATTATTTATTAATTGCTTGTATATTTTTTTATATTAATCTCTCAACATCATTATGAATATATTATTTATTAGAATATGTGTGAGAAACCTCCTCCTTCTTTAGACTATCACTTGTATTAAAAAAACTTACGGCTTTTTCCTTGTAGTTTAATGTTGTTTTTATTTACAGGTGTAGTAGATGCATTTTGAGGGGCTCATTATGTTCCCCTATGTATTTTTTGTTATCAATGAAATTCACTCGTACCGTCAAGTAATCTATCTTTTTAATAGGTTTATACATAAAGTAAATTTAGCCCACCCCATTTTGAAATCCTGGGTCCGTCACTGATCATCACAGCAATATTATGTCTTTATGTAGTCTTAGATCAATGTGTTGCAGATCAATAGTCTGTGCTTTTCTTCCTCCATTGATTTTTAGTTTGTTTCCTTAATGTTTGAATTGAAGGGATGGAGAGTTATTAATGGCATATGTTCATGTTGAAGAATATGAGTCCCACATCGGAAATTTCACTAAATAAAATACAAAATATAATGAATGGTTCTACTACTAATAACACCGAGGCCTTTTGTGATAAAACTCCACACCTACTGGACTTTATAGGTGGTTAAGTTGGGGACAATATCAGTGTTGCTAGTAGTGGGCCGCTGACTAGTCTCTCTAAAATTTAATAATTGATGCCTGCCCAACCTTTGGCCTTTGGAATTTGCTGTGCCATTTCTAGAGAATGATAAGTTAAGGAGCATTGTTGGTTCAAATGAAAATGGTGTTGGGTCGGACTAAAAAAACCAAAGAAGGGAGCTAAGGGGTAGCTAGAGATGAATGGTAGTGTTGAGGAAGAGAGGAATCTCGAAAATTGTGTGTAGTTATGTTTCACTTTTTTGTTTGTTTTGCGTGCGGAGTTATGTTTCCAAAAAGCAATAAATGTATACTATTTTAAAAATAAAAGTAATAATGCCAGATTCATTTCTAATCTTTGAATTACTAGTGCGGATGCTATTGTAAACAGGAAGAAAAACAAGGAGAGGTAGTAGTCAGAGGAGGACCTATAGAGGCGCAAGGAGGTGCAACTGCACCTCCCCTCGTTGGAGCAAGCATTGCAGGTGCCGGAATGTTGCCCCTTAGCTCAGGCAGCTGTGACAGAAGTCCTCTTTGAACCCTCCTTTGTTGTGATGTTCGTTGTGCACAGTGCGCACTTGTATTATTATTATTTTTAAATTCTTGACCGAAACAACGTTGTTTTGAATTGGGGAAAAAAAAAATTAACTGTACTGTAGTCGGAGAAGGGAGTTCATTAAGCAATTATAGGGATATTTTGCTTGTTTTTTTGGCCAAACAAGGAGACTTTGTGTTTTTTATTTTTAAAGAAAGAGTCCCTTACGTCCCCACCACTAATTACTTATAAAAGAATCAGAAAATTCATAACTTTTTTTGCATTCTCATCACTGTTGTAAAGTCAAGAATGGAGCCCAAAATGGTAAAGCCCACTACCTAATTGATTGAAGAATAATGATGATGCTTGTTTGCCAACACCCATGTGAAGCCAAAGAAAAATGAGTAAGCAGCCACAGAATTCTGCCTACAAATAAGGCTTTCCCCTTCCTTTGCTACACACACCATTTGAGAAGAGATGAGAGCCTAGGCAGAGAAGAAAGAAAGAAAGAGAAGAAAGAAGAGAAGGAAGAAAGAGGGTGAGTGAGTGGAGAGAAAAAGAGAGCAGAGAGAAATATGAGTGAGCCACAGATATTGTAAACACTAAAGTTGTAGCCCTATTATTTTACATAGTGAAAAGTTACTGCTGCTGCTCTCCGAGGACGTAGGCATGGCTGAACCTCGTTAAATGTTGTGTCTCATCTACTTTACATACAACTCAATATTCTAGCATATCCCGTTTATTTTACAACACGTTATCAGCACGAAAAGCTCTATATGTGGGATATGTTTTGATAACCACCTAGGAGATAAGCACTTTGTTTTCTTTATCTTGTTTATTTATTATTATTACTATTCATCATGCTGACCCATAACTATTAATGTAGGAGTTTTTGGCTGATGTTGGAAAGCAAGCGTAATATCCTCCTGCACTAAAGACTTTTCCACTTGTCTAATTATATATATATATGATAATAATATGAAAAGTTGATGGTAATATAATATACTACATTTATTTACTTTCCTTTTATTAACCACTAATAAAATGGACCCTTAGTAATACTAAACATATTACCGGTGGGAGGCCGTTAGTAATACTAACACTTTTCTTATTTTATTATGGGAGCTTTAGTTTTAAACCACAATATAATTTACTAATTTAGTAGAAAGAAATACAATTTAGTCTAATTAGCAAAAGGCCAAACACCAAAATGTAACAAAAATACCATTACAAAATATGAAAATTACAACATATGCCATTTTCAGTATTTAGTTTTAAACCAAAGCTGAAAAACGACATCAAACCAAAACTGAACCAAAATGACATCAACCGAAACCGAAATTGAATCACAACCCATTCGCGCGACCTTTCAACTTCACCTCCAGAAACCTCTTCAACTTCACCTCCAGAAACCTCGACCACCAACGATCATCGAAGACCACCAACCCATTCGCGCGACTATCATCGAAGACCACCAAAGATCGAAGCCGATTCTTCATCTCAGTTTCTGCGGTTTTCTGCATCGCAGTTTCGTTTTTGTTTTCGTGGAAAATAACTTCGAAATTAACCAATTAAACCTCAAAATTTCTGAAATCTTACCCAACTAACAGCTAGATCGTGGAAAATAGCTAGAAAATCATACCTCAATCGAAGGATTTGAGGGCCGGAGGAGAGAGATCGAGGGATTGGAAAATCGAGTAAAAATCCGATCAAAACCGGGGTTTTCCGGCAAAACAGCAGCAACAGAGGTGGGAGGAAGGTCGGAGCTGGCTTGGGGTGCGACGCCGGTCAAAACTTGACCGGTCCGGTGGCTGGGTGGCCGACGTGACAGTGGCTGGGGGGTGAGATTGAAGGCGTCGGTCGAAACAGAGGGGAGGAGAAAGGGAGAAGACGCGAGGAGAGAGAGAGAGAGAGAGAGATCTGAGAAACTAACGAATTTGGGTTAGGTTTTTAAATGAAAAGGGTATAATTGTCTTTTTAATGACTAATGTAAGGTGGGTCAACAAATCTGGTGTTCCTCTTTGGCCTAATCCAAAATAACAATTCTTTTCTAGGTATTAAAACCCAAACCAAAATATCAAATGTCTTAAATACTAATAAGTAAAGTTATCTATGTCTAATACCTAATTTTCCTTTTTATTATTAGGTGGCGGTTTTATCCCCACATTTATTTTATCCCAGCATTTACTTTATTTACTATATGGTGTATGTTTATTACACATACAACAGTATTTATTTAAAAGTATATAGCGAGTTTATCGTCCACACAACTGCCTTTACTTTTTATTTAAAAGTATGAAGTAGAATTAACGCCCATACAAGCACATTTACTTTATCATTCAAAGTATGATGTGGGATTAACATTCATACAGCAAGCAATTTAATTTATGAATTTATTTTACTGCACGTTTACTTTTATTTAAAGTATGATACAAGTTTATCGTCCATACCAACAATTTATTTTATGAATTAATTGTGCGGTATAATGAGTTTTACAAAATACAGAGACTAGGACCATAAGTTCCTTGATCCTCATCATACAACTACATCAGGACCTGAAGATCCTTGATGATGATAATGATATGAGAGGTGGCAGTCTCTTTGGTACTATATTTGTAAATAAGTGATCGGACTTGAAGATCATTGATTCTTGACATGTAAATAAGGACATGGAGTTCCTTGATGATGTAACAGTACCGTATTGGTTAATAGTACAGTACACATGAATAATAAATGTACTGGCAAATGTATGAACAATAACCATATATGTGAATAGTGTCATACACATGAATAGTGACTGTACTAGCAAATGTACTGTACGCATGAATAGACATGTATTCATGACCTGATGTATAGTACCGTATTCATGAATAGTGACGTATACATAAATATTAACCATTTTGGGTAAATCGTCACTTTATACAAAAGGGAACCTGCAGTTCCTTAAACTCATGGATGAACAATTAAATGAGATGCCAGAAGTTCCTCAAAATATGGACAATTATGTAAGGGCATGAAGTCCCGAAATGTATACAGGAAATTATAAAAATGTCCATACCGTGAGAATATGCGATTTTGGCCCGAAGTTCAAAATCTAAAAGTATTGAATGTCCATACCATGAAAATATGCGATTTTGGCATGAAGTTCAAAATCTGACAATATTGAGAATCTGAAGTTCCAACAGTTAAATGGACAACCCTTGAGGTATTATTGCAAATTGAGGTACCCCACATATTTCTTTGGCATAAGAAAATGATGAATTTAATAAAGTTCGATTCTGTTACAATCGACACCTCAAGGAAGAAATATATTTTGTAAATTCCAGTTGTTAAGAATACACCGTGAAATGGATAATATCAGGATAAACCGCAAAGGATGAATTGAGGCTCCCCACATATTTTGTTATATTATATGATCGGGGCCGGAAGTCCATAGATCCCAATATATGAGAAATTCCGAACCTGAAGTTTTGGGTATATAGTAGTTAATGCAATTCACTACTATATTGCAATACTATCATGGCTTTTACTCAATTTATATTTCATGCCCATTTGAAAATGGCAATTAAATTATGAGATTGCGTTTAACTTGGGCCAGAAGTTCCGGGCACACATGCATTGAAATATGTAATTTAAGGGATTTGATGTGGTTATTTGAACCTATAAGGCACAAGGTTCCAAACCGTCATTTTGAAAAGACGTGAAAACCATAGGAGCAAGTTTAAGAATTTGCCCAATTATTATAACAAGAAATGAGCATACAACAAATAGATTCTTTTCACCTGCAAGGAAGAAGCATGCTCTGTAAAATCTATAAAATTCCATTATGTTCTGGAAGCCTCTGAAGGAAGAGAACGATGCCTCTTAAGCCTAGCCATGAACCTCTCGTGGACTTCCAGAATCTTTTCATTGGAAATCTGCAGCATGTCAAGCCTTGTCTGCATATTAATGGAGTATAAACTCACCAGTTTCAATAAGGCCTTATTTTCCTCTTTGAGTTTCTCAACCTCTTACTGAGACTCATGAAGAATTCTCCGAAGAGACAAATTTTCAGTGTTCAGCTCCTGAATCTCGTTTGCTCTGGCACGCTAACGATCAGCTATGTTAGAAATAGAAGCAGCACTTTGAATGCTAAAAGCCATTGAGTCATCAATAGACTCTTCGTCATACCTTCATGTTAACAGTATTTCATCTATAGGAGTAAGGAAATTCTTAGCTGCTATAACAACAGTCGTATCATTCATCATCACATATTCATTAACCGTGAGATGACGATTTTGGGATACAAAAGATGGACACTAGACTTTGGTGTCGCGGGTTGTTTTAGGGGCAACATTTAAATCGAAATGCTTTGGGGGAGAAGAAGAGGAAGCCATTTTAAGAAGGTTTCGAGGAAAATCTTAGAAAAGCTGAATTTTCAGAAAATGGAAGGAAGTTGAGTTGAAACGCAATTACTACAATCAGGCTTTGCAGAGGCCATATATATCGATGAAAATGTGGCACCGTTTCCAGGATCCCAATATTTTCTCGGATCCCCATATTCTCTTTTTCTTTTCCAGATACCAAAACTTCACGCGGCCTCCATTAATGTCTATTGGCGCTTTAGCGGTTTCAAGAACTATTTTTGTCAAAGCCGATCTTGCTTTGCGGATTTCACGGAGCTACTTTTTCAAAAGCATCCCGAGAACCTCGCAAATTTCTGTGGTTAATTTGAGATTCACCGGACCTAACTATTCCTCTCATTTATGTATAAATATATTACTAACGAAATGTTCTTTGCAGAAAACACCCAATTTTCTCCAATTTTCTCCATATCCAATGATGCAATATCCACTTGTTTTTCTTATTAGTGAGTGCTCGGTGTGCTTAAGCGAGACTATCTTTGATCATCCATTCTGGAAGCGAGACTATCCCTGATGACGTTTCAGCGATGTCGGGGAGCTGTAAGGATGCCCACATGTTCTAATCTCCTGAAGTTCTTCTATGCTAGGAGAAATGAGAGTTTGTCGTCTGTTACCTCACCAGTTTCCTTCCCTGATTACTTACATACCTTGCAATCAATATCACAATTCTTTGTATCTTTTCTTTCTTTTTATAACTCTCTATTCATAAGGAATTTTATTTCTTTAAAACGAACATATGAAGAAAGAATCTATGTAGTGATCCTAATATTGAGAGTTATTTTTTTTTTTTTTTTGACAGAGACAGAATAATTGTGATTTTTGCTCTTGCAGTATATAGCTAGATCATCAAGCGTTACATTATAGTTGCTGAGCCAATACGAGCTTGAATGATATTTGAGCAAAGTTTCTCCCACCTAAGGATGTAAGCAATATTTGTGTTATTTCATGCTTGTACTCTTATTTTGATATTTTGTACAACATCCTTAAAGATAACCAAATGGGGAGATAAGGCCGTTCCGGAATAACCCCATGCAAAGGACCATTCCAGAAGAATGACTTGCATTATAGATCGTTCTAGAAGAACAACTTGTATTATGATCATTCTAGAAGAATGGCTTGTATCATTCTGATATGTATTCATGAATTATTAATACAAATTTCACAAATTGCAAGTTGGATACATTGATAATACACTGCATAGATTAAAGTCCCTTAAGAATAGAACATGGGTATAGCAGTGATCAATATGATGCATGCCTGTTGCGTAGCAAATGATATGGATTGAAGTCTCGGAAGGACAATCCATTAACATGTCAATATTAATACGATGCATGCCTAATGCGTAGCAAATTACATGGTTTAAAGTCCCAGAAGGACAATTCATTGACATGTGTGTATTAATCTGTGGCATGCTTGCATCATGACAAATATATGGGTTCTAAATGTTTCAACTCCCTAAATGGAGATTATCCACGCCCTACTGTAAAATAACGCTTCATTTGGAGGTTATGATCCACATTCTCACATAATTCATCATATAAGAGATGTTTGTTTGGAAAGAGACAATAAAAGCCCTTGAAGTGGCTTGGGTACCCAAAACAAAGAAATGCTTATAATTGATGCATGCGCATGCACATGAGAATGGTGGGATCATAAATTGATGAATGACAATTTTTGGTTTTGGAGTAGCTACTCAAATCATCAATGGGCTGTGTTGATTGGAACTGTTAATGTTTGTGTGTTTTCTGTGTATTTTAATGGAGGTTTTCAGCAACCTTTGAAATTTGCAGAGAATGTAAAGAGAGTTTCAGAGAGAGAGAATGATGGAATCAAATATGGAAATTCACACACACACACACACACACACACACACACACACACTCAGTGGAGAGTTTGTTACAGTTATACATGGAAGAGGAAGGGAGATCCTTCACTCAACAACCTGAAATACAATCTCAGCCCTTAATTGGTATCATCCTATGAGATGATGCCACATGTCTTAATCTATCACTTAAGCTAGATACAAAAGAGTATTGCCACATGAACTATGATCCAATGGTGTACATTTAAATTGAAAACAACTATTAAAATAAACATTTGAATTGTTTCTTTGGCTCCAAGTTTCGGCTGAAGGATTACACACCAACACTCCCCTCTAATCCTTTAGCCGATTTGACTCCCAGAAGTTCCCTTAGATATGCAAATCGATCTTTAGGCAAAGCTTTAGTAAGTATGTCTGCGATTTGTTCCTCAGTTCTGCAGTACACTAGTTCAATCTCTTTGGCTTGGATTGCTTCTCGGATGAAATGGAATTTTTTGATGATATGTCTTGTATTTTGATAAAGGACAGGATTCTTTGCCATAACAATGGCTTATGTGTTATCACACATGATTTGAGTTCCTTCCACTTGTTCTTCTCTAAAGTCCTCAAGTACAAACCTCAGCCATTTTGCTTGGGAAGTAGCTTTTGCTGCATTGACATATTCTGCTTTTGCAGTGGACAATGCCATTGTGTTTTGCTTAATCGATGCCCATGAAAACATACAAGATCCTAGAGTAAATGCATACCCTGAAGTGCTCTTCATATCATCTTCACTTCCTGCCTAGTCACTATCACAGTAACCAATTAGAGTAGTTGCCTCCCCTTTTTCAAAAACAATTCCAAAATCAATTGTTCCTTGAATGTATCTCAGCACTCTCTTTGTTGTCCCCATGTGTTTCTTGGTAGGATTATGCATGAACTTTGCCAAGAGACTTGCTGCAAACATCACATCAGGTCTAGTTGCAGTCAAATAGAGCAAACTTCCCACAATCTGTCTGTATTCTCCTTCATTTGCAGCTTCAATTCCATCAATCTTGCTCAATCTCTCAATCATTGCAAGTGGAGTAGCCATTGCTTTGCAATCTTTTAGTCCAAACTTCTCAATCAACTTCTGTGCATACTTCTTTTGGTGTATGAAAATACTCTTCTCAGTTTGTAATACTCCCATTCCAAGAAAGTGGTGTAACAATCCCAAATATGTCATCTCATAGTGCTTCATCATGTCATTTCTAAATTCTTCAAGCATTTGTGGACTGCTACCAGTGTATACAATATCATCTACATATAAGAAGACAATAATGATACTTGAATTCTCACTTGTTTTAACATACAAAGTTGCTTCACTTGAACTCTTCTTGAAACCAACACTGTTGAAGTATGCATCAATTTCATCATACCAAGCCCTTGGTGCCTGTTTCAATCCATACAGTGCCTTGTGCAGTTTGTACACCTTTGTTTCTTCATTCTCTTTCACAAAACCTTGTGGTTGTTCAACATACACTTCTTCTTTTAATACTCCATTGAGGAACGCAGACTTAACATCCAGTTGATACAAGTTCCATTTCTTCTGTACATCAAGAGCAATCAAGGTTCTAATGGTGTCTAACCTTGCCACTGGGGCAAAGGTTTCATTGTAATCAATCCCAGATTAAGTTTGGTCTTATAAACCCACTTGACACCAATGACAGGTATATCAAATGGTTTTTCAACAAGCTGCCAAGTATTATTCTTCTCTATCATTTCCAACTCAGCTTCCATTGCCTTTCTCCATGATTCATCTTTAGCTGCATCATCATAATTTTCAGGTTCAACAATACACATGTAGCACTTAGTCATAATTTTATTCTCACTTCTCCACTTTTTAGGTGTAGAATCATATACCTGAGACCTTTCAATCACACTATCACTTTGGGGAGTAACAAATGACTCAGAATGGGGACCTTCATCAGGTTCACAGATCTCATTAGTAATTTGATACTCAGTGATAGCTAGAAATTTCACCTCATTACTGATAGTGCAATCCCAATACCAGGAAGCATTCTCATCAAATGTAACATCTCTTGATAGAATAATCTTCCTTGAAATCGGATCATACAGTCTGTCCCCTTTCTCACTTGCACCATAACCTACAAAGATGCACTTATGGCTATTTTCTTCCAACTTATGCCTGAGATTAGAGGGGATGTGCGCATAGCAAAGTGAGCCAAAGACTTTCCAATGAGCTACCCTTGGCTTTCTGCCACTGTAAGCTTCAAAAGGAGTTGTTTTGTTCAATGCTTTGGTAGGACACCTATTAAGCAAATAAACTGCAGTGTTCACTGCTTCTGCCCAAAATTCATATGGAAGGTTCTTTTCATGTAACATTGACTTTGCCATTTCCACCACTGTCATATTCTTTCTTTCAGACACTCCATTTTGTTGAGGAGTGTAGGCCACAGTCAACTGTCTTTGAATTCCTAGCTCACTGCAGTACTTATCAAATTCTGCAGAAAGAAATTCTCCCCCTCTATCACTTCTGAGACATTTAACCTTATATCCACATTGCAACTCAGTCATTGCCTTAAATTTCTTAAAGCACCCCAATGCATCAGACTTATATCGCAGAAAGTACACCCATGTCATTCTGGTGCAATCATCTGTGAATAACAGAAAATACTTATTTCCAGAATGAGGCTCAACTTGCATTGGACCACAGATGTTCGTGTGAATCAATTCTAGTGGATCTTTAGCTATCCAAGTTCATTCAGAAGGGAATGTATCTCTGTGTTGCTTTCCCATCATACATCCCTCACAGACTTTTGTAGACACTTCCAAGTGAGGTAGTCCATGCACCATCTCCTGTTCTTCCAGCATTTTAAGACTTCTCTCATTCAAATGTCCCAACCTGTTATGCCAAACCTGTGAGCAATGTGTGACACTTGCTTTTAGTGCAACTTGATTTGCAGGCATCATTGTCAAGGGAAAACACCTGTTACTTGTCATCTGCACTCTAACCACTAGATTATCAAGTGACCAGCTATCAAAAATGTTCACCACATTTCTCCAAACACCAAGTAGTAACCTTGTTCCATCATTTGTCCAACACTGAGAAGATTCTCCTCAAGTCCTAGAACAAGCATCACTTCTTGTATGTGTTTTCGACCCAATTTGGTCTCAATCTCCAAAGTTCCTTTTCCAGCTACCTGAACAATTTCTCCAATTCCCACCTTCACTTTGGATGTCAAATTTCTTTGGATATTGACTAACATCCTCTCATCATCTGTCATGTGGTTACTGCAACCATTGTCATTATACCAAGAATTATTAATTTTCACATCTGTCACTGCATTACAAACATAAAACAGTGATCCTGTCTCTCCCATTTGTCTTGCATAATTAATCTTCTGCACTCCTTGTTTTCGTTACAATCCTTCACAGCATGACCTGGTTTCCCACATCTTGTACACTTTGGTTTTCCTTCATACCAACACTTCCCATAATGAACTCTGTCACACCATTTACAATCTCCCAGAGTGTTGTTTTGTTTCTGAGCATAATTAGGCCTATGATCCGAATTTCTCTGAGCACCATTTTGCCTCTGAGTATAATTAGGTTTGTGATCCCAATTTCTCTGAGTGCCATTTTGCCTATGGACAAAGTTAGGCTTGTGATCCTAACCTCTCCCTCTTGACTTCCAATTCTCTTAAGATCTCTGATTCCCAAAGAATCCCCCACTACTGGAACCCTTAGTTGCAACATTTAAACTTGCAAATGCTCTCTCAGTAGAAGACTCAGCGTGCAAATCAAGCCTCTGCTCGAATCCCTTGAGAGAAGCAACAACCTCTTGGACCTCAAGAGTTTCGAGATCTCTAGAATGCTCAATCACAGAACAGATTGCATCATATGTTTTTGGAAGACTAATTAGTAATTTTTGCACAATTCTCTCCCTAGACAATTCTTCTCCATACTTCTCAATTGATTAATGATATCAAATAGTCTAGTGAGATACACAGATAAGGACTCATTATCCTTCATACGAGTATATTCAAAATTTCTACGTAATCCTTGCAATTTTACATTTCTTACTTGTTTATCTCCTCGGAATTCGCCCTTCAAGACATCCCAAGCTCCTTTGGACGTTTCTTCATTCACAATTCTGGGAAGATCTGGTCCGAAACAGCTCCCTGAATTATTCCAAGTGTCACATCCCGGGATCGGCTCCGCCGTAGCACGATATTGTCCTCTTTGGGCCCCCCTCTCTGCCCTCATGGTTTTGTTTCTGGGAGCTCATGAGCAACTTCCCAGTGGGTCACCCATCCTGGGATTACTCTAGCCCCCAACTCGCTTAACTTCGGAGTTCCCATGACTCGGAAGCCAGTGAACTCCCAAAAGGCCTCGTGCTAGATGGAGACGGGCATGTACATATAAGGCACATCACCCCCTCTCCGTTGGTCGATGTGGGATCTTACAATCCACCCCCCTTAGGGGCCCGACGTCCTCGTTGGCACACTCGCACCACACGGCAGAGTGGCTCTGATACCAAATTGTCACATCCCGGGATCGGCTCCGCCGTAGCACGATATTGTCTGCTTTGGGCCCCCCTCTCTACCCTCACGGTTTTGTTTCTGGGAGCTCACGAGCAACTTCCCAGTGGGTCACCCATCCTGGGATTACTCTAGCCCCCAACTCGCTTAACTTCGGAGTACCCATGACTCGGAAGCCAGTGAGCTCCCAAAAGGCCTCGTGCTAGATGGAGACGGGCATGTACATATAAGGCACATCACCCCTTCTCCGTTGGTCGATGTGGGATCTTACACCAAGTGCCCGAGCATCTCTCATCAAAATCTCACTATATGATACTTCCTCCTTTTTCTCCTTCTTCGACTCATCAATCACAGTCTTCATAGCCTTTGGATCTGAAGGTTCAAACCCATTTTTGACCAACTCCCAGAGACTATACGATTTCAGTATAGTCATCATGCGAATCCTCCAAAAATCATAGTTTTCTCCATTGAAGACAGGAGCTCTAAGCTCGGCACTACTTGAACCAATCATATTAGACTTGGATACAAGAAATCTCAATTTCCAAATTTGATTTGAGCTCAAAAAAATAGCTCAATCGCACTCACAGATTCCACGCCCAGTTTAGACGATGAAACCTGGCTCTGAGGCCATGTTAATATTTGTGTGTTTTCTGTGTATTTTAATGGAGGTTTTCTGTAACCTTTGAAATTTGCAGAGAATGTAGAGAGAGTTTCAGAGAGAGAGAATGATGGAATCAAATATGGAAATTCACACACACACACACACTCAATGGAGAGTTTGTTGCCGTTATACATGGAAGAGGAAGGGAGATCCTTCACTCAACAACCTGAAATACAATCTTAGCCCTTAATTGGTATCATCCTATGAGATGATGCCACATGTCTTAATCTATCACTTAAGCTAGATACAAAAGAGTATTGCCACATGGACTATGATCCAAGGGTGTACATTTAAACTAAAAACAACTATTAAAATAAACATTTGAATTGTTTCTTTGGCTCCAAGTTTCGGCTAAAGGATTACACACCAACAGGAACCACGTTCTATTTTTTAATGTCGACAATATCATTGGTCAAAATGGAAAGAGGCAATTCCATTACAGATGAGAATGAACGTGAAAGAACAAACCCATAGTACAAACCCCAAAAGATGATAACCTTGAAGGTTATATATGGGTGTTCAGAATAAAGAGGAATATACTTATTTTATATGACACAATGTTTATGGTAGAAACAAGGAATGTTGGGTTTCTCCATATTTACAGATGCAATCGTGCCTTCTTATTGCACATTTATGGAGACCAACATGTTATCTTTAAGGGTTGTTAAATGCATGGAGCATATTGCCAGAAGCGATTCCTTAAAGATGTACAAGCAGAACAAATAGCCGGATATAAAGCTATATAATGTGTCATAAAGTGTAATCCCCTAAACAAAATCCCTGAAGGATTGAAATTGCATGAAGCAATCCCCTAAAGGACATGTGTCTGAAGCATAAAATATGTACTCAATACTAATATGTATAAATTGCCTCAGTGAGTACATTAATGGTTGCAACACATTACAACTCATGAAGAGTTGATAATTGATCAAAACTCCTAAAGAGTTAATACTTGGTTAAAACTCTTGAAAAGTTCAAGAAATTTTTGTCTCAGCCTGAAGATTGAGCATTATGCCAACGAGATTCTTGCTTATACTAAGAAAGTATTGAAGCATTTTTATGCGGGTTATCCGTTAGGCACTTAAATGTTTTTCTAGAAGTATACTGGACCCGACATTGTATTTTCCAGATAAAGCTCAGCTCCATCACCATTACTTTGGGATGATGAGAGGCATATTTGATGCTATTTTTGCATAACACCATATACGAGCATATTCTTTTCAAGTGAACTCACAAATAGCCCAAGTTTTGTTAGATACGTGGACTCTGGAAATTTCTATGATTTACATAGAGATCACTTGATGGAAGTATATTCTCGTACTCAACTAAGTAATTTTTTATGGCTACATCCTCCACTAACTCCGAAAGATTTTCTCTCTAAAAAGATAGTCATGAAGATATCAAGGGGAGATATTCATCGGAGGGAGCATCTAGAAGTATGTTATAGTGATTGCTGAACTCTTCTCCCTTCCATTAGTTTTCTACCTCACTGGTTTTTCTTCAACCAAGATTTTAATGAGGCAACCAACATATCATTTGTGGTCTCCAAGGGGGAGTGTTGTAAAGTCAAGAATGGAGCCCAAAATGGTAGAGCCCACTACCTAATTGATTGAAGAATAATGATGATTCTTGTCTGCCAACATGCACGTGAAGCCAAATAAAAATGAGTAACCAGCCACAGAATTCTGCCTACAAATAAGGCTTCCCCCTTCCTTTGCTACACACACCATCTGAGAAGAGATGAGAGCCTAGTTAGAGAAGAAAGAAAGAAAGAAAGGGAAGAAAGAAGAGAAGGAAGAAAGAGGGTGAGTGAGTGGAGAGAAAAAGAGAGCATAGAGGAATTCTCAAAGAGAGAAATATCAGTGAGCCACAGATATTGTAAACACTAAAGTTGTAACCCTATTATTTTACATAGTGAAAAGTTACTGTTGTTGCTCTCCGAGGATGTAGGCATGGCCGAACCACGTTAAATGTTGTGTCTCATCTACTTTACGTTCAGCTCAATATTCTAGCATATCCCGTTTATTTAATAACAATCACCACCAGGTTTGTGTTTTTCCTTTCTTTCTTTCTTTTTTAAAATAGAGAACTCCAAGTCTTTTATAAAAATTGATTCATCAATCAAATCTTGTGCCAAGGAAGAAAATATTGTATCGATCAAGCTTTCAAAGTAAGTTCGAATGTAATTCATAGTTAATCTGATGGTCCCACATAAATATTTAAATGAGATCATGTCTTCTTTTGTTTTTGATACAGACATCATTTATTTTAACGGTCCATAGATAGAAACAGATAAACTTGTATGAATAAATTATTCAAAATTACATGTTCTTTATTGCATATCCGAAATTACATAAGACCTTTTAAAATTTAAATATTCTGAAGCAATTCCAAAGCTCCTTATCCAAACTAGAACCTACAGTACCAACTTGTGAAACAAACTTATAGCTATTACAGAAAACAAATTGAACCAATAGGATGAGACAGATGGATCATGACAATAATCACCACATGAAAATAACAAAACCCCTATTTCCCAGAACAAAATAAATAAATAAAATATGCATGAATTGGTATTGAGGTCTACTTCATGAAACACCTGATTTGCTGCTCAGCCAGAAAATGCCTTCTTGTTCGGTTCGAAGACGTATTTAATTAGTGATTCCTTGATTGGAAGCAATTCAGGGAACTCTTTCTTCAACTTAGATGCATCCATCTCATTGTTACTTCTTGGTGCAACAATAACCTTGGCTTGTTCTTCAAGTGTAAAGTTAGTCCACTTGAAACTGGGATCAATGTACTTCTTGTACATCTCCAGGATCTCATTGTGACTCACGACGCCGGGATTTGTGAAGTTCCATAAGCCCCGCAAGTTCCTCTTGGCCATCTCAACTGAAATGGGTAGAAGCTCATCCAAGATGGTCATGCTGTTTGGAATGTCAACCACTTTGTCGTACCGAGAGATCTTCGTGATGAAGTTGCGTGGATTGCTGAGATCAGATGATATTGGCATCCGGACTCTAAGAGTGCAAACATTGTCATATTCCTTCAAAAGCTCTTCAACCTGCCACAAAAATGGGAAAGAGAGATATCAGTTGGCAGATAGTCCGAAGTTTCTTTTCAAAATTATAACAGTAATAGATATGGATAGTTGAGAAAGATACCATGGCTTTGGTTTTGGAATAAAATGAGCCAGTGAAATTGGGTGTGTCTTCCTCTTTGAACCCGATTCCTGATCTTGATGGATGGGCAGCATCATACTCAAAGATGCAACCAGTAGCATAATTGATCATCAGGAGGTTGTGATCTCTGCAGACATCAGCCAAGGTTAATGTACCGACAACATTGGTCCGAATTGTTTCTGGTTTATGAGATTCACACCAATCCACATTGGGCCTCCCAGTCACTCCAGCAGCATTGAAAACATGGGTTGGTTTAACGCTCTGAATATCAGCCAAGAGCTGTGACCGTTCCTGAAGACGCCCTCGTCCATACTCATAGGGTATCCCCTGCTTCTCACAAATCTTCCCAAGAAGGCCTCCAATCCACCCCGTTTTACCATAAATCAAAAACTTCAAAGATGGTTTCTGAGTAGATGGATTGTTCTTTGGAGGTGGAACAACCATGTGGCTCTCCCTAGAATCACTTGCTGACAAAGAGAAGGCAGAAGCGCCAGTATCAGTACCATCAAATTTTCTTTCAATTCCAGGAACCATGAGCATTTTTGGATGAGGAAGCAGTGCCCCAGAAACATCTCCCCACCATTCGGGATTCTTGACATACCAGTCCATCGTCTTCCTCAAACCCTCCGCCCACGAAGTCCTTTCAGACCATCCCAAGTTTTTCAGCTTCTGGTCATCCAAGAAATATCTTTGATCATTAAACGGCCTGTTTTCGACAAACTTTATTTGAGTATCTGGGTTCAAAGAGAAGAGTTGGCAAATTTCCTTAGCCACATCAACCACCCTCCTCTCTTTCTTTGTCCCAATGTTGTACACATGGCCTACCTCACCCTTGTGCAGAATGACTTCAAATGCCTCTGCTACGTCCTCACAATAGAGGTAACTCCTGACATTTGATCCATCACCATGAATTGGAAGAGGCTTCCCTTTCATAGCCAAGAGAATGAATTTTGGAATCATCTTTTCAGGGAACTGATTGGGGCCATAAACATTGTTCCCTCTGGTAGTTATGACAGGCAATCCATATGAACGCCCGTATGCCATAACAAGCATCTCTGCTCCAGCTTTAGTTGCAGAGTAGGGGTTTGTCGGAAGAAGCTGAGAAGCCTCATGATTTCCCACCACAGCATCTTCATCTGTCTCTCCATAGACTTCATCTGTGCTTACATGAATGAATCTTTTGATTTGACCAGTGACTTTGCATGCTTCTAGAAGAACATGCGTACCATAGATGTTGTTTTTGGTGAACTCAAAGCTGTTACCAAAAGAATTGTCGACATGGGTCTGGGCTGCAAAGTGCATTATTGTATCAATGGACTCAGTGAGAAGGATGAAGTTGACAAGGTCAGCACTGCCAATGTCTCCCTTGATAAACTTAAAGTTGGATGAAGACCTTGAGGGATGAAGGTTCTTCAAATTTGAACAGTAATCAAGCTTGTCAAGGACCACAATCTTGTACTCAGGGTAGTTCCGGATAAGCCGGTTGCAAACATGGGATGCAATGAAGCCAGCAGCTCCAGTAATCAGGATGTTCTTCGGTTTATACTCAGTAGCCATATCTCAAAGAGTTCTGCATAATCCAGCATACAGAATTTGACTCAGAATCCTAAAACTTCAACTAAAAGAAAGTATTGTAACAAATGCAGGAGAAAAAAGGTAATATATTGCTTACTAGCATAATTAAAAGAAACAAACAGAAATAATAATGCAAATTCACGGACAAAATAAACTTCAACACTAGGTTTAAGGGTAAATTGCTGCATTAGTATTTCTAGGAAAAAAAATGTGTTACAAAAGTAAGTTTGTTTTGTTTGCAAATGTCACTGTACACCTTAATCCGGAAGGACTATCAAAATTTTAGCATTTCTCTCCAATAAGCCTAAAAAAATATCGAAGAGAAAAAAACTCTTCCATCTGATGTTCACGTTTTCATGTAAAATAAGCTGAAAAAGACATCTAATAATTATAAAAAAAAGAAAGAAGCGTTTCATTTTTCTAAACTTAATTTTTCAAAGAAGCAACCAGACCCCAACAATGCGAAGCATCCAAAGTACCAGTTACCCGGATCCATGAAAATTGCAGCATCAGACTGACCCAGATCGTACCCCTAGACAAATAACAACATTTTCCAAAAAAACTGACACTCACAAAGCAAACAAAGCACAACCCTTATTGATTTCACTAGCGTAAACTCAATAAAACATGCTTAAAGCCAAATGCTTTCATGTATTAGCAGGAGATCCGGGTCTACATTGAGGAGTTAATTCATTCATTAACAGCTATTTAGACATGTGGTTAAGTAAATTAAACGAACTTTAATGGCAGAAAACATAGAAAGAGAGAAACTTTACTACTTACAAGTTCTGGGTTGGACTGGATCTTGAGCTCAATTTGCAGCCTTTTATCTTCAGGTGAATTTAGGACAGGGGTGAAGAAGAACGAAGAAGAGAAAAGACTAGGAAAGAGAAAATGATATATGAGAGTGTGAGGAGGGAAGACTGTTACGGTGGGGTATTTATAAATACGCATCACAAGAATTGAATTTTTTATTTCTATTTTTGTATTTTGTATTTGCTTTTCTTGCTTTAAAATGTTGGAATATTTGATGTGTTTTTTTAAGGGGAAGTAGGTAGCGATATATTGTACGGTTGGGCCACCGATTTAAAGCCGCGTTATCGTCTGTGACTTTATGAGTAAGATAGAGACCCATAACAAAAATTGGTAAATGTGTTAAATGACTTACCCAAGTTGAGGTGAGGTGTCTCAAAGGAAGCCATGATCAATTTCATATAGAAGACAATGAGCCAAGGTTTTAGGCTAAAATTTAGAGTTATGATTCACGTGTTTTTCGAGGATGAATGCGAATCTTTACGATAGAATTTAGGCTTTACGACTTGTGGGTGTAAGCTTTCTTGTGATGAAAGAGATAAAGAGAAAGATGAGTTATACATTCGTTTCATATAAGTTACTTTCGATGATTATGCTCATCAATAGATTCTGAGCCTCTACATTTACGTATTATATATTTACCCGTATTTCGTTACATCTCAGCCATTCTAATGATCTAACCACTTAAAAAGATGCCACATCATCAGGCTTTTGGTTAATTTGTTTTCCCCTAAATTTACGTTGAGCTTTAACTTTCTTTAGCTTCCTTTTTTTTAAATCTTCGTGCCTTCAACGTCTTTATCTGCGTTTACTATGTTTCTCATAAATCTTTCTCCAGCTTCTGTATACAATGGAAAATGGTATCAAAAATCTTCAATTCCAATCATGTCAAATTAGTTTATTTTTTCTTTTTCAGTGCACTTATATTTTTTTTCTGCGCCTTTTGGGGAAGAAAGAGTGATGCCAATGAAAGTTTATATGATTCCTGAGTTCGAACATTAATTCGAGTCCCTTCTTCTTCCTCCAATGATAAGGGAAAAAAAATTCATGTTTTGATATCTTTCAATCACAAGAGGAAGGGGAGAAAATATGTGCACTGAAAAAACAAAGTTGAAATTCTTGCAATCATGGGAGATATTTCATTGAACTTCCATTGACATAAAGAATGGAGAAGGATGTACGATGAACAACAGGAGAAATACGCTCATGCCATGTAAAGACTCTCAAAGGCACGAAACTAATGGCATAATTGTTAACGTCAGTTGACAAAGAAATTCCAAGCTTGATGACGTGGCATGTCTTAAGTGGTTAGATTATTAGGATGACTGAGATGTAGCAAAATGCGGGTAAATGCACAATACGTAAATGTAGAGGCTCGAGATTTCTCATCAATATAAAAAATTTAATTGCTCTATCGTGAGGTTAACGGAAGTATAAATTCCACTCAACCTTGCAATTTCATGTACCACAATAATTTTTGTTTCGTTAGGCTCATCGACAAACAAATTAGTATGTGTCAAGTATAATTAGACTTGTTAAATTGAGGCACATGCCATTTTAAGGAGAGACTTTGATGCAATAGGGTTAACAGTTTTTGCTATCTCCGGCCAATAGTGCAATGACACGCGGAATAACTTTTCCATATATCATTGCATTATTGGCTAGAGATAACGAAACAGTGCAATCCATGTTATAAGAAAGTGTTTTTTGCATTTTAAGTGAAGTATAAATTCAACCCAATTGTGTGTTATAATTTAATAAATTAGTAACTTGGACGAAGCAATCACACAAAAGTTTTTCTGGGATTGAAGGGAATAAAACTCACCATGCTTTCATGACAAGTGTATTTACCTTTCCATCTATCTTGATCATCAAACATAAAACGTTTATAATTTTTTTTTTTTTTAAACACAGCTAACAAAACATCTATGTTGTGTGCATAAATCAATAAGATCTGCAAAGGGGTTGTATCTTTCTTTTAAGCCTTATGTGTATTTGGTTTAATTACTCTAATGCTCTATGAAATTATGGTCAAATCTCCCATTGTCTCTGAAACTATGGTCAAATTTCATATTGCCTTCGAAACTTAAAGTGACCCACCAATATTTTGTGTCCCATTTTGCCCCTTACCATTAACTCCGTTAAATAATCTATTAACTACAATGATGTGGCATGTATGAGACCCATTATTTTGACGAAGTACATGACATGTAAATGCTATGTGTAAAAACATTATATATTTTTGCTTGGGTTTTGTGCTAAAATAGTCATTCTTCACAACTCCATACAATGTCTCTTTGTTGTTCCTATAGTGCTTCTTTAATGCAAGAGGGTCTTCTAAGAATAGAAGTTGTGAAAAAAAAAAAGGTTATTTTAGCAAATTTCACTATTTTTTTCTTCAAAGAATGATGGCAGTTAAAGAATATGAAAAAGGTAACTGTAAAATTACTCTTCCAAAACAACCACCATGATTTGCCAACCGATACGAATGCTCCAATTTACTGGACCTATGAGATTGAGTCAGAAACTGAGATCTCTCAAAAGGTTCAAATGTCATTGTCAATGTCTGTAGAATTGGGCAATTCAGTCCTGATCACAAATGAATTAGCCAATTTCACATTGTGGATGTCCCTTTTTGGCTGATGTTTTGCTTTTGAGCATGTTTCTGATCTTCAGTTTTCATAGTCCATGTCTTATGCCAATATAAGGTGATAGAGCCTTTTTTTTTGTCATGGCAAAATACGCTTTGAATTGCAATGTTACACATTTCTCAGTTCAATTATATTTTTATAATTGATTAATATTTAATTAATAATTGATTTGTAGTTCAAGTGGTTAAGAGAATTTATCTATGAATACGTGGTCCTGCCTTAAATTCTTCTTCTCCCTAATATTGTTTTTATTTATAAAAAAAGGTGTAAAATGGTGATGGGAAGGGATTTGTATCATTACAATCATTACCCATGTATCTGAGAAGAGCCATACACCTGAGGTCTTAGATTCAAATATAATATCTGAAATAATGATCATTGACGAAAGCATAATGATCATAGACGAAAACATTATCAAGAAACATTACTACATATACGTCTGTATGTTTTACTGTCATAACATGAGTAATTAACGCTCCATCTCTTCCCTCACGGAGCACAACGAGCAAAAGAAGTTGAATGTCCATCCTTTCTACAAGAAATATATTGGGAGGTCAAATCGAATAATGAATATAGTAGGGAGGTTGAGTCCATGACAAGATATTATTTTAAGAAATTTAAAACTATGATAGATTATTGTCGGTTGTGAAAACATAGACTAATTGTATTGTCGATATGATATCGATAAGGCGTTAATATTATCATTGATGACATGTCAATAACAAAACGTATCAAGATATTATTGATACATTATCACCAGTATCAATTCATTTTTAACAAAGGACGAATATCTTGCACGAAGAATTTTTGAACTAAACTAAGAAGACTACATCAATCATATATATTGAAGCACAAAAATAGTCGAGCACTTTTTGGCTCAACTTAAGGATGTTGCGTCACCTTCAGGCTCCTTGGGCTCTTTGGCATATGAGGAACATCTGCAAGACAAAAAGCTATATGGTAAGACCTTGGGCATTAGTGTGGTACTGGCTGAAGGCTCTCTGATGCTCAAGTTAGCTTAAGAACAGAGTGAATAACAATTTGGACGGAGTAAGGGCTAAGTAGCTGAACGAAACAGTTACCTCATTTTAGAGACTTGCACCCCTTTTTATAGATCATGGGAGGTGTGCACTTTGAGTGAGATTTCGATGTGGGATTGTGGGCATTGCCTGGGAGGTTGCCACATGTCCTTTATCCAGCCTGATAAAACAAGCGTCTTTCTTAGTCGGATCGACAAGTTGTGTTGCCGAAGGCTCACCTTGCCTATGATTTGTGCAAGGTAAGGTTGCTGAAGACCCTCCTTACCGATGGTCGTTTTATGGGCCTCAATGCGTTGTCTGAGCTTTGCGGATTTTTTTGTAAGTACCATGTTTCACGTGTCGCTCAATGATTGGCCGTTCAAATATAGTATAAACAATGTATATAAACTAGGCTAATTGCAAACACTCAACCTCTCCTATTTTCTGGGTATGAGCACAAAGATCCAAACCATCGACATTGAAGTATGATACATTTTTCTCCTCGATCGTGACATGGTACTAGAATCTCATCCCAAAAGATTTATTTTCTTTCTTCTAATTAATATTTTTGGCACGTTATTTCTCATTTGACACCTCACCTTACAAAATCTTCCTAACTTGGAGGAACCAGAAGCTTAAATCAGCACATGAAATCAAGACCTACAATTTAGGGCAAGAGCTGATGTGACCGTACGGGCTCAGTTTGGCTCTGAACGCACATGGTCTTTGAGCTAATTCTCTTGCTAAAACGAAGGAGCCAGATTATGAGATGCCACGTAAATGGCGTTCACAGTGTCATTGGGCCCACAAAGTTTGTGTTTTCCACAAATTTGAGCCTGGTAACATGCAATTTGTGGGCCCTCTTGGATCAAAGTGATATCCACAGATTTACACGCGGCAGTATTCTACTTTTCTCAGGTTAGGAGTTAAAGAGAGTCTCTGAGACAGATGATGAGAAAGTCACATCGGCTAGGGATTTAAAAGTACTTGTGAAATAAATGAACACTGTGACCCAACCTACCATCCTTAAATGAACACTGTGACTAATCACTATAATAAAGTTTAAAAAGGGATCATGAATAAGATAATAAGGCAATACGAATGTATGCAACCTACCATCCTTAAAACACACCTTCTGCAGACCCAACCTGATGAACCCTGGGAGGCTTGCATGTAGAACACTTGTCACAGCACCTCAATGGTATTGGTACACCCTGTCAGAAATCAAGACTCCAAAGTTTCAAAATTAGCTACAGAGAGAAGAAATTAGCTAAAATTTTAGATGTAAATGCAACATTTAAATTCATAAGTTAGAAGGTTTTTCATGCAATTATGCAATCCTAAGTCTAGAAACACAACACATCTTCACTTATCCATCACAAACTAGAGAACAACAAAACAAAACATAAACAAAGTTAAGAATGAGATGTTACCTACTCATCACTAACAAACATCCATCCCCCCAATCCCAATCTGCATGAAAGGAAAAATGAAATGTTACAAAACTCTTTAGAAACGGAATCCCACAATGAAGCCCAACAATGCATTCTATCCCACAACAAGTCTACCACATACCCCCCCCCCCCCACCCCACCCCACAACCCCCGCCCCCCCCCCCCCCCCCCCCCCCCAAAATAACCCCCATAATATAAGCTCACAGTTAATTGCCTACGCAAGTACTTGTGAAATGGCTGATCACTATGATCAGAGTAACATTAGAGTTAATTGACCATGCGAGTAGGTGTGACATATATGATAGAAATCGTGAATGATTGACCAAGATAATAAAAATGTACCATGATTGACACTTCAAAATAGTGATCATGCACAAAAACATTATCAAGAAACATTACTACATATACCTCTGTATTGTTTTACTGTCATTATAGCATCAATCTATATCACCTATTCATCCAAAAATTCATCTCATTAATGGTTCAAAATTTTTTGTAACATTTATATTCATACCATTTACTTACAAGCTCTAAATCTCAACCGTTTGTATTTCTAAATTTTCATCCAAACGGTTTGAAACAATGCTTAGAACCTGGTTTGTTATCTATTAAAAGACTTGATCAAGTGCTTCACCATTTGTGTGTGATGTATATTACTTTCGTGAAGTAATGAAAAAAACGAGTTGGGCCTTGTTTTGAACTTACATAAGGGCTTTAGCATCTGATTAGAAAAAAGGATTTAGCACTGGCTTTCAATAATGTGATAGGCAAATTGCTGAGTTTATCACAAGCCTTTCTCTTTAGCATTTCCCTAGCTTTCTTTAGCTGTATTACGCCAAAATGAACTGTTGATACAAACAATAATCAGCATTTTCGAGAAAACCAGATCTAGGGAGTAGGCGGCCTCCCTCTCATTCAATTCAGTCACAATATCTGAGATCAGGAACATGATTATCTGCAACAAAGAAAAAGATTTCCTGTTATTTATTAGAGAATCAACCATATACTTAATACGTACAGAAATAAAAGAGTAACTGGATTTTGATGTTTTAATATCAGTTGCTTACTCAGAAAGTGCAGTGATCTCTCAAGACCTGTCGAGCAAGATCAACTGCTCCACTCTTTTTGTATATAAGATGCAAATTAAAAGCTGCTTCTCTGCGAAGGTCACAGTAACCCGGTAATAGATTTTCAACAGACTCTGGCTTTTCATGGGGAAGTTTTGGGATGGGGCAATCCTGCACATGCATTGCAAGAACTTTGTCATAGTGCCAAGCTGCCAGCGTCACAAGACCGACGTGATGATATGCCCTGGCTATGTTGAAAAAAGCCTCTTGGCTGAATTCACAAAGCTGCAAATTTTTGTAGAGGAATGCTAAGCCTTGTGCAACACACTGGTGCCTATTCTGAAGTCTGTGTCCAAGGGCCAAGTTGATTAACGCAGTACCGACACACAGATTAATCAGGGGATCCTCTGGCAATAATTTATAAGCTTCAAGGTATTTTCTTGTGTTGGCGAGTCCTTACTTAGTTAGGATTTTGGTTCCTTACTATGTTAGGATTTTAGTTACTTACCTATTTGTCTAGTCCAATTATAATTAAGATTTATTTCCTATTGTAATTTAGATTTATTTTCTATTGTAATTTAGATTTATTTCCTATTTTATTTAGGGTTAACACATCTTTGTACTTGTATAAATACCTCCATATTGGAGAAGAATAATAATGCGAGCATATCTGAAAATATTTTACCCACTTTATTTGACATGGCATCAGAGCCAACTTTTCTGGTGACCCGTGTGTTGTGCTCACCCTGGTTCTAGCCTCATATTTTTTCCTATCGGTGCCCTATGTGCCCTCCTGGGTTTGTATGTTGTGTCGCTGTCTTCGTGTCAGTCCTGTCTTTGTGCATCTACCGTATTTGTGTATTTGCTGTGCTCCGCTGTGTTCCCTTGTGATAACCTATGCCAAATTGAGAGTCGTTGGCACTCCTCATTCCTAACCCATCATGGGTCTTCATCTTATGGTCTTTCTTGATGTCTCAGTTTCTCTATCTTTGAAACTTCATAACAAGTCTCTTTACTCCGTGAGCCTCGTCACTGCACACCAAGCCGTTGCTTTATTTCGTGAGCCTCGTCACCGCTCACCGAGCCGTTGCTTTCCTCCGCGAGGCTCGTCAACGCTAGCCGAGCCATATCTGCCGTGATTTCTTCCTCTGTGTTACAGACTTGGTATCACATCCCAAGTCAAGCTTCCAATTAAGTTTCCAGGCCCATCTGGCATCTGCAATCCCATACCATACCAGCCTAAAACCAATTCATTCAAAGTTATCCCGGCCAATCCACACTGCCGTTGTTCCCTTTGCATAACTACTTACTCTCTTTGTGTTGTCAGCATTGTCCCGGCTTCTTGTCTTGCCCATATCCCACATGCACTCTTGTCTTGCCTTTTTTTTTTTTTTTTATCCTTTAGTTTATTGACTAGTTTTGCACCATATGTCTCTTCCTTTATCAACACCTCTCGCATTTGTCAACATCACCTACCATATCTATACAAATTCATCCACCTCCCTACCACCTTCCCATCTTGCATTTGTTTCTGCCATGAGACTGGCATGTTTGAGTCTCTTTACTATTATTCAATTTCTCTTCTTCCAAATCTTGACCCTTTACTAGTGTCGGATTTGAGGGTGACTGTTGCAACTTTATTTGGGTGTTACTTTCTCCAAATATCGACTCTCATACATCGTCGGATTTGAGGGGGAGTGACACCGCTGCTCCTCTATTCTGCTGCAATTTAACCACCTATTTGCCATGGCTGATTCTGCTACATCTCAGTGTTAGTTAGTGCATGTTTCTCAAGTACCATTGATCATATGGCTCCATCGACCCCTTCTCTTCAGGGGGAGGGGAAGTGAAAATGATATGTTTATTGACGTATCCCCATTACCTTGACGTATTCTCATGAAGATGTTGCTTATTTCTTGACTCCGACGACCTCTTCTCTTCAGGGGGAGAGGAGGAGAGAAGAGAAGTTGTGTCTACATGAATTAGCTAAAGTTGATATGGAAGAACTGTTGCCGTTGCCGTTGCCGTTGCCGTTGCCGTTGCCTCTACTACCTCAATTGATGTTACCGTTGCCGCTATTGTCGCTGTTGATGATGCCTGTTATGTCTCTGCCTTGTTGCTCTTGTTGGTGCCAGTACTGGTGCTCCTCCCTGTTATGGTGCCAGTATTGTTGCTCATGCCTTTGCTGGCGTATTTCTGTTGTGGTCATGCCCGTTGATCTTGTCTCTGCTGTTACTGGTGCCAATGCCTTGTATCGCTGTTGATGATGCCTGTTATGTCTCTGCCTTGTTGCTCTTGTTGGTGCCAGTATTGTTGCTCCTGCCTGTTATGGTGCCAGTATTATTGCTCATGCTTTGTTGGTGTGTTTCCGCTGTGGTCATGCCCTTTGACCTTGCCTTTGCTCTTGACTTTCTTTGCCTTGGCTTACCCTATTTGTTAGGATTTGGCTTTGCCTTGCCATGCCTTGTCTTACCTTATTTGTTAGGGTTTGGCTTTGCCTTGCCATGCCTTGCCTTACCCTATTTTTAGGGTAAGGCTTTACCTTTGTCGTGCCTTACCCTATTTTTAGGGCTTGGCTTTGCCTTGCCATGCCTTGTCTTACCTTATTTGTTAGGATTTGGCTTTGCCTTGCCATACCTTGCCTTACCCTATTTTTAGGGTAAGGCTTTACCTTTGTCGTGCCTTACCCTATTTTTAGGGTTTTGTTGCCCTATTTGGGCTTTCTTTGCCATGCCTTGCCACCTTGCCTTTGCTTGACCTTTATTTGCCTTACCTTGCCTTACCCTATTTTTAAGGTTTGGTTGCCTTTGCTTTTGCCGTCTTCACAGGACTTCTGTGTTTTGCCTTATCTGCTGCCGTGCTCATAAGGTTTCTGTGTTCTGCTAAGTGCCCTATTTTTTAGGGTTTGCTCTTGTGTTTCCGTTGCGAACTTTGCTTTAGTTTGTCACTTGTTTCACTCGTGGTTGACGAAAAGACCTTCTCTACAATTGGTGCTTCTCAAGTATGGTGTTCTGTTACTCGCTTGTCAAGTTGGGCGTGCGAAATATCTTTGCCCTACTTTTGGGGGAGTGTTGGCGAGTCCTTACTTAGTTAGGATTTTGGTTCCTTACTATGTTAGGATTTTAGTTACTTACCTATTTGTCTAGTCCAATTATAATTAAGATTTATTTCCTATTGTAATTTAGATTTATTTTCTATTTTATTTAGGGTTAACACATCTTTGTACTTGTATAAATACCTCCATATTGGCGAAGAATAATAATACGAGCATATCTGAAAATATTTTACCCACTTTATTTGACATCTTCCAGCATCTTGATGACGGCCCTTTTAAGTAAAATGATGCCCAGAAATGATACTCGGAGGTGCACAGTCTTTGAGTTTGTCTCGCTTACCACGTAGAAACTTATAATGCCTCGCATACCAGTCATCTAATCTAGTAATTACTTTGTAATAGCAGTTCCAGGCAGCATTGCTGTATGGATGCTGGTCTGCAATGTATTTTACACAGTCAACCCCATGCTCAGGATCCGGAGTGTTGTATGCAATTTGAGCTCCAAGAGACCGGAGTTCCTCCGCAACAGAACACATGTTGCGAGTCGATTTCAAAGCAAGATTTAAGTAAGCTCCACCACTTTCTTTACAACATGAATACTAGTTTTAGAATAAAAATAATAATGCCAGATTCATTTCTAATCTTTGGATTACTCATCATCTAATGGTTGAGAAAGTGTGTCAAAATTTGTGGTTTTTTGTGTGTCCTTCGATCCTAACCCATATATACGTGTGGATGGCATTATAGACAAGGAGAAAAACAAGGAGAGGTAGTAGCCCCAGAGGCGGACCTACAGAGGTGCAAGGAGGTGCAACTGCACCTCCCCTCGCCAACGCAAGCGTTGCAGGTGCCGGAATGTTGCTCCTTCGCTTAGGCAGTTGTGCACGCCACTTGTTCAACAAAAGTCCTAAATACGGTATGCAAATAGTGGCTTGTGGGTCGTCAATTGAGTTTGACAACAATGTTTTCATCTCTTTAAGTAATGTGAGATTGAGGTGAACTTAGAGTGGTGAGGGGCAGGATAGTGAGGTGGGGGGTGGAGTGTGAGGTTGATGAGTTTTTTTTTTGTTTTTGTTTTTTTTCTGCTGCATGTGTTTTTAGGGGTAGTTTGGGAAGATAATGGAGTTTTCTTAGAAATTGTGAAAATTTGAATTAGAAGTTGCGGTGAACAAAGAGAAGTGTGGGGTTTAAATAGAAAAACTCAATAAAAAATTAACCTAGACGGAAAAGGAGTTTGTTAAGCAATTATAGGGGATATTTTGCTTGTTTTTTGGTCAAGCAAGGAGATTTTGTGTTTTTTATTTGGGAGATTCACTATTATACCCAATATAGGAGCCCAAATTATAAAAAAAAACCTTATATGAAATGGACTTTAGAAACACACCCAAAGCCCATTTACAACATAACAAAAAGGCTTTTAACTTCTTTTAAATTACAAAACTGTCATTGATTTCTTAAAACAAACACAACCCCAAAAGCTCATAAAAAAAACCCAAAACACTCAATAGGGCATCAAAGTAATTTAATAATCAAAATTAAATTCAATAGGGCCAGCTATCATTTTTTGGGTTTATTTATAGAAATTAAATGATGTATGGTTTATTTATAGTTTTAGTGCTAAGAATGGGTATATGACTAAATATCTCTTTTTATTTTTAAAGAAAGAGTCCCTTAAGTCCCCATCATCAATTATTTATAAAAGAATCAGAAAATTCATAACTTTCTTTTACATTCTCATCACAACCAGGTCTGTGTTTTTCCTTTCTTTTTTTTTTTTTTTTTTTCAGAGAACTCCAAGTCTTTTATAAAAACTGATTCATCAATCAATTCTTGTGCCAAGGAAGAAATTTTGTATCAATCAAGCTTTCGAAGTAAGTTCGAATGTAATTCATAGTTAATCTGATAGTCCCACACATAACATATTTAAATGAGATAATATCTTCTTTTGTTTTTTATACAGACATCATATATTTTATAGTAAATTGAGCTTAGACCCATAAAATTCATTTTAAATCACCTACAACCCTTTCCTTTAGTTTTCTATTTAAAATACCCAATTTTTTCAAATAATATCCGTTGACTAGGATCCAACTAAGCAAGTTACCTAATATAACTTAAAATTTGATTTATTGTATTTTTTGAATTCCACAACTACCCCTATTTATGACTTAATGTGTTATGGGGAGGGTGTAACTAATGACACACGTTGAATTTGGAAAGATCTCTAAATGGTTGTAATGGATGTAGGAATTAATTTAGAAACTTATTTGGAATTAAATATTAAATTCAACATTAACATATTAGTAATCTGTTTTACGATTAGTAATCTATTTTTGAATTAATGTTGTTTTCCTTTTATGAATTACAACTAGTAATCTATTTAACGTATTAGTAATTTAAATTCAATATTAAATTTAGGAATTAATGTTGTTTTCCTATTATGAATTATACGACTAGTAATCTATTTTATTATAGTTTTATGAATAATAGTGTACATTTTAATTATGTTGAAAAATAATTTGATAATCTATATATTGGTTTTTTTAAAACATTTTTTAAATGAACCTATTTTTTCTCTAAATAATGTACCTATTTTTTTTTCTCTAAATAATGTACCTTTTTTTTCTCTAAATAAAGAACCTATTAATTGTTTTATGAAAAATAATTTGATCATCTTTTTATTGTTTGTTTTATGAAAACAATTTTTTTTAAATGAACCTATTTTTTCTCCAAATAATGTACCTATTTTTTTTTCTCTAATAATGTACCAAGTAAAACAATCTACCTAGTATAATGAACTTATTTTTTCGCTAAATTTTGTATCTATTTTTTTTCTAAATAATGTACCTATTTTTTTTCTCTAATAATGTATACCTAGTAAAAATATTTACCTAGTATAATGAACTTATTTTTTTCTTCTAAATAATGTACCTATTTTTAATTTATAAGTGCATAAATTTCAAATATACAACGCACCTATTTTCTATAAATTATTGTGTACCTATATTTAATTTATGAAAAATGTACGAAAATTTCAATTACAAAGTAACTGACCTATTTTTTTTAATAATTTTTTTGGTAAATAATATACCTATATTTTTATACGTATATATTTATATTTATATTTTTCATATGTACATTATTGGATATATAATTTACATTTTTTTTTTTTGGTTTGCAATTTTAGGGGGCGATATGTTAGAGGGAATGGCAACCAAAAGAAATGGGGTGATTGATATGCTATTAATAGGGAGTTTTAATTACAATTATGGTACTTAATGAAATCCTTGGAATAAATTATAAACAAAATATGAAGTTTGATGGCAAGGATGTAAAAACGTAGGAATACTATGACCTCTTATATCTTACTGGTCATTTAAGTTTGAAATTGGGTTTTACACATAGATTTATAGAATGATGGGTATATATCTAGGAAATAGAAATTGTAGGGACCTATATTGGACAAGCCCTATATTTTAATGGTCCATAGATAGAAATAGATAAACTTGTATGAATAAATTATTCAAAATTACACGTTCTTTATTACATATCCGAAATTACAATATGCCACAACTTACAGAAGACATTTTAAAATTTAAATATTCTGAAGCAATTCCAAAGCTCCTTATCCAAACTAGAACCTACAGTACCAACTTGTGAAACAAACTTATAGCTATTACAGAAACAAATTGAACCAATAGGATGAGACAGATGGATCATGATTATTACCTACACTATGATTATTAATTTTTTTGTCTCACACAAACCCAAGCCTGCCTATAATCATTTTTTGTCTCGCACAAAGACAGTTATTTCAGAAATTTCAGAAATTAGTTTTTCTATTTGTAGATATAGATGCATTTGAGGGTAAGGTTCACTACGTCACCCTCACTATATGTATCTTTTTATGTTTATAAATGAAATTCACTCCTACCATCGAGTTTAGTATATAAGTTTTGCCCAGTCGGCTTTCGAATCCTGGAACAGCCACTGATCATGACAATAATCACCACATGAAAATAACTAAATCCCTATTTCCCAGAACAAAATAAATAAATAAAATATGCATGAATTGGTATTGAGGTCTACTTCATGAAACACTTGATTTGCTGCTCAGCCAGAAAATGCCTTCTTGTTCGGTTCAAAGACGTATTTGTAGAAAAATATATTTGGCTTGAATAATCTTTCATTAATAACATAGAGATATATATACACGAGTTTTCCTTGTACAATGAGGAATCCTACAATCTAGGAATTCCATCTAGGGAAGGATTGGGTATGTGAATCAATTACAAATTCTTTCCTATCTAAAATACATTTACTTTCTAACACTCCCCCTCAAGTTGGAGAGTGAATGTCAAGAACGCCCAACTTGCGTAACATAGCTGAAAACTTCTCCTTGCCCAAAGGTTTCGTAAATGTATCAGCTAGTTGCTGCGAAGAATTCACATGCCATGTAGAAACAGTACCATCAATTATTTTGTCACGAATAAAATGACAATCCATCTCAATATGTCGTGTTCTCTCATGGAAGACTGGATTTGCTGCTATATGTAATGCCGCCTGATTATCACAATACATACGAGACGCTTCTGAAGAAGGCAAGTGCAAATCTTGCAATAGAAAACGTAACCAAGTAACCTCACAACAGGTGCTTGCCATGGCCCTATATTCGGCTTCTGCAGAGGACAATGAAACCGTCCTTTGTCTCTTTGTTCGCCAGGAAATCAATGAATTACCCAAGAATACACAATATCCAGTAGTTGAACGGCGGGTTATGGGACAACCAGCCCAATCCGAATCACAATAAGCAATTAAATCTAACTTGTTATCAGACTGAAAAAGCAAACCTTGACCTGGAGTAGACTTGAGATATCGAACAACTCGAAGAGCAGCATCCATGTGAGGTAATCGTGGCTGGTGCATGAAACGACTTAGGACATGTACCGAATAGGTGATGTCTGGTCGGGTAATAGTTAGATAAAGCAGTCGTCCCACCAATCGTCTATATTTTTCGGGATCTTTGAGTAGTTCACCTTTGTCAGAAAGCTTGGCTTCCTCCATTGGAAAGTCAATTGGTCGAGCACCTAAGAACCCATAATCTTTGAGTATCTCAAGTGCATATTTTCTTTGTGAAACATAAATGCCTTTCTTGGATCGGGAGACTTCAATACCCAAAAAATATTTCAAATCGCCTAAGTCTTTGATACGGAAACGGGTGTGTAGAAAACTCTTGAGAGAATTAATGGCATCAATATCATTTCCTGTAATCAGAATATCATCAACATAAATTAATAATGCTGTAAAAGACTTGCCAACTTTGCGGGTGAAGAGAGAATAATTGGCCTTTGACTGGATAAAACCAGCAGCAAGGATGGCTTCAGTAAACTTGGCAAACCACTGTCGAGAAGCTTGTTTCAGTCCATAGAGAGATTTGTGGAGACGACACACAAGATTCTCCCCCTGTCGCCGAAGACCAGGAGGAGGAGACATATAGATTTCCTCATGTAAATCACCATGGAGAAAGGCATTATGAACATCAAGTTGATGGATAGCCCAGTGCTGACTGGCGGCGACAGCCAAAAGACAACGAACGGTGATCATCTTGGCAGTGGGGGAAAAAGTTTCATGATAATCCAGGCCCTCGGTTTGAGTAAAACCTTTGGCAACAAGGCGGGCTTTGTAGCGCTCGACAGAACCATCAGCACGGTGTTTGATCTTGTACACCCACTTGCAGTCAATGGGAAATTTGCCAGGAGGCAAAGGAGTAAGGGTCCAAGTGTGATTGTCAGAAAGAGCAGCAAGTTCGGAGTCCATAGCCTCACGCCAGCGAGGATCACTGTTGGCCTCTGCAAAAGAGGAAGGTTCTACACTTCGACTGATAGAGTTAACAAAAGAAAGATGTTTGGGCGAGTACCGATGGTAAGAAATAAAATTACAGAGGGGAAAACGAGTACCTGGTGGAGGACCGGTTGGCGAAGACGAGGATTGATGTGGGGGCAGAATCACCTGCGAGCAAACGAAGTCCTTGAGGCGTGTGGAGGGTTGCTTGGGACAGGAGGAGATACGGGTGGGTCGAGCAGTGTCAGGAGCCGGTTGGGTGAGGGGTACGTCAACAGGAAGTGGTGCCGGGATTCCGGCGGAAGGAGTGGGGTCTGTGGGAAGAGGGAGGAGGTCTAAGCTTGGGGCAGGACTGGTGGTGGACGGAGAAGAAGGAGAAGAGCCGGAGGTCAAAGGGAATGGGTCCGGGCCAGTGAAGGGCAATAAAGGGAGGGAGGGTCCGGTGGTATGTGGTGGTGTGGATGTGTCGGGGCTGGAGAAAGGGAATGTATCTTCCAGGAAGAGAACGTCGCGGCTAGTGAAAATTTTATGAGTTTCAAGGTCATAGAGTTTGTAAGCTTTCTGGCCAATGGGATAGCCAATAAAAACAGATTTGTGGGCTCGAGGAGCGAATTTGGAGCTTGGGTGAACAGAGGTGGCATAGGCAAGGCAACCAAAAACTTTCATATGGTGGTAAGAGGGTGCTTTGTGGTAGAGAATGTCAAAAGGGGTTTTGTTGTGGAGGAGAGAAGTAGGGAAGCGATTGATAAGATAAGCGGCAGTAAGGACACATTCCCCCCAAAATTTGATGGGCAAATTAGATTGAAAACGAAGGGCTCGTGCAGTTTCAAGGAGATGGCGGTGTTTGCGTTCAACAACTCCATTTTGTTGGGGTGTGTAAACGCAAGAGTGTTGATAAATTATCCCATGGTCAGAAAAGAAAGTGCGCATAGAGAAAAATTCTCCCCCATTGTCAACATGGATTTGTTGAACTTTGAGATGAAATTGGGTGTCAACATAGGCAAAAAAGGTTTTGAGGAGGTCTTGTGTTTCATGTTTATGTTTCATAAGAAAAACCCAAGTAAAACGAGAAAAATCATCAACTATAGATAAAAAATAATAAGCCCCAGTAAGAGAGGGATGTTTATTAGGACCCCAAATGTCACAATGTAAAAGAGAGAAAGGTCTAGAAGTTGAAATAGAACTTATTCCAAAAGGTTGGCGAGTTTGTTTCGCCAACGGACAAATATCACAAACATGACGCGAATCAAAGGAGCAATTTAAAGAGGTACTAGCTAAGAATTGCAAACGGGCTGGGGAAAGGTGTCCTAGCCGGCGGTGCCAAAGGTGGGTGGAGGTGGTGATAAGGTGACAGGAAGATGGACGGTCAGCGGAGGTGGTGGAGGCGAGTGCCACTAGGTAGTAAAGATCTCCTCGTCGCTTACCCACACCAATCGTCGTCTTCGAAACCAAGTCCTGCAAAATAACCCAAGAAGGAAAAAAAGTTACGGAACAGCGTAACCCATCTGTAATTTTACCAACGGATAAAAGATTAATATTAAAACTAGGCACACATAAAACATCTTTCAATTGTGTATGGGAATTTAATGAAATTGTTCCTGTCAAAGTGATCGGAGCCTTGTCTCCACTAGGCAAGGAAACAGGAGGTGAATGAGTGGTGGGAGTGCTATTCGTCAATAAATGAGAAGAACATGTGATGTGATCGGTCGCGCCGCTGTCAATGATCCATGGACCATGAGATGAAGCGATGGGTGACAAACCTTGAGAAAAAGAACTAGCAGAAGCAGCATGTGCTTGCGGGTTGGAAGGAGAGGAACCGGATGTATCAGCCATCACGGACATGATTTGTTGATATTGGCTGTCGGATAAGTGGGGCATCGCGGACTGAATATCTTGGAGAGTTGGAGCATGGGCGGTGACTTGGTGGGCAGCAGAGGAGGCATGGGAACGGTGGCTGTTGCCGCCAGTGCTGTTGGTGTTGTGCCGACTGCTGCTGCCGTTGTTATTGTGGTTGCGGCGTGAAACGGGCTTCTGGCCATAGCGGGGGTGACCGGGTGGGTACCCATGAAGTTGGTAACAGGTATCTCGGGTATGGTGATCATAGTTGCAATAGGTGCAGTGGAGTGGAGGTCGATCTCCTCCTGGACGGGAGCGAGAGTGATATAACCATTATTTCATACATTTTTATTATCTTTCTCTTAGATTCTTGCTATGTTCTTGAGTGAGTTTAGTCCATTTTTACTTGGTTTTGTGTTTTGCTAGGTTTGAAGAGTAAAGATGGAAAAGCAAGCAAAAGGAGCAATTTTGGGGATTGAAATATAATGTGCAATCCTGGGAGCAGAATGTGCTGTGCAGAACAGTCAACTTGACAGAATATACTGTACTTCCTCAGAGCGAACCAGATGTTGAGCCTTATATTGTTGGAAAGATACGGATGTTAGCTTTCTATAGAATTTTACGGTTCGTGATTCGGACGTGTGTGTAGAGAGTAGTGGCCGTTTTAGTACAGACAGTTCAGGCAGAATGTGTTCTGCGGGTTTTGCAAAATAATCCTTTTGAAGTTCAATCCTTGGAGTTTAATTTGTGTCAATCACATTTGGGAAGTGTCTACAAATATGTGGAGTTATTTTCTAAGGTCTGATCCTATATCTTGTAGGATTTGGGATGCCAACTCATCAAAGACAATTGAAGCCAAACTAGGAAAGCATAGTTACCAAGTCAAAAGAGGATTTGTTCCTTATTTAAAGAAGACCAGAAATTAGGTTCGCTCATGCTGGAGTTTGAAGGAGAGTCAGAGCCGCTGCCATCGTCAAGTTCTCGAGCATCATCACAATCTATAAGTTTTATTTTATGTTTTCTAGTTTTTCAATTATGTTTTCTTTGAACATGAGTAACTAAGTTATTCTCTAGGGCGAGGATGACGCCCGAGCATGGATAGTTATGATTTCTAATGTTATTTAATGGATTCTAAGTTTCTTTTAGATGAATGTTTAATCACTATTTTAATTGTTGCTATTTGTTTAAGTTCTTTGACTGATCACCTTAGGGCTTTGCATCTAGTAAATTGGAAGATGAATTTGAGGCAGAACTCGCAATATAATTCAATTAGCTTCTTGTGATTAAGTGTGGTGAATTACATTATTGCTTGACAAAGAATAATGGTTTGCTTGGTTCTCTCGTTTTCTAGAACGTAATGAATTCAACTTGTTAAATTTATGCCTTAACCAGGATAGATTGCAGGATTGGGTATATGATCTTTGTCTGAACTGGAAAAGAATCTTACACTTAAGGAAAACTATGGTCTGAGTGCCTGAAAAGGACTTAGATACGGGAATTATCATCTAAAGAATCGAAAGAATCTGTTGAATGCATTGAAATCTAACTTGGATTGCTTGTGGTTGATTCCGAAACCCTAGACCTTCATCATTGTTTTTCAACCTTAAAATTCAACCTTTTTATTCTAATTGTTTTTATTAATTTCTTTGTTTTTATAAACTTTCACAACAACAATCTCTACAAATTCACTTGCGTATCAGTTAGATTTAATTTAGGTATTCGAATATTAGATTAATTTGGAATCCTCGTGGGAACGATACTTGGACTTGTCAAACGCTATACTACATCAATCTTGTGCACTTGCAAGGACAGACCAGAGAGTCATGACGAATGGCCATGGCTGCAGTCTGCAAATCTGGAGTACGTGTGGAGCCAAGTTCCCGCTGTTTCTCTTCTTGTGAGATGAAGGAATATGCTTGTCGAGCCGACGGGAGAGGTTTCATCAACAAAATCTGGCCACGGATGGCACTGTAGGATTCAAGTAATCCCATGAGAAACTGCATAAGTCTATTGGTTTCGTTCTGTGCCCCGCATGTGCAAGATGTGGCCTCACTGAAGGATGCCAACTCGTCCCAAAACCCCTTTAATTTGGTGTAATATGCAGCAATAGAAAGCTGTCCTTGAGTGAGAGAAGCAATCTCACGGTTGATTTGAAAGAGACGAGGGACATTGTTTTGAGAAAAACGCTCGCGAAGGTCATCCCAAATTTCGTGAGCGGTGGATAAATAAATGACGCTGTCAGCCACATCTGGTTCCAGAGAAGTTAAAAGCCACGACACCACCATGTCGTTGCATCGCTGCCATGCCGCAGAATCGAGAGGGTGCTTATCTGCCTTAGGTTTCTTGATGGATCCATCTATGAACCCAATTTTATTTTTAGCACTAAGAGAGATCTTCATCGAGCGAGACCAGGTGTTGTAGTTGTCGCCGTTGAGTTTCTTTGAAACTAGAACCAACCCAGGATGGTCTGAGTGGTTGAGAAAAAGAGGGTCAGCAGCTTCATTGCCGCCCTTTGCGGAGGAGCCGTCGTCACCCATGTGTGAGAGACGAGAGAAGAAAAAAGGCTAGGTTTTTGAAACCTGCTCTGATACCATGTAGAAAAATATATTTGGCTTGAATAATCTTTCATTAATAACATAGAGATATATATACACGAGTTTTCCTTGTACAATGAGGAATCCTACAATCTAGGAATTCCATCTAGGGAAGGATTGGGTATGTGAATCAATTACAAATTCTTTCCTATCTAAAATACATTTACTTTCTAACAGTATTTAATCAGTGATTCCTTGATTGGAAGCAATTCAGGGAACTCTTTCTTCAACTTAGATGCATCGATCCATCGGATTGTTACTTCTTGGTGCAACAATAACCTTGGCTTGTTCTTCAAGTGTAAAGTTAGTCCACTTGAATGTCAATGTACTTCTTGTACATCTCCAGAATCTCATTGTGACTCACGACGCCAGGGTTTGTGAAGTTCCATAAGCCACCCTCAAGTTCCTCTTGGCCATCTCAACTGAAATGGGTAGAAGCTCATCCAAGATGGTCATGCTGTTTGGAATGTCAACCACTTTGTCGTACCGTGAGATCTTTGTGATGAAGTTGCGTGGATTGCTGAGATCAGATGATCATATTGGCATCCGGACTCTAAGAGTGCAAACATTGTCATATTCCTTCAAAAGCTCTTCAACCTGCCACAAAAATGGGAAAGAGAGATATCAGTTGGCAGATAGTCTGAAGTTTCTTTTCAAAATTATAACAGTAAAAGATAAGGATAGTTGAGAAAGATACCATGGCTTTGGTTTTGGAATAAAATGAGCCAGTGAAATTGGGTGTGTCTTCCTCTTTGAACCCGATTCCGGATCTTGACAGATGGGCAGCATCATACTCGAAGATACAACCAGAAGCATAATTGATCATCAGGAGGATGTGATCTCTGCAGACATCAGCCAAGGTTAATGTACCGACAACATTGGTCCGAATTGTTTCTGGTTTATGAGATTCACACCAATCCACATTGGGCCTCCCAGTCACTCCAGCAGCATTGAAAACATGGGTTGGTTTAACGCTCTGAATATCAGCCAAGAGCTGTGACCGTTCCTGAAGACGCCCTCGTCCATACTCATAGGGTATCCCCTGCTTCTCACAAATCTTCCCAAGAAGGCCTCCAATCCACCCCGTTTTACCATAAATCAAAAACTTCAAAGATGGCTTCTGAGTAGATGGATTTTTCTTTGGAGGTGGAACAACCATGTGGCTCTCCCTAGAATCACTTGCTGACTAAGAGAAGGCAGGAGCGCCAGTATCTGTACCATCAAATTTTCTTTCGATTCCAGGAACCATGACCATTTTTGGACGAGGAAGCAGTGCCCCAGAAACATCTCCCCACCATTCGGGATTCTTGACATACCAGTCCATCGTCTTCCTCAAACCCTCCTCCCACGAAGTCCTTTCAGACCATCCCAAGTTTTTCAGCTTCTGGTCATCCAAGAAATATCTTTGATCATTAAACGGCCTGTTTTCGACAAACTTTATTTGAGTATCTGGGTTCAAAGAGAAGAGTTGGCAAATTTCCTTAGCCACATCAACCACCCTCCTCTCTTTCTTTGTCCCAATGTTGTACACATGGCCTACCTCACCCTTGTGCAGAATGACTTCAAATGCCTCTGCTACGTCCTCACAATAGAGGTAACTCCTGACATTTGATCCATCACCATGAATTGGAAGAGGCTTCCCTTTCATAGCCAAGAGAATGAATTTTGGAATCATCTTTTCAGGGAACTGATTGGGGCCATAAACATTGTTTCCTCTGGTAGTTATGACAGGCAATCCATATGAACGCCCATATGCCATAACAAGCATCTCTGCTCCAGCTTTAGTTGCAGAGTAGGGGTTTGTCGGAAGAAGCTGAGAAGCCTCATGATTTCCCACCACAGCATCTTCATCTGTCTCTCCATAGACTTCATCTGTGCTTACATGAATGAATCTTTTGATTTGACCAGTGACTTTGCATGCTTCTAGAAGAACATGCGTACCATAGATATTGTTTTTGGTGAACGCAAAGCTGTTACCAAAAGAATTGTCGACATGGGTCTGGGCTGCAAAGTGCATTATTGTATCAATGGACTCAGTGAGAAGGATGAAGTTGACAAGGTCAGCACTGCCAATGTCTCCCTTGATGAACTTAAAGTTGGATGATGACTTTGAGGGATGAAGGTTCTTCAAATTTGAACAGTAATCAAGCTAGTCAAGGACCACAATCTTGTACTCAGGGTAGTTCCGGATAAGCCGGTTGCAAACATGGGATGCAATGAAGCCAGCAGCTCCAGTAATCAGGATGTTCTTCGGTTTATACGCAGTAGCCATATCTCGAAGAATTCTGCATAATCCAGCATACAGAATTTTACGCAGAATCCTAAAACTTCAACTTAAAGAAAGTATTCTAACAAATGCAGGAGAAAAAGGTGATATATTGCTTACTAGCATAACTAACAGAAATTATAATGCAAATTCACGGACAAAATAAACTTCAACACTAGGTTTAAGGGTCAATTGCTGCATTAGTATTTCCAGGAAAAAAAATGTGTTACAAAAGTAAGTTTGTTTTGTTTGCAAACGTCACTGTACACCTTAATCCGGAAGGACCATCAAAATTTTATCATTTCTCTCCAATCAGCCTAAAAAAATATCGAAGAGAAAAAAACTCTTCCATCTGATGTTCACGTTTTCATATAAAATAAGCTGAAAAAGACATCTAATAATTATAAAAGAACTGAATGAATTTAAACGAACTTTAACCGCTGAAAACATAAAAAGAGAGAAACTTTACTACTTACAAGTTCTGGGTTGGACTAGATCTTGAGCTCAATTTGCAGCCTTTTATCTTCTAGTGAATTTAAGACGGGTGAAGAAGAACGAAGAAAGAGAGTGAGGAGGGAAGACCGTTACGGTGGGGTACTTATAAATACGCATCACATGAATTGAATTTTTTTTTTTTTTGAATTTTGTATTTGCTTTTCTTGTTTTAAAATGTTGGAATATTTGATGTGTTTTTTTGATGGGGAAGTGGGTAGGGTAGAGATATATTGTTCGGTTGGGCCACCGATTTATGAGTAAGATAGAGACCCATAACAAAAATTTGGTAATTGTGTTAAATGACGTTACCCAAGTTGAGGTGTCACAAAGGGAGCCATTTAGTAGTACTCAGCCATGATCAATTTACGGGTAGGTAGCCATTGGATGCAAGTTGCAACCCAATTTCATACAGAAGAATCTTTACGATAGAATTTAGGCTTTATGACAAGTGAGTGTAATTTTTCTTGTGATGAAAGAGAAAGATATGTTATACATCCGTTTCATATAAGTTACTTTTGATGATTAATACCCACATTTCCCTACATCTCAGCCATTCTAATGATCTAATCACTTAAAAAGATGCCACATCATCAAGCTTTCGGTTAATTTGCTTTCCCCTAACTTAACGTTCAGCTTTAACTTTCTTGAGCTTCCCTTTTTTTTCAATCTTCGTGCCTTCAACGTCTTTATTTGCGTTTATTATGTTTCTCATAAACCTTTCTCCAGCCTTTGTATACAATGGAAAATGGTTGCAAAAATCTTCAATTCCAATTAGGTCAAATTAAGTTTTTTTTTTTTTTTTCCCTTTTTCAGCACTCGTATTTTTTTCTCCGCCTTTTGGGGAAGAAAGAGTGATGCCAATGAAAGTTTATATGATTCCTAGTTTGAACTTTAATTGAGTCCCTTCTTTCAATCAAAAGAGGAAGGGGAGAAAATATGTGCAATGAAAAAAAAATAGTTGACCTGACTGGAGTTGAAATTCTTGCAATCATGGGAGATATTTCATTGAACTTCCATTGATATAAAGAAGGGAGGAGGATGTACGGTGAACAACAGGAGAAATACGTTCATGCCATGTAAAGACGCTCAAGGGCACGAAATTGATGGCATAATTGTTAAGGTCGGTTAAAAAATAAATTCCAAGCTTGATGATGTGGCATGTCTTAAGTGGTTAGATTATTAGAATGGCTGAGATATAGTGAAATGCGGGTAAAGGCACAATATGTAAATGTAGAGACTCGGAATCCCTCGTCAATGTAAAAAATTTAACTACTCTATCATGAGGTTAACGAAAGTATAAATTCCACTCAACCTTGCAATTTCATGTACCACAATAATTAGGGGGTGTATTCAATTATAACTTTTAATAAAGACTTTTTATAAGTGAGTGACTTTTATAGAGTTGACATATTTTTAATGACTTTTACATACTTTATAAAGTTAGTGATATACTTTCATATACTTTTATCCTAGAGTTTTACATACTTTTGTCTACTCTTTTTTTAATATTTATTTTGTGAATAGTATTTATCTTTTAATATTTATCATAGAGTAGTATAACAGAGGAAATTGCTTCTAATATTTATCTCCAGCATTGATAAATTTTGGATGCAACTAGCAACGTGCAACCAACTAGTTTGGAATTACAGCCTCAGCCTCCCAGCATATAGCAACACTAGTTATATCCTATAAGTCATGTGGGTGATACTATTACAACTCCTCATTTGATATTTTGCGCTCCAAAAATAAATGCATTAGTTCCTAAACCTTTTTTTGTTTGGAAGAACTGTTAAATTAAACCAGGGCGCAAATAAAGCACCAGATACAACCAGGCAAGAGTCCAATGTAGTGGGACTACGAGCAAGGCTTGGTTTGAAAATGATCTTCATGCATGTACGATGGTGTACTAGCTTGGTTCGTGTAGATGCTTTGTCTCTCATGTCATGCTGTTCTTTCATCAGGTCTTCACAGCTGCTGTAGCTGATGAGCGGAAAAATAGTCTTGTTGGCCTTTGAGACCATGGAAAAAATCGTCAGAGAATATTTCCCTTATAGAACGGAGACAGAGACATTGACTTTTACTGATTGTGTTAAGTGCCTATTAACCTTCACCAATAGCAGATTCAATAGTGATGTTAGCCTCAATGCCATTGCATTTCTCCGGTTCTGTGCTGTCAAACTTGCAGAAGGAGGCCTTGTTTACAATAAGAGGAGTGAGGTCAATGTGTCATCCATTCAAAATGTAAATGAGGACGCACTACTACAAAAATGGAAAAAGACGATCAGAAAAAGACGACGGCATAACATAAAACCGTCGTTGTATTTAAATAGACGACGGTATAAAAAAAAACCGTCGTGGATAAGTGATTTACTGTTCAATATTTTTAAAAGACGACGCGTACAAATAAAAAACCGTCGTTTTTAAAAAAGGATTTCTTCAGTGTTAAAATCTGACCAAAAAACAACGACAGCAGGTATGAATACACTGACGTAGAAAATAAAGACGACAGTTCACCAAAAAACCTGCCGTGTTAACTCCTAACTAAACACGACCAACTGTTCTTAATCCACGTCGTATAATATAGTGGAATCAACGTCTGTATACTACGACGGTGCATTCTCTGTAAACCGCCGACTTATTATTTTGGAGTATACTACGACGGTACCTACAACACTACTGTCGTTTTTATTTACCACGTCCTAAGTTCAAATTACGGTCGTATTTTTTCAATTTATACGTCTGCCCTCTCTGTAAACCGCCGTCTTATGTTTATAGCTTTTTAAAATTAATTAATTTTTCTTTTATTTTGGTAATATCTTTCTTAACACAAAACAAAATTTAATTCTCAATCCTCAACAACATTTTCATCTTAAAATGCAAATCTCTTCGTGTTAAATATGAACACAAATTTGGCAAATACATCGTGGCAAACAAAATCAAAATCAAAATCAACAAACTGTTTCTTCCTCTCATATGCAAGCTGGGCCCTCTCCTTCCTCTTGTTCTCAAGCTCCTGCACAGCCTCGATTCCTGAAAAACAAAATCAAAATCAACAAAGTGTGAACCCTCACTCCTCGATTCCTGGTTACATTGTAGTCCCCTTTTCCACAGTGATTAACTTCAAAACTCCTGTGTAGCAAGGTGGAACCAGCCTTAGAACCTGTTGTGGGTTGTGCCTTTGGGGTGAAGCTGGGAGTGGGCTTGAGGTTCAGAATGAATAGACACCACCTACTCATTCTGAACCTCAAGCCCACTCCTAGCTACAGCCACCACCTGAGTCCGTCTCTGCGAGCATCAGGAACACCCACGCGGGTTCTCAAGCTGGTTTCACCCTTGCTACACAGGAGGATGTAGCAAACCCATGCTTGGTCTTGTGAGGAATCATTCTGCAAACCCATTTGCTTTCAGAAAGACAATTTCTGCAACCCTAATTGAAAACTGAGAGTTAACAACCGCGTAAAAAAATCCTATTTAAACAAAATGGAGTAAATATCCACGTCAGTTCTAATATACATAGCGACGTCATATTTGACTAATCAACGTCAGTTTAGATATAACTACATCGGAAATCCAAAAGTCATTTCGCGCGTATTAAAAAGATAACTACATCGGAAATCCAAAAGTCATTTGGCGAGTATTAAAAAGAGAACAGAACCAAAGTAACCACGTCGGTTTATTGAAATACACAGTCGTTGAATTTAAGAGTACAACGTCAGTTTAGAGAAACAAAGCGCCGTCATAACCACGTCGGAAATCCAAAAGTCATTTGGCGCGTATTAAAAAGAGAACGACGTCGTTTTCAGAACCGCAAAGTAACCACGTCGGTTTATTAAAATACACAGTCGTTGAAATTACAAGTACAACGTCAGTTTCGAGAAAAAAAGCGCCGTCATAACCACATCGGAATTCCAAAACACGTCATTTATGAATTATCTACCGTCGTTATAACAAAATAATACGGCGGTTTGTTAATGACAACGTCGTTGTATTGAACTCTGGGAAAATATATAAACTTTTCGTCACCTGACCTAATATTTTACGGTTTTCACTTCCCGATAAAGTATCGTAGTTTCCCTCTCATTTCCCAAATCACCATTTTCGTCACCTGACCTAGCATCATCGTCTGAATCATCGTCTTCATCGTCCAAATCACCATTTTGGTCTTCGTCTTCGTCGGAAGGAAACATTTCTTTGCACGCCGGTGTTATTCAAGGTTTTTTCTCACTCTCTTCCCTTTTTTTACTTTTCATTTGCATGCCGTAGTTGTCTGGAAACTAGATTCTGTCAAATTGAAGAAATCTTTCACTGGTTTTGATTAAATACATAAGTAGATACCCTCACGACGCCAAAAGACGACAGTTCTGTCCTGTTTTCGACGATGGAATGGACACACCACGACGGTGGCTAAAACCGTCATGGTGTGACAATTAATACGTCGGAAACAAGATAAAACCGTCGTCTAGTGAGAGAAGTACACTAGTTTTGTAATTTAATAACCGACGTAGTTTATGAATATTTACGTCATGAAATATATAAAACCGTCGTTGTTTTTATATTATTACGTCGTTTATTTTTAATAACCGACGTTGTTTTTCTGGCAGATTAATCAAAAATGGTTTCGAAATCTCAAAACAAGGAAGCTGAAGCGTCAAAGGCCACAGCAGGTTCAATGGCACAAGGGGATGAACCCAAAACAGGTTTAGTGGAAGTTGAAAAATCAACTCAAAGCAAACCCTTGAAGAGGATGAGATATTCCTCAACCTCAGAGAAAGACTCGAGCACAGCCACATTTGTTGAGGAGCCAAAATCTGGCCGCGGTATCAGCACAATGAGCCGTGTTGTGAAGAGGAAAATTGAGAAGGTTAAGCCTGTGGTTGAGTTCAATAAAGATGGCAAACCACATGGCGAGGCTGCTGTTGAGATGCAGTCTTACATTGGTGTTTTGGCACGCACCAGAGTCCCTCTTGTGGACAAGAAATGGAAACAATTACCCAAGGACGTGAAGGAGCAGATTTGGGAAGCTGTTCAAATGTCCTATGTTATTGGGGATCGTTACAAGAACTTGGTCTTGCAGTCTGCCGCCAAAAAATGGAAGGATTTCAAGTATAACGTAACTAGGCAGTATATCATTCCTTACGCACATAACAGGGAGAGGTTAAGAGAAACCCCTGCGCTTTATAAGTTCATAGAGAAATCGCAATGGGATGCCTTCGTAGCTTCAAGGTTAACCCCAGATTTTGAAGCTAAGCATGCTGAGCAGAAGGAGAGGAGGGAGAAATTGGAGTACAACCATAGGTTGTCTAGAAAAGGGTATGTTGGTTTGACGGACCAATTGGTAGAAACCATGCCCGAAGGTCAAGAAATCGATCGAGCTGTTCTGTGGAAGAAAGCAAGAGAAGATAAATCAGGAAACATCCCTGATCCAAAGGCTGCAGAGAAGGCAAAACTAATCGTAAGTCTCACTAACTCTGTTCTAAATTTGAAAAACAGAGTGTTTTATTTTGGTATAGACGTCGTTTATATTTATATAAGCGACGTTATAAAGTGAACACCACGACAGGCTTAATTTACGGACGTTTAAAAGTGAATAGGACGTCGGTTTTTGAATAAAGTAGACGTCTAGATAGAATTAATACGACGGATTAAATTATTCTATGAACTGCATTTTTGTTTTAAGTTTACTCACGCACACACTCTCCCTCTCTCTGTCTATTTCACTGAATTTTGTGGTGCACAATTTCTGGAAAAGAATGCATATTTCAATCGAGTTTTTTCACTTCTTCATTAAAACTTACGACGGTTTTATCTTATCTAGACGTTAGAATGATTATACAACGACGGTAATTTTGTGCAGCCGTATGGAATTGTACATCTACGTCTGTTTGTTTAATAATCCGTCGTCTTACTTTGAATATACGACGGTTTTTAATTTATGTCTTAATCTGTTTTATTTTGAATATACGACGTATTTTTATATACCGACGTTGTAAAGTATAAACAACGACGGTATTTATATATAGACGTTTTAAATTAATACCACGTCTGTCATTTAATAAAAACCGTCGTTGTTTATAATTTACAACGTCGGTATATGTATCTGTCATACACCCTTCTCAGGTTCTAACAATCTCTCTTTCTTTCTTTTAGGATGATTTGCAAAAGCAAGTCTCCGAAGGCACTCTGACTGTCTCCGGGAGCAATGATATCTTGACTCTGGCTTTGGGAACCCCGGAGCATGGTGGGAGAGTCAGAGGAGCTGGTGCTGGCGTTACCCCAACTCAGTTCTTCAATTTGCCGAAGCAGCAGAGAGTGAAATTTGGTGACAAATTGAAGGAAAGTGTGAGGGAGGCAGTCAGAGAAGAGACCTTGAGGATTGAGGCGAAGTCAAGGGAAACTATAATGGAAGCAGTCAGAGCAGAGATGGAGACTTTGTTGGCATATATCCGTCAACTAGTTCCTAGTTTTGATCCCAGCCAGATGCTCCAAACCCCAATTCCTCCAATTATTTTACCCCCTCAAGATCAAAGCCCAAAAAATCCAATGTCTGATAAGGCAAGCTGCTCTGGGGCCACTAATATCAGACCCCTAGCTTTGGAATTAGAAGATCCGAAGCCTGAAGCTGATACTGCTGCAAAAGAGAAAGAGGACACGGTAAAATCTCTGCTTATTTATATTTCTGCTTTTTAAATTTTAAAAAGACGTCGCTCCTTTTAATAGCCGACGTTAAAATTTAAAATAACGACGGTAAATACGTCTGTTTCTTACAAGACACGTCGTGTTTAGTTATATACCACGACCCTTTTATAAACCGTCGTTCATTTCATGATTTCATTAACTGTATTTATATTAGACGACCTTTCTATAGAATAGCGATGTTATAAATTCAATACAACGTCAGTATTAACGAGAAACCGTCGTTTATATTATATACCACGTCTGTTTTTTTTGTTTAGTTAGAGTCGTTTATTTTAGTTCACACACAAACTAACTTATATTTCTTTATTAATTTCTTTAAACAGGATCTCTCAAAGCTAGATATGCCGCCTCCTCTTTTAGCCTTATGCCAACATTTCCAGACCAAGTTGTTGCCTAATGGTAACGAGGCTCTAACAATTCACATGCCCAAGGAAGTGTTTGGCATTGAGCATGATACCTTCCTCTTCACTGAGGATGTTTTGCAGTTTGGTTCAATGGTTGAGATAGGAACCACAGTGATATCAGTATACATGAGGTAATTCTCCCTAATCCCATTTTGTTTTACATTTTCCTTTCTTTTAAATTAAAATCTCATTTAATTGACTTTCATATATTTAGGTTCCTATTTGACTATTTAAAAATCGCAAATCTTGTAAACCTTGTTGGCCTCGTGGACCCTGGGCTAGTGAGCTCTGGAGTTGGATCAATATCAGACCGAATAAAAAACCTGTCAAACCGCCTGAATACAGCAGATGGGAATCAATTTTTCTTGGTCCCTTATAATCCAGGGTTAGTACCATTTAAAGTATTTTCCTATTACATGAATTCACTGCCTTATAATCCAGGCTTCTAATATTTTTCTTTCTAATATGAATCATTATGTGCAGGGGTCATTGGGTGATGGTAATTGTGAGACCATTAACAGAGACTGCCTATTACATGAATTCACTGCCAAAACGCATGGTTGACGACGAAATGAAAAATATAGTGAATACGTAAGTTGATTTCTTCTGATTTATGATTTTTCCTATAAAGTATTTAAATAAACGACGGTTTTTACTAATACCGACGTTATTATATAATATAACGACGGGAAGATATTACCGACGTTTTAATTTAACTACCACGTCAGTATTTTCTTAAAAACGTCGTTTTAATTTAACTACCACGTCGTTTGCGTTTTATTTAAGAACGTTTTAATTTTTTCTGCACAATTTTCGTCATACGACGTTTTTTACTCTTACCGACGTTATAACGTTACACAACGACGGTTAGGTTTTACCGCCGTTTTAAACAAAATATAACGTCTTGGTTTAAAAAACTCCGTCGTTTTGACTGATTTACCACGACGGTTACTATTTGTATTTAACACCCTTTGTTTTCTTGTAACAGGTCAATTAAAATGTTTAACATTCATATAAACAAAAATTCACGTAAACAGCAGGCCATTTGGAAAAATCTACACGGCACTCCTGAACAACCAACAAGTGTAGAGTGTGGCTATTACGTGATGCGATTCATGAGAGATATAATTCATGATCCAGACCTAAATTTCGAAAAGAAGGTAAAACGCAACATTTTAGATATACTTTCTTTATTTTACTACGTCATATTTTTGTTTAACCGTCGTTTGTATTCTTTTAACACGTCGGTTTTTTGGTTTATTTTGCAGTTTGACAAGAAAAAAGATAAACTTCAGTATACACAAAAGGATATTGACGAAGTTAGGCATGAATGGGCAGAATTCGTGAACAAGCAATTACCGAAGGATAATTGATGTAGATAAATATTTATGAACAATGTTTAATTTAGATTATTTAAAATGTATATAAATATTTTGTTGTAATCAAGAGAACAAAAATCAACAAAATTAAATTTTGTTTAAAAATTTGTTTAGTTCCCAAACACCGACGTCTGATTCTAATTTACACGTCTCATACGTGTACACAATGGTCGTATTGCAGTAAACGACGTGTAATAGTCAAAACAACGACGGTTTATAATTAATTCATCCTGTACAAATGAATTTGTACTCATATACTACGTCCGTTAGTATAACCTTATCGACGTCGTAATAATATACAAAGGCTGATATTTCTAAATATCCGCCTTTGTATAAAAAAAAAACGTCAGCTATATACAACAAAATGACGTGTAATAGAAATAACAACGACGGTATATAATTAATTCATCCTGCATAAAAGAATATGAATTCATATACTACGTCGGTTAGTATAACCTTATCGACGTCGTAATCTTATACAAAGGCGGATATTCTTAAATATTCGCCTTTATATATATAAACAACGTCAGTTATATACACTAAAATGACGTTTAATATTAGTAACAACGACGGTTTATAATTAATTCATCCTTTATAAATGAATTTGTATTCATATACTACGTCGGTTAGTATAACATTAACGACGTTGTAATATTATACAAAGGCGGATATTATTAAATATCCGCCTTTATATATTTAAACAACGTCCGTTATATACACTAAAATGACGGTTTATAATTAATTCATCCTGTGTATATTCTTAAATATAGTTTCAACGTCGGTTTTTTATGTTTAATGTCGTTGTAAAGGGATACAACGTCGGCTAAGTCATTTTTAATTTAATTGTTATTGACTTTTATATTTTATTTAAATCCATATTAAATTCATAACTATATCCAAAAATTATACTGAAAACTACCAAGCATTGGAATATTGTCTCTATCCTAAAGCTTTAAAAAATATAATTTTGGAAATATTTTTTTATTGTATTTAATTACTAATATTAATAATATATTCAAAACAAAATCCGAAAAATATACCGGCAAATTCTATGCATTGATTGAGACAATATCTTGCCCGTTAAGGCCTGAAAAATGTAATTTTAGTTTTCAAAGTTCAAATGATAACAAAATTCAAACAAATTTAGAGACAAAGCATTGTACTCCTTATACTTTACATAACATAACCCTAAGGTTTATGTGATCCATTGGTGCCCATAAATTCAAAATTATGAAATCCATATTTTAGCCTACTATTGTAGAAGGCAATGTTGTAAGGAATCCATAGCAATTTTCGGTTCATTTTTCTCGTACTTGTGTATTTTTTAAAAATTATTTTACAATTTAGGGTTTAGGGTTTAGGGTTTTTTGAAACGACGCCGGTTTTCTCCCGCTGTTTTTGGTCAACTACATTAACAAAGACTAATTGAATTCGGTTGACGACGTCAGTTATAAAATAGCGACGTCTTTAGTGTTTACAACGTCGTAAATGTATTATAACCGCCGTTGTAAGTAATTATTAGACGTCATTATAAGTGTTGACCGTCGTGGTTGAAAAACGTGGTACTTAAAAATTTTTGACCGCGACTTAAAATTTTCAGAATTTCCCTTTAACCCTCAAATAGTTCATTCTCTCTCTTCAACATAAATTTGTCTGAAAGTTTTCGTTCTCCAAGCTCTCTCTCAATATCCATGTAAGTACAACTCTAGTCCCTTTAATCCTAATTCTCTCAGCTCTGTCTCAAGCTTTTGTTATATTCTCTCAGCTCTCTCTCAAAGCATTGGGTACGTAGATTCTCCAAGATCTCTCTCAAAGCATTTGGTACGTAGATTTTTCAAGATCTCTCATTGGGTACGTAGATTCTCCAAGCTCTCTCTCAAAGCATTGGGTACGTAGATTCTCCAAGCTCTCTCTGAAGCAGTTGTTATATTCTCGCAGCTCTCTCTCAATATCCATGTAAGTACAACCCTAATCTCTTCTTAAATCCATAAATGTTTTCGTTGGTAGCTATATTAGGGTTTTGGTGTTTGCAATCTTGTAATAATTGCTCTCTGTTTGGGTTCTTTTATGTTTGTTTGGCCATGGGTTCTTGGAAAAGGAATGGGGATGGGAGATTTAAGCTGTTTTTTTTTTAACTACGACGACGGTTGAAGGATCAAACCGTCGTCCAAATGTTTATTATACGTCGGTTGTTCATTTACTCCCGTCGTCTACGTTTTAAGCCGCAACTGGTAGCCTAAAGACGACTGTTTCTCCATTAAACGTCGTCTTTAGGCTACCAGAACACCGTTCAAATTTCTGGGTCTGGGTATCTTAATGACGACGGTGACTATAAATGCCGTCGTCGGAATGTATATTAAACGACGATTATTTTTATAAACCGTCGTCTTTTCCATGTTTTATATTTAATTTTCATTTTGTTCTCTGCTATTTGAATGAGGTAGTGTTTCATTGCTGGTCTTTCCACTTTAATATATATATATTTATATAAATTTGATAGAGTGTAAGATGGATAAGTCATGGATGCATGCGGATAGAAGATCGAAGGCATATGAGTTAGGGGTGGAAGGATTTTTGAATTTTGCGTTACAAAATCTTGGAAATACAACTGAGATTCGTTGTCCATGTGTTAAATGTGGGAATATTCGATTGTTTGGGGTTGGAATTATAAGGGAACACTTATACTTTAATGGAATTGACCAAAGCTATAAGATTTGGAGATGGCACGGAGAACCTTGGGAATGGACTACCAATGCTAGTAGAAATGTGGAAGAAGATGAGCAAAGTAGGTTGAGTTATGTTTCTGAAGAATTAGGGATAGATGATAATGATTTTGCCAATATTGGATCTGATCCTTATGAGTTTGCCAGTGTGATTGGGGATGGCGATGAACCCTTGTACCCTGGTTGCAGTAAGTACACGAAGTTGTCGGCTTTGGTGAAGTTATATAATTTGAAAGCAAAACATGGGATGAGTGATGTTTGCTTTACAGAATTATTGATACTTCAAGGAGAATTTCTTCCAGAAGGAAATACACTACCTTCCTCTATGTACGAGGCAAAAAAGACTTTGTCTGCTTTAGGGATGAGTTATGAGAAAATCCACGCATGTTCCAATGACTGCATTTTGTATCGGAAGGAGTATGAGAATGCAACTAATTGTCCTACTTGTGGTATCTCAAGGTGGAAGGAAACCAAGGATGGGTTCTTGAAAGAGGGTGTGGCAGCGAAGGTGGTGTGGTATTTTCCTCCAATTCCAAGGTTTAAAAGGATGTTTCAATCACATAAGACAGCTAAGAGTTTGACTTGGCATGCTGCAAGAAAATCAGTTGACGGTTATATGTCTCATCCAGCGGATTCCCCGTCTTGGAAACTTGTTGATGAAAAATGGCCCGACTTTGGTAATGAGCCAAGAAACTTGAGATTGGCTCTCTCATCTGATGGATTCAATCCCCACAGTTCTTTAAGTAGCAGATATAGTTGTTGGCCAGTTATGTTAGTTACATATAATCTCCCACCATGGCTATGCATGAAGCGGAAGTTCATGATGTTGACTATACTGATTTCCAGTCCTAAACAGCCCGGAAATGATATAGACGTCTACTTAGAGCCTTTGATTGATGATTTGAAATCTCTGTGGGATGGGATTAGAGGAGTGTATGATGCCCACATAGGAGAATACTTTACACTCAAAGCTGCATTACTGTGGACAATTAATGATTTTCCCGCTTATGGAAACTTATCTGGTTGTGTTGTTAAAGGATATAAAGCTTGTCCAATATGCGGCGATGATACACCTAGTCACAGGTTGAAAAATGGCCACAAAATTTGTTACATTGGGCATAGAAAGTGGTTACCAATCAATCATCCATATAGGAGGCAACGTGCAGCTTTTAATGGGAAACCTGAATATGGCATGCCCCCTGAGCCATTAACAGGAGAAGAAGTGCTGCATATGGTTGAAGATATTAATTACATATGGGGCTCGAAAATTGGGGGAAGTGTTGGTGAGAATGATGGTGATAGAGTTTGTTGGAAGAAGAAATCAAAATTCTTTGATCTCGAGTATTGGAAATACCTCCCTGTGAGGCATGCCTTAGATGTTATGCACATTGAGAAGAATGTTTGCGATAGTATCATTGGTACATTGCTAGAGATCCCTGGAAAAAATAAAGATGGGATTGCTGCTCGGTTAGACTTATTGAACATGGGGGTAAAAATTGATTTGCAACCCGAGTATGGAGAAAGACGTACTCGCTTGCCTCCAGGGCCTTGGAATTTGTCAAGAGCAGAGAAGAGAGCGGTTTGCAATTCTTTTTATGGTATGAAGGTTCCTGAAGGTTATTCTTCAAATATAAAAAATCTTGTATCTTTAAAAGATTCAAGACTTCTTGGCCTTAAATGTCATGATTGTCATACCTTGATGCAACAATTGCTCCCTGTGGCAATTCGTTCTGTTTTGGAGAAGCCTGCAAGGTATGCAATAACTCGATTGTGCTTCTTCTTCAATGCTTTATGTGCAAAGACGGTAGATGTTTCCAAGCTAGATAAGTTGGAAGAAGATGTAGTAGTTACTTTATGTTTGCTTGAGAAGTACTTTCCCCCTTCATTCTTTGATATCATGGTTCATCTAGTAGTACATCTTGTCAGAGAAGTTCGTCTATGTGGGCCAGTATATTTTAGATGGATGTATCCGTTTGAAAGATATATGAAAGTGCTAAAGGGGTATGTTCAGAATCGTACTCGTCCCGAAGGTTGCATTGCTGAGCGGTATATAGCTGAAGAAGCTGTAGAGTTTTGTACCGACCATTTATCTGATGTTAGTACAGTTGGAGTGCCTTCAAGCCAGAATATGGGAGTTTCAAAGCCATTATCAGGTTGCACAGTGGGCTTAGTTGATATGGACTTGTTGAACCAGGCACATCTATATGTCTTGGAGAATACGGAGGAAGTCCTACCTTATATCGAGTACGTATGAGTTTAATTTTTCATATATATGTAGCCATGTTAAATATTATTACTCCTTATATTTATCTTATATATGAGGGACCGTAATGCGTGTTTTTTTCGTGTCAATTGTAGGGAACATATGATCCACATCAAGACCACTTATTCGAAATTTAGTAAGAGAACAAAGTGGCTACAAGATAAGCACAATAGCACTTTCATTCAATGGCTACGTGTTAAGGTATATATGTTATTGAATGACATATTCAATTTATTATTTTAATTTTCTTTCTTTCTATATATATGTTAGATTGAATTAATATATATGTTTAATTTGTAGGTTCAAAGTGAATTTAATGGGGAAGATTATAATGGCATATCAGAAAATTTGAGATGGTTAGCAGCTGGTCCAAGCATGGTAGTGCCATCATATAGGAGCTATCTTATTAATGGTGTCAAATTTAGCACCAAGGCACAGGATGATGTGCGAACTGTCCAAAATAGTGGAGTTTATTTACTTGCACATACTATGCAAGTTGCTAGTGCCAAGGATAAAAACCCTATTGTCTCCAATATGGGTTTTTATGGGGTTATTCAAGAAATTTGGGATCTTGACTACCAAAAGTTTAGAATCCCAGTCTTGAGGTGTGATGGGATAGATAACACTTCGGGCCTTGTAGTCGACGAACTTGGATTTACCCTTGTAGATCTGAGTAAAATTGGACATAGGAATGACCAATTTGTTATGGCTTCTCAAGTCAAACAAGTATTTTATGTTGACGACCCAATGCATCGTGGTTGGTCGGTAGTGTTATCAATGCCTAATAGAGAATATAATGATGTTATTGGTGATGATGTGCTAGGTGATATTAGAATTGAGTGTGAGCCATTTTCTAGAGGGATACCAAATGTTGACACATTTGATGACCTAGTGGGTGAGTTTGGGAGTGAGAACATTAGAGATGGGTGTGAAGATATATGGATTGATTGATTGTTGTAATGTATGACATTAGTTATGCAGTTAATTGTATGACATTAATTCATAGCTCTGTATATCATTTTAATTCCGATCACATTTTCATTCTGCAAGCTTTGTATGACATTAATTCATAGCTCTGTATATCATTATAATTCATTTCAACCGTCGTCTATTACAGTCGTCTATTATAGTCGAAAGGTCTCTTTTTTATGCGATTATGTACCAAATCGACGTCGGTTTTAGTTTTTTACTGACGTGTACTATATTAACCACGTCGTTTTTTTGTGTTCAAGCCGTCAAAATAATTTTCAACGTCTGTGGTGATATAAATAGTCGTGGTTATTGTTGTTTTTACGTCTGTTCAAGTAAATATATGCCATATTATATGTTTAAGACGTCAGTTTTTCATTCAGTGAACGTAGTATTTATTAACCACGGCGGTTTCTAAGTTTTATACGTCGGTTTTGTTTTATTTCGAGACGTAGGTAAAACCATTTACGTCGGTTTTATAGTTGTTTTTGACATTTAAAATTATTTAAACGTCTGTGTTTTAATAAAACCGTCGTCTATTATAGTCGAAAGGTCTCTTTTTTATGCGTTTATGTACCAAATCGACGTCGGTTTTAGTTCTTTTGTGACGTGTACTATATTAACCACGTCGTTTTTTTTTGTGTTCAAGCCGTCAAAATAATTTTCAACGTCTGTGGTGATATAAATAGTCGTGGTTATTGTTGTTTTTACGTCTGTTCAAGTAAATATATGCCATGTTATATCGTTAAGACGTCAGTTTATTCAAACAGTGAACGTAGTATTTATTAACCACGGCGGTTTCTAAGTTTGACACGTCGGTTTTGTTTAATTTAGAGACGTTGATAAAACTATTTACGTCGGATTTATAGTTGCTTTTGACATTTAAAATTATTTAAACGTCTGTGTTTTAATACAACCGTCGTCTATTATAGTCGAAACTTCTCTTTTTTATGCGTTTATGTACCAAATCGACGTCGGTTTTAGTTCTTTTGTGACGTGTACTATATTAACCACGTCGTTTTTTTTGTGTTCAAGCCGTCAAAATCATTTTCAACGTCTGTGGTGATATAAAGGGTCGTGGTTATTTATGTTTTTACGTCTGTTCAAGTAAATATATGTCATGTTATATGTTTAAGACGTCAGTTTTTTCATTTAGTGAACGTAGTATTTATTAACCACGGCGGTTTGTAAATTTGACACGTCGGTTTTATTTAATTTAGAGACGTTGATAAAACTATTTACGTCAGTTTTATAGTTGTTTTTGACATTTAAAATTATTTAAACGTCTGTGTTTTAATACAACCGTCGTCTATTATAGTCGAAAGGTCTCTTTTTTATGCGTTTATGTACCAAATCGACGTCGGTTTTAGTTCTTTTGTGACGTGTTCTATATTAACCACGTCGTTTTTTTTGTGTTCAAGCCGTCAAAATCATTTTTAACGTCTGTGGTGATATAAATGGTCGTGGTTCTTGTTGTTTTTACGTCTGTTTATGTAAATATACGCCATGTTATATGTTTAAGACGTCAGTTTTTTCATTTAGTGAACGTAGTATTTACTAACCAAGACGTTTTCTAAGTTTTACACGTCGGTTTTTGTGTATTTAGAGACGTCGATAAACATATTTACGTCGGTTTTGTAGTTGTTTTTGACATTTAACATTATTTCAACGTCAGTGTTTTACTAAAACCGTCGTCTATTATAGTCGAAAGGTTTCTTTTTTAGGTTTTATGTATGAAATCTACGTCGGTTTTAGCATTTTACTGACGTGTACTATATTAACTACGTCGGTTATTTTCCGTCGTTATTTCATGTATGAAAAGACGGCGGTCGATTTCTCGTCGGTTGTAAACCATGATACACGACGGTGGATTACCGTCGTCTATTTCGTTTTTTGTAGTAGTGACGGTTCAGATGCAATGCATCTTTTTGGGTTCCATTGTTAACAGGTAACATGATTTTGAAGTCACTGATAAAATCTTCGGTAAATTAGCAAGACTTTGCTATTAAGAATTAGCTTTAAAAGTATTGAAAAGTCATTCATTTAACAAAGTTTTCAAAAGTCATTAACTTTTTGAATACCCCAAAACTTTTAAACACTTTTTAAAATCACAATTGAATACCACTGAACTTTTAAAGACTATTTAAAAGTCATAGTTGAATACCTCCATATTTTTAAACTCATTAAAAGTCTTTAAAAGTTATAATTGAATACACCCCCCTTAGTTTTTGTTAGGCTCATCGACAAACAAATTAGTATGTGTCAAGTATAATTAGACTTGTTAAATTGAGGCACATGTCATTTTAAGGAGAGAGGCTTTGATGCAACAGGGATAACACTTTTTGCTATTTCCGGTTAATAGTGCAATGACATGCAGAATAACTTTTCCATATGTCATTGTATTATTGGCCAGAAATAGCAAAACAGTGCAATCCATATTACAAGAAAGTTTTTTTGCATTTTAAGTGAAGTATAAATTAATTCAACCCAATTGTGTGTTATAATTTGAATAAATTAGTAACTTGGACGAAGCAATCACACAAAAGTTTTTCTAGGATTGAAGGGAATAAAACTACCCATGCCTTCATGACAAGTGTATTTACCTTTCCATCTATCTTGATCATCGAACATGAACATAAAACGTTTACAATATTTTTTTTTTTAAACACAGCTAACAAAACATCTGTGTTGTGTGCAGAAATCAATAAAATCTGCAAAGGGGTTGTATCTTTCTTTTAAGCCCACTACAAGAAAAGTAAGTATTTACGACGCTCTATTTAGGGTGTGCATTTGTTGTGCGCCATAAAAGGATAGTTTTTATAGCGTGCATTTAGTGTGCGCCATAAATGACTTTTTTCCAGTATTTTTTTATGGCGTGCTTTGTGTGTATGCCCTTTTTTTGTTGTTATTAATGGCGTGCCAAATATGCACGCCGTAAAATGTAAACAAAATCTAATGCTATTTAGAGCATCCACAGTGGGGGGTGTATATAGGGGTGTATGTTAAATATACACCCCAAGTCACCAGAATCGTCTCCAATGGTGAGATGTAAATGGATGTAAATATACATCACCACCATGGGGATGTAAAATAAAATGTATATTTGCATCCATTTTTACATCCCTTGCAGGCGGGACCCACCCGAGAAAAGAGAAGAAAAATGAAGAAAAGTCAACATAAAAGCCTGGGACCCACAGCTACACCCCCGAATTTACACCCCCCCACTGGAGCAAAAAACATATTTACACCCCCCGGAGGTGTAAAAGGGATGTAAAAGTGGCTTTACACCCCCGAATTTACACCTCCCCACTGTGAATGCTCTTATGGCGTGCTTTTGATGCACGCTGTAAATGTCCTCTCTCATCTCTTCTCAGACTGCGGCTCTCTCTCTGTTCAACGCTTTCCTTCGACCCTCCACCACTAACAATGGTGAAACTTCCCCTCATACTCATCACCCCACCGTTTCTTCGATCTCAGACTGCAAGCCTCTCTCTCTCTCTCTCTCTCTCTCTCTCTCTTGTTTCTCTGGCTCTCTCCTAGCTAGCAAATCCCACCGAAACCCTCCCTCTGTTTTTTACTTTCTTTTCATTATTTTGGTTCAGTGGTGAACATCTGATGAGGCTCTCTAAATTCTCAGTCAAAAAGGAGAAGAGATTGAAGAAGGTATATGTCTTTAAATGTTTCATTTTTATTTTTCGAATATGTTCTCTAATTTGTCTACAGATTTTTCTGATTTTGGTTTGTTGTGGATTGTAGGTTCTTTGATTGTGGTTTTTACCATCGATTAAATTTGGTTTTGGGTAAAAGGTTAAGTAAAAATTTATTAAATGTTCTCTTGTATTTTATTCTAGGTTGTTGGTAATGAATAGAAAATCTGTGAGTTGGTGGTTCTGATAGAGCGCCGTATAGGTTTGAGCATATAGATAATGTGATATTGGTCTTTGCTTGATTGGTTTTAACTTTTTTGTTGATCGGATGTACATAGGTTGGAGCTCAGTCAAGCATCTGAGGCATCTCGTAGAGTGTCTGGGCTAATTTGTTAATTTGAGCTTGAAAAATAGCCAACATTTGTTGTGGAGTTAGGAGGAATAAGAGTTGCCCAGCAAGTATATTGAGAATTTAAGCTTGATTGATTTTACTGCTTGCATTTTATACAATAGCACAGCACACTGTAGTAGGCATATTCACATAACTATAAAAGATGAGCATTAAGAGAATGGAATTTTCCTTATGCTTGTCAATGTGTTTGGTAGTTAAGTTGCAGTAGGAAGGAGTGGCAGCCTTTTGCTTTTGATTATTTTCCTAAGTGGGTGCTTATCTATTGTTTCATGTGACAGTTAATGGAATATCAACTTCTTTTGTTTCCTTATTTTAAATTTTATGTTATGTTTTAGAGAATATGATTCTAATTCACATTTTTGTTATATTTTAGGTGGAAATAGTTCAAAAGTAAAAGCAATAGTTGTTTTGGGTGACTAAGTGAGTATGGTGATTATGGATGAAGCTCACTCAGTACCAACGGTGGTGAGTTCTTTGATTAAGTGATAAGTGATATTGAACGATATATTGATATGCGATTGAATGAGATATGGGGCTTGCTCTGTTTTGGTTTCTGTCTCCAATTTTTTTTTTTTTTTGGGTTTAGGTTTCGTTTTCGGTTTTGCAGGCAGGATGTTTTTGCATAGGGTGTTAGAGATTAAATTGTGTTGTTATCTTTATGACTGAATGGGTTGGGGGATGTGAACTAATTATATCTTTCTTGTATACTCTTTTACAGGTCAGTAAAAAGTGTATATATGTTCTTTTACAGGTCCTATCTTGGGGTCCAATAGCAATGGCACTTATCCATGTTGCAGCTAAAGCCCTTCATACCTCTATTGCATGCGTTCTTATTAGTAATCTTGGAGAATCAATTACAGAACTAGCACGTGATGCTCTTGTTGCATATTATGAGTGATGTCTACTGCTCGTAGGATATGTGTAAATGCCATGTGTAAAAACATTATACATTTTTGCTTGGGTTTTGTGCTAAAATAGTCATTCTTCACAATTATTTCATTGTTGCCCCTATAGTGCTAAAATAGTCATTATATTATACAATGTCTCTTTGTTGCCCTTATAGTGCCTCTTTAATGCAAAGGGGTATATTTAAGAATAGAAGTTGTGAAGAAAAAAAAAAGGTTATTTTAGCAAAAGGATTTTTGTAGAAATGTCACCTGAACTTATACATCAGTTTCAATTTGATGGAAAATTGGATGATGTTAAAGTTAGGTGACAAATCATGAATTTTGAAAACTTAAGGTGACATTTTGCTTAAATTTTTCTTTAAGGTAACAAATTAAAACTTATGTATAAGTTTAGGTGACATTTCTACAAATATCCCTTTTAGCAAATTTCACTATGTTTTTCTTTAAAAAAAAAATTTTTTTTGTCTCTCTGCATTTTCACTAAAAAAACTTACTTGTAACTGGGATAATACTGTTTTGCTATTTTCGGTCAATAACACAATTACACGTGAAAAAATTATCTCACATATCATTGCGTAATTGACCGAAAATAGCAAAAAGTGCTATCCCCTTTGCATGAAAGTCATTCTCCATCTTCACACCCTCACATAGTCACAAACCCCATAGCTGCTATCGACTGAATTATTCAAGAAAAACCAAGGTCCAAGCTTTTCGTTCTCCCAGATTCAACAAATTTAAACCAAATTATCCACGAAAACTAGTGGGTTCTTCACGTTGCTTCCATGGAGACTAACAAGAAGGCCATGCAAATCGTCCTTCAATGGGTTTTTGTTGTTGTTGTTGCCATGATAATTAGAAGGAAATTTAAATTAAGTTTTGTTCTTACAACTTTAACAGGGAGGTCTGTGTTTGGAGAAATCTAAGAAATAAAATTTTGAAGTTCTGAAGTTTGGGCACTTTGCTTGGGTTTGAGCCACAGGTTTGGAATACTTAAAAAGTCCTGAAATGTTTTGTTCATTCAAGTGAACTATTGTGGTGGTTGTCTGTGATAGAAGGAATAAAACAGGGACCTTTGCTTTACCCATCAATCAAATAGTTCCAATTTCCAAATGGTTCTGAAGAAGGGTGTGCTCCTGGTGGGGTTGGTTGGGGAAGATGGGGTTGTGCTAGGGGTGGCTGGGATATCAAGATGGGGCTATGGGGTTTGGTCTGGGTGGGAGTTGGGGAGAGGATCACCTGCTGCATTACAGGCAAAAATGGCAAGCTTTTTCTCATGAATGGTCTTTTCTTTTTCCAGTGAGAGAAAGCTAAGTTTTGCCCAACCCGACATTTTGTTTTAATGCATCTGAAGATACTCTCCGCAGCTACTATTTACCTCTGCTGTCGAAACAACAAAGAGTTGGGAAGGGAAGGGATGACCATTTGGGCCTGAAAAGTTAAAAGAGAGAATCCCCCAACCCTTTCTCCCCCAATAGACAAGACCCCACATTCCCATAAGAAAAAGAAGACATGGAACTTTTCATACCATCAACACATATTGAAGCAATTTCCCAATATCAGGATGATGACTGGCATGAGTGAGAGAAAAATCACTTTCCAAATTCGGATTGCTTCTAAGATGACGAAAAACGCTTTCTGATAGTTTTTGATAGAAAAAACTTTAAAAAGTGCTTACGAGTCATACAAATGCTTTTTAAAAGCACTGCCAAATGCTTTTTAACGAAGCGCTTGAATTTTTAATGAAAATTACAACCAGCTTCTAGAAAAATGTTTATGAGCATAGATATCAACCCAACTACCATTGTAGAAAGATGATGGCAGTTAAAGAATATGAAAAAGGAAACTGTAAAATTACTCTTTCAAAACAACCACCATGATTTGACAATCGATATGAATGCTCCTATTTACTAGACCTATGAGGTTGTCAGTAACTGAGAGATATACCTCTCTCAAAAGGTTCTGTTTGGGCCTAAATTCCGCAGGCCAGCCCAATCGATATTGGCCCATATCAAAAGCATGAGTTTTGGGCTTTGTTTTAAAAGACAGAGATCAGCCCAGATGGTTTTGGAGGCCCATACCCTTATAGACCAGTTAGCAATGATTAAATTCACAAATTAAAGATTAATTGCCATTGAATGGTGATTTAAACAAGCTAGTTGCTAATTAATTTTAAGATTAGGCCCAGTTTAAAATATCTCCAAAGGCCCAAGAAATTTGATCATCACCGTTGATCTCAATTCAAATCAAGAGATATTTTGGAAGATCTTTTTCTCAAAAGAAGGCCTATGTCACTTTGAAAGTCAAAGTTTTCAACTGAGGCAGAGGAGGTGATGGGGAGTTAATGAAAACAAGTTAACTAAAAGAACACTCTCCATGAACATTTAAAAAGCCAGAAAAAAAAAAGGGGCGGCCAAGTTTCCTTGCCATACTCATAGAGGGCTCTACATTAGAACAAGATGTGTTTTTTAAGAAATAAACAAGAGGCAGGAGAGTTGTTTGCTAGAAAAAACAAACAGACCATCATAGAAGCTGACTGTTGATGGTTCTTTTTTGCCAGAATAATAACTCCCCCTTTTTTGTGGCATCGGAAAAAGAAAAACCTTTTAAGATCTGCCCACCAAATATTAAAGATTAAAACCCTCATTCAAAGTTCTCTATAAATATGAGAGGAGGTGAATAGGTTGAGAGACAGCCAAAAAATCAATCAAAAACAAAAACTCTCAAAGTTATATTGAAAAACTCAAAGCAAGATCATTCGATCACAAAAGCCTTTAAGACTCTAAAGCAACCAAGTCATTTGGTTTGAAAATTCACCCAGCTCCTAAACAAAACAGATAGAACTCAGACTTCTGACTCCAGTTCAGTTCAGGGAAACAATTCACAAAGGAAACGAGACTTCTCTCGTTACAAATTTGGTTCAGCTTGAGCCAAATCAAGCAGAACAGGTACTGTGGTGTAGCTCCAAGTTCACCAATCACCAATCCAGCCACTTCCAACCCCATCCAGACTGAAGAGGCCTCAATTCTGCCCAACCAACAAGCCTCTCCCTAGCTTAAACAGATTAAAGCTTTGTCAATCTCAAACATTTGTATCTATTTCCAGTTGAAAACCATCAATTGAAGGTGCTGACGTTCGAATCCAGCATAGATACATCCAATCCAGCCTGAGTTGAAGGCAGCCACCCAAGCAGAAATCGAAGCCTAATGCTTTGTCATCCTTTCGGACGTAGCAATCTCTTTTTAAGTTGTGTAATAGGTAGTTCTTCTTAAACAGTTTGATTTCTTTCTAATATTCATTTTGGCCAAAACTACAAGTGTTTACTGTGAAAAATTGTGAAGTCCTTACCAGTCTGAGGCAAGAAAAGAACTTACTTGAGAGATATTCCTCACCCAAATTCACAATCATTTGTTTAGAGTCAGTAAACTTGGCGCGCAAGTTATCTATTTTTTAAGTATGTTAGGGGTTTTTAACTGCTAGCAGTGGCACGCTCATACACAAAAGAAAATTGACTTGTTAACCACTGATGGTTTTCAAGTAAATGGGGAATTTTACCCTGTTGTCATAGGACTAAATCAAAACGGGTGAACAAGTTCAAATGTCATTGTCAATGTTTGTAGAATTGGGCATTTCAATCCTGATCACAAATGAATTAGCCAATCTCACATTGTGGATGTCCCTTGTTGCTGATGTTTTGCTTTTGAGCATGTTTCTGATCTTCAATTTTCATAGTCCATGTCTTATGCCAATATAAGGCGATAGACCCTTTTTTTTTTTTTTTGTCATGGCAAACTACGCTTTGAATTGCAATGTTACACATTTCTCAGTTCAATTTTATTTTTATAATTGATTAATATTTAATTAATAATTAATTTGTAGTTCAAGTGGTTAAGAGGGTTTATCTATGAATACGTAAGTTGTCCCGCCTTAAATTCCTCTTCTCCCTAATATTGTTTTTATTTATATAAAAAAAGGTGTAAAATGGTGATGGGAAGGGATTTGTATCGTTACAACCATTACCCATGTATTTGAGAAGAGTATTTACCCATACACTTGAAGTCTTAGATTTGATTCCCCTTTTCAATATCGCTTGTATCAAATGAAAATGTGATATATGGTGGTTGGTTCATATAGAACAATTGTTAGGTTTATTGTCTTTGGTCGGTTGTACTACCCGACTTAGGTTTGGGACTTTATGTTTTATGTGTTGTGGCCATCTTGCTTTCTTTAATGAATTTTATATTTGGACAAAAGAAGAGTTAAGGATAACCACAAGATGTGGTACGGTTGGCAAAGTACCACCTCCAGTTGGCGAGTTACCTGGTGCCTCAATGGCAGGGGTTCGAAACCCGTTGGAAGCACTTTATGGCCAAGGTCAAGGCAAATCCCGAGTGGGGATTAATCTCATCCTTTGGGTGTGGGGACATCTCGTGGTATTTACCAAAAAAAGAAGAGTGGAGGATGGTTGGGCCATTGAATTTAAGTCCTCGTAAGACTATCTCCAATCATGTTGAAGCTAAACTCAAAATTCTAACCTCCAAAATACAACTATTCATATGTTGTCCGGACTCAAACTGCTTTTTCCTCCAACTATGTAGACTCATAATTTGAGTCTACAACTTTATTAAATTGTTTTAAAATGGTTAACCTTCATTTTTGTTTTGGCGTTAATTTTTCTTGACATTATTTTTGTTCAACATTCATGATTTAATTTTCTGAACATTTTAACTTAAAAAAAATCCAAAATCTAAAACATAATATATTTTCACTTAAAAATAAAAACATATTAAAATAAACGACAATTACAATTAAGATACACGACAATTACAAAATTATTTGAAGTTAGATCTGATTTAAATTAACTATAAACATTATTTTAAAGGTTGGATTTAATTCAGCAGTTGAATGTGAAATTTTCCAACTGAGATTACGTAAAAATGATCCTGACAATTGATTATATATAGCCTTTGGAATTTTTAGAAAGAAATATTGAAACATCAACTGCAAGTTAACGACTCTTGCATTTCCTTCAGCCGCTCGTATGTATTTCCTTCACGAGGCCTTGATTGCTGGCATGTTGGGCTCCATAAAATTACCAATCCTTGCAATATTCGGACTGAAATTCCGCCTAAGATATTGCATGGCCTAAATGTCAAATTTTCAGCATTCAAAAGACTTTTATGTTCAATTAGGGTTGCCATTGGATTCCTCATGGTGCAAAAACTTTCTTGAGTTTGAATCACCGAATATGGTCTAGTTTAGTAGGAAAATGGTATTGACTTGCATATCAATGGTTTTATATTTGAAATTCCATGACACTTTGATAGTATGTGTGAGAATCTCCTTCTTAACTTTTGGAAAATAAAGAAAAAAGAATCATCGACCTATTTGTTTATTGCCCACAATGACCCTTGCTTGTTTTGAGCAAAATAAATATTTGGTTGTGACAGTTATCGTTATGTGATGTTATTTAAATTCATGTATTATAATATAAGTTAATTGGTAACATCACGCGTCTCCACAAAAAGATCAACAAGAAGCCATGTCTCATCAACAATAAAGAATGATTCTCATCAGTAAGATGGTTTAGGGTTTTCAAGTCTCATCGTACTCCATGTCTCATGCCAGACTGATACAGCCTTCGTATGGATAGCCAAATGTAATGAGTTTTTGCGGTTTAACTTCCAAAACCTCTTCTTCTCTAATTAAGCTTAATATTTTAGAATTTGAGATAATAATTTCACTAAAATTATATCCTCAAACCTACAACAAGAGTTCGACTCACTCTCGCCTTCTTATAAGAAAGTAAACAAATAAAAGAGCATTACTTAATAGTAGTAATTTAATTAATTATTTTTTAGTTTGAATAAAAGTTTAATTGAAACGATCCCGGACCGTCATGGGCTCAGCTCAAGCGGGCCAGGCCTAAAACCCTTTCAAATCCATTGAAAACTGGGCTAAAATTGTGCCCATTCAGTAACGCGCATGTATTAACGGCGTCTTCTACAACATGGCGACTGCAACTGAAGAAACCGCAGCAAATTCTCAGAGCTCAGAAATCTAACAGCTCACTTCCAGAACTGGATCCAGAGTTCTTACAGGTATTTTTTAGCTGTTTGCATTCTGAATTAGTGCATTTTCGTATAAATTGTTTGGTTTCCGAGAAAGCATAGGAAAATAAAGTTTTAGAAAAAAAATTGTAGGTAACTGTTGTATGCTCAGCTCGGCTCGATTCAAAACAAAGTTCTCTGTTTTCCCCTGCATTTTCTTACCAGCCAAGGTTAAAAGGCAGCAATTCCTTCTCAAAGATTGTACCTTTGATATGCTTAGAAGTGGTTATTAAATCCGCTGCGGTGCTAGGCTAGATTATTCTAAAATGTGTGTGCAATCAATTAGATATCTTAGATTATACCTTTCTGGCTTTACAAAATGGATGGGATATTTCAGAGTTGACAGAAAACTTGGACACAGGTTGTAAATGTTCATAAAATGGTTATGTAAATACGAGCATTGCATAACCATTGAAAAGTTTTATCAAGCCTAGAGATTTTGTCTGGTAAAAGTCCCCAAATTGAGATTTTTTCTCTGTTGTGAAATTTATATTTTACATTTGTTTAAAATGCTTTGATGCTGGATTTTTGAGTTTGGCTCAGGTTATTGCAGTCTTTGTATTCTCAGGTATTGAACATTTAAATCAAGATTAACAAGATGGGACTAAAAAAATAAAAATTTAATCTATTATCCTCAGTAACTAAATGGGGTTTAAAGAAATTTCAATTACAATGGTTTCATATGTATTCTCAGGCCAATGTTTTTGCTAAATTTTGTTTTCAGTAATGTTGAACCGTGGAAACAAATCAAAGGCATGGAATGGGCCTCAAAACCGTTTAGCTGGACTTGTGGTAGTGTCTCTTACAGTTTTTCTTCTCATTTTCATATTGTCAGTTGGCAACAATGATCAAAAGCCCAGTTCATTACTTGAACTTCCAAAGGAAAAGTGGCATAGCTTTAAGTCACTTTCTCCAACCTTAGAGTTTCGAAATGGAACTGATGTAATATGGCAAATACCAGATTCGCCTAAAGCAGTTCTTTTTCTTGCTCATGGTTGCAATGGTAGAGCTGCTCACTTTTGGGACAAGTCTTCTCACTGCCCTAACTGCATTGGTTTGCCAGAAGAAAGGCTAATTGCTCTTCATGCTCTTGCTCGAAAGTTTACTGTCCTTACTATATCAAGTGCAGGGATATGCTGGACTCTTGGGGAAGAGATAATTATTGTTAAAGATATTATCAAATGGTGGGTTGAGAAGAACAAGCTTGAAAAGCTTCCTCTTGTTGCTATGGGGGCCTCTTCCGGAGGACACTTTGTTTCTGTGCTTGCCACTGTGTTGAAGTTCACTAGTATTACAATTATGATTGCTGAAGGGAAGTTTGATAAAATGGATATAAAAGAGAGCTATCCCCCTACCCTTTTCATGCACATGCCGAAGGATATATTAAGGAAGCAAAAGATAGATGAGTATATGGAAGTTTTAAGAAATAAAGGGGTTGATGTTGCAGAGATTGAATGCAAGGAGTTCCCCTTGTCGCCACATCTCTTCGCTGATAGAATCCCAGGTCTTGATCGGTCTGTTTCTGCTAAGCTATTTGAACTCTTCTGGCACAAGGGTTTTATCGATGAGAATGGATATATGAAGAATGATGGGCGTAGAACACCTTGGAAAGAAGCTGTCAGAGAGAGTAAAATTATTTTCCCAGACAAGCATCTGGCCCATTACATTCAGGAGGAGTTAAATCTGGCATTTGCATACCATGAAATGACTAGCTTGCACTCTGACAGGATGTTTATATGGTTTGAATCCCATATGAGGTAACTGCTGCTCGTCAAAGTCTCCCTTCCTCTGCCTTGACCAGTTTGGTGGATCCAGCCCAGAATCTGAAGTAATTTAAATGTATTTCACTCTCCATTTTGAGGGAATGGATTTGAAAAACACATATAGAATTGTTCCTTTGCATCATTCAGAAATCAATTGGCTCTCCTTGAAGAAAAAGCTGTATTGAGCTGGCTGGAGTACTAGATAAGCTTGAAGGGTGCATGCTCAAGAGCATATGATGGATGTAAATCAGATGTTAGGTAAACTTTCTGTCCCTAAAAAGGAAAGAATTCAAGTGTAAACCAATCTTCCTATTCACATGATGTTGAAGTAAGAAAGAATTACAAAAGTAGTTTACTGTTCAATAATTTTTGCATGGGTTCCAACATTTTCATTTCTTAGACAGAGACAGAGACAGCATCTGTTTCTTGTTCTTCATCGAGAATTGAGCTTTTTTAAGCTTACTCTTTTCATTTTGGCCTTGCATTTGGTACATTTACCTGAAACTAACATACTAACATTCATCTTATCTCATATTTACTTTTATATTTTCTGATTGTTGATTTTTAGGAAATTGTTGCCTTGAAAATTTTGAGATGCTTGTTGTACTGATGGAACATGTATAACGTTGTATCGTCGTGTCCATGTTTATATAATGAGGCATCAAAAGGTCTTCTGAAGCTTACCAGTAGGCAATGTGAATAGGTGCATCTTGGGACAGACATCTGTGGGTTGCACAAGACAAATATCAGAAGCACAATGCTTTAAGTAAATAGAAGATGGCATTTAGTTGCCTTGTCCCCTAAGATTAAAAACTAACCTACAAGCACATTCTAGGTTGGACAATGGATGAACATTCAACTGCTATCATAAAATCATTGCTACAAATTTTAAATTGTAGACTCATCTATCGCCCTCTCTTTACTCATGGTCTCATCCCATCCCTTTTCATAAAAGGGTTTTTCTACAGAGCGAATTCATATTGCATGCGAACACAGTTGTGGTCATTATTAGATTGACAGATTCATCCATCTCAAGTACTGAAGGTGCATACTTTCACATAAATTTTCTCATCCCGTCCAAAGAAGTTGTTTGAATTATAATTACCATTATTTCTCAATTATTATTTTTCAATCTCACTAATTTCTTTAAAAATTTGTTTAAATATTTTTCCTATATTTTATTTTTGTTGGTTAGGTTGGTATCCATTTATTATTATGTTTAATGCTTGATTGTACTATTTAGTACATTTAAGAAATTGGGCTGTGTTTTCCTAATTGAGTTTGTCTGGGGCATGCCGGCCTTTAACTCAATGTCAATTATCTACCACATTGTCTTTGTCATTCGCCCAGCTCATGAAAGTCTATTTTTGTTTGCATAATGTCTGTCCTTGTGTTTGCATTTTTCTACTGATTTACAACGAAGAGATAGTCAATATTGAAGATTTAAGACGGTGGGCCTTGTATTTTTTGCTTTTCTGCAACGTGCAACTGTCATGCTAGAAAATTTAATGCACTCGATTTACAAGACCAGTGGCACGAACTGACCTTTTATTATAATAACTTTGCACCGTGCGATCATGCAATATGACCTGTAAAGATAGTACAGTGGTTTTAATTTTTATGTTATTTTCACATTAATTAAGTGTCTAAAATTTGGGATTTTTTGGTTGTTGTAATACTGTTGCTTCTTTTATGCTGGACATATATGCTGCATGAGATATGGTTCAATGAAATCTCGAATCTTATTTAAAACTAAAACAACATAAGCTAAGCATTAAATTAATGTAAACTCAGTATCCATCTTAAAATGCTGTAGCATTTTAAATATAATTAGGCACTAAGGAACACAAATTTCTAGAACAAAACACACTCTGAAATAGTCTTAGATATAGGTAAAGAACTCGTAGTCATGATAAACTATGAAATGAAATGAAAGCAGATGATGATGTGATTGAGATCAGGCTCTAGGCTTGAGTTTTCCTTCATTAGCCAGCTTGAACACACGGGCTTGAGATGCTGCAGCTTTGTTTGATCCCAGAGCTCCCACAAAGCTGTCCCTGACTTGCTTGGTTGTGAAATGGAACCTGTTATCAACCATGGAATTTAGCAAGGCAGCAGTTCCTTGTCTGTAGAGTTCACCAAGCCCATCAGTATGTGTATTGGAAAGCGCTTGCTGCAAGCTCATGGTGCTTGAGCCAAACCCTGGAAGACTAGTCACTCCAAATGCATGGCCCAAAGTTCCCCACCAGCCTAACAGACCCCATATCACTGTGGGGTGGTTCCTCCAGTAGCTGCAAAACATGGTAAAAATTTGTGACTTAGAGATGGCATTGAAGTTATATATACACACACAGAGCTTCAGTTGAGGGATCCCTCAAATAAGCTTAGGGATCCCCTTGTGGGTTCACTCCGCATTGTATTTCAATGACCCGAACAATATAACCGTATATGTATATATCTGATCAGTTTTGTGATTAATTGGACCTTACATGCATGTAAACGGTGGAGAGTTGGGATCAGGAAGAAAAGGGGGTGTAGGAATACTTGGAGTGTTTGGGTCAGTTGGTGGGGTTCCAATGTATGGGATTGGGGGGCTAACAATGTCTGGTGTGGGAGGTGTTAAAATGTCTGGTGTGGGTGGGGTTGAAATGTCTGGTGTGGGAGGGGTTGAAGTGTCTGGTGTTGGTGGGGGGTTGTAGCCTCCTGAAGTTGGTGGGGAGTTATAGTAGCCGCCGCCACTTGGAGGAGTTGAGGGTGTTGATGGCTCGGATGGAGTTCCAGGGTCATGTGATGGAGTTGGGTTGTGATATGGTGGGGTGCCACAGTTGGAAGGCGGTGATGATGGTGTTGGGTTGTGGCTTCCATGAGAGTGGTGTCTGTGAGGGCTACCACCATGTGATGGTGGATGGGAAGGAGTACTGTGTGAACCTGCATTAATAAAAGACGTGTCAGATATTACAATATTACTGACTTGATCATCAGCCTAATGCATGCTATGACATAGTTTCTGCTATATGCTAGCTAGATGTTTGTGATATAAACCATGTTTTACAATTTGAACCCAAAACATGTTTGTTTACTGTGATGAACTCACATATTTAGGTAAGAAAAGTAGCATTTTGTTCTTGTCGTGTAATATTTTAAACTGGTAACTGAAACAACCAACTTTGCAAGAATATCAATCTTGAAGGATATATAGAGTACAGACAAAATGTGTGTTAAACAGATAAACAATGCACATGTTTTAAGACCAGAAACAGAAAAAAAAGAGAGAGAAATAATGTGTGTTATGTGAAGAAGAGAGAGAGAGACACAGAGACCTCCAGGGGGGCTTCCTGCATGTGGGTCTGGAGAGTAGTAGGTCTTCTGGTCTTCAACAGTGGAGGACATAACAGGGATGACCAAGTTCTGGGATATCATCCCAGCAACCAAAGTCCATATGAACAAAGAGGCAACTCTGCTTCTCACTCTGCCCATTTTTTTCTTCTTAGAATACACTGAGGAAAGGAGGAAACAGAAGTGAAGGATGGATTGTTTCCAGGAGGAAGAGGTGAAATATATAGGGTAGATGTAGAGAAGTTAATATTAGCAGGTGAAGGAGTACTGTAGTTAGTTGATGTGCTGCAGGTGCATTTATCATCCTATTTACTCTTGTGTTTGAAGTGGCTTTGAGACACAAACCACATAAAATCAAATGAAAGGTCTCTCTCTCTCTCACATAATTTATGTTCTGCATTACTTATGAAGTTGATTGAATCATGCGGCATGGGCTAATATGGGTGTTTACATATAATATTGCTTGTCATTGGTTCTGACCTGGATAAATGAGATTAGGGAGCTAATTGTTTTTTTATTTCTTGATGAAGCCCCTGCTTGGAAACAAATACCATTCAAGTTTAGAAAGCATGATATATAAAATGTGCCAAGAAAGGACAAATCTTCCGTCCCCAGCCTTGTGGGTTGGGATAATATATGGAAACCAATGCCATGATCTGCCTTCAACTGGCTGTTTGCAAGCTTCAGCCTTCAATATGAATGAGACACCACTAGTGGCTGTGGACAGGTGGCAAACCCCAGAATAGAGCATGAACCCAATTTGAGTTTGTCTCAAAACCAATCCAAACCTTGACACTCCTGTCATTATGTCTTTGTATTAAAATTTGGACTAGGATTAGATGTCCTGGTCCCTATTCAACCTAAATGGATATTGTGTTAGATATGAGATTATGTAGAAATTAATTACCATTTGGTACATGAAGTTATTTCAATCCCTTGTCCAAGATATGCATGTATGCTAGATGTAGAGCCCTGAGCTAGTGGAGCCAACCCATAAATTTGTGTAAATTGTGATGGGCCATATGAAGATTTCTCAGCCTTAATTGTATAAAATTTTCAAGTACGGCTAGCATCCATCTCCTCTCTAGCATCTTCAGCTTCTACATCTTTGTGGCCAATCAAACCATGTATGAAGAAGATCTTTTGTGGTGGTTGTTTGGGTAGGGAAATTGAAACTGAACCAACCAACATCTTGTCGGGTATCAAATTTTGGAGAATTGGTCATGGTTTCATGAAATCTGTCATGAAAAATTCCCCATGTTGGTCTCCATATAAATTTGTAACAAGCTATGCACATTGCAGATGGAAATTTTAGCTAGAACAAATATGTTAGAGGTATGGTATGAATAAAAGATGGCAAATGACTCAAAATTATTCTGTGTATGAGCATAAAACTTTTATCAGACATAAGAACATAAAGGAGGACCCCAACACCTGGTAGAAAGAGAGAGAGATGGGCCAAGAGATGCTGATCCATTAAGTGGGTTCTGTGTCAAACTTAATGAGTTTGACAGAGAGGTAGGTGAGATTGAACAAAAGTGTTAGGAGAAGAGTAAAGAATACAGCAAAGAAGGGCATTGTTTTTAGAGGTTTGTAATTGAATCACTTTCAAGTTTCAAACCCCTCTGACCATAAATTTGAAGCATATGAGAGAGAGAGAGAGAGAGAGAGAGAGAGATGTATGTCATTCAACCAAAGTTTTATGGCTGTGTAAGAGACAGGTTGGCTAATGGCCATGCCACAGTAGTTTCATGAGTTGTCACACATTGGAGAAGGTCACAGTGAAACAGTAAGTTAAATTCCGCAGTGATGGATGGCAAGGAGGCCTATGGAGCTACAAGCTAGCTAGCCACTGATGAATTTAACAATATGGTTTTGGATTTGGTGGCAGTTGAAAGCATTAATCCCATAAAATTCTTCAAGAATTTGGCGCAATAATTATACAAAAATATGATGAAGTGAAAATGTCTAGAAAGAATATTAATTAGCCTGGTCTAACTTCAAATGAGCAAAAGAACAATGGTTTATAATATTAATTAATCCAAGATTAATCATAGCTCTAAATTCAAAGACTAATTTTTGAAGCCATCTCCTTGTGCCATGCTTGCTGTAAAATCATTTTTCTTGATCCAGAGACCTTTTTCCTAGGAACCCCATTAAAAGATCCATTTCATTTTCTTGGGTAGAGAGGGAAGGATTTTCATTGTCTCTCTAGTATGACAAGTTCCACTGCTACTTCTGTGGAATTTCCTAACAGAGAGAGACTGGCTGCAAATCTTATCAATGCTCACACACAGGTCCCCAAATTGTTTTTGCTATAGAGATATATGAATTTACTGCTACAACTGTACCATTAACTGCTACAACTGACATCCTCTCAAAGTAAACTTATATGTCTGGCTTTGCATCTCCTTAAAACATGTATGATATGTGCATAGCGTGGATGGTGCTTGCTTTTGCTAGATTTTTTTTTGGCTAGATTTTTGGTGCTGGAAGAAGATTATGTACTCAACCATGTACTAAATGTATGACAGTATGGCTACAATCCATAAAAGACATACATACCCATATACAATTGACTAATTACTTATCTCAGAGACGGAGCCACATGTAGACATGGGATGGACTTGGACGCCCCAACTACATGTAGCTTTACGTACCTTTTAAAGATATTTGGACTTCTTGGCCACTTCAGAAAAAGGTTTTTGGCTCTAACCTTGGGCATGAGCTTTGTATCATAAATATATATATATGAACCTTATCTTTAGGAATGATGAATAATATTCCACACATAGATCCACAAATTTTGGTCCCTAACATGGCTTTTGGTTAATTTATGCCTGAGGCATGCCCTTTGCAGGATGATATATATTTTATATATACAGGGTTTCTTAGCATTGGTTGACCCCAATATTTATCCATTATTGCAGAAAACACATATATAACATATGGCATGGCATGGTTCCAAGGTCTCTTCTGTTATTGTTGAAATCAGCAATCGGGCGAGATGGAAAAGATTCCATGGTTTTCATCATGTGTTAATATTTTAAGAGAGAGAGAGAGAGAGAGAGAGAGAGAGAGAGATTGTATGGTATCAGCAGCCTTACCAGATCTTTTGGGATTTCTTTTGTGATTAAAAATTTAAGAATATTTGACTGGTCGGCAGCAAGAGATTGTATGCTTCTTCTAGATGTACATTTTTATGTAACATTATATGGTGATCTCTGATTATGTGTCATTCTCTGGGGCGGTGGACTTTTGATCCTCAGCTCAAAAGCACATGCAGGGTCTGTGGTCACTGCTTTCATACCCACTAGAAATATGGAACTTAACTTTGAGTCAACGTAAATGGGATGATCTTAGCTGTTGATTTTGTAGAAAAAGGATATAGAATTTGTGGGACGGTCAGGACTTCACGATTGGTTGACTTTTCAGAAATCAACAGGGGTTTGACTTTCTGGTTTTTCCTTCTATAAAGCAAACAACAATCTGCTCACCTGATGCTACATTATTATTATTTGAACCGTAAAATTCCAGCTTTTTGAGTCCATCAACAATATCAAATCATCAATGGCTAATGAAATTAGCCATCTTTGTTTCTTATGCATTTTGGCTGCAATGGTCTTTATTATCATTTTCTTGAAGCACAAGAAACACTGTAACACAAACAAGCAGAATCTGCCACCTGGGGAAATGGGGCTTCCTTGGATAGGCCAGACCATGGAGTTCTACAAAGCTCAACGTAAAAACAGTTTGTTTGAGGATTTTGTACAACCCCGGATTACGAAATATGGCAAAATCTTCTCAACACATCTCATGGGATCACCAACTGTGATTGTAAATGGAGCCAATGCTAATAAGTTCCTGTTGTCCAATGAGTTCAAGTTGGTGGTGAGCTCGTGGCCTTCCGCGTCGGTTCAGCTGATGGGGAAGGACTCCATCATGGAAAAACAAGGAGAGAGGCACCGCTGCCTTCGCGGGCTTATAGGCTCAAGCCTTGGCCAGGCAGGACTTGAGACTTTAGTGCCCAAAATATGCAACTCTGTGCAGCTGCATTTGGACACAAAATGGAAAGGCCAGGACAAGATTAGCCTATATCGTTCGACAAAAATCTTGACGTTTTCCATAGTGTTTGAATGCTTCTTGGGGATCAAATTGGAGGCAGAGATGTTGGAAACCTTTGAGAGAGTTTTGGAAGGGGTTTTTGCAGCACCAGTTATGATTCCTGGGTCCAGGTTTTGGAGAGCAAAGAAAGCAAGGAGGACGATAGAGAAAATGCTGGTTGAAGTAGTAAGAGAGAAGAGGATGCAAATGGAAGGCAAGCTAGAAGAACAAGAGGAGCAGGGAGGGATGTTACTGTCACAATTGGTGGCTGGGATGATTCGAGGAGAAATTACCGAAGAGGAGGTTGTTGATAATGTGGTTTTGCTAGTTTTTGCAGCTCATGATACTACTTCCTTTGCCATTGCCATGACATTCAAAATGCTGGCTCAGAATCCTTATTGCCATAGTCTCCTACTTAAAGGTATATAATCTTTCATGCTGTCCAAGTTCATCTGTTTTAATTGAAAGCAAAAATAAGTTTAATCTGTTATCCGAGAAACTCAGCATTCAACAAGCTTATCAGTGATTTTCATTTCATTTCCCATCAGAACATGCTGAGATAATGAGAAGCAAAAGACCAGGTGAAAATCTGGCATTGGATGACACAAAGAAGATGAAGTATACCTGGCAGGTTGCTCGTGAAAGCATGCGGCTCTTCCCTCCTATCTTTGGCTCTTTCAGGAAAGCCATTGCTGACATTGAATATGAAGGCTTCACCATTCCCAGAGGATGGAAGGTACATATGTGTTCTGCTTTGGCCACACTACAATTTTATGCAGGTTTATACTTACAGGGTTTGGACTAATTTTTAGTGGTTTATTTTATTCAGGTTTTGTGGACAACATATGGAACACATTACAATTCAGAATATTTTCAAGATCCTCTGAGTTTCAATCCAAGTCGGTTTGATGAGTCTGTTCCACCATATGTGTTTCTTGCATTTGGTGGAGGGCCAAGAGTGTGTGCAGGTTACCAACTGGCCAAGTTGAATATCCTCATCTTCGTGCATTTTGTTGTTACTCGTTACGATTGGTCTTTGCTCTCTCCTGACGAGCCTGTAACCATGGATCCCCTCCCGTTCCCTTCCCATGGGATGCCTATCAAAATTACCCCAAAGTTATTTTGAAGAGCACAACAACCAAAAGTTCTTGCAGCTCATCACTTTATCATTAACCAGGAAAACTCACATAATCAAAGATTTATGCCCCCAAGTCAGCTTTTGATTGAATCAGTGTCTCATCCTATTAGATGTTAAGACTGTATTTCAATTCATATTCCAGACAAGTAATAACAAACAATAGGCTGACATGAACTTCGAATGCCTACAATGTATTATTGTTACATGTGAAAAAAAATTCATCAGTATGATAGTATCACAGTCATGGCATCAAAAATTGATTTGACTTTGAACCCAAGGTTCCTGAGAGCTACTATTATAGACATAAACATGTGCGGAAGAGGGGTTTAATTTGATTTGGATAAATTTTACACACAGATTTACGTTGAAAGGAGCTACCACAGATCCTAACCAAGAATCATCAGCTAATCTTTTCTAATATCTTTGGCAGAGGAGTCCTTCAAAATAACAACTCATGGGAAATTTGTTGCATGGTTGGTCGAGATTGTGGATTTGTTCGCAGGCACGCAAATGCAAGGTTTAGAACAGTGACCACCTTTTCAACAACATGATTTCCAGGAGGTGAGAGGCGGGGGTCCAAAACGTCCTTGAGTTGTATAGGTTGGGCTGTTGATGTTAATGAGAGTGACAAAAAATAGGAGATGAGATCTCCAGGATGCTTTCCCATGATCACTTCTAATGCTACCACTCCAAAACTATAAACATCACATTTCTCATTCGTTTCCATTGTGTATGCCAACTCTGCAAAACAAAGATCAATTCATGATGAGTAAAAGCCTATCCATCATATTTCTGAAATATGCAGCAGGCCATGTATTATGGACAGAAGACAAGTAGGAAATAAGTACCTGGAGCACTGTATCCAAATGTGCCTGCAAACGAAGTCCAATTCGAAGTGTCAGCCTTCAAGAGCTTAGCTGTACCAAAATCCGAGACAAAAGCCCCATACTCTAAGTCCAGCAAGATGTTCTTGCTCGATATGTCTCGATGCAATATTGCAGGTGAACAATCATGATGCATATAAGATAATGCATTAGCCACATCTTTGACAACATTCACTCTCTCAATCCATCCAAACTTAATGGCATGGTTTTCGTCGGTCAATATGTTTTCCAGGCTCCCCCCTTCTATGAAATCGTAAACCAAAAGAGGGTGTTGTGGATGTGAACAAAAACCATAGAGCTTCAATATGTTGCGGTGACGAATTTCTGAGAGAGTACGAACCTCACTCTCAAAAGCCTTGAAATTTGCTACTCCACTATCTTGTACAATGTGAAGTTTCTTTACTGCAACAATCCGACCTGTTTGCAGTTCAGCTTTATAAACACTTGCATTCCCTCCCACTCCTACACAATATTTGGAGTTGAATTCCTCTGTAGCTTCAATGATGTCTTCATACTCCAATCTTCCATCATAGCTCCAAACTGCAAATTGGTTTTCATTTTGCACTTCTTGCGAATAGCAACACACACAAAGAATCCCAAATACTACAAATGCAAAAAAGAGGATGGCTAAAACAAAGACTACGATGAGTATAACTGATTTGCTGCCCTTTTTCCCTCCTCTTGTTTCAGTCGGGCAAGCGTTCAAACCAGTGGCATTACCACACAGGCCTGTGTTATTCTCAAAAGCTACAGCTGAAGCCTCAAGGAATGCTTTGTTGTTGGGAAGAGGACCCTCCAAATGATTGAAGGATAGGTCAATAACTGTCAAGCTCAACATATTATCAAAGGTATATGGGATCGAACCAGATAGCTCATTATGGGAGAGATTCAATGCTTCCAACTTTACCAATTGTCCAAGCTGTGGTGGTATTTCCCTCATCAGGGAATTTTGACTAAGATCAAGAACTTGAAGAGAATGTATGCTTCCCATCTGAAGAGGAATGCTCTCGCTGAATTTATTTTTGCTCAAATTCAAGTTCAGTAACTCTCTGCACCCATCTAATTGTTCTGGAATTGGTCCATTGAAATCATTGGCTGCGAAATTAAGATATTGTAGATTGGTTAACATTCCAATTTCTGGTGGGACACTAGCCGAGAGTTTATTATCACCCAGGTTAAGGTTGAACAAGGATGTCAACCTCCCTAGTTCCCTTGGGATTGTCCCAGTGAGATTATTTGAAGAGAGGTCAAGTACATGCAGCTGAATTGATCGCTCAAACTGAGGAACTCTTCCGGAAATTCTGTTGTTGCTGAGCTTCAAGCTTTGTAAGTTTTGACACTCTCCCCAGTTTTCAGAAAGCTCTCCATAGAATCTGTTATAACTCAGGTCGACATATACTAATTTCGGATAAATGCCAAACTCTTCATTTATGTTTCCTGTTAGCTGGTTCCTTTCAAGCCTCAATCTAACTAAGCTGGTGCAGTTTCTCAAGCTTGTAGGCATGAGGCCTGTCAACTGATTGTTATGTGCTGTAAACATTTCAAGTAATCCACCACTGCATAAATCTGAGGGAATATTACCAGACAAGTTGTTGCCACTCAACCACAGGTTCTTCAAAAATTTAAGATTGCTCAATTCTAAAGGAAGGGAGCCATTTAGTCTGTTATCTACCAACCCTAGAAGGGTAAGAAACTGAAGCTTTCCTACTTCATTTGGAATGGTTCCAGTTAATTGATTACCCATCAGGTACAACTCCTTCAGCCTAGTCAGGTTTCCTATACTAGAAGGAATTGAGCCAGAGAAATTGTTGCGATGAAGAGCTAGAACAGTTAAGTTCGACAGGTTTCCAATTGATTCTGGAATTGAACCTGTGAGACTGTTTTTCTCTATATGAATCACACTGAGTGAATTCAGCATACATATTTCCAGAGGGATATTTCCAGAAAGTTCATTGTTATGAAGAGAAAGAATGGTTAAGTTTCCCAGTAAACCAACTTCATGGGGAATGGACCCATTAAGGTTATTTTCAGAAAGATCAAGGATTTGAAGACTTTTCAGAAAACCTATTTCTGATGGGATTGTTCCAGAAATTGAGTTATGGCTCAAGTTGAGGCTTAGGAGACTGGGGAAAGATGAGAAACTGAATGCATGAAGTGTACCTCTTAAAGCAGAACCAGTGAAGTTTATATGAGTGATGCTTCCAATATTGTTGCAACCAATCCCATCCCAATTGCAAGTGCTGTTTCCAACCCACGAAGACAAGAGAGACAGGCTTGTGTTGTCAAGGCTAGCCTTCCAATTCAGGAGAGCCTCTGCTTCCTGTCCTGCAGCTGAAGCTGAAGGTGCTAAACAAGAAGAAACCAACATGAGAATAATAGCCATTAGGATGACTTGAAGTGAATGCTTCGAAGCAGCAGCATTAGCAGAAAGTGGTTTCTCTACTTGGGATGCCATGGTTTTAAGCTGTGAATATGTCTTGGTTACTGCAAATCAAGAGATGGCACCGGAAACCCATCTGCCAAAAGTAGCTGGTTTGGCCATGAGGAAGATTGTGGTACTTAAATTTGGCTCAATATGACTTGCACACGGTGCCGGCTCCATCCAGGCCGCCTACCATACAGGCCCCCTTGTAGGCAAGGATATGATTGAGAAATTCCATGTTCATCAGTCATGGACTTTATTATTGTTTTATTACAAGTAAGACAAGTAAGATATATACTTGATGAAAAATACTTCTCTCCTTATTAGGTAAATAGAACCTCGTATATTCTTGTTAATAGTAATGTAACATACATACATAAGTTTTTCTTTTTGCATTTCTGATGAATTGTTATTGCATATGTGTCAAAACTATAATTCGCAAGAAGGAAGAGCATCTCCTTACCGAGTAAAGAGGCAAGTAGTATTCATATTTGATTATTTAAACTTTTAAGTAGCATAGGTTCATGCCTATGAATTTTGAGTCAAGTATGAACATTAAACAGATCAAGTTTTCCTTGGAAGACCTGAGGTAGGCGCCAAATCTTTTGGTGACTTTAAAAAAATGTGTGTTTGGCGTGTCAGCACAAACAGAGAAATCCAACGCTCCAAATTTAAAAATAGAGAGTTGAAGCCAGTAGATGAGGCAGCGCAGCCTCCCCAATGAGTCATTGCATTCAAATTTTAGCCTTTTAGAATTTGTCAGTTGACCTTTGACCTTTGACCTTTTGTCAAATTAGGTGCCAAATTCTAGTCTTCTACCCATATTCTTCTCTCTCTCATTTTTTAATCTTACAAGAAAAGGAAGCATTACTTGCACCATCCAAGCTCTTTCCAGAGTGAAAAAGAGGATGCAAGTTCTTCCTTTTCTTTCTCCAATTGAAGTTTAAAGGTTCTTGAACGTTGGGAGTTTGACTCGAAGATAGACACAAGGAACGAGAATTGCCAAAAGGCCTTTGACAAAGTTAAGAAATATCTACTCAATCCTCCCATCCAGGCACCGCCAACACCTGTCGACCTCTCCTGATGTATCTGTCAGTAATGGAAGCATTCATGAGTTGTGTCCTTGGTCAGCACGATGAAACGGATAGGAAGGAAAGAGCCGTATACTATCTCAGCAAGAAGTTCACTGATTATGAGACAAGGTATACGAGTCACGACTCTTTCATCAAATTGACCACCACACCATATGAAAACGTGTCATGCTTTTATGGGATCAGCAAAAATAACGGGTCATGCTCGTGTGAGGTTTTGCTAACACGAAAGCAACCCATTAAGCTAATATGTAGAAAAATGTGAACATGAACATACGACTAGCAAAAATAACAGGTTACACGATACTAAAGATTATTTTAAAACATTTTTGGAAGATATATCATTGCACATTTGAAACATGTCTCTATGGAGTGTGGATTAAATTGTTGAGCTCAAATTAGCCCTCCATGGACATGCCTCAACTCTGAAGGTACACCTTTGTCTACTCTTCTTATGAAACTCTAGGCAATTAATTTCTTGAAGGTCATTGCCTATATCAGTAAATTATTGTAAGCTTGATATGATGGGATGCACATGATGTCTTCCAAAGTCACTCCTTTGCGTCCTTTCCAGGTAAAGCCAAATATGATATGACTTTCTTTATTAGCATAAAGTTTCGTCATAGCTATTAGGGTTTTGCCTTTAAATATTTTTACACGTGCCCCTTCTTTAGTGGTTAAGCCAGGATTTAGCGGGATTATTCCAAGCCCAAACATGTGCTAATTATGCAAAAGGTCGTAGCCATCTCTAGTCAAAGGTTGAATTGCGGTTACCAAATCTTTTCAACCATCTATGTTCTCTTTTCCTTTTTCTTTCTTTATTATTTTCCCTTTCATGATGAAGCCAAAGCCAAATTGTGTTAAGATATTACCCAATTTACAGGGGTAAAGAAAAATAACATTATTTCTCTCATTGCTTTGAATTAAGAAACGGTCAAACCATCAAAATCACTGGACAAGCTAAAAGATTTTTTTTATTTCTGAATATGTCAACAATACCTCACTTCCCATAGACTTTGAAACAACTTTGGCCTTTCAAGTTCTTGAGATAAATTATGATACAGTAAGACAAGGTGAAATCAAGCTTGGTTAACCAGCTGTCCCAAGGTAACTTTGTCAATTGTGAGTGGTAAAGCTATCTTTGGAATTGATAGCTCCTGGGAGACTTGTTGCATGGTTCGTCCAGATTGTGGTTCGTTTCACAACAAGCACCAGTTTCTCTGCAACTTGATCTCTAGGAGGTGAAAGCCTTTGGTCCAGAACGTCCCTCAGCGGTGTATCCAGCGCAAGTGGTGTGTTAGGATAAGATAAAGACTTCTGGTTTGAATTTAACTTCTGCTAAAAGAAATCCACAAAATAAAATAAAATAATTTTATTTTCGGGCTGGGTGTATTTTTTTTAAATTTTTCAGAGACCCCAAGAGCCCCCTAGACCTAAGGCCCAAGGCCCAAGTCTTGATTAATTAAATATTATTCATCAAAAAGCCAACTATGTATAACCTTTACTATCTGTTATTCCACCTAGACCTAGCAAACAGGTCATACAAACGGGTTTCGGGTCGTGTTCGTGTTAACCCATTAACTTAACAAGTTAATACAACACAACCTATTAAGTTAACGGGTGACAAATACTAGACCCAAACACGATCCTGTAGTGTGTGAAGTCTCTTCACTGCAACAATCTGGCCTGTTTGCATCTGCGCTTTATAAACACTTGCATGCTCCCCCTGCTCCTACACAATGCTTAGAATTAAATTCCTCTGTAGCTTCAATGATGTCCTCATATACCAATTTCCCATCATAGCTCCATATATCAAATAGATTTCCCGTTTGTGCTCCTCTTGACATTTCCTCTGACTCCCTTACAGTATGGTGATGGCGACGAATGTAGACAATCCCAACCGCAATGAACCCAAGAAACAGAGTTCCTAAAATGAGGGCTGCAATCAAAATGATCTTTGTTGTAGATTGGCATGCCTTCAGACCTGTGGCATTACCACACAATCCTTTGTTGCTCTCTAAAGCTTCAATTGGAGCCTCTTTGAAACCTCTGATGTTCGGAAGATGACCCTACAATTGGTTGTAGGCGCCACATGTCAAAACAGATCTATTTTAAAAAACAAATTCAAAACACGGAGTATAGCCGTTCGGCTGTACTATTTTTTAAAAAAGGACCCTCTAGCGACGTGTCAAACAAAGTATAGCCGATCGGCTATACTATTTTTAAAAACAAATCGTAGTATCGCCACACTTTTATATTATTTAAACACATTATATTTAAAAGGTATAGCCGCAGGCTATACTATTTAATGAAAAAAAAAAAGAAAAAAGTACCCTCCTAGTTGCATTAGTTTGTACTTTATAGATATTAATTTGCTAGTTTCAACATATCGAAAGCAGATATTAATCGGCCATTATATAATATTTTAATATAATTTTATAACATATATTATTCTTATTCAATAATATGTGAGATTTATTTGTATAATACGTTAATTTTGTGTGTCTTACTGAAAATTTTGTACAAAATATGTATAAAATATTAGAAATACGTACGTACATGTACAATATGACTATTGTACGTTTGCTTTTTAAAAGACGTGAGACATATATAGAACACAAATATATTATTGAAAAATACATACGTACACACACACACACACACACACATATTTATATATAAGACTATAACCTCTCGTCTATACTATTTATTGAAGATAATTATAAATAAATAAAAACAAGTAATGCTGCTCGGCTATACTAGTTTTTTGAAAAAATTAAAAAAATATTAGTATAGGCGGTTATACTATTTACTATAAAATTGTATAGCCGTGCGGCTAGACTTTTAAATGTTTTTTTAAAAACTGCGTATAGCCGTTCGGCTCTACTGTTTATTTTATTTTTATATATATAAAAAGAGGATACCCCAGCGATTAGGCATCACGTGTCAAAACAAGTCTATTTTTTTAAAAAAAACACGGAGTATAGCCGTGCGCCTATACCATTTTTTTTTTTCAAAAAGAGGACCTTCTAGCAATTGGGCGCCACATGTCAAAAATTCGTATAGCCGCCCGGCTATACTATTTTTTTATAAAATATTTAAATACATTATATATAAAAGGTATAGCCGCACGGAGATACTATTTAATATGAAAACATAAAAGAAAAAAGGAACCTCCTAGTTGCATTAGTTTGTACTTTATATATATTAATTTGCTAGTTTCAACATATTGAAAGTAGATATTAATCGGCTACTATATAATATTTTAATATAATTTTATAACATATATTATTCTTATTCAATAATATGTGAGAATTATTTGTATGATACGTCAATTTTGTGTTTCTTACTGAAAATTTTGTAAAAAATACATATAAAACATTATAAATACGTACGTACATGTACAATATGACTATTGTACGTTTGCTTTTTAAAAAACGTGAGACATGTATAGAACACAAATGTATTATTGAAAAATAAATATGTATATATATAAGACTATAGTCGCTTGTCTATACTATTTATTAAAGAAAATTTATATAAAAAAACCAGTAAAGCCGGCCGGCTATACTATTTTTTTTTAAAAAAATAGAAAATAATCGAGTATAGCCGCTACTAAAAAAACAGAGCAGCCGCATAGTCTCCCAGAGTCAAGCCAACCTCATTAATGCAACTAACTAACAGCAATCTAGCTAACAATTATGACTAAGATCAAGAACCTGAAGATATTCTAAGTTGCCAATCTCAGAAGGAAGACTCTCATTCAATCCATTTGTGCTCAAATTCAAGTTCAATAACTTTAAGCACCCATATAATTGCTTGGGAATGTATCCACTGAGATTGTTTGCTGCCAATTTCCATTTGTGCTCAAATTCAAGTTAAGTTGCTCTAGATTGGATAGTCTTCCAATTTCCAATGGAACACTGCCTGAAAGTTTATTACCACCCAGGTTAAGGTCGAACAGTGACACTAACCTCCCCAATTCCTTTGGGATAGTCCCAACTAGATAATTCGAGGAGAGGTCGAGTACTCGTAGCTGAAGCGACTTCCCAAGCTAAGAAGGTATTCCTCCGGAAATTCTGTTGTTAGAGATTTTCAAGCTTTGTAGACTTTGGCACTGCCCCCACTTCTGATAAAGTTCCCCATAGAAATTGTTATAGTTCAAATCAATGTAGTTTAAGTGTGGATAAACTTTAAAGTCTTCGGAAATGTTTCCTGATAACTGGTTTCTGTCAAGCCTCACTCTGTATAAAGTAATTCTCATGTGCTGTAAAATTTACAAGTAACCCACCAGTGCAAATGTCTTGGGGAAGATAGCTTGACAACATGTTGCTAAACACCCCTAAATTTTGTAAATTTGTAAGATTGTTTACAAACAATCCTAGTTTGAATAGCAGTTTGAGATTTCCTATTTCTAGTGGGATGGGGCCACTCAATTGGTTTAGCTGCACATCTAATAAGGTGAGCTTGATCCATAGAAATTATTCTCAAGAAGTGCTAAAATAGTTAAGTTGACAAGGTTTCCTATGGATGCAGGAATTGGCCCAGTTAGGTTGTTAAATTGCAACTGGAGCTGGTTCAGAGATTGGAGATTTCCTACTTCTTGTGGCACAGTTCCAGTGAGTTCATTTTTGAACAGGTATAGTAAGGACAAGTTGTCCATGTTCCAAATGGATGTTGGGATTGGACTTGTGAGGCTGTTTGTACTCAAACCCAGCTCTTTGAGTGAGCTGAGTGATCCTATTTCTTCAGGAATGGATCCGTTTATGGCAAGAGGCCTATCTCAGATGGGATTCTTCCAAAGAGTTGATTTGCACACAAATCAAAGTAGATGAGCTTAGAAAGGTTGTGGCTAAACTAGAGGGGATGTTGCCACAGAAATAGTTGCGGTAGAGATAAGGCTTAGGAGAGAAGGGAAAGATGAAAAGCCAGAAGCGTAGAGAGTACCTCTTAAACCAATGCTGCTAAGGCTAATATTAACAACACTTCTGAATTCATTGCAAGCAATTCCAGTCCATTTGCAAGGACTTGAAGATACAAGAGATTGGTTGTCAAGGCTATCCCTCCATTTTAGAAGAGCCTCTGCTTCTTGTCTTTCTGGTGATAAATTTAATTAAGACACCCAAACGATTTCACAAAAGACTTAATAAATAGAAATTAATTATTTTGTGGACTTTTTGTGGCCTAATAGTAATGAATACGGCTCTTGGATTAAATTTTCTTTTTAAAGGGTACAGCCGCGCGGCTATACTATTTATATATTTAAAAAAAAGCCCAGCGCTAGATGCCACGTGTCAAAACAGTAAATCTGGTCGGCTATACTTTTTTTTTCAAAAAATGAACAACCGGTATAGCCGAACGGCTATACTGTTTCTTAATAAACAATTCAAAAAAATCTAGTATAGCCGCCCAGCGCCTATGCGCCACGTGTCAAACAAGTACGGCCGAGCGGCTATACTAGTTTTAAAAACAATTAAAGAGGAGTATAGCCGCACGGCTATACTAGAGACAAGTAGGCAAAACTGAGTATAGCCAAATATATATTATTTTTATTCAATAATATGTGAGAATTATGTTTGTAATACGTGAATTTTGTGCGTCATATTGAAATTTTGGTAAAAAGTAGGTGTATTAAACATCAGAAATAGTTGCGTAAGTGTATAAAACATTATTGAATGTGAAAGTGTTAGAATCTTTATATGGGTAATAACTCTGGGAAAGTTAAAAAATCAAAAAGGGACAATAGATACTCGAGTAATGGCCTAGTAGTAATGGATAGTCTCTTGGGCTATACTATTTATATATTTAAAAAAAGGATGCACCCAGCGCCTAGGTGCCACGTCCTATTGTAATGTTAGATTGGTTATATATATATTTTCATCCAACGGTGAGAAGAATAACAATTTAGATTTTACAAACTTACAACTATAAACTTCAGTAAGCATAAAATATTCGATTTCGTAGTCAAAAGGGATGTTAATTTACGGATGAAATTATTGAACCTCAAACGAGCCATCGATGATGTGACGACAAGTATACACATTCCTATGGAACTTTAGGCATTTTCTTGAAAGTCTTTATCTATCAATATCAGTATATTTGTACATATCTGCCCTATCAATATCTCCTCTTAGCCATAATTAAGTCCAACACACGAGGTTTGAAAATTTTAGTAGGGGGGGGGGGGGGGGGGGGGGATAACATTTTTCTCTCATTGCTTTGAATTAAGATTGGTAAAACCATCAAAATCACTCGGATAACTAAAGATTTTTTCATTTTTATTTTTATTTCTTAACATATCAACAACACCAAATTTAATCCCAATAGATTTTGTACTATGCCATAACAACTTTGGCCTTTCAAGCATGGCTAACCAGCTGTTCCAAGGCAACTTTGTCAAGTGTGAGTGGTAAAGGTACCTTTGGAATTGATAGCTCCTGGGAAACCTGTTGCATGGTTGGCCGACATTGTGGGTTGGTTTGCAAGCATGAAAACGCATGCTTCACAACGACCATCACTTTCTCTGCAACTTGATCTTTAGGAGGTGAAAGCCTTTGGTCCAGAACGTCCCTCAGCGGTGTATCAAGCGCAGTTGATGTTGTCGAGGAGAGAACGGAGATCAGGAGATCTCCTGGATGTTTTCCCATGATCACTTCTAAAGCTAACACTCCAAAGCTATAAACATCACATTTCTCATTCACTTCCATTGTATATGCAAACTCTGCAAACCCAAAAACCAATTTAATATCATGAGAATGGCAATATTCATATTATTCAATGCATGAAGTTAACTATGAGACAAATTCATCTCTTATTTGCTCACATAATATTCAAAGATGAAGCCAGCCATACACACACACACACACACACATATATATATTTATGTGCTTTGTTAGTAATATGGACAGTGACAAAGCTATACATACTGGAAATTACTACCTGGAGCAGTGTATCCAAATGTGCCTGCAAATGAAGTCCAGTTGGAAGAGTCGGGCTTCAAGATTCTAGCTGTTCCAAAATCGGAGATGTAAGCAACAAGCTCTAAATCCAGCAAGATATTCTTGCTTGATATGTCTCGATGAACGATTGGAGGCAAGCAGTCATGGTGCATATAGGATAAAGCATCAGCCACACTTTTGACAAGGTTTAACCTTGCAGTCCATTCAAACATAGTTGCTTCTCTGTCATTCCTTAGTACCCTTTCTAAGCTACCTCCTTCTAGGAACTGGTAAACCAAGAATGAGTGGTGTGGATGTGCACAAAAACCATAGAGCTTCACAATGTTGCGATGGCGGATTTCTGAGAGTGCACGAATCTCACTCTCAAAAGCCTTTATATTTGCTATTCCACCATCCTGTAGTTTGTGAAGTTTCTTCACTGCAACAATCTGGCCTGTTTGTAGCATTGCTTTATAAACACTTGCATGCCCCCCTGCTCCTACACAATGCTTAGAATCAAATTCTTCTGTAGCTTCAATTATGTCCTCATATACCAGTTTCCCATCATAGCTCCATATATCAAATAGATTTTCAGTTTGTGCTCCTCTTGGCATTTCATGCGCTTCCCTTACAGTCCGGTGACGACAAATGTAGAGAAACCCAACCACAATGAACCCAAGAAACAGAGTTCCTAAAATGAGGGCTGCAATCAAAATGATGTTTTTATTCTTTTTCCTGTTTCTTATTGTAGATTGGCATTTCTTCAGACCTGTGGCATTTCCACACAAGCCTTTGTTACTCTCTAAAGCTTCGATTGGAGCCTCGTTGAAGACTTTGATGTTGGGAAGAGGACCCTCCAATTGGTTGTAGGATATGTCAATAGCAGTCAAGTGCAACATATTATCAAAAGTGGATGGGAAGGAGCCAGAGAGCTCATTGTGAGAGAGATTCAGTGCTTCTAAGTTTTCCAATTCTCGAAACTGTGGTGGTATCTCTCCTCTCAGTAAATTGTGACTAAGATCAAGAACCTGAAGAGATTCTAAGCTGCCAATCTCAGAAGGAAGACTCTCCTTCAATCCATTTGTGCTCAAATTCAAGTTCAATAACTTTAAACACCCATATAATTGCTTGGGAATGTATCCACTGAGATTGTTTGCTGCCAAGTTAAGTTTCTCTAGATTGGATAGTCTTCCAATTTCCAATGGAACACTGTCTGAAAGTTTATTTCCACCCAGGTTAAGGTCGAACAGTGACGCTAACCTCCCCAATTCCTTTGGGACAGCCCCAACTAGATAATTCAAGGAGAGGTCAAGTACTCGTAGCTGAAGCGACTCACCAAGTTGGGGTGGTATTCTTCCGGAAATTCTGTTGTTGGAGATTTTCAAGCTTTGTAGACTTTGGCACTGCCCCCACTTCTGAGAAAGTTCCCCATAGAAATTATTATAGCTCAAATCAATGTAGTTTAAGTGTGGATAAACTCCAAGGTCTTCGGATATGTTTCCTGATAACTGGTTTCTGTCAAGCCTCACTCTGTATAAACTGGAGCAGTTTCTGAAGCTTTTCGGAACAGAGCCAATGAAATAATTGTCATTAGCTGTAAAATTTACAAGCAATCCACCAGTGCAAATGTCTGGAGGAAGATAGCCTGACAACATGTTGCTACCCACCCCTAAATTTTGTAAATTTGTAAGATTCTTGAATTCTCCGGGAATGGAGCCATTGAGATTGTTTATAAACAATCCTAGTTTGAATAGCAGTTTGAGCTTTCCTATTTCTGGTGGAATGGGGCCACTCAATTGGTTTTGCTGCACATCTAATAAGGTGAGCTTGGTCAAGTTTCCTAAAGTTGGAGGGATGGATCCATTGAAATTATTCTCAAGAAGTGCTAAAATAGTTAAGTTGACAAGGTTTCCTATGGATGCAGGAATTGGGCCAGTTAGGTTGTTAAATTGCAAGTGGAGCTGGTTTAGAGATTTGAGATTTCCTACTTCTTGTGGCACAGTTCCAGTAAGTTCATTTTTGAAGAGATATAGTAAGGACAAGTTGCCCATATTCCGAATGGAGGCTGGAATTGGACCTGTGAGGCTGTTTCCACTCAAACCCAGCACTTTGAGTGAGCTGAGTGATCCTATTTCTTCAGGAATGGATCCATTTATGGCATTATCATTTAGATAAAGCTCGTGAAGACTTGTCATGAGGCCTATCTCAGATGGGATTCTTCCAAAGAGTTGATTAAAAGACAAATCAAGGTAGATGAGCTTAGAAAGGTTGCCCAAGCTGGAGGGAATGCTACCATAGAAGGAGTTGTGGTAGAGAATAAGGCTTTGGAGAGAAGGGAAAGATGAAAAGCCAAAAGCAAAGAGAGTACCTCTTAATCCAATACTGCTAAGGCTAATATTAGTGATGCTTCTGAATTCATTGCAAGCAATTCCAGTCCAGTTGCAAGGACTTTTTCCAAACCATGAAGACATGAGAGATTGGTTTTGGTTGTCAAGGCTATCCCTCCATTTTAGAAGAGCCTCTGCTTCTTGTCCTTCTGGTGATCTTGATGATGGAGCTGTAAGAGATGCAGAAGTAGCTACTTTGAAAGAAGAAACCGAAACAAGGGTCACGACGACAAGCATGAACAAATATATCCGTTTTTCTACTGGAGACACCATGGTTTTAAGACTATGAATAGGTTTTGTTATTTCATACAGCTCAAAGATGGATAGACTTATTAGACTATGAATAGCATTGTGCTGATAAAAGTTAATTAGGTATAAACTTTCAATATCTCCTATTCATAGTCTAACGGATAGGTTAAGGCCGGCACTATAGCCACCCATCCTTTGTGAAAATGACTATTACGGGCGACACTATCACATGTGCCCCACCCCCTGACGACTCCTTGTTAGATTTCTTTATATGCATGTTCAAGATCTTTCACACAATCTAAAATACGTAAAGACATATCTAGTGCCATATTTTTGGTGTATACGACCTCTGAACTCGTTCAACCGCTGCAGCAATATCCCAGAAAGAACAAGAATGGCTGAAGACTTTTGCTTTCTCTCATAATCTGTTTCAGCTCTCTCTTTATGATGAGATTAGGGTTAGAGAATGTGTCTGATGAGAGCAGAGCTTTAAGCTCATATAGGCTAGGTCAAGTTGTCTCTACTCATCACCAAGGGCCGACTTGACTAATCTTCCAAGCCCACCAAAATTATTCACACACAAAAAAAGAAATAAATAGGACCCCTTAATAGGCTTCAAAACCTTTCTTTATTCCACAAAGTTTTGGGCCTCAAGGCATAACCTAATTTAAACTCTTATCAAAACCTAATATAACTTAGTATCTTGTGCACCGATCTAAATAGGAAACATAACAGTCTCTCACTAGATCAAGCACTAGAGCACAAAGTTTTTGTATTCCAAAAGGTTTGATAATCTTTATTGGCCATGAGTTTAAAACAATTAAGTCCTTCCCTTCAAGCTATAGTGGAAAGCGATTAGACAAAACGAACCATAGACAAGCAGTGCTCTCTTTATTAAAAACATGCCATCTATAATCACATAAAGCAATCTTAAAAACACATGAAGCACCTACCAACGCTAGCCTTAATATGTACTGATCCGTAATGTGAATATTTATGCTTTTCAGTATATGTACCCCTTTACAACTTAGCAAGAGTCAATTTGCAATGTTATATATTAAAACAATAGTATCTGAAAAGAGACCATAAACTCACATTCATAAACAAAATTGCATAATAAGTTTAAACAACTAAATAGTCAAAATGGTAGAATTTATTCAATAATAAATAAAACTGTCAACCAAATTAACATCCATAAATGCAAATCCCTCAATCCAGAAAACAACAAAATTAGACATACTAGAAAACTATCAGAATGGGAAACCAAAACTCACATTAGATTGCAGCATCAAAGCTAGGAAATAATCCCATGCTCCCAACATGTCTCAGAAAAGTTTCAGAAGACAGAAACTTTGTGAACGGATCTGCAATCATATCTTGAGTTCTGATATGATCAAACCTGACTAGTTTGTCCGCTACCTTCTCCCTCACTATTAAATATTTTCTGTCAATATGCTTTAGTTTAGACAACATCTTCAGTGAAAAACAACCGCATTGTTGTCACCATATATTTGTATTGGTCTAGAAATCGAATCCACCACCTTAATGTCTTTAATAAAATTCATTAGCCATACTACATGAGAAGTGGCTTCATAGCAAGCTATTTATTCTGAAAACATGGTTGAACTCGAAACACCAGATTGTTTAACACTCTTCCAAGCAACAGCTACTCCTGCCATCTTGAAAAGAAAACCTGAAGTAGAGATGTAATCATCCTCTGCTTTTCCAAGATTCAAATCGGCATAGCCAACAAGCTCTAAATTCTCTATGTATCTGCAAATCAACATATAAGCCTTTGTTCTCTGTAGGTACCTCAGAATCTTCTTTCTAGCTATCCAATGTTGCATTCCCGGATTTGACTGAAATCTCCCCATCTTGCTAATGCACAAGGCTAGGTCTGGCCTTATACACACTTGTGCGTACATAATGCTTCCAACTAGAGAAGCGTATGGCTTGTTCCTCATCTCATAATATTAATCGGCCAGTATATAATATTTTAATATAATTTTATAACATATATTATTCTTATTCAATAATATGTGAGAATTATTTGTATAATACGTCAATTTTGTGTCTTATTGAAAATTTTGTAAAAAATACATATAAAACATTAGAAATACATACGTACATGTACAATATGACTATTGTACGTTTGCTTTTTAAAAAACATGAGACATGTATAGAACACAAATGTATTATTGAAAAATACACACACACACACACACACACATATATATATATATATATATAAGACTATAGCTGCTCGTCTATGCTATGTATTGAAGACAATTTATAAATAAATAAATAAACCAGTAAAGCCGCTCGGCTATACTATTTTTAAAAACTGGGTATAGCCGTGCGGCTATACTGTTTTGAATATAAAAAAAAGGATACACTAGCGATTAGGTGCCACGTGTCAAAACAAGTCTATCAAAAAAAAAAAAAAAGTCTCGCCGTGCGGCTGTACCATCTTTTTAAAAAAGAAGACCCTCTAGCAATTGGGTGCCACATGTCAAAAATCAGTATATCCGGGCGGCTATACTATTTTTTTAAAAGGTATAGCCGCACGGCCATACTATTTAAATGCATTACATTTAAAAGGTATAGCCGTGCGGCTATACTATTTAATTGGAAAAAAAAGGACCCTCCTAGTTGCATTAGTTTGTACTTTATATATATATATATATATATATATATATATATTAATTTGTTAGTTTCAACATATCGAAAGTAGATATTAATCGGCCACTATATAATATTTTAATATAATTTCATAACATATATTATTCTTATTAAATAATATGTGAGAATATCAATTTTGTATGTCTTACTAAACATTTTGAAAAAAATAAATATAAAATATTAGAAATACGTACGTAAATGTACAATATGACTATTGTACGTTTGCTTTTTAAAAAACGTGAGACATGTAATCGAGTATAGCCGTATTTACTAAAAAAACTGAGTAGCCGTATAGCGCTTGTGTGCCCACGTGTAAAATAGTATAGCCGTCCGGCTATACGTTTTAGAAAATATTTATTACAAGTAGGTAGATTGCAGCTGTTCTTGAGCTTCGAAACCTTGAGCTCCTAATCCTGGAGATTGCAGCAGCAGTCTCCCAAAGTCAAGCCAACCTCATTAATGCAACTAACACACACCTATCTAGCTAACAATTAATGCAACTAACTAACACCTGAAGATATTCTAAGTTGCCAATCTCATAAGGAAGACTCTCCCCAAGCTAAGAAGGTATTCCTCCGGAAATTCTGTTGTTGGAGATTTTCAAGCTTTGTAGACTTTGGCACTGCCCCCACTTCTGATAAAGATCCCCACAGAAATTGTTATAGCTCAAATCATAGTTTAAGTGTGGATAAACTCCAAGGTCTTCGAAAATGTTTCTTGGTAATTGGTTTCTGCCAAGCCTCACTCTGTATAAAGTGGAACAATTTCTGAAGCTTTTCGGAATGGAGCCAATGAAATAATTCTCATGTGCTTGCTAAAATATGAATACGGGTTTTCAATATGTTCAGATATTTTATTCTTCTCCATAAGGAGGTATATATATGAGTTTACAGAGTGCTTTACAATAATATTCTATCAGGAATTAGGAAAGTAAATCCTAATTATACACAGGTTTGTCAACTAAATAGAATGGGAAAGTAAATCCCTTAATTAATCAAGGAAATAAATCTCCTTGATTAATTAGGAGACTCACGTCAACACTCCTCCTCAAGTTGGTGCATATACGTCACCAATGCCCAACTTGGTAAGTGAGTCATAAAACACTCTGCTACAAACAGCTTTGGTTAAGATATCAGCTAATTGATCTTCTGATTTTACAAATGGTAGGCGGATGATTTTCTTCTCAATTTTTTCTTTGATAAAATGTGTATCCACCTCAACATGTTTGGTTCGATCATGTTGAACTGGATTATGGGCAATATCAATAGCTGACTTGTTGTCACAATGCAACTCCATTGGCTTTTCTGGCTTGAAACCCAATTCTGTCAAGAGTCTTCTGATCCATAGCAATTCACAAACTCCATGAGCCATTCCTCGATACTCTGCTTCTGCACTAGACCGAGAAACCACATTTTGTTTTTTACTCCGCCAAGTGACTAGATTACCTCCCACGAAGGTGAAGTAGCCTGAAGTAGAGCGTCTGTCAGTAATGGATCCAGCCCAATCAGCATCTGTATATCCCACAACTTCAAGATCTCTATTTTTTGAGAACATTAATCCTTTTCCCGGGGCTAATTTTAAATACCTTAAGATTCGATCAACTACATTCCTATGAGACACATTGGGTGAATGCATAAACTGGCTAACCACACTCACAGCATATGCAATATCTGGTCTTGTGTGGGCCAAGTATATTAACCTTCCAACAAGGCGTTGGTACTGTTCCTTATTGGTTGGTTCTTGATCCATACCTTCGCACAATTTGTGATTCATCTCGATTGGTGTGTCAACAGGCTTACATCCAAGCAATCCTGTTTCAGCAAGTAGATCTAATACATACTTTCTTTGTGACAAAAATATACCATTTGTGGACCTTGCTACTTCGATTCCAAGAAAGTACTTCAGATCACCTAAATCCTTCATCTCAAATTCCTGAGACAAATACTTCTGCAGTTTCAATTGCTCTCCTATGTCGTTTCCAGTCACAACTATGTCATCTACATAGACAATCAGTGCAGTGATCTTCTTTCCATCACGCTTCAAGAACAAAGTGTGATCCGAATGACTCTGTGTATATCCAAAAAACTTCATGGATTTAGTGAATCTACCAAACCAAGCTCTGGGAGACTGCTTTAATCCATACAATGATTTTTTGAGCTTGCAAACTTGATTCTCCTTGTCACAAGTGAAGTTACATCCTGGTGGTAAATCCATATATACTTATTCTTCTAGATCTCCATGTAAGAATGCATTCTTTACATCAAACTGATGTAATGGCCAATCGAGATTTGCTGCTAGAGACAGGAGGACCCTGATAGTTTTGATCTTGGCTACTGGAGCAAAGGTTTCTTGGTAGTCTATCCCATATCTCTGTGTGTATCCCTTTGCCACCAATCTGGCTTTATATCTTTCAATAGATCCATCTGCCTTGAGTTTCACAGTATAGATCCACCTGCATCCCATTGTCTTCTTTCCATGAGGTAATGGCACAAGTTCCCATGTGCCGTTCTTCTGGAGAGCTCGAATTTCTTCATTCATGGCTTCTTTCCATTTTTGGTCTTCTAGTGCTTCAGTTACACTATTAGGAACAGGTATGTCGGCTAGCTGCTTCACAAAGTGTACCCGTGACTCAGATAATCTGGTGAGGGATACATAATTGTTGATGGGATATTTCCCCTTTGCATGAAGATCTGCTTCGTAGTGAACCGGGGGTTTACCACGGTTCCTTCTTTTTGGAATTTGATATGTAGGCTCTGTGCCTTCTGAAATGCAATCAGTTATTTCATTAATGTTATCAGTTTCAGGTAGAGAAGTTACCTGAATGACGTCCTCAGCAGATGATTGGTGTGGTACTGGAGCTGAAGAATTCTCCGGGGCAGGCACAAACTCTTCAATTCTCTCCTCCTGAGTGTGATGGCTGGAATCGGACTGAAGCGGAAGTATTTCAGGAAAAACTGGGGTGAGCGACCGGTCGGTAGAGTCAGGCGACCGGTAGCTTTCAGACAGAGTCTCGGGACGTTGCGACGTGCGTGGCGACCGGTCGCTAGAGTCATGCGACCAGTCGCTTTCAGGCAGAATCGTTGGCGTGCATGGGGACCGGTCGCTAGAGACCTGCGACCGGTCGTTTTCGTCGGGCGACCGGTCACTAGAAGGCTGCGACCGGTCGTTATAAGTCCGAACCGAATCTGGAAAAAGTGCTGAAGTAAAAATTTCAGAATTTTGAGATGAATCCTCCTGTGCATCCGAAAAATAGCTCTCTTGTTCCCGAAACGCAACATCCATAGAAGTATACACTTTCCGACTTGGAAGATGATAACACCGGTAACCTTTCTGATGAGGTGCATACCCAATGAATACACACTTGTCGGCACGGGGATCTAATTTGCTACGTTGGTGATCATGTAAGTGGACAAAGACCACACAACCAAATATGCGGGGTTCCAGGTTTTGGGTGGGAGGTATTTGGCTATGGTGTTGGAGTGTTTGAAGGGGGGTTCGGAATTGGAGGATACTAGAGGGAATTCGATTGATAAGATACGCCGCAGAGAGTACGGCTTCGCCCCAAAAAGACCGAGGCATATTTGCACCAAAGAGGGATGCACGAACGACTTCCAGTAAGTGTCTATTCTTCCGTTCAGCCACACCATTCTGTTGAGGAGTGGAAGGGCATGAGCGTTGATGGATGATACCGTGAGCTTGGAAGAACTCAGTAAGATCATGGTTAAGAAATTCCCCACCATTGTCAGATCGAAGAACCTGAATTCGGGTATGAAATTGTGTCTCCACCATGTGATAAAACTGTTGAAACTTGGAACTGACTTCCCCTTTAGTTTTGAGAAGGGAAACCCAGGTCATGCGTGTGCAATCATCAATAAACGTGACAAACCATCGAGCTCCCCCATGAGTGGTAACTTTAGAAGGGCCCCAAACATCAGAATGAACAAGGGAAAAAGGATTTAAACTTTTATTGGAACTTAAGGGAAAAGGAACACGATGGCTCTTGGCCAGTTCACAAATGTCACACTTAAAACTAGAACTTTCTAAATCTGAAAATAATGAAGGAAATAGCTTCTGTAAATATCCAAACGAAGCATGTCCAAGACGGCGATGCCATAACCATACTTCGAAAGTTTTCTTCTCAACACTCGTCCCCCCAATTTTGAAAGCTTGACTGAGGCTGGCTTCACTGTCAGATGCCAGGTCCAAATAATAGAGTTTGCCCCTCCTAGTACCACAACCAATCGTCTTGCTGCTGAGAATGTCCTGAAAAACACAATGAGTAGGCCAAAAAGTTATGGTGCAATTCAAAGCCGCAGTAATTTGGGCAACAGACAAGAGATTATGATGTAAGGATGGAACAATTAACACAGAATCCAAAGTGAGGGAGTCAGAGAGAGAGAGAGGGAACTCTCCCCAATCACTGGGGAGGGGTACCATTGGCATTAGACACCACCGATTGAGAAGGCGGTGTATGAGAGAAAATTTGTCCCGGATCAAAGGTCATGTGATCAGTGGCTCCGGTGTCAATGACCCATGTGTGTTTCTTTGAGGAACTATGCAAAACATAACCTTGGGTACCTGATGTAGCTACAGAGGCAGAGGCAGGGGCCGATGCAGGATCTGTGACAGAAGATGTGTGGAGTGAGGTGCTCTTATTCCTGCGAGGAGCTTTGGAGTGGTCCCACCAATCCGGGTACCCAATTAGTTCATAGCAGCGAGCACGAGTATGTTTGCTCCCACCACAATGAGTACATTTGGTCTCTGGACAAGAGCTTGGGGTTTGAGTCTGAGAAGCGCCACCGGTAGAAGGCGGAGGGCCCCTCGGACGTTGAGTGGCCAGAACCGCAGTGTCTGAAGTACTGGCCATGGTCAGTCGTTGTTGAGCTTCACGACGTACATATGCAAAAGTTTGGTCAAGGTCCAATTTGGGGTCTTTGCGCAGAATCTCCCCCCGGACTTGATCAAACTGAGAATCGAGCCCGGCAATAAAAAGGTGAACACGAAGACGATCCAGTTCAATCTGGCGCTCAGTGACGTCGGCGTCACAGTGCATGCGATTCGGAGTGCGATGATCAATCTCCTGAAAGATGGTCTGCAACTGGCTGTAGTATTTGTGGACAGGAGCACCATTCTGTTTAATGGTGAACGCCCGTTGGTTGAGATCAAACAAAAAAGTTTCATCCCCCCCATCAAAGTAGGTTTTCTGCACGGCATCCCAGATTTCTTTGGCGGTACTAAAACGGATGAATCGACCCATCAAGTCTGGAGACATGGAGTCGATGAGCCACCCTTTGACCCTAAAGGTCTCCGTACACCATTGGCTGTAAGTGGAGGAGGCCTTGGAGGGTCGTGGAGTGTCGCCGGTGAGGTACCCCAATTTTTCGCGGCTAGCAATACGTAATTCCATGACCTGAGACCATAAGGCATAATTGGTCTCTGTCAAGGTGATGCCGGTAGGAAACGGAGCGTTGTCACTCTGAATAGTGACAATTTGGGAGGATGCGGAAGGGGAGTCGGTGGTTTTGGAAACAATATCCATGGCAGCGGAAGGGTACGAGATTCGTGTTTAGGGTTTCAGATTCGTGTTTAGGGATTCGGATATGTGTTTAGGGTTTCGGGATTCAGGATACGAGATTCAGGATACGAGGATACGGGATTCGATATGAGGGATTCGGGTTTCAAGAAATTCGATACGAGGATTTAGAGACAACCTAGGATCGATTGCTCTGATACCATGCTAAAATATGAATACGGGTTTTCAATATGTTCAGATATTTTATTCTTCTCCATAAGGAGGTATATATATGAGTTTACAGAGTGCTTTACAAGGAATAATATTCTATCAGGAATTAGGAAAGTAAATCCTAATTATACACAGGTTTGTCAACTAAATAGAATGGGAAAGTAAATCCCTTAATTAATCAAGGAAATAAATCTCCTTGATTAATTAGGAGACTCACGTCAACAGTGCTGTAAAATATACAAGTAACCCCCCAGTGCAAATGTCTTGCGGAAGATAGCTTGACAACATGTTGCTAGTTTGATTGTTTAGTTCTCCATACAGGAATGGATCCATTGAGATTGTTTACAAACAATCTTAGTTTGAATAGCAGTTTGAGATTTCCTATTTCTGGTGGGATGGGGCCACTCAATTGGTTTAGCTGCACATCTAATAAGGTGAGCTTGGTCAAGTTTCCTAAAGTTGGAGGGATGGATCCATAGAAAATTATTCTCAAGAAGTGCTAAAATAGTTAAGTTGACAAGGTTTCCTATGGATGCAGGAATTGGCCCAGTTAGGTTGTTAAATTGCAAGTGGAGCTGGTTCAGAGATTGGAGATTTCCTACTTCTTGTGGCACAGTTCCAGTAATTTCATTTTTGAACAGGTATAGTAAGGACAAGTTGCCCATGTTCCAAATGGATGTTGGGATTGGACCTGTGAGGCTGTTTGTACTCAAACCCAGCTCTTTGAGTGAGCTGAGTGATCCTATTTCTTCAGGAATGGATCCATTTATGGCATTACATAGAGATGAAGTATGTGAAGACTTGTCATGAGGCCTATCTCAGATGGGATTCTTCCAAAGAGTTGATTTGCACACAAATCAAAGTAGATGAGCTTAGAAAGGTTGTGGCTAAACTAGAGGGGATGTTGCCACAGAAATAGTTGCGGTAGAGATAAGGCTTAGGAGAGAAGGGAAAGATGAAAAGCCAAAAGCATAGAGAATCCCTCTTAAACCAATGCGGCTAAGGCTAATATTAACAACACTTCTGAATTCATTGCAAGCAATTCCAGTCCATTTGCAATGACTTTTTCCAGACCATGAAGATACAAGAGATTGGTCTTGGTAGTCGAGGCTACCTCCATTTTAGAAGAGCCTCTACTTCTTGTCTTTCTGGTGATATTGATGATGGAGCTGTAAGAGATGCAAAAGTAGCTGTTGACTTTTGTTCTGAAGGCATTAATGAGCCTGCAACCAGACAATTGTCTTGAGTTTGCAGCTAGCCTTGAGTTGCAGCTAGCTAGCCTAGTTAGCCTTGAGCTTGTAGCTGCCTATTGTAATTAATGTAGAAAGCCATCTCTACTAACATGTTGTTAGTAATACAAAGGAAATCAAGTTGAAGAAACCAGAAAATCATTTTGTTGTTCTCTATATTTCCAGTTTTTGACATAGTATCAGAGCAGTGATCTTGCTGACTCTATCCTTGAATCCTTGTTGTTGTCATGGGGGAAGACGATTTCTTCTATCCTAAAAGTAGCACCACCGATCCTACTATTTCTTCTCAACCTACCTACACTGAATTTGCTACTCAAATGGCTGAGTTCCTAAAGACACAAATACCGATTTCGACTCCGACCTTGACTCCGACCCCAACTATTACTTATGAAAACTTTGTTGTATAAATTGGCATTAAGTTGGATGGCTCCAGTTATGCCTTATGGTCTCAAGTTGTTGAGATGTATGTTGCTGGCAACGACAAGCTGGGATATTTCACTGGCGAACTCCCAGCACCTTCTCAGACAGACTCGACATTCAATCGCTGGCGAATAAGGAATGCGATTATGAAAGGATGCCTTTGGAGCCAAGATTAATTGGCCACTTTATTCGATTTCCAATTGCAAAAGTAGTATGGGATGTGATTGTCACAACCTACTTCGATGGCACTGACATCTCTCAGGTGTATAATCTTAAAAGGCGAGTCTCTCGTATGTGACAAGCGGGGGGTTCGATTGAAACTTACTACAATGATCTCCAAGGCTTATGGCGAGAAATCGATTTTTCTCATTCGAACATGATGAAGTACGAATCTGATATCAAGAAATACAATGATATCATATAGGAAGATCGAGTTTACATCTTTTTGGATGGCTTGGATGATCATATAGGGAGCTCTCAAACTCCTCTCTAGAAGCTCCTCTCCATTCTCTTCTTCAAAATCTCTTAGTTCTCAAGCACACCCAAAGGGGGAGCGGGGGGAGCTCTCAAACACCTCTCTAGAGCTCATCTCCATTTTCTCCCTTAAATTCTCTTAGTTTTTCTTTTAAGTTCTCAATTGTTGTAACAAAACCCTTTTGCTAAGTTTTCCTTTATGCTTTTCTTAGTTGTACTTTTTTTTTCATTGTAATGTAATTTCTTATTTTAAGTTTCCAAGTTTCAATTACTGTTCTTGTTCTTATTCATTATGCTTGTTTGAATGATTGATCACCATTAAAACTTATATGTTAGCTATCTTGGTTAGAATTAAAAGTAGACACCATATGCTTTAATTCAAATTGAACTATGAATAGGAAGAGTATGTATGGACATTCGACAACAGAGATTAGATACATGCTTGGTTGTTTAAAACATTCTTCTATGCTTAATTTAGGTTCGACAACAATGATCTAATTAGGTAATTAGGAATATAAGGTTAGGACCAGACACCATGGCTTAATCATACTTTAGCTAGAATCAATCTAAGAATCTGAATTGAACTTGTTAACTTATTTGCTTGAGTTATTTTCTTTTCTTTTTTTTCTTGTTTTCTGTTTTGTGCAGTGAATCAAATTGAAACAATCTATCATCAATCCTCGTGGGATCGACCTTGCACTTACATATGCTATACTACCAAACGGCTCATGCACTTGCGAGTATCACAAGTTGAGAATGCAGCTTAATCGATTTTGGTGCAGCTGAATCTGACAACAACATGGACTCAAGTACTTCTTGGTATTTAAGTTGCTTGATTGAAGCAAAGCATATTTCTCTCTCAAAGAAAGTATGTTATGGATTTATTGGTAGAAACGGGAATGCTAGATTGCAAACTCGTGGACACTCCAATCGTCCAGAATCATCATCTTGGAAAGTATCCTGATCAAGTGCCCACAAACAAAGAAAGATATCAAATATTAGTGGGGCGATTGATTTACTTGTCACATACTAAACTAGACATTGCGTATGCTATGAGTGTTGTCAGCCAATTCATGCATTGCTTAAGTGAAGATATGGATGTTGTTCTTCAAATCTTAAATCTTTAAAGTTGGCACCTGGGAAAGGACTTATGTTTTCAAGAAACGATCATTTAAATATCAGTGGTTATACCAATGCAAATTCGACAGAGAATGTCATAGATAAAAGATCTACATCAGGTTACTTCACATTTGCGGGAGGTAACTTGGTGACTTGGAGAAGCAAGAAACAGAATGTAGTTGCCTTATCTAGTGCAGAACCCGAATTCAAAGGTATGACCAAAGGAATTTGTGAGCTTTTTTTGTTAAAAAGATTGCTTACCGAGATAGGATATGCCCCAACATCTGTAACGAATCTGTATTGTGACAACAAGGCTGCAATATCTATTGCACATAATCTAGTTCAACATGATCAGCCCAAACATGTTGAAGTAGATAGACACTTCATTAAACATAAACTCGAGGCTAAAGAAATTCAGTGTCCCTTTATCAAATCAGAGGATCAGTTGGCAAACATATTAACCAAAGCAGTTTCGAGTAAAGCGTTCCACAATTCACTAGGCAAGTTGGGCATCAGCGACATCTATGCATCAACTTGAAGGGGAACGTTGACTTAGACTATGAAAAGCATTGTGCTGATGCAGTTAATTAGGGACAAATTTTCAACATCTCCTTTTCATAGATTTGGAGTGATGCTATTGGCACCCCTCAGCTTTCTTTCTCGCCCCATCTTCTAATAATTGTTTTCATATAGCCTTATTTTTGTGAAAACTACTCTCACAGATAGGTTGTTGAGGCTGGCTGTGGCCCCGTCGCCTGCCCCCCCTCTCCCAGGGCTACCGCCTATTATCGGCGTCGTTCAAAAGTAAAAGTTAAAAATAATTTGCCTTAGTTTTATGGATGGGATGAGTAGAGTTGGCTTTCTTCTGAAATTTGGTGTGGGAAAATCATGCATGTGGGAAGAGAGGGATGGAGATGGCAATGCCAGTTTATATAAAAACATCTCGACCCATGTGCAGCTCCACCATTTTTGTTCTTACTAAATTACACAATACAGAGTGATGAAGCAAAATATATTACTTGCAGTGCCTCATAACTCTCTCTCAGTTTCTTGTCTGGCAATGTACTTGGATACCTGGCTCAAGAGATGGTATAGCATGAGCTTTGCCTGTTTTTTTTTTTTTTTTTTTTTTTAACCAATAGTACATCAAAATGAGGTGCCTAAATAAACTCATTTGTGTTTACTATTGTTAGACAACATCCCTAATTTATAGCTAATTGATGTACATACCGTTCATATCTCTCCAATCAACTATATTAATTGTCAATCCCTATAGACTAGGAATTTCTTTATATATATTTCCTATTGTAACGTTAGCTTGCCTGTATAAATATTTTCCTCCAACAGTGAGAAGAATAACAATTCAGATTTCACAAACTTACAACTATAAACTTCAATAAGTATAAAATATTCGATTTCGTAGTCAAAAGGGATGTTAATTTACGGATGAAATTATTGAACCTCAAATGAGCCATCAATGTGATGACAAGTATACACATTCTTATGGAACTCTAGACATTTTCTTGAAAGTCTTTATCTATCAATATCAGTATATTTGTACACATCTGCCCTATCAATATCTCCTCTTAGCCATAATTAAGTCCAACACACGAGGTTTGAAAAATTTAGTAAAGGCATTCATACTATGATCATATCACTCGGACAACTAAAAGATTTTGTCATTTTATTTTTTATTTCTGAACATATGAACAATACCAAATTTAATTCCAACAGATTTTTTATTATGCCATAACAACTTTGGCCTTTCAAGCATGGCTAACCAGCTGTTCCAAGGCAACTTTGTCAAGTGTGGGTGGTAAAGGTACCTTTGGAATTGATAGCTCCTGGGAAACCTGTTGCATGGTTGGCCGACATTGTGGGTTGGTTTGCAAGCATGAAAACACAAGCTTCACAACGAACATCACTTTCTCTGCAACTTGATCTTTAGGAGGTGAAAGCCTTTGGTCCAGAACGTCCCTCAGCGGTGTATCAAGCGCAGTTGATGTTGTTGAGGAGAGAACGGAGATCAGGAGATCTCCTGGATGTTTTCCCATGATCACTTCTAAAGCTAACACTCCAAAGCTATAAACATCACATTTCTCATTCACTTCCATTGTATATTGAAACTCTGCAAACCCAAAAACCAATTTCACATCATGAGAATGGCAATATTCATATTATTCAATGCATGAAGTTAACCGTGAGACAAATTCATCTCTTATTTGCTTTAACATAATATTCAAAGATGAAGCCAACCACACACACACACACACACATATATATATGCTTTGTTAGTAACATGGACAGTGACAAAGCTATACATACTGGAAATAACTACCTGGAGCAGTGTATCCAAATGTGCCTGCAAATGAAGTCCAGTTGGAAGAGTCGGGGCTTCAAGATTCTAGCTGTTCCAAAATCAGAGATGTAAGCAACAAGCTCTAAATCCAGCAAGATATTCTTGCTTGATATGTCTCGATGAACGATTGGAGGCAAGCAGTCATGGTGCATATAGGATAAAGCGTCAGCCACACTTTTGACAAGGTTTAACCTTGCAGTCCATTCAAACATAGTTGCTTCTCCATCATTCCTTAGTACCCTTTCTAAGCTACCTCCTTCTAGGAACTGGTAAACCAGGAATGAGTGGCGTGGATGTGCACAAAAACCATAGAGCTTCACAATGTTGCGATGACGGATTTCTGAGAGTGCACGAATCTCACTCTCAAAAGCCTTTATATTTGCTATTCCACCATCCTGTAGTGTGTGAAGTTTCTTCACTGCAACAATCTGGCCTGTTTGTAGAATTGCTTTATAAACACTTGCATGCCCCCCTGCTCCTACACAATGCTTAGAATCAAATTCTTCTGTAGCTTCAGTTATGTCCTCATATACCAGTTTCCCATCATAGCTCCATATATAAAATAGATTTTCAGTTTGTGCTCCTCTTGGCATTTCATGCGCTTTCCTTACAGTCTGGTGACGATGAATGTAGAGAAACCCAACCACAATGAACCCAAGAAATAGAGTTCCTAAAGTGAGGGCTGCAATCAAAATGATGTTTTTATTCTTTTTCCTGTTTCTTATTGTAGATTGGCATGCCTTCAGACCTGTGGCATTTCCACAAGCCTTTGTTACTCTCTAAAGCTTCGATTGGAGCCTCGTTGAAGACTTTGATGTTGGGAAGAGGACCCTCCAATTGGTTATAGGATATGTCAATACCAGTCAAGTGCAACATATTATCAAAAGTGAATGGGAAGGAGCCAGAGAGCTCATTGTGAGAGAGATTCAGTGCTTCTAAGTTTTCCAATTCTCCAAACTGTGGTGGTATCTCTCCTCTCAGTAAATTATGACTAAGATCAAGAACCTGAAGAGATTCTAAGCTGCCAATCTCAGAAGGAAGACTCTCCTTCAATCCATTTGTGCTCAAATTCAAGTTCAATAACTTTAAACACCCATATAATTACTTGGGAATGTATCCACTGAGATTGTTTGCTGCCAAGTTAAGTTTCTCTAGATTGGACAGTCTTCCAATTTCCAATGGAACGCTGTCTGAAAGTTTATTTCCACCCAGGTTAAGGTCGAACAGTGACGCTAACCTCCCCAATTCCTTTGGGATAGCCCCAACTAGATAGTTCGAGGAGAGGTCAAGTACTCGTAGCTGAAGCGACTCACCAAGTTGGGGAGGTATTCTTCCGGAAATTCTGTTGTTGGAGATTTTCATGCTTTGTAGACTTTGACACTGCCCCGACTTCTGAGAAAGTTCCCCATAGAAATTATTATAGCTCAAATCAATGTAGTTTAAGTGTGGATAAACTCCAAGGTCTTCGGATATGTTTCCTGATAACTGGTTTCTGTCAAGCCTCACTCTGTATAAACTGGAGCAGTTTCTGAAGCTTTTCGGAACGGAGCCAATGAAATAATTGTCATTAGCTGTAAAATTTACAAGCAATCCACCAGTGCAAATGTCTGGAGGAAGATAGCCTGACAACATGTTGCTAGACACCCCTAAATTTTGTAAATTTGTAAGATTCTTGAATTCTCCGGGAATGGAGCCATTGAAATTGTTTACAAAAATCCTAGTTTGAATAGTAGTTTGAGCTTTCCTATTTCTGGTGGAATGGGGCCACTCAATTGGTTTTGCTGCACATCTAATAAGGTGAGCTTGGTCAAGTTCCCTAAAGTTGGAGGGATGGATCCATTGAAATTATTCTCAAGAAGTGCTAAAATACTTAAGTTGACAAGGTTTCCTATGGATGCAGGAATTGGGCCAGTTAGGTTGTTAAATTGCAAGTGGAGCTGGTTTAGAGATTTGAGATTTCCTACTTCTTGTGGCACAGTTCCAGTAAGTTCATTTTTTAAGAGATATAGTAAGGACAAGTTGCCCATATTCCAAATGGAGGCTGGAATTGGACCTGTGAGGCTGTTTCCACTCAAACCCAGCACTTTGAGTGAGCTGAGTGATCCTATTTCTTCAGGAATGGATCCATTTATGGCATTATCATTTAGATAAAGCTCGTGAAGACTTGTCATGAGGCCTATCTCAGATGGGATTCTTCCAAAGAGTTGATTAAAAGACAAATCAAGGTAGATGAGCTTAGAAAGGTTGCCCAAGCTGGAGGGAATTCTTCCATGGAAAGAGTTGTGGTAGAGATTAAGGCTTTGGAGAGAAGGGAAAGATGAAAAGCCAAAAGCATAGAGAGTACCTCTTAATCCAATACTGCTAAGGCTAATATTAGTGATGCTTCTGAATTCATTGCAAGCAATTCCAGTCCAGTTGCAAGGACTTTTTCCAAACCATGAAGACATGAGAGATTGGTTTTGGTTGTCAAGGCTATCCCTCCATTTTAGAAGAGCCTCTGCTTCTTGTCCTTCTGGTGATCTTGATGATGGAGCTGTAAGAGATGCAGAAGTAGCTACTTTGAAAGAAGAAACCGAAACAAGGGTCACGACGACAAGCATGAACAAATATATCTGTTTTTCTACTGGAGACACCATGGTTTTAAGCTCTAAGACTCTTTTTTGTTATTTCATACAGCTCAAAGATGGATAGACTTATTAGACTATGAATAGCATTGTGCTGATAAAAGTTAATTAGGGATAAACTTTCAACATGACGCTATTGCCACCCATCCTTTGTGAAAATGACTCTTAACGGATACGTTAAGGCCGACACTATCGCATGTGCCACTCCCCCCGGCGACTCCTATCATGGCCGCTGTTGTTCAAAAGCAAAAGTTAAAAAGAATTTGCCTTAGTTCTTATGGATGGGATGAGTAGAGTTGACCTTCTTTTATATTTTGGTGTGGGAAAATCATGCCTGTGGTTGTGGAGAGAGAGGGATGGAGGCGGCGATGCCAGTCTATATAAAAAACCTCTCTACACATGTGCAGCTCCACCATTTTTGTTCTTACTAAATTACACAATACAGAAGTGATGAAGCAAAATATACCACTTGAAGTGCATCATAACTCTCAGTTTCTGGTCTTGCAATGTATAGATGTTAGGGAACCAGCTTCAGTCCAGACACTTGGATACCCGGCTGACGAGATGGTATAGCATGAGCTTTGCCTTGCTTTTTTTTAAAAAAAAAAAATTATAATTCTGTTTTTGTTTTTTTTAAACCAATAGTACTCAATTTTAGGTGGCTAAATTAACCCATTTGTGTTGACTATAAACTTCAATGAGTGTTTGATATAAAATGAAATAAATAAGAACTTCAACTAGTATATTATATTCGATTTCATAATCAAACGGGTCTTAATTTATCGATTAAATTATTGAACCTCAAATGAGCCATCCATGCTGAGTGTACCCATGCATTGACTTCTCTTAAAGCACTTCCACCCATTTGCCATGGCAAATGGCGAGAGGGGGGGGAGGGGGAAGGGCAGATACTATTTATGTGAATAGTGGCAGTCTTTGCAAAAAGTAAGGTGTGTTTCCACCCGTTGCCATGACAAAGGGCAAATAATATTCAACTTTTTTTTTTTTTTACTTGAACAATTCATTTGGAGAATATTTTCGGATAAGATTTTTGGGATCGTACATGTCAATATTTATTATAAAATTCATATCTCATAACTCGAATGAATTTTTCGGATAAAATTTTCAAATAAGATTTTCGATTTCAAATTTCAAATTTCAGATAAGATTTTCACCCTCTAAAATCGTACCACGTGTCATGTCTATCTGCCTAAAACTCTCTATAAAACCAGAGGCTCTGCTCATACCTCTCACACCAGATGTTCTCTATATTTCATATCTCAAATTTTAGATTTCATACTCCACTCTCAATGTCAAACATGAGGAGATACTTGGAGAGGCAAGAGCGAGAAATTAAAGAAAGAAGGCGTAGACGAGCTAAAGAAAAAAGAGTGCAGCAAGAAGAAGATGAAGCCATTGCCATTGCAATGGGTTTGCTCGAGCAATCAAGCCAAGGTCGCCGCCATGGTTCACAAGTCGGTCGTGGCCTGAACGTGGGCAGACATAGCCATTCTCGGGGTAAGAATCTTTATCCCAAATTCTGTGTACGATGATGTTAAATTTCGAGGGAAATATAGAATGCAACCCCATTTGTTCAATAAAGTCATGCATGATGTTTGCAATTACGATACATACTTTGTTCAGAAGTGCGATGTTGCTGGGGTTTTGGGGCTTCTTCCGAAGCAAAAACTTACAGCTGTTATACAAATGATGGGGTATGGTTCATCTGCTGATCAGGTGGATGAGATTGCTAAGATGAGGAAGTCCACTACTCTAGAGAGCTTGGTCAGATTCTGTGATGCAATTGAAACTCTCAACAGCAAGGACTACCTCTGCAAACCTACGCCTAGGGACCTCCAAAGGCTTCTACAAAAAGCCAAAGCTCGAGGTTTTCCAAGCATGATTGGAAGCATCGACTGTATACACTGGCAATGGAAGAATTGCCTAACTGTCTGGCAAGAAGATTATGGAAATAGGAAAAGGCAAAAAAGTATCATCCTCGAGGCCGTTGTTGGATTCGATACATGGGTTTGGCATGCCTTATTCGGAGTTGCCGAATTGCAAAACAACTTGAACTTGCTCGATCAATCACCGGTATTCAACGATGTCTTGAGAGGTGAAGCCTCGAATATCTCCTATGAAATCAACAATACCGTGTACTGGAATGGCTATTATCTAGCAAACGGCATCTACCTGAGGTGGACCATGACTAATTTGGACAATGACTAATTTGGACCCAACACTCACATAATAGAACATCTTCCATGTTGTTCCACACCCCTCCGGTTTCGATGGAAGATGCCATAAGATGATGAATAAAAATGAAATTTGAAAGTGAATAAAATGTTGAGTATAAAGTGAATAATAGTAGGAGAATAAAATGTATGAGGATTTGGTGTTGACTACTCCCTTATTACGTTCAACTCCTGTAGGGGAGTCTCACTCTCTTGCAGCTTTGTTAAAGGGTTACTTCTTCCTGTTCTAGTACTCCTTTATTCCGTTCGACTCCTGTAGGGGAGTCTCACTATCTTTCGGTGGAGTTAAAGAGTTAGGTTTTATCTGGCTAACGGGAATACTAGACCTTTCTACCGTTCGACTCCTGTAGGGGAGTAGTGACGAGTATTGGTAGGTATTTATAGAAAAAAAAAATTCATGGATTTTTGGGTTTTTTTTGAATTTTTTTCATAATTTTATTGCCAAAAAAAAAAAAAAAAGGCAGCCATTGGATTGGAGGAGAAAATCCGATTGCAGTGCCCAGAGGCCGCCACATGGCTTCTAGCTATTGGCGGAAAGGAAGGGCTGACGCCAGCCTGGCGTCTGCATACGGAAGTTAATTTTTTTTAACTTTTGGGGCGTGAAATGCATGCGCCAATAGTAAAAAAAAATTTTAACACGCCTGCTAGCATTAACCATGACGTCAGCTTGAGCTCGGGCTCATTCTGCCTTCAAGCCAACCCAATTTCATGCGACCCACAGCCAGCCCGAGCAAAAAAGCCCCTCTAGAACGAGTTTTGGGGCTTGGGCGCATTGGTGGAATCCCTCTTATGAAAAACTCTTAGACATTTTCTTGAAAGTCATTGTCTATCAATATTTGTAGATATTGTTGAGCCATATCAACTTTTAGGGATCATTCCAAGTTCAACTCCTGAAATTTGAGAAATGTACTTTGGGCGTACACATCTACTGCCACAAACTTCTGTGTTGCTTGTCAGTCAAGAAGTCATTAATTGAACTTCGTATACAAAAGACGATAGTGATCTTTGTTAAAGGTTTAATTGAGCAGCCTGAATTTTTTTGACCTTCCCTTGTTCTCTCATCTTTCATTCTTCCTTTTTCCTTTCATGAAGCCAGATTGTAAAAATATTGCTCAATTGAACCCCGAGGAGGGTGGTGGGGTGGGAAGAAAGAAGACAGAAATTTCTCTCATTGCTTTGAATTAAAAAATTGGAAAAACTAACGAAATCATTGGGGCAGATACAAGAATTTTTGTTTTTTACTATATCAACAATAATTCTTACAGGGGTGGTGGATGTTTCACACACTGCATACCGTCTGGCAACATCCTATGACTGGTGGGCTTTAACCCTTTCCTAAACCAACGGTTCACAAGGGATGTTTCTAGTTTCCTCACCTGCAATTGTTGCCAGTAAATTATCAGGGACAAATAACAGCAATTTGGACCTTTTAACTGCAGCAATATATGAGCACAAATTACAGGGTTGATACAGTCCAAAATATCCAAATGAAAAATAAGTGTAAATTATAAAAGGGGAAAAAAAAATCATTTCTTTTGCATTATCCTTGCACAAGGTATCCACAGCTAATCCAAAACAACTCAACAGTAATTTTTTTAAAACTATGATGGCGACTGCTGAAACCATATTTCAGAGGGGTTCACATGTCATGATTGGGAGTTGAAACTTCCTATGGTGTTTTTGAAGTTTGTGAGTTTATGAGTTTCAAAAGGAGAAGGCAGAAAACTTGGTTGGAATGTATTTCAGGCAAAAGCAGTATTAGATGAAATCCCTTGATGTAGCTTTGAAGGCCTTTGCGCCAATGTTATTCTATAGACAGATTTGGCGTCCTTCATTCCCTCACAATACCTTTCTTCACCTGCACGGCCACTAAGAAGATCTTGACCATAGATTTTTTAACTAGAGGAATGCTTTCTGTTATCTGATATGGCTTTCTTTTTGCATGCGCTGTTTTCAAGTCCTTATTTTTTTAATGATGCAGGGGCAAAAACCCCAGAAACAGCACAGCTAAGTTTTCAAGTCACTTTCAAATAGGCACAACATAGGAAGGAATGACGCATGACAAGTTTGGAAATCTGGGAGCAGCTCATTTGTTCTTGTTTGGTTGAACTTAAGCAGAGCCTAAAAGTCAAACTTTTGAGAGGGTGAGAAATTCTAGTAATGAGTTCAATGCATATTTTATTTGAAGTCTACACACTAAGGATGGTCCTCTTTACTCTTTCTTTGGAAGTTTTTGATGGTTTAGTTCGATTTTCCCTTCTTTTCTTCTTTATATTTGGTTTGCCAAAACTTGGGTTTTTCCACCATCCCCCACCCTACAAGACAACTCATAAGAGGATCTGAACTTTACCAAATCACAAGGACAAACAGAGAATAATTACTGACACCACAAACTAGGCATTTCACAAATTATGTTTTATTGGACTGATTCTTCGTTAAACCAATTCGGGAATTGACAACCATTTGCACCAACAGCCTAATCAGATATTATACGTCTAATTTTACTCTTTCTTTTTTGTCATTTTGTTTGGAAGAGAGAAAATAACATAATATTCACTTGCAGTACATAAAAAGAATTTGAGAAGAATCGAAAACTAACCTGCCTAACAATGAATGGCTCCTCGGCAAGACTCAATGGTTCAGTTAAAATAGTCAGAAAGCCATTTTGATTCCCATAGACGATATCAGTTAAGGGCCGATCACCCACCTACCACACACAAAAATGCCCCACAAGTCACTATTCATAAGAATCCAGAAAAACATCAAATAAAACAACTCACAAGGTCCATGAATTCTTATCTACCATAATAAGGTGTGAGGCTTTACAACCAAAATGCTTCTCGATCTCTTCAGCTGTTCCGGCTGGTTTCTTCACTTCTATAACATAAAGATAAAATATCCCCATCAATGCCACATAAACTCCGCACTTCTTAAGAAAACTTGTAATTTACAAAAATGGAGTTTTGATATATATATATATATATATATATATATATATATATATATGAAAAATTCAAAAACTTTGCAGTAGAATTAAAGCTTAGATTGAAAAACAAACACTTACTATGCCTTATGACTTTGATTCCAATAGCCCCTTCAAGCTCCCTAGCTTTTGAACCATCATGGTCATACTCATAAAGCCCTAACCATCAAACCAAGATCATTACTTTGACAAAAATCCATAACCAACAATAAAAACAGCAAAATTTTCCAACTGGATTCTGCAAAAAATTACCAGCCGAGTTACTGAACACCGCAATATCGGGTCCGAAAACAGATTTACACTGCTGCAATGAAGACCCAAGAGGACCCCAGAGCGTCAAAGAATAAGGCACAGTTAAAGTGTTATCCTTGTCAAACACAACACCCTTGAAGCCCCTTCTATGCAACTCAGGCCAATCAATGTACCTTATATCAGGCACAGAGACGTGAGGCAGTGCCAAGTGCTTGTCTTTTGTGAGTACCCTGGCTGAACGAGCAATGGCTCCAAAGTTGAACCTTTGTCCCAACGCTCCTTTCAAGTCTGCCCACCACATGTTTGTGGAAAGTCCCTTGGGATAATCGGCTTCGCTCTCTCTTTGATCTTGTCCCTGTTCTCGGCTAGGGGCTTCTGGGCTTTGATTATTGGAGCTTTCGGTGCCAGTGGAGGAGTTCAGTTGTAGAAATAATGCATCGTTCTGATAAGGGTCGGGATTGCCGCTGTTATGCTTCTGGGTTTTGTTTTGGTGCTCTTTGCTGCAACTGTTTGTGTGAGAGATGGAAAGGGCACAGTGGTTTGTGAAGTGGGTTTGGGTTTTTTGGGGTAGGGTTAGGAAGTTGAGTTTTTTCTCAGGATGTCGATGGTGGAAGTGGAAGTGGTTTAGGAGAGGGTAAGAGCACTTGGGCAATGGAGCTGATGAGGTCGACTGCATTTCCAATTTTCTATTTTAAATCTTATTTACAGGGATAATACAATGTGCATTTTTAATGGATCCAATTGGTAGACTTGGTTTTCGTCCACGTCCAAAAAAAAAAATTGGTAGACTTGGTGAGTTTTAGTTAGCGACAAGCCCAAAAGTCTGTAGTACAATCTTAGAGCCCAGACAATGCTGGCCACTTCTTTTCTTCTCCTTTTGTTTTTTTAAGGGAATTATAATAATTACATTTTATTCAGTTCACTAAAAATGAGAAGCTTTTTTTTGTTTTTTTGGTCAATAAACAAGAAGCCTTGTGACCCTTCTGTTTTTGTCCTGACTTTGAGTCTTTGACTGAGAAGATGACAATAGCAGCAGAAGTCAGCTTCAATTCTCATAGCATTGGCAGCAAAACAGAGTTCCATATGAGCCAATCCAGACCTACCTACTCCTCTCAAGAAATACTGAGGTTCAATTCAAACCATCATTTGTTATGTTGTGTAGTAATGAATACTTTACTATTATCATATAATAATGAATACTTTATTCTGAAATCCCAATTCAACTTACAATGAAAGAATACAAAATCATGGGATGGGACTACAAGGAATGAAAGAATATTTCATAAAAGGAATTAATTACACAAAAGAATTGTAAGGCTGCACATTAGAACAGAGAATATGTGATGATGTGGCATGATCTGGATGTCTAGAACCTCGATCGTCTGCATTCAGCTGGGAGGCCCTGTGGGAAGCGTTTGAGGTCAGAACAGTAGTTGTAGACCATGAACTTTTGTTGCACCCATCGAAGTCGGTTTCGGCCTGCAGCATCAAGCCCTTGAGTCTGCCATGCATTCTGCTCTGTTAAGGAGTTAGTAGATGTGGTGGAGGCCTGGAAGTTTCTGTAAGAGGCAGTGAAAGGAGCTTGTGTCCAGTCAGTCTTCACAAGGCCACCTCTTGTTGCCCAGTCATCAGCATTCCAGAGGCTTGAGTAAATCCTCATGGGTTGGTTTTTGGGAAATGGAACTCCAATTGTTTCCAAGTTGTGGAACACTCTGATTGGAATGTTGTCTACCAAGAATCTGTACATCAAACAATACCATTTTGTGTTAGAGAAAGTTTGTAAATAATGTTGTCAAATTAAGAGTTTAATTATGAGAAACTTTAAATAAATTAAAAAGACAACTGAAGGTGAGTAAATGTTATACTTACATAATGCGCTGGGAGTTCCACACAATGGAGTAGGTGTGGAAGGCTTTTGTAGGATCAAACCAAAGATGGAATTGTTGTTCTCTGTTTCCTTTTCCTTGGCTGAACACATTGGTATGGAGAGTGTAGGGATCTCCAGATAAGTTGCCCAAAAATTCAAAGTCAATCTCATCATGGGTTGGCCCTTGAGAAGATAACTGCATATATTCAAGTGTTTCATTTCATAAATTAGCAATGCAATTATGCAAATACAAATAGAATTAAAGGACAAAACTAAGGATAGCACAATTAATAATCAGAATGGAATATTTACAAGTCTTACATAATATGCAGTGACAGTGCCAGCTGAGTTGCCAGAGACCAACTTGATCTGCATGTCAATTCTTCCAAATAAGTACTCATTCTTGGATTTGAAACCAGACCCAGAAAACTTGTCAAGGTTAAGTGTGAGAAGCTGTCCTCCGTTGAGTATCTTAGCCCGTTCGCCTCCGAATGTGATGTCAAAGTCTTGATAGAAATTACCAGCCGAGGCAGTCATGGCCATCAGAGAAGTTACAAACAAAGAAACAACAAGCACCATTGAGATGTCAGAAGAAGACGACATTTGAATTTGGTGAGGTTGTGGACAGAGCTAGCAAGAGAAGAATTAGCTTCAAAGAGAAATGAGTGCTGAGTTGAGACTGTTCTGTGTTTGATGGTATGATTTGAGTTGTGAAGCTCCTTTATATACATGTGTTGTGGGGCTTAGAGTAGAATCAAGTAGCCGCGTTGATAAAGCTGGCAAGTGTATAATAAAAGTTCAAAACTGGGAACATGGTTTTTGTTTTTTTGTTCAAAAGAACTGGCAGCGTGTTTAGAAATTAGGTATGGCGTATATGTGATTCTTTGACAGCTTTATTTGGGTGCGGTGGTGTCTTGACTGCTTGCAAAGCCCAACTTGTGTTTTAAGCTGTTGACAGGTTTGCAAATGGTTGGGAACAAAAAAATCACTAGAAATTTTGAAAAAGACTAAGGCAGGAAGCATCATAGGAAACAGGGCATTTTTGTGAGTTTAGGTTGTGATGCATTTAATAAGTTGGCGCGTACGATATAACATGGACAAAGAGAAAACGTGCACCCATTGGGTTTTGGGTGGTGATGGTGAGAAGTTAGGAGCAAAATTTCAATGTATCCTTTTGATTAAGAGTTTTTAAGATGTTGGACTTGAGTTTCAAATAATTTTTAGGATTTCAACTCCAAATTTTGGATTTATACGATTTCTTGTTTGAAAATTAAATTGAAGACTATAGACATGATTTTCGACCATCCGAGAGTGATATTTATGAGTTTAAACAAGTTTTTAGTAGTCATTTCAAATCAATTGGAGAAACATTTCACAATTGTCCTACAATTACTAACAAAACTAAATATAGTGACCAAAAATGCATTTAATCCTATTTTAATCAGCCCTGGTTCTCTTCAATCGCAAGATCAGGCAAAACCCCATTTGCCTATTATGCAAGGAGCATGAGGAGTCTGTTGAGCACCTTATTTTGCTTTGTCCTAAAATAATGGAAATGCAATTAACCTTATAAATATATTGGAAGTGCAAGAACTATTAAGAAACAATTGGAAATGCAAGAAATATTTACAAAATATTAAAAATGCAAGAAATATTAACAAAATATTGAAAATGCAATAAACATAAAATATATATATATATATTTTATGTTTATTGCATTTTCAATATTAGTAACGAGGAAAATCTTAGTAATGAGGTAAGTATTTTATAATTTTCGTTTTATTAATATATATTTGCATTTTCAATATATATATATATATATATATATATATATATATATATATATATATATATGGTTGTCCCCGCTTCTATGGTTGTCCATCGCTTTTGCCAAGGCATCCCTCCATTTTCCCAACTCTTTATTGAGAATTTTCCACCTACTAGACAATGTCATTTCCGTACAAGTCGACCCCGGAATTTTTTCACAAAATTCAGCATGAATTTTTTTCCACATATGAAAAAATTTCATCTCATTGCTTGACAAGGGACAATGACAAATTTGGAGCCAAGCCTCACATAAGGAAACATCTTCCATGGTGCTCCACGCCCCTCCGGTTTCGATAGAAGAAGCCATAAATATAAGAAATAAAAATACAATTTGAAAGAGAGGAAAATGTTGAGTAAAGAGTGAATAATAGTAGAAGTAGAAGAAAATGTATGAGGATTGGTGTTGAAAGTGAAGGGTATTCATAGGTATTTATAGAAAAAAAAAATCATAATATTTTGGTATTTTTTAAAAAAAAATTTGATTTTTTTTCATAATTTTATTGCCAAAAAAATGTCAACCGTTGGATTGGAGGAGAGAAGTAGATCGGAGCGCCCAGGCCTTGACACCTATCTTCTACCCATTGGAGCTTGCGCAAGGCTGACGTTAGCGCACGAGAGTTTAAATTTTTTTTACCGTTGGCGAGTGCAATGCATGCGCCAACGTTAAAAAAAATTTAAACCACGCAATGACGTCGCGCCTGACGTCATCAGCCCTCGGGCTCGAGCTCGAGCTCGGGCGAAACTAGCCTTCGGGCCAGCCCGTCTTCGTGGGTCCCACTCCCAGCCTGGGCTTGGGCTCCTCGCTGGAACTGGATTTTTGATTTTCCCCCACACCCCCCAACCAGAGGCTGGGCTATCCGCTGGAGTTGCTCTTAGGCATTGGAGGTTTTTTGGACAATGCTGTTGCTACCGGTCAACGAATGCATGGGATGTCTCTTTGAATTACCAAAACTTTCTTCTTCATCCTCATGACTATATTTAGGATACCAATTAGTACAGGTTATGATTTGGATCATGACAAAATACTGTTATGGTACAGTCGAGTTAGGATCAACTAGTATACTTAGACATAAATTTGAAACCTGATCATTGTTTCATGACTTATATATTGAACTCTATGTAATCCCAAAAACTCAATCCTTCATTTCTCAAATGAATATGTTTAACAAGAAAGTTCAACTGTTTTATCATTTAACAATCAAGTGTTTGATTCTAAGTTCAGGATTACAATAAAAGAATACAAGGACCAGGTATGGAATGAAAAAAAGCAAACTCATATGAAACTACAAAATCTATATTTGCAGAAGGAATGAATGAATGAATATTTCATAAAAATGAACTAATTACACAAAAGAATGATGAGGCTGCACATTGGAACGGAGAATATGTGATCATGTGGCATGATCTGGATGCCTAGCTAGAACCTCGGCCGTCTGCATTCAGTTGGGAGGCCTTGTGGGAAGCGTTTGAGGTCAGAACAGTAGTTGTAGACCATGAACTTTTGTTGCACCCATCGAAGTCGGTTTCGGCCTGCAGCATCAAGCCCTTGAGTTTGCCATGCACTCTGCTCTGTTAAGGAGTTAGTAGATGTGGTGGAGGCCCGGAAGTTTCTGTAAGAGGCAGTGAAAGGAGCTTGTGTCCAGTCAGTCTTCACAAGGCCACCTCTTGTTGCCCAGTCATCTGCATTCCAGAGGCTTGAGTAAATCCTCATGGGTTGGCTTTTGGGAAATGGAACTCCAATTGTTTCCAAGTTGTGGAACACTCTGATTGGAATGTTGTCCACCAAGAATCTGCAGTTGCATATGTATTAGAAAGTTTCTTAATTAATAATTGATGTTGTAATTTGTAAACTAAAAGAGGTTAATTATATATTAATTCAATAAGGTGGTAAGTGTTACTTACATAATCCTCTGGCTGTTCCAGACAATTGAGTAGGTGTGGAAGGCCTTTGTGGGATCAAACCAGAGACGGAATTGTTGTTCTCTGTTTCCTTTTCCTTGGCTGAACACATTGGTGTGGAGAGTGTAGGGATCTCCAGACAAGTTTCCCAAAAACTCAAAGTCAATCTCATCATGAGTTGGACCCTCGGAAGATAACTGCATACATTCATGTGTTTCATTTCATAAATTAGCAATGCAGTTATTCAAATTAAGACTAGAGTCTTGTGTATCTTAATCACATTCGAAGAGGATTGAGGAGTTAAAACTTACATAGTATGCAGTGACAGTGCCAGCTGAGTTGCCAGAGACCAACTTGATCTGCATGTCAATTCTTCCAAATAAGTACTCATTCCTGGATTTGAAACCAGACCCAGAAAACTTGTCAAGGTTAAGTGTGAGAAGCTGTCCTCCGTTGAGTATCTTAGCCCGTTCGCCTCCGAATGTGATGTCAAAGTCTTGATAGAAATTACCAGCTGAGGCAGTCATGGCCACCAGAGAAGTTACAAACAAAGAAACAACAAGCACCATTGAGATCTCAGAAGAAGACGACATTTGAATTTGGTGAGGTTGTGGACAGAGCTAGCAAGAGAAGAATTAGCTTCAAAGAGAAATGAGTGCTGAGTTGAGACTGTTTTGTGTTTGATGGAATGATTTGAGTTGTGAAGCTCCTTTATATACATGTGTTGAGGGGCTTAGAGTAGAATCAAGTAGCCGCGTTGATAAAGCTGGCAAGTATATAATAAAGTTCAAAACTGGGAACATGGTTTTTGTTTTTTTGTTCAAAAGAACTGGCAGCGTGTTTAGAAATTAGGTATGGCGTATATGTGATTCTTTGACAGCTTTATTTGGGTGCGGTGGTGCCTTGACTGCTTGCAAAGCCCAACTTGTGTTTTAAGCTGTTGACAGGTTTGCAAATGCTTGGGAACAAAAAAATCACTATAAATTTTGAAAAAGAAAAAGGCAGGAAGCATCGTAGGAAAGATGACAGTTTTGTGAGTTTAGGTTGTGAGGCATTTAATAGAAAATGTGCACGCATTGTGATTTGGGTAAAAGTTAGGACAAAATTTTCGATTTAACCGTTTTGATTAAGAATTTTAAGATATTGAAATTGAGTTTCAAAGAATTTTTAAGATTTTAACTTCAAGTTTTGGATTTATAAAGATTTCTTGTTTGAAAATCAAATTTAAGGCTATGGAAATGATTATCAACGATTCTTGAGTGATATTCATATGAGTTCAGAAAAGTTTTTAGTTGTCATTTGAAACCAATTAGAGAAATATTTCATAATTGTCCTAAAAAAGCGTTTTACTCTATTTTAAACTATGAGAAAATCCTCAGTTGGGCCTCATGATCGCATGGCATGACCAATCTCACAAAACACCGAGAGCCTTGTATTGTAGTATCATCCAACTCCACGATAATTCTACTGTTAAGAGTGTTTGTCCCACAATAAAAATTTAAGGGACAATTTTACCCGACTTTCTCTTTAAAATAACCTCTGTCCTGAGAGTTACCTTAGAAATTCTATTATTTTTATTGGGCATATGTTATCGTATTTGATATGTGAGTATAGTCCTAGGTGGGTAGTTACAAATAAAAATAAAATTGAATAATAAAAATAAAAATAAAAAGACAAACGTTAGCACCCACCCAACGCGCATATAAGAAATTCTTATTCGTTTTGTTCTGTGCATATGTTGTAGGGGGTGGCTCCCTGCCCCTGCAGCTTAGCTATACTCTGTCATCACATATTTAATCATGACCAGTTTCACATGCAGCTTCCTGCCTCTCTTTTCTTTGTGGTTTTTTTTTTTTTTTTTTTTTAAAAAGCCCTGGTTCACGTCTCTTTCACGTAAACATGAGTTCACATGATATGAATATGCACGAAAACTTCAATGTTTGATATTTTTTATCGGGCCATTTTGAAAATAGCGGGTCAATTATTCCCGAAACTGGTTTCAACTTGTTTAGATTTAGGTTGTGCTTCTCCATTAAGGAGTTCCGCAATGCGGGCTTTTTTGACTGTGCGATGATTTGAATGGTTTATATTTCTCCTTTCTCTCTCTTTCTCTTCTCTCTTCTCTCCTCTCTCCTCTCTCTCTTTCTTTTTTCTTTCTCTCCACCAGTTTGGACTTCGTAACGGATTCGCATTGCGAGATTCCGTAATGGAGAAGCACATTTCTAAAATATATTCAACTTTGAATATGTATTATTTAAAAATTGAGTCATGCTAAAATGAGAATTTTTTATATGTTCCGGGTACACCACGTGGCTGGTAACTCAAATACCATAGACTATAACCCACCAATAATACAATTTTTAAGTAAAACTCATTTTTAAAATTGGATGACAATGTATCCATATAAGTTGATTTATTTACAAATCTTGCCATTAGATCTTTATTTGGTGGCTGACTGTTTTTCATCCCCTAATTTTATGCAATTGAATAATATCTCTCACTGCACATTTATGTTTGCACTCCTGTAATAATGGCCTACAATCAAATTAGTTCAAATACTCCCTCCTAACCTCCTATAGGTCGGATAAATGAATTTTTTTTTACCTACACCCTCCAATTCTATATATTTACTAATATCCTTCAATTACATATATGTTTAATATATATTCTAATAGGTACAACGCTCATAGAAAAATAAAGTGCGTTAATTAGATGATATTATGTATTAAAAAATAGGTAAAATGATGTTATGTATTAAAAAATAGGTAAAAAAAAATAAGTACGTTAACATTTTCATGCCTACATGTATTACATCATATGACTCACATGAAAAAATAATAGATAAATTATTACTCATAAAAGATAATAGGTAAATTTTTGTCCATAAAAAATAATAGGTAGATTATTACTCATAAAAAATAATAGGTAAATTAAATTATTATCCATGAAAAACTAGGTATAATAAAATTTTAATAGGTATATTATCATTCATAAAAGAAGAAGAAACTATATATAAATTTTGTACTTAAATAAATAAGTCATGAAAGAGGTACGTTAGAATAAAGATTAGTTGGGTTAAAATATTAGAAGATAAACACATAAGCATAAAGGTGAGTTTAAAAAAAAATATGAATTTTTCCTATTTTAATGGCAGGAAAAATAAATTACCATACGCATCCCTAAATTTATGATAATCACTATTTGAAATTAAAAAACTTAATGAAATAGATACACATTAATGGCAATTGAATTGCTGAAAGTAATTTACCTATTATCTTTTATTGATAATAATTTACCTATTATCTCTTATTGATAATAATTTACCTAATATAGTTTACTAATTTAGTAGAAAGAAATACAATTTCATCTAATTAGCATAAGGCCAAAGACCAAAATGAGTACCCAATTTTACAAAAATATCATTAAAAAATATCAAAATTACACACAATGCCATTCCTTCTAAGGCAAGCATACTATGCCACATGTCCACATCCAGCCAACCACCACCGCCGGCCAACCACCTGCCTCCGGCCACCTCCGACCAGCCGCCGCCGGCCACCTCCGACCAATCGCCGTTGCCCCTTATTCACTTTTAAAAAAAAAAAAGATTTTGTGTCATTAAAGAGACTCGAACCTTGACCCTCAAAGGAAGAGGGCTCACTCAGCGAAGACTCATGTCGACATTGTAAGAGTCAATGCCATACCCAAAAAGGCAAGTTAGCTAATGGCATTCCAATAAGCTTCAAACATCATAGTTTGGGGCTTCTTCATATGATTAGCTTACTCAGATCAAAAGTTTTGTAATTCACCTCGCCGGCAAATCTCTTAGCAACTCAACCCTCAGTTCACTTTTTAGCCCTCTTGTTCTGCCTAAGCTCATCCTCGTTCAAGGCAACCATTGCCACCTAAAAACAGTCATGAATAGTGTAAGTATATATTCACCCATACTGAACTTAGTCAATTAAGAAATATTCAGCAAGAGTGAATGCCAGTGAAAACAAAATTACATACCATTTTAGGATTGTCGAGGAAGGACTTGATACCACTGGGAATTGTAACTAGATCCTGAATTGTATTAATTAGCTCTTGAACAACAGCAATGGCATGACCCAATTCAGCATTAGCACTAGTGATTAATTTGTTGTGAATTTTTCTTAGAATGTAGACATTCTTTGCCCGTTCTTTCTCTTTACGGTACATCAATCTCAATTCCCTTAAAGATGCTAATTGATTAACATCTTGTTCTTCAAGTGAATGTCTGCAATTTGCCCAACTGAAAGACAATTGGTTTGTCTCCGCTGAGGCTTCAATATATATAATAGAAAAATCATTTATCCCATTCTTTGCAAGCTTCTCGAACAGCACAGGGACCAAGTTCTCTTCAAGCCACATCCTTATTTTCTCCCCACCATTCTGTTAAAATTAAAGAAACAATCAAAAGTTGTACACCCCAAGCTCAATTACAATCAGAAAGAAAGTTTATTGTCTGATGCAATATCTTAAATTTCTAATAACCCCAAAAACAATTAATTAAAAAACTTGAAGAGAAAATTGAAATTCGACGATGCAGTACAAGGATATAAGCATTACCTTGGCAAATGGGTACGCAATTGGATAACAGATGCACATCAAAATGCGAACAAGCCAAACGAAATTGGCACCAACAGAAAGTCCATATCAGCATCATCGTTGTCGTCGTCCGAATCTAACACTAGGTCCCTCGCACCGTTCCACATCAGCATCATCGTTGTCGTCGTCCGAGCTAGGCAACTAGGGTTTTGGTGTTCGGTGATAGCATAGCACCGTCGAGAAAGCATAGGTAGGAGGAAGGTCGGAGCTGGCTTGGGGTGCGGCGCCGGTCAAAACTTGACCGGTCCGGTGGCTGGGTGGCCGACGTGACAGTGGCTGGGGGGTTTTGTCGGTGTCGGTCGAAACAGAGGGGAGGAGAGAGAGATCTGAGAAACTAACGAATTTGGGTTAGGTTTTTAAATGAAAAGGATATAATTGTCTTTTTAATGACTAATGTAAGGTGGGTCAACAAATCTGGTCTTCCTCTTTGGCCTAATCCAAAATAACAATTCTTTTCTAGGTATTAAAACCCAAACCAAAATATCAAATGTCTTAAATACTAATAAGTAAAGTTATCTATGTCTAATACCTAATTTTCCTTAAAATAAAGCAGCATTAAATTATAGGGAGCCACTAAGAGTCCTTTCTCTCTCCTCAGATTTAGGAGCTCCTAGAAACCTTCCTATTTTAGGAGGTGAATAGAGAGCATGGTTGGAGTTGTATCTTTCCAATTCCTCCCAAAAATTTGTTTAAAGAGGTGGTTTAGGGAGCCTATTGTGGATGCTCTAACACGTTAACTTGTAAATAGGGGTAGTTTTGGAATCCGAAAAATATAATAAATCAGATTTTAAGTTAGATTAGGTAACTTGCTTAGTTGGATCCTAATCATCATTTTTTATTTGAAAAAAAAAAGGTATTTTAAATAGAAAAATAAAGGGAAGGGTTGTAGGTGATTAAAAATGAATTTTATGGGTCTAAGAGCATTTACAATCATGCTTTCTATTTTTTAGTTAAAATTTAGCTAAAAATATATAAAAGCTATAATAGGAGCTCTCTATACAATTTTAACTTCAATCATACTCTCTAGTTTAGGGGGTCATAAATGCTATAACTATTTTTTAATTGGTCCATCTCTATTAAAAAATAATTAGCATTAATTAAAGGATTAAGATACTCATAAAATAAAGCATCATTAAATTATAGGGAGCCACTAGGAGTCTTTTCTCTCTTCTCAGATTTAGGAGCTCCTAGAAGTTTCCCTATTTTAGGAGGTGGATAGGGAGCATGGTTGGAGTTGTATCTTTCCAATTCCTCCCAAAAATTTGTTTAAGGAGATGATTTAAGGAGCCCATTGTGGATGCTCTAAGCTCAATTTACTAGTAAAAAATAGTCGTATTTTATAATTTGTAACAAGTTATTTTTTACATGCATGGGTTGAAAATCGAGTTTTTAGTCTTAACGAGTGAAATAGGTCGTGTTTTACCCATTATTTTTGTGAGTTATGTTCAGATTAAGCTAATTTTCACAGGACATGACATAAACCCCATAAAACACGACAGTAACCCATACTTTGACCAAGCTGACGGCACAACAGAGCCTTGAGGCAGCAAACAGAGTTCTATATGGGCCAATCCAAAGCTCCTTACCAAAAGGGTACCACTTCTCTCAGAAATACTCATTTTCAAACCACAATTTCTTATGTTCTGTAATTTTTATAAACAAGAAGGCTAATTCTGATTATACAAACCTGATAATGAAGATGAACCAAGAAAACACTATGATATTATTGTTTGGAGAAACTTCAACTATTATCATTTAATAATGAAGTACTTTATTCTAAATCTCAATTCAGATTACAATGGAAGAATACAAAAACCATGAGACCATAATGTCACAAAATCTTTTATTTGTAGAAGGAACAAAGAATAATATTTCTTAAAATGAACTAATTACACAAAAGAATTATAAGGCTGCATGCACAATAGAACAGAGAATACGTGATCATGTGGCATGATCTGGATGTCTAGAACCTTGATCGTCTGCATTCGGCTGGGAGGCCTTGTGGAAAGCGTTTGAGGTCAGAGCAGTAGTTGTAGACCATGAACTTTTGTTGCACCCATCGAAGCCGGTTTCGGCCTGCAGCATCAAGCCCTTGAGTCTGCCATGCACTCTGCTCTGTTAAGGAGTTAGTAGATGTAGAAGTAGTAGTGGAGACCTTGAAGTTTCTGTAAGAGGCAGTGAAAGGAGCTTGTGTCCAGTCTGTCTTCACAAGGCCACCTCTTGTTGCCCAGTCATCAGCATTCCAGAGGCTTGAGTAAATCCTCATGGGTTGGTTTTTGGGAAATGGAACTCCAATTGTTTCCAAGTTGTTGAACACTCTGATTGGAATGTTGTCCACCAAGAATCTGCATTTGCAAATGTATTAGAAAGTTTCTTAATTAATAACTGATGCTGTAAAAGTAAACTAAAAGAGGTTAATTCACATAAGGTGTAACTTGTAAGTGTTACTTACATAATCCGCTGGCTGTTCCAGACAATGGAGTAGGTGTGGAAGGCCTTTGTGGGATCAAACCAGAGATGGAATTGTTGTTCTCTGTTTCCTTTTCCTTGGCTGAACACATTGGTATGGAGAGTGTAGGGGTCTCCAGATAAGTTTCCCAAAAATTCAAAGTCAATCTCATCATGGGTTGGCCCTTGAGAAGATAACTGCATATAGTCATGTGTTTTATTGCATAAATTAGCAAAGAAATTATGGAAATCTATTGAAAATAATATAATAATTGAAGAACAAGGGTATGATTGTAAGTAGATAACTTACATAGTATGCAGTGACAGTGCCAGCTGAGTTGCCAGAGACCAGCTTGATCTGCATGTCAATTCTTCCAAGTAAGTACTCATTCTTGGACTTGAAACCAGACCCAGAAAACTTGTCAAGGTTAAGTGTGAGAAGCTGTCCTCCGTTGAGTATCTTAGCCCGTTCGTCTCCGAATGTGATGTCAAAGTCTTGATAGAAATTGCCAGCAGAAGCCGTCATGGCCATCAAAGAAGTTACAAACAAAGAAACAACAAGCACCATTGAGACCTCAGAACAAGAAGAACAAGAAGACATTTTGATATCACGTAGTGAGTATTGATGCAGAAAGAAAAAGAGAGGGTGAGTGATGTTGCAGTTTGATGGTATAATTTTAAGTTCTGAAGCCCTTTATATATATATATATATATAAGCTTTTGGTAGGGCGACTTTAGGCTTAGAGTATGATGCGTTGAAATTATGGAGGTGACCTTGCTAGCTGGCAATACTTTAAAAGTTCAAAACTGGTGACAGGTCTGCAAATCAAATCATAGGCTATGATACGATATGATGATGATTCTGCGAATGCTCAACATCAACTTGATGCTGAAGCTGGACACAGGTTTGCAAATATTAGATGACTTTAGGCTAACAGAAAAAAAGAAGAAAACAAAAAAGAGGCAGGCAGGCAGCAGCATAGGAAACAGTTCATACAGAGTTAAAGATTTCTGTGTGTTTTTTTCTTTCTGCTTTAAAGATATCTGTGTTTTACTTTTGTATCTTTGTTTTATAAAAAAAAAAAAATTGAAAAAAAAAAGGCAGGCAGCGACAACAAGTATGGATAATGCTAGCTGTTGCTAGCAGTCAAATGTATGGAATGCATGTGGGCTGCTGGATGGGCTACTTTGAAGTTTAAATGCTAAAGTTTTCTTCATGATAAATCTTCTCGTGACTGTTTTTCTGACGCAAAGTTAAAAGTTGTGATCCGGGGTCACTAGAAATAAATAGAAACATAAAAAGCTAAGCAGGTTAATTTGTAAAGTTGACATTAATTAGTCAGAAGTAAACATTGACATTAATTACATGGGTTATTATTAATGAAGGTCCCCCAACTTAATTAGGGTTAGGTGCACCATGGGTAGCGTAGGTAGGTGGATCTTAAAAGCAAAATATAATCGTGTTTTTACGCTTCAGAAAAAGTGATCATGCGCTTTCATTTATTGAATATATAAGAAGAGTGCGTGATAAACTTTCTAGAGCATGAATTACCACTTTTTAGTCACACGGTGACATTGAGATTTAAATCTTTATCTTTTGAGGCACGTTTTCTTTTTGTCCATATACATGTATCACATGTTTGTTTATAGCTCTAACATCACCAACTTAAATGCCTCAGAAAATAAACTCACAGAAATGCCCTATTTCCCGTGCTGCTTCCTGCTTTATTTCTTTTTATTTTTTAATTTCCCAAGATGCATGGTCTGAATTTGCAAACCTGTCTCCAGCTCCGACACAAGTTGGGTTTGCAAGCAGTCAATTCCTGTGGCTGGGGGCACCCAAATAAAGCTTTCACAGAATCATAGATGGCAGCCTAATTTGTTAACCTGTCGCCAGCTTCATCAACGCGGCATACTTGATTCCACTCTAACTACTCTAAGGGCCCCAACATATATATAAAGAGCTTCACAACTCAAATTATATCATCAAACACAAACAGCCTCACTACTCATTTGTCTTGCTTAGCTCTATCTGTCTGAAATCACCAAATCAAAATGACTTCTTCCAAGGTCACTGTGATGCTTTTTCTTTCTTTTTTTCTAAGTTCTATGATGGCTGCCTCAGCTGGTAATTTCTATCAGGACTTTGATGTAACATTCGGCGATGAACGCGCTAAGATACTCAACGGAGGACAACTTCTCACACTTAACCTTGACAAGTTTTCTGGGTCTGGTTTCAAGTCCAAGAATGAGTACTTATTTGGAAGAATTGACATGCAGATCAAGCTGGTCTCTGGCAACTCAGCTGGCACTGTCACTGCATACTATGTAAGTTAACTACTTTCAATCATATCCTTGTTCTTCAATTATTATATTATTTTCAATAGATTTTCATAATTGCTTTGCTGATTTATGAAATGAAACACATGATGAATATATGCAGTTATCTTCTCAAGGGCCAACCCATGATGAGATTGATTTTGAGTTTTTGGGAAACTTATCTGGAGACCCCTACACTCTCCATACCAATGTGTTCAGCCAAGGAAAAGGAAACAGAGAACAACAATTCCATCTTTGGTTTGATCCCACAAAGGCCTTCCACACCTATTCAATTGTCTGGAACAGCCAGAGGATTATGTAAGTAAAACTCACCACCTTATTGAATTAATATGGTTTCTATTAAAAAAGCTTAACATAATTAACCTCTGCTAATCAATTACTAAAACATATGCAACTGGTTATGTCTGCAGATTCTTGGTGGACAACATTCCAATCAGAGTGTTCACCAACTTGGAAACAATTGGAGTTCCATTTCCCAAAAACCAACCCATGAGGATTTACTCAAGCCTCTGGAATGCTGATGACTGGGCAACAAGAGGTGGACTTGTGAAGACTGACTGGACACTAGCTCCTTTCACTGCCTCTTACAGAAACTTCCAGGTCTCCACCACATCTACTAACTCCTTAACAGAGCAGAGTGCATGGCAGACTCAAGGGCTTGATGCTGCAGGCCGAAACCGGCTTCGATGGGTGCAACAAAAGTTCATGGTCTACAACTACTGCTCTGACCTCAAACGCTTCCCACAAGGCCTCCCAGTTGAATGCAGACGATCGAGGTTCTAGTTTGAAACAGAGAACAGAACCCAGATGATCACAATTCCCCTGTTCTCTTGTGCAGCAGCATTCATTTTTTGTGTTACTTATTTTCAGTTATGAAATATTCTTTCATTCATTATGCAAATAGAAATTTTGTAACAAATTATTAGTAAGTCGATTTTTTAATTCTCCTGGTTTTTTTCTTTCGTATTCTTGAACTGAATTGAATTTTGGAACCAAATTTTAATAGTGATCACATGATAATGGTTCAATATTATCTAATATAGCCTGACAACAACTACATTGTGGAAAACCACTTTGTTGGTACCAAATATTAGTGGGGCCCGTCCCAAAAGAGCCCAAAGAGTAAAGGCGTAGACTGTCTTGAGGAACCGGTCAATAGACTACATCAGCTTTGGGAGCTTCTATAATGAGGAGGTTGAGTGAGGAGCTTCTTTGAGGAGGCCCATCTCACCATCAAAAGGGGTGTGGACCCCCCAATGCACCCCCCCTCATGTACTTTGTTTTTAGTTGTTGATGGTGAGATTTCACCTCCTCAAATAAGCTCCTCACTCAACCTCCTCATTCTAGACTCTCCGATCAGCTTTACCTCGCATCTAAAGAGGGCCAAAAGAGGTAAAAGAAGGTCGCCCATGCCCAATTAGAGTCCATGAGGCCACGACCCAAGCGTGCTACCCAAGGTGCCTCTACTTCAGAGGCCCGCATGAGGGAGTACAAGCTTCTCAATGGCCCATGTCATATCCCACTGATGGTCCTCTAAAAAGGGAAAGAGCACACGTCAACTTGTCACCGATCGTCCAATGAGATGATGCCACATCATCAACAACTCAATAGTCCCACATCGTAAAAAGACAACTCATTCTCCCTATATTAAGTACTTTTCACCTAAAAAATGTAATCTAAACTTTCTATATTGAGTACTTTCCACCTAAAAAAGGTAATCTGAACTTTCTCCATACTTGAGTACAATACTTTTAAAAGCCTCGTTTGAGGAAGAAAGACTGACTTAGGCATCAGAGGGTGGTTGGTGAACCCACCATCAACACACTTGACATGAAATCAAAGAACAAAACATCATACTCTTCATTAATTAATCAAGCAATGAAATGTTTTAAAATTCTTGTTTGGTTGTTCCACAAGTGGTAATTGGGTTAAGCAACCAATAGGGTGTTAGTTAGATTGGTATAGGCTTTTGGTGTGCTCCCAAATGGTCTTGGGTTCAAGCCCTCATGATAACCATTTGTGTGAGTTTCCCCCTCCCCTTCCTAACTTTGGTAATTAGGTTAAATTAGTGCCAAAGCGAAATTTTCATTTCAACTTGATAAACCTGCTCTACTTGTATAGCGTTCTTGTTCCTACTTAATTTCCATCTTTGGTGTTGGAAATATAGTGGGTGCAGGTTATGGTTCCATTAAATAAATTTAGTGTTTCATGGCACGTTATTGCAATGCTTTTTTTGAGACTTTATTTTCCTCCATAAGTGGTTTGCAAAGGGGAAATATAAAAAATCTTGTCGATACAATGAAGCTTAATGATACGTTGATGCTAGTATGCGTCTTGCACAAGACCGACCAGTCGTGTAGTAGTGAACCTTCCCATCTTGACTATCAAGACAATCCAACCAATCACCGCTATTATCCGACGAATCTCTCTCTCATATTTTGAAAACATTTCTAACATTTGAGACATTACTCCTGCTTATTTCTTGTAACCCAGATCACAACTTTCACTTGGTATGACAAAAATAGTCACGAGAACATTCAAGGACGGATCCAGGAATTTTCCTTCCGGAGGTCAACATCTTAAAAGGTTAAAAAATTTGTATTCAAAATAATAGACCCAAAAAAATGAAACGATAATATTATAATTCATAATTGAAAAAATCATATTACAATTGTCCACGACGAGTTTTCATCTTGCAACTCACTTTCTTTCCAACTACCCACCACATCTCTCGAACTCAAACTACCCACATTATCTGAAGCATACAATCTTATTCAAAACCTCCTGATTTATTCAAACTAATCAAAATAAATTCCTAACAACTAATAAAACAAAAAATGTATAAGAATATTCATTAATTAACAAACACAAAAACTAATCCAATTTATCAAGATATAATATAACTAAAGCATATACAATCTAATTAAAAAAATTCTAAATTATTCAAACTAACCAATGAGGATGTCTAGGATTAGGGGTTTTGGGGATTTAGGGTTTTTTTTTATATAAATAAAAAGTTTGGCAAAAAGATCTTCATAAACATAGCCAAAACAGGCCAGCGCAACAAACAAAAGGAGAAGCAACAACCAAACGAAACATAAAGAAAAGAGACACACGCAAAAACAGCTAAACTTCTAAAAACTATAAAATTAGAAAGGGGGGATTTGAAAATGATAAAAACGAGTGAAAACTCATTTGGGGATGGGGAGTTATCGGCCAGCAGCTTTGCTGCTTCTGTTTCAGTTTTTCTTTTCTTTTTTAACCTGAGCCAAAACGACGTCGTTTTGGCCAAGTTTTTTAAAAAAAGACATAAGCGGAACGACGTGGAGGAAAAAAAAATTGACACGCGCTGGAGGAGTATAGCAGCAGCAGGAAGACAGAACAGCAGCCCCTTTGGGGACTTTCATCAAACAGGTTGCAGGGGTCAAATTTTCACCCTCTAATGGAGGATTCTAGGGGTTGCAGGTGTCACTTGACCACCCTTGCTCCTCTGTGGATCCGTCCCTGAGAACATTAATCTTGAAAGTTGTCATCTCAGCCATTGAAGAACATTCATGGACATCGACTGGTAGCAATTGCATTATCCACAAATAATGTAGCTTTAAGTGTTGCAAAAGGAAACAAGCCACGTTAAATTAATGGATGATTGGAATTTCAATGTCAATGTTCCAAACATTAAGTAAACTCACGAATGTCAATTTCAACACAACCCGTGTAGGTCTATATGTATTAGTACTAGGAACCTGCAAATAGAATCTGCTTTTTTTTTAATCTCCTCTGTTTCTGGTTACTCAAGTTTCCTTACTAAAAAAACCCTAAAATGCTCCTCTCAGGAAAAGTCATGGGTTCGAGTCCTAGTATTTATATAGTGTGTGAGTTTAGTATGCTATCGCCCCTCTCAATAAGAAAGTCCTCAAAAAATACCTAAATAATTTTTTTTTTCTTTTTATTGGTAAAATGGGGATAAAAACCCAAAAGAACTTATTATCCTTTTTTGTTGTTGGGAATTTCAGCAATTTTATTAATCTGAATGTTGGTGCCTAGGTTCGTATATAAATATACAAACCACATTTATATATCACATTGTGTAACACCTTTTTAATAGAAATGGGCCCCATTCTATTGGTGGGTTCCACCTCTTTAGAGATAGTACACAATGTGATATATAAATGTATTATACCTAGCATTACCCTGCTCCGTTTGGTTTATGGGAAAGGAGGCTTGAGGATGGGAAATCAATTGCTTTCCCATGATTGGTAAGTCCAGGCATGGGAAATAGTTGTCTGACACATGGGAAAGTAAGGGGAAAGTAAAGCCCTCCTCTCAACTTGGGTTTTTGTTTCTCTCTTCATAAGAAAGTTTGGGAAAATGTGCCAACATCCAATGCACAATTTTCATGACCATTTTTTCCACATTAACAATTTAGAATTACAATGTATCATTAAATGCATTTTTTTTTTATTTGATCTAATATGGGTATAACTGGAAAATTATATAAACTTTATTTTCCTTTTCTACTGAAAACAAACATGGGAAAGGAAACAAAGTGAAATCTCCCGGTTACTTTCCTAGGCATTACCAAGCGTGGGAAATGAATCTTCCATTTTCATCCCTTGGAAAATGACATGGAAAATAATTTCTCCTCAAATCCGTTCTGTGAACCAAACGGGGCTTGAATAAAAAGAAAACAAGAGACATTATTACATCACCACCCAACCTCACCAAACGCGCATATACTTTTCCTTTTTGTCCATTTATATGTTTGTGGCTCCAAATAATAATTAAAAATGCTTCAGAAGCTAAACTCTGCCTTCACATAAACTAATGTCCTGTTTCCTATGTTGCTTCTCGCTTTCTTAAAATCCTAAAAATGCAAAACTGTCTCCAGCACAGCAAATAATTATTATTAATATTATAATAATATCCAAGTTTGGCACTGCTAGACTACTAATCAATTGGTGAGGCACCGCCGCACTCAAATAAAGCAAGACAGCTTTTATATATAGAGCTAGACTTATTGCAAACTCTGTTGCCAGTTTTCAACTTATTATTCAGATGCTGCCAGCTTTCCTGTTCAACACGGCATATGTGCTCCAAGCCCCGCAACGCTTTGCATATAAAGAGCTTCACAGCTCAAATGATACCATCAAAAACAAACAGCCTCAACTCAACACTCATTTCTCTTTGAAGCTAATTCTCTTCTCTTGCTAGCTCTGTCTACAATCTCACCAAATCAAAACGCCTTTTTCTTCTTCTTGTTCTAAGGTCTCAATGGTGCTTGTGGTTTCTTTGTTTGTAACTTCTCTGATGGCCATGGCTGCCTCAGCTGGTAATTTCTTTCAAGACTTTGATGTAACATTCGGTGATGAGGGCGCTAAGATACTAAACGGAGGACAGCTTCTCACACTTAACCTTGACAAGGCTTCTGGGTCTGGTTTCAAATCCAAGAATGAGTACTTATTTGGAAGAATTGACATGCAGATCAAGCTGGTCTCTGGCAACTCAGCTGGCACTGTCACTGCATACTATGTAAGTTTTAACTCCTCAACCCTCTTCCAATGTGATTAAGATACATAAGACTCTTGTCTTAATTTGAATAACTGCATTGCTAATTTATGAAATGAAACACATGAATGTATGCAGTTATCTTCAGAGGGTCCAACTCATGATGAGATTGACTTTGAGTTTTTGGGAAACTTATCTGGAGATCCTTACACTCTCCACACAAACGTGTTCAGCCAAGGAAAAGGAAACAGAGAACAACAATTCCATCTCTGGTTTGATCCCACAAAGGCCTTCCACACCTATTCAACTGTCTGGAACAGCCAGAGGATTATGTAAGTAAAACTCACCACCTTATTGAATTAATATGATTTCTATCAAACGCTTAATATAATTAACCTCTGTTAATCAATTACTAAAACATATGCAACTGGTCATGTCTATGCAGATTCTTAGTGGACAACATTCCAATCAGAGTGTTCACCAACTTGGAAACAATTGGAGTTCCATTTCCCAAAAACCAACCCATGAGGATTTACTCAAGCCTCTGGAATGCTGATGACTGGGCAACAAGAGGTGGACTTGTGAAGACTGACTGGACACAAGCTCCCTTCACTGCCTCTTACAGAAACTTCCAGGTCTCCACTACATCTACATCTACTAACTCCTTAACAGAGCAGAGTGCATGGCAGACTCAAGAGCTTGATGCTGCAGGCCGAAACCGGCTTCGATGGGTGCAACAAAAGTTCATGGTCTACAACTACTGTTCTGACCTCAAACGCTTCCCACAAGGCCTCCCAGTTGAATGTAGACGATCGAGGTTCTAGTTTGAAACAGAGAACAGAACCCAGATGATCACGGTTCCCCTGTTCTCTTGTGCAGCATTCATTTTTTGTGTTACTTATTTTCAGTTATGAAATATTCTTTCATTCATTATGCAAATAGAAATTTTGTAACAAATTATTAGTAAGTCGATTTTTTAATTCTCCTGGTTTTTTTTTTTTTTTTTTTTTTGTATTCTTGAACTGAATTGAATTTTGGAACCAAATTTTAATAATGATTACATGATAATGGTTCAATATCATCTAAGATAGCTTGACACAACTTCATTGTGGAAAACCACTTTGTTGGTACCAAATATTAGTGGGGCCCGTCCCAAAAGAGCCCAAAGAGTAAAGGTCCAGACCACTTGAGGAACTGGTCAATAGACTACATTAGCTTCACCACGAGTTTGAGGAGGGCCAAAAGAGGTAAAGGAAGGCTGCCCCAATCAGAGCCCACGAGGCCACGACCAACAAGGGTCAGAATGAGCCCATGTCATATTCCATTGACGTATTCTGTCGTCGAAAAAGGGAAACGACACACGTCAACTCGTCACCGACTGTCCAATGAGATGATGCCACGTCATCGACGACTCAATAGTCCCTCATAGGAAAAAGACAACTCAAATGTCTCATTCTCACTATATTGAGTACTTTCCACCTAAAAAGGTAATTTGAACTTTCTCCATACTTGAGTACAATATTTTTAAAAGCCTCTTTTGAGGAAGAAGGACTAACTCAGGCATCGGAGGATGGTCGGTGAACCCACCATGAACACACTTAACAAGGAATCAAAGAACAAAACATCATACGCTTCATTAATTAATCAAGCAATTAAATGTTTTAAAACTCTTGTTTTGTTGTTCCACAAGTGGTAATTAAGTTAATCAACCAATTGGGTGTTAGTTGGATTGGTACAGGCCTTTGGTTTGGTCTGCTCCTAAATGGTCCTGAGTTTAAGCCCCCATGGTATATGTATGTGTGAGTTTTCCACTTTCCTTTCTAACTTTGGTAATTAGGTTAAATTAGTGCCAAAACGAAATTTTCATTTCAAGTTGATACTGCTCTACTTGTAGTTGTATAGTGTTCTTGTTCCTACTTAAATGCTATCTTTGGTGTTGGAAATATAGGGTGCGGGTTATGGTTCCATTAAATAAAGTTAGTGTTTCATGGCACGTTATAGGAACGCCTTTTTTGGACCTTATTTGCTTCCACAAGCGGTTTGCAAAGGGGAAATATAAATAAATTTGTCGATACAATGAAGCCTAATGATATGTTGATGCTAGTATGCGTCTTGCACAGGACCGACTAGTCGTGTAGTAGTGAACCTCCCCATCTTGACTATCAAGACAATCCGATCAACAATGGTGGACCTATTAAGGCGCAAGGAAGTGCATATGCACCTCTCCTTGCTGGAAAAACCGTTATAGGGACTCTGCTCAACATGGGAGGTGCACTTTACGTGTTCGACGAAAAGCCTAAATGAAGTCAGTCTGCTGTGTTGCTGCACAGCGCGCTTGTTTTTTTCATTTATTATTATTTATAAATCCTGGTCAAAATTGCACCTCCACTAACAAATTTATGGGTCGATCAATGCCGACCAGTCACCACTATTATCCGATGAATCTCTTTCTCATATTTTAAAAACATTTCTGACATTTGAGACATTACTCTTGCTTATTTCTTTTAACCCAGATCACAACTTTGACTTGGTATGACAAACTAGTCACGAGAACATTTATCATGTACAAGTTCTAAACTTTAGCATATAAAACTCGAAAGTAGCCGTCTCAGGCATTGAAGAACATTCATGGACATCGACTGGTAGCAATTGCATTATCCACAAATGATGTAGCTTCAAGTGCTGCAAAAGGAAACAAGCCACGTTAAATTAATGGATGATTGGAATTTCAATGTCAATGTTCCAAACATTAAGTAAACTCGCGAGTGTCAATTTCAACACAACCCGTGTAGGTCTATATGTATTAGTTTAGTACTAGGAACCTGCAAATAGAATCTGTTTTTCCTTTTCTTTTTATCTCCTCTGTTTTCTGGTTACCCAAGTTTCCCTACTAAAAAACTCTAAAATGCTAGGAAAAGTCATGGGTCTGAGTCTTAATATCCATGTAGTGTGTGTGAGTTTAGTATGTTATCGCCTCTCTCAGTAGGATAGTCCCAAAAAAAAACCTCAATAATTTTTTTTTCTTTTTATTGGTGAAATGGGGATAAAAACCCAAAAGAACTTTTCTTTTTTTTTTTCTTTTTTTTTTTTGTTGAAATTTCAGTAATTATGCGTCACTTGTATTTTTGGAATTTCAGTAATGGACATCACCACCCAACCTCAGCAAACGCGCATATACTTTTTCTTTTTGTCCATTTATATGTTTGTGGCTCCAACATCACCAAATGCGAAAAAAAGAAAAAAGAATAATTAAAAATGATTCAGAAGCTAAACTCTGCCTTCGCATAAACTAATGTCCTGTTTCCTACGTTGCTTCCTGCTTTCTTATAATCTAAAAATGCAAAACTGTCTCCAGCACAGCACTTTATATATTTATTATTAATATTATAAAAATATCAAGTTTGGCATTGCTATGCTAGTAGTCAATTGGTGCGGCACCGCCTAACCCAAATAAAGCCAGGCAGCTTCCGTATGGAGCTAGACTTGTCTAATTTGCAAACCCTGTTGCCAGTTTTCAACTTATTATTCAGATGCTGCCAGCTTTCCTGTTCAACGCGGCATATGTACTCTAAGCCCCCAAACACTTATATATAAAGAGCTTCACAGCTCAAATTATACCATCAAACACAAACAGCCTCAACTCAACACTCATTTCTCTTTGAAGCTAATTCTCTTCTCTTGCTAGCTCTGTCTACAATAACACCAAATCAAAATGCCTTTTTCTTCTTCTTGTTCTAAGGTCTCAATGGTGCTTGTGGTTTCTTTGTTTGTAACTTCTCTGATGACCATGACAGCCTCAGCTGGTAATTTCTTTCAAGACTTTGATGTAACATTCGGCGATGAGCGCGCTAAGATACTAAACGGAGGACAGCTTCTCACACTTAACCTTGACAAGGCTTCTGGGTCTGGTTTCAAATCCAAAAATGAGTACTTGTTTGGAAGAATTGACATGCAGATCAAGTTGGTCTCTGGCAACTCAGCTGGCACTGTCACTGCATACTATGTAAGTTTTAACTCCTCAACCCTCTTCCAATGTGATTGAGATATATAACACTCTAGTCTTAATTTGTCCTTAAATTTTCTTTTTAATAGATTTTAATTGTTGCATTGCTAATTTATGAAATGAAACACATGAATGTATGCAGTTATCTTCCGAGGGTCCAACTCATGATGAGATTGACTTTGAGTTTTTGGGAAACTTATCTGGAGATCCCTACACTCTCCACACCAATGTGTTCAGCCAAGGAAAAGGAAACAGAGAACAACAATTCCATCTCTGGTTTGATCCCACAAAGGCCTTCCACACCTACTCCATTGTCTGGAACAGCCAGAGGATTATGTAAGTAACACTTACCACCTTATTGAATTAATATATAATTAACCTCTTTTAGTTTACAAATTACAACATCAATTATTAATTAAGAAACTTTCTATTACATATGCAACTGCAGATTCTTGGTGGACAACATTCCAATCAGAGTGTTCCAAAACTTGGAAACAATTCGAGTTCCATTTCCCAAAAGCCAACCCATGAGGATTTACTCAAGCCTCTGGAATGCAGATGACTGGGCAACGAGAGGTGGACTTGTGAAGACTGACTGGACACAAGCTCCCTTCACTGCCTCTTACAGAAACTTCCAGGCCTCCACCACATCTACTAACTCCTTAACAGAGCAGAGTGCATGGCAGACTCAAGGGCTTGATGCTGCAGGCCGAAACCGGCTTCGATGGGTGCAACAAAAGTTCATGGTCTACAACTACTGCTCTGACATCAAACGCTTCCCACAAGGCCTCCCAGCTGAATGCAGACGGTCGAGGTTCTAGCTAGGCATCCAGATCATGCCACATGATCACATATTCTCTGTTCCAATGTGCAGCCTCATCATTCTTTTATGTAATTAGTTCATTTTTATGAAACATTCATTCATTCATTCCTTCTGCAAATATAGATTTTGTAGTTTCATATGATTTTGCTTTTTTTCATTCCATACCTGGTCCTTGTATTCTTTTATTGTAATCCTGAACTTAGAATCAAACACTTGATTGTTAAATGATAAAACAGTTGAACTTTCTTGTTAAACATGTTCATTTGAGAAATGAAGGATTGGGTTTTTGGGATTACATAGAGTTCAATGAGTCATGAAACAATGGTCAGGTTTCAAATTTGTGTCTAAGTACTAGTTGATCCTAACTCGACCGTTTAATTAATCTTTCGACCGTAACAGTATTTTGTCATGATCCAAATCATAACTTGTACTAATTGGTATCCTAAATATAGTCATGGCGATGAAGAATAAAGTTTTGGTAATTCAATGAGACATCCCATGCATTCGCTGACCGGTAGCAACAGCATTGTCCAAAAAACATGTACCTAGTTTGGCGCTGTGCCACAAGTTCAACTTGAAAAAGGAAGCCAGATTGTAATTTCAAATCAATATTCTAAATATAGTTGATCTATTCAAAGTTCAAACGCATCAAGTACCCACAATGCATAAATAAACAAAGTCATGGTGATTCAAAATAATTTTTGAAAAACTGAGGTACAATCTGAAAATTTAGATTGTATTCTCAGTTTCAATATTTTTTATCTTTATATCTAGGAACCTCTTTTCAAGTACTTTTAGAAATTTATAAGCAACATTTCCACATTTTCTGAACTGTTTTTGTTTCTGAGTAGCTTTCAAATTCTTGTTTATATAAAGTATCCTCCTAACCAACCAACTCTCTTCGAAGCTAATTCTCGTGCTAGCTCTGTGTACAATCACCAAACCAAAATGTCTTCACATAAGGTCTCATTGATGTTTTTTATTTCTTTGATCATAACTTCTCTGATGGCCATGGCTGCCTTAGCTGATAATTTCTATCAAGACTTCGACATTATGTTCGGCGATCAACATCTGAACATACTCGAGGAAGGAAAACTTGTCACGCTCTCCCTTGACAAGGTTTCTGGCGCTGGTTTCCAGTCCAAAAATGGATATATATTTGGAAGGTTTGATGTGCAAATGAAGATGCCACCTGGGAACTCAGCTGGTACTGTCACCACATTCTATGTAACAACTCTCAATCCCTATAGCTCTTCCATTGTGATTGCATGTGCTGCTCTAATTTTTCTGAGATGCCCTTTGATTAGTTCTGTATATATTTGCATAAGCACTGCATGCATTGCTAATTATTGAAACATATGCATGCATATGCAGTTATCTTCTTCAGGTCCAAATCATGATGAGATTGACTTGGAGTTTCTGGGCAACTCCACTGGGGAGCCCTACACTCTCCATACTAATGTCTACGCCCAAGGGCAGGGGTCCAAGGAACAACAATTCCACCTATGGTTTGATCCCACAAAGGACTTCCACACCTACACCGTTGTTTGGAACAGCAAGCGCATTATGTAAGTAACACTCCCCCATCATGGACCGTATTTCTAACCACAATGTAAACCACATCTCTAATAAGGGTCATATATGGCCCACCTCTATTAGAAATGTACTGGTAGACTAACGTTATCGGCCGATATCGACATTGTATATTGGTATCCAATACCAAACAATATTTACCTTTAAATTAAATTCTTTAGAAGTTTCTCATTTTAACCTCTTCCTATTTACAACATGGGTTGATTGAAAACTTTGTGATACACATGCATGTGCAACTGTTTCAGATTCTTGGTGGATGGAAGTCCAATTAGAGTGTTCAACAACTTGGAATCACTTCGCCTTCCATTTCCTAAAAACCAATCCATGAAGATTTATGCAACTTTCTGGAATGCTGATGACTGGGCAACACAAGGTGGGCGTGTGAAGACTGACTGGAGCCACGCTCCTTTCTCTGCCTCCTACAGAAACTTCAACATCAATGCTTGCCTTGGTTCACAAGGATCACCATCATCATCTTGCTCTACATCTACCAATTCCTCAGCATGGCAGAACCAAGGGCTTAATGCTGCAGGCCGGAACAGGCTTCGATGGTTGCAACGCAAGTTCATGGTCTATGACTACTGCACTGACCGGCCTAAGTTCCCAAAAGGTCTCCCACGCGAATGCAAGCATTCGAGGGTCTAGATTTCTTCTAGAGAGGCCACCAGATGCCAAATGACCTAAGCTAGCCCTCTAAATCATAGAAACGGAGACCAAATCATTAGATGATAATAGTTCAAATTTCTCCAACAATGTCATTGGGTTTCGTGTCAAAATTGAGCTTAATAAATTCAGGATTACAGCAACCCAGTTCCTTGAGCAAAAATACTCAAAATCCAAACCAGTCCTGCATATGTAATATCAATATAAAGATGCAATCTTTGGGACACTTTGTTTTTCTTTTTCTTTTCCTGCTTAATTCTTGTAACCCAGATCACAACTGTTACTGGGTAGGACAGAAATAGTCACGAGCACAATATTCATGAAGAAAGCTTTTGGCTTTAGCATTTGAAACTTTGACTGGTAGCAAATAGCAAAGGCATTATCCACAATTGATGCAGCAAGTTTGTCGCTTTGCCACAACTTTAAGTTAACAAAAGGAATTTAAATATCGATATTCTACACATTAACTCACTCACGAGTGTCAAGTGCAATCTGCTGTGTAGGTATCTACAGAGAGGGATCAGGACCACCACCAGAAAACCTGTATCCAGCTCTGAAAGAAGCTTATGCCAAGGACAATTGGGGCTGTCCCTGCAGAGTCAACGGCTAATTTTCCAAGGCCTCAAACTTCAACTTCAACAGCTCTCTTCCAGTCCTACACTCTATCTGTCTAAGCTTATTTATGTAACGAAAACGAAAGATGTCATCTTTCTGTCCATATGCTTTTTGCTTCTATATTCGCAGGAACTATTCCTCTACCAGACTTGCAAACAGTTAAAGAGGAACAGGAGAGGACCACTTAGAAAACAAAACCCAACATATAAATCTTCTGATGTCTACAGAGCCTCTTATCTCTAACCTGTGTGCACTAGTTTCAATTCTCACTTCTCTCTCTTAACATACACCTTCACATTAGCTTTTGTCAAGTGGTTGTTGTGGCTCTGACATTTCAATTACTCAACTGGTGATTTCCACAGCTGCACCAATATAAGTGCCTGGCCAACCCAGTCTGCATAATTTATCCGTTCTCATGGCTCTTTCCTTTCCGTTTCATCTTTATCTGCTAGAGTGTCTCTAATCTTCAATTTCAAATTTGGCAAGCTTTAATCTCCAGGGTTTTTTTTAGGACACAGAAAAACTTGATTTTCAAACTCTAGTTCATGATTTACAATACATCTCACCACAAAAAAAAAAGAACAGTCAAGATGGAAATTAAGAAAACAAAAAAGAAGAGTCACATTCCAATATATAGCAAATAAGAACTCAGAAGGGAAAAATAAAATTTAGATTTCTTCACGATGAATCAGATACAACGTAGTCGATACAATTACAGAATCAGCCTATGGAATGACCATAGAGTTTCAGTACGACTACAATCCAAAATACGTCAAGATCTCTGAATTCTTCCACAAGAACTATCAAATTGTAACATTTTTTAAATGCACAACGGACCAATAGCTTCATTCCCTACTCCACACACCACTTATCGCTTTATGTACTCCAGCAGTGATGTGCAGAATTGCGAGCTCACTCCTGTATGAAACTTGAACCATTCAAAGTCCATAAAGCATGCATCACTGCTACCTCTGGAGACAACAGAATTGAATGAGACAACTCCAATTATCATAAACAGAAAATATTATTTCCTCAAATTTAACAAAAGCACAATCTGCAGCCCACACAACAGTCAAAAAGCCAAATGCACCCAAACCAACTTTTTAGACAGACTTAAGAGGGAAACAATGATGCCTTTCATGAAATAACTCTGAGGTTTGCAACATTCATATATCAATTTTGTAGCCATCTATTTTCTCACTCACAATTCACATGAAAACCTTCGAGCAACATTGTTCTTCCTTCTTAATAAGTTTCAGTTGTAAATAAAAACAGTCCCATGACTTCAAGCCTAACATCTCCCATTTCCCTACAAGACCATATAAACACACAATAAGAACAGGGGAACCAAGACTGATAGGAATCTATCTTAATCAAGGCATCAGTTTTCAGGTATGGCCCCTCTAGACTTAACCTCTTATTCCTTCAGCTCTACCAGCCTATGGACGACTTCTTCAGAAAAACCTCACAATGACATAAATGGAGGCAATTATTGAAGCCTGATAAATTTAATCAGGTTACTTCTGGACCTCATCACAGAAACAGACCTTTGTGGCCAGCTTCAACTTTCTGTTTCGCTTGAAACCTCACAGGCTTTTTATCGCTTTCTTTAGCCCAAGATTGAATTTCTGATCTGATGCCATTTACTCAGTACCAAGAACCACCTCCAGGAAAGAAAAGGGAAAAATAGCACTGGGCACTAAGCTCGTTGCAACTATTCTTATCTCTCAAACCACTGTACACCATTAATATTCAAATCAAGTTGAAAACTATTGCCAAGATGCATTTGTTCTCCATTATTTATTGCAGTCAAGGTAATTAATTCTAGTCTTGAAGTGATTCTAACCATAGAACTTGTACATAAGGGTAGCCAGGAGGTGGCTTGGAGGTCCTTAGCAGATATATATCTCTTCCCTTTCAAATTTTGCAGAGCTATTTGTATCAGATGTCCTTGGTGCAGATATTAATTTCCACTGCTCCTTCTCACCTTGTTTCAAACTACATGCTTTTGATGCGGGTAGATGAAAAGGGGTGCTCCAGTGTTGTAGAGATTATTAGGCAAGGCTTTCTATGTTTCCTAAAGTTCTTTGCGCTTTCAGTCATGAAATAGCATGTCACAGAGTTTTGAATTGAAAGGCAAAGGAGGTACTATCACATTGGCATTTGATTTTTACTTGTGAAGTGTATGATTTCTCTGTCTCTCAAACCACTAACTCAAGAAACCCACACCACTTTGCAACAGTGACTCATACATCAAAGATTCATAATACTTGGAATAATGGAACCCATTAAACACCAAAAATTCAGATTTCAGAATGCAACATTGTTCAGCATTCAGTAGGGTTATCAAAATTATCTAAGCAATAAAGATATATACCCACCCATATGAAAAAGAGAAAAAAATTGCTGGAAATGTAAATTTCAAAAGGACCCAAATATGCGAATCTTTCTTTCTTCCTTTTATAAAATCTTACAGAAGAATAATAAAAAATCATCATTTGGGACCAGAGAATGAAACCCATTAACTCAATCGAACCCATGAGCACCAATGTGACTAATAAATCCAAGTTGAGGACTTTCCCTCTTGGATGGTTCAATGCAACCCAAAACAACAGCAACACAGCGGAAAAAAAAACAATAACAAAAGAAGAGAAATAAATTTGTGCATTAAATGAGAAACCCAAAAGCAGTTACCTTGAGGATTGGAGACATCTTTCCAATGAGATGTGCCTCCAGGACAAGGAAGAAGAGCCATGACAAAGAGATTGGGTTGGAGTTGCAGCTACCATTGTTTCTTGCTTTTTGGTTTTTTGTTTTCCTTTACACTTTCACTTGGTTTGATTCGCTCTCTCTCTCTCTCTCTCTCTCTCTCGACAATATATATATAGTCTATCCGTGGGTGCTTCTGTGCTGTGTCTATAGGTTTAAGGAGGGTTTTAGGATTTGCACGAATTACGAGAAGGCTTAAACTTTGACTGCTCCTCTCCTGCCCCTCCCGCCAAATTTTCCTGTCGGCTGGCCTTCAGTCCAGTCCAGTCCATTCTACAGTAATTTCAGTCGGACCAATAACTTTTTTAAACTTTTAAATTTTTTTTAATCTTTCTTTTCCCTTGCCATCTAAATTGTAAGCAGAAGAAACACCTAATTGTTTATAAGTATTATTATTTATTACTTTACTTTTTGGTATAATAATTCTAAAAGAGAAACAACTCCTCTCTTAATATTGTGGTTAAGATCAAAATGTTATTGACCATTAAACCAAAACAGGGCTGTATTTTTTTTAAATTAAAAAGTAATATTTGGCAAAGGGGAATTGAATAAGGATCTCAAGTGCAAGATAATACTCTAAAGCACTCTGAGCTAAAAGTCATTTACGAGAATGGCTGTGATTGTGATTGAGCCTAGTACGCTTCTGTAAAAGCTTCACTCCACATCTTGCCAACCCGATCCAAACAGATTTCTTAGAAACCTTAGATACTCATCTTTTTATCTTGGTGATATGTAAAGCCAAAATGGTAAATATCTTACCCTGTGTCCTGTTATCACAAACCAAACTAAAATCCTAGGTTGATTGGCATTAAGCGCTGCCCTGTGTTCAAATTGGTCCTTTTTTTTTGGTAGCATGCCTTCAGATAAGATCTTGCAAACGAATCAGTTCTAAGGTGAGCACAATGATGCCTTCATATAGGACCTTGCAACTGAATTTACTCACATGTTGACCAACCTTCTGGTATTTGTAAGCATAGAATACTACCAAGCTAGAGGGTTAACTCTCATTACAAATGCAATTTCTCTGTAAACAATCCATGGTTTTTTTTTTTGTTTTTTGTTTTAAAAAATTTATGAGAAAGCAATCCATGTTGATTTGTGAAGAAAAGAAAGCAAAAGTCAGTCCATTCAGTCTTAACTCTTAACCAAGACACAACCATTCCCTGAAATACCAAAACAGACAAGGTGGCTGCATAAAGAACACATATATGGTTCCCTCCTGCTTGAAGTTGCAAGATTTATGCATTTGACTACTTCAAAGTAATCACGAGATGAGAAGATTTAAGGAAGTATCAGTAGTAATACAATGCAGAGTTCAAACGATATTAAATGTTAACCCCATACTTCTGTCTGCGAGAGTTCATCAGATAAAAGAGATAACAGTGCTCAGAGTAGAGTTTTGCAGACCTTGAACAAAATCAGCAGACAACTCATGGACAAGGTATATTGACTGAGTTACACCTCCTTTATACATTCCACAATTATTCTGATTCAATACACCAGGTATGAAGGAGCAGTTCAATCAATTTGAAAGGCTTGCATGATATTAAGCTACACATTGCTGCACTTAAAATGAAGAACCAGATGATGCAAAGAAATGCTGTGATGATCTGTTGATTTGTAAGTATAGCACATCATCAAGGGACCTTGTTAACATGCTTGAATTATTCATGCTCTAATCATAAGTGATTTGTCAATCACCAAGTAGCTAATGGAATGAACTATAAACAAAGGAATGGATTTGCTAATAATAAAAATTTTCAATTAGTTGTCATCATTCTGCCATCACTTCTTCGGATCACTTGTAACTACTACTGATTGCAAATAAGGAACAAACTCCCAAAAATTATACAGAGATTGTTTTCACCACTCATTTTCATTTGTTGAAGTTTCAAGGTCTCACCCTCTTGGAAATAGAGATGCAAATTCACCCATGATGGGAAGTAACAGACTCAGAATGACTCAACCTTAGTTCAAAATTCAGATTTAAGCACATACACAAAACCATAGAAACATAACCATTTTGTATGATCGCCATAACGAAGACATAAATTAAATAGGCAAAGTCAATTCATAAACTAAAAAAAATATCATAACATCAATACCACAATAAAATACTGAACAATCAAAATTTCTGCCAGACAGACTCAACATGGACAGCCATACTTGCTCGGATGTGTTGAATCCCGCTGCAAAGACTGTCTACCGTCTGTAGCCAGCTATGCTGAATTACTCCGTTGCTTTCTTACTTCTCTTAGCTGTCTTCAGCTTTGCTTCTCCGCTCTTCAACTTCTCATGTTCACTCTTCCTCTTCTCCTTCTTTCCAACAGACTCTTCGCCCTTGACTGGCAAATCATCTGCTTTCTTCTTTGTAACATCTTTTTTCTTCCCCTTAGAAGACAACCCATCTTTCTTATGCTTGATAGTGGCATCATCTTCATCTACCATCTTAGCCAACTTTTTCAACTGTTTCTCAACAGGAACCTCATCATCTCCATCTTTCACCTTAACCGACTTTTTCAACTGTTTCTCATTGTTAAACTCACCCTTTTCCCCATTTAATTCAGCATCATCTTTCACCTTAGCTGATTTCTTCACCCTTTTGTCACCCTTAGACTCACCAACAACCTTTTCCTTCTTCCTCTTTTTCTTCCCCAATTCACCACTACCCGGTTCTTCATTCTCACTTTGCTTACCTTCTCCAATATCCCCATCACCAACCAATTCATCATCATCAAGCACCTCACCAGCATTGCTATCCATATACCTCACTTCATGAATTCTACCCTTCTTCTTACTCACTTTCTCACTCTTCAAACCCTTACTCTCAGACTTAACAACCTCTTTCACTTCCTCCTTACCTTCCTCATCACTCTTAGCTCCCTCAATCTTCAATGTCAAATCGGGCACGGCCTGGTAAACCGGCAATGCAAGCGACTCCAGAAACTTCAAGTGAAATGACCTCACATCCCTCCACTTCTTAGGCACAATCTCCACAATCCCATTAATCGCCGCAAGCACATTCCCCACAATCTCATCAACGCTCATTGACACCTTCGCTACCCTCACCACGCTGCACGTCCCGGTACTCAAGAACAACAAGGCCGACCCACATGCCCTTTCAACCTGCTCTTTCCAATTCTTGTGCTCCAAGTCCACAGGCACCGGAATCTTCTTCTTCTTAAAAAACTGCTTACCCAAATACTTCGGAAGCAAAGGCACAATCCGCCTATCAGCCAAAAACATATCATAAGAATACAACAGCTTCCTCTTGGCTTCAAAGGGCACGTAATCAGTCTTGAGCTTCGAAAGCTTCAAAATTTTCGAGATGGGTATATTCTCGGCCTTGATTTTCTTCTGGATGAAGTCCTTGGTGAGATTGGACTTGGGTCCATCGTCGTATATCAAGCAGAGCTCGGAGAGTTGGGAATGGAGAGGATTTGGGAGAGGGACTTTGTAGGCGTTTATACGAGCCTTTGGTGGGATTTTCTTGAGGGTGAGAACGAGATAGGCGAACTCGTCGGATTCTAAGAGATCCGGTTTCTCGGTCTGCAACTTGGAGTTTCGCCATTTGAGGAGGGCATTTACAGCTTTCCGCACGGTCTTGGTGATGGCTTTGGTGGGTTTGGTTGTGGAAGCTGTAGGAGCTGGAGTGGTAGTAGCCATGGAGGCAGAGGAAGAGAATGGGGCAGAGAAAAAGGGGTGGTCTTGTGCTAGGGTTTAAAGGAGAGAGAAGACAACTCGGGAAAGATTGGAACTTCGGAGGTTTTAGTTTTAGGGTTTTTAGGGGAAATAGCGGCTTTGTCCCCGGGCGCACATGTTTTTTTCACTAATATCCCTCTTTGAAACCTAATCACAAATGTCCCTAATGCCTGCGTATCGCCCTTATGTCACTCTTTTTTGTGGTTCTGAGCTTAGAGCTCAGAGCTCTCGCTCTCGCTTACTCACTCACTCACCTCTCCTCTCTTCTGTTTTCTCTCTCCCTCTCACCCACATCGGCGACGGCAACTGTCACCTCCTCAGAACTCACATCGGCGACAGCGACCTCACTCTCTCTCTTTCAATCACTGTTCTCCACCTCCATCTCTCACTCTCTGTCACCTATTTCAACCGCCGTTCTTCCCCTCCGGTTCAACAAATTTCTCAATTTTCTTCAGCATTCCTGAAATCCATATACCTAGAGATGATGTCCCAGGTACCCAGCTCAGCTTTTCGCCTTTACTTTCATACCCGTATGTTATTTGGGTTTTCTTCTGCTTGTTTCAATTTCATATAGTGGCCCAAAAAATTGCTCAAAATCCAAATTCTTGGTACATCGTTTTATTTATCATGCTTAGTTGCTTGTTCTGAATATATGGTTCTATTTGTTTGGTTAGGCTGAGTTGATGAGTGCATGAAAAAAATGGCCCGCAGGTGTTCGATGAATCACCTTAATGAGCGCACTATGGTTTTCTTTGAGATGCAAACCAATTGGGACAATTCTCATGGTATGTACTTAAAGGTGAACTTCTAGGAGGACCCAATGAACCTATCTAAATGGAAGGAAGAACATGTGAGTTTTATTATAATTTGTTTACGAAGATGTCTTTACAGTGCATAATGGTTTTGTTAGATCACCGTTGACATTAGTTTGATTACCTTTTAACAATGCTTGAGAAATGTCCCCGTTTTTACATGAAGACTTACACAAGTGCCATATTATGTCAGTTTATAGTGAATGAATACTTGGTTGTGTCATTTGATATTTGAAATTCTATTAGATTTATTTTCTTATTTTTCTGCTTTTGTGTCATGTCTTGAGTTTCTGTCGTTTGGACATTGCCATTTAACTTGTGCTGTGAACAAGTTAATACTACATTGTTTTGTGTCATTGTGAAATTGAGAAATAAAGTTCTTGTTATTATTTTGCAGGAATTCTAAGGGCTGTGATATGGCAAAAAAGTATGTGAGCAAACAAAAGAAACATAGAAAGGGTCTTTATCTCTAGCATTTGCATCCAAATGTCCCTTGCCATGCCCTGCCCTACCCTGCCCTGCAGTACTAGCTAGCACTACTACCTCTGTTGTACGTGGTCCCCTGATTTGGTTTCTTTGAGCCATGTGATGCTTTCAGCTCCCTAGATCCAACTCCAATTGCTATTTTTTATTAAGTCATAATTTACTGCCTATAATTAGGACCTGTGGTTTGAAGTTTTTAATTTGGAACAATTCATGTATGCTGTTAAAACATAATGGTACAAAGCCAAAGCCGAGAATAGAAAAAATAAGTAATATGATCATACAGGGTTTAACGTCCATGTAGATGTGCGCTGATCAAGCTTAAGCAGTAAGGCCTTTCGTCTTGTGGTTGGTAGGTTTGCTTTTCCTCATCCATTAGATGTTTTCCAATTCTGAGGTGATATGATACTCTTCCTCTTGGCATTATTCTCATGGCTGCGAAATTTCAGTTTGCAATGAAAGGCTATATCAATCTAAAAGATTATTTTTGTGTCGAAATTGAATGAAAGTAAATTGTACTGCATACCTCTGTGGTGTCTATGTTCTGGAGTTAATATTGTTGATCAATGATCAGCCTCTTTCATAATTCTTTCATTGATTAATATTGTTGTTCTCTCATTGTTCTGAAGTTAACTTGATTGAGTTGTCATGCACTGGTTGAAATTTTGGATTTGCAAATGAAATTGAGGCGAAAAACAATAAACTCTATTCTTATAAAAAACTTAGTCTGCTTTGAATTTAAGTTTATCTTCTCTTGATACGTAAGTAGGAGATTTTAAATTGGGCTTGTTTGTGCTTTTGTGCATTTGCATATATAGCAATAAAAGGAAAGTGATGGTTCCAATAGAGCAGATCAAAGATGTACCTCATTAATACCAATTTGTCTTTTGTATTACTCTGTATATACATATTTATATATGTGCATATTGACATTGCTTTATTTTGTTTCTGTTGTGGAGGAAGATGATGGATGAATTTGAGAAGGTGAAGCAACAATTGGTAGAGTACGAGATCATGTCACGGCCCATATCCCACAAGCTTGGTCTCTAGTGATTTGAAACCCTAACTCTAAGTCTTGAGATCATTGACCTTTTTTTTTCATGACAGTTGGACCTAGATTTTTGGCTTCTAGAAGATTGTTGTCATTGAGAACCTTCATCAATTTGGCTTGGGACAACTTTCCATTTAGTTGCAGGAAGTGTACTGTAGTTATAAGGAAAAAAAAACATGTGATTGAGGAACTATTTGTGTATCAGACAGACCATGTAATTATTTAGTCCTCATGGAATGAAATTGCGTTCAATTTACTTGAGAAATTTCAGTCTTGAATCAGTTGTTTTTATTTATTCGCAAGCGTATGCAATGGAAAAATACTTTTATTTATATTATACTGTGAAGAGAGCACATTATATACATTATGTGTATATATAGCTACTTTTTGCCTTTGTATTGCAACTGTATTGCTTGCGTATAACCTTTTTGTTTTCAAGTCTGTGTTGGAATGAAATTCATGGAGGAGTATGGAGTTTTTGTATTGCCATTTTATATCCCTTTATTGCTTGTGTATTGCTATTATATTGCCCGTATATCCAATTTTTTCAAGTCTGTGTTGAAATAAAATTATAGTGGGATTATGGAGTTTTTGTATTGACATTGTATAGCCCTTTATGGCTTAGGTATTGCTATTGTATTGCTCCCGTATATCCTTTTTTCAAGTAGATTTGGAACACATGCTTGAAAAATTGGGTTATACGGGGGCAATACAATGGCAATACTAAGGCAATAGAGGGATATGCAATGGCAATACCAAGGCAATAGAGAGATATACACAAACTCCATACTCCCCTATAAATTTATTCCAATAGACTTAAAAAAAAAACAGGATATACCGGGTGCAATACAGTAGCAATACACAATCAATAAAGGGCTATACAATGGCAATACACACACTCCATACTCCCCTATAAATCTATTCCAACATACTTGAAAAAAAAAAACAAAAACAAAAAAGGATATACAGGGGCAATATAGTAGCAATACACAAACTCCATACTCTCCCCCTCCTCCCCCCCCCCTTTTTTTCTTAAATTTAGAGTACTGCTAAACGAACTATAAAATTAACTAAGTACACCATAATATTTAAATCAAAATATAAAATTAACTAAGTTTACCCTATTTAACTACCAAAAATACCCCCATTACATTCTAATACACCATTATAAAAACTTAAAACAGCTTTGTTTATATATATATATACTCAAATCTGCTTTTTGTATGCATTGGTGCAGAATGACGGAGTCCTAAAGATGAGGAAACTGGAAAAAACTTGTTCTGAAGGCTATTGAAGAATCGGGCAAAACAGATGATGAAGCCAAACTCAGTGATACAGTGATCTGCTTGATCACAAAGTTTGCCTATCTAATATTTATTTAGTACCTTCAATTGAATTGGTATCTATTGATCTTGGCTCCACCTTTACATTATTATTTTGGCTTATTTAGCTACATGCCCCCTGTGCTTTGAAACTTGTCTCAGATTACCACCCGGGTTTTAAAACGTCTCAAAGTACCCCCCAACCTTTTAAAAAGGGTCTCACATTACCCTTTCCGTCAGGATTATTGACGTTCCGTTACAACGTTTGGGCCCCACTTCGTTTTAATCTTTAACCTCTGCGAATAAGGGCTTTTTCACTTTCAGATGAAGAGAGGAAATTGGGTATTTGGGTGAAAAGGGAGAATTTGGAGAAGGAAGCTAGGGCTTACCAAAATCTGTTGTGGGGTTCGAAATTTGGGAGAATGTAGAGAAGAAATCACGGGTTGATAAAACTCTGAGGTGGAGTTCAAAATTGGGAAATTTTGGAGTAAAAGATTAGGGTTTATGAATCTTTGAGTGGAGTTCGGATTTGGGAAAGGGGGAAGGGGGTCGCACAATTTGGGAGAAAAGGGGGAACTGGGTCGCACGATTTTGGAGGTTCAGCTGGTTGTTCTCTCTGTGAATACACACTGAATTGAAGAATAGATGGAAACAGGAGAAGCAAGGCATGCCCAATGGTGTCATTGTGGGAAGTTAGCACGGATGCAGACTTCGTGGACCAGTTCAAACCTAGGGCGGAGATTTCTAATCTGCCCAAAGTCAAAGGTAAGAATGTTTTAGGTCAAATTTTCAGTCATTGTTTTGGGCATCACAAATTGATAGAGTTGTTATTGATGAAATATTCAGTCATTGATGAAATTGATGAAATATTCAGTCATTGATCAAATGGATCAAATTTTCAGTTATTGTTCTTGGTTGATACAGGGAAGTCGTGAAAAAGGATGTGGGTTTTTTCAGTGGTTTGATGCAGAAATGTGTGAGCGTTCAAAGTCTTTGATACCTGGTTTGCTGAGGAAGATTGATAGGGTGGAGAAGGAAAATGCAAATATTCGAGCAAAGTCAAAAATATTGTGGGCTGCTATGTTGCTTTCCTGGGTGGTGGTGTTTGCCATGGTGATGAATTAGGATGAATTTGGAGGAATTAAGAGTAATATGTGTTGTAATTTGGTGGGTGTAATGTGATTAAGAAGCAGTAGTTCAGTGGGCTGTAATTTGAGAACAAATGCTAATGTAATGTAGCAGTAGTTCAGTTTGTGTAATATAATGTATTTTGGTGGGAAAACAATGTAATCTGTTTTGAGTTTTATGAGTAAGCATTAGTTCATTGTAATATTTGTTTAGAGTTTAGAGTTTTATTTGATCTATGATATGAATGAAAACTTGTTTAGAGGTTAGAAATGGTGACATATTGATAAGCATCATACCAAAACTAGGTTACAACCATATGTTGTTTATTGGATACCAAAAAGTCCTCTGGATACAAAAACAAGTTACTCAGAAGCATATCTTGTTCATGGGATACCAAAAACAGGTTACAAAAACAAGTTACTCATAAGCATTTTTTGTTCAATGCCATATGAAATGGTTACATTAAAACATCATATCAATATAAGCATTTTTTGTTCAATGTCATATCAATATAAGCACAACACCAAAACAGGTTTCAACCATCACATTACATATCAAATAGTCAATTACATGCCATGTACCTGACTCAAAAACCTTGACAGACATGAAAGCCTAATAAAACCAACCATCACAGACATCAATAATCCCACAAACCAACAACCCAATTGCAACCATAATCAAACCATTAAAGTCTTATAAAACTAACTAATTACAGAATCTATAATTCCACAACATTCAAACCATTCAAACCATTCAAAAAGAGTTTATCCTAATTCCAAAACAGGTTACAAAAGTTGAACATCATCACATCTAAGGATGAAAAAAAGGATCTTTGACAAAATGGCTCCTCTGTTGATCTTTCATCCTCCTCCTACGTTGTTGTACTCGAGATAGTTTTTCAGATTGAGATGAATCACATGTTTGAGAAGCTTGAGCTGCTTGAGATGGTTGGGATTGAGAAGCATGAGCTGCTTGTGATGGTTGGGATTGAGAAGCCTCGGCTACTTCAGATGCCTCAGCTTGAGAAGGCCCTTGGGAAGCACTTGCTTGTCTCCTTTGCCTTAGTTGCATACTTTTTTGTCCGCTACTTTGGTCTCCACCATCTCTCCTTCTTACCTAAAACAAATAATAATTAGGTAGGCATGATATGAAAATTTGAATGGTGAAAACATATATTTAAATGCAAAGCAATTTTGGATAATGACACATACCTTACAACCAATTCGATTATGCCCTTCTCCACCGCAATTGCCACATTTTAAAGGGATGCCATACCTAGGCAGCTTATATGGATTAGCAGGTTGTGTAGGCTCATCAAAAGCTGGTTTTCTTGTCTTCTTAGGCCTACCAGGCTGCTTGTGGTATTTTGGAGGGAGTAATGAAGCTAAATTAATCTTCATCCACTGATCTTGGCTAGTCATAGGCATAATCATTGGTTCATAGGCTCTCAAATAAGCCTCTTTCTTGTACACTGCATCACAAAAGTCCTCTGGATTCCCATGGAACCAACTTATTGCAGCACAAGCATGCAAACATGGTATTCCATTCAAATCCCAGCCACGGCATGAACAAGAGTGGGCATTCAAATCAACAGCAAAGGTGCGGCCACTATGGTACATCACTTCAAACCTATTCTGTCCAGCAGCCTTAGGAATGCACCACTGAGCTTTTCCTTTGTTTTTCTCTAATATTTTTCTAATTCTTGGCCCAACTTGTCCATGCCATTTCTCACAGAAAACCCTTCTTCCAGCCATCAACAACATTATGTACAAACGAATTCTTTCTAGCATAGTCAAAACAGGCTTGTCTCTGGCATCCATTATGCTATGGTTGAATGCCTCACAGAGGTTGTTCATAAGCATGTCACACTTGGGATCAGTCTTGAAATATGCCCTACTCCAATGCCTAGGATCTTTCTCTGCAAGCCAATCATGTGCAGGTTTAGACAATTCCAACATCTTTCTCATCTCTGCATGAAACCATGGCACTGTTAAGGCCCTAGCAATTGCTTCCATTTGATGTTGCAAAGCAAGAGCTCTATGTTCCAAATAGAAGTTTCCATACAGATGTTTCAAACAATGTCTATGCTCTGCATGAGGGAATAGAGCATCCACAACATCTATTAAACCCTTTTGTTTGTCAGTCATAAATACATAACCATGGCTATTCCTAATATTCAGATCACCACTCAATAATTCTAAAAACCACAGCCATGTTGAATTGCTCTCATTCTCTACATATGCATAGGCAAGTGGAAACATACCGTTGTTTGCATCAACTCCCATTGCAGAAAGCACTTGCCCGGGGTGAGGCCCTTTGACATGACACCCATCCAAGCAAACCACAGGCCTACAACCATCTAAAAACCCCTTCTTGAAAGCTGCAAGACAGATGTAAATCCTCTGAAACCGAGGCCTATCACCTTCCATTTCAGATTTAATGATAACTGTACTTTCAGGATTTCTGGTTCTTAACTCATGACAATAATCCCACAAAACTTCATATTGTTTACTGTAAGACCCCTCTACAATGTCAACTGCCATGACTCTTGCTCTGTACACAGTTGCTCTAGATGGTCTGTAACCATAGTCTTGGTAAACTTGCTCTGCAAAAGAAGAAGCAGTCCAATTTGGATTAAGCCTTAACTGCCCAGAATGTCTTTCAGCCAACCAGCTAGCAGTGGCATGTATATTTTTACTCCCTTTACTACAAACATGTGTAAGATTAAAGGTTTTTACCTGCAGATAAGTGCTACCACTAACACTTGAAGCATGGATAACAAAAGGACAGCCCTCTTCACAAACTACTCTTATTTTGTTACGGTCATTACTCATAAATATCAACTCCCTTCCACAATTAATGGAGTATATCCTCACAGCTTTTCTAAATATCTCGGCAGTTGCAAACTTTAAACCTATTTTGAAACTTGGGTTTGCCATATCAATTTCAGGTCTGAAATCTTCACCTTTTGGCATTCTATTCTTCTTCCTTCTTCGTTCACCTACTGCTTCATCTTCACTTGAAGAGCTATTTGGGCAGGTAAGTGTAGGTGACTCTTCTCCATTGTCTGACTCATCATTTTCCTCTGCATTAGGATCATTGTCAGTACAACTATGATCCACATAACCTTCGAACCACTTATCATCCTTCTTCAATAAGTCAATCTCTTCATCACTCTGTGCATAGTCACTGTCTACAAAGTTTGGATCACTGCTATCATCATCCTCAGAACAACAATATTCTGGATCACTGCTTTCATTCCCCACTTGGCTTGAAGTCAGACTCACTACTTTCAAGTACAAAACTATCACCCTGCTATTGCTTTTAGGTACCATGCTCATACAAGCTAAAAGTGTACTATCTGATATTATTTGAATAAGTCTTCCAGCTCCAAACTCTTCACCAAAAAAACTCACATCATACCCATTGCCATATCCCAAATCTTTAGCCATTCCAAATAGCTCTAACATGGACATATAGTCAACCTCACAATAATCAAACCAACTGACTTCACCACCCAAATAAGACCATTCACTGTCCCTTCTATTTTTAACTAGTTTACCTCCATGGAAAAACTTAAATGTAACAACCTCGTCAGCATCTTTATCTGTGTAAGAGGAAGAGTCACTTAACAAGTCGATAAAGGTAACAAAGACAAAACAACTATAATATTTGGCAGATTTTAGTTCAGTCTGAATACCAAGGTGTTTGCAAGGTGCAATCTAAATAATCCATAGCACAGAGTAAAAAAGTACACCACAAAACAAAAATTATATTTGGCAGATTTTAGTTCAGTCTGAATACCAAGGTGCTTTGTAAGGTGTTTGTAAGGTTCAATCTAAATAAGCCATAGCACAGAGTAAAAAAGTATAACAAAAAACAAAACAAAATCCAGCAACACACAAAGACCAGACAAGGAACACACAAGGGACCACACAATGCCACACCAGACCAGCACAGAGTCAAAAAGTACACAACAAAACAAAAAAAGCTCCAACAATAGTCCAATGCACATGCCAAAATCAAGAAAATCAACTGAGAATGGGTCCACTTACATATGGGTTGACAACCTCCAGATTCTCTAAGCACCACCATCTTCGCACTTTCTAGCCTTAAAGTCTAACGCCAAAGAGTGATTTCTTCTCCAGATTCTCCAAAATTCGAACCCCACCTCAGATTTTGCAAAAGCCCTAGTTTCACAGAGATAACAACTGAACCTCCAAAATCGTGCGACCCAGTTCCCCCTTTTCTCCCAATTCGTGCGACCCGTGATTTCTTCTCCAAATTCTTCCAAATTTCGAACCCCACCACAGATTTTGATAAGCCCTAGCCTCCTTCTCACCCAAATACCCAATTTCCTCTCTTCATCTGAAAGTGAAAAAGCCCTTATTCGCAGAGGTTAAAGATTAAAACGAAGTGGGGCCCAAACGTTGTAACGGAACGTCAATAATCCTGACGGAAAGGGTAACGTGAGACCCTTTTTAAAAGGTTGGGGGGTACTTTGAGACGTTTTAAAACCCGAGTGGTAATCTGAGACAAGTTTCAAAGCACAGGGGGCATGTAGCTAAATAAGCCTATTATTTTTAATCATATTACTTGTTTGGTGCCAAATCAATTCAAGCTCCAGATTTAAAGTTGAGAACAAACATAAGCATGTTGATTTGGTGGCCAAGGATTAAAATACAGTGTGAAGTGGAGTAACTGGGAATAACATTGTAGTGTCTCCTTTAAATTTGCAGCGTTGTTGGCCTTGGTTGGCTGGAACCTCATTCAAATTCAGAATCAAATGCAGATGGTTGGCTGGAACCTTTTTTTGCATGCGGAGTCACAAGTCTAGGACTCATATTTTGTCTTCTGTTTGAAAAGTTTTCAGAAGAAATATAATCATTGTCATTAATTCTGCAATTCTATATGAATCAGACATACATTGTGATGGTTGTCTCATAGTACAAGATCCATTCTTAACTTACCTATCTCTGGACACATTTGTTAATCCAGCTTGGCTTTATGGTTGGTCCCTCCCTAATCATTCATTTTTATTTATTATTGAGGTTAACAAACAAACCCAAAAAAAAAAAAAAAAAAAAAATCAATTTGGTTGAATATGGTGAGTAGTGTGTAATTTTTATTTTTTTAGAGTAAGGTGTACTTATTAAAATTACATTTGTTTCACAATTCAATATATCCTTTTTGGTCATTTTATATTAGAGTAAATTAGTAATTCAATAAATAGTTTGGTAGTATGGCATAATCAGTTAATTTTAGGGTTCGTTTAGCAGCACTCTAAATTTATTCCAACACAGACTTGGAAAAAAAAAAGGATATACGAGGGCAATACAATCGTAATACACAAGCAATAAAGGGCTATACAACGGCAATACACAAACTTCATACTCCCCCTATAAATTTATTCCAACATAGACTTGAAAAAAAAAAAAGATATACGGGGTCAATACAGTAGCAATACACAAGTAATAAAAGGCTATACAATGGCAATACACAACACACACTTCATACTCCCCCTATAAATTTATTCCAACAGACTTGAAAAAAAGGATATACGGGGGCAATACACAAGCCATAAAAGGCTATATATGTGCAATACATATGCAATACATATCTGTCATGGCATTTGCCAATTAAATCACTTATTTGGTTACATTTGTAATTTTTTTTCTTCTTTGCAAGGGGAAACAATAAAACCATGGAAACTAGAGATTGACAAATTTCCTTTTAACTTGACTTTTATAAATTGATGAACTAACAATATTATCTCATTACATCTTAAGATATACATGAGAAAGTGGCAAAAAACAAAAAATTTACATCTCCTCTTGGTCAGGAATTTTAACACATTTTATATCTATCAGCAAAATTCCAGGACATCTCCTCTTAGACCCGAATTTAAGTTGAAAGTTAGCAATTTCCTCCCCAAAAGAACACCCTCACTTGAAACAAGACAATCTTCCAACTGCATAAAACGGATCAAAAATGCATATTAGAAGCAAATAATTCAATCACAAATCATTAAATGTGTTAGATTGAAATCAAGGGCGGAGCCACACTGGGACCAGTGTGGTCACGGGCCCCCACTCAATTTTTTTATATTTTAAAAGTAATATACTGTTATGTATTTCTAAATGTATATTATTTCAAATACTTAACGTTTTAATATGTACCCACATGTGTTGTGGCGGACCTATTAAGGTACAAGGAGGAACTTCAAATTGCCCATTTGCTCAGCTGGTAGTAGTGCATTCCAAGTGTATAGATTACCTTATTTCCATGTTCAACATTTAAGTAAATGTCTTTTTCCTTTTACTTTTATTTATTTTTATATTACTCCATTTACTTAAGTTTACAATGTAAATAAGAAAGTACCCCTATTTGGATTCAAATAAAAATACTAGAAAATCAAATTCCCACCAAATCAAAATATGATAAATCGGTTTTAGTGCAAAATACGATTTAGGCTAAAAATAAAGGCTCATTAAGTCAATATATACTTCATACTAAAATCCCAAAAAATCAAGTTTTCTTATTTGATGTGTAAGGAATAAAAGCCGCCAAAAATTATCTTGAGAAAATGATTATTCCGAAAAACCATTTTTCATACTTAGTCAATATTTTTACATAAAACATTTTTTCATGTATGATATGAATGCATGAAGGGACCTAAGGTTTTTTTTAGTTTGTGAACTTTTGATTTTTGCTTTCTATTAGGTTTAATGGGGGGAAAGCTTTAAAGATATTTGCTAAATCGCTACTCTTTGTCTATCTCTTGTAATTTTTCTTGCTCAGAATGTATTTGTCTATCCTTTTGTTGAGGACAATTATGATTGCAACCAATAAGCAATATAATTCTTGACATATATATATACTATTTTTCGTATATATTGTGACTTCGAATTTTTAATTCTTTATAATTTGTAAAAGGCCCTCACACACATGAAATCTTGACTTTGCCACTGAAACTGTTCAGCTAGCAACAATAAATTAGATTTAGATCGCCCATACTGAGTTGCCCAACATACTACAATAAATGGAGCATAACGGTTGGATCCACTTCCCTAGCAAGTTTGATAGCATCAGATGTGGCTATATATTGGTTGGCTGGAGATATTGCTAGTATTATGCTATTAGCAAAGTTTGATACATAAATGACTGAAATGAATAATTTGAAGCTATTAAAATAAATGTTTATATATATCATAAATTAGAATAAAACAAAAACAAAAACAGAAGTTAGAGCATTATAATAATGGAAATTGGGTATGTAGTTAGGGTGTTAATTAGAGCATTATAATACAGATACAATACAAGACCAAAAGAGGGACAATCAATAGGCAATAAAATTGGAAAACAGGAAACATACCTCGCTCGGAAATTAGCAAAAGTGGAATTTAGGTAAATTATGAAAATATTGAAAATAGGGAAATTCAAAATGAACAGCAAGATCAAAGCAATATGCAAGAGATATATCAGCAATATCAGTACAATAGAGTTGCAAAAGACACCTGATTTGCAATACATAAGGATTACTATTCACAAATGAGTGTTATCACAGACAAAAAAAATTCCTTATACCTCCCAGAATTTGTCCATCCCATTTCCATATCTTATACTTTCTCTCCATTCTCTCCATAATCTTTTGTTTTCTGATAACATTCAGTTTTGTATGTATTCTTTCATGTGGTATCAAAGCATCATTAACATGTTTAGGGTTCGGTCTTGCTATTTTGTTGAAACCTTTACGCGATCACGAAGAAAACTTATGAAAGCATGCTAAGAACACCGCATAATTTTCGTAATGTAATTTGTTTATAGTTACAACGTGCCTCCCACTCCCTATTCTATACTCACGACCCAACCACCCTCACAATCACTTTATACCCTCCCTCCACAACCACCTTTTCCCCTCGCCATCGCTCTCTCCTCAAACTCCAAAACTAATTTCTTGCATTGCCTAAAATCTCTCCTCATGAACCCATGATAAAGTAGGGGCTTGAGACTTGAAAGCATAAGAAAGGCTACAATAAGGGTTGCTTGGTGGCTAGGGAGTAGTTGTGGAGGGGATGCATGATTGGACCGAAATGCCCCTCCACATTAAAGTAATTAGGCAAAAAATTGAGATGGCCCATAAATAAACTATAAGGACTAAAAGTACCACTAAATTATACAGCTTTAAAACTAGCAGAGGTCTCCATTAATATTTTGGAGATGGTCCCTCACAGCTCACATGTATCACAATCTTGAGATGGCCCCTCACCTCAATAGTTTCACCTCCCCTATAAATAACCCACAATGACGATTTTACTCTTCAAATTGACGGTTCAATTTACAAATAATGTGATGGAATGACTACATAGGAACGAATGAGAGAGTTGGAAAACCAAAATGGCACAAAAATTAGTTGAATAATCAAAATGAAACTCAGGTATAAGTTCATGAACCATTGCAGTTAAAAACCTATAAATAAATAAATAAGAGTTAGTATGTATAAAATTTCATTAAAAACCCAAGTACTTCTCACATCTTAAACATAAAATTGCCTCTTTAATTCCAAATAAAGATCTATCTCGATCAACCATTACAGAAAAATGGTTTTAAGTATAGGAATATAACTTTTTCACACTGCCAAAAAACACTCAATGAAACACAAAGTCACACACTGGTGGTGACTCTTGTGACTCTTGGTTGAAGCATTGAAGCCGTTTAGTAAAGCTCCCGCCTTTTTAACTCCTAAGGGCCCCCCATCCATCAAATATGTGCAGATGTAGCGTTGTATTTCCCTCCTTGACCGTTTCAATTTCAAAAACGTTAAAAATCAAACTCACGGCATTCTTTTTCTGCTCTATCTGCCATTCCATATGAATATATGATTCCTTTGTAAACTCACAGCCACCATTCAACAAGCAGGCCATGCCTTCACGTTCACATTCACGTCCAAAGAAAACCACATCAAAATCTGCCAAGAAACAAATGAAGCATACCAAAGAATCCATCCACCAGTCTCCACCTACCCTTCAACTCCATCTCCAAGGTTCTCTCTCTCTCTCTCTCTCTCTCTTACTGTTTCTCTTTATTGGATTCCTATTTGTTATTTGCTTAATTGGAAACTGGCTTCCAGATAGTTTGACTTTATTTCTTATTGATCCATCTGTAATTTCCTTCATGTTTTCTTAATTCCTTTTGTGTGTGTGTGTGTGTATATATATATATATATATAGAGAGAGAGAGAGAGAGAGAGAGAGAGAGAGAGAGAGAAATTTATGACTTGAAATTTTTTGATGACAAAGAATTGAGTGGTTGTGAGACTGCTTCAGTGACTGGTCAAAGCCATTCTGATGATCAATATTCATTAGGAGGGGAAGAAGAAGAGAGACGGAAAGTTTCTGCAGATCTTAACCAAATGGCGGATTCTTCAAACGGGAATTTAGAGGAGACCCTGAAAGTTCAACCAGATGATGAAGTTAAGGTGGTTGAATCTGTGACGGACATAGCTATTGATGATTATTCTGCAGCTGGAAAGAAAACCCATGACGGTGATGATTCGAGTTCGAGTAGTAGCAGTTCGGATGAAGAGACAGAAGCTGGAGAGAAGAGTGCTAAAGTGGCGGATTCAGGGGAAGTGGAGGAGACGAAAGAAGTTTCCGTATTGGTTGTTGAGACTGTTGAATCTCTGTCCAACCATTTGGATCAAGGTGTTGTTGATGATTTGGAAGCTGTGAAGGAAGAAGAGGAGAAAGCTTTGGCATCTGTCAATGGGACCGATGAATCTTCTGCGGCCATAACAGATTTGGTGTCAGAGCAGATCGAGGAAAAAATATTGACATATTTGGATGAGAGCAATGGGGTTTCTCTAGCTGAAACAGATTTGGTGTCCAAGGAGGTTGAGGAACCAGCATTGCCTTCTTTGAGTGAGCATGATGAGCCTGCTCCAGTCATAACAGATGTTGAAGAAAAGAGTGAGGTTGTAGATGTGGTGTCAAATGGAATTGAAGAAACCAAAATTCCTGTTTTAGAAGAGACAATTGGAGAGTCATCTTACAAGGCATCTAGTGAGAATGTTGATGATGGATCGTCGAAGCTGTCGCCTGATCAGGTTCCTCCTCCCGTTGAATCAGCTGATGCTGGAGAAGAGTATGGGAAGCCTGTGATTCCTGAAAGCACCAGTAATCCGGTAATTAAGTTGATTAAACTGTTTCTTTACATGTTTAACATTTTCTAGCTCACATGAAATTCTTTTCAATTGAATGATCATCTCTTGGTTTCGTGTGTTGGCAGTCTATTGTATCTGTCACTGGACGCCCCCTGCAACCAACTTCATGGAAGAGTTGCTGTGGCCTTTTCGAAGTTCTGCATCGATCCAATCGATAATTCAAGGTAAATTACATCAAGATCATAGTCTAATTATCATTAGATTAGTTTATGGTGTGAACTCTATTGTGCTTAGTGTATGATAAAAGGTCGTTTTATCGATCTGAGTGGGAAGAACAAGATATACTAAATGTGCTCTTCATGAACAACCCTAAACTCACGGAAGACTCCGATCGAAACACTGTCCCATCAACTGTTTAAGATTTTGTTTTAGTACTTTTTTTTTTCCTAAATACCAATCTACATATGGATTCAGTTTTAGGGCTGAGAATTCATTCATGTTTTCCTGCTTTTTTTCTTCTTTAATTTTTGGGTGAAAGAATTGACCAAATAAAAGTTTGGAATGTGCTGTCATGTGGTGGCATGTGTTGGCATAAACTCTGTATATTAACATGTTGCTTCAGAAACATGGCTTTACAATTGGTGGCTACCATGTACATGGGTCCTTTGACATTGCATCTCATTTCCTTTTGCACATAGTGCTAAACAACATGTTCACCAGTCAACGGGATCTAATCCAGTGAAAAAGGGTCTTAATTTGCAGACTAGTGATCTCAAGTTCGAACCTCCATAGCACTATTGGTAGTGTGTGACAAACCTTCATCCCCTTATAGTTTAGACTATTGCTTGTATTTAAAAAATCAACAACCTGTTCACCAAAAGCGTAAGCTAACTAGTTTTTTTTTTTATCCAATTTGTGCAGAGACAAAGCAAAGCGTTATGGTGCAGCTGAGAAACAGAGATGGAAGTTTGCAGAGACTGCGACAGCTACACTTAATTATATAAGCCTTTTCAGCTATTTTAGAGCTTCACATTCGTTTAGCTTAGCAGCGGAAGATTGAGATTGGGTTATGCGTGATTGTGTGTGGAGTGAATTTCGTTAGTGATTCTTAATTATATTTTCCGTATTTATATTGAGAAAAAAAAAAAAAAAAAAAAAAAACGTTCTTTGATATTCCTACAGTGATTTGTATTGTATTTATTGAGGATTTTCCTTTGTTCTTCTGTTTTTTTGGGTAAATATTGAACGGAAAAGTTTGTTACCAAAATGTATATCATCTATTTGTTTATCATACCTTAAATGCTATGGGGAGTCATCCTCACTAAGCAATTATCAAAACATGCATAATACGAGATCGTGTGCTATGCACATCTACGGCTAACAATCATTCACATAGCAATGATAGAATGATAGATTGTGTAAATCATCAAAATAAAAAGTAAGGACCCGGTGAAATATGCACATATGCAACATACTCTGATTCCACATACTCTTATTCCAAGTACAACCAAGGTCATAACACGTAACACTAAAACCAAGTTTCTTAACGAACCCCCGGAAAGAGCAGGATATTGTGGCAATAAAACGGACACGACTGGATTATCGGATAAGTTCGATGTACATTTCATCAGAAATGGGATGACTGCTTAAAAAGTTAACGTGGATTGTACCTAAACGGAGGATCAACTTCTCAAAGAAACCCAAGTGAGTTTGAGCCTCCACAAATTGCACTATAACGCAGCTAAACTGGTTGAACAAACATGGTTCCATGAATGTTTCCCTACCGACAGATACACTTCGGCTTCTATGTAAAAAAGGTGTTCTACAGTTAACCGAATTGAGGACTTGTCTTATTGAGAGTCCCTATTGTGACAATTCATAACCCCCAGCACCACACTAAGTGGGCAAAAAATAAACAAAAATGAAAAGGGGGGCGCAACAAGGCACTAAATTAGAAACAAAAGGTGACCAAGGCTATGATCATTGATGGGTTACCGGCTACGCTCTGATTACAGAACAATTTTTTTATCAAAACCTACTAAATGGCATTTTAAGGAAAGCACCATCAAGGCAATTGGACAATCTTAGTAAAAGTGATGCGAGATATCAAAAGAGATTAAGCAGAATTAGAATATAAGTGCTACAAGTACAACATCAAATAATACGCAAAAAATCTTGATACTGCATTTGTGTTATTCAAGCAATTCAAAATACAGTATAGACGATAGTGGAAGTATATTAAATCTGCAAAACTATATATATGAAGTTTTTTTCCAGCCAAGCAAGTAAAAGCTAAACAGCAAAGCATCCCAAAATGATAGAGCTAACATGACAACCATAGGCTCATAATAAAAAACCAAAGCCAACAAAAAAAGCATTCAGTGATTCTAACAAAATTGTAACATGCTCTTAATCAATAAACCCCTAACCTCTAGCTTTAAACCAGCCCGGACTTTTTCTCTATAGCCGCATCGCAATCCAATCACCTAGGCCTTAGATACAACACATAGACAGCAGCAGCCGCCACGGCAACAATGGCTCCAGTAGACCCTGCAACAACTGGCAAGCTCAATCCCTTTGGACCCGTCTCTCCGCTTTCCAAAATCTCCATTTCATTCACAGTCCCATTAATGGCCCCAACAGTCCTCTCCCTCAATCCATTAATAACCTTGTCAGCCTCCACCACATCCTTCTGCAATTGTCCCATCTTCAGTTCCAAGGCTCTGCACTTGTCCTCCGATTCCCTCAATGCCGCCTCGACATCGAGAGTCTCCTTTACTTTCTTCCCCAATTCAACACCGTTCTTGGTGATCACCGACTCCAATTCCTCAATTTTCTTCTTGAACAAACTAAGCTCATTCTCTTTCCCATCAAGTCTCTCCCTCATCTCTTCCTCAACCCTAATTCTCTTGCTCTTCTCCTCAGTTTCCTTCACTTCCAAAAACCCAATCTTCCTCTCCAATTCCCTAACCCACTTCTCGCTCTCAGCTTTGGCCTTCTTCAGGATCTCAAGCTCTTTCTCCAATCTATCAATTTTCGCTCCTTTCTCTCCCAAAACACGCTTCAGCTCCGCAACTTCGTTATTCGCCTCCTCCCCTTCGGCCATCGCCGAGATCAGGTCTTGTTGGAGCCTCGATACCTCAGTCTCAAGCTCCATCGCTCTATTCGCAACCGATTCCAGAACATTTTTTCCCTCGTCGTTCCGTTCGACCTCCAACTCCATCTCCCGGAGCTTCTCCTTCGTGTCCTTCTCTCCTCTCTTCAACTTCTCGATCTCCGTCGTCAGTTCTTTGATTTTCTCATTGCTTTCCTTGTTCTCGCGCTCCAACTGCAGCTTCTCCCGCTCCAAACCCTCGACCTTCCGGCCCATTTCCGCCGTCTGATCGGCATCGTAGAAGGCCTCAGTTTGATCGTCGATGATTTCAACCGTCTTCTCGTCTGCCATGTCTAAACCTACACGCGCAAGCACACACACAAGAACAGAAGCCAATCACAACCAGAAAATCGAAAATGCAAAATGCAAAATGCAAAATTCAAAATCGCATAAATAAGTTTCATCTGTCAATTTTCTTGCAGTTTCAAACGAAAACGAGAATAATAGGGCTGCAATTCTTCAAAGAAATAGAAATAGTATGAGAGAAAACCAAACCCGAAAGCAATCAGCAATGGTGCTTCTACTGATGAAATGATCTGCGTGGGACGAGAATGTTCCGAGTAAACAGGGGCAAATGAGAGTGACGATCCTTTAGGGTTTCTGCCTCTTACAAGTTTCCATTATCCTTTTCCGTCTTCTTTTTCCCTAGAATTACAGGAGGCGTCGAATCTAATCTGTGATGAGGAACGGACGGCTGAGAGTCGTCGATGGTGCGGTGCACGTGCTAAAAGTTGTGGGACCCGTCCCTTTCTGATTTTGCTGATGATTTGAACCACTTGGGTGGTGGACAAGTGGATTTTGCTTGTTGGGCTGGATTTGATACAAAGATCTAGCCCAAATTTGTCTTTTGAATTTGTAATATTCTTTTAGGGCACCCAATACATATTTACAAAATCTCAACCCTACCCTTCATTTGAAACTTATTTAACAAAAGTAGACAAAAAAGAACAATTGCAATGATTTGCCGCACAACCACCATGTTGGCCGGCGATGTCACCCACCTTTTTTTAAGCCATCGGAGTATCATGTAGGGGGGAGAGGCCCATTGTCGAGTCGAATTATTGTTGGAAGCCAAAAAACCCCACCCAAGCCCCAATCTCATGTCATTCTAGGCCAAGCCCCAAGCAAAATGGAATGAAACATAAAGCATGGAGGAGGCAGGGAGATGATAGATGAAAACATAAGAGAATGGGCAACGTCTGCAGTATTTTATTTGGTCGCTTTAACTTTTTTTTTAAAAAAAAAATCGAAATTCCAAGTTTTACAGCCCTTTTTTTCAGTTTTTGTTTGCAGGATATAGCGAGCAAGCACCTTAACACATACCATGAATGTTCCAATGAGGGAGGACCACACCTGCCATTGGCAATGCGATCCATGGGCAGAGTGCTTTTCTTTTAGACAAGGCCACTTTTCCTTTGTTTCTTCTTCTTATCTATTTCTTAAATTCATCAGTCTGAGTGCAACTCTACTCAACCAAAATGCACATTAACAGTCCACACATGCATGCACCCGTTGGATACAGTGGTTTCCAACTACCCATAAACTTTTGCCTCCCAAGTGGTGCTGTGCAATGCCTTTATGGTCATCTCAACTTTTATTCTAATTAGTGGTATTTCTCTTATCAGTATTGAAAGACGTCTCAAGTTTAAAACTTAAGACCTAGATCTTAAGTCTTGAACGACCGGATTTCATTTTAACAGTGCTCGTAATTTAATTGGAGTAGTCTAATCAATTGTAATAGTTAGTCAACTTAGTTTAATTGAACATTTCAAATGTGACCTAACCACGTCTGGTGAGTCGGATTGAGTTGTACTGTTTCAATTAAATTGGATAAAATCATCATAATCGTTGTTCGATTAACTTAAAAATGTTGGGATTGAACCAAAATCAACACATATTGTGTTTTACGAATCTCATCTAGAGAGTTCATATGAACTTGTTTGAATTCAACTCAAGGCAAACCACCAAACGAGAGTGGGGCATGAAGAGTTGAAGGGTTTATGATTAGATATATTATATTGGGTGAGATCGATTTAGCTGATGACCTATTTTAGTTCTAAAGCCCTCTTGGACTAGTTCCGGGGACAAGATCAGGTATAGAGAAACTAACGGTTTGATTTGATTTGATCATATGTTGCCAATAACCAAATGTCAAAAAGGGGAAATCCAGTTAGGTACTTTGACTAAACAAAGTATCATTAGACTTGCCAAGCCAAGTCAAACATTGGACGGTTGCACAAAGCCACAAGCGACGACATCATCAAGTGTGTCAAAATAAATCACGGCTCAACATCGTGGGTGACCAGAATAATCTTATCAAGCATGATTCAAATTAGGCTTACAAAGAAAAATGTCAAAATAAATCAAAACCACTTAACTAATTGATGTCATTAATGAATACAATGTGCCTATATCGTCGTTTGGTTTTTCTCAATTGAAAATTTCTTTCGTTTTTCCTTTATCGTCGGTTATATACAATGTACATATCTCTTTCATCAAGTCACGTAACATGTATTGAGTGAGATAAAAACGTAATAGTTTCAAGCTCGTGGAGAGAATAAAAAACCAATTGAAAATTTCTTTCATTTTTCCTTTATCGTCGGTTATATACAATGTACATATCTCTTTCATCAAGTCACGTAACATGTATTGAGCGAGATAAAAACGTAATAGTTTCAAGCTCGTGGAGAGAATAAATTAAAAATTACGCATCAGTTAACCATTTATCTCCACATGGTTACCTTTTCTCTTTCTACTTTAACGAATATGTAATGTAACATGAAAAAGCCTTCAACCTAGATATATTATTATTGCTCAAAATTTATGTCCTTGTCTTGTTTTCCAATTGTTATATTAAACTTTTTAAGGGGGTAATTAAGTCAAAGTACCAATTAATTAAAAGCTACTTTTAACCCTCATTATCCACCACTAATCCATATATTTATATTATTAATAATAATGTTTCAGTATAAGATGCCAAAACCAGTACAGCATTAACTTTTAGTCTCTGAGAGTAGCTCACTAACCACATGCTAAACCACCTCAATCTTTTTCATAGGACACTAACCATTAATTTCCTAGGTATAATTAAACAATCCAAATAAAACAAGAGAGATCAGACACCACCAGATGCAGCAAAACTGTCATTATCTAATCAGAACTCCCAGCCTTTCAGATAATCAGATTTCTGAGCCTACAGTGGCCATGAAGTTCCTATGAAGTTCCTGCAAAATGCAAATGACCCAAACATCCCTCGATAGAAGAAGACTGTATATATATATGGGAAATAAAATTCATACATCGATGTAATAAAAAGGCATTATATCATTTCTTTAGTACTAGAGAACTTGATCTTTTCCTATCCCTTAGTTCATTACAAAAATATGAAAAAATTAACATTATAAGGAGGAAAAAAAAAAAGCTACCCACTAACTACCCAACAAAGAAAATTGAAAAAGAAAAAAAAGAAGAAGAAGAAGAGATTTCATTGGTCTGTCATGGAACCATAATAAGAACCTTCCAAACTCCGAATCAGCAAGAGGCCATAATTAATCAATCAATCAATCAACCTCCAAACTTCCTCTTCTCCTTCTCCAAACCTTCAACAAAGCTTGCAAGAGCTTTCATGGCTTTGAGCTGACCCTGCAAGGCCATTATGTACCCAGCAGTCTCTTCGAACAGCTTGTCAACACCAAGTGACTCCCCCCCTGGCACAATCCTCTGCAATGCCTCAATCTTCTTCTCCACCTCCTCCTCCTTGTCACCATCTTCTTCACCACCATTCTTTACATCGCTGGGCTGATTAGTCTTCATGCACTCTTCCCTTCTCTGTTTTCGGGCTCTTCGTTGAGCAGACTCTGCTCTCAGTTGGTTAAAGCTGGATAAAGATTCATGCACTGCATTACCCATGTGAGATTTTTGCTGGGATTTTCTTTGCTTTCTCTTGAATGTAGATTTGGAAACTTGGGTTTGAGTTTGAGCTTCCTCCATGAGTTTGAGGGGAGGAAGAACAGAGGAGGAAGTTGTTTGTGTGAGTCTGTGAGGGGCAGACAGAGAGAGAGAGAGAGAGAGAGAGAGAGAGAGAGAGAGAGAGAGAGAGAGAGAAGGCAAAGGTGGGTTATGACTTTCCTTGTGAACTGAAGAGAGGAAGGAGGGGTGTGTATGAGGTTGGCGTTAAATTATTGTTGAGCTCCAGAAATGTCAATGCCAACGAAGCTTTGGCCCACTAGTTTTGGCTTCCCAATCCCTTGTTTTGGATTTGGACTCTAGTGCTTTTCTTCACCTCTCTAATCAAGCGCGTTGTCTTGTTCATTAAGGTTTCGACACAAATGCCATGTAATCTATTCCATTCTAATTTGCATCATAAATAAATCATTTGACTAGCAGTGGCAGATACATGATTTTTTCTTTTTCAAATAAGGTAAAGAAGTTCTCATACGTTTTTCAAAAGAATAAAATTCATACTACTAAACCAACCTCTTAGAGGCATTTTAACAAGCATTATTCTCTGTTCCCCACTCCTGCCTTAATTACTTTATCCAAACGCTAGCCTAGTAATTGGACAAAATCAATGGAGAATAATTTGTTGAGTGTGGGAAACAACTCCCTCTCGTCTATGTTGACTTGTGTGATACATGATAATTTCGTAGTTGTCTCGATTAAATTAGGTCTAAATTAGAATCGAATAAGATACTACCACATCAGTTGAGATCTTTTGTTGTATATGAACAAGTTAATACCAATTAGAGAGTAACGAGAGAAAAACATATAGGGGAAGGAAGAGGCAAACGCGCAGGAGGATGGGGGGAGGAGACTCTCCATGGGATCAGGTGTGGATGGGTTCATGTGAAATTACAGTAGAGACTAGAGAGCAATGTCAATGGGCTCCACAGTAGAAAACAAAGGGAAAGAGAGAGCACATGTGATCACATGATTTTCTTGAACCTAACACCACCCATGTGCCTCAGTGCCTCCCCACCCCCCCTCTCCCTCTCTCCCTTCCTTCCTGTGATCTACATTACTAGCTTGGCATGGTTGCCAAGTGGCACTCCCATCGGGACCCACCTAGAGCCCCACAAAAAAAAAATTCTCATTTTTTAAAATTTTATTATAATTAATTTATAAATATTTGGTCTATAAATAATAAAACGGAGGTGGTAAATATTATTATGGGGAAGGAGGTGGTGGTGTTTCCAAGGAGGAAACCAGCGGGTGGTTTTGGTCATTGGGATTGTGTTATAGATTTGGTTGTGTTGGGCATATGGGGCTCCATCTGATCAGAGCCACCCACCCAAAGCAAACCCAAGCTCCCTTTCCCTTCTTCTCTTGTTGCTGTCACATTCACACACTACATTATATTTTTACATATTATTATTCTAATAAATATATTTAATTAATTTACATTTCTTGGATCACAATCGCAATCAGAAAAGAATCAGATCCTTCCCTCCCACCACCTTCTTCTTTCTTTCTCTTGGAGTTCTCTCCTACTTTCATTTCCTTTTCTTTTCTCTTTCCTTTCTTTTTGTGATCCGTACTCTAGTCAAGTACAAGGTTTTATAGGTCTGGTTGGGTGACCTAATGCAACTGAATTTAGTACATTTTACTATTCATGAAACTAATCTAAAGTCACTTGATCTTTTCTAAATCATTTTCGAGATGCTGATTGCAATTCTACTAGGGTTGATGATTCGACCGTTCACGTGCGTGTAAATGATTGACGGTCTTAACAAGGATGGTGCTAAGGACAATCAGACGTTGATGCAAGTAAATCCTACTCGTCTCAACAATATTAATCTAGGAGACACAAACTTTTTAGGTTTGAAATGAAAATTGAAACCAGTGATTCTTAATGAGAAGTGCCATGTGGTGAAGGAGGAGATGGTCCATCTGATGGGGCTCATGGGGACAAAGCATACGTGCAAAGAGGGGTCCATGACTCCCCATATGGACAGAAAAGTAGGGTGATGGAATTGAATAATGATGGCATGGAACTATGCGCACCCATCATAATAATTATAATCACAACAAGGAGAAGAGAAGAGAGAATTCATCATGCATGTGTAATGTACTGATGATGTGGGTGCATTTGTGTTTGAGTCAGAACCTGTTCCTTGCCTTGCCTTGTAGTTTGTCGCTGGATGGCCATGGCTGCCAACTCATTTACTCCCCTACCTTTTTCTACCACCAACTGTACGTATCTGTTTTCAGTGATCTTTCAACTTGGGCCTGATGCTTAGAGCATGCCTAGTCGTGAGACAAAAGGGTTTTTTCACCTGCATTAGACATTATCTGATGGTCCAAAAGAACTTAGCTGGAGTGGGCTCGTGTACGGGTCAGCACAGTTCAGTTCAATTTTGGTTCATATGGTTCAATTCGACATATCTGATTTGACTTGGTTCATATCTTTAATTGGAAACAGAATCACCCAACATTACTAGTCTAGTTTGATTCGAATTTTAAAAGGTAAGAACAACAAACCCAACGAGATCGGAGCAGTCCAATTCAATTTTTGGGCTGTATGACTTTCTTATAAAAACTCAAACCAAACCGTCGGTTCAATACAATTCAGGCATTGTTTTTCATTTTTTTTGCCCTTCTCTAGTTGCTTGAATTCTATTACTACCCTTAACATTCATTTTCTTAGACGAGCTTTAGTCACCCAAGTGCTACAATAAAAGGTAATCATGTAGGGTTGTAAGTTGTAGCTTCTGCATACATACAGGTTTTTATGTAATCAAGGCTGATCCTTAGAAGGCTCGAAGTAAGAGAGGCACTTGATAGAGTTGTGGAATGTTGGCCAAATTGAAATATAGCGAAGAGAGAAGTTGTATAAGACCATTATATTAAAAATTACTTGTGCAATTGTTGCAATCAGCGGTAAACCGTGCTCTGCATGCAAGTTATGTTTAATGTTCATATGAACTCCACAAGCAGGTAAGGGGCAGAGAGTTTCGTTTTTTGAATTTGATTGTATAATTTTGCTTACATATAGTTTCTTGAAGCAAGATAAATGTACTCGCATCTAACATAACCAGAGAAAGCTGGCTCTTTAAAGGAAAGCACCGACTGCCTCAATTCACCACAACCTCCTTGGAGCGCTTATCCATCCTCCCATCGATGGAGCCCTTCCTGCCATGCATGAACTGTGCTCCATCTTCCTCCCCAGCCTCTGCATGAACCGCTTCATTATGCATCATTACCATGACCCGACTCTTTAATGCTCGCCTAATACATCCTTTGCATGCCGAACTGAACAGTTCCAACCTTGCGGTGGGCCGCCGCGGTGGCAGCCGCAGCGCCAATCCCACCGTATGGAGCCTTTGTCTGCAAGTAGTTTGTCTCAACAGCAATTCTGTCATCATGTTCCACCTTACTGACTCCCACCCGAGTCATAAAAAATGGGTTGGAGTCGATGCTGATAGCTACATCCGGTGCTACATTCGCTGCCATGCCACACTGTGCAGCTTGCTTGGCTTGTGAAGACATGTCCCTCTCGACTTCCACAACAGACCTTTCTTGATTTCCAGCACCAGGTTTGCGATAACAATAAGCAGGAGGGACAGCCTGAGGAGGAAGTACTGAACTTCTAACTAGTGTCCTTCGATCATAGGTATCTTTCATCATGTTTCCATTCTCATATTGTGCAACAGGTCCAACAACTCTTCCTGGTTTGGCTGGATAAGTAACCAAAATCCAGTTAAAACGAAATGGAAAAACAAGAAGCAAATGGATAGCTACAAATTCTTAAAAGTTATTGAGCATACCCAAAGAAATTCTTTGTGGTGTTTGCATGGTTCTTGATAGATTTACATGAATTCCTTCATTGTCCCTTGAATTCTTGTATGCCTCTTCAGCATTTTTCTGATCTTTCAAGAATGCATAATTTTGTTGCTCTTTTGGAGGGACCGTATTTGAATGTACAATCGTGGACCTGTAATGATTTAATGCATTTGAAATTATCATCTTAATCATTGACAATCAAATAAAAATCATACATGCAGCTTTCCTGGACATGGAAGAACAGTACAAGTCATAAGCGGAAGATATCCTAGCACTGTAAAAATGGGCAGAGGGATGAGCTCGACTAATTAGGGATCCCTGGCCAAACCTAACAAGGAGATGTCCCTCAAATAGGGATTGTTTGATATTAAAGGTCAGGCAGTAGCAGGACATTCCATAATGGAGCCCTTAGACAACAACTAACTTGCCTAATTTGCACTATCACCGTGATTACAGTGTACCAGTACTTTGCATACACTGTTTTGATAGCAGCTTGTCAATATGTGAACAAATAAACATAAGGAACTATATTTTACCTCGGAAGAGACACATGCTTTCGTTCAAGTGGAATAACTGGACCACTTTTACCTCCATTTTCCTCAAGATGTGCAAACTGCTTTCTGAATTGATCAACAGCACTATGTACAAATACACACAAACAGTCAGGGAAAAGATAGCAGCATAAAGGACCTTAATCAATCTATGCAACAATATTTGAATGTTAAAAGCAACTATGGTTGGTTGAACCTTGGATAGAGAAAATTAGCTCTCTCGGTTCCGTTTATGTAGTCTTTTAGCAATTGAGGATGGTACTCCAATATCTCCCGAAAAATTAGCTCCCGTATGTCCTCCTTTGTGACCCTTCGCCTTTCAAATTCAAACTCCATCTTTGTAATTGGCTGGCACGAAGGTTCTCTCTCAATTCTTGACAATCCTTTAAAGTAAGGATCAGCAAGTGCCTGGTAAAAACACAAAAGGCCAAATTCAACACATTTACTATCAAGTGACTAAATATCCACACTAGCTAGATTCATCACATATGATGATTTCATTCCAGCAAATGGCTGGATATATGCATTGGCACACATATGGCATAATGCTAGGAAAGTATATTGTCTATTACGGCATGACAAACCTCTTCAGCAGTTGGTCGGTCCTTTGGATCAAAGGCAAGCAATCTTTCCAAAAGTCGTAGTGCTAAAGGATCCGCATTCGGAAATTTTTGTGCTAATGACACAGGTTGCTTTTTCCTCATACTAGTTAAGTATCTCCTTGCCTTTTCATTTCGAACCTGCACTCAAATAAAGTAATGGGTTGTGATTATGAGGAAACAACTTAAGTACTTAATTAAAATAAAATAGAAAGAGAAACAGAATGCATTGCATCAGAAAAAGACGGCTTTTCCGTACCCGAGATATGGTATCTAATGATGGTGTCCCAAGCAGATCAGTCATCAAATCCAGCTGGTGAACAACATTCTTTCCAGGAAAAAGTGGCTTCCCTGTTAATACCTCAGCGAAGATGCAGCCTATACTCCATATATCAATTGCAGGTGTATACTGCATTCACATGAAATCAAAATTTAGTAGGTAGAGAAGAAAAAATACTTTTACTCGAGCACTAGAATCAAATTAGAATGTTAATTACAAGAACAATAGACATGCCACAACTCCCCTACACCTTGCAATATGAAACATAATATTCCCATAGTAAGTTATCGGTTCCCATTTCACTCTTCCATTTCAATAGGAGAGGAAATAAGAGTACGTGCCATCTCTCCTCAACACAGAGAATAACATTACTTAATGTCACCATATCACACTGGCTATCCCCATGGAAAATACATGCTGCAATTTCGAAAATGCAACTGAAATAAATAGAGGGGAAGGGGATATCTGTTGCATTTAGATGCACTAATCTCGTGCAAATGATAACATGGATTGACAGCTGAATTACTAAATTCAGATCAAACTACTCGTAAAACCTTGCCTTATTTCAGCTGTGATGAATTTTAAAATGTTTAAGAAACTCTATGTGAAGCTCTACCTTAGAGAAAAAGGATCCGCAAAGTTCTGGAGCTCTATACCATCTAGTTGCAACATAGTCCTGCAAATGTCCCATTAAAGGTGCAGAAGTATTAGTACTATTTTAAGATGTTGGAAAACGTCCTCACATTCTATGTGAAATAACTCTAGGATAGATAAACAAACATCACAGATTGAGTACCGTCCAAAATATTGTCGTGGGTGTATCATTGAATGCAACTCTTGCTAACCCAAAATCACAGATTTTTAGTTTACAATTTGCATTTGCCAATATGTTCTTCGGTTTTAAATCTCGATGGTAGACATTTGCTGCAGCCAATTAGGTAAGTATCAGATATGTTCACATTCAGTGGGAAAAAAGACATGAAAGAAAGAGGGGAGGGGGACGGGAAAGATTGAGAGATACCCAAACACAAGAGTACAATAAAAAGGAAAAAAAAATGAAGAACACACCCAACAGCCACTAGAAATACGATAGACCACAAGAACCTAAGTGCACACATATGCACAAATAAGGGTCCTTATGGCAGGCAGTAAACCTAGCATGGTTCTGAATTATTATTTTTTCCCCAAGTATAAAAGTGCACAGGTAAGGCAGCAAAGAAATTAGAGAGAAGGATGTACCGGTGTGAATATACTTCAATGCACGAAGCAGCTGGTAAAGAAAGAACTGATAGTGCTCTCGTGTCAGGTCATCATTGGCTTTGATAACTTGATGAAGATCTGACTCCATGAGCTCAAAAACAACATAGATATCTTTAAAGTCTCTTCTAGAAGGCGGTAGCATAATGTGTTTAATTTCAACAATGTCGGGATGTCGTAGAAGTCTGAGAAGCTTTATCTCACGAAGAATACGAGCGGCATCAGATATATGTTCAAAAATGTCATGTATCTTTTTTATTGCCACTTTTTCACCCGTATGTGTGTCTATTGCTGAGCAAACAACACCATAGCTTCCTTTTCCAATAACTTCCTGAATTTTGTATCGATTGGCATCACCATAATCAGAGAAGAAGTCCATCTCAGTTTGATTCTGTTGCATGAATCCCATTCAGATTAGAATACAGTATAAATCATGCACAAAGATACTCAAACAGATACAATCATGAAGTATGATGCTATCACAACAGACATCAAGAAATGCTGACTAACAAAAGATAAATACGAACAAAGAGTACAACAAATAATTTTCAATGACAATGAGCACAGGAGTTTTATGTATTAATATACAAAAAAGTATGTGCACAAAAACATCAGACTGAAAAACAAAGGTACAAGAATACTACAGACATTTGATTATAATAATGTGTCATAAGATACCATGCAACCAACACAATTAATACATATACCAAATTCTTACATTGCATGGGATCAATTCCGAAAAGGCTATCCTTTGTGTAGCCAACCTATATATTTGTTCTTATACGTTGCACCTTCCAGATTATATGATAATTTCAGTAACCATGACGAAACATTTCATCCCCCTTGTGATTTCTAAGTATTTTCTAATCAGATACTTTAGGAACAACATTTAAAAGTCCTAGACATCAACTCCAAACAAATAAAAAAAAAATGAAAAACAGAAAGCGCACAACAAATACCTCAAATTCCTACAAGTATTCCAGCAGTTTCAGAACTTGAAGACGGGCAACGAAATTTGAAAAAGAACAAAAATTTGATCCAGAAAAACAAGATATTTGAAAGGATCGGTCTGAGAGAAATATCATTTTAGTAGAGAGGAATCTACGCCTGAGATAGAAAGAAGAGAGAGAGCAATGAAATTGGCGCATAATGATCTCAAAAGAGAAGCATAAGCATTAAATTCATTGGATGGAATTCCAGAATAAGAATGAAAAGTCATCTTTCAGGAAAATTCCCATTAACTTATGCCGTTATCCATTATGACTGTTATATTAAACAAGAACTGAATCTAATGGGAAAAATCAAAACCAATAATTATCCGCTAACAGATGTCCCACTCCTTCATCAGTCGAAAAAGCTCCATTTCAAAGCTCAATTTGCACAAAGATCTCAACTTCCACGATAAACAATAAAAATACAAATTTTATGTAAATATTCATTAAAAAATTCACAATATAATGAATCATATCACGATTCGTTACTTGCAACACAATTGCACATAGAAAACGTTACTTAAAACACAGTTGCACATAAATAAATAAAATGAAACTAACGGCAATTATTTTCACACAATTTCTGAAAGTCTATCACAAATTAAAGAACTGGAAAATTCAAGAAAAGGCACCTTCTTCAAGTGATCCTGCTGCATTTTTGTGTCAAACCCAGAACTCAAAATCTCGAAAAACTGAGCTAAAAAACTCTTATCCAGCTGAGATCAAGCACAAACAAAAAAAACCCAGGTCTCAAATCCCACAAAGACTCAGCCACATTTGCCCCACCTTCCCCTGCTCCTTATCACAAGCCCACAATCCCACCTTATTCTCAATCCCAACTTCACCCAGCATAGAACCCACACAACCAAATCCCTCATGCACTCCTCGAATTCCGATTCCAATTCCAAAACCACACGCGCTGAACAAAAGCAATTAGGCAGCCCACCAACTACCACCATAAAGCACCCAACACACAAAGCTTTAACATTTTCCAATATAGATACACCACCCACAAATTAAATAACTCCCAATTGCTATTTAACTTGGTGTTGAGGGACAACAAGAAGAAAAGGCACCAGTGAGAGAGCCACGGAGTTTGCGTTCTGCAAGATCTGATAACACCGACAAAAGGGTAGAGAGGACTCACAGAGAAATAAAGAGAGAAGGGAGAGAGGAGAGAGAGCTGTAAAGAATAAATCTAGTGGGTGCAAGTAGATGGAGTGGTATGCTATCGTAATCGTATTGTAGAAACGTAGGGATACGGAAAAGGATATTAATAATGGAGATATACAGAGAGAAAGAGAGAGCTAGCTACAGCCTACAGAGGCGGTGAGATGAAATTTCGAGGAAATGTAGGGGTTGTTTCGGATATTGTGGGTTTTTGAGTGAGGTGGCAGATTAGCAGATTCTTGTATGGAGATTCCATATTCTAATTGAAGAAGGATTTGTATACTAAATTGCATTTTTGCCCTGCTTAATCGGTTTTTTTTGCTGATTCGGAAATCACAGAGTTGGGTAGGTGAGGTGTGGTGTACACGTGGTGGGTTTTAAGTGGTGGGGTGGAGGTTGGTGGCGGGCAATGTGGGAGGTCTACAGGGTGCCACGTGGATAAGTGGTTTGGTTAAAATTTGATGATGGTTTAGAAAATAGTTAGAATTGTGATCCATTATTGATCACTAAGTGATTGTTTAGAGTTCCGTTTTAATCCAATCTAATCTAATCCAATCCAATTATAATCAATTTTCTAGGTTTAATATTGACTTACATTACAATTCAGTTAAATCCAACCAAATATTTGTGACATTGTTTTTCTTTTATTAAGATATATCATCAATCCAATAAGAATGGATTTTGTAAAATCAATAGACCCACCAACATAGAATCAATAACGTCTCAAATAAATTCCAAAATGAGGTCGTTACCGATTAGTTCTTAGTGGTATTTACCTTCCAGTATTAGACGAGATTCCAAATTCGAATATTCTCGTATCTGTTGAATTTATGGTATTATATTACTCGAATGCGACAAATAATCAAAAATCACAATATATATATAGCAATCAAGAATCATACCCCATAAGAAATTAAATCATGCATCACGCATGTTTATCAAGACAATGCATTAAAGATGGGTAGTTTTCAACTTCTCATTAAGAATCCACCTAATTTGATAAATTATTTTTAATAGTCCGTATCAATTAGTGATTACTTGACATAAAATCTAGTTTCCATGTGCCAACACTTGAATGGTCACACTTGTTATATTAAATAAGGTTTATAGAGGACCACCCAAAAAACAAGAACCTAGACATAATTAGCCAATGTGTTCTGCACATTATAATAACTAGTTGTAGCCAATATGTTTCCCATACTATATATATTAAAGAAAATGAAAATTCCATACCACCAACAAATCTTATACATGTATCCGTTTGGTGCTTGATTTTTTGTTTTATGGGTACTGGAAAGCAAGTGTTACACCTTCCAACATGGACGTTTTATCCAACCTCAATTGACTTTTGGTGTTGGATCATGAAATATTCTAAATAATTATGGAAGAAAAATTTGCCAAAATTTATTTATTATAAACCATTTACATATGGGAATTGCACCATTTTGAGACCGTACTCGTAACTATATATATATCGTCTTTATTATTCAAGTGAGTTGATCAGGAGACATCTTCCAACAAAATGAAGACAGATACCGCTAAACCAAATGGTATAGTTGGTCAAATTTAAATGTAGCTTGAATATTTGGTGTTATATCTCTTGTCCAACGATAAGACATTTTACCAAAAGAACCATATTAAGAAACGTTTGAGATATTTAGTACAACATTGAAGAAAACTATCTAGCAGTTGAAGAATAAATATTGCAAGAAATCGAAGGGGTGAAATATATATATATATATATATATATATTATATATACACACAAACATCTTCCTGTTACAAAAAGGCAACAGAAGAACAGAAGACAAAAAATGGATCTGAAACTCAATTTTCAAAGAAAAGCGTCTCCACAGAAAAATAAAAACTGCGTGATCCAAAACCATCTTGATCACTTCAAATCACTTTTGAAGTTTTGGAGTGGGGGTGGAGGCAGACCTCAAAAGTAGGGAGACACAATGCCAGCATTTCTTTCTTTATCAACATGCGATGCGGGGCATGCAGGCATCCATTAACCAATATTATTTATTTGAGAATAAAACCCTTGTTTTTTTTTTCTTCCTCCTAAAAGCAAAAGAAAAGTTGTTTGTCCGTCTACTTGATCGGATTTTCTCCGTTGGGGGTTTTTATGGCAAGGTTTTAATGAGGTCACTTTGTAGAGAAACCCGGAGCTCTGGTTGTATTAACGTCGCTTTTCTCATTTTGATAATATAAAAAATGTTGTTTGTCTCTCATGTCTTTTCTAATTTTATTTATTTTAATTGGGGGTTGCCAGTTTCTATCACAAATAAATTATATGTTTCCTTGTGGCTCATATCAGAAGACAAAATAAGGTACTAAAAATATATGAATATATATCCCTTTCTCCAATAGCTTGCCGTGAAAACTCCACAAGCCACTGATTGAAGGGGAGACGATTTGGAGGAATTAAAACAATTAGATATACTATAATCCGTTTCCTTTCACAATCACGCATGAAAAAGGAAGTTGAATGCCGAATCTTGGGCACTAAAAAAAAGTTGTGTCGTTTTCATTCAATCATTTTGTTTATTCTTTTTTTTTTTTAGTCCAAGGCTAGCAAAAAGCTAGTAATTCGGTCTTTGATTATATTATTACCCTAAGTATAAGCTCCTTCTTGTGTAAATCTTTTATATATAAATAGGTCATGCTTGTGCTTTTCCAGTCGACACGCATGGAGGAAGTTAGAGCTTTATTCTTACCTTATACAATATGAGCATGAGGGAGGTGAGAGCTAGGTACTAGGGATAGCTAGAGTTTTTCCTTCTTTCTACATCTTTCTGACTTCCCTAGCTAATAAAAACTACTTTTCATCATCTTTGGATATAAAATTTGCAAACGTGGATTAAGTTAGTTCACTAAAGTAGTGTGCTCACCTATTTGCACTCGAGTTTGATCCTCTTTTCTATACATTATAATAGTTATTAGTGTACAATTTCGTTTTGATCAACGAAAAAAAAACCCTAACAACATACTGTCTCGGGACAAAGCATTATTCAATTTTGCACTATAAGATGACACCTTAAGTATTGAAATTTTTACGATTAAATTCTCAAGTTTAGGCAACAAGAGAGTCTTGAACAATAATAATGAGTTTGGAATCAACTCTAATTAATTACCTTCATCAGTTGCATCAATCAAGTGAGTTAAAAAGGCTTAATTTTTGGTAAAGTTAGCAGCATTGTGAAAGGTCCCGACTCTATTAAGATATCAGATATAAAATATCCAACTCTTGAATCCCAACGGATTCTTTTTTACATGATTTTGCCCCACAACTCAGATCACCATTCTTAATCAGACCCATGGCCACAAACAAAAGTAAAACAAACACACAATCAGTCATAGGAAAGGAGCATGAAAAAGGAACACACACAAAATATTCCAGAGAGAGATTTTGAACTTATCCTTAAAAAAAGCTAAACATTATAGCATGCATGTGGAGTTTGTATCATGGCACCTTAACTAATACACTTATGTACATACATATATATTATATATACAAGATGTTGACGTCGCTGACAACACAATCTAACAGCGACCACATAAATTATGAGCCTTCGGAGTCGTTTCATGGAAGAAGAAGAAGAATAAGAAGAAGTGGACTTTTGCCAGCCAGCCAAGCCCATGCAAATGCAGGCAAAGCAATGCCCCTGCCCAATAGAAATCCGACACGTCAAGCCATACCCGCGTGTTGCACGGATCCGTAGTCCAAAAAGTCAAATGGGCCAGCACCAAATACGTAAATCTAAACTGTACAAGTAGTATGTGCTACGTATTTGTATGGTTGTATAACGTGTTGAGGGAAAAAGGGATATCCCTAACCTCCATCACAAGTATATCCTGTCATGTCAATTGCCCCGCCCACCCCACATGGCCACGTGAACTTTTTCTTTCAGCAAAGTGAGCGACCGGCGGGGAAGAAAAGTAGGTGGATCCTACCTTTCATATTGTGGGTGGGACCTATGGAAGTGGATCCCACATCTGTCGGTTTTGCAAATTGCATACATGATTGCATCTTCATGAAGGTGCATTGCTCATGATGCTGATGCTCCTCCCTCCTCCCTCCTCTCTCCTCCCTCCTCCCTCAGTGCTTGCTTGATATGCCAAGTGCTGCCAACTCAACTCAAACCCCAAAAGCCCTTTTTCTATATGCGGCTTTGCTTTGGCCTTGTGCTTCCACGTCCATTTTCTTGCTCACTCTAGAATGTTTGTCTTTTGAGCAAAGAAAGCCACAACATGCTCTTTCTATCTACTTTCCCAGTATTTTTTTGGGGTTGGGGGGGTTACGTGTCCAAATTAGGCTTGCTTTCGATGTGATTGTGAAGCGCGTCTGAGCGGTTATCAACTGTTGATGTATAAAATGTACACCAACAACTGATAATAATATATTATATATGTATGAAGCCAGAAATTCAAAAAGGAAGGAAATTGAATCTTGAGGTGGGCTGTTGAATTTGAGGCTTAAGTAAACAATCACACGTATACGCAGTAAATAACTATCGTTAAGGTTTCGCTAAATCGATTCTAGGGGTGTCGATGACAAAACAAGTATGAATAGAAAGATAAGAAGATCTTATGGAATAACTTAATCAACTCAAATTGATAATATAGTATTTTACATTTGCACTTTGCTTAACTCATTTTGCATGTGATCAATTCCACTGATTAGAAAATTCCACGTAAAGCGTGTATTTGTCAAACGCGTTCGAATCTAGAAAACAGAAAACAGAGCAAAACTTTGTAATTGCCCATGAGGCCCTTCGTGAGAGCTGTTTTGAACTGACTTGTATTTCTATGCCCAAAAAGCCCACAAAATTGAGGGATTCGCTGAAGTCCAACATAGAGAGCCCACTTCTCAATTGACCAATCAGAAGGATTTCGATTCCCCCACTCTGCTTACATTCCATGGACCATGCTTCATCCACGTATAAAAAACCCAGTTCTATACAATAATGTCATGATGGAATATGGGCCCTACCCATGATCAGTGATCACAAAATTTGGTTTAGAGCTATTTCTATGCACGCACGCACTCACTCACCAAACACCATTTTTTTTTAAAATTTATTATTTCATGAGTTTAATTTGAGAGCAACTCAAATATGGAAAAGAAAGAGGTTATATTTTATCATATTTTTGGAATATTGAGTAAAGAATGACATCCATATGGGATGAGGTTAGCTTTGTCGTTTTCATATTCATTCTCCTCGACCTTGGACCCAAGACTTGAAAGCCGCAACATGAATTCGGAACACTAGTGTTAATGAAGGATGTTCTTTCCAATCCAATCTTACCTACTAATTTATCCAAAACATAACCTAAAATGCAGAGGACCCGTTAGTATACTGGTTTGGAACAAATGCTCCCCTTAGTAAAGATTATGAATTCGAGTCTTAACATCCTTGTAGTGTGTGTGAGTTTAGTATATTATTGCCCCGTCTCAATAGAAATAGCCTTTAAAAACCCGTAACTTTTATTTAATTAATTTTAGTTTACATTCTAAGATGATGTAAGCCTACTTAAGTCTTAAAGTGTAGCCCCCAATACATTAAAGAAAGAAAGAAGTCCAGCCCAAAGTTCATTAGGTTGGGCCAAAGCCCTACATCTCGGGGCCCCGGTCTAAGTCGACCCATAGTAAAGAAACGTGGCAAGTTTTAATTGGTCCCAGTTATTCCTCGGGCCATACCGTAGAAAAGTAGTGGAACCCAACACTCTGGCCGACGCAACAAGACGTCAGCAACCCCACCACCATAAAGTATTACAATAATCCCCTGCAGCCACCAGCAGCAAAGCTGCCTCTAACTCCTCCTCGCATTGGTTCCGTCCCACCCCTCACGCAATCATACACGGACACGCATCAAGCGTGGCAGTTAAGTAATTCCAGCAAGTACAAGGGTCAAAGACCCCTGCGAAATTATCCGAATTTCATAAGAGAGTTTGGATTGCGGTGTGTCATTTCTCATATGCTTTGTGTCAACGGACGCCAAATTAAATTCAAATGTAGCCGAATTTCTAGTTGGAGAGAGAGAGAGAGAGAGAGCTTGGTGTTTTGCTTTCGATGGTTTGTGTGTGAGTGTGTGAGTGTCTGAAATAATAAAATATTTTTCATGTCCTGCTGCCACTGGTCCTGCCTCCAATCATTTGACTGTGTTTTTCATTTTTCATATTTTTTTTTCTTTTCATTTTTTTAATTTTGGGTTTCTCTTGCAATTTTCATACATTTTCTCTCTGGTTTCTCGGCGACAGAGAAGGAAGTAGAGGAGTAGAAGAAACAAATATCTCTGCTTCTACGAAACTCTCAAACGCATGCACTCTCTCTACCCTTTCTTTCTCTTTCTCATCAATTCCTTGATCATGACAAACAACTCTGAACTCAGGCTGCCACATAATCCATCTTCAATGGACTCTCTTTAATTGCTGCTTTTGTTTGTACTCTCTCTATAAGGTAACTCTGTTTCTATTCTCTATTTTCTCTACTCTTTTCCCTTTCTCAACAACAACAGCTCTGGATTGTTTGAGGTAATGCAAATTTGATATTTTTATTTGAGTTTTTTCCCCTATGATTTTTGTTTGAAAATTTTGGATTTTTGCATGTGATTGGTTGATATTGCATGTGGGTTTTTCTATTTCTGTGAGATTAATTTTACTATTGAGGGAAAGTTGAACAATTTGCAGCTAATTTGGGTTCTGATGTAGGTAGGTGTACAAGGGTATTTCAACATTTAAGTCCTTTTGTTGAATTAGATGCTAAATTTGAGTTGAGAACTTTGTTTACTTGGTACCCAGTTGGATTTTTGAGCTACTGGGTTGTTTCTGTTGCTCTTTCTTCATCTCAATTCCAAGTCGATTGTGTTTGACTTATTATATGGGCTTAGCATGATTTTGTATCAGCCCAAACTTTGGTTTTGGGGCAATCTGTCAACCTGGTTTTAGCTTTACACTATCAATTAGAAAACTTATCTGGGTTTCGGTAGGTCCTTCTGTTATTGGTATGCAAAACTGCAGTTATAACAGTCCGTCCCATCATTGGTAATTATGGGGGATATTTTATTTTTGTGCTAATGGATACTTTTCTCCCTTGATTATATTCTTCTATGCCAGCATCTAAATTTGTGTGTACTTTTTTCTAGGAAAAAAAAAGAATCATAAAATTGTGTGTACTTAAAAGATCAAATGTACCTCTGCAGGTTTTGATACTTCCGGCATATATATGTACATATTCTGATGCTCATTTTTCCAATCATTGATGGTTTTTCTTGGTTGAAATGAAGACAGCAATTATTGATGCTTTCCCATTTATGTACGTTCTGAGTGATACTGACTTGATTCCTTGGCTGACTCAACAAATAGGGAAATATTGTGGAGCTCAGCCATGGTCTTTTGCTCTTGTATTTGTGAATCAGTTATAAATTATGTTAAAAAATTTATGAAAGATATAAATGAATTATTCCTTTTCTTTTCATTTCTTTGCACCATAAGGGCTTCTGTATGTATTGTTTATCCATTACATTTGTATCAGCATGTGATATATCTGTATTTACATATGCATGTTTTCTGAACTAGCAGAAATATAAATTTGAGAGTTTTCTGATAGTTGAACTTCCTATTTTTACTGCCCTTGTGTTTGCAGAAAGTGATTCAATGGAGAAACATTTACAGGATACTATGTTGGGTCGTTTTGAAGGTTCCTTCTCTTTCCTTTAACTGATGGAAGCTCGGCACAGGCTCATAGCCACGTGCATATAGATACATATTATTTCCTTATGTATGCATGATCTTTCTCGTGATCTGTCATTTGTAACCGTTTTTGTAGGAGCCTTTAAGATTCCATCAGTTAATAATCCTAGAAAATTGGAAAGTAATGCATGGGGGATTCTTCGTCCACCCGAGGCATATCATGCATCAAGTGATACTAGCTTGTTTTCGAGCTCATTGCCTGTACTTCCACATGAAAAGTGTATGTGTGAGTTCTTTTTTCAATGTAAAATTTTTCCCTATATGTAGAATGGTTGTTGAGAGTTGAGACTTGATTTACTCAATATGCAGTGAACTTCTCTGACTTGGAGCATTTGGGTCAGTCTGTTGATGATAGCTTGCCTAGTTTAAACAATGTTGAGCAAGAAAATGAGATTAAGGATCCGCTTGAAAATGTTGAATCCAACGCATTTGGGATCATGCTTCCTGATGATGAAGATGATCTCTTAGCAGGCATAACAGATGATTTTGATCTAAGTCGATTGCCTAATCAGCTGGAGGATGTGGAAGAATATGACCTCTTTGGCAGTGGAGGCGGAATGGAATTGGATTTTGAATCTCAAGATGGCCTTGGCATTGGCATGTCAAAACTAAGCATATCTGATGGGGTTGTTCCAAATGGGATTGGTCATTATGCTCTTCCAAATGGTGTGGGAGCTGTGGCTGGGGAACACCCATATGGAGAGCATCCATCAAGGACCTTGTTCGTCAGAAATATCAATAGTAATGTGGAGGACTCTGAATTGAGAACTCTATTTGAGGTATTGCCAATGGTTATTTCATTATAAGTGTCAATTTTACTTGGCCACTGTGCCTTGCTTATTTTATTTGTTCTCCTGGTTATGTTTTGGTTTAATGTTCACTTGTTTTATTCGACCAAAAATAAAATGTTCACTTGTTTTCTTTTGAGTGGGTGAATTGCGGGTTGCTTTGGAGTACTTGGTGAGTTATTAAATCCGAGGCCATGGTGATTTTCCCAAAAGTCAAAAGATTTTCATGGTGTTTTTAGGTAGTAGGTTTTAGGAGGGATTCTTGCTTTTCAGACAAATGAAGAAAAATAATAATAAAACTCTAGGTGAGACTTTTCTATGAAATGGAACAAAATGAATTCTAGCTTCCTGATTCAATGGAATTGTCTCTTGTCCCTTTAAAATCCCTTATTAGAAACTTAAGACTATTCAAGTTCATAAAGGTCCTTATTGCAAAGAAAATCAAGCAATCAACTTTTGATATCATGGAGAGGGCCTTCCCTTTAGTAGTTTCATCCATGCAAGTAAATGTTCTGGCAGAACTTGTTATGTAACTCATTTCCCTTGCACTTAGGAGTTCCAATCATGCTCTCTTTGTTGAGTTGGTGTTGTTATAAATTCGTTTGTTGTTGCAACTTGCATTGGCTGACTCACTGAATGACACAGGTAGGTTTCAGGGTTAGTATTCTAAGAACTAACCTGTTATAGTTAGAGACCACTTTTGGTGATAAATTTGTTGTACTGTACTTCCAGTGTTCATTACAGATAATTCAAGAGCCACTGGTATTGTTCTTGTCAGTGGGAATTTCTTTCCAACACAATCTTTTGGTAGATAATGTATTTGGTGCACTGGTTTCTTTGCCCTTGCAATGATTCTCTCTCTCTCTCTCGTTTCTTCTTGGTGTGTATGGGAAACAGAAAGTTTGTAATTGGTATCGGCAGTTTTTTTTGAGTTTATATATATATTGGTGTGTATGTGCAACTTTTCGCCTGCATTTTGGTACTCTTGATTCTTATTGATTTATGGACCTATCCCTTTTTTCCTTAGCAATATGGGGATATCAGAACTTTATACACTGCATGCAAGCATAGGGGCTTTGTGATGATATCTTACTATGATATCCGAGCTGCTCGCACTGCAATGCGCGCATTACAGAACAAGCCCTTGAGACGAAGGAAACTTGACATTCATTTTTCAATTCCTAAGGTTTGAATAGATGTTATCCATAATGGTTTGGTATTGTACTAGTTATTCGTTCAACATCTTCGTAATGCTCCTGTTCTCTGCTGAAATCCAGGATAACCCGTCAGAAAAGGATATCAACCAAGGAACTCTTGTGGTGTTCAATTTGGATGCATCAGTGTCAAATGATGACCTTAGACAGATATTTGGGGCTTATGGAGAAGTAAAAGAGGTAAATTTTAGTGCATAAATGTTGTATGTCGTTTTGTTAGCATTCTTGTTTTGTATGTGCAGTTGTGCTCCTTTTTATTATCTTGATTGGTTGTCTGATTTTTAACATTCCATGAGTACAAAATGCAGATTCGGGAAACACCACACAAGAGACACCATAAATTCATAGAGTTTTATGATGTTAGAGCTGCAGAGGCAGCTTTACGGGCATTAAATAGGAGTGACATAGCTGGGAAACGCATAAAGCTCGAACCTAGCCGCCCTGGTGGCGCACGTAGAACGTAAGTATCAATTTACTTTGGGTTCTGCAACAATTTGCAATATGAGTTTAGACATTTTGTATTGCCCTGAATTTCATCATCTATTAATTTCATGAGGGTGACAAATAGTGAGGTGAAAGGTTTCCTTGGATCTTGTAAGTGTAATGTTGCCTATTTGACTAATGGTGCCTTCATTTGTTGAATTTTTCCCTTTAAATGTCTCACACAAAAATCAAATTTCCAAATCCTCCATTCAGTGCAATGTCTTCAAAAACTGGCAATTACTGTAAGCAAAAATTTAGGTTTGCATCAAATAAAAATATTTTACTGAAGTTCAACGTTAAGTGTTCATGAGAACTATAGTCAAGATTGTCAGATTCCTGGGCATAATCTGAAAAATATTTTTTTTACAGTAACTTCCATCCTGTGAAGTGGAGTCTTAGATTAAATCTCTGATTCAAATTTAATGGTTACACTTTTGATTTGGGCTGGGCTTCCTTTGACCCGTTGGAATCTTATCCGAGGATGTTCTTTTGGAGCCTCCTTTGTTTACCTATTAAAAAATCAATCCATAGATCCTGTGCCATGTATAGAATTTTTAGATGCTGCCCCCCTATTTTATGGAGAGTTTGCAACACATATTTTCATGAATTGTCAAGCTTCTTCTTCCTTTGAATCTTACTATCCTTTCTATCTTTTGACTCTGTTTGTATTATATAACCTTTCTTGAATCCCACTACTACAGAAATACTGTTGATTTTTTATTAAATCATTAAGCTGGGCAAGGAATTAATTCATCACACTTTTTGTTTTGGTTTAGCTTGATGCAACAACTCACTCAAGAGCTTGAACAAGATGAAACTCGGAGTTTCCGACATCAAGTGGGTTCACCATTGACCAACTCTCCTCCAGGTAGATCTCTCACCAATGACCAATATGCTTGTTTTCACCAAGTGCTGGATTGGCACTTATTGGGAATGCATGGCCTGCTGAAGCTAAACAATTGATTTGTTACCGTGACAGGTACCTGGGCACACATCGGAAGCCCCATTGAGCATAACCAGCCAGCTTTCAGTAAGTCCCCAGGTTTGGGAAGCCTCAGTCCAGACAGCAACCATTTGCCTGGGTTAGCTTCAATTCTCCCAGCTCATGTGTCTAACTCCCCAAAGATTGCGCCTATTGGTAAAGATCAAGGAAGGTTAAACCATATAAGTCAAATATATAGCAACTCTACATCAACACAAGGAGCAGGGTATCAGCATTCCCATTCCTATCCTGAGCAGAAATTAAGTGCAAGTCCAGGTCCCATCTCATTTGGTGAGTCAAATTCAAATTCAGCAGGGATTGGAACATTGTCAGGTCCTCAGTTTCTCTGGGGAAGTCCAACTCCTTATGCTGAGCATAATTCTTCTGCCTGGCCAACCTCATCTGTGGGGAATCCATTTTCATCCAGTGGACAGGGACAAGGTTTTTCATTGAGCAGCCGGCATGGTTCTTTCCTGAGTTCACATAGCCAACATGTGGGATCTGCTCCATCTGGTGTTCCTTTGGATAGACATTTTGGCTTTTTTCCAGAGTCACCAGAAACATCCTTCATGAATCCAGTGTTTGGGGGCATGGCTTTAAGTCGCAACAGTGGGAATTACATGATGAACATGGGCGGTCGTGCAACATTGAGTGCTGGTGTGGGTCTTCCAGGAAACATTACTGAAAATAGCTCACCTAGTTTCAGAATGATGTCAATGCCAAAGCATGGCCCTGTGTACCTTGGGAATGGCTCATATACTGGACCAGCAGCAACCATCAATGAAATGTTGGCTGATCGTAGTAGAAGTCGGCGAATTGAGAATACTGGGAATCAAATAGATAGCAAAAAACAGTATCAACTTGATTTGGATAAAATTATCAGTGGGGAAGATATTAGGACTACTTTAATGATAAAAAACATCCCGAACAAGTAAGAAAAAAAGTTGTTATCATCCTAGGAAGTATATGCTTGCAAATGTTATCATTTTGAATACCTTTATCATTTTGCTCGTCTTTCGCATGTTAGGTACACTTCAAAAATGCTGCTGGCTGCTATTGATGAAAATCACTGTGGTACATATGATTTTCTCTACCTGCCAATCGACTTTAAGGTGATTCTTTGCACTACTATTTGATGTGAGTTCTCTATAATTCCTCAAGTTTATCTAATGCTAATCAGCACCCTGCTCTCTTTGCAGAATAAGTGCAATGTGGGTTATGCCTTCATCAATATGGTGTCTCCTTCCCATATTATAGCCTTTTATGAGGTTAATTTTGGGCCATTTTATCCCTTTGTTTGTTGTTGGTTAAATTGTATTTTGGGTGCTTTATTCTCTAGCTTGAACTGAAGAACTTTTTCTTGATATTTGATTGGCAATTTGAGAATGTTCAAATTCATCAGTCAGAGTGAAAACTAATGAGAATGCATTTAATGTTTACGGGAGTACTCAAACCATTAAATTGGTGCAGGCATTTAATGGGAAGAAATGGGAGAAGTTCAACAGTGAAAAAGTTGCTTCATTGGCATATGCACGAATCCAGGGCAAAGCTGCCCTTGTGACTCATTTTCAGAATTCAAGCCTAATGAATGAGGACAAGCGTTGTCGGCCCATTCTGTTCCACTCAGAGGGCCAAGAGACTAGTGATCAGGTTATATGTCTTGTTTTGTTATAATGATGTTGCCCTCTCTGCTCCAGTTATCAAAATTTGATCTCAAACACAATCACCCTATATTGTTTTCTGATATATTCATATGTTTATGTTTGTGGATCCTCCAGGAAACTTTCCTTTCCAGAAACTTAAACATATGTATCCGGCAGCCGGATGGCTCTTACTTGGGTGACTCATTGGACAGCCCAAAGGGGGATCTGGATGAGAAGCCAGAGAACAGTTAACAATGTATTGGTAATCTTACATGCCTGAGGGGGACAGGGCTGCTAACTTCTGCAAAGTCAAGTGTACAGAGTAGAGAGAGAAGTCGAGGTATGGGGCGTATAATAACTAAATTATGGCTAGTGTCTGCTTTTGAGTACTGGATAACTCTGATATTTACTGAGAAAGTATGGAAGGGAAAGCGGGCAGAGAGCATTTTGTTAATTTGTAGAGTGCAAATTCTTATTCAACCAAGGGATTAGAATAAGGTGAAGCATATAGCTGAATTGTGAAGTCTCTCTGCAGCCATATGCATTGCTCAACGGTTTGTGCAGAATTTCTCCTTTTGGTTTTTTCCTTTTGGTGTTTTTTGTAATGTCCTGGGTCTTTAAAATCCCATTTGCAAATATGATTTTACATGTTCATATGGCTAAAATGCCCTGTTGGGTAATTGGGCTTCAGGGCTGTTTAAGGAAAAAAAAAAAAAGCAAGGTTGTATATAAGGGGGACAAACAGAATCGTCATGTTCATAGTGGGTCGGTGTTGTCATATACCCAAAAACTTTGTACTGAATTAAATAAATATATGGATGTACAGATTTTCTCTCTCTCTCTCTCTCTCTCTCTCTCTCTCTCTCTCTCTCTCTCTCTCTCTCTCTCTCTCTCTCATGGTGCGCGCACAAAATTTTAATCCCTCAATGTCATTTGTATGAAAGTTCATTGTTGGATATGCCTGCTGGGATTTCCAAAGAGAATGTTATTCAAAGTAGATGTAAAAGAGGTTGAACAGGCACAAACATGGCACTGAGCACGATTCATTTCAATTGGACAATGTATGTTTGTGTCACGCGAGGCACGAATACAGGGCATGCTGGACGCAATGTTCAACCCAAATATATTGTTTAAAAAACAAAAAATATATTAGAAGAGCAAGCCAGGAAAGGGTGTAAGGATTTTGCTAAGATTAGTTGGCCATGTTTTCAGACCGATGACGAAATGTGGACTCCACTTGTATTGACAGTCAAAAATCAACCATGTAGACGACTGACCAGAGCACAACAATTAAAGCAAGTTGCGACCAGCCAGATCGAATAACATCTTCAGTCTGGTTGCGAAGAAAGTTTAGCTGTTCCCTTGCGTCTGGCTTGTAAAGTAGGTAACAGATTACGAATAAAGCAAAGCTGTGAGCAGCTCAGGCCATGGGAGGCACAAACTCAACTAAATTATTGTGTTTGTGAACGCATTATAAAGCTGAGAGTTACAATAGGGCAAGTTCTATCGTTAAATGCGGAATTCTAGAAGCAATCCGAATTTCAGTCATGTGTCATGACTCATAAGTAACATAAAATGTGAAATCACCTACTTATATCAGAACTTGCCGGCAGAATAATGATGTCATAAGTATTGCAAATTGTCTAACTGTATCTTTTAGTGTATGCGTTCAAATCTGTAGAGCATCAGCAATGGAACCTGCAAGACTTAACACCTCAAAGGGAGCTTTATTTCCCACGGCTTTGACAGTAAGCGGGCAGGAATCCGTGATCCAAAAGTAGGCGAATGCCTTCTCCAAGCCTTCTGAAAATAAATCAACTGGCAATAAGGATCACAGAAATTACAATTACAAAGACAACATGCATACAATAGCATGCAAGTACTTACCATCCTTGTGAGTGAACCGCTCCCATGAGCGTTTAGGAAATACACCATGGGTGACATAAGCGCTAACCTTGGCTGCACCATGAGCAGCCAAAACTTTCTGCCAGAATAAAAGACACAACGGGAATGATTACAGAATATTTCAAGTTCCAAAAGCATGGCATAAATGTTTGAAATGCTTTTATGTTTCTGATGTACACATACAAATTACAGATACAAAGGCTTCATTGATAAACACTAATAGTTACAACAAAACTTCCTAGTGTGGACAAGAGGTCCACAGTCTAGGCCAAGCTTTAAAAAGCTAGCTCTATGATATTCAGAATACAAACTACGGCCAAGACCTGTAGTGATACCATGAAGATTTGCAATCTTGAAAGAACTTAAACATGTTAAAATTCAGAAGCAACAGGTTCATGAGTATATAAAGAGTAGGGAAGAAAGGTGTTGATAAGTAGGGGTCACCCATTGGAAATATACCTGGCACTCAATCAAGGTGCCGCCAGATTGCACCAAGTCATCAACAATGACTACATGATAACCAGCAGGATTTCCCTCCTTGATCCGAACTATCCTCTTGTCACCTTCACGAACCTTATTACACACCACCTGCCATTAAAAAACATCCAATTCATAAAGGTGAGATTTAAAATGATAATAGAAATAATTCTCACTTTAAGCAAAAGTTCAAACCAACCATTGGAAAGTGATCCAACTGCTTGTGGAATCGCTTCCATGCTCCATCATCGGGAAATGCAACAACTATCTGAGACGTGACTTTAATTAGAATGGAAATCATAAATACAGAGAATAGAGCCACTTGGCAAGCATTTATAGACAACGCATATAAACCGAAAAAACGATGATAACAATTCATTTTGAGACACATGGAAGAGAGTGCAGCATACTCACCTTATCAGAGTCGGGAAGCTGGTGGAGACGCTGCTTCAAGAGTGGAATTCCAGTCTCAAACAAAGGCAAAACATGGTCCCCAAAATAAAATCTTTCCTGCAAAAAAGAAAGGAAGTACAGAACACAAATATTCAGTCAATAAGGTAATGACAATCAACAATATACAATCCCAACCCATGTGAAATCATAAAAATGGAGAAAATGAGAATTGCAAACAGAGGCCAAACACTGGTGAGCTAAAGAAAGAAGAGAAAAGAGCAAATTATCATAGAAATAGGGGTGTGGTAATAAGTTGCAGACAAATGTTGACCTATAAAAGTTATTAGGTTGCAGATGTATATGATTGTTTTTTTTAGGGAGTATATAATTGTTATTATACGAATTTCTGTTCATCACTTACAAATGAAAATTTTGTTTATGATGCTTAGAGTGGAGTTAAGAAACAAATTTCAGAGAATTAGAACTGCAGGGGCATGAGGTGTTTGGATGATCGACTGCATCCTATTATTACACTACTGCACTGCACCTTAATGAAAAGGAGACTAGATGGAATGGTACGTATGAATAAATAACTGTAACTGGAGTAACTCCAATACAAAGTTTTCAGCAGCATCATGTACACATTACTTGATAGAAAAATTTATATCAGAAAATCTTAGCCAGTTTAATTACTAAAAAGCTCGTCCATGAGAATAAGAGAAGAACAAAAAACCTAGGATATGCAGACAAACCTGTAAAGCATGTATGTCATAGATGAGTACACTGTTTGGGCCACCTTTTGATATGGGAATATTGGACAACATTCTTGCCATGGTAAATGCAGTTGCTACATCCCCTTCTTCTTCCATTCGTTCAAAGGAACCAGTTGGAAAGAAAGGCAATACTAATGTGAACGATGCAACAAACAGTCGGGGGAGTGCATATATTACAGAAAGCTGTTCAAAGATAACTCCTTGGGAGCTAAATGATGCAAGAAAGGCAACATGTTGGCCTCGAAGGTCTTGTGCGTTGTTTATAAAAATGTTTGGAAATCCATCATCAAAAGTCCTGAATATATACGATCCAATCAGTACTCCCACTTATCTTACACATCCTGTACTAAATATGCTAGTCTCAACTTTCCTTTACCACTGCCCCCATCTAGGCATCTATGACAAGGGATTCAATTGGAAAAATTATAAGTAAAATACAGTGGGATAGTCAAATTTTTGATAACTAAACGGCATCCCTCATATAAATCTTTCTCAATTACACTTCTTTGGTCTGAAAGATTCTTTCTTTTTTACTTAGCATTGACTTATCTATTAATTCAGCATTCAAGTTCTCCACTTTTCCAAACTCTTGTATGCACAGCTTTACAGAAGATCACAAGTTTCGCTCTTTTGGTTTTGTATTCTGTTAATATTCATCGTATCACAACCTTCAGAAATAACAGATGAAAAGAAAAGTGCCCATTTTTTCTTTTGAAAAAGTGAGCTGAAAAAGAAGAACGCATCTCAAATTCATGACTAGGAAACAAAACAAAGCAGAATTAATAAAATGGGTAGGAAAGCCGACTATCAAGCGGAACAAATAAAGGAGCACAGAGCATGACAAAACAAGTTTGAGGAGAGAGAGAGAGAGAGAGAACCTCCATTTGATGGTCTGGAGGGTTATGTGGTCAGACTGAGAAGCGACCTGTCGAGCAAGGTCTTCGCATTCAGCGCAGTAGAAGAGGAACACTTGCTTCTTCTGTGAGTTTTCCATGGCCGTCTATCTTCTAAGAGACACACAGCCCACAAGCACGCACAGACAGACAAGAGAGGGTTTTAGGGAGAGAGAGTGAGAGTTATTACTTGTAATGACATGTTTGGCTGCCAAACTATAAAAAGAGTCAGATAGTAAGAGCAGCCAAACATGTCATTACAAGTTAAATCCAAACATGTCATTACAATGGTCTGGACTCTGGAGGGTTTTAGGGCTTAATTGACTATTTTTCTTATACGAAATTGTGTTATCTAGTTTTGATCTAAACCAAATACGTCGTGTTCCACATTCAGAAAACTTCACGCTCAGTTATGTTTTAATATTTTAATTTTGATCAGAATGGATTAATTTGTCAATAGCAATTTTTTGAATTTTTTTTAGGACCTTTCATATTGAGAGGGGCAATAACATACTAAACTCACACATACTACAGAAATGTTAGGATTCGAACACAGGACCTTTCCTGCAGTAGCAAATGCTCCAAACCACTATACTAATGGGTCCTGTGCAGACTAAATTTTAAATAGTAATTGACATGCCATACATTAGAATATCTATAAAAAAAGAGAAAGATAATGAACTTGTAACTCAAGTGTTCAAGAACATTTACTCCGTCATCCGAGATCTTAGTTCGATATCCCCTTCTCTAGTATTGCTTGTATTGAAAAAAATAAGAAAAAGTACATGACAAAGCCAAACATAGGATAGGACATTGGCATCCTCTTTCCAATATTATATATTTTGTGTGGGCACTTGGTCAATTCTTGTGATGGATGTGCCAGATGCTCGAGACTCAAATTCCCAATATCGACAGAGAGTCAATGGTAATTAACAGGGTTGACTGTCTTTTCTGTACGTTGAGCTACATTTCCGCACAACGCTCAGATGCAGAGTACTTATATATGCGTGTAGAGAGAATTGATTCCTAACCATATCCATCCCTTCATTTATTTAGTGAGAAAACTGAAGGTGCTTGGAGCAGCATAGTCAAACTTGGGTTCATATCCTCTCACCTGTTGATGCCTTTAGAATAAAGTGCACCATCTTTTATGGTGGATCCTATTCCTATATATGATGTCACTGTGATGATCATTTGGGTGACACCCAAGCATGGAAGGGTTAGCACTTGCCATACACCAGCGTTGTGCGGCGATAACAGCTCCCAGGGTTGGAAAAATTGTATGCCGCGAATGCGGTCACCACCCACAGATTTCCAGATACGTTTCTGTGAATGGTGGTCGCACTATGCACTATGACAATCGTATGTAAGAAGTTTTCTCAAATATACGGAGATCTTCATTGAATTCAATTGTTAAAACTTAATTCATCAAATTTGGTCACTTATTTCTAAACTCTACTTTTAATTCAAATTTTGTTCCATTATAGATTGAGAAATTTCATCACTCCTTTAATTTTTAATTTTTTTTTTGGGTCGTTTGGCCATGAATTCATCTATTCACCAAAACAACGAACCAATTATTTCATACTACAACCCTAGCTGTCAAAATAATGTTCCCAATAAGCTAAATTTAGGTGGGTCACCTGTCCTTGCTTTGGACCAATTCTTAATAGGAACAGAAATCTCATTCCATGAAAAGCTTGTCGTCACTATCGTGTGCTAGCTAGCTTTCAAGCATCCATACAGAATGAATTCCATTTCATCAGTCAGGAAAACATAAACAAAAATGAGAAGAAAAAGAAGAGAAGAATAAAAACTCACGTTTAGATTTGTGAATCTTCTAGGGTTTCATGCAAACGATATGCATGGTAACCAAAACATCCATATCAAATGATTAAGAGTTCACCAACCTGCTAACCAGAATGGCATGATCTTAACTGCCGTACCAAAAATAACTTAAAAAACTGAAACTGAAAAAAAAAAAACCAATGGATTTTCATAGATTTTGCAACAGAATCATGCATGCTGAATCTCTGACTAATATTTCACAGAAATACATTTTTCTTGTTGTTCAACAACCCTTTGGTTGCTTCACACAGACAAGGCTGTGTTGATTTATGCAGACAAGAATCTGTAAACTATGAACAGACAGACTCATCATAAATTTTTAATAGATGGAAAATTGAATTATAATTACAATTTATTACTCCATTGATACATTTAAGTTTGAATGCATGGGACTGTTGGCCTGATTGGGAAAACCAAAAAGGAGAAATTGTTGTTACTTATAAGTTATTACCAAAGAAAGTCAAAACTATCTGCAAGCTTTTGAATGGTGAAAAAAGTCAATAAATCAGATGGTGTATGGGTGATCTAACTCATGGATTGGTCCTCCTGGATTAAAATATATTTGAATGAAATCCATTTCTCCTTCTTTTGTCCCCATGCTGTGGATGATCAGTTGCATCCTTATACATGTGCACACCTTCCAATGCCATTGTGTGTGTGTGTGTGTGTGAGAGAGAGAGAGAGAGAGAGAGAGAGAGAGAGAGAGAGAGAGAGAGAGAGAGAGAAATAGCAAATTATGGTAAGGCGGTCACCAACAATCCAACCTACTGGGTTTTTGTTGCTAGCCAAGGAAGGAAAAAGGGGTTGCCTGGTGTTGAGGGCATTTGCATAAGTTAAAAGGCACTTTTAAAGATGATTCATAACAAAATCAAAATCAAAAATCAAAATCAAAACAGAAAAAAAGAAAAAAAAAAAAAGTACAGGTTTGAATTAATGCCAACGGTGTGGCTAACCAAATGCTTCTGGTCAACCTTCCCTCTCACTCTTTACTTGTGTCCTATAAATACACACTGCAGCCCCTTCCTCTTCTTCACAAACCCTTCCATTTAAACCCTCCTCTGTCTGTCTCCGCCTTCCTCTGCTTCCTCTCTTTTCCCTTGTAATAACTCATAACATCTTTGAACTATGGTCCTCCCAATGGTACTTATTAAGCTCATGGATTTAGTCTGGTACCAGCTGCTAGCAAATTCATGTCACAGAGCTGCAAGGAAAGTTAGAAACTATGGCTTCCTTTTAGGCAACTCTTCTTCTCCCACCAAGCCATCCCAACAACAACAACAACCCTTTTCATTTCCCAGTGTAACCAAGTGTGTTTTGGAGGGTAGAGATTGTGCCACAATTGCATGTGACATTTTTGGTGCCCTTTTGAAATCCCAATCTGTCTTCCCTTACTTCATGTTGGTTGCCTTTGAAGGTGGCAGCATTATCAGAGCATTTCTCTTGCTTCTGTCATGCCCCATTTTGCTGGTTCTGGACTATGAGCTCAAATTAAGGGTCATGATTTTCATAACCTTTTGTGGGCTTAGGAGAAAGGACATGGAGAGTGTTGGCAGGGCTGTTTTGCCCAAGTTTTATCTTGACAACCTCAACCTTCAGGCCTATGAGGTTCTGGCGTCAACAGGGTCCAAGTTTGTGTTTACAAGTGTCCCTAGAGTCATGGTTGAAGGATTTCTCAAGGAGTATTTGGAGGTTGATGATGTTATAGGCACTGAGCTGCATACCGTTGGGCACTACTTCACTGGCTTCTTATCCAAGTCTGGTTTTCTTGTGAAGCACAGAGCTCTAAAAGAACACTTTGGAGACAAAAAACCAGATATTGGACTTGGAACTTCAAGCCTCCATGATCATCTCTTTATCTCCCTTTGCAAGGTATACACATCAGAACTTTCAAACTCTCCCTTAAAATTGTTGCATGTAAAATATCATATAATTCCATTTTGAAAGAATTGTACTGTATGTTGACCATTAAATGCTTGTACTTCATTTTCTTTCTTGATGCATAGTCCTACACCTAACACATAACTAATTGGGTATGATCTTATCAACTTTCTGGTTAGAGTACTTCAAAAGATTTTGCTATACTCATGCTATAAATTAATGACAGGTATTTGGCATCATGTAATTTGCAAGCAAAATAACCCACCAATAATTCCCTTCCTTTAATTAACAAGAGGATTTTAATTTTTTTTTTCCTTTCAAGGACACTCTGACATGACAGATGACATTTCAATTTACTTTTGCTGGTTATGGTATAGGCAATTAAATTAAATGAATTAGCTAGGTACATGCTATATACATGTTTAAAATAAATAGTTAATTAATTCTGTGTATTGGATTGTAACAGGAAGCCTATGTAGTGAACAAGGAAGACAGCAAGAGTGGTGCAAATTCAATGATGCCAAGGCAAAAATACCCAAAGCCAGTGATATTTCATGATGGAAGGCTAGCATTCTTGCCTACACCATCTGCAACTCTTGCCATGTTCATGTGGCTCCCTCTTGGAATAATCCTAGCCATATTCAGAATCTCTGTAGGCATCTTCCTCCCCTACAAAATTGCCCTCTTTTTGGCCACTTTGACAGGTCTCAACCTATCTGCAAAAGGGTGTGACAATTCAACTTCTTCAAAACCAGATCAAGAAAAAAGAGGGGTTCTCTATGTTTGCACCCACAGGACTCTTTTGGATCCAGTTTTCCTCAGCACATCTCTGTGCAAGCCTTTGACTGCAGTCACATACAGCCTGAGCAAAATGTCTGAGATCATAGCCCCAATTAAGACAGTGAGATTAACAAGAGACCGAAAACAAGATGGGGAAACCATGCAGAAGCTGCTCAGTGAGGGAGATTTGGTGGTGTGCCCTGAAGGAACAACTTGCAGAGAGCCTTATTTGCTGAGGTTCAGCTCACTGTTTGCAGAAATGGCTGATGAGATTGTTCCTGTGGCCATCAACACAAATGTGACCATGTTTTATGGGACAACAGCTAGTGGCCTGAAATGCTTGGACCCAATTTTCTTCTTGATGAACCCTAGGCCTGGATATTATATTGAGGTACTTGGGAAGCTCCCAAAAGACCTAACTTGCGCAGGAGGTAAGTCCAGCAATGAAGTGGCTAACTATATACAGAGGAAGCTGGCTGATGCTTTGGGATTTCAGTGCACCACCCTCACAAGGAAGGACAAGTACTTGATGCTAGCTGGGAATGAAGGAATTGTTCAAGATAATAAGAGAAAGAAGCCTTAGTTTCCTATCTTTGTTATGAGATTTCCATCTAAGTGATCTTTTTCTTTTTTTTTCTTCTTCTTCTTCTTCTTAGAATTCATGGACTCATTATATTTAATTTCTTCTTTTGTTAAGGTGGCCAGGAAACCATATACATGCTTTGTTATTATATATGGTAACTTTTTGTTAGATACCAGCAGTGAGATGCTTCTGTTATCACTTTTTACCATTGGCATTGTCGAATGATTGCATATTCTTTTATCTCTTGTTCTGTTCTTACATGTGAATTTAATCAACATGTCTTCATGGTGACCAAAATAGTATTTGTAGATGTGATATAAAGAGGGATTAAAAAAATTCATAAGCGGGGATTGAATTTGAGACTTCTTCTTAATATCGAGAAAGAACGTTGTATAAGAAAAATATCACATGACTAAGAGCTAGTTGTTTCAATTCGATTTCGGTTTTACAGATCGAGGTACTTAATTATTCACTTTCTTTTTAGCATAATGTATTGAGAAGTGTGAGCGTGATGATGTTTGTGAAATGTTCTGTGCTTTGCAAATAGCAATGAATGATACTATAAATGCAAAGTCATAAATCAGAGAAGGGGGTCCTCAGAATAATAATAATTTCTCTTGGAGATGGAGATCAAAAAAAGCTAGATGGCACCAACATTGGTCGACGACACAAGACAATAGGACACATATGATTAATTACAAGCTTCTCAAACGTTTCTTTGTCGTTTTTTTTTGGTCAATTACATTGATTTTCAATTTATATTTTTAGTTGATAAACAGTTGAACTACATTTTGTTGAGAGCTATCTGGTTAATTTAGACAGAGAAAAAGAGAGAAGAAAAATGGAATTTGGGGGGTTGAGTTTGGGCCAGCAACAAATGGTCCAAGTCTAGGCTGGGTTGAGCTTGAGAGTGTTACTCTGCCATAGATTCCTTGGTTGTTCAACTTAAAATTAATCCAACATAATTAATTTAATTTAATACATGCTTTCTATGGGAAACCAAGATAATTAATTCTTAGGGTGTGTATATAAATTGATAGCTTAGAGCATTTTCAACCATATTTCAAATTGTCATGTAGATATAAAATGACAAAAATTAAAAGTTAAAGTTGCTCCAACCGAGTGGTCAAATTCTACATGAATTTGAAGGCTAGAAGAGATATGTCAAAAATAACATATCAAAAAGCTTGATGTCAAATATTATTTCAGTCATGGACCTCACTATTATTTACTCTATTTTAAAATTTTATGGATCCCATTTGCTTTTAAAAATATAATAAAATAATACAATATTTAGCATTTCGGGTGGAATTAAATTTTTTCGTCATTTTCAAATTGACACATAATCCATTAAATTCAAATTTAACATTTTGCATTTGACATATCCGTTGAGATTCTTTTAGCGTTGAAAAAGAAACAGAAGAAGCATGCACTTGGGCCCACTGGCCTAACCATTATGGAGAAGCAATTGATCAAACAATGGAAGATGCAGAAAGTACATATCCATGTGATTCAATCAACTAATATTGCCAATGGCCATTATGGTGTATGAATCAACAATTTGACAGCTCAACTATAAATTATTGCTACAGCACCAAATACCACTAAATTTAAATCCACCGACTCTCAAGAAGCTGTTCTTAGAAAAATTATAGGTTCCACACAAATTTTTGCAATGGCATGCCTAATGCATCATCCACCATCCGATCTCTCATGGCTCCAGTCAGCCGTTGGATGAACCCCTTGCTATGCCCCTCATAATAGTTCAACATTTGTGCCACCACTTGAGGGTCCTTGTCCTTCCACCAAAATTTGTCACACCCCGGCAATTTGGTGCTCATGCCATAGCTTTTCGTCTCACCAAATAAGCCTTGCTCAGCCACCATTCTTGTGTACTCAACCATGCCATCTATAAGCTCCGGGTGGGCACGGGCCCCACTGTCCCAGAGCCATACATGTCCCATGCCGCGTAGGATGGCAGTGACCAATGCACGGTGGGCATTGTTGGGCTGGTCATCCATGATTGAAGGGCTTATGTCAAGGATAAAATGGTCATTTTTTTTGTTGGGTGAGTGGTGAACGACGACCCCCATGTTGTCGGAAGTCGAGTTCAGGCTGGAAAGCCTCAAAACGACATGGTTTATGTGCTTTCTTGGGTTGTGCATGTGCTTCAGGGTAAAGAAGGTGTTCGACGAAATTACTGGTGTCTAGGATAATGCGGGTGGCTTTGTCGTTGGAGACGTAGAAGAGGTGGAAGCGCCGGCCGGCAACAGAGTCTTTGATGTCGTTTATGATGGTTATGTCGAAGCCTTTGGATGCTTCGCGGTTGGCATATAATGCGAGAAGTCCGATGAAGAAGACTGAGAGGAAACGAACGAGGATGTTGATAGTACCAGAATTGTGTGATGCATGATGAACATAATGTTTGTTTGTTGAAGGAGGGATTGTTGGTTTTCCATGGATGAGGGGTTGGAAGAGGGATTGTCGGTCGTCCATTGTAGAGAGAATATATGAAATGATAGAAAAAAGATGCAAAGGAAACAAGAATTATGAGATGAAGCAAAATGAGTGGTTAGTAGTACTATATGTTTAGCGTCCCCCATCCCAAGCATGTGATCACATTCCTATAATAATTAAGAGTGGACATCCATGTGGAAAATGATTGGCCTTTCACAAATAATATTTACAAAGATATTTTTACAATGGGAGGATAATACATCTAAAATAATGAAGATTGTAGTCATAATTAGATATCAAATTCATCACCAATATATCATTCTCGTATTCAAAAACTTGACTAAGCGTCAATGATCGTCCAGATAGTGCAAACCAGTACCCAAATCCCAACAATCTTTTTCCTTATGTATTTGGTGGCTTCTCTCACATGTAACGGCCTAGTTTTCTTTATACATAAATTATAATTTGACATGTATATAAACTTTTATTTCGTACTTTTAATAAGTCAATTTTACACATGTATCAAACTGTGATTAATTAATTTCATTCTATGTTTTTTAAACTTCTAGTATGAAGTCATGGGCCCATAATTTGAAAGTGGAACCACAAATGGGACCTAGGTGAGGAAGATTATTTGAAGGTGGTGTAGGTGTAGCCCATATCCAAACGAGGGCTCAAACAAACCAAGCCCATCCGCTGCTCTACCGATCAAATTTTTTCTCATGAATTACAAATAGTCCAACAGCTAATTGGCTAAAAAAAATTTTTTTAAAAAAAACTTATAGATAGATCTCCAAAAACGTGGTCGGCAGGATTCGAACCTGCGCGGGCAAAGCCCACATGATTTCTAGTCATGCCCGATAACCACTCCGGCACGACCACTTGATGTTCTACTTTCTCTCTTTCTTTTCTTAAGTAAGGGTCACTCTCACTCTCATCAATAAAACCTCATTGACGTATCAACTACAAAATTCATCTCAATTCAAAACTAAGGCGGCATATCACAAAGCCACTAGTATATATATATATAATATACTCCATGTAATCCTCTAAATTCTGACCAAAAAAGACAAAAAAAACTATCTTCTAAACACATTCACCAGTAGATTACATGGGGGAAGCGGACTTTTAACCTACAAAAGTTTGTATAGGGACTTTATGTTGTGAACAAAATTAAACAGGCCATGATGAATATATTTCTAAGGCTATGTGAGCTTGCAGCTGTTGCAGATGCTGAGGTAGAAGGGCCAGAAGGTTCAGCACCAAAAACAGTTGAGCCACTTGTATTTGTTGTGTTCAAGACTGATGAACTTGTGCTGCAAAACCCAAAATGCATATTTGCAGATAAGAATCTCACTCTTCCTAAAAAAGTTTGGTGGCAAACACAAGAAAGCAGAGACGGATGAGAGAGTTACCTGGTAGATGGATATTGACATGTCCCAGTACCTGAAAAACAATGTTGCAAAATAAGAAAATAAATAAAATTTGAAGATAAAAAGAAAAAAGCAGAAGAAATGGTATGTTACTTGGGTCAGTGCTAGTGATCACAGCAGTTCCACCAAAATTGCAGCTATTTGGAACTGGGTTTTTCTGATAGTAGTTATTGAACGCGAAAGAAGCATGATCCCGGATATTGTTTGGGTTGTAACAGCTTCTACCAGCCTGAATTTCTGAGCAATCTGTGCCACCATAGCCACAAGCATAGTCCAAAGCAACTTGTAGTGCCATTTGGGATGCACTTTGGCTAGCAACACACCAACTTGAACCAGTGGATGATGGTGTTGTAGAAAATGGGGTCATGCTAGGGGTTGCACTGACTGGAGAGGTTGAATCTGGGTCTGAATTTGGGTTCACAATTGGTATTGATGAAGTGGGATTGGTGGGAGTTATTGTAGGAACAGTTGTTATTGGAGTTGTGATGTCCCTTTTGGTGGTAGAAATTGGAGTTTTTGTGAATTGTAGCCTTCTCTTTTCATGGTCTTGTTCTTTCATATTCCCAATATCCTTTCCCTTTTTTGTCACCTTGAAACCTGTACTAGAAATGAAAACTACAGTAAGCTTTATTTTTTCAACTTTGCACTTTTGAACATGGAAATAAAATGGTGCCAAATCTGAATAGGGTAGTGGTTCCTTATTTCAAAAAATAACATCAACCCATATAAATGGTTTCACACTTTCAGGAACCAACAAGTTATCATATTTCGCAATGGATTTTGCACATATGGACGGCCGACCCTAGTATATTTGAACGATTGATTGGTAAGAGGGAAGCAAAGATTTCTTTTTGGACTTTAAAGTCAACAGAAAAAACTGAAAAGTTCAGTGACTTTTGTCCAATATATGGTACCCAAATGGGGTCTTACCAAGTTGAAAAACTGCTAATTTCAAAATGTAATCATGTAACTGCTTCAAAGAACTGGAACAATAAAAAGGTAACAAAATGTTGAACTAAGTTAGCTGACATCCTGTTCCACAAAGGACCTATGTTCTTGGAAGAAATATAAGGAAAAACTAAGAAGAGGGAAAAGCTAAAATGAACATGAACCATCATTGAAATTTTGAAAATTAAGAACAAGAAAAAAGGAAGAGAGAGAGAGAGAGAGAGAGAGAGAGCATCTTTAAAGAAACTATATCTAGAAGAATTGGAAAATGAAATTTTATCCACAAAATAAAATGTATACCTTAAAGAAAGAAAGAAAGAAAGAAAGAAAGATGAGATGTTTGGATGTGCAACATTGTAAAGCAATAGATGTTTGGATGTAGATTATTAAGAATACAGAACAAGAACAGCATTTGAAATGACAAAATTCTGAGCAAGAAAATTACATATACATATTCATCAGAATTTCATATCTCAATCCAAACTCAGACACCAACAAAAAAAAGAGGAGATTCTCAATGTCCACATAGATTTTTAGTACGCCGAAAGTTGATGGGAAGAGAGAAAATAATAAAAATATATATACTTGTCAAAGGCAGAAAGAAACAAAGAAACAAAGAAAAAGAAAAAGAATCTAATGAGATTATTACAAAATATATTAACAAAAGAAGATGAGAGATGCTGATATAAAATTGAAAAGAAGCAACTCAAAGTTCAAAACAAGACAAAGCAAGTCACCTGAACAGAGGAAATGACCCAATAGGAGGAAGAAGACTAGAATTAAAGGATAAATAAACCTTCCACCCTTCATCACCATCCTCTTTTTCTTCTCTTTGGTGTCTTCTGCTTCTTCTCCTATTCTCTTTGGTGGCTTCTGCTTCTTCTTCTGTTTGACAACTTCTTCTTCTTCTTCTCCTTCTCCAGTCTTGTTCTACCTTTTCTTTGGGTTGAAAGAAAGAAAGAGAAGTAAATAATACTTAAAACTAGAGAAGCTTCAATGATGCTGTTGAAAAGAAGCGGTCTTTGTACCCTTTGTCAATTGTCATGCACTTAAATATATATTACTTATAAAGTATAAGTACACCAGAGAGAGAGAGAGAGAGAGATGAGGTGTAGAGTAGTGTGTAGGGAGGTGGAAGCAAGGGAGGGAGGGTTGGAAAAAGGTAGGGAAGAGAAGAAGGTTGAAGAAAAAGGTAAAGAGGGGGGAGAATTGTTTGGAATTTAGGTTGGGTCTGTGGGCTGGTAAGTGATGATTGTAATGATGGTGGTGATGTGTCCATTTTGCCTTTCTCTTTTTTTTTTTCTGCCTCCCCTTCTTTTTCTGTCTGATGAGATTTAATCTAGTGACCATCATTAACCAACCACACTCCATGGCAGGTGTCTAGTTGTAGAACAAGTCTTCTAAGCTAACATAACTTGTTTATGCTCTGAGTGGGAGGTGGGATTCTTCCAAATTTTCATTTGAATTGATAAACATGGCATTCCATGATGCTAAATAATTAATCTGAACTGAATAAATTCTGAACCCTAATTTGGACTAAAAATAAACCCTAATTGGGCAGCCCAACTTACCTGGTTTGAAAGCTCTCAGAGTTTTTAAAGTGGCACAGTCAAGTGTTCTTTTTCTCTGTTCTTTTTGGGTTGGGATGATATTTTGGCCAGGCTCTGTTTGTGTTGTGTTGTCAAGTTTTTCACTTTAAGTTTCTGTCAGCTGGTAAATAATGATTCCACCATATATATGTGCAAAGAGCACAACCATACATTATAGCGTACTATCCCCAACTTAGCAAAAGTGTGGCAACTTGTGCTAGACATACTATTTCCCCTTTTTAGCAAATAGCAATCATCTCTTGGTGAAAAATGGGCTTCAATTGAACTTGGAGATAGTTTTACCATATGTAATGAGCAGGATTTATTCGAAAGGTGAATCGTGACGGACTTTAATAAATAAATAAAAAAGAAATCTACTATAATATAATGAATTTCACAAGAATACATATTATTAGAACATACAACAGACAAACTATTTCTTTGACATGAAGGAGGCCGTAATATTAGATTAAATCTTCGGTATATCTCGGGTTAGATTATAATAATCTCATGTGCGCTCCATCGTGTGGTTGACATAAATACCAAATCCTCTCTATAATGTATAAATGATCTTATAGTCTTCGATTGCTGAAAAAAATATATGCATTGTAGGTCTTTATGTGGGGGCACCATATGTGAAGAAAGTAAAATGAAATGGTGAAATGAGCCCTTAAAGTGGCCGGTCTAAAATCCTATCCTATGCCTGCACTTTTGACCAATTGGATTCGAAATATACTTATGTGTGTATAAATTATTAACCCTAAGTCTGCTTTATGCTTTGGTTCCAAATAAAGGCAGTTCCTGATTGTACTCCCATAATCCCATTAGTATTCGGTGGGAATGTTTTTGATTAAGACTATGGAGTATAAAATAAGTGGAGGCTTAGGATCTGCTCACAGATAATAAGTTTTTTCTTTGTAGCTAGGTATCATCAGCAGCATCTTTGTCGACAAACCTTGTATTTATGTGCCCAAATCTTTGACAGTTCCTAATACTCTACACCAAATGCTCTGTGGCTTTAGTCAGAGCATGTTTCTTATCATAGTGCTGAGTCATGTTAGGCAGTGAAAGCCACACTTGCAAGGAACCATCATGGCTGGCAGCTGGGTTTAGCATAGGAGTAATGTTTTTTTTTTAAAATACCAAATTTATTGACAGTACCTCTCTCGTGGGAGTGCGATCCATTTAAATACAAAGTACTGTTAGATTCTGACTCTCTTATGGGTTTTATATGATTTCATGTTATCATGAATCTCATGTCATGTGAGAGAGTTGAGATAAAAGTTAGTGTGTCTAGTTTTATTATTTATCAGAGATTATTGAGGAATTCGAACATATGATCCCTCTCAACATTGATAAACAAATGGTTCATAAGTTCCACTTGTTAGAGATAACATACATATTCTAAATACATATGGTAACTAGTTTCATTGTTAGTAGAAAAAAAAAAAAGAGCCAAAAAAAAGAGAGAGAATATATAGGCCCATAACTACAGTTTCTTACAATTAAATTTCGATGGTGGAAATTTGGGCTGTGACCCATAACTTACCAAGCCTCAACTCCCTACAAAATCCAATCCCCTGCTGCCCTGTTTCACTCTTTGCTACTTTATATCCCTCACAAGAGGATTAGATAGAAGAACTCAGAAAGAAACAGAAAACAAGAGCCACAAGAAACAAAATGACACCATGTTGTTGCTCCTTCACTTCTTCAACCTCTATCTCCAAATTCATCTCAGAGAGACCACACCTCTCCATGCTTGAAAAACAATGTACCAACATGAAAGACCTCCAAAAGATCCATGCCCACCTCATCAAAACTGGCCTTGTCAGTGACACTGTTGCCGCTAGCAGGGTCTTGGCCTTCTGTGCCTCCCCAGCTGGAAACATCAACTATGCTTACGTGGTTTTCAGAAACATCCAGAATCCAAACCTCTTCATTTGGAACACCATCATCAGAGGCTTCTCTGACAGCCCAAGCCCAGAAATTGCAATCTCTCTTTTCATTGATATGTTGGTCACTTCAGCAATTGAGCCACATAGATTGACTTACCCTTCAGTCTTTAAGGCTTATGCTCAACTTGGTCTAGCCCAAGATGGAGCTCAACTTCATGGAAGAATTCTAAAATTGGGTCTGGAAAGTGATCAGTTTATAAGAAACACCATCATACACATGTATGCAAATTGTGGGTTTTTGAGTGAAGCAAGAAGACTGTTTGATGAAGACTTGGAATGCGACACTGTTGCATGGAATTCAATGATAATGGGGCTTTCCAAATGGGGTGAAGTCAGTGAAGCTAAAAGGCTGTTTGATAAATTTTCTTTGAGGAACTCAGTTTCTTGGAACTCTATGATTAGTGGGTTTGTTAGGAACGGGAAGTATACAGAGGCATTGGAACTTTTTAGTGAAATGCAGAAGGAGAGGGTTAAGCCTAGTGAGTTTACAATGGTGAGCCTGTTGAATGCTTCAGCTCAGCTAGGAGCAATTGGACAAGGGGAGTGGATTCATGAATATATAAAGAAAAATGGTGTTGAAATGAATGCCATTGTTATCACAGCAATTATAAACATGTACTGCAAGTGTGGAAGCATCGAAAAAGCTATTCGTGTGTTTGAGGCAGCCCCGAGAAAAGGGTTGTCCTGTTGGAACTCCACCATCATGGGGCTAGCCATTAATGGTTGTGAGGAAGAAGCAATTGAGCTATTCTCAAGGCTTGAATCTTCGAATTTTATACCTGATGGTGTCAGTTTTCTTGGTGTCCTAACCGCCTGCAACCACTCAGGAATGGTGGATAAAGCAAGGGATTATTTCTCAATAATGAGAGGGACATATAAGATTGAACCTTCAATAAAACACTACAGTTGCATGGTTGATGTGTTAGGCCGAGCTGGACTTCTTGAAGAAGCAGAGGAGCTTATACATAGTATGCCAATGAAAGCAGATGCCATTATTTGGGGGTCTTTGCTCTCATCTTGTAGGAAGCATAGAAACATTGAGATGGCTAAAAGGGCAGCAAATCGTGTGATTGAATTGGATCCAAGTGACAGCTGCGGTTATGTGCTTATGTCAAATGTTTATGCTGCCTCTAGTCAATTTCAGGAAGCAATGAAGGAAAGGCTTTCCATGAAGCAGCAGAAGATAGAGAAAGAACCGGGATGTAGTTTGATCGAAGTGGATGGAGAGGTTCATGAGTTTATAGCTGGTGGAAGGTTCCATCACAAAGCCCCAGAGATTTATTCTTTGTTGGATGAGTTGGGATTTATGTTACCAGAAATGGCATAAGTTATGATAATTTTGTTTCCAATGACCCATGATACATCCATGCACAAACTTTAGTTCTTCTCTTTTCTGTTTTGTTGAAGATCTTTCAAAAGCTTATAGGTCATTTACATACCAACCCTTTTCAGTGGGAAAGCATGCAAGTGATTTTCTGTGGTTTTGAACAGAGGTGAAGTAGACCAACTATATTTTATATAGGTGCTCTTGCACTTGTTACATGATTATATACTTAAAGATACATTAACAGAAAAACAAGCAGAAACAAAGGCATTTGAAATTGTTCCAGTAAAGCTTAATGCTACAGTGAAGGCAATAACAGTACATCTGAAGAACATTAATGCCACAGATCAATAAAGGCATGCATTGCTGCAACCTTGTTAAGTTTTTGACATGGTCCGGCCTGATGCCCAGGAGTACACCTCAGGAGGCACATTGCCATTAGTGAGCAGGTTCGGTGGAAGTCCATATAAATCCGAAATATCCTGGTGGTGGTGACGGCCATTTTGGTATTGTTGGTTTTGCAAAGCTGCAGCAACTTCATCTTCATCCAGTGGCAGACGATCAAAAGTAGCGTTCATGAACGATGCAGCCATGATCACAACAGGCCCTGAAGCAATGAGTGCACCAACCACACTCCCACCCACAACCTGCCCCTGAGCCCCTGCTAGATAGATGGCCAGGCCTGTGATCCCAGGAGGGGCCGGAGGGGGCAAGATTGACCCGAGCAACGAGAGAATTTCAAACCGGCCATGGAGGGTCACAATTGCTCCACAGGAAGCTGGTTGTCGCAATGTGACATTGGTCACACAGCCACTTCCACTCAGTATGCAAATGCCCCTTTGCTTCCTCCTTGCAAAGTTGGTTAGGCTTTCACTCACATCACAGCCTGAACTTACTTCCATAGCATGAGCGCGAAGTGCATTAGCACTGTCACGGGTGACTATGATGGGCGGCTTTGGCTTGTTTTTGGAACCAGCCGGCCTGCCACGTGGCCTCCGGATACTCTCCCCCTCAGCTGCTGCAGAAATTGGTGGCACTGCCTTTGGTAACTTGGGTGCCATAAGTATTGCATCAATGCCAGGCCTGTGGTGGCTGTTACTTTTATCAGTGTCTTGGCTGCGATCAATTGCAGTTTTGGACACAACGGAAGGCACTGGTAGATCTGCACCTCCTGCCATTAGTGTTGGAGCTCACACTCTTTTGCAATCACCAGAGATTCACCATGAACTGTGTTCAGAAAGTGGGTTTAAATAGCAACATTTCTACCAATAGTTTTATCAAGCAAACCAGAAAGAATGATCCAGAATTAGGAGATGTTTAAGTGATACTGCACCAACCTCAAAATTTATCACTAGTTTTATCAAAACCAACATCATCACTCCTCTCACTGCCTACCTCCCAACTGACTTTTTCTTCATGTCAATTGCCTTCCCCAACAGTAACATATACCCAAGTTACGTGTATTATATACTTAAATCATTCACAAACCAGACAACTCAGTTACTTCAAGCTTAAGCTACCAACCTCGACTCTTTTATTTTAGCTGATAAACCATGTTAATTAAGGTCACTTAATGCGCATTTCCTGCCTTAAATATCTATTTAGAGAAAATGGTAAGGCAAAGAATTCCACTAAACCTTTAACTATCGAATGAGAACACTTTCACTAGGGCAATCAAAATTTGCAAGCTATCCCATTGAAAATAAAAAACATGCCCCAACACAGTTTTGTAAGATACAACATTGAGGCATAAGGCACAAAACAATAACTTCTCAGTTTAGAGTATGTACAATTGGACAGCCAAACAGAACCACCATAGACTCTGAGCTATAGTAACACCCTAATTTGGCAACTCCGAACTCACTACAAGTCCCATGGGAAAAAAAGTAAAAAATGAGAAGAGGAAAATTTTTCATTAGTAGGTCCGCTGCCAAATCTGGTGCAACTGCTGAGGTGACAGGTCTTGAATCCCAGCTAAGCTTAAATCATTGACGCTTTGTCGGTGATGTTCTTGTGTTATGCCCATTTGGGACGGATAGAAATCGGGGTATCCTGGGGATCCATAATGCTGCAACTGTGAGGGCATCTGTCCAGCCTGCCCTTGTCGATATCCTGCATTCTGTTGATTCTGACGAAGTAAGTTGTCATATACGCTGTCTGGAACAGAAGACAATGTTCTTGAACTCTGCAAAACACAGCAAAAAGGAACTTTAAAGTAGATAACTAACAATCAAGCATAAAAATCTATGACCAAGCCAGTGGAGATCAAATCAGAAAGTCATGGTAAACTACTGCTCTGAAGCACACAACAAACAACAAGCTGCACAAACAAAAGTTGCGCAAAAATACTTCTATGCCTCAAGAAAGGAAGTTTTCCATATGCATAGGAAGCCAATAATCACATTTTATATGCCAACTATTTGTTCCGTAATAGTGGCATGCCATCCCACAAACTATATAACAAATCCTTAAACAGCACCACCATTATAAACACACAATACATGTCAGATAAAAGATGAGATGAACTCCATTTACTGATTTTACGGTAAACACAAACAGAAAACTTCTACAAAATATAGTATCAAAATGCTCATCTCTACCTGATGAAGAGGGGTTAAATGGCTTCCATCCTTGTACCGAGCGCGCAAAGCATCATCATAGTCACTCATGCTGATGGGAGCAGCAGATGCATTTTGCAAGAAACTCCCATGAACGTTATTAGAGGCCCCAAAATTTCCATGACCCCCAACAGCAGCAGCAGATGGTGGCAATCTGCTTACTGAGGCTCCACTTCTATACTGCGGAAAGTTGTAATCCATGCCAGCCACGGACTGCTGGAATGCACTACCACCTAGATATGCTTGCTGCAAAGTTGATGGTGCAGGGGAGTAGCTCTGAGTCATGGAAGGGTAGCCAATTATGTTCGCTAACTGTTCATAAGAAAGGGCAGGTTGCGAGTATGAACGGGATGTTAGGTGCTGAGGAAGTACAGAAGATGCCTCAGACAAAGGTATGGAGCCTGGTCTCAGAGCCTGTATGATTGTAATGCCATGGATATCAATAAGCATTTTATTCAATTTAGTCAATTTGAAAAGAAATGTGTGTGTGTATTGAATGTGGGCCTCAAATTCATGGTCAGGGGTTTAATCCACTGCAAGAGACAGATAACATGAGTGTGATGCACAAAAAGGTCACCCATCCCTTACCTCTGACACGGAAATGGTTGGATTGTTTATGGATGAAATTGCACTGCTGTATCTTGAAGGCACTGATGGTGTGACCAACAACTGTGAGTATGACTCCAATAGATCACTTCGCATAGAATCCGAATATGCCTGTGGAAATTTTTTTGAAAGACAAAAAGATAGAACAGAGAGAGAGAATACAAGGAAATCAGACCACATGCATAATCAAAATATTCAAAGACTGAAGAAAATTAGATGGCAACTTTGGGAGACACCAATGAAGAAAGCAAGAGAGAGATCCAATACTAGATGATGCGATGAGATGGTTAGAGAACAGATCTATGATTACTTAAAACACCAAAATTTCCCTTTCTTAAGAACCTACAAAGATTAAACTGCAGATTCAAGAATGGGCAAATCAGCAGTTAGAAGAACTAGGGATTACTACACCAACAGATTGTCGATGTGCATAATTTCAAATATGATTTTTCCTTCATGTGTACACACATGAAAATTCTTAGGAAAACCCCAGTACCATGACAAGTATAATAAACCCATATACCAACTCCATGAACATCAAATGATTGAAGATAATGTACAAATCATGGTTCAATTAGGATCATCATTTAGCTACAATATAATGTAATCGCGTTATAATGTAATCGCGTGGCACTTAGATAAGTCGTTCCAATGCACACAAGCAACTACTGATCAAATTCAGTCAACAAATGAGAACCCTTTCCTTAATTCAGCAGCAAAGAAATATTCTTTATGAGTTGTGAAAACCACAGAATACAGAAAGTTAAGAAATATAACTCTACCATATCATTTTGACGAGGAGGAATATTTCTGAATTTGGGATCTGCTCTAACAAAAGACGATCCAGAACTTGCTCTTTGGATGTTCTCCGAATCAAAATCATGCAGAGATGAGGCAGAGATGTCTTTATGTCCAAGGGTAGGTTCAAGGATATCATGTTTTATCAGCTCTGGCTGAGGCAAGTCATAACGTTTAGCATCCATGGTTGTCCTTCCTGTATCATATAAGGATCCAAGAAGTTCCTCATGATTGTACCCTGAATTGAAAGACTCATGCCTTGTATCCAAGTGCCCAGCTGATGAAACATTTATTCCTGCCGAGAATCCTCCCAAGTCATTTTTCAAGGAGTTAGATGGCGACCTGGAAAATGCAGAACTAGGGCCCGATCTGAAGGTGCCAAAACTCAAATGTGAACAATCAGCTGCCAACTCTTGCAAATTATTTGGAAGGACTACTGCACAGTTATCAGTAGGCTCCTCCTTTCCTAAATTTAGTTGTTGCATGTTCATAGTAGCTGATGATACAGCCACAGCAACATCATTGGGGACAGAACGATTTGGACATGACACATTTGAACCAAAGCCAGTTCCTGGAATTACACAAACACAATGAACACAATAAAGACAATAAGAAAAGGTAACATAAACTTTGGGTGGTAAAGATAATAAACTTTAAGAGTAAAAACATAACCGTTTGTTTTCTTTCAAATATTTAACCATACGAAATGAAGGTAAATTTGCAACCCTTCTCCACCAAAACTATTACACCATCATCAAAGACATTTCAGTTTCACAAACCAAATCCAAACCTGACCACCACCCTTTCAAGTTTCAAATCCCAGGCTCTATGCACTAGGGTAGAAGATCACATCAATAACTACACAAATCTAGTCTGAAAAAGGGATTTAGGAAGATAAAAAAGTATCAGGTCTTCTATTATAAAAAGGAAATTATTTCGCAAAACAGTCAATTGGCTATGCAAGCAACTTCCTCTGTAAATTAATGATTTCAATCAAGGAAGGTTGAAGGAAAAAGTGCCAGGAACAATTTTTATCATGCAGAAAAATCAAATATATAAGTAAACAAATAAACTTATGCTCCTACAGGTCGAAAAAATCTTCAGAACATAAAAGAAAAAAAGAGTGAAATTATAAAGGCAACAAAGGAAGTTAAGACAAAACGAGATACAGAACTGTGCTTCACTCAGCCAAAGATTTTAGACCTAACAAATCAAACAAGCATGGTTACAAATCATGCTACCAACCCAAAACTTCTGGCATTGATATCTGCATTGTTCACTTAATAGCCATCCAAGCGCAAGAAGCATCATGGTTTTTGTAAATGTTATCCATCACAATACAAACAGTATCAGTAGAAGTAAATTACATTGTTAGAATTGTGTTTCATGCCAGTATTGATCTGGATTCTAGCATCATGAATGTCATTAGCAATGATCTCTTACTTCAAACGTTGACAAAAGAAAAAAAAAATCATCCCAAATTCATATTTAAAACAAAAATAATTACCTTCCCCATTCTCATATGCAGACCTATGAGAATCATAGGAACTAGAATTAGAAGACAAATCATCAACACAATAAGATCTTCCACCAGAAGCATCCACCATCTTCTGTCTGCTGGAAGCAAAAGCATAAGCATTGTGGTCTGAACTAAGATTTTGACTACTATAATTCCCCTCTGATACTTGGACTTTATGAGAATGGCAGTCCCTTGGCATGTTGGAGTCATTGATATAGAGATTAGATTGATTAGCATGTATCTCAACATTTGCACTTGAAACTGATGACCTACTTGCAGCTGTTGGCTGCTCAATCACGGGCCATTCATCATGGAAGGCATTCTGTCCAGAAGTATCACCAGGTTTATGGATCATCTCTGATACATGAGAAGGATTCTGAGAGTGCATACATCCGTGCATCTCTGGTTCCATAAATGCAGAAGTTTGGGAAGATTCCACATGGCAATTACATAAATTTGTTGCAAATGCATCCGGATGGGAAGATGTATCAGATGAAATATGTGAGCCTTTGCTGGGTGGCCTACCCATCTTAACAATTTCAGCCATTGAAAGATGTCCTGAGCTGGTACCAAAAGAAGTGGATTGATTTCCCGGAGAAGGTTGCACAGATGCAGAGGTTGCACCATCGCCTGACCCTATAGAAGTACTTAGAGAATCACTGCAGCAGATATTAAAAGATGACTTATCAAAAATACAGCAGAGCATCTGGCTAATCTTACCAGTAATTTCTAGAAGAAAACAGAAGAAGCATAGACTAGGAATTTCATTTTAGAGTTTACCCGTGAGATGAAGGTTGCTGGCTCATAGTTCCTCCCGTACAATGGGAAGCTGAAGGAGCAACAAACCCATTCTGTCCCTTGCATGCAGCTTGACCGAGCTCTAACAGGAGGAACACAAAAAGTTCACAAATTAAAAACATGCAATATTCAAATGCACAACTATGCAACTCATACAAGTACGAGACAGTGACATTAGACACTGAGTTTAATATACCATTGGAACTAGTTTGAGTTGAACCACACCATCCACCATTACGCTCACTACTGCCTCTAACTCCACGATTTGAACCACTGCTGTGAACTCGCAACTTGGAATCTTGTGTCTCCTTCATCTGAATATTTTAAAATAAATAAAAAGTAACATGAATTATAAAGAAATAGAAACAGAACAAATAATGTAGCAAATAAAAAGGAGGGAAGCCCGGTTAATCATTCCAATTGCACAATGAAAATACATACCAGAGAGTAAGAAACGGAAAGGAATCTTAAACTGAAAATTTCAAAATACGGAAAAAAAGAACAGTAAAGATCCTCATGACACTAATAAACAAGCTGTCAGCATAAGACACTTGTTATAACGAATTATTTTTTATCCTACTTAATAAATTAAGTCCCAAAAACATTTCCACTGTTGCTAACTTCTGTCAAAACACATTAAAACCATTAGAGAACAAATTAAAATCGGCACATTTTACACAAAACAAAGTTAAAAGTGAGCACATTTTACACAAACCTCTTTCCTTCTTTCACGTTTGCTCTTCACTTCGTGAAAAGTATCTACACAATTACAGAATACTAAATCAATGATGACTTTGAATATTAATTAGATCGAAAAGTAGCGGAAGAAAATTCCGTTGAATAGATACTTTTAAACTCAATGCACTAAAGAGAACGGCCAGGAAGACATTTTATGTAAAAGAAATAATAGCATATATTGATGATTAGTACCAGCAAGTGCTTCGAAAAAATAGCTTTAATAAATCAATATTGAATGAGCAACAACCTACAAAGAACTTTGAATAAAAATTTGTATTTTCTATTATTTCTAAATAAAACAATTGAATACATCCATTAAGTATTAGAATACAGAATTAAATTTTCAAAAATTACCTTCTAATTCTACATATCGGCTTTCGTAAGTATTAGAATACAGAATTAAATTTTTCCTAATGCATCACTTGGATGAAGTATCCAGACCTCTAGGACTACACAACAAAACATCACAATTTTCAATTCGTGTTTGAAAATTTGGTCGAAAATCAAAAGAATAAGGCCAATAGAACAGAGTGAATCTCCCCAAACCTCCCGGTTACGAGTCAAAATTTTAAATAAATCCACAATTTCACAGAAAACAGATTTTTCCTTGGTAAAAAGTGCATAGGCACACTATATAAAAAAAATCCTCCAAAACCTATAACGGCTGTGACACAAAGCCCATGACATTCAAAGCTTTGAACTTTCCTATCTCCTCCTAATGTTTCTCAACATCCAAACACAAAAATAAAACCTAAATAAAAACTAAAAAAGTTTCATTCCTTTCGCAAAACAAAAGCATCAAAATCTTTTTTAATTTTTAAATACAACTGATAAAGAAAAAGGTGGTAGCGTGGAAACCTAAAGAGAGGAGGCGCTGAACGGCCTCGTTCGGGTCCATATTGCAGTCTTTAAGCACCGAGTAGATCTCAGGCTCAGGGCAGTTCACAATCTCCTTGAGGCTCTGCACCATCTTCTTCATCCCCGGCGAAAGCGGGGCCGCCGCACCATTCTTGGTCTCACTCCCCATCCTTCTCTCTCTGTCTTTCTTCAAAAAAAATAATCGAAGAAAATTTGCTCGAGAAAAAACTTTCTTTGCGGCTCTCGCTCAAGATTTCCGATCAGCCAAACACAACCAAAACCCTCAGTCTCTCAGTGTCTCTCTCCCTCTCTCTCTATCTCTAAAACGACATTACAAAATACTCTCTTTATCTTTTGGCTTTTATATACGACCCGGTTTTTTCTTTTCCTGATGGACTGATTAAGAATTAGAGTTAGTAACAGCAAGTCAGGGAGGGCAGCTAACTTCACGGGCTGTTATAGTTTTTTCGTCACAGTCCATTGTCTTGCACGCCACGCCGTCTGTGTTGCCTATTTGATCCCAGGAATGGACGGCTGTGGAGAGGCTAAGATTTGGAAATATAAGATTGGCGGTGAGATTAGGAAAATTTTTAGGGTCGTTTTTAGGTTAGAGAAAGAGTCAGTACTTGTCGTCAAAAGTAAATAATACATATTTAAAATTTAAATTTTTACCAAATTCCTTTTTATTTTTGCACATTGCTAATTCTTTTTAGGTTTTATTAGGGTTGCTTGTTAGCAGAAAAGTTCTCTAGCGTCGGTATTTTAATTGACACATTTTATATTTTTCTGGTGATATGGTTTTATAATTGATGTCTTAATTAACAGTGGAATAATCATGCGTATGCGTAGTACATGTGAATTAGTGTGTTATAAAACGTTACGTAAGATAAAAGTAAATTATGATAGTATTTGATCGGTTAATATAATTTTTTTAATATTTTAGTGTAATACGGACCGATGTCATCATAGTCGTACTAATCAGTTTTGGGAAAGAATTTAAACATTCCATTACTAATAATATTAGGGCGGTGAATCCAGTCACACTCAAACTAGCATTCTTTTCTTGAGAATCAAGAATGGCTTAAAATTATTATCAACATGTTGCTATAGTATTTTACATGAAAATAGATAATAAAAATACATTTTGGGTGCTTTCTGTAAAAGGACACTTTTGATTTGATGCTCTTCAATTGGTCGGGCTGTTGATTGTAAACGGATCAAAATCGGGTCAATGGGCCCCATAAAAATATATGGTCCACATTCCTGCTCGTAGGTCTCTTCGGCTCCATGACAAACCGAGCTCAAGCTTAACGGTGGACAGGGGACCAAAGGAAGGCTGACCATAAACTTCACTAAAAAAGCACAAATCAATAAAATTTATATTTTAAAAATTAACCCAATTGCAAAGTTTGCATTTTTGTTTGTTGTCGGCAAAAGCAAAAAGTTTGCAACTTTGCATATGAGAGAGAGAGAGAGAGAGAGAGAGAGAGAGAGAGTCTTCACTGGGTGTGTGGCAAGCGAAGAGGTTGTGCCTGCACTGAACAGTCATGCTGCGTCACTGGAAAGCTGTCCACGTGCCCATATCAACCGCTTCCCATGCCTGCGTCAGCTGCTGCCGCCTCAATATTTCTGCTGTTCTTGAAATCTTTGAAGACCCTCTCTCGGGCTCTCTGAGGCAAAATTTCGTCAAGCTTCTTTCTCTCTCAGCTGGTAAGCTTGTTAATTTCGTGAGGAAATATGATGGGAAGATTTTGAGTTTGATTGTTGTTGGGTTGAGAGGTTGAGTTTCTCTTTCCTTCTTCACTGTGTCAGTTGTCTTTCATTTTCCTATTTGTAATTCATGATTATGCCAAAACTAATCAGATTCTATTTTGGTCTGTTTGTTGGTTCCTTGAATTGGATTTAGTTAGATATGAGTAGCCGAGGCTTTGTTTTTTAATCTTTAATTGGAAATCAAGCTATTGTCAGTATAAGATTTGAGAACTTCCCTCTTCATAGAGAAGGAAATAGAAAAGAAGTAATGTTATGTTCACTACCCAATTTGGTTTATGCCAGTTTGGATTGATTAAATGAGTTAGCTCAAATCATTTGCCACTGATGCCCTTCCATACCAACAAAAGCCTAAATTTCAACGTTGAGTAAAACTGGAAAATTTCAACATTGTTGAATTTTTTTTTTAAACCTGCCCCCATTTCCAACATTGAGTAAAACTGGAAAATTGCAAGATTTTTAAAGTTAAAACTCAGCTAGGATTTTAGTGGTGAATGTCAATTTGTGGTTCAGCAGAAAGTTAGCAATTATTCTTGGTTGTTAACTTGTTATCCAGTTTATGAATACCTGTTGATACATGTCTAACCGAAGCATAGAAACGCAATATTGCCCTATACTTGTAATGAAAATTTGCGTTCTGTTTTATCTGATTTCCTCTAAAAGGAATATATTCATTGAGGTTTTTATTTAGATTATTTGACTTGCTATGCCTAGATGAATGTGGTATGAGTCATGACAGTCCGTGCGCAACGAAATGAAGAAGCAAGAGAGTCAAAGAGGCCACTCTAATATTACAGATGCCAATACTGATCTTTGGACTCATGGACTCATTTGTGCGTTTGAATTTGTCCGAGGCCATAAGAAGGTCCTTTCCGCACCACAATTTGTTAATCATGTGGCAAAAAAGCAAGTTTCTTCACCTGAATTGAATAATTCCTTACACTCAAGAGAGAATGGAAGCAACCACAGCCCGGACTCTCATTCAGGTCATCTCCGTGGCGAAGAAGGCCTTCCCAGAAATTGTTGGGTACCGATTGGCTGGGATAGGATATCTGAACTGGTCCAGACGGTACAAGTTGATGCTTGCTGGGAACAGCCCACAGACTTCAAAGATGATAACGATGATGTTGCCGTTGCAGATGTTGCAGCTCCTTACTGGGAACGGCCAGTAGGTCCCACTTGGTGGTGCCATGTAGCTGCTGGTCATCCATACATCAATTCATGGTTGAGTACTGCTCAATGGTTACACCCTGCTGTCAGTATTGCTTTGCGAGATGAAAGTAAGCTGATAAGCGAGCGAATGAAGCACATTCTGTATGAGGTAAATGCTTGTTTATCATTTGGACTATCAAATATGTGCTGCTTGTTACTGTCAACGAAGATTATTGAATATGAGGTTTTTTTTCTTCTTCTTCTTCCTTCCCCCTTTTTTATTCAATGATCTCACTAGGAATCATATAAAGGAAGTTCTTCGTATAATATCTATTTGTGTTAGTATTTAGGTTTAAGATGCAACTTCCTCTTGCTCGTCATTATACCATCTATATCATGTCTACATTTATTTCCTATTTATGCAGAACCACTAATCTAACTTACTACTGTTAAAAGTTAATGCAAGTAATTTTCTATGGTATGGCCAGGTTCCTGTAAGGGTTGCTTGTGGCCTATTATTTGAGCTCCTAGGCCAGTCCGCAGGGGATCCACTTGTTAATGAAGATGACATACCCATTGTCTTACGATCATGGCAGGCACATAATTTTCTAGTAACATCGTTGCATGTTAAAGGTTCTGCACAAAACATTAATGTTTTAGGAATAGCAGAAGTCCAGGTTTGTTCCTGTTTACAGCATTAAAGTTTTGATTAAGTTTCGATGCTTAGATTGATTGAATTTTATTTTCCATCATAATTCATCTCATGTTTGGTGCAGGAACTGCTTGCTACTGAGGGCATTAACATGCCGCGGAATAGTCACGAAATCATAGCACATTTAGCTTGCCGCCTTGCATGTTGGGATGATAGGTGATAGATTTTTTTAATCTCATCTTCACCTTATTCAATTAGTAGTACTTCAGTTATAGTCAAATAACCGCCTCCTATTCTCTTAGCTATTAATTAAGAGGGGAGAATATATTTAGAAAGATCATTAAGCATTTCATCCTATACTTTCCAAGTTTCCATGTAAGCAATTTTGGCACTGCTATATATTTACACTCATAAACCATGCAAGGCTTCTATTATCAAACGACTTGTTATATATATTTTTTTTCTCTTTGTACTTTTCATTATTTTTCAGGTTATATCGCAAGTCCATATTTGGGGCTGCAGATGAAGTTGAGCTGAAGTTTATGGACAGGTGCTTCACTCCACCCATCTCATCCTATTCTATAGAAAAGATTTACATTGGATGTAGGACTATTGATTTCAATGACATGTACAATAAATTATGTTCCCTTGTGAATAGGAGAACCCATGAGGATATGTATCTATTCAGTATAATATTGAACCAAGAAATCCAAAGGCTATCAACCCAGGTATGATCCTTGTGTTATCCTTTACAGAAGTCTCTATCTTGTACAGTATTAGAAGCATTTAGAAGTCTGTCTGTAGTATGTAGAATTATTCAAATCAGTTGCTTCATCTTGTTATATAGCATAATCGATATAGATCTGTATTCAGATTGTGTGTAATTAAAATTGCCAGTTGTCAAATTTTATCACCTTTTGTCTCATGACAGGTATGCTTCAATCTTTGGATGAATAAAAATATTGAAATAGATTTTTCTACTGAGGCAGCGGTATGTAGTCCCAAAAATAACTTAATCGGCACAGACAAAATAAGGGAGGCAAAAAGGTTGCAGTTACTCTGAACATCAAAACACTGTTATTCTGCCACAGCCAACATGCTCATGCTCAAATTTTGTATATAATTTATTTTTGCCAGTTTTGTAATTTTTTTAATTTTGTGCCTCTGTTCTTTTTTTCCCTCCTCCTTTATGTCTTTCCTTTTAGAAAGGAGTTGCTATTCCTATTTTTAAGACACTTTGTTTTCTTCCTATGAGTCACATTTCTTCTTGTTGCTTCAGTTTCTCTGGCCTGGCTACAATTTTTCATTTTTGTACTAGTTTATATAACAAATCTTTTAATTAGTTTGAATCACACAAACATACTTTTCACCTGAACTTGGTTTATTGATGTTCATTGAGAAGGTTATAAGAGTGAAGTGGACACTCCATGCACGAGGGGAAATTGTGTTTGAGCTTCTTCAGCACCTGAGAGGGGATGCCGCAAAGAGCTTGCTAGAAGGAGTAAGAAAGAGTACAAGGGAAATGATTCAAGAGCAAGAAGCAGTTCGCGATCGCTTGTTTACTATTCAAGATGTGATGCAGAGCACTGTTCGTGCATGGTTGCAGGTTTACAGACAAACTCAAACGCTTAAAATTGTCATGGATTCCTTACAACCTCGTAGATAACTTTCCATATCTCAAATGTTTTATCTTCGAAAGTTTATGACAGAAATTGCATTTCATTATGAATATAGTGGAAATATTTATAGTATAAATTTGTGAATGGCAATTTCATTTACGGGATCTGTGTTACATTTTAGCTTGAAATTAATTTGCTTTAGTGCCTAGTTGATCAAGGTATAGTTTTGATGCTCTATTGTCATTGTTGGATTTTTTATATAATGGTACTCTCACACTCTGCCGCTACTCTAATTCTAGGACAAAAGCCTCAGAGTGACGCATAACTTGGGAGTTTTGGGGGGTTGTGGCCTTGTTCTTTCTATCATTACTGGCCTTTTTGGGATCAATGTGGATGGAATACCAGGAAACGAAGGATATCCGTATGCGTTTGCTCTGTTTTCTGCTGTTCTGGTCTTGTTAGGGGTTATACTAATTGGAATTGGATTGGTTTACCTTGGATTAAAACAACCCATTGTTGAAGAGGATGTTGAAGTTAGAAAACTAGAGCTCCAAGAACTGGTTAAGATGTTTCAGAAAGAAGCAGAGTCTCATGCACAGGTACAAAAAACTGTTCCGAGAACCAACCCAACTGCTGCAGGTAGACCCCCGGAGAGTGCTGCACGTAATGCTCTCATCAGCTGAACAAATAATGCGCAAGTTGTTCGCCTTAGGCATGCGGTAAGTGCATTTATAAGTTATACCTCATTACACAAAAGGGTTCTTGGTGACATTTTTTAGCTTATGCCAGATTCATGCCTTTTCATTTATGCAGGTAGACTCGTACATGGCGCAGGTTATTTTCTCATCAGCTGAACCAATTTTCTTTTTCTTTTTTAGTTTGACAGCTGAACAAATAATTAGAAGTTGTTAAACTTTCTTCATGTGTTCTCCAACCGAAAAACAAAACTTTCTTCATAGAGTAATGCATTTATGCTTCATAATACCAAAAGGGTTCTTGGTGACGTGTCTTATTTCATGGGTGAGCTACAGCCAGATTGATGAAACCCTTTATTATTATTATCTGCATTTCTGGCATTTCTTTGATCCCATTTATCACTTCATGGGATCACAAGATTACACCAAATTGAATGCGGCCATGCCTTAAATCCCTGTCTGTTCGATCCTTATGAGATGGTATCTTTCAAAATCCCAGCGGTTGACACAAAAAAAAAAATCCATGCTGTGACTGGAAGAGCTTGACACTCCGCAAGTCCAACTCAATCATGTCATGTTCGGAGGATAATTGAAATTATGAATCAAAGGTATTAATGGACGAAAATCTAAAAATCACAATGCAAGGATAATAAAAGTATTTCACAGATAGTCTTTTCTGGGGTTTTTTCTTCAATTTATAGCTTTTAGTTTTTATTTATAAAATCAATGCAAGAAATGGGTTTTATTATAAAGTTCTCTAAATGAAATAAAATTGAAGTTGTAAATGGTGAAAATATTTGAATCATATTAGGGCCCGTTTGTCTGTCACCATTTAGTTTGTTTAACATATTAAACTGTCAATAACAGACTCCATTATCTTTTGTATCTTAAGGGGTAAAGTTGGAAATTAAAACATAGATGAACAAAGCGGCAAGTATAAAATTTAAAAGGGTTCAACTTAAACTTAGAGGAACAAACAAACCACCACTCAACTTTCTCTTCTTCCCTAGATTTGACTTGTAATTGGAGTTGGTTTTTTTTCTTCTCAATAACACCAAGACTTTAAATCTTTAATCTTTCATCACCATGGATGAACCTTTTCTTCCCAAGAATGACACAAGACTTGGCGTTGGCGGCAAAGATGAACCAGAGTCTAGCGGAAGCACAACACCAACAACTTCCTTGCCCTCCAAGCCTCTCTCATCACCTGCTCAGCCCGTCACTGGCGATGATGCTATTGTTCCCGATCCCATTCCCACACCACCAACCTCTTCTTCCTGCGCCAATCCCATTGCCATATTGAACAACAACAACATCAACAAGAAACTCATTATTGGTCTTATTGTGTATGTCATAATTGGCATTGTCATATTCTGCACAACAAGTTTCGAACTCGAGAAAACCTACAAGCTTGTGGATGCTCTGTACTACATTGTGGTCACGCTCTGCACCATTGGATATGGCGACATTGTTCCGAATACCACGCTTGCCAAGTACCTCAGCTGTTTCTTCATCTTGCTCGGTTTCGGGTTCTTCGACATTCTGCTAAATGGGTTGGTGGCGTACATCTGTGAAAAAGAATCAGTCTTGTTGAGGCCCTCGGATGGGAAGTTCAAGAACATGATCCAGACGTACATGGTGGATAAAGAGAAAGGAAGAATCAGGACAAGAAGCAAGATTGGGTTGGCATTGGTAATTGTTATTGTTTGTATAGGTATAGGGACACTCGCAGTGCATTTTCTGGAGGGCCTGAGCTGGCCTGATAGCATTTACCTCTCTGTTACATCAGTCACAACTCTAGGCTATGGGGATTTGAGTTTCAAGACTACTGCAGGAAGGTGTTTTGCAATTGTGTGGTTATTGGTAAGCACATTGGCTGTTGCCAGGGCTTTTCTGTATTTCACTGAGCTTAGAATGGAGAAGAGGAATCGCCGAATCGCTGAATGGGTTCTTCAGAAGGAGGTTACTCTGAGGGATTTAAAGGCAGCAGACCTTGATAATGATGGATGCATCAGGTAAACCCTAATTTTCTCTACATGGATTTAAGCCTATTTTGACATGTTTTTGAAAATGCACTATCTTGTTTGAGTTGAGTTTCTCTTTGTTAACTTTCTTTCTTCTTTTTTTCCCTTTAATGGCATTGACAGCAAATCAGATTTCATCATATACAAGCTTAAGGAGATGGGAAGGGTTGCAGAGAGTGACATCCTGCAAATCTGCAAGAAATTTGATTCTTTGGAACATAGTAATAATGACAAAATTACTCTTGCTGACCTAATGGAAGGTATCAGGTGACTTAATTCCAGAATCATTTTTTCAATGGAAGGACTGAGACATGATCCAGATTTTGGTACAGCAATTAATGGAAGCAAACTGTGAGAGTGCTGAATTTTTCAATATACAGGTACATAGAACTAGGTACATGAACTTAGTGGTTTCACTCCAAAGCAGAAAACCCAAAATTCAATTCTTTTGTAAATACTTTGAAATTTCAAATAAAAATGATCTTCATTTCGCTCGTTTCGTTTACTGAATCTCGCAAGATCCCTATAAGTTTAGTGAATTGCATTCTCTGTTCTATTACTTGTGTTTGGGGATGCTTGTTGATTAAGCAATCAAGTATCTGTTTATTGCTCTTTGCAATCCTAGGGCAAAATGTACTGCACTATGCACACACAAGTTCTGTAAAGTTCTGTTTCATGACATGTCTTATTCATTTCATGGGTGAAGAGCTACAGCCAGATTGATGAAACAAACCCTTTATTATTATTATTATCTGCATTTCTGTGACAGCATTTATCACTCCATGGGATCACCACCAGGTTGCAGAAAATTGAATGTGGTGGGTACAAGAAAACACTGAAAGTACTATAATTCCAACTTGGGGGGAAGTTCTGTCTAGCCATGCCTGAATCCCTTGTTTGTACACAAAAGAAAAAGAGTATGTTTGTCCCTTGCTGTTTGTAAGATATTGCTTTGGGCCTGCAGCATATGGTGTTCTATAATATTTATAATTTAAAAAAAAAATCTACATGAATTAAAAATTAGTGACACTAATTTTTCTTATTAAATGATAACCATTTTTTTAAACTCAAGAGACATATAATAAATAGAAAACTGGATAACAAGTAAAAACAGAAAGCAGTGACTTTCAGAGGATAATTGAAATGGAACAAGTATAAACATGATATCAATAAAATAAAATAATTTAAGTTGTAAATGATGAAAATATTTTAATTATATTATTTTATTTAATATACTGAACTGTCAATAAGCCCAAAAGATATAAAACTTTGTTTTAAATTGGTCAGATACAAAAGTTAGGTTAGTCAAGTCCTCATCATCATATACTTGGACGAATAGAAGTGAGCCAAAATTGAAGTTTGACTATCATTATTATTATTATTTTCCCATTATATTGGCAAGATCATGATGTTCACATTTTTTATTAGCACACATCACTCTTTATGTACTTTTCTAGAAATAGCATACTACACTCCTTCCTTGATATAATTATAATAATAATATTCACCGGTGATTTCAGATTCAAACTCTCATAGCACCTTAGTGTGTGTGGAAAAAAACCCCCTTACCCTTCCTAACTTTGAAAAGAAAAAAAAGCTATGTAATTTTATGGGTTAAGAAACAACTAAGGAAGTTTGTAATTCAAGTGATCAAAAAACATTCCTAAATGGACTCGAGATTATGTGTTCGATTTGCTCCTTTCCTAATAGTGCTTGTATTAAGAAAATTACATAAATAAATATTTATTTTAAAAAAAATAAAAATGGAAGGTGGAGAAATTAGCCCAGTGCAAGTAATCTCCCAAGTCACAAGTTAGATCACAACTTACAACTACCATCACATACAAATAAATTAGCGGCAATTATGAAAAAGGGGTGCAATTTAGATTAACAACCACTCAACTCTCTCTTCTTCCCTGGATTTGACTTGTAGTTGGAGTTCGTTTTTTGTTTCTTTGCTCTTTTATCCAATCTTTCTTAAAACAGACGACATATCTCAATAATACCAAGACTTTGAACCTTTAGTTTCGTGCACTATATACAGAGCCAATCACCATGGATGAATCTTTTCTTCCCAAGATTGATACAAGACTTGGCGTTGGCGGCGAAGATCAGCAAGAGCCTAGCAGAGGCAGAACACCAAGAAGCTCCTTCCCCTCCTCAGCTTACCTTGATGTTGGTCCATCCAGGCGTCTCTCAACTGCTCAGCTCCTCGCAGGCGGTGATGTTATTGTTCCCATTATCACAACACCAAACTCTTCTTCTTATGCCAATCTCATTGCCAACTTGAACAAGAACAAGAGGAGGAAGCTCAAACACCGGTCACACTCCGCGCCATCGCTGCTTTCTGACGTCCGGGTGCCAATTCCAGACTCTGTGGATCCTAGGCCGTCACCTAAATCAACCCCTTTCATTGTCCGCCAGGCCTTCATCGGTGTCATTGTGTATGTCATAATTGGCATTGTCATATTCTGTACAACCGGTGCAAGTTTCAAGGGCCAAGAAACCTACAAGCCTGTGGACGCTCTGTACTTCATTGTGGTCACGCTTTGCACCATTGGATATGGCGACATTGTTCCAGAAACAACGCTTACCAAGCTCTTCACCTGTTTCTTCATCTTGGTCGGTTTTGGGTTCATCGATATCCTGCTCAACGGGTTGGTGGCGTACATCTGTGACAGGCAAGAATCTGTCTTGTTGAGCACCATGGATGAGACTAAGTTCAACAACATGATTCAGACGTATATGATCGATAGAGAGAAAGGAAGAATGAGAATAAGAATCAAGGTGGGGTTGGCATTGTCAGTTGTTATTGGTTGTATAGCTATAGGGACAATTGCAGTGCATTTTTTGGAGGACATGAGCTGGATTAATAGCTTCTACCTCTCTGTTACATCAGTCACAACTGTGGGTTATGGGGATTTTGCTTTCAAGACAGTTGGAGGAAGGTGTTTTGCAATTGTGTGGTTATTGGTAAGCACATTGGCTGTTGCCAGGGCTTTTCTGTACTTGACTGAGCTTAGAATTGACAAGAGGAATCGTCGAATCGCGAAATGGGTTCTTCAGAAGGAAGTTACGATGAGGGATTTAATAGCAGCAGACCTTAATAATGATGGATGCATCAGGTAAACCCTAACTTCCTCTACATGGATTTAAGCCTATTTTTGAGTTTTCCCTTCGGTAGCTTTCTATTTATGTTTTGCTTAATGTGTATTTATGTTAACTTTCTTGTTTTTATTTTTTCTCTTTAATGACAGCAAATCAGAGTTTGTCATATACAAGCTTAAGGAGATGGGAAGGGTTGCGGAGAATGACATCCTGCAAATCTGCAAGCAATTTGATTCTTTGGAACATAGTAATTATGACAAAATTACTCTTGTTGACCTAATGGAAGGTAACAGGTGACTTAATTCCAGTATGATTTCCTCAATGGAAAGACTGAAGCATGATACAGAACTTGCTCCAGCAATTAATGGAAGCAAAGTGTGAGAGTGCTGAATTTTTCAATATACAGGTACATAGAAGTAGAACTAGGCACATGAATTTGGTGGTTTCACTCCAAAGAAGAAAAACCCAATTCAATTCTTTTGTAAATAGTTCCAAATTGCAAATAAAAATGAGTACTCAAAGATCTCATTTCATTGTTACTTGCTTGTTTCGTTTACTGAAGTCATCTCGCAAGTTATAAATCCCTACAATTTTAATGAAAGTTCACTTACATTCTCTGTTCTAGAATATCTGTGAGTTTATCAAAAGAACATGCATTGCTGCGCAGAATTCAGGTATGGAACATATACAGCCTGCTCAACTACATTATTTAATGCAAACAAAACATTTTACAACAGAAGCAAGGGCATGAAAGGCAGCTGAAATGAATGACATTTGAAATTGGATAGGCATCAATCAAATACTATGGGCAAAGCAACTAATATTACTTGTGTTTGTTGATTAAGGCGAAGCTCCGTAAAAAGCCCTGCCTTTTTTGAAATATCATGAACAGTTCCTGTAGGTTGAGCGCCTTTTTCAAGGAAATATTGATGATGTCTGCTACAATTCATTCAATCCCCAAATCTTGCTGAACCAATGAAGTAGCTGTTTATTGCTTTGCAATCCTTTGACAAACCGTACCGCACTATGCACACACATAAGTTCACAACATGAGGTGGAGCTTTCCTTAGAGATTTATTAATGCTTGGCCTACCTGACAGTATGGACAAAGAGAGTATCATCAGTTAACTGTAGTTTTTATTAATTTCTCCATTACACACTGTAAAGTTTTGTTTTACAGTTTCTTTATCGCGCAATAGAACTGTCTGATTTAGGCATGGATGAAAATATGTAATTCACCTAGGGCATAAGTCCCTATATATACATGTAAAACAAAAGGCACGAAAAAACGAGGGGTGATATGACATTTATTGATTACAATATGATGGTCACATTATAAAGAACAGCGTAACAACTGGTTGTCCACACCAAAGCAAAGATGCATTTATAGATTGAAGAGGTGCATATGTCTCTGCCGCTATGTATACTTGACTGGCAGACAAAACTCTAAATCTAGCCTCTCTCCCTTTATCTTCTTGGGATCTTTGCTATCAAGTGTCCAGGGAAGCAAATAAAGGACAACATGTTATCACCAAAAAGCAAAACCAATTACATAAAACTGTTTCCTGATTATTCCATTAATTATCAAGGCCTAGAACACCAACCCCAGTCCCTCAGTCTAATATTGATGCATACCAAGAGGCAGATGATATATAGACACAGTCCTTGCTAGTTTTCATGCTATAAACTTCCAGCAGAGTCCTGAGAAGTATGATTTGACAACATCAGGGACTGAAGAGACATCTTGTCATCTTAATTTTTCATGTGTAATTTACATGATCTCTAACTTCTAGTTTAAAAAACTTCCATGCTAAAAACAGAGTTGGAGGTAATTTCTCATGCATAAATGCAATCCTTACCAGATTCCAGAGACAATAAAACAATTGAAGCTTTATCTGATCTCCACATTTGCCATCTTGACACTTGAAATTCTGTGACCGCAAAGATCATGAATGAGAAATGGAGTTAGAAATGAACATACAGATCCAGCAAGAAATAAAAACTAAAAGGCATACAGGAAATGTTACAGGAGTAACAGTTATGAGTGTTAAGTCTTGTAAAGGGGACCATTGACAAACTATACCAACTTTTGTGTTCACTAATATGCATACCTCTGTCTAACGCCAGCGATACTCTCAAGAAGTTCCATTATTTGTTGCACCTTAAAATTTTTTGGTTTCTCCTGGCTGTCCACTACCAACGTTGAGATTCTTAGAATAGTGACAAGTTCTGCTTCAATTTTGTTAAGTTGATGATCCAGATGTTCCAAGAATTTCTCAAAAGAGGTTATTCCCTTCAAGCTAGAAATTATCTCATCTTCATTCCAAGCTCCCTTAATTAAAGGTTCTCGAAGATCCTCCCCTTCCAGCTCAATAGGTACGCTTGCTTGGCTCTCTGCAAGAAGCGGCTTTTCTTCATCATTACTGAGCTTCAGATCATTAGAGGCAAATTCTTTGCCCTCCTCCAAATCTTCTGCAACATCTGGTGTTGGGGATACAATTCGAACTGGACTGAAAGCATCATCTCTGACAACTTCTAGATCCAAAGTAACATTCCCGATTAGCTGCCTTTCTTTTAGAGAAATCGCCTGAAACCAAATTAGTCTTCTTCTGATCATATGATAGGCTGAAAGGTAAAGTTCTTGAATAAGATACATTAAAAGATCATATATTGGAATAAAAATACTAAGAAAAAAATTTTAAGGAACAAATTTATCTTACTAGTGGTTAGGATTTTTGTTATCAGTTAGGACATTTTGGGGAAGAATGATTTGAATTTGGGGCCTCCTGTCTAAGAAAGAGTGGCTACTAACTGAGCTATACCCTGACCTCCTTCCTAAAGGCTCAACTGAGTTAAGACCTGACATTTTAGGGAAGAATGATATGAATTCGGGACCTCCTGTCTAAAAAAGAGGTGTGGCTACCAACTGGGCTATACCCTGACCTCCTTCCTAAACGCTCAACTGAGGTAAGACCTTACATTATTTTCTTTTATGCAGTAATGGACAAGAATCATCCACCCTAAGAACAGAGATGTTCCCCTATATATGTTTTTTTCAAAATCACATATGGGTATATGAGTGCCTTCCAAAGTACCATGGCAGTGATGATTAAGTTTTGATTAAAATTTTGCAGAAAAATCCATAATCATATCTGGGAATGCTGAAAAAGGGCAAGCTTCAAACATCATAAGCCAATCCACCCGATGGTTCATTTTTGTCAACAGAACCATATTGGATTAGTGGACTTTCATCTTAAACTGCTTTATTAAAACCAACGATTTTATCCAGTAAATTCCTCAGCTAAAACCAAGCAAATTTCTTTCATAATTAGTACCATTTTATTTTACCTCATTAAGCTTTGAGGAAAGCTCATCAAGCAATTCTATGCGTTTTTTGGACTTCTCCAATGCTTCCATGACCTTTTTCTTCTGAAAGAGTAGTTCCCTTGCATCATCTTCCTTCCCAGTTTGGACATTAATTGCTGCTTGCCTTTTAAGATTCTCAGCTGTCTCTGACAGTCGAAGAAGCCTCAATCTTGCATTGTTTGCTAAGCCAACAACCATGAATAACTATCATAAGGTGCAGCAATTAACCAACAGGGAATTCAACCTTACACTAAAAGCACATTGGAACAGAAAAAGATTAAGTAAATAGAGGACCAAGAAAGAAAATTGTAACTCAGCAAAAACACTAGGCCAACAATACACTATCCTATCATCAACAATGAACAAACAACCCATCAAATATTGGATAGAAAGCAACTTCATAACCTAATCAAAAGCTAATAGCTATAAACATAACCAAATTTCTGCACTAAGCAGAAAATCTAATCATATTATTGATTCACAAGAGGCTTCATACAAATTCTCTAGAAAAAATAACTTCCAATAACAAAAGAAAACAAACACAAGACAATAACTTGCAATGGATTCAGGATAAAAATGTGGTTTTTCATTCATAAAGGCAAAAGGGTATGCCCAAAACTATGGAAGACACCAAAACAGGTGTATTGTGTAGTTATATTTATCTACCTTTGCCTCTGGCGCTCTCAGCCTCAGAATGGAGCTGAACGAGTTGAACACGTAGCTGCTCGGTGTCGACCTTGGAATCCAAGCACATGGGTCCCCTCCATAAAGTTCTACGAGGGACAGCCATGGCTGTGCCACCACCAATCTTCAACAACATCATCTCTCTCTCTCTCTCTCTCTCTCTCTGTGTGAGGAACTGGAAGTCAGGATGAAAGGAGGTCGGCCCATGGTGAGGCCCATAACCTATGGTCTTGAAGGGTGAAGCCCATTTTTAGATGAAATTATATGTTTCGAAATGGTAGTGGCTTGTGAAGGCCTTTATTTCTTTTGAAATGGGCTTCAAATTGTATTTGCTTGTGTCCAATGCTTCGCTCGTTCCATAATTTTTTTTTCTTTTGTAGCGGCTGGGCTCGTGTCCCAATGTTGTTTGTCTGTAGCAAGAGGTCTATAGTTTAAAGTGATTAAAAATATTATTCCTACAATTCAATTCATTTGAATGAATTTAGCTAATGGCATGAATTGAAGTAAATTGGATTTCGTATACACGGATTATAGTTCTTTCGATCTCTCCTCGGCGTGGTTTATAAAAAACATGTTTTATTTATCAATAATGCTATTTGTACCATATTTATTGACCACGTTGCTGATCACATTTTTAACAGAGGTGAGTTCCATCAGTGTATGTGAGATCCATATGTATTAGAAAGGTGATCAACAATATGATCGGTAAAAGTGGTCCAAATAGGAACACTACCTTTCTGATCAAGCACAACTCAGGCCTATACCAAACTGAAGTAAATTGGAGCCTCTAGATGTGGAAACCCTTTTCTCTCTTATTTTCTAATTATGTCACATCTCTTTCGTTTCAGAGTATGAGTGTTTCTTCTGCTCATGGATTTGGTAGGCTGAGTCCATCATAATTTGGGCCCACGTAAAAAGGTCGTCCAAGGGCACTTGAGTGTTGAGATAGAGAGAGAGAGCCCATGATTTGATTTGACCTAAAACTAATAATAATATGACTGTCATCTCAGTTTTGCTTGCTTTGCTCCCATCCCATATATACCAACCAAGGCAATTATAAATCATGAATGTCATGAGTCAGTCAGTCAGTCAGTCATGAAAAGCTCCCGTCAACAACGCCCACCCACGCTCAATTCAACACAACAAAGTGATTTTGACAACCTCCTAATTCATTCATTCATATTTCACACCCCAAAAAATTAAAAGAAAGAGAGAATATGAATTTCAATTTGTGGTGTTTTTCTAAGGTTAAAAATTATGTATATATGAAATTCATGTCAGCCGTGGCGACGCATGCACGCACGAGCTAAGAACTTAAGACTGCAGTCTATATCACATGCCAAATTTTTCATTTTCTTTGTCTGCTTCTTTTCTTTCTTTAATTGAACTAAATGGTTTGTGCCTCAGTTTTCCTCTTTTATCAATTTATTATGAGTTGAACCTCCGTTATTATGAACGGAGCTATTTCGTTATGTACAAAAGAAAAAGCTGAAATGAACATGGAAATTTATGATCCCTTTCAAACTGTCAATCAATTTGTGTACTGCGTATTCATGATGATACATACTCCTTATCTATAAGGAACGTGATTTATTGCTAGACTGATGTTTATGTTGATAGATTCAACTACGATTAACCTGATTAGTAAATTCATTGTCTAGCAACATAAGCATCAGTGTGATAACATAACTTTGATCAATGGAGTGTTAGTTGAATTGACTCGGGTGTTTGGTGTGCTTTCAAGTGGTCTTGCATAGGCTCAAACTCTTGTGGTACCCGTGTGGGCGAGTTCTCCACCTCCTCCTTCCTAACTTTAGCAACAACAACAAAACATGACTTTGACTAGAGAATGTTACTCATTGAATATAGACCACATGTTTCATAGAAAGCTTGTTGTCGCATGGAACAAGGATATAAGGCTTTTGAAGAAAGAGTGTCTAACTAGCCCACTTCCAAAATGCAAATTGGGAAACTTTTGGTAGTACGTACTATAAGTAATCTATCTAGCTACAAGTTTCCTCCATCATTAATTTGCATTAGAGATAATGATCATGATGTTAATCACACTGGAGAGAGAGAGAGAGAGAGAGAGAGAGAGAGAGAGAGAGAGAGAGAGGGGAGCTAGGATGCATGTATGAGTGCTGCTGATATGAACAAAATGTCTCAGTCTGTGAATTATGCCGGATTTTTGGGGTTAATGTTTGACTTGCAGCTATTAATATGATTATATGACATCTGATTTGATCTGTAATATTATAACAACAGATGACAAAGCAAAGGTATTCATTCACATATGTCTACTTTATTAGGTATAATTTTGCGTACGAAACAAACTAAATTCTTTTATCCTGGTGGTGCTCTACACAGAAACTCAATTCGCACTTCTCAAGAGTGAACTTTTTCTTTTGCTTTGTAAATTTTCTTCTCTAAAGTTCACGTTTTAGTATGACTAAAGCATCCAATCTGCATTCTTCTACATGTAGATATGTATGTCTTGAATCAAGTATAATTTAATTATTTTTCATGTATAGCTAGTGCTCCTTCAAACACCTAAGCCAAATTATATATATAGAGTTAATGACTGAAATGGTCCCCCAATTATTGCTCCAGTATCATTTTGGTCCACCAACTAAAATTTTCATTTGAACCGTCCTTCAACTCTTTTTTTTTGTATCAAGATGGTCCTATCGTTAAAGTCTGTCAATTTTATTGTTAAATTGAGAAGTAAAAATGTCTCTATGAATTAAAATAGTAATATATAATTAAAAATTAAAGAAAACTATTATAAAACTTATAAATTTTTAAAAAATTGAATCTCCCCAACCACATGGCTTTTTTTTTTCGTGAGACTAACCTAACAATTAATAAATAAAAAATTCTCTATTGTTTAAATTAATTAAAAAAATTAAAACCACATAAATATAAAATTAAATTAAATTATTTTTACAAAAAAGAGTAAACAATAATTAAAAATTAAAGGAAACTATTACAGGAACTTGTACCTAATTTTAAAATTGAAAATTTTGAATCTCACCACCAACATGGCTTTTTTTGGCTGAAATGGACTTAAAAAGTAATAATTTTTTTTCTCTATTGTTTAAATTATTTAAAAATTTTAAAATCAGATAAATACAAAAATAAATAACAATAAATACAAAAAGTAATATATATATATATATGAAAATTCTCCTATGCGAACATTTAGATGTTATTATTATGTAGACGTTGTATCTTTTGTATTGCCCCTCTCTATTTTCTTCTTGTTTACTATGGTATCCGCACTGTAATAACGTGGGACATCCAAATAAGATAATATATATATATATATATATATATATATATATATATATATATATATATATATATTATGTGTATAGTTAGGCAGTCTTGTCATTTTGTACGAAAATATGGCGTTGAGGAGTTTTATACAAGCAAGTAAACCCAAGAGTGGGCATCAAAACAATCCTATACAAGATATTATGCTCTGTCGTTTAGAAAAATTATTATGTGCATACGAAATAGTACGTGACATGTCCATATTAGATAGAAAACACACGTATATACAATTGTTACATCAAAACTTTAAATGTTGAACCAATATATTGGATCACTTACTGCACATTCATTATGATATGAATGTGAACTAGATAGTACTATGCTGGCATGAGACGCACACGCAATGTATCGATTACACATTTCTCTCTTTTTTTAATACCTTTTTTAATTCTGTGGTGGAGGTAACTTTATGTTCTCTAATATTGATATATATTTTATTAATATGTGAAATTCAAATTTAAGATTACGTTGAACATTGGAAAGAGAAATGTCACTAATCGATTCAGAGTCAGTTTTTGTTTTAGTACAAGTGATAGTCTAAATTATAGGGGAGGATTTTCTCATACACACAACCAATATGTCATGGGGATTCGAATCTAAGACATCTTGTGTTCAAGTCAATGCCCTTTTTACTGGACTAGACCTGTTAGTAATATCACAAAGGGTTTTTATGTTTAATAGTCCTTGAACTTTGACCTGATTCGCATTTTGGTCCCTAAATTTCCAAAATCGTTTCCGTCAAAGTGCGAATCAAGTCAAAATTCAAGTACCATTAGATCTAAAAACCATATCACAAATCAACCCTAATACCTTTTTTTTGGCAACCCTAATACTAATAGTATTGCTTGCGTTTTCTATGACACACATGTACAATTTAGAATCATATCTAGAGTGCGAACAGAACATGTAGATTCAAAAGATAATAAAGCCAAGCTTGCCCCTCTTTCTATGTGGAGGAAAAACGAATGTTGTTCGTAAATCAGTAACGCTAAGTCAAATCTGCTCATTTCTATCTCCAAACTGAACTTAAATTAATGTGATTGTGGAACCAAACAGCTACTCTTCGTTAGTAAATTTTGACCTTTTGAGCATATATAGAGATGGACCAGTCAACTTGTCCCATAGATTATCTTTGATGCTTCGTGTCAAGACATAATTAATATAAAACTGTCATTGTCTTTCCCTTTCATCTCCTCTGTAAAAAATAATATTTAATTCTTTGGTGGAGCAGATGCTACCATGACTGCTTGAACAATTCAGAAAGAAAGAAAAAAAAACAGAGATCTTTATGAAGAAAACAAAATATTAGAGTTGAATAGATTCCCTTTCAATCTAAACGCTTTAGTGGTTGGGTGCAGTCAAGTGTGCTTCTGACTTAATTGAGGAAGAACCTTCCTTTCACATTTGAACCTTCTCCTTTGAAAAAAAAAACCAATGAATTTGAATGTCAATCTTAAATTAAACAAAACAAAGTTGTATTTTTTAATCCTTAAAGAATCAAAAATCATTTCGATTTGTTTTTATGGAAATGATTCGTTTTTCTCTTTCCTCTTTCCTCTTTCCTCTTTGTTAGCAAGGGATTCATGTGTATTTATAAAAGCGATAATTTATTTTAAACTAATCTAAATTATGAGGAGAGGGATTCGAACTTGAACTCGGATGCAAAGTGGGAAGCACATATGCTCCAATGTCTATATGTATTTACTGTAGTATGACAAGAAAGGAAATGTATTAGAAAATTCATGTGCCTAACATTAACTAAAAACGGTGAGCTACCACTTATATGAGCTACAGTCAAACACGCTAGCTAATTGACACTCGATCAAATTTGTTCTTTGTATCTTCCAGTTTTTGCTTCCTACATTTCATTATCAAGTACGATATGGATGATAAGGACTTGTATATTTTCCAATTTCACCAATTTTTATTGATTAAATTGAGCAATATTGCTTGTAAAAGTTCCCTAAATTGCATGTCCCATGAACAAGTTTGAGGATGTTTGGTATGTTCAAGAAATTAATCCCACAAGAAATCTCATGTAGAATACCATTAGTCTCAAACTAATTTGTGGCAACATTAATTCTTTATAGTCTAAATTACGAGGGAAATGAGAATTTCTCACATACACACACTACTAAGATGTTATGAGAGTTCAAACCTGAGACCACTGTTATGCAAATCAAGATCTTTTCCCACTAAACTAAACCTCGTTAATTAATTGCTCATATATGCTTAAACCAATATGTATGCATGATTAGTTTTTTGCTTTACCCTAATACTAAAATGTTTGGAATAAAATATGATTAATCAAATTAATGTAGATCTGTGGCTGAATATTTTACCCCCAGATGAGCCAAAATCTGAGCAATTTTTTTATTCTAGAAAATATATATATTTCAATATCCTATATATACTTTATGTCTATTTTGTGTAGGATGGTTCGTACTGCCTAGACCTAACAAATAACCTGCTCTTCATTGACCAATGGTAGTGTCACTTGTCAGATACAGATAGTATTCTCCTTTTACCATTTACAAGGGACACCAAAATGTCAACAATCTCAAGCTACCATTTCAATTTAGTTGCGTTTATAATTATTTCTTTTTAGATTGATCGATCCATCGATTGATGTTCTCCCTATCAAAAGCCACACCACTAAAAATATTCCCAAACCATATATATCACACACCAATATGCATCAACAATATCCATCATATAATATGAGAGTTTTCGATTGAAGAATCTCTCAAATAAACTTCTTTTGGTAGACACTTTTATAAGGATCATTCTGGATTATATTTTATTAATTCAGACCGCATATTTTGTAAATATTCATTCAAAGAATATATATATTACTTAATTATTACCCCACGTTTCCTATTTATATACCTTTGGTTTCACATCTTATATCATATTTTGGTGTAATCTTCTTTCCAAAATCAAATTAGTCATCCTTAAATCTGATAAACTACAGAATGATTGCTTCTTAATTCTTTTGTTTCAGTCAATTTTAAATTTTAATAATAGAGCATAATATATATACATGTATATATATATAATTGGTGATTGCAAAGAAAAGTCTTGGATCCATCTCATCAAGATCTCTTTGACACCAAAGAGTATATACTTCATGGCAATTTCTTCATCGATCATATCAATTATGGTCCCGACATTCTGTTGTACAGATCACTTGACACATTATGTACCAAACTATTATTGGCGTTTGATGATTTCATTTTTTATTGTAGGACATTTTGGTCTTCTTTTAGTTTACTGAATACCATCTGATTATTAAACAAATAGTTTTAGCCATTTTGTTTCGTGGAAGGTCGTGGCGGAATATGGGACTTACTAACATATATATATATATATATGCACACGATACATGTACAAAACCTTGTAAAAGACAGATTGTGTGAAAGCAATTTTTATTGAAGAAACTATGATGATTCACATTTATAATTTGACAACATAATATATAATGGTGGCGAAACCACATGTAGGCCTAGGATAAATCTGTAGCATTCCGAAAAATTTGAATAAAAAATTAATCTAATGGCCACCTCAATTAAGATATTTGGACTTCTCGACCTTCTTAGAAAGTTTTTTCGCTTCGCTCTTTCCGATAAGAAACAACTTAGAGCATTTCCAGCAGTTGCCTCTTGCCATGGCAAGGGGGGGGGGGGGGGCTAGGGCAGTCACTATTCATGTAAATAGTGGCTGCCCTTGCAAAAAGCAATGTTGGTTTCTAGCAATTGCCCTAGTTTAGGGCAAATACTATTCATTTTTTTGTTTTGTTTACCTAAACAATTAATTTGGACAATATTTTTTAAAAAGATTTTTGGTGTGAGAAATGAAACATATGACTAAGTCTTTATTTTTTTTTAAAATTGAATTTTTTTGTTTTTGTTTTCAATTTTTTTTGTTTTTTTTAATTATTTTTTTTATTGCTGACGTCATCACTGACGTCAGCCCCTCAAGTTTTGGATCTGGGGCTGGACCTGCCTTCGGGC